>CM060701.1:54967573-56454724 GCA_030686995.1 Artemisia argyi
ACACGTACAAAGTTCTAAAAGCTACATAAGCCAAACACTCCTTAAACACATATCTCACAACCGGTCTATCTTCTTCTTGAGCTTTCCTAGGTACCTTCCAAAGCACTTGAACATTCCTTTGGTTTGTTTGAACTCTTCGGAGGCATTGCTAATGACGGGAAGTTCTTGAAGGTAGTCTAAAGGGGGTAGCTTAGAGTTAGGAAGTTTATCGTCATCGCTTATATCGGATGATGAAGATGATGGTGAAGGAGATCGAGTACGCTGGCCCTTAACTTTGAAGACTCTTTTATCACTTAGAGGGAAGAATATGTGAGGAACGAGAGAGTAATCAAGGCACATTCTCTTATTGTTAGGAGGAATGGGCGAGATTGCTCTAAAGAGGCGGGTGAGAAGCATTCCATAAGGAAGAGCGGTTGTTCCTACCAAGGATATGTCGGCCATTCTTTTGGCTAGGTAATAGGCTAAGTTAAAAGGTTGACCGGTGGAAATGCTATAGAGCATGTAGCTAAGACATGTGTTGACATGATCTCTATTTCCTATGGAACTTATAACGTTGGCTCTAAGAATTTCTTCCCATTTCTTAAATTGTGGTTTAAGCTCATTGAGTTCCATACCAAAAGGGTCCTTATCTACCTCATTTTCTGAACGATTCTTCCTAGTTATTGAGGTCCTAACAAAGAGATGCTCACGAATTTCTTCCTTATTAGCAAGAAGAGTTTCATATGGGTGATAACGCTCAATGGAATCAAGACTTGAAAGGGGGGCCACTTATCCGTGTAGAGACATGTACCAACATTAGGGACACCGAGAATTATTGCAAAATCTTTCAAGGGTATGATATTTGGTACTTGATTGGTTGTAAAGGTTAATGACATCTCACCATCGTTATCGAAGAAAAGGCTTATAGTTGCATAGAACTCCAAAATAAGCCTAGGACAAATTTGCTCATCTATGTCTAGGAGGCAATCAAAGTTGATAGCGGCAAAGTTTTGATGAATGAAAGTTCCTTTTAGGAAGGATGGATCAATGGTTCTTCCTTCATGAACATAGCATTTTTCTAGACCCTTAAAAGTTTCAACTTGATCTTTAGTAAGGCCTTTGGTCCTATGGTGTTTGGGTAAGTAATTAAGAGTTTCCTTGTGATCGGAGAATGTTGCGGGAGGCATGTTGATTCCTAGAAAACACAAAATTTAAGTTTAAATTAATGACTTTTATAATGTGGATGTTCTAGTGTGTGCGTATATGAAAACAATGTGGAGGTGCGGTTATCTTGACTCATTTTGATGCTTAAAACGTTTTGTAATGCAAGTTTTGTTACAAAACAAAAGATAACCCAAACGCTCCTAATTCAATATAGCTTCGTTTGAATGTACCCGAAAATACATATTAGTTATGTATTCCCTTTAGCATTCAATAGACATTATACAAGTGATGTTTCAATGACGTTTTTCATTTGTTTTAACAATGTGGTGAAAGGTGGTGTTCTAGTGATTTTTGAAAGACAATGAACTTGGTGTGTTTGGTAAATCATGATAATAACAAAAAGGATACAATTCCTAACTAGTGGAAATTATGATTAGTTTACAACCAAGGTTTTTCATGAATCAACAAGTTTATGCATAAACCCTAAGATTCTAGTTAATGTATGCAGATGAAAATGATAGACTTTGATTGAAAATGCAATTATGATAAGAATACTTACAAAGTTGATTGGATTGGAAGAGATGTGAGTAAGAGCCCTAATTTTTGTGTGGTAAGGTGTTTGTAAGTGAGTGATAGCTATTTGTAAGTTGAAGTTGTGAGTTAAGAGGTGTTTGGTTTTGAATTTAAAATAAAACATGTTGCAGATTCGGCGGACCAGGCGGAACCAATGGGAGGGTTCCGCCCGTTTGGTCTCAAGGTTCCGTGGGTACAACAGAGGAAAAAATAATAATAATAAAAATAAAAAGGATTTGTCTTGATTTTTGTGGTTTTCTCCTAATGTTCAAAATTAAGGTTTTAGGTCTCATGAGTTTTTAACTAAGTCTAGGGAGGATGAATGATTCTCATTCAAGAGGTTTCGTGAAAACTTCGACAATATGGTTATCGTATAAGACTTTCTTGGTTGAGATGTTCCTCAATGAACATTTTTACCAAGGCGATGATGATGGATCACAATATGTCAATTAAGAACATAATGGATTGGATTGTCGCTGAAGTCGATGCTTCCTTTGTTGAAGGGATAAAAATGTTGATAAGAGGAATTCCGTTTGTTGACGCGGGTTTGCTTGTTCTAGTGGAGCTTGTTGACGTGCTTCTCCATCTGATACTAATTTGAGAACCTTAAGCGTTTTGGAGAATCATTGGGTAAGTAAGTATAAAAGTTCAAGTACCACTTGTACTTTTCTTATCAACTTATTACCGACATAATTCCATTTGGCATACACTATGGTTTCTATTCCCGTTGTTTTGGGATACCATAATCCTAGTTGTGTAGTGCCTTTTGATGTATCCAAACAAGCTCTTCCGAAAGAGTTGTTTTAGGATCTTCTCTAAAACGAGCACATAGACAAGCACTAAACATAATGTTGGATCTATTTGTTGTGTGAATAAGTAAACTTCTAAATATTTCTCTATGTTTAGTTTTACCTACGGATTTACTAATTTCATTCTTGATAAGTCATAAAAGACTTAATCATTGTGAACTTGTGAATAACTAGGAATGTCTTTGAGTGATTATTCCTTGCTTTTGGAGATTGCTTAGGTTATTAAAAAGTTTTTCATAGATTTACATTATTTTCTATTTTGAAAGATCTATTTTGTTTTAATGATTGCTTTACTCTAATGTCCAAAAACTATTTTTATCAAATTTGTTTTAATCACAACTATGCCCATGATTCAAGTTTTTATGACCATGTCAATATTGCTTGACTCAATGTTTGACACAAGACGAAAAGATGTTGTTTTTCATTTTTAATAGTTCATCTTCCTTGTTATTAATTGTAACTTACTTTTCTTATCAATGTTGGACTTTCGACTAAGTCATCATCTACCAAAGATGATATCTTAGAAGGAGGTGGTCTTTCATCGAATGTTAAATTCAATGACTCCTCGACTCTTTAGGTTTATTTACTTAAAACACTATGAGTGTAAATGTCCAAGAGATACAACATCATAAGACTATGGGTCGAATTAGATGTTCAAATCCTCGATGTTTATAAATCATTTTCTCCCAATCATCCTAATGTATTCAAATGATTTATTTTTCTTTGTGTGTCTTATATGAAATTTTAACAAAAGAGTGGTTGAATTTTAAGACACGATTGAAAATATAAGGTATAATGTCAAAAGATGTTGTACTACAAACATCTATGAAATGTTGTGGTTTTGCTAGATTTGCAAGCATCACAAAAGTGTTGGTTGTTTAATCACTTAGGAGATTCTTAGTTAGCTCACTTGTAGACAAGTATTAAGTGAGACTCGCTCAAGAGTTTCTCGTGTCTTTTCCCGAAAGTTTAAAGAGGCAAAACACCTTATATCTCCTATTCATTGTAACTTAAAAATCCTTTAAACAAGGAGAAGCTAATCCTTGTTGTTACTCACACAACATAAACACCTTAAAGTAAAAACTATTAATATCACCCACGACAAAACTTAATGTTAATCAACAAGGAGCAATGAAAGGTAAGTTCAAGAGACGTGTACCTTTTAAGCTCCATAGATGAGCCACCAAGAAGATAATCTTTAAGCAAATTATCTTGACTCGTAAAAGAGCTAAACTCAAATACTTATGAATCCAAGGAGGTTAGACAAACATATAAAAGTATTGAACATGATATCTTTATCCTTTTATCATGAGCTCCTAATAGAGATAGAATTACTCCTACAATTCTCTCCTAGGTTTCACAAACACAACTTGTTTTGTTTTACTTGTTGATGGTGCATTTGAGTCAAATCCTAATCCGGTTTTATCTCTGAATGACTTTTGACTTTTCAACAATCTTTCAAGGGATTTTGAACTTTCTTCAAACTTAGAGAACATTTTTCCTTTTTTATTTTGCCTTTTAATTTCATGTTTGTATTCTAGACATATTTTGCATCCTAGATCAATTTCAATATTGCTTTTAAGTCTAGACATTTTACTTCTAACATTATCTCTTTTTCAAGATTGTTCACAAGAGATTTTGAATGTTCATTGTTAAAGATAGTTTTTAGGTCCATGTTGCATAAAAGTTTAGACTCATTTTCTAGTTTAGAAAACTCTAGGATAAATGTGTCAAAGCAAAAGTGTTTGGTTTCAAATTGTACCTTGCTTGATGTTTTGTCTAGTTGAGAATCACAAACCGGATAGTTGGCTTCATCTTCATCCGTGTCATTCCATGAATCGTAAGCAAGGCCACTTTGAGCTCGACATAAGTAATCATCTTCACTTACACCTTCATTTAAAACATTTACACTAGTAGCACATTTATTTACTTCAACTAAGTGTTTATCTATTAGGTTTTCTAAGACTTCTAACTCATGTGTGAGATCGAAATGATCATCTTTGACTTGAAATATTTCTTGATGAAAGTTGATTATATTTTTCCAAATATAATTAGCCGTTTGACAAAAATACACTCTTTCATATTCAATTCTCGGTAAAGCTTTATAAATCATTATCTTAGCTTTAATGTTTTTATCAAACTTGAGATAATCATTTTGATTTTCAAAACTTGTTTTTGTTGGTTTGAAATCACCAATAGAAATAATGTGCCAAAGCTCTTGATCAATTGATTTCACATAATTTTCAAATTTACTTTTCCATTCAAGGAAGTTTTCTTTTTCAAATAGCGGTGGGTTTTGAATAGGTTGCCCTTCTTTGAAATTTTCAAAATCCATGGATCAATCCAAGTTTTAAAATACAATATATTTTAAAGATCTTGAGTAACGTAGCTCTTGATGACAATTGTGGAAAACTAGAAAGGGGGTTGAATAGTTTACCGTTTTTTAACTTAATTATCTTTAAAAAAATTTACGTTTCATTAAAGATATAAACTCAAATTACTTGTCAATCTTTGAAAAGCTTTACGTGTAATTAACGGTTCTAACTAAAGACAATATGTAATATGCAAAGACAAAGAAAGAAACGATCAAACCACAATACGATTGTTTATCGTGGTTCGGCTACAAGGACTCTTTTTCCTTGCCCTACATCCACGCCCCGAGTTTCCAACTCGAAAGTTTCAAGCACTAGTCAACAAGCTCCTTTCACGGGTGGAGAAACCTTTACAATCGTCGATTACACTTTATCCGGTACAAAGCTAGATACCGGGTCCTAGTTCAAGGTAGAACCAACCTAACGTCGCCTATCCACTATTTCCGACACTAAGCTAGATGTCGAGTTCTTTTACAAGGGTATAACCACTCCCGTTAGTTCTTTTACAAGGGTACAACAACTCCCGTCACATTATGTATTTTGAGGCCTAAAATACTAACCGATCACTTCTACACAAAATACAAATGAAGTATAAACTACCAAAGTTTATACATAACAAAGCTAACAAGTTTTGCAACTTTTGATTTGAAACTTGTAACTTCTTGGATGAACTTGTGAACTCCTTTGCTACATAAGAGAATCACACAATTCAAATGTTACTGAGTTAGATGAGAGAATGTGTGTAAAATATGTCCTAAAGTAATGATCAAAAACTAGCAAGTGGTTTGGTATTTATAGCAAAACAAACCAGCAGTCTGGCGGATCCGGCGGAACCCTAGAATGGGTTCTGCCCATGTACCCTGAGGGTTCCGCCAGGTCTGACAGTCAAACTTGCCATAAATCTTTCCAAACCAACCAAAGTCACATCAAGTTATTACTAGGTTAACCACACATTGAAACAACATAGAATACTTCCTAAATGTGTAAAAGCTTATGGATAGTCAAACACATAAACTTATCATAAATGCTTATTGATGTGATGTGACACTTTCTTATTTAAGAAATAAAAACAATGTTATGTTTAAAAAGAAATGTAAAATCTAGTTATACAAGACTTAAAACTAAAGTGATGTTTTTACTATAAACTAAAGTTCATACTTTGTCATTAACAAAACTTAGCAAAGATCGTAAAATATAAATAACGTTTGATATTTGTATTAACAAGAGTTTCAAACATGAACCGAAAATTAGTCCCGAACATTACGAAAAAAAAAATAGATCCAACCTGTGTGCATCGCATGGGTCCTGAGGCAGTCCAAACCTGTGTGCATCGCATGGGAATGAATATAAAAGGTCTCCATCATTAATGTCATCACTTCATATTTAAAATAATTTATGTAACTTATACATATTAAAAAATTGCATGTGAAGAGACTATTTTCAATATAACTTCTTGAAAAAATATCTTCTCATATACTCTTTTAATGTCAATAAACTATTTTAAATGTGTGACATGCCTAGAAATGTGATACCATCACACCTTAGATATATAATGACGAAAATAATTGCCGAAGATTACGCTATAAAAACTTATATACAGCACATGTGCAACTCAATAAAGTATTTTAAATACGTATAAAGCTTAGCAAATATGTGACTCCATGAAAACTTAAATATTACACTATAAAAACTTCTATACAGCCATGTGCATCGCACGTATTTTAAATCTATTAAAACTTCTATACAACCCATGTGCATCGCACAAGAATTGTTGACTATCATAAGAAATAGTTATAACTTAGCCCGATGTATTAATATTAGTTGGTTCAAATAAAAAACGATAGAGTCAATACCAAAATAAATAGACAAAAAATATTACGTAAAAAAATACATCTTAAAGGATTACATGTCAATAAACTATTTTAAATACGTATCATGCTTACAAAATGTTGCTACCATGAAAACTTATATATATAATGACAAAAATACGTCCTGAATATAAAATGACGAAAATAAATGACAGATATTAGACTTTGAAAACTTCTATACAGCCCATGTGTATCGCACGGGCTTTCATGACTATTCATGTTTGCAAGTGTATTCAAATAATGAAATGACATGATCCCGCAATAAATACATGACGAAAATTAGTGAACATTACGTTATGAACACGATACAGTCCGTGTGCAACGCACGGGTCTGGTTGCCTAGTGTAAATTAATCTTAGTTTTAACTTTTACCTTTCTTTTGCACCAGTATTTGTGATACATCTATTTGTCTTTCTTTTTTTTTTCTTTTTTTTTTAAATGAATATTGATATTGATAAAAACCATAAATAATTTATTTATTTATTTATTTATTTATTTATTTATTTTTAAGTTTCTGTAAATAACTAAGCATACTCCAAAAGCGTGATTACAAACACAAAGTTGTTACTAGCATTACCAGTTGAGTTGTTTTTCACATACTAGTATTTTAATTAGAATGTACATTTCTTTAGTTTCTCCTTACTTTACTTCATCTTCGTCTGATTAACCTTGTGATTATATAAATACATATTTGTTTATTGGAAGCTAATGTATATATCAATATATGTTCGATGGTTCTTTTGCTCCATTTTATGAGTAGTATTTAGCAGGGGTGAGCAGAAAAACCGAAAAATTTGAATAACCCAAAAACCGAACCGAAAATAACCAAACCGAAAATAACCGAACTGAACTAATAACCGAACCGAGTTTGTCAAAACTGAACCGAACCGAACTTTTAATTCGGTTCTCGGTTTGGATATGGTTTTAGTAATCAAAACCGAAACCGAATTCATATAAACATATATATTTTTTACATATTTATATATATAAAAAGATCAATAAAATATTATATATAAAAAGATCCATGTATAAATGACAATAAAATTTTATCATAATATTAAAAAATACTTTTTATGTTTGAAATAGCTTTTTTGGCTAAATATATTTGTATATTTTATTTTATTTTTAAATAAGTGTGTAATTCTGATTAAACCGAAAATCAAACCGAACCAAATCGAACTAGAATTCAACCGAACCGAATCGAAAACCGAAGTTAAGTTCGGTTTGGTATGATTCACGGTTTGACCCTAAAAAACTCTTAACCGAAATAACCGAATCAAATTAACCGAATAACCCAATAACCGAACTAAAAACAACCCTAGTATTTAGCACTATTCTCATGGGCTCAGTTAGAAAAGATATCTAAAAGATGGGCTTAAGGCAACATTGCAGCTTGTAACCTTGTAGTAGTAGAGAAAATTGGCCAGGTAAATCATATTGGACTGATAGGAATAGAACAAGCTTATTAGAACCTTTTCTTTAGCCGTGTTCATCGATTCCGTCTACATAATTTAGTAGTAGAAACAGTGCATAGGTGTTGTGTGGCTTGTATAAATGCTGAAAATGGTGTGCATATACCCCGCGCGTTGCAGCGGCGGGTACTTTGAAATAAAAATTTTCAATAGAATTAATAAAAATGTCACGGGAAGTGATCATTCCGACACCTAAATTTGCTTGGTCACAGCCTTATTTATTGAGTCGAGTTTTTTGAGTCGAGTCTTGGTCACAAGTTCATGTCTAGGATAAGATGGAGGGTTATACATTGTGTTTAAATGATTGTAATATTGGGTTTAGGGGTGTTTTTAATGCTATTAATGTAGAATGAGGGTTGTACATTGTGTTTAAATAATTGTAGTAGAATGAGGGTTGTACATTGTGTTTAAATAATTGTAATATTGGGTGTAGGGGTGTTTTTAATGCTATTAATGTAGAATTCTGAGGAAAGTGGTCTGAATTTCAATTCATGCTAGTTTTTGTTGTACACAATGCTTTGGTTGTTGTAATTATGAAAATTGCTTGCTTTAAAGTGTTGTAAACCATGCATCATTTTTTGTACATCTGAATTTTTTGGAGAGAGAGTCATTCCTCAATTATAAGTAGTATAGATAAAAACAATGAAATAGGTATGCATATATGTTTTAATCTGTGCATATGCGGTTTTATAACTTTTGTTTAATTTAACAGCTAATATGATTATTTAATTTTTAGTTTTTGTTTTGAGACATGGGCTGTTTTTTTTTTTTTTTTTTTTTTTTTTTTTTTTTTTTTTAATTATGAAATTTATGTGGTCACTGCAAATATACATGTTTTTGGAAGGCGTCGCATGTGTTCCAATGAATTTGACTAGAAAGCACAGCGTGCAAATATGTTTTTAGAAGAGTACTCATTTGTTCTAATGAATTAGATGAGAAAGTGAAAAGTGCACACATGTTCTTGAAAAAGTGCACACATGTTCTTGAAAGAGTACACATATGTTTTGAATGACGTGCACATCTATATCTAACAAGATACATTTATATTTGAATTGTATTTTATTTTATATCAATTTTTGTGTATACTATTTATTTCTTTTGTTTGTCATAAATTTAGAGTTTGTGTAAAACCCGAAAATCCGTTCCTAAAATCCGGTATAAATTCAACTTTGATATGAATATAACCTAAGTTGCAATATACGTTGTAATTTGAAACTTTAAAATGCGAAGATATAAAGCGACGCCACTTAATATTTCATCACAACGTTTACATGTTACGAAGGTTAATAGGCGATTTGTAAAACATTTTGGGCATTTCTTGAGCCGATTTTTATTTCGTTTGGACTCCTTCACACGACCAAAGTTACACATGTTGGGCCGGTTATATCCTGTGTTGGACTCCATTTCACTCTACACGTACAAGACTTGGGCCGCTCTTATTTTTGTTTTGTGAGACTTCATATCACACGTCTAAAATGATTGTATAAAATTGAAAATAAATAAAAGTTGGTGCACATTATCTGATGCCCTATACGTCTAGATGCATCACTCTTTTTGAAATGAAAAATCTATCCTTGACTTCCCCTAAGACTTGGCAACATATCATCCCTATATCTCCACATTTCTCCCTCATTAGTTTAACCGTTCACTCACACAAATAGCACATACAAAACCCTAGTTCTATTAAACATTTATGCTGCCACTTTCTTGGTTCGAAGCTATGAAAGACGGGAACAAGGAGGATGTGAAAAGAGTGGTGTTGGTCGTGTTATATTCGGGTTCGAGGTGTAGTTTGGATCGTGGTACATACTGATTCGAGGGTGTTGATTCTGGGCTCGACATTGGTTTCGGTTCTGGTCTAGGTCCTTTGGGTTCTTTGCTCTCTTCTTTTGATCACGCATCAAGGGTACCTCTTATCTCCTAATTCTACTTCCTTCATTTTGCTCACATTATACGCCTATAATCTGTCATATAATAAGCTAAGAATCGTTTTATGATAACATGTATGTTACACGAATAGGCTCACATAAAATCATAATATGAAGGTTATATAATTAACAAGCTAAATGGATCGTGTATATATGTGCATATGTGTAACAACCCGTAAATTTTCCACGTCTACATTTATTTCCAAATTTCGACAATTTACTATTCACAAGTTACTATTCATCATTTACTATTCACCGATCACTATTCATGCATCATCAGAAAGGACATATCATATAGACTAGAGTACTCTACATATCATCAGTACCATCATCTGTATATTAGGCCATGCATGGATATGCATTATTTCAACTTACGTATGTTTATATATTTAATAAACGTTACCACTCAGTTTTTACTACTAACATATACCCGACACTCCCGACTACGATCCTAATATATTTTCATACTCACTATAATAATATAAAGTTTATATTATTAATTTACCGGTGTTTTGAAACCACTTGCTATATTTTTTGGTAAACGCCTAAAATTTCGTCGGATCAAGATATTTCAACACGACCAATATTTTAACACCCGATTTTCATCAGGAATGTAATTTCATAATTTTTACAACGTCGTCACATTTTATTTGGTATCGTAAAACTTTATTTCTAGCAAACTCGGTACCCGGTATTCCCTAAAACTAATAATATCTAACATTATCTAACCTAAATCTTACAAAATCTTCCAAATCTCTCACCCTCCATCCTTTGCCCCCCCCCCCCCCCCCTTCCCAATCTCTTACAAACCTTGAAAATTTTCACTTGCTCCCATTAATACTAGTCCTTTTTGTCTAAAAATAAAATATATACAAAACATAGATATTATTAGTCCATTTTATACAAGTAACCTACTAATATCAACTAGCAAATATCTTTCTCTTTCTCTCCTTCATTTGGATCGGCCAAGACAAGAACACAAGGAGAATCCATCACTTTTTTAAAGTTCAAGTATTTTTCAAGTCCTACTAGTATCCTAGTTAAGGTTTTGAAATAAAAACCTCAAGGATAATTAAGTGTTTTACTTCAAAAACTCATCAAATCTTCAAGTAAGTTTCAAGTAAAATTTTCCTACATTTTATACTTCCATTCATTATATTTTCATGTTCTAGTAATTAATTTTGAAAGTATACATATGTTATATATACCACTTGTTGTTTATTTTTGGCACTAAAATGGGTTTATAGAATTTTACTAGTAATCTTTTGAGCCCCATCATTCTTGGTGATGTTTAGGACCCCATGACACCCTAAGAAGGTGTATGGTAGATTAAGGGTTTTTTGAATTTGATTGGAGTGGATTTGAACAATTATTAAACTAGAAAAATTCATTTTAGACACTATAAGAATGTTGCTGTCCATTTTTGTAAAACGTAGGAAAATCAGTAGACCTGGAGTCTTTTTGACTTATATTTTTAGAAAATACTTTCAAAAATGAAACCGTGAACGCTTGAACGGGTAAAAACCGACTTACGACGAGAAAGTTATGATATTTCCAAGTTTAACGACGAAAAACTATTTTCTGAAAATATACGTGCTGTATGCCGAGATTCGACGGACAAAATGAGGCATCAGACATGACCTAGAGGAGCCGACCTACTGAAAAGGTGTTAGTACATGTCAATACGAAACCGTGGATATAAAGAACGTAGAAAACGAGCTTATAACGACCAAGATATACGTGTTTGAAACCCGACGAACCTTATATATATTGACAGCCACTATATGAATTATATTCTAAGTGTTAAAAACTATATTTTCAAGTAACAACAACGAAGAGCTGTATTTCTTACCCATCGAGGCGCGTATGATCAAAAGTTAAACGACACGACATTTAGATATTATTACAAGGTTTTCAAAAACATCGAGTTTCATCACTAACACTTGACGTACAATATTTCGCGACTAGTTTTGCGAGGCCATTTTGGTCATATTTTCAAGGTATGAAAAATGTCATTTTACGACGGAAATATTATATTTACCAATGGAACATCAAACGAGGATCGTGGAGTACCGTTTCAACATATCTACATGAAAAGTGTTTATTAACTTAACGAGACGTCAAAAATATATTTTTCGACGATAAACATTATTTTCAAATTTCACGAGTGGTATCGATAACATACGTATTTGCATGTATAGCATTGTATCATTGCTTACCTTTGATCATATCATTAGGTTGTGGCTAGAGTTCGCGCCTTATTCAGTTCATACATTTTGTCATCATATCTCTTGTAACAGGTGAGTATTCACGAACCCCTTTTTCTAACTATTTTAATCGTTTTGGGGTGGATGCATGAATTATTAATTGAACTCCTTGAACATTGTTTTGAACCCTTTGACTATTATGAACTCTTTTAACTTGTTTTGACCTTATAACTTGTTTGAACTCTTGAACTTGACTCAAACTTTTGAAATTAATGTACCGTATGTACTATGACCTTAAGTCTCCCCTGTCTACGGAGCAACAATATAAAATCTCCCCTGTCTACGGAGTAGCTTTGACTTAATAATATATGATAGTTTGTGAATGATGTACTGTTCGTACATCCGCAATTGTTAGACTCTGACTGGTTTGCCGTTCGCACTCCAGTTTATACGTACCGTTCGTATGGCTTCCTTGTGTGGAGCAGTAGGTAGTATGGATAGCGCTATTAGAGGTCGGCCAACCTCTCGTTCCCCTGTCTACGGAACGCATATTATTTATTTTAGGAGCCTTGCCACATACTTTATTATATATTATGTGCCCTTATTGTGAACTATATTGACCACGTGTACATGACTACTAGACATACAACTTTTTATGCAATGGGTTGTGAACACACAGGTTACAAGTCTTGTATGGGCGGGACTTGCAACTGAGTGGATTGACAACGCCTTTGCCTTTTGGACTATTTTCAAGGACTAAAAACTTATACTCTCTCTTAAAGGTTTTCATATTATATAAAACGTGTGTATTCACCAATTATTTTCATAGTTGACCCGTTTTCTCTCATGCATTTCAGGTGATCGTCTGTAAGCTTTGCTTCAAGGTCTTAGCATAATGAAGTTTTCATATGTCACTACTGATCATTATGTACTAAAACACTATCTTTCGGAAACCAAACTTTATATTTAATCGCCGATGTCGACTAAAACAATATTGTAATTATGTACTCTTTCCTTTAAATCTTAAATGATAGTATGTTCTATTATCTTATGCTTGTGTTCCCTTTCCAGTTATACCTCGTGTTTCCGCTTTAGCGGGTTGTGACAGATTGGTTTCAGAGCCTAAGGTTATAGAGAATGCCGGTTTTTCAAAAATATTAAAAATGGTAACTGTAACCAAAATAACGTTTTTCTTAAACACCAAAAATCATACGAGTCGACTAGTCCTAGCATTGCATCATTAATCCTCAAGTATGAATAGCCTAATCACCTATGTATAATTCAGGAAGAATCATGCGATGAAGGGAGTAGTAGTCTAAGATCATGTTTGGTCGGGTCTAGAGAGTCTGGTCACCTGAAATTGCATTGGTCGGGTGGGTATGCATAACATGTTTATATGTTTCAGTTTGTGTTACCGTACCTTATATATCCATTTATGTATATGCTTTCTCTTTGCTACCTTACGCCTTGTTAGATTAAGCATGCCTTTGTTTCTGTCATTTTACGATCTCTATGTCACGACTGTCATTATACCGTACATCATCTGTCATCGTTCATGTATCGCTCACTCAACCAACTATTTTTGGTCTATCGCAGAGCCATGGCCGCAATGAACACTCACTCAGGACGTAATAACAATGAAGGCCCGAATGGCTGATGAGGCGAAAAGTGAACCACTTTTAAGGGGTCATTTAAGTCCGGATTCGTGATTATTTGTTGAAAATATTGCCCTAAATCGTTCCTTTTGTCATTTTAGGTACTTTTGAAGAGAAATCTGGAAAATGGAGCATTTTGGATGTTTTGGAGCATAAAAGTGAAGAAAACGGCAAAGTCTCAATTTTCCTTGCAGGGAACAGTACCTGACGGCGTCAAGATCTTCTACATGACGGCGTCAAGAGTTACAAAAGAGGTGGATGTGGAAAATACACGTGACGATCCAGAGAGTTTTTGTGCATTGGAGATGACGGCGTCACCCAAGGCCGTCATGGTCCAAGTATTAGTGACGGCCCAGAACAATTTTACACATGACGGCGTCACAAATAGATCTAGGCAATACGATTTCATTATGGCGTCGAGTTGACGGCGTCACAACTTAATACATGACGCCGTCACCTTGTAAAATCTATATATAGTTTTGCAAATTTCATTCATTAGGTGTGCAACTTTGAGGTAAAAACCCTAGGTCGAATTTTCCAGCTTTTTCAAGGGTTTCAACCCTTTGAATCTTTCATGTTTAATTGGATATAAGTACTCTTTCAAATCAATCAATATGTCTATGTATTGTTTGATTATATCTTACGCTTGTCTTCTATTTAACATGCTAGGCTAGATTTCTTTTGTGTTTGCTTAGATGTAGTGAAACCTAAATGTTAATTATGGGTTGATTGTTTGTTTATAGTTGTTACGGATGATTGTATTCGATGTTTGGCTTGAGAAAACTAGCAGACTTCCATTGGTAACTTGCTTGAACGTCTTAAGAAACATGATCGGAGGTGTACTACGATTTTTGGTTGTATTTAATGCGTACTAGAATTCTAATGATCCCATGTTAGGAGCTTCTAACGGCTCGACATAGGAGTGAAGTAGGATCTTATAGAGTTAGGGAATATTGT
Organism: Artemisia argyi; assembly: GCA_030686995.1. Taxonomy (NCBI): domain Eukaryota; kingdom Viridiplantae; phylum Streptophyta; class Magnoliopsida; order Asterales; family Asteraceae; genus Artemisia; species Artemisia argyi. The sequence goes on from CM060701.1 coordinate 54,982,558, forward strand.
ACACGGCCCTACGACTAGTATTAAGGAATATGACCCGTCATCCATGCAATTGTAACAAGCTATCAACCTGTAAAAGATATCTAGGGAGTAATGAAACCTAAGTAAACACAACTTTCCTCATCATTGTTTACACCATATTAGTATAGTAGTTTCATTTCATTTTTGTTATTTTATTTTGATTGCATTTGTAGTTATTTGGGTTAGTTGGCTAGCAACTAATTCCGCCCACACCTTCAAAACCCGAGATTTTACTTGCTTTTAAAAAAATATAAAAATATAAAAATACAAAAAGAATCATCCCTCACCTCTAGACCTAGTTTAGTAGACATTCTAATCCTAGCGACACTATTCCTGAGTTGAACGATCAATCCCCCGGTACTTGTCACTATATGATTGATGCTAAACCACTAACTTATATTGACCAAGGAATGGTCAACAAAGTCAAACAGCCTAGATCAATACTCCGGGTAATCTAAGGTATCACCGGGTCGTTAAATCCCGTTGAGGTGTGAATTGTAACTTTAGCGTACTTGTGATCGGGTGATTATTCACAGAAAGGGTTTGTGATAAGATTTATTTGGAAATTATTAACAAATATAGATTAGGAAAGCCACGTGATTGATTACTGGTATTGGGATTAAGAAGATTTGAGCTAAAACCTAAAAACGTACGTTTGAATTAAAAACGCACACAAACGAACAAAACAAAAAGTACAACTGATGGACGGGAAAGGTTATAAGTGTAAAATTATTATTTTTACAATCCTAACAATTAAAGAAAATTTTAAGAAAAAGAAAAAGTATTTTTACACTATTTAATTATTAATTATTAATTAATTACTAATTATTTATTAATTAACTAATTAAACTAATTAGATTATTCAAAAATACTAAAAAGACTTAGAAAATTAAGAAAAAATTTATAAATCTAATTAACCATCACTGGAATCCTTAAAAATTATAAAAAGTTTATTTTATGTATTTTTAAACTAATTTACTAATTATTAATCTAATTACTTATTAATTTCTAATTATACTAATTATATTAGGAAAAATAGAAAATGAACAATATAAATCCTAGAAAAATTTATAAAAATGTTTTAACTTAAATAAAAGTTAGAAAAATTATAAAAACTAGGTTATACTTTATAAAATATAATTATGCTATTTAATTACTTAATATTAATTAAACTAAAATTAATTATAAAAACCACTAAAAGACAAAATAAAAATCTGGAAAAATTTCTAAAATTACTTTAACCTAAAAGAGAATTTATAAAAATATAAAAATGATATATTGCTTATAAATAAGCTAAAAAGAAAATTAAAATAATAAATCTTATTAAATAGAAGCTATCACTATAATTAAAGTTTGTTTTTGGTGTTTTTTCTTTTTCCAAACTAATTATGCACTAAATACAAACACTTTTTCTGAAAACACTTTTTTCACAACCCAAAAATAAGCACTTTGAGTGCTTATATACCCAACAGTTGACTTTTGTTGACTGTGGAAGGAATTAAGCTCAAATGAAGTGATGTGGGGTCCACAATGGTGAATTTGGGTTTCTCTGAGTTACATGAACTATATTAAGCTTGATTAGACCAAATAATTTGCTTGAATAAGCCACAAAACTCAAATAAGCAGTTGGCTTATTGAGAATCTGATGCAGAATGGGGACAAAGTTTGTGAGCAAAATCAGGTGGGGTCCACTGGTCTAAGGGTCAAACTCTTGGTCAATTTTCACTCCCTGGTAAGAGGGGGTTGGGCAAGACTAACTATGGGGTGTGGGACCCATTGGGGTAACCACAAATGACCACCAAAGTTGGGTGGTGAGCTGGGGTCTGCTGAGACAGGGCAAGTACCTTGCCCTGCAGGTCACTTCCAGGGGTATTTTGGTCACTAATAAAAAATCACAAAAATGAACCAAACATGAAATTCAAGAGTTCAGTTGATTGAGTCTACACACAACAAATTTCAGACCTTAAGTCCAAACACAAAAATCAATTTAATTCATGCTATTTTGGCAAAAATCTGAACTTGCACCTTTTGACTTTTTAGTGAAATTAGAGTTTTTGACTTTTTTGAACTATGATCACTGATTTACTGAGTTAAAATACACTACTAAGCTTAAATTAAGTTAAAATAATGAGAATTAATAATATATAAACTTAGGTGAAAGCTTGTTGGACTACAAAACCCACACAGTTAACTGTGTGGGTGGATTTTGTGTGATTTTGACTTCCACTGAATTTTTTACTGATTTTGTGGTTCCTTAATCCTAAATAACTCTAGTGTGGTATGACTAAATCAAAAATTGACAACCAAATCCCCCTGAGCTTTCTTGAAAGGCTTATGCCAAACACCCCTACTAGTAATCTGTTTTGATTTTTAAGAGCAAAAGAAAAGGTTTAAGTTTATGCTACTGATAGGGATGTGTTCAATAAGCTAATTGCAACTTGTTTGAGCTGGACTTAATGTAAAATACACTAGGCTACCCACTGAGACACTTTGACAGTTGAAACAAGAATTAGTAAACCTACAAGATTTAATTAACAAACAATTATTGCAAGCAAAAACTAAACTATACTAACACTAAATAAACACAAAATACTTAATAGCAATAACAATGAACAATAATTAGCTTATGCTACAGTAAAATAAAAAAGAGATATGAGAATAAGCTCACAAATGGATCCTGTAAGCTTAGACCAAGAACCAAGGTATGCAACCTGTCCTATAACCTCCCTTGAGGATCTAAACCCAGAATTCATCCATTCCAATCTATGCTTCCAGCTTGATCTCCCATGAACACAGATTTTTGTTATTATATTTTTTATTTTTTTGTTTTTAGCAATATTTGTAGAACTGAGTTGGAAGCTTATTCAAAAGCTTAATAAGCTTTTGAACTTAACTATTGAACCTAAATGAGCTTAAAGTGAGCTTATACTACTTTATAACTTGAAATCACAATTTTGAGTAACTTAGTTAAATTTTGAAAACTGAAAAACAAGAAGTAATTTAAACTTAAACTTTCATTACTTGTTAAAAAGAGTACAATAAAGGAAAATTACACTGAATTAAAGCTAAAACTAGTCTACATAGCCACATTGGCTTACAAAAGGCTTATATATACTCCATGACCTAAAACTGCCTCTCCCCTCCCTTTTCTTTCTGAATTATTGACCTCTTTGACTTGTATGCCTTCTCTTGAACAAATCCCACCCATTGGATTGGGTGGGAATAATCCTAGCCGTTCAAATGGATGTTTGGCGCCAATTTCTTTTTCTTGTCAGGCTGAGATAACTTGGGAGGTATTTGAGGCATTAATTAAATTTGGAGCTTGGTGGAGGCCAAGGGAACAAGGAGTGGTTTGGGTGATGTGGAGGTATGGAGGTTGAAGTAGCAGGTTGGAGGGGGGGAAAGAAGTCAATTGGTTTGACTTGTTGACTGGGAAAGGGATAATAAAACAGGGTGTTTGTTTTTATTATTTATGTGGTGCGGACTGGGCTTGTAGGTGGGCTGGGAGTTATAAGGTGGAGTGGGCTGGATTGGTGTTGGGTTTGGTTGGTTTTGGGTTACAATAACAAAAGGGTCCGGTTGGTATTTGTTGTGAAGACAAGGACCATTTTTGCAATTTAACAAAACCCAAGGGCTGGAATTGTACATTCTGCCAAAGTATCACAAGGGATCAATATTGCCAAGTTTGATATTCCAAAATCAATTTTTGCAATTTTTTTAATTTTCAAAATTCCCAGGGACTAAACTTGCAAATTTCCAAACTCCAGGGACCAAACATGTAACTTTTCCAAATTTATCACCCAAAGTCCGTTTTTGATAACTTTTGATTTTTTAGGGACTTGGGTTGACTTTTATTTCAAAATAAATGCACAGGGACTATTTCTGACAAATTTTGAAACTTGGGGGACTGAAACTGCCAATATTGCAAACTTTGATCATTTTTCGTTTGTTTTTGCTCGTTTTGCATTTAAAACACATAAAACACAATCCCTGAGATAATTTAAGTATTTTGATTACTTTTTGATTGTTTTTGTATGTTTTGGTAGTTTAAACACGATAAAAATGATGAGTGTTTGCGCACTCATCAATCCCCCACACTAAACTATTGCTAGTCCCTAGCAATATTTTTGGAAAACTTGATGGATTTTAAACTCTTTACCAAAAGCCATCACTTCTGGAGTAGCCAGGTGTAAGAACTGTGGCACACCATATAACCGTGTGATTTTGAGCAAACCACCAGCTGTCAACGGATTTGATTTGTCTTTACCAAGAGCCGTTTGCTCCTGGACTAGCCAGCTCTTGATGGAATAGTCAACATCTTGGTGAGCTGATTACCAATTATGGATTTTCCAATGCCTTTACTACAAGCCATAATCTTGCGGGCTAGCCAACTCATTTGTTTTTGAGGATATGGGGAGTTGAGGAACCATACAATTTTGGGCAAATTGCAAGCCGTAAACGGATTTGAGTTATCTTTACCAAGAGCCGTTTGCTCCTGGATTAGCCAATCCTTTTGTCGGTTAGACATGGCGGACTGATTACCACAAAAAATTTTGAAATAAAGTGAAAAAAAAATTTGAAAATTTTGGCCAAAAACGGGGGTATTTGAAAGTATTTTGCGACAAAATTCGCTAGAATTTCCCCCCCCCCCCTGCCCCCCACACTTAGAAATGAATATTGTCCTCAATATTCCAAGTTCCGGCTATTATGCCGAATCTATGAACGTAAAAAGATAATATTCGAATCTAACTGTGGAAATACCAAATTTCACTTTATTTCTAGATATACACATTTTTTTTTTTTTTTAGCTTATATACATATATACATTTTCAAATAGCGGGGGGGGGGGGGGGGGGGGGGGGGGGGGGTCGCCATTCCCCCCACACTGGGTGGTAGAAAGTAGAAAGAAATCAGAGATACGGGTGAAAACCCGTATTGTGCTATTGTTTTTGTTTATCGAGTCGCTAGCTTGACTCGATCCCCGAATTCAATTGTCCTTGGGGAAAGTTTGGAGATCTGGGACAACCATGGATGGTATGTCCTCTCCAAAGTAGTGTTTCAAACGATGTCCATTCTCTTTGAAATTAGGACCGTCATTTTGAGATAATTCGACGGTGCCATAAGGATAAACTTTTGCGATAGTGAATGGACCAGTCTATCGGGTTTTAAGCTTTCCCGAGAAGATCTTGAGTCTAGAGTTGAAAAGAAGGACTCGATCACCAACGTTAAAAACGCGGTTTTTGATTTTTGAGTCATGAATCTTCTTTGTCTTTTCTTTGTAGATCAAAAAGTTCTCGTAAGCTTGATCACGAAGTTCATTTAATTCATTCAGTTGAACTTTCCTATGATCACCCGCCGTTTTGAGGTCGAAATTGGCATGCTTGAGAGCCCAATAGGCTTTGTGCTCAAGCTCGATCGGAAGATGGCACGCTTTCCCGTACACAAGTTTGTAAGGCGTACACCCAATGGGTGTTTTGTAAGCCGTACGGAAAGCCCAAAGTGCATCATCTAATTTGTCCGACCACGATGCACGATTTTCACCTACAGTTCTTTCCAATATTCTCTTTATGCCTCGATTGGAAACTTCTACTTGTCCACTTGTTTGAGGGTGGTACGCAGTAGAAAGTCGATGAGTTACACCATACTTTTGCATGACTTTATCAAATTTGTCATTGCAAAAATGCGTACCACGATCACTAATTATAGCACGTGGAGTTCCAAATCGAGCAAAGAGAGCTTTCAAAAATTTCACGACTACTCGGGCATCATTTGTGGGTAAAGCTTTCACTTCAACCCATTTTGACAAATAGTCAACAGCCACGAGTATATACTTGTTTCCATGAGATGATGGAAATGGCCCCATAAAGTCGATGCCCCATACGTCAAAGATTTCACAAACTTGAATTGCATTCCGAGGCATTTCATTTTTTTGTGAAATATTCCCGTGACGTTGACAAGCGTCACAGGATTTGACCAATTCTTGGGCATCCTTGTAAATCGTGGGCCAAAAGAAACCGGAATCAAACACCTTTTTGGCGGTGTAATTTGGATTGTGGTGGCCCCCCGTGGGACCAGCATGGCAAGCCTTAAGAATTTCAGAGGCTTCTTGGCCATAAACACACCGCCGGATGACTTGATCCGCATATATTTTGAACAATCCCAAAAGTAATGTTTCACATCTTTGAAGAATTTATATTTTTGTTTGGACGACATCCTTTTCACCACAAAATTACCCGCAAGGTAGTTTGCGAAGTCGGCAAACCACGGGGTAATAAAATCTCCGCGAAAGGTAACCGCATTGAGTGTCTCAAGAGGGAATGTTTCATTAATTTCTTTCCTCTCGAAGACATCTTGGTGGGGGTTTTCCAATCGGGAGAGATGATCAACAGCTAGGTTCTCAGCTCCTTTTTTTATCACGAATAATGATATCAAATTCCTGTAGGAGGAGAACCTAACGAAGAAGTCTCGGCTTTGCATCTTGTTTTGCAAAAAGGTACTTCAAAGCCGAGTGATCCGTATACACTATGCTTTTAGTCAGTATTAAGTATGGCCGGAATTTTTCAAAAGCATACACCACAGCTAATAATTCTTTTTCGGTGGTGGTGTAATGGCTTTCAGCCTCGGTCATAGTTTTGCTGGCATAGTGTATAGGCTGAAAATGTTTTGTTTTTCGTTGCCCCAAGACTGCCCCTATCGCATAATCACTAGCATCACACATGAGCTCGAATGGCAAGTCCCAATCGGGGGCAACAAGAATCGGTGCCTCGGTAAGCTTTTTCTTAAGTGTTTCAAAAGCTTCGATGCACTCGGGGGAGAAGATAAAAGGAGCATCCTTTTCGAGGAGATGGGTCATAGGCCGGGCGATTTTAGAAAAATCTTGAATAAACCTACGATAGAAACCGGCATGACCCAAAAAGCTCCTAACACCATTCACAGTAATGGGATGAGGTAATTTTGCAATGACATCCACTTTGGCTTTGTCAACCTCAATCCCGTTCTTTGAAATTTTATGGCCGAGGACAATGCCCTCTTTGACCATAAAGTGACTCTTCTCCCAATTTAGACATAACTTTGTGTCTTCACAACGTTTTAGCATGTCGTCTAAATGGGAGAGACATGATTGGAACGAATCCCCAATGACCGAAAAATCGTCCATGAAGACCTCCATAGTTTTCCCAATCATGTCGGAAAAAATGGCCATCATACATCTTTGAAACTTGCCCGGAGCATTACATAGGCCAAATGGCATACGTTTATATGCGAAAGTTCCATAGGGGCACGTGAAAGTGGTCTTTTCCTGATCTTGCGGATCAATGGGAATCTGGAAGTAACCTGAGAAACCATCAAGGAAGCAATAGTACTCATTCCCCGCTAATCTCTCGAGCATCTGATCCATAAAGGGCAGAGGAAAATGATCTTTACGGGTGGTGTCATTCAATTTACGATAATCAATGCAGACGCGCCAACCCGTAACCAAACGAGTTGGAATTAACTCATTCTCCTCATTTGTGACAACAGTAATGCCACCCTTTTTTGGAACACAATGAATTGGGCAGACCCAAGGACTGTCCGAGATAGGGTAAATCAATCCGGCATCAAGAAGTTTTAAAACCTCTTGTTTGATAACCTCGTGAATTTTTGGATTCACCCTTCTTTGTTCTTAGACTGCTGGTTTGAAGTCGTCCTCCATTAAAATCTTGTGTGTACAAAATTCAGGGTCAATGCCCTTGATGTCGGAGAGTCGCCAAGCAATTGCTTGTTTATGAGACTTCAAAACCTTTATAAGAGCAGCCTTCTCCTCAACACTTAAGTTTTTAGCAATAATGACGGGTAATTTATCATCACCCTCCAGAAATGCATATTCAAGATGAGGCGGCAAGTCCTTAAGTTCAACCTTAGGAAAGTCATCAGTTATTTCAACATTTTTGACTTCCTCTTTATGAAGTACTTTTGGAGGAAGAGGGGGAGATGGATCTTCGTTTAACAATTTTTCTAGCAAAAGAATATCCCCCTCAGGATCAAGATAGTCCTCATCAAATTCACCTGAAATTGAACTATCTTGGGCGAGAAAAGCTTCGACATCTTCCAAAAGGAAGTCACTTCCCTCAAAAGGAGTGAGAGAAGGGGAAGAGTCGGATATGATAGGCTCAGACGATGGAGTGGGACTGCCACTCAGAAGGTAACCTAGAAGTTCTTGAGAGTACTCCTCAGACGCAACATCAATGACATCAATTCGGTTAACCGATTCGGCATCATAATTAGAGGAGTACCTCGAGGTTTGATCGAGGTTAAACGATACTGCTTCATTACCAACACGAAGAGTTATTTCCTCTTCGTGCACATCGATCAACGCACGACCCGTCCTTAAGAATCCTCTTCCCAGAATGAGAGGAACTCGTGGTTCAGCGTCGAAGTCAACAATCACAAAATCCGCTGGAAAGTGGAAGTTTCCCACCTTTACAAATACATCCTCGGCAATGCCGAAGGGACGAGATGCTGAGCGGTCTACAAGCTCAAGAGTCATGTAGGTGGTGGTGAGTTCTGGAAGAGAGAGCTTTTTCCATATCGAATAAGGCATCAAGTTGATGCTTGCACCTAGATCGGCCAGGGCGAAGCACTCAACCATTCCGGGAAAAACACATGGAATGAGAAATTTTCCTGGATCTCCTAGCTTCTTGGGAAGCTTTTTCAGAAGAACTACAGAGCAGTTTTCATTGAGTGGAGTTCGAGCCACTTCGAATAGTTTCTCTTTATTGTTCAACAGATTTTTGATTGTCGATGCAAATTTAGGCATCAACAGGAGAGCATCCGCGAAACTGATATCAAAATGAATATCACGGAAAATTTGAAAAAACTTTTCCATTTGATGATTTGCTTTTTCGCGGAGCTTCTGGTCTTGTAACCTAGATGGATATGGTAGTGAAGGTTTGGATTTAGGGTTCTCTTTAGGAGTTGTTGGTGGTTCAAAGACAACTCCTGGCTTTGGTACAGTTTCAGGTACAACCTGAGGATGGACGTGTGCGGTACTTCGTGGGCTAGTAATTTGCACCTTGTTCGTTGTCTCCTCAGGCTCACGCTCTACTACCTTAGGAAAAGAAGAAGAGGTAGTAGGAGCCGTGGGTCCATCATATGCAACACCGCTTCGGGTAGTGATCGCCTTAACATCGCCCCTCGGGTTAGCGATCGTATTGCTCGGAAGTTTTCCTGAGCCCGAGGGTTGATCATTTAAAGACTTCTTGATGTCTGCGATCTGAGTCATTATCACTTTGTTCATATCCTCCTGAGATTTCATGAATTGTTTCAACAACTCATCATTTGATGGGCCGGTTGGAACAATTGCTCGAGTTGGGTTAGGAGGAGCTGGATTTGGGAAGTGCTGATTAGTTGGAGTGATGGCTTGATTTTGATTGGGAAAATTCTGGACCCGGTTATTTTGATGGGAACCGTGGTTTTGGAAATTTCCCTGATTTTGGTTGCCATATCCATGAGAGTTGTTTCCCTGAAAGTTGTTTTTACCTTGGTTTCGATTATAGTTTCCTTGATGTTGGAAACCTAGGTTTTGGTTTTGATGGAAACCTTGGTTTTGGTTTTGATTGACATTTCCCGAATTTTGGTAACCTTGGTTTGTTTGATTCTGATTTTGGTTCTGGTTACGGTTGTTTTGGACATTATTGTTTTGATGGAAACCGGGTGGTCCAAGGAAATTGTTAGAACGATAGCTTAGAAGATTGCGGTCCCCTTGCGGTTGGTAGCCATTACCTCCCGAATTATAGGAACCTTGAATAGCATGTACGTTCTCTTGAGTGTAACCACCAGTGGTTGGACACTCGAAGTAGGGATGTGGACCTCCACAAGTTTCGCAACTTTGATTGACAGCTTTGGCTTGTTGATTTTGAACTTGTTGATTTTGCATAGTTTGGTTCATTCTCAACACAGCCGTAGAGATATCATCCATCCTTTTAGCGAGAATTGCTATTTCATAGGATGAGGATGCTGAAGTGGCAGACTTACATGACTCTTCCCTCTCGGCTGAGGAATCCCAGAAATTATGGTGGGCAGTCATGTTCTCAATGAGGTCGTAGCACTCTTCGGGACGCCTTTTCATAAAGGTCCCTCCAGCAGCAGCATTGAGGATATCTCGGTGTCTCAAGGTCAAACCATTATAGAAGGTATCTATAATGGTGACTTGTAACATATTGTGGTTGGGACACCGATCAATCGCAAGCTTATAGCGTTCCCAAGCTTCGAATAAAGATTCGTTGGGAAGCTGACGAAAGTTGCTAATGTCATTACGCAACTTGGTAACCATGGATGGTGGAAAGTATTTGGCTAAAAATTTAGTGACCATCTCTTCGAAAGTGTGAATCGAATTTTTCGGAAGTCGATCAAACCATGCAGTGGCATGATGTGTTAGAGAATAGGGAAAGAGAGATAGATGAAGGGCATCATCGGAGACACCATGCTGTTTCATGTTTTGGGTGACGGTAAGGAATTTATCAAGATGCTTGTTTGCATCGTCACCCGGTAAACCGTGGAATTGGCATGAATTCTGGACTTGTTGTATCATATGATGTTTAAGTCCAAAATCAGTGGCCGCAATATTAAGAGGGGCAATGGGTCCTCCCCTCCCTTGCATTGTGGGTTGACACAACTCCTCCATCGTTTGGAGATCAGGAGCTGCATCATCTTTGGTTGGTTCTAGGTTGTCGTCTCCGTCCATTTTCGGAACTGGATCCTCAACAATAGGACGTAACTCAGTTACGTTTCTTAGTTGATGATTTCGTTTCGATTGTGAACGAGTGCGCATGCACTAGGGATAAAAAAATTTTGGACAATATTTTTGTTATCGTCCCGTAATCTAGAATCGTTTCTCCTTAAGAATCACCTTAAAAGAAAACCGAATCAGAAAACGTTACGATATGTTTTTGTTGTTTTTTAATTTTTTTGGTGTTCTAACACTTTAGGAAAAGTGTCAATGACTTTTTTATGTGTTTTGATTTTGAAAATATACACAAGTGGTGGTTTTTGTACAGTGAGTGAGGTGAGATAACACTAATCTCAAAAGACGCTGCAGAAACGCGCACACCTCCCCGGCAGCGGCGCCAAAAATTGATTGATGCTAAACCACCAACTTATATTGACCAAGGAATGGTCAACAAAGTCAAAAAGCCTAGATCAATGCTCCGGGTAATATAAGGTATCATCGGGTCGTTAAATCCTGTTGAGGTGTGAATTGTAACTTTAGCGTACTTGTGATCGGGTGATTATTCACAGAAAGGGTTTGTGATAAGATTTATTTGGAAATTATTAACAAATATAGCTTAGGAAAGCAACGTGATTGATTACTGGTATTGAGATTAAGAAGATTTGAGCTAAAACCTAAAAACGTACGTTTGAATTAAAAACGTACACAGACGAACAAAACAAAAAGTACAACTGATGGACGGGAAAGGTTATAAGTGTAAAATTATTATTTTTACAATCCTAACAATTAAAGAAAATTTTAAGAAAAAGAAAAAGTATTTTTACACTATTTAATTATTAATTATTAATTAATTACTAATTATTTATTAATTAACTAATTAAACTAATTAGATTATTTAAAAATACTAAAAAGACTTAGAAAATTAAGAAAAATTTTATAAATCTAATTAACCATCACTGGAATCCTAAAAAATTATAAAAAGTTTATTTTATGTATTTTTAAACTAATTTACTAATTATTAATCTAATTACTTATTAATTTCTAATTATACTAATTATATTAGGAAAAATAGAAAATGAACAATATAAATCCTAGAAAAATTAATAAAAATGTTTTAACTTAAATAAAAGTTAAAAAAATTATAAAAACTAGGTTATACTTTATAAAATATAATTATGCTATTTAATTACTTAATATTAATTAAAACTTAATTAAACTAAAATTAATTATAAAAACCACTAAAAGACAAAATAAAAATCTGGAAAAATTTCTAAAATTACTTTAACCTAAAAGAGAATTTATAAAATTATAAAAATGATATATTGCTTATAAATAAGCTAAAAAGAAAATTAAAATAATAAATCCTATTAAATAGAAGCTATCACTATAATTAAAGTTTGTTTTTGGTGTTTTTTCTTTTTCCAAACTGATTATGCTCTAAATACAAACACTTTTTCTGAAAACACTTTTTTCACAACCCAAAAATAAGCACTTTGAGTGCTTATTCACCCAACAATTGACTTTTGTTGACTGTGGAAGGAATTAAGCTCAAATTAAGTGAAGTGGGGTCCACAATGGTGAATTTGGGTTTCTCTGAGTTACATGAACTATATTAAGCTTGATTAGACCAAATAATTTGCTTCAATAAGCCACAAAACTCAAATAAGCAGTTGGCTTATTGAGAATCTGATGCAGAATGGGGACAAAGTTTGTGAGCAAGATCAGGTGGGGTCCACTGGTCTAAGGGTCAAACTCTTGGTCAATTTTCACTCCCTGGTAGGAGGGGGTTGGGCAAGACTAACTATGGGGTGTGGGACCCACTGGGGTAACCACAAATGACCACCAAAGTTGGGTGGTGAGCTGGGTCTGCTGAGACAGGGCAAGTACCTTGCCATGCAGGTCACTTCCAGGGGTATTTTGGTCACTAAGAAAAAATCACAAAAATGAACCAAACATGAAATTCAAGAGTTCAGCTGATAGAGTCTACACACAACAAATTTCAGACCTTAAGTCCAAACACAAAAATCAATTTAATTCATGCCATTTTGGCAAAAATCTGAACTTGCACCTTTTAACTTTTTAGTGAAATTGGAGTTTTTGACTTTTTTGAACTATGATCACTGATTTACTAAGTTAAAATACACTACTAAGCTTAAATTAAGTTAAAATAATGAGAATTAATAATATATAAACCTAGGTGAAAGCTTGTTGGACTACAAAACCCACACAGTTAACTGTGTGGGTGGATTTTGTGTGATTTTGACTTCCACTGAATTTTTTACTGATTTTGTGGTTCCTTAATCCTAAATAACTCTAGTGTGGTATGACTAAATCAAAAATTGACAACCAAATCCCCCTGAGATTTCTAGAAAGGCTTATGCCAAACTCCCCTACTAGTAATCTGTTTTGATTTTTAAGAGCAAAAGAAAAGGTTTAAGTCTATGCTACTGATAGGGATGTGTTCAATAAGCTAATTGCAACTTGTTTGAGCTGGACTTAATGTAAAATACACTAGGCTACCCACTGAGACACTTTGACAGTTGAAACAAGAATTAGTAAACCTACAAGATTTAATTAACAAACAATTATTGCAAGCAAAAACTAAACTATACTAACACTAAATAAACACAAAATACTTAATAGCAATAAAGATGAACAATAATTAGCTTATGCTACAGTAAAATAAAAAAGAGATATGAGAATAAGCTCACAAATGGATCCTGTAAGCTTAGAACCAAGAACCAAGGTATGCAACCTGTCCTATAACCTCCCTTGAGGATCTAAACCCAGAATTCATCCATTCCAATCCATGCTTCCAGCTTGATCTCCCATGAACACAGATTTTTGTTATTATATTTTTTATTTTTTTTGTTTTTAGCAATATTTGTAGAACTGAGTTGGAAGCTTATTCAAAAGCTTAATAAGCTTTTGAACTTAACTATTGAACCTAAATGAGCTTAAAGTGAGCTTATACTACTTTATAACTTGAAATCACAATTTTGACTAACTTAGTTAAATTTTGAAAACTGAAAAACAAGAAGTAATTTAAACTTAAACTTTCATTACTTGTTAAAAAGAGTACAATAAAGGAAAATTACACTGAATTAAAGCTAAAACTAGTCTACATAGCCACATTGGCTTACAAAAGGCTTATATATACTCCATGACCTAAAACTGCCTCTCCCCTCCCTTTTCTTTCTGAATTATTGACCTCTTTGACTTGTATGCCTTCTCTTGAACAAATCCCACCCATTGGATTGGGTGGGAATAATCCTAGCCGTTCAAATGGATGTTTGGCGCTAATTTCTTTATCTTGTCAGGCTGAGATAACTTGGGAGGTATTTGAGGCATTAATTAAATTTGGAGCTTGGTGGAGGCCAAGGGAACAAGGAGTGGTTTGGGTGATGTAGAGGTATGGAGGTTGAAGCAGCAGGTTAGAGGGGGGGGGGGAAAGAAGTCAATTGGTTTGACTTGTTGACTGGGAAAGGGATAATAAAACGGGGTGTTTGTTTTTATTATTTATGTGGTGTGGACTGGGCTTGTAGGTGGGCTGGGAGTTATAAGGTGGAGTGGGCTGGATTGGTGTTGGGTTTGGTTGGTTTTGGGTTACAATAACAAAAGGGTCTGGTTGGTATTTGTTGTGAAGACAAGGACCATTTTTGCAATTTAACAAAACCCAAGGGCTGGAATTGTACATTCTGCCAAAGTATCACAAGGGATCAATATTGCCAAGTTTGATATTCCAAAATCAATTTTTGCAATTTTTTTAATTTTCAAAATTCCCAGGGACTAAACTTGCAAATTTCCAAACTCCAGGGACCAAACATGTAACTTTTCCAAATTTATTACCCAAAGTCCGTTTTTGATAACTTTTGATTTTTTAGGGACTTGGGTTGACTTTTATTTCAAAATAAATGCATAGGGACTATTTCTGACAACTTTTGAAACTTGGGGGACTGAAACTGCCAATATTGCAAACTTTGATCATTTTTCGTTTGTTTTTGCTCGTTTTGCATTTAAAACACATAAAACACAATCCCTGAGATAATTTAAGTATTTTGATTACTTTTTGATTGTTTTTGTATGTTTTGGCAGTTTAAACACGATAAAAATGATGAGTGTTTGCGCACTCATCACTATACTATACTACAACGATCAGGTACACTGCCTGGTGGGGGTTGTATGCTTCTCGAGATCCCTCGAGAGGAAAAACCTGGTGCGATCCCCACGTATCAAGTTTTTGGCGCCGCAGCCCGGGGAATAGTTATTGTCTAGGTTAGGATTTCTTTTTATTAGGTCTACTTGCTAGATTCCTTTCTAGTAAGATTTTAGTTTTATTTTTAAGTTTTCTTTAGTCTATCTTTTTCTTTGTGCCTTTGTTAGTAAATTAAATTCATTGACTATTCCGTTGGCCATTATGGAAAACGCAAATCTACCCCTTTCCCCCAGTGAAGTGGCTTTGTTGCGTGAACATATTAAGAATGAGATTAGGGAACTTAGGGAGCTTAATAGATTAATTAATGTTGAGCTCGATCATGCATTTAGTGACCTAGCGACCGCCTTGTATTCAAATAAGGACCTAGGACCTAATGATTTTGAGAATGTTGTTGAGGAACTTGAGGAAGGGGAGATAGATCCGAAGCCGGGTGACTATTTCAATCTATATCCAACTAAGGAAGAGACTGCGTACTATAATAATCTTATTGATAATCCTCGACCTCCTTTTACTAGAATTGACCCTAAGATAAAGAGAGGCGATCCTAAGAATGCTAAGATACCATGTATGATTGAGTATAAACACATTGACAATGCTTACATTGATTTTAAATCACCAATCAACATTATGTCCTCATGTGTCTATAATGATATAGTAAAAACAAGACTTGGACCTAGAAAAGATCCCAAATACCCCGGTGGAGTTTGTAACATTGTCGGGAGAATTAAAGGTCTACATGTCTTTGTTGGGAACTTTACTTATATCGTTGACTTTATGATTGTGGAAGACCTAGCTAGTGTTATTGATTGTCGCTTATCCCATGTTGTGTTTGGTAAGCCATTTGTTGAAGAATCCAAGTTAGAATATGATGAGATAGAAGGGACGATCCGATTTGCTAGTAAAATTGATAGGATCACATATAGGATGCCTAATAGAATGAAAGAATTTCGTTTTGTGCCTCGATTTGATATGGATAACATTGGTGCCTTCGAGGACATCAACGAAGAGGATAAGAAAAATGGCATGGACTATGTATGGGAGAAGAAGAGCCTTTTCTATAAGGATTGCTTAACTCTAAGGCCAAAATATAAAGTTGATAGGGAATTCGCCAATAGGATTATAGGAGCAATTGAGAAAAAGGTGCTTGGTCTCTATAATGAACATTTACAATCAGTTCCGGAATACAAAACTAAGATTGGAGATGACCTAGAGAATGAGACCAATGATGAGGTCACGTAATTGCCCATGACCTTGAGTCTAGCTACAAGACTCGTAAATAAAGAAAAGCGCTTCTTGGGAGGCAACCCATGTTTTGTGTGATTTTTAATTTGTTTGATTGTTATTTGCTTCTGTATGCATGCTTTATTTTTATTGTTGGTAGATCATGTTTCATACTAAAATTGTGAAAATGCTTTATTTTGTCGTTTAACTTCGTCTTAACTTCATATAAAGGTATTTTGCAAAAGCTAAGTGTAAGGGGAAACCCCAAATTTGTTTCTAAGAACGAAAATGATCATGATTCGCCACAATATTAAATGAACATGTGTATTAGTATTTGTTAGAGTCAAATGCTTGTATCGAGTCATAATGATGTTTTGCAGGATTTTCCAGGAAGTAGTACATAAGTTTTTTCCAGAAATTTTTCGGAAACTTAACGTAAAGATTTCTGCAGGTCACTTCTGACGGCGTCAGGAGTTAACTCCTGACGACGTCATGTGTAAAATTCTGGAAATTTTGTGAGTTTTGTTTTTATAACGGAGTTTAAAGTTTTTCTTAATTCTTTAGTTTTATAAACTCCAGGAAATTTGCAAACATTCATTCCACAAGCATTATATCTTAAATTGCTTTCTAGGATTTGTTAGGATATATAGATTGCCGCCGATTTTACGCGAGGTTGCCTTGATTGTTTTCTCAAGTTTAACAGGTTATATATGACAAGAAGCTGATTTATTTTTCTAGAAGGGAAGCTTTGAATGTTCATTTTCTTGGAGGAAGATCTAACCTTGTTGCCACACTATCCACACCGAACAAATCAGGGGAGTATTTGTTTTCATTCTTTTACCTATTTCACTTTTACATTCTTTAATTGAACATTGGGGACAATGTTCATCCTAAGTGTAAGGGGAGGGTAAATGATGATACCTTATAGGGTATAATTGCACTTGAGTTTATTTGTTTGATGGTAGGTGTGTAATAAAACTAAGAGAAATACTTGTTAGTGTAATTTTAGCGCCAAATTTAAATTTTTTTACAACATTTAGGAGTGAAACTTTAGCCTTAACAAGCGTCTCATGGATAGGAGTTGTATGACTAGCACAAAACCGTACCATTCAGAAAAAATTTTCACCCAAATATGTGAGGTTCGCCTTTAGATTTGATAGGAAAAGCATTCATTATTAGTGCTTATGAGTGTACCGGTAGCATTTAGATTCTAGAACTTGCGTTAGTGATGCATCCCGAGACCACTAGTGAGACTACATTTGTGTAGTAGGATTTACTACATGATAAGAGGCATTAGGATCACCCTTGTGTTAAACCCGTATCATAATTACTTGACCATTTAAGTCATATTACTTGACTAGTAAAGTCAACTAATTTTTCCCACACCTTAGCGTTGTACTCATTTTTAGTACACGAAACCCCAAGTACACCCCTCCGAGCCTATCCTTTCGTTTCTAACTTTAAGCATATTACTTAAAGGAAGAATTTGTTTACAACCCACCCAAATGTGCAACCAAATCACCTTAGTCTTCCGTGTATGCACTCATCTTTAGTGCATTATTGTTATATGTTTAAACCCTTAGTTAATTATCAAATTGATTACATGGTTGCTAAGTCGAGTCATATCTTGTACATATTGTTTTGGGATGATTGGGACTCATGGGTAAAGTACTTGTGTTATGGAGTAATGGGGAAGAACATCAAATTATTACCCCCATATGTGCGTTAATCTTAAAAGTACTCCAAGTGTTTTGATTATCTTGATTCGAGTCATTAGAGTAATTTATTGTAAACTATGTAAAAATTCAAGTGTAAGGGGAATGTACATTCCCTATGATGTATTATTTTGGATGGTAGGGTAAGAGTGTATGCAAAAAAAAAAAAAAAAAAAAAAAAAAAAAAAAAAAAAAAAAAAAACGGACTACCATCCCGTTCATTCTATGTTTGTTTTATGTTTTTGTTATTCTTGATTCATTAGCTTAAGTCGAGTCTAGTCTTGGCTTAGCAACGCTATATTATACATGTAATTAACCAAGATGATTAACTCGCCACCAGTAAATATTGCCTTTATCCAACAAAACCGTGTTTTTCCATGTCCCTACACCTAACGTTATAACCCTTTGAAAAACCTCTTTAATAGTTTATCCTAGGTGCTTACGCCAAGTGGTAGAGGTTTGATCATTTCCCAAGCCTATGGTAATCTATTTTGCTATGACGGGTAGTGAGAGATGTTTTCCATTTCCTTATTGTGATATATACTTTATTACACCCGAGAGATGTGAGTATCTAAACATTATTTGTGAGGTGCTAGTGTATGACCTCCGTGCTTGTCTTTGGTCTTTAGTGGAATGATTATTTGTTGTAATTACTTTTATATTAGTGTTAAATGACCCCTAACTTGTCTTTTGATTAGAATAAAAGCACATTTGCTTGAGGACAAGCAAATCTCAAGTGTAAGGGTATTTGATGAGGCGAAAAGTGAACCACTTTTAAGGGGTCATTTAAGCCCGGATTCATGATTATTTGATCAAATATTGCCCTAAATCGTTCCTTTTGTCATTTTAGGTACTTTTGGAGATAAATCTGGAAAAGGAAGCATTTTGGACGTTTTTGGAGCATAAAAGTGAAGAAAACGGCAAAGTCTCAATTTTCCTTGCTGGGAACAGTACCTAACGACGTCAAGATCTTCTACATGACGGCATCAAGAGTTACAAAATAGGTGGATGTGGAAAATACATGTGACGATCCAGAGAGTTTTTGTGCATTGGAGATGACGGCGTCACCCAAGGCCGTCATGGTCCAAGTATTAGTGATGGCCCAAAACAATTTTATACATGACGGTGTGACAAATAGATCTAGGCAATACGATTTCATTATGGCGGCGAGTTGACGGCATCACAACTTAATACATGACGCCGTCACCCTGTAAAATCTATATATAGTTTTCCAAATTTCATTCATTAGGTGTGCAACTTTGAGGTAAAAACCCTAGGTCGGATTTTCCAGCTTTTTCAAGGGTTTCAACCCTTTGAATCTTTCATGTTTAATTGGATATAAGTACTCTTTCAAATCAATCAATATGTCTATGTATTGTTTGATTATATCTTACGCTTGTCTTCTATTTAACATGCTAGGCTAGATTTCTTTTGTGTTTGCTTAGATGTAGTGAAACCTAAATGTTAATTATGGGTTGATTGTTTGTTTATAGTTGTTACGGATGATTGTATTCGATGTTTGGCTTGAGAAAACTGGTAGACTTCCATTGGTAACTTGCTTGAACGTCTTAAGAAACATGATCGGAGGTGTACTACGATTTTTTGTTGTATTTAATGCGTAGGAGAATTCTAATGATCCCATGTTAGGAGCTTCTAACGGCTCGACATAGGAGTGAAGTAGGATCCTATAGAGTTAGGGAATTTTGTACACAGCCCTACGACTAGTATTAAGGAATATGACCCGTCATCCATGCAATTGTAACAAGCTATCAACCTGTAAAAGATATCTAGGGAGTAATGAAACCTAAGTAAACACAACTTTCCTCATCATTGTTTAGACCATATTAGTATAGTAGTTTCATTTCATTTTTGTTATTTTATTTTGATTGCATTTGTAGTTATTTGGGTTAGTTGGCTAGCAACTAATTCCGCCCACTCCTTCAAAACCTGAGATTTTACTTGCTTTTATAAAAATATAAAAATACAAAAAGAATCATCCCTCACCTCTAGACCTTGTTTAGTAGACTTTCTAATCCTAGCGACACTATTCCTGAGTTGAACGTTCAATCCCCCGGTACTTGTCACTATATTATACTACAACGATCAGGTACACTGCCTGGTGGGGGTTGTAAGCTTCTCGAGATCCCTCGAGAGGTAAAACCTGGTGCGATCCCCACGTATCAATGACAGTGTTGCTGGATTAGCATACCTCCTCACTCAGATTGTTGCACACATTGATGTTGGACAACCTAATAATGGAGCAGGTACCTCGAACAACGGTCAGGGATGCAGCTATAAGACTTTCATGACATGCAAGCTGCTGTGGGCATGGCATACCGCTTGAAAAATGATGTGATCAGGTCTGGTGAACTAACGAAAGGAAACGACGGAGGACGAAAGAGACAGGAAGATCGACAAAGAAGTCATGACCAGGATCAGCTGGACAAAAGGCAGCGGGTAGTTGGAAACTATGGAGCAACAACTCAGGAGCGCAGAGGATATGTAGGCTCACATCCTAAATGTACCCGATGTAACCTCCACCACTCAAGAGACTGCCCAAGGTGCATCAACTGCAAATAGACAGGTCATCTTGGTCGGAATTGCCAAAATGGGAATGGAAACCAAGGACAAAAATTAGCATGTTACGAGTGTGGAAGCTTGGATCACGCTTGGATCACCTTCGGAATACCTGTCCAAAGTTGAAAAGAACTCCTAACCAAGGAAGAAATCGTCCAAACCTGGCAATGGTAGTTGAAGGCCCTCAAGATCAGAACATTGATATCCCCCCCCCCCCCCCCCCCACGTGGTAGAGCTTACTTCCTAGGGAATCATTTAACCCCACAGAACCAGGACAACATACCGGGTACATTCTTTTGAACAACCTCCTTACTTCCCTACCCCTTTATCTTGAGTGCATGACTTATTTCCATTTCTTACAAAGTGCACGACATTGATTAATCTGAGACCTAACGACATCGACCCTAGTTATATTTTTATTAGTTGATTTGATTGGTGTAAACAATCCTAAAATTGAGCAAATCTTTCAAGAGACCTTATTCAAGGATGTTGAATCCTATCTTCCTAACAGATTGATTCCTAGCTTGATTCTAGTGATAGTTCTTGTTTGATGAGTTGCGAAAATCAAGGTAAGAGTCAAGTTGTTACTCAAATTGATTCAGTTTAATCTCATGATAGTTCTTGTCTGATGAGTTGTGTGATTAAATTAGAAGCGACTAACTAAAGGTCGAGGGCTATGCTCGAGATTGGGAAAGTTTGTCTCATCAAATTTGACCGCGATCACATACGTCTATAGATTGACCGAACTGAATCTCGAGGATGAGATTCCATTTAAGGCTGGTAGATTGTAACAACCCGTAAATTTTCCACGTCTACATTTATTTCCAAACTTCGACAATTTACTATTCACAAGTTACTATTCACCGATCACTATTCATGCATCATCAGAAAGGACATATCATATAGACTAGAGTAGTCTACATATCATCAGTAACATCATCTGTATATTAGGCCATGCACGGATATGCATTATTTCAACTTACATATGTTTATATATTTAATAAACGTTACCACTCAGTTTTTACTACTAACATATACCCGACACTCCCGACTACAATCTTAATACATTTTCATACTCACTATAATAATATAAAATTTATATTATTAACTTACCTGGTGTTTTGAAATCATTTGCTATATTTTCCGGTAAACGCCTAAAATTTCGTCGGATCACGATATTTCAACACGACAAATATTTTAACACCCGATTTTCATCAGGAATGTAATTTCATAATTTTTACAACATCGTCACATTTTATTTGGTACCATTAAACTTTATTTCTAGCAAACTCGGTACCCGGTATTCCCTAAAACTAATAATATCTAACATTATCTAACCTAAATCTTACAAAATCTTCCAAATCTCTCCCCCTCCATCCTCCCCCCCCCCCCCCCCCCCCCCAATCCCAATCTCTTACAAACCTTGAAAATTTTCACTTGCTCACATTAATACTAGTCCTTTTTGTCTAAAAATAAAATATATAAAAAACGTAGATATTATTAGTCCATTTTATACAAATAACCAACTAATATCAACTAGCAAATATCTTTCTCTTTCTCTCCTTCATTTGGATCGGCCAAGACAAGAACACAAGGAGAATCCATCAGTTTTTTAAAGTTCAAGTATTTTTCAAGTCCTATTAATATCCTAGTTAAGGTTTTGAAATAAAAACCTCAAGGATAATTAAGTGTTTTACTTCAAAAACTCATCAAATCTTCAAGTAAGTTTCAAGTAAAATTTTCCTAAATTTTATACTTCCATTCACTATATTTTCATGTTCTAGTAATTTATTTTGCAAGTATACATATGTTATATATACCACTTGTTGTTTATTTTTGGCACTAAAATGGGTTTATAGAATTTTACTAGTAATCTTTTGAGCCCCATCATTCTTGGTGATGTTTAGAACCCCATGACACCCTAAGAAGGTGTATGGTAGATTAAGGGTTGTTTTGAATTTGATTGGAGTGGATTTGGACAATTATTAAACTAGAAAAATCCATTTTAGACACTATAAGAATGTTGCTGTCCATTTTTGTAAAACGTGGGAAAATCAGTAGACTTGGAGTCTTTTTGGCTTATATTTTTAGAAAATACTTTCAAAAACGAAACCGTGACCGCTTGAACGGGTAAAAACCGACTTACGACGAGAAAGTTATGATATTTCCAAGTTTAACGACAAAAAACTATTCTCTGAAAATATATGTGATTATGTCGAGATTCGACGGACAAAACGAAGCGTTAGACGTGACCTAGAGGAGCCGACCTACTGAAAAGGTGTTAGTACATGTCAATACGAAACCGTGGATATAAAGAACGTAGAAAACGAGCTTATAACGACCAAGATATACGTGTTTGAAACCCGACGAACCTTATATATATTGACAGCCACTATATGAATTATATTCTAAGTGTTAAAAACTATATTTTCAAGTAACAACAATGAAGAGCCGTATTTCTTACCCATCGAGGCGCGTATGATCAAAAGTTAAACGACACGACATTTAGATATTATTACAAGGTTTTCAAAAACACCGAGTTTCATCACTAACACTTGACGTACAATATTTCGCGACTAGTTTTGCGAGGCCATTTTGGTCATATTTTCAAGGTATGAAAAATGTCATTTTATGACGGAAATATTATATTTACCGATGGAACATCAAACGAGGATCGTGGAGTACCGTTTCAACATATCTACATGAAAAGTGTTTATTAACTTAACGAGACGTCAAAAATATATTTTTCGACGATAAACATTATTTTCAAATTTCACGAGTGGTATCGATAACATACGTATTCGCATGTATAGCATTTTATCATTGCTTACCTTAGATCATATCATTCATATTAGGTTGTGGCTAGAGTTCGCGCCTTATTTCAGTTCATACATTTTGTCATCATATCGCTTGTAACAGATGAGTATTCACGAACCCCTTTTTCTAACTATTTTAATCATTTTGGGGTGGATGCATGAATTATTAATTGAACTCCTTGAACATTGTTTTGAACCCTTTGACTATTATGAACTCTTTTAACTTGTTTTGACCTTATAACTTGTTTGAACTCTTGAACTTGACTCAAACTTTTGAACTTAATGTACCGTACGTACTATGACCTAAAGTCTCCCCTGTCTACGGAGAAACAATATAAAATCTCCCCTGTCTACGGAATAGCTTTGACTTAATAATATATGATAGTTTGTGAATGATGTACTGTTCGTACATCCGCAATTGTTAGTCTCCAACTGGTTTGCCGTTCGCACTCCAGTTTATACGTACCGTTCGTATGGCTTCCTTGTGTGGAACAGTAGGTAGTATGGATAGCGCTATTAGAGGTCGGCCAACCTCTCGTTCCCCTGTCTACGGAACGCATATTATTTATTTTAGGAGCCTTGCCACATACTTTATTATATACTATGTACCCTTATTGTGAACTATATTGACCACGTGTACATGACTACTAGACATACAACTTTTTATGCAATGGGTTATGAACACACAGGTTACAAGTCTTGTATGGGCGGGACTTGCAACTGAGTGGATTGACAACGCCTTTGCCTTGTGGACTATTCTCAAGGACTAAAAACTTATACTCTCTCTTAAAGGTTTTCATATTATATAAAACGTGTGTATTCACCAACTATTTTCATAGTTGACTCATTTTCTCTCATGCATTTCAGGTGATCGTCTGCAAGCTTTGCTTCAAGGTCTTTGCATAATGAAGTTTTCATATGTCGCTACTGATCATTATGTACTAAAACACTATCTTTTGGAAACCAAACTTTATATTTAATCGCCGATGTCGACTAAAACAATATTGTAATTATGTACTCTTTCCTTTAAATCTTAAATGATGGTATTTTCTATTATCTTATGCTTGTGTTCCCTTTCCAGTTACACCTCGTGTTTCCGCTTTAGTAGGGTGTGACAATATGTATTCAAATAAAAACGCCGCATGAAATGATGATAGAAAAACATGTTCGATGATCTTAATTCTTGGGCTGTTGAAATCTGTTTTGTACGTTTGTTTTGATCATTGAATAATTGATTTAAACATGGCTATAACCTGATAATAAATGAGATCAATACATGCTAAAAACCTAGAAATAAATATTAACAAAATGTTAGACCAGCTTGCATGTTTTCATCTATTCTTGTCGAGCTAAAATGAGTAATACACACATGCTTGCTGAATAATTAGGAGTGCATGTATGCGTGAGATACTGTTTAACAAAAATAAAAAAAGAGTGTGTCGAGTAGATATGAGGAGCGTGTGTGTGTGTTTACCTAAGAACTATATTAGATTGTTAATGGATGCATGTATACGAATTGAATGAGTGTCACATGAGATGATAGATATATGTCACATGAAATAACAAAGGAAACCGTAACTATTAAATGAATATACATGCATGGCTTTTTGAATAAATAAGGTTTTTGGTTTCGTAAAATAGTAAAATATAAGTGTGGCAGTATTTCGGAAATTGGAAAACATGATATATATTTGTATAATTTGCACTTTGGACCCTACACTTTGTTATATCGACATATTAAACCCTAAACTATTGTAATAGTCATAATTAACCCTAATCTATAGTATTAATCATTTTGAGCACTATAGCTTAATTAAATGTTAATTGTAATCATTTATGGCTAATCTAGCTTATTCGGGAAACTTACTAAATATGAAAGCTTACTAATTCGGGAAACCTGCTAAAAATAAAAAGTTACTTAAAATGGTTAAGTTACTTAAAGTGGAAACTTAATATAAATAGAAGTTACTAAAAATGGCAAATTTTTTAAAAATGGAAAGAAACCTAAAAGTAGTAATCTGATTTAAAACGAGCTTAGAAGTAATACTTTATTATTAATTCGTGTAGATCCGTCGAAGAGGGAGTAGTTTCCATATCCGTTTACTTTCTGTGGGTTGGTATTTGCTTTGCATAAGGTACAGATATTCTTCCTTTTTCAGTAGGGACTTCTCATGACTCTCTTGATCCTTGACACTTCTATGATACCCTTTTTGATATGCCATTGCTATGATCCTTTTGATATGAGCTTCTGATATGACCTTCTGATATGATTCGTTGATATGATTCCTTTGATATGATTCAATACGATTCTGTTTGCTATCCTTTCTGTTATGATGATCTGTTACTATCTCATTTATGTGAGACTCTGTTCTGATGATATGCTTTGATTGTTCCGATATGTTCTGTTCTGGTGCCCGAGTTTTTAGTCTACTCATAGAGGTACCATGGACATGTCATTGATGGCACCAATGGCATGACACTTTCTGTGGAGGTGTGATTGATCCACTGCGTCCCCTTCTGTTCTGTTATGATATGTGATCACTTGGCCATTATGATATGTGTATATACCTGTCATGCGAGCAGGTGTACATATATGATTTGTTTTGCAGGGGGCGTATGGATGCATCCTAGGTTCTGTTTTGATTTGTGAAGACAGTGACTGGCTGTACGTGCCTTGCACCCCATTTTACTTCTGGTACATTGGAGCTAGCTACTCCATGTACACTTATGATTTGACGGATATGTGATTATGTGATTTGAGACCTATTCGAGTATCTCGTTAGGTCGGCTCGTGGCTTTCCTATGTTTCTTATGTCTATTCGAGTATCTCGTTAGACGCGCCTTTGTTGATACTTGCTCTTTGATTCTTATTACATTCAGAATTATGCTTACACTTGATCTCTTTATGATGCTTCATTCAGTTGAATTATGATATTTGTTCAGTTGATCGTTGATCTCTTATTCATTTGATAGATGATATTCAGTTCAGCAGGAGTTTATGACTTCCTTTCCTATATTTCTATATGTTTCGATTATTCGTTCTATTATATATCTGTTCACTAGGCTTTTTAAGCTCAGGCGCATTTATTTTCTTGCGGCAGGTTTTAGGTTGGAAGCTGGGATTGAGTGAAGAGTGCATATGAGTGCTTAGTGGACTACCCTGATGATCAGATACCTTTGGCTTCTGGATTAGACTTGGTTTTAGCATCAGTTAGATTAGTTTGGTTTTGTATTTCAGTTTTGGATTTCATTTTGTTTAGATTTAGTATTTCCTTGTTACCTTAGTATACCTTTGTAACCTTTATGTGTAAGTCTTCCACTTGCGTTTGTATGTTCTGATTTGGCACCATAATGTGATATTTTGACCCATGTCGAGTTGGGGTGTTACAGTTTGCTCATATATATATATATATATATATATATATATATATATATATATATATATATATATATATATATATATATATATATATATATATATATATATATATATTGTTATAAATTAAAGATTAAATAATGTACACCAAAAACATATATGCAATTATTATTTTAAGCAAAACAAGTTTGATGTCTAAACAATTGTATGCAAAAAAAAAATGTAAATTTAAAATATTGTACAAAAACACATATGCACCTCATTCTTATGTAAAACATGTATTGAAAAGAATATAAAATTTTTTAAAAAATAAAGTTTTTAAATTCTTAAAATTAAGGGACTTATTAAAAAAAATCAAAAAAAAAGTGAAAATGTGTTTTACTACTTTCTCCGTCCCAAAATTATAGTCCACATTTGACTTTTTCGGTCTTTCTTTATTAACTATAACTTTAAATATTTTTGTTTGTGTTATACAATACTTGATGAAAATTATATCATTGAAAAAATACATTTAAAACTCAATCTATTTATATATTTTGTATCAAATATTATGTAATATAAACAAAAATACATAAGGTAAAAGTTGAAAAATAAAGGTTGAAAAAATAAAACGGGGACTATAATTTTAGGACGAAGGAAGTATTATACCCTTTTGAATTCAATAAAAAATTTAATATGCTAAATTCTTATCGGTTTAAAAAACTGTAAAATTATTTATTATTTTATGTAAAATTTATAATAGTATATAAAAATGAGTTTCATGCGATAAACTTACATATTAGCGATTATAAAATAATTATTTAAATATTATTTTTAAAATTGTTTTATATATCTACATAACAATAAGAATTAAATGAATTCGTAAAAGTTGGGTTCAAAATTAAGGTTTTTGATATAATAGATTCATTTAAAGAAATATATTTCGTTGTCAAGTAATCTTTTAGGAAATCTTATATAATAGAGTTTTATGTAGATATACGATGTTAAAGTTTAACTTTTTATTAAAAATACGCACGGGTATAACTAGTATATATTCTAGATGGCTTATTATTAGAATAAAAAAAACGTTTAATGATAGCCATTTCATCGAACAACAATGGCCTTAATTTGTACAAAAAGAAAATTAAACATGTAAATCATTGGTAATATACTTTATAAAATACTATTATCACCATCCAAACTTGTTGGTACTGGTAAATATCAGAAAGATACCCATATGATTTTCCACGTCATTATTGCAATCCACGTGGAATTTCATTTTTTCTACCTGGGTTTATTATACCCAGTTTAAACCCATGGGTCAGGTTTTCCCATATGTTTTAACTAGTGTTTTGAACAACAAAACATGTAAATCAAAACCTTAACAAAACATGTAAATCAAAACAAACTCATAACAAAAACCCGTACTCAAACAATCAAAATCCTCAACAACCTAATCAACTTATTTGAAACATGGGTAAAAATCCTATTGATCTCAAAACAAATTCACATTTTCAATAAAACAAAAAAAAAATAACAAAATCTGAAACATGGACATCAATTGATCAACTACCATTCAAAATATAAACTGTTGCATTACTGATCTACTAGCATTCACAAGACAATGTACATTTACATCAACTATATCATCATTACAAAAGCTAAAGACACAATAGTTATACTAACATCATAAACAGTTAATTGTTATCCAAAATATTATTTATTCAAACTACCATCATAAACAACCAACTACCATCATAAACTACCAAATACCGCAAAAGCTAAAGTTCCATCTCCTAGACCATCTCCTTTTTTTCTTTTCCTTGACTGCTTGCAACTGCTCCCAAACCTATGGGTTTTCTTATTCCAAAAGTCTTGTTACCAATAAAATTCCAACTCAAATTTGCTGCAAGGCCTAGTACTATATCCCTGTCAAATTTCCTACAAGGCCCAGGCCTAGTATGATTTCCCTTCTGAGCTAGAACATGAACATGTGTGGAGCTAAAACCTTTTTTTAACTTGAATATGATTAGAGATGGAACCTTTTTTTAGCTTGAATAGGAAATTGGTTATCATCTGAACTTGAA
Organism: Artemisia argyi; assembly: GCA_030686995.1. NCBI lineage: Eukaryota > Viridiplantae > Streptophyta > Magnoliopsida > Asterales > Asteraceae > Artemisia > Artemisia argyi. The sequence goes on from CM060701.1 coordinate 55,011,268, forward strand.
TTAGCAAAGACATACTCAGAGCTTGTAGAATCACTTTGTAGGAAATACCATGAAAGCATCTTTACTTCTCTGCTTGTATCATCAGAACTTGTATCAAATGCTTCAGTGCTTCGATCAGGGCTAACAATTATGATTTCTGTAAAAAAGAACGCTTGGTAATACCATTGCTTGAATCAAACATAAAACTTTACAATGTATACAAGGATCAATGTAATACTAGTGTAGACCATTCAATCCAATACTCTTTTGAGTGGGCAAGTACAAACTGTTCCATGGAAGTCTCTTATTTGGTTATCTTAGTGCAATCCCATACAAGACTGTGTGGCAAGCCATGTCAAAGTTTTCCATGAAAGTCTTTTATTTTGTTCTCTCAGTGTAATCTCATACAAGACTGTGTGGCAAGCCATGTCAAACTATTCCATGGAAGTCTCTTATTTGGTTCTCCCAGTGTAATCCCATACAAGACTGTATGGCAAGCCATGTCTCAAAAGATGAAATTCATAAACAAAGAGTGAATAGAGAGATTGAAATGCGAAAAGATGTACTAAATTAATTGTTAATAGTACATGAGTATTTATAGACATACAAACTAACTGTCTTAACTATGGTATCAACTAACTCCACTATCTGAACTGTCTATAAAAGTAAAATCTTCTAACTACTTTCTATTATAGTGAATCAAGCATTTGAGCAATGTTCGGATTGGCTGCTTGCATAGAGCTTATAGGAGTTTTGTTGAGCCTAACATTCAAATACTATGATCTTTGTAACAGTCAAATACTATTGTCTTTCATGGTTCTAAATATGGGTTAAACATCTAATCAACCACATAACAAGCATCATAAATACTAAAAATAGAGCATCACAAACACCATGTGAAGAAGCAGTAACATAACCACCATAACGAACCCACTCAACACCAAACCAACCAACGCATACTAAACAGTAAAATCTTAACCCAAAACAACCTTCTTTTTTTTACCCTTTTAATTAAAAAAAATGTTTGTAATGCTAAATTAAATAGACTGAATGATAGAACAAAATATAAATAATAATTTCCCTATGAACACCTTGATGATTATTGGACTTCATTGTTTGTGAATTAAGGTTAATGGATATTTAGGGTTTGAGAGAATTTTAGGGAAAAAGTGTGTGTGTGTGCGCGCGCGCGCGCATGTTTGTGTTAATGATCGAGTTAGGTATGGGTTTAAATTGGGGGGGGGGGGGGGGGGAATGAGGCGGAAAAAATAAAATGATGTGGAAACTATATTAAGTAACATGTAAATGTTTAATTGTTAATTAAATGATCGGTTTACATGGTGAGGTGGCTGGATTTTGTACTTGGTAACCGGCTATAACAGGTTACCTTTGAGAAAGTTTATGAGTTTTGAAAAAAATTAAAAGTTTTGATGGTGATAATGACATTTTATAAAGTAAATTACCCATATTTAGAAATTTTGTAAAGTACATTAGTACTTTAAGTGTTTAACCCTTAACTTCAATATATAGTTTTAATGATTAGAGAATAGTCTTTAGCATTTATGACGAAGCGTATATAACTTCATTATATGGTTACTCTTATTGACCAAAAATATAGTACTATGTAGCATTTATTTTTGGCCAAAACGTAGTTTAGTAATCTAAATTTGGTTAAGTGAATGTTTGGTATCTTGAACTTTTAAAGGCGTGGAATGGTATCCAGAACTCAAGACTTACAATCATGAACTACTCGAGCCCGATCTTTCAAGCCCTGCCTTGACTTGGCTTGTTTCTACTCTTATTTGATAGTTGTATTATGAATATTTTAGTTTTGAATATGAACTTCGTTAAATTCCTAACGGGCTAAACTGTTAAGTGGGTATAAGGTAATATTCTACTTAGCCATGTTCAGGGTAATATTATACACCTTTTATAAATTCAGGGTACTAAAAATTTCACTTAGCCAAGTTTAGGGCACTAAACTACATTTTGGTCTTTATATTTTAAACCTGGAATCTGACCTTAGGTAGTATATTGTACTAGCATGCTAACACTATATGTAAGGTTTGAGGGTGTGTAGTATAATACTCAATCTTTTTAATCACCTACGTCATAAAAAATAGGATTCGTAAGTATGAATCCAAGATGCAAAAACAATACACGATCTGTTACTTCAAACTATAAATATAAGATATAATAAACCATACAGCTAAAGCGACATTCAGTTCTGGTTGTTTGTACTCCAGATTATGAAGTGGTAGGCTATGTTTTCCTCAAAATCAATGTCAACATGAGGTTGCGCCATCTGTCTATTGTTTCGAGTTATCTACTAAACTCCTAGTCAGATTAACTATACCACTAACGTCATTCGATATTTCTTTAATGACAGTTGCAATGATTGTACTAAGTGCGTTTGTATAATCTTCGGGCCAACCCTAGCTCTCCATGTCAATAATAAGACAAATCAAAAATTAGTTATACTCTACATATGATACAATTATGAAATTTACAATAGAGAATTAGAATTCAAGTGAGAAAAGAAGAAGAGACAAACCAAATTTTATACCAACTTAGGTGTTGTTTGTTTTTTTAAGAGATTTTGAGTCTGAATCTGAATACACTTATGAATGATAATAGTTGGTTAAAATATCTGAATCTCAATCATATAAGAGTATTTGTTTTTTTGAAATATCCCACTTTAAATAATTATTTAAGGATTTTATATCTTAACTACTTATAATGTAGATTTAGTCAAAGGGGAAAAGTGGAAAACTGAATTTTCAGTCAATCCCCATTTTGCCCTTCTATACTACAAGGGTGAGAGAAAATGAATTGTGTAATTAATCCTCTTATTAAAACACCCCATAACTTAAAATTACAATAATTTATTCATATGGTACAACCAATTAAAAGCATCTATATCAAATTAAAAACAATCAATTTAAACAAGCTACAACATAATATAAAATATAAAATAATTAAACACACTAATTAATGTTATTTTTAAAACACCCTAATATGAAAAGTATATGTTATTATACACATTATACAAATTAATAAAACACACAAAACTTTATACAAGCTAACAAGTTGATGTTTCATATAGTTTTGAAAATTGGACCGGACCAACGGGTTCAACTGGGAAAAACATATAGTTTTGAAAACTGGACACGACGGGTTCAGTTATTAAAAGCATGACTCGGTTTAAATCGACCCATTTTTCGACCGGAACGGTTCAACCGGGTTTCAAAACATTATGTTGACATGAGCTTAAGTATCCAAGTCAATAAGTCAAACAAAGTCAATAAGTCAACAAAGTCAATAAGTCAACACATTTAATCCCTAAATCTTCAAACTTTTATTAGAGGTGGCAAAACGGGCAGGCACGGGCTAAAATGGCACGGGTTAAAACGGGCACGGGCTAAACGGACAAATTATAAATCGGGCCAAACGGGCACGGGCTAAAACGAGCAAATTATAATTCAACTATTAAAAACATTCGGAACAGTCCTAAAAACCCCTTTAATTCATCTTGTAAAAAAAGATCAAGCATCTAAGTCTTAACTATATTTAATTATTTTTTCTTAAAAAAAATAGAGTATTAAATGAATAAAAATGCAACTAATTAAATATATCTATCAATTAATTAGAGTATTAAATAATTATGCATAAAATAGTAAATAAATGAGATAAATTAAAATTAAAATAGTAGGAATGTTTTATAGTTACCAGTGACAAGTGAATTGGTCGGAAAAAAAATGAGAGTAATTGCTTGAAAGTTGAATTGTGTGATTCGAAAGCCCATATAATAATATCTGTTTTTATCTTTTGCCTGTAAGAACCCATCAAATAAATGCAAGGGGGGCAAAAAACGCCCCAAACTTTTAAAAAAAGTGTCAAAAATCACCCAAAAATTACAAATTGGGCAAGATTTGCCACCCCTAACTTTTATTATTTTTCATTTATAACCCATAAACTTTCTTTTATCACTAAACGATATGTCGTTATAAAATCCCGTTGCTATGCACGGGTATTCGTCTAGTATTATGTATGTCTGTGATACGTGGACCACAACATACAATTGAACTCAAGGATAAGCTGGGTAAAAAATATATAAGAAGATAAGAACTAATTTCACACTTAAGTCTCCACTTTTTTCAGTCAGTTTCAACCTCCACCTGTACAAACTCTTCTTCTTCATTTAGCTCTTACAAACTTTCAAAAATTGAGGGCATAAATGTGAGTGCATGTGTGGAAACCAAAACCATGTTGAAGAAACACCACAGGACAGAGTGGCCGGTCAACGAAGACAGAGCTGGCGCCGGTTGCGTGTATGGTCCTTTCTGTTGTTGTAGGAAAGTGGAACGAACAAAGGTTGAGGAGAAGGGGAATAAATAATTGCAAGTTTTTGTAGTTCAGATGTGTTTCAGAGACGTTTTATGTTCTAAATGGTTTAGAGGTTTTTCAGACTGTCATCCCGCCATTGATACAACAACCACTATTGCAGCACAAAGACCAGCCATCTAACCATCCATTATTTCAGTAGAGAGAAGCTCCGAGTGACCCGTCACCCCACCTACAACATCCCTGCCAGTGAATATCATTTATATTGATGAATCACACTTTATAGTACATGTTGTTTCTTATCTATTAATCAAGAAAACTTGAAAATGTTTGACTACAATTGTTAAATTATATTTTAGGAAAAATTGTAAGGTTGGAAAGCGTGTAGTATGCATTGCTAGCATGGTAACACTTACGGGTGAGCATCGGTCTAGGACCGGACTGACAAGACCGAAGACCGAATTAGCCAAAAAGCTAAGACCGATGACCGGACCGAATGTGGTCGATTCGGTCTCGGTCGGTCTGGTCCAACAAGGCCAAATAATCGGTTTTGTGGTCCGGACCGGACCGAGGACCGAATTAGTCAAAAAGCCAAAACCGAGGACCGAATTAACCAAAAAGCCAAGACCGAGGACCGGACCGAATGTGGTCAGTCTGGTCCGGTCTCGGTCGGTCCGGTCCGTTCGAGTCATTTGCTCGGCCCTAGTAACACTATATATAATGTTGGAGGGTATGTAGTATATACTACTAGCATGCTAACACTATATGCAGGGGCGGATCTACATATGATCCACATATGGCACGTGCCACACATGATTGTTCTCGACGAACTGTAGTTTTTTAGTGAAATTTTGTGGTTTTCTAAAAGGGCTACACCCATTTGAAGTGAAAAATGTGTTTGAGCTATGTTTTTAATATAGAAAAAAGAAGATGGTGGAGATAGAAAATGACGAAGAATGGTATTTATTAATGCTTTGTCATATTGGTCTTCTGGTTAACTCTTTTATTATCTTTTGGTGTGTAGATTTAGGTGCTAGGCCAGAATGGGTGATTTGGGTATTTCTTTTTATGTAGTTCCCATATTATATTATGAATTAGAAATACTTATAAAGATCTTGTAAACTTTTAAGCTTTTCTGTGATTTAAAAATTTTATATTATTTCTATGGGATAATTGGTAAAATAGCCCAGTTGCCCAAAGTCTAGGCATATTTAGCCATTTTTTGAAAAATTCCTGTTTTAGCCAGGTTGCCCTGGGCAACTATTTGCATAGCCAACTACAGAGTGCCACGTCGGGGCAACTTTCGTGTGTTTTGGGCAACTTTTTTGTATTTTGAGCAACATGAGGACACTTGTCATCTTTTGGTTGGCTGTACGAAAGTTGCCCAGGGCAACCTGGGCTAAAACAGAAATTTTTCAAAAAATGGCTAAATATGCCTAAACCGGAGGGCAACGGGTCATTTTGGTAATTTTCCCTATTTCTATACTATGTTTAACTTACTCGTATCCGACAACAAAAACTAAATAATAAAAAGAACAAAAAAAGATAAAAATAAAAAAAGGATAAATAGAAAACTAGTTTATACTTAATAAATAGAAAACTAAAACTAAGAACTATTTCCCGAAACGAGCCAAAAATTGCGTCACACACAATTCAAAATCATGTATCCGTCACTAACTAAAGGGGTGTTTCTTTTTTTCTCCTGTTTAAATATGGTGTCTTTTTCTAAAAGTGTTACATGTTGGTACCAAAAAGTGTGTCAACAAATGGTGTTTCTTTTTTTTTGCTTAATATATCATTTTAATATAGCAAATGACTATATTACCCTCGCAGCTGTGGTATCTAACACAGCAACACTAACCTACCCTCTAGTTCAACCCATCAATTACCATAGATCTAATTTATTCCATGAGAAAATTCAACATTTGGACTACAACCCAAATAAACCCAATATCAATCAAAATACATTAAAAAAAATTCCTTTAATTCTTAAACCAGTTCATCAATTACCACCTCCAAACCAAAAAACCAAATTATTACCCGCATCAAATTACATAATCATACATCAATATTCTTTTATTCCATCTTCAAATTCATTATTCAACTTCAAATTTGGATTACAACCACAAATAAAACATTATTTAGGGTGTGTGAATCTCGGGTTTTAGAAAACAAGTGAAAGGATGTGGTGTAGGAAGGGTCGGACCAGTGGCGTGAAGGCTGCGGAAGACCAATGACGAAGAGGTAAGATTAATGGTTGGAACGTCGGTTGCATGACGGGGTGTTTGAGGAGGAGGAGAAACGCTGGTAGGTAAGGGGTTGCCTGGAAGGAGAGGTTGAGGTGATGGTGGATTTATGGGTTTGAATTTATGAAATGGGTGAAAAGAGATTGAGGGGTATTATGTCTTTATTGTGGTGTTTTATGTCCTGGATGGGAATAAGGGGGTTTTCTACACCCTTTCACATTAAAGAATAACTTTTGTAACAAGCCAAAAAAAAACACAGAAAAAAACTGAGTGGGAAGCTGATTGTTACTAAAAAAGACATTAAGCAAAAAGTAAACACACCCTAAGTCGGTAACGGAACCAAAATAGTAAATCTTATAATGGGAATTTCATTGTCTAACTTATGTAAAAAAAGAAAACTTACTTTTAAATTAGGGTAAACTGCAAAAATAGTCAATAACATATCACTAAAGTGCAAAAAAGATATCGAGTCATAAAGGCGTGCAAGAAAGCCACTAACGTTACGTATAAGTGCAAAAAAGCCACCGAGAGCCAAATTCCGTTAGTTTTCTCGTTAAGTGTCACGTCACTGAGGGTATTATCGTCATTTCACTCGTTTCAATTGCTAAATTTGCAAAGGAAGACTTAACTTCCGAAACACTATTCATCATCTTCCCCCTTTAATTTTCTATTAAATTTATATTGACAGCCACCACCACCACCCCCCTCTACCACCACACAACCAATACCACCACCCTCTACCGCCACTACCACCACCACCCTCTACTACCACACAACTACCACACTCCTTCCATTTCATCATTTGGATTCACATAACAGATTAACAGTTGAGAGGTAACTGAGTGATTCTATAAAGACCAAAGAGATGGAATAACTATTTGGGCATGCTATTTCAATTTTCAAGTGTATATGTGCAGCAAAGTGTTTATCGATTTGCTTACACTTAACTCCAATAAATTTATCCACCAGAAAAAATCGTAGCTTTACTTGTTACTTGGTTAGCTCGTAACAAAATAGATAACATTGTAGTATTGCAGAATATTTGACAACGATAATGTTATATATCATATATATGAAGTCAAAAGTTATAAGTTGTCTATATTTGTGAGATTAAGCTTTCATGTATAAGCCACACTCACATTTCCTTTACTTAATTAGTTCTCAAAAGCTTAGGATTCCCTGTCAAACAATGTAACCATTTATTCTTGCCAAACATAGGATCAACAAGTCTTCTCTTCAACCCCTCTCTTACCGATCTCTGATCACAACCATTATCACTTGTTGTGGTGCTAGGCTTCAATGTGGCAACAGTTCTTCTAGACCCATCTTATCGGCTTCCAGAATCTGGTTAACCATTTCCAACACTTGGCTCATTCTCGGCCTCATTCTTGCTTGTTTAAGCAAACATTTATTAGCCACTGCAGTCAACTTTTGTGCTGACTTGAGGGAAAAGTTTCCATTGAGCCGAGGGTCTAAAATCAGCTGGAATTTTTTCATGTCTTGAGAGATGTGTGGTCTGACCCAATCCAATAGCTTTTGCTCGTTTTTTGGCCTGTTAAGATCCAACGATCTCCTACCTGTTATAAGTTCATATAAGAAGACTCCATGCATCACTTTTGTACGTGAGGCGTCCTGTTTGCATGTACTCAACAATCTTAAGGAACTTGACAACCAAACAAACTTGGAGGGTGAGCTTAAAAACCTTTTGATGTGTTCAGAGTTGGTTTTATTTTTCCTAGAATTAAGACTAAAAAGTAGATAAAACTTTAAGCTCAGAGCATTCTAACTAAGCTTTGGAGATATCACTGTGAATACATACCACACCCTCCAATTGAATCAGTTGTGTCATAAAGAAGAATTGCAGCGAACACTTTTATTAATCACCCAAGGGCAGTGGTGGAATGACGGTGTTCCATCACCCTAGAGCCATGGAGGAAGCCTTGTGGTAGTAGTGATGACTAATGCCGTTGATCAAAACCTTAAGCCACTGCATTTTAATGGCTATTTTCAAGATTTGTATATAAAAATATGATGAACGAAGAACCAAATGAAAACATCAAAAAAATATGTTGAATCATTTTACTAAAAAGATGAACTTCAAGATTGTAAGATAGATACCCACTGCGGTTTAATTGCTATTTTCAAGATAGACAAAGAGAGATTTTATTTTTATTTATTTTATTTTTTTTGCATTTCTGGGTTTTTGTTCTTAATGTTCTTCATTTAGGAATTAAATTAATTAGAAATTCAAAAGAAATTTAAATGGGGAAGACGACGAGGGTATATTAGTCATTTCACTGCACTTAACGAGAAAACTAACGGAATTTGGTTCTCGGTGGCTTTTTTGCACTTATACATAATGTTAGTGGTTTTTTTACACGCCTTTATGACTCAATATCTTTTTTACACTTTCACGATACGTTAGTGACAATTTTTACAGTTTACCCTTTAAATTAAAGATAGTCGTAAAATTATACTCCCTCCGTCCTAAATTTATTGTCCACTATTGACTTTTTTAGTCTTTCTTTTTCAACTTTGACCTTAAATATTTTTGTGGGTGTTATATAATATTTGATGCAAAATATATAAATAGATTGAGTTTTAAGTGTACTTTTCAATGGTATAATTTTTTATTAAATATTGTGTAATAAAAAATATATATTTATGGTCAAAGTTAAATCAGTTTAATTTTAAAAATTCAAACTGAACAATAATTTTGGGATGGATGGACTACAATCAATTACTATAATAATACTCGGTACACGTGACGACATGAATCACACTCCTAGTCGAAGTCTATACCCAAACACACACGATCAAAGGCAACCATACAATTAATTCAACTCCCCACATACATACAAACAACGTCATCCCTGTAGATCGTGAGATCCAATCAATTAATCAAAAATGTCTTCAACCTTCTCCGGTGATGAAACTGCTCCCTTCTTTGGCTTTCTCGGCGCTGCCGCTGCCCTTGTCTTCTCATGTAAGTTTTGCCCAATCATAATCTAGGATCATTGTTATTTTGTTTCTGTAACATCGAGATTAATATTACGGATCTATTATTTAAGTGGTCCGTTTATTTAGGACGTCTCTATATATTTGTTTTATTGATTTTGATACATCATGTAACGTTATTAAGTATTTATTGTCTTTACTAAATATGTTGGTTTTCACAATTTAATGAGGACACCCGCCATCAAACTGTTTGAAACTACTTCGTAAACTACCCGTAAACGTATAAGGTTTCGTTATACTATACCCTGCAGTAGTCGTGTACTCGTGTTATTTTTATAAGATTTTGTATAAATGATACTGGATGTATACTTTGGTGACCTATAATGTTGTTACAGTAGTTGATTGACCGTAATGAAGAGACGGTTGTCCTATGATCCTACCAATATTGGTGATATAACAGTTTATTGAAGTTTGATGAATGTAATTGTTTGTCACGATTCTTTTGTTTTAGTCACCGATGACTTGATGAGCCAGATGGTTTAGCGTAATAGTGGTGTCGGTTTATATAATAGTGACTTGATTGAAAGACGGTTTTCTTTGTCAAGTGTAGTTTAATTTTCAAATCAATATCTGTTTTCATTTTTTTGCGAAAAAAACGATATGAGTGGATTTAAGATGTTCCTCATCCAATTATGGTCGAGTATTCACGTTTCAATTGGGACGAAGGTGTAGATTACGTGGGTTTGTGGGCCTTTATGATATTTTTTTAATAGCTAGGTCGTTTTGTTATGCATTTCGATTAGCATCAGAGAAGCATAAGCCGTTGTAATAAGCAAACACCAAGCACCTCTTATTGTTGACTATGTTGTGTAGGTATGGGGGCAGCGTATGGGACGGCAAAGAGTGGTGTTGGAGTGGCGTCAATGGGAGTGATGAGACCAGAGTTGGTGATGAAGTCTATTGTGCCAGTTGTTATGGCTGGAGTGTTGGGTATTTACGGTTTGATTATTGCTGTCATTATCAGTACTGGAATTAACCCAAAGGCTAAATCTTATTACCTTTTTGATGGATATGCTCATTTGTCTTCGGGTCTTGCTTGTGGTCTTGCTGGTCTTTCGGCTGGTATGGCTATTGGAATCGTTGGTGATGCTGGTGTTAGGTATTTTTATTTTCTTTTCTTGGTTTACTTGGAAGTTACGGTATTTACATTGTGTTTTGAAAGTGAAGGATCTGTTTTACAAAAACAGAAGTTAGGGTATTTATATTTGTTAAAGGACCCCTAAGTAATCAGATAATGTGTTGTTGCAGCAAACTTTCAACGGATTATCCTAAACTATTATCTGTTTTAAGTAATTAGGAAATCAAATCAATTCCGCTATTCTTGAAAACTCTAGAAACTGATTATTTGTGTCTTGAAAACACAATAATTAGATATTCCTTTTTAGAAACGATGCCAAACACCCGTGGGCTGTAAATGGTATCATACGGTCCAAGTAACAATCCTTGATGTAGAGCACAAAACAAAACAGAACCATGCAACTTGGACTGTATGGTACTCTACCAATGTAGAGCACAAAACAAAACAGGACCATTCATTAGATAAAAGCTTAAGACACAAAAGATGTATGCTTATTTGATAAATAGGTGTTTACAAAAAGTTTATGTGGGTGTAATGAAGGACTAGTTCAGCCCTTAGAAAGTGGGAATTCTTAGGATAAAGCCAATGTGTCACAACTAGTTTGTTTATCATGAAGTGTTTATACCAAGGTCCTAATAGTCGTAATCTATTATGTATGTGAAAGGTATCACATTAGTATGTACTAATACCATATAAGATTGAGTATTACCTTCAATCTCATCCCCTCTTAAAGTAACGATACCCCATGGGCTGTAAACGGTACCATACGTTCTAAGTTGCAGGGTTCGGTTTTCTTTTGTGCTCTACATCAAGTACTGTATCATATTTGCTCATTTTGGCCTGAATTTGATAAACGAAAATCATAATTAGTTTTTTAAGGGTCCATTATGTATGCTAATGATTATGCCCATGGTCTGTTCAGTATTTACAATATAGTCTCGATATATTCATGTACCAAATCAGGAAAGACTGATTAACTTAATTGTGTTTCAGAGCCAATGCACAACAACCAAAGCTTTTTGTTGGAATGATCCTCATTCTCATTTTCGCTGAAGCACTTGCTCTATATGGTCTTATTGTGGGCATCATCCTTTCTTCTCGAGCTGGTCAGTCCAGAGCAGACTAGAAGGTTGGCACTCGGACCTATACTCGTGTTTTACAGCTACAACTTTCGCATTTTTGGAATCACTTTGGGTTGAGTTGAAGCTTTGTGTGTGTTGTTTTTTCATAAATTGTGGAATGGTAAATGGTGATGATGTTGGGTGTGTTGAGGGTAGTTATAGACTAGTTTTTAGTTTTTTCCGGTATAATAAAGCTGTCCATGTTACTCGTATTAATTATTGATACATATGTTTTTGTTGCAAACACCCTATTTGGACATGTTATCGTTTGTATCACTTTGCCTTAGTTGAGTAAGAGTTATTTATAATGATGTGCCTTTTTTGATTTTCCTATGTACTGATGTTTATTCTAATGTTGAAATTCATGCTAGTATCAACTTGTTTTCTTTTTTAGCTAGACTAGTAGTGCATTTTATCCATTTGACTCGTCAATGACATACGATTACATGGTTCTCTTAAATCATCTATTGTGTCTGATTTTCATCTGATAGTATTATTGTAGTTAACCTGAATGGCGGATGCCCTTTTTGGGGTGTAAAGATTGTGTTTTGGATGGTCACACTCAGCAACTTCACGAACATATCCGTGATCAATTAACTGGAATTGTGTTTCCTTTTAGAGCATGTGGTAAGGTAACCACAGGTGAGTTAACGCACTGCCACCTCAGCGCCACGTCAGCTTTTCTCTTTTAACCTTAACTCTTGACTTTCCACCCCGGTAACATAACTCACCTATAACTCACCTTAACTCACCACCACCCCAAATATTTTCAATTTCAACCCTAATTTTTAATAAACATTTCATTTATTTAAAACATGACATTAATTTAAACACAACATTACATTACATTACGAAACTGAAAAAAAATAAAAATAACGATACTAAAAAAAATATGAAATAAAAAAAACACTACATCACATAATTATTCATAATTGACGCAGAGGCAACCCAAGTTTCATGGCGATTCGATCCTTTTCCGCATTAACGAATGCCACCCAATATTGGGAATCTTGTGGGTTACCTCACATCGGTGGTGCCGAACCGTCGTTTGGATTTGAGGAAGAACCCGCGTATGGGTGATTCCACCCACCACCGAGAAGATTCGTAAACGAGTTGTTGTTGCCACCCGACATTTTTTTTTTTTTTTGCTAATAGAAGAGTATTGTAGATGAAAATAGTTGTGAAAGTGTGAAAAAATATTGTGGGGGTGAAGGGGTATTTATAGTTGTAATAAAATGGGTTTGAAAAAAGTTGGTTTTTTTTTTTTTTTTTTTTTTTTTTTTTAACCGTTACAAACGGTCAAATTTTATAGGGGGTGGAAATGAAAGTTGTTTAAAAAAAAAAAAAAAAAAAAAAAAAAAAAAAAAAAGAGCCGTTGGAGGCTAAAATGTATTTATTTTTCAGCTTGTTAACGCACGTTAAGTGCTTGCCCGAGCGAGTTAACGCACCACTTGACTTTCGAGGCCGGTAAGGTAACGCACCACGTTAAGGTGGTGCGTTAAGGGTTAACGCAGGTGGCTGCATTACCTTACCGCATGCTCTTATCCCATGACACATGAAAGTGTTATTGCATCCACAAGTTATACGGTTCAAGTATCATGCTGGACAAACCATCCTTTTTCTAATCCCACTAAATAGGCTTACTGCCATAGTCCAATTTGATTTGTTTGATTTTCCGAGATTCAATATTGTCTCAAATTCTAACTTGATCAAAGTATTTTTTGTATAAACTAATCATAGCCAAATCTTATACTTGATAATATAAAGGATAACCAAATTTGTCATTCATTTATATATAGAACTCATAGTCATAGATACAATAAACCAATCATAGCCACTTATTTTTATTTTTCATATATTTTTTTTAAAACAACATATCTTTCAAACGGTAAATCTTCAAGCTACAAAAAAATACCATCATGACGAGAATTAAATAATCTTTCTATAGATATGCATTGTTATATACTTTCGACGAACTTTTTTTTTCGACGATTTTTTTGTTTTAAATTTCCGCCCAGAATATCCATATATGATTCGTAAAAATCACATATGATTTGATTTTTACAAATCATATATGATTCGAAATCATATATGACTCGTAAAAATCACATATGATTTGATTTTAACGAATCACATATGATTTTTACAAATAATATATGATTTTTCTGGGCGGAAATTTTTTAAAAAAAAAGTTCGTCAAAAAAAATTCGTCGAAAATATAGAACAGTGCATATCTATAAAAAGATAATTTAATTCTCGTCGCGATGGTATTTTTTTTCGCGTAACGATTTACGGTTTGCGAGATATTTAATTTTAAAAAAAATGGTGAAAGTTTATTTATTTATTTATTTATTTTTTGATAAAAAAAATTGAGTGGCTAAAATTGCTTGATTGGTTCTATGATAAAAATTGGTTCTACACGAATCTTTTGACTTTATTTATATTGGGTTGCTAATATAACCGAAAACACAACGAAACATACAACACAACACACAAAGTTGCCTTTTAGGCTGGATGGCAAAGACCTCATCACCTTAAGTTCCATCTCACTCGTGACCTACTTGTCCATCTTCACAGCTCACACGCGAAATTAAGTTCCCAAGACAAATTAAGGTGAATGGTTCACTTTGCCTTTTTGAAAAAAAAATGCCCCACTCAAATGTTTTATAATTTTTTATTTGGTTTGTAAGTGTATGTGGGTATTTTGTGAGGTATATTTTTATAAAGTGAGTATTTTAATAAAATGTGAGATTAAGGTGATCTTGTCTACAAAAAAGTTAGTGGGAGTGAAGGGAAGTGAGATGAGAGAGAAAACTGAGGTTATGCTGAGCTGTAATGTGAAAATCATAATGCCTTGCCATCGAGCCTTACGTAACATTAAGTGAATGTATAAAAAAAGTTATTTAGAACATCCAAAGCAGTTTGTCGGCGAGGCAAGAAAAGCCATTATAAAATTATCCTTATTCCGTAATGGCTGCAAATAAACACGGTTGCTTAGTAAGTATTTAAACTATGCCATCCGATTGTTGCCCTGCTAACTTAAAGTCAGATCTTCCAAGACACACTTCATTTGTCTCAGATTACAGAGATCATCACAGCCTTATGGAAAACATTAGTAAAGGTGATGGATTTTGTGCGGAAAAAAAGGCAACAATTGCCCTGCCATGACACAAATAACCTCATCCTTGCCCATATCCACCCGAATATACACGAAACACCCAAACGACATAAAATAACTTCATAAGCCAGAAAATAAGTTGATAGTTCATCAGAATGTGAAAACATTTGACTTAGATTTGCTAGCGTGTAACCGGATAAAAGGGTATGCGAACCTGCCATGGCTGCAAACACGAATCTGGTCGTGATGCCCCGCCAAGATACAGGCTGCTTTCACCCATCATGTTTCACCTATCGAATTTGACATATAGTTTGATGTATTGTATTGAACATATACTTTTCAATCAGGATTTTTTGTTTATAAAAGAGGCACAACTAAAGATTGATTACCTTTGATATGCATCCGTAGCTCATAGGTGTTCGGTTTGGAGGAATTCAAGTACCTTATTTGCGATATACTTTCAATGGCTGGAATGATACTTTGTTTCAAAACATCAGCAAAGCAACAGGCAGCGAAGCAGCAGCCTCTGATGTGGTAGCTTCACTACAAAAAAATCAAAACAAATGTCAATTTCTTTTGCAACCCTTATTCACACGAAGCGTTAAAAATCAAAGGATGCTATTCGTTACCAAAAGTCGTGCATTTCCAATTCCACTTTCATTCGGAACCCACTTTTGACACCTCAAAAACACAAACTCAATTAAAACCAAACGTATTAAACGCCAAGTTAGTTAAACCTCATCTTAGTTTTCTGAGAGAAAAAAACAACTCAACATACCCCTTTTTTCACACCCAAAAAATACAGTAAATTCATTCCATTATCCTTTGAACCCCCAAGCATTAGGTTGGAAGCCCTTTATTCGCTTTGTGGATCAATAAATGAGTAGGCTCATATATGTATATGATAGTCATGTCACAGAAGTATCCGAACTCCGCTATTGCTACAAAGAAATCTGGTTGTACAACAACCATATATGTTATGCCATCCGGTCATTGTTACGTCAAGATAAGGTCTGATTTTCAATGATTCATTTCATACCTCAGATTACAACAATCATCACAGACTGTTTGGAAAACATCATCAGGATTAGTACAAAATCCAAAAACATAAAAAAGAAAATATTAAAAATAAAGCTCCAAACGCACCAGCAGCAAGCAAGCTGGAAAGGCATACTAAGCTCCATCATTAGTCAAAAGAAGTGTTGTTTGAAATTTAGTGATTGTGCAACCTCATTTAAATTTGCAAAAAATCCAAACATAAGATAAAAAGTATCCAACCACTAAAATGTTACGACAAATAACTGGGCTCAGATCTGTATATAGGGTTCAAGTCACAAAATTATCCTTATTCCGTAATGGCTGCAAACTAACACCGTTGCTGATGAGTGTGTAAATACTCGTCATTTTTATCGTATCTGAACTACCAAAATATCCAAAAATACTCAGAAATGCATCAAAATACAGAAATTATTCCAAAATTGTGTTTTATATGTTTTAGATGCAAAATGTTTAAAAACAAATGAAAAACGAACAAAGTTTGCATAATTGGCAGTTTCAGTCCCCTAACTTTCAAATTTTGACAAAATTAGTCCCTGGGCATTTGTTTTGTAAGAAAAGTCAATATTGGTCCTTGGGAAATCAAAAGTTTTCACAAATAGTCCTTGGATGAAATTTTTCATGAATTGGCAAAACAGGTCCCTCAACTTTGGAAATTGGCAAACATAGTCCCTGGAAATGTCAAAAAATGGAATTTTGCAAATATTGGTTCTTGGATTGTCACACTTGGCAAAAATAATCCTTATGATAACATTAGAAAATTGCCACAACTTACCTTCATTTTTCAGGTCATTACAACATTGGTCCTTGTAGTTATATTACTTACTTAAACTAAATGGACCCTTGTTAAATACTTCACCCAATCCAAACACCAAGTCCACTCAACCCACTGATCCACTAACACCCCTTGGCCCAACTTCCTTCCCAGACCATCTCCACCACAAACAACACCCCTGGTTAATATAACCCTCGGTCAAAAGGGTCAAACCCTTTCCCTCCACACCTGTGACTCAACCCTGCTCCACCTGCAAATACCAACCCTCATCATCACCACCTTCCCCCTCCACTGCCACCCCTACTCCCATCCAAATGCTCCAAGACAAAAAAAACCTATCATAAGCCCAATTGCCACTCTGGCAATCCACCACCCAATTGGGCGCCAGAAAGGGAATTAAAGGGTTGACCCAAGCAACTCCTCAATACCCGCAAGACCTTTGTCATGAGGTTCTTGAAGCATTTAAAAAATTTAAGGAGGGGTTGGCTACTACATCGTTTCAAGATTCTCGTGAGAAATCAATGGCAGAATTACTTGCTGAAGAACGAGATGCTAGAAACGAAATGAGCATGGAAGAATTACTTGCTGAGCAAAGAGCGGCTAAAATACGTGCCAATCTTCGCTATGCTGCTCTATATGATGACGATGATGATGAAGATAACATTGTTATTATTCAAAAAGATTCATCAGATTCATCAATTGTGATTCCTTCCATGGATAATTAGGGAGAAAATAATGTGACAGAGTCACTAGCCGTTGATCAAATGGAACTTGAAAATTCCATTATTGCTAGTACTTCTAAACTCCCTCAGTCTGTTGATATCACACCCGAAGTTCACACTCACTCTCTGAATATGGGGGATGAGCATCTTAGCACTGTTCCTCAAAAGGAATCAGACGAATTCATAAAGTCTAGTGTTAAGAACCTTGTCCCAATCCCAAGAGAGTCACAGGGAACTTTTGATCATGTGTGTGATTTACCTTCTCCCCCTGAAAATCCAAAAGATCATTTTGAGACTTTCTCCGATTTTAATGATGATTGCACATTTTATGGAGAAGTTGAGTATGAAGAGGCACCATTGCCTCATTCTGATGTTGACCCTCTTATTGAGGAGTTCACAAATGAACTTACTCAAATCAATCCACTTCCATTGGGAAGTGATGATGGTCTCCTTGACTTTGAAGCCGATATGGGAGAAACTGAAAATCTTTTAAACTCTAATCCCAATATCGAGCTTAGTACTTCACATGCTGATGGAAATTCTTTATCTTCTAGAGACATCAGTCATGTGGAAGAATTACCTTCTGAGCTAGTCGGCTTAGAAGAAGAGAATGATGAAACTGACACTGAAATCAAAGATGAAGCACTTCGTGCAACATTATTGAATGTCAGTTTCCTCATTTCTAAAATCGAGGCTTTCAAAGAGAAACTTATTTCATCTCCTATCCCCATTAAGGATAGTGACATTTTCTTCGATGATCCTATTCTGGAGTTTGAAGCCTTTACTTTTGATCCTATGGGAGAGAAGATTAGTGGCAGTACCACTTCTCATTCTCATAATTCTCACCCCGATTATGAATCATTTACCTTCGACGAGTTCTCCTGTGAACTCACGCACATCAATTCAGAATATGATTCATTCACATTCGATGAGTTCTCCTGTGAACTCACTCATATCATATCTCCACCGGAGTATGATAACTTCTACTTTGATCTAGATACACTCGGGTTATGTCTTGATCACTTGAGCTTAAATGATGAGATTCATGATGATGAATCCATGAATCCTCCTCCTGATGATGATGAGTTAGTCAAGATGTTTATCATGATTTTCTTTCTCTTCTTCACCTACCGGGTGACCTCTCATGTTCTTCACTCCTTCGGGAATGAAGACATTATCTTTGACCCCGGCATCACCGCTTATAGTTTATACTATTTAAAGCCGGGATTATATCTCATCGGTGTGGAACTTTCACGTGCTTCAAATGTTTGTCCAAACATCTTGAATGAAAGTCCGATTGAGATTGCTTCTTCCACATCATGTTTCCCCAAGAACCAATGAATTCGGGGTCGAGTCAAACTAGCGACTCGGTAAACAAAAACAGTAGCATGTACTTAGGGTTTTCACCCTAAGTGTGGGGGAGTTACCCCTGCTGTGGTTACAAATAAAGTGAAAAAAATATTGTTTCCACATTTAGCTTGTAATGTTGCCCTTTTACGTTCAAATAGTCGGCATAATAGCCGGGACTTTGAATATTGAGGACAATATTCAATTCTAAGTGTGGGGGGGAAATTCTAGCGAATTTTATCACATTTTACCATCTAGTACCCCCATTTTTTACCAAAATTTTTAAATTTTTTCACTAAAGTTCAAAATTTTTTTGTGGTTATCAGTCCGCCGTGTCTAAACGACAAAAGGATTGGCTAATCCAGGAGCAAACGGCTCTTGGTAAAGATATCTCAAACCCGTTGACGGCTTCCAATTTGCCCAAAATTGTATGGTACCTCAACTCGCCATATCCTAAAAAGTGAATGAGTTGGCTAGCCCGCAAGATTATGGCTTGTGGTAAAGGCAGTGGAAAAACCATAATTGGTAATCAGCTCACCAAGATGTTGACTATTCCATCAAGAGTTGGCTAGTCCAGAAGCAAACGGCTTTTGGTAAAGACAAATCAAATCCGTTGACAGCTGGTGGTTTGCTCAAAATCACATGGTTATCAAGTGGACCATAGTTCTTACTTGAACTGATACATTTGGCTACTCCAGAAGTGATGGCTTTTGGTAAAGAGATTAAAATCCATTAAATTTTCTCAAAAGATTGCTAGGGACTAGCAATAGTTTAGTGTGGGGGATTGATGAGTGTGTAAATACTCATCATTTTTATCGTATCTGAACTGCCAAAACATCCAAAAACACTCAGAAATGCATCAAAATACAGAAATTATTCCAAAATTGTGTTTTATATGTTTTAGATGCAAAATGTTTAAAAACAAATGAAAAACGAACAAAGTTTGCATAATTGGCAGTTTCAGTCCCCCAACTTTCAAATTTTGACAAAATTAGTCCCTGGGCATTTGTTTTGTAAGAAAAGTCAATATTGGTCCTTGGGAAATCAAAAGTTTTCACAAATGGTCCTTGGATGAAATTTTTCATGAATTGGCAAAACAGGTCCCTCAACTTTGGAAATTGGCAAACATAGTCCCTGGAAATGTCAAAAAATGGAATTTTGCAAATATTGGTTCTTGGATTGTCACACTTGGCAAAAATAATCCTTATGATAACATTAGAAAATTGCCACAACTTACCTTCATTTTTCAGGTCATTACAACATTGGTCCTTGTGGTTATATTACTTACTTAAACTAAATGGACCCTTGTTAAATACTTCACCCAATCCAAACACCAAGTCCACTCAACCCACTGATCCACTAACACCCCTTGGCCCAACTTCCTTCCCAGCCCATCTCCACCACAAACAACACCCCTGGTTAATATAACCCTCGGTCAAAAGGGTCAAACCCTTTCCCTCCACACCCGTGACTCAACCCTGCTCCAACTGCAAATACCAACCCTCATCTTCACCACCTTCCCCCTCCACTGCCACCCCTACTCCCATCCAAATGCTCCAAGACAAAAAAAACCTATCATAAGCCCAATTGCCACTCTAGCAATCCACCACCCAATTGGGCGCCAAAAAGGGAATTAAAGGGTTGTGATTGATTAAAAAGGTATCCAAAGGTCCAAATGTATGAAAAGAAGCACAAGTGTGTAGCTCTTGCTGTTTTACTCTCACAGAAGAAACACAAAAAGAAAAAGACAAGAAGAGAAACCCTACCTGTTTCTAGTATAAGTAGTTCATTTGTAAGCCATTTGATGGCAGTAGGTAGTAGGAGGTTTTAGTAGTTTTAATCTAAATTTAACTTTTTAGTTTCAATTGAGATAACTAATTGTAAGTCTTATTTGTACTCAAGCTTTTCAGATTTAATGCAAGTTTGGATTCCTTTTAATTTTTTACTTATAAGCTTATTTTACAGCTCATGTTTAGGTCCTTATTGCTTATTCATATTTATTATTAAGTGTTAGATAGATTAGTTTTAGGTTTGCTTGTCATTTGTGCATATTTCTTCTTTAACTGTCTCAATTAGTTAGCATAGTTTACTTGTGTTTGCTCATTAAGCACTGCTTATCATGGGGTCATCATTGCTCATTTAAGTTTAGTTAGGCCAAATTTACAGTTACATATAAAAGGTTTAGCTTTATGCCTTGTTTTGTGCCTTAAATTCTCATCAGGTCACCCATTAGGGGTGTTTGGCACAACCATTTATCTTTTGTCTTAAACTGTTTTGACCTTTTTTCAAAATTCAATCAGCTTCCTTTGCTCATTTGTAGTAGCATTTAATCTAAAATCTACATTTCCTAATAGTCTATAAGTATTTGAGTTGATTTCTTATTTATTTTTTTTATTAAAACTGTTTTAAAGTTGCATTAGGATAGATTAGGATTTTAGCTTATGTTGTTGTTATTATTGGTTCAAAGTAGCCCCATTAGGATAGTGCATGCTCATGTTACCTGGTGGTTTACTTTCACAGGTCAAAATACTCATTTTTGACCCATTTGGTTATAACTGTTGCAGTCCCAAACACCATCAAGCATCCATTTTTAATTTACTCATCTGTAGGTGTTTAGGTCTAGAACTTGTGTTGTAGCTTATGTGCCAGCTTGACAACAAGCTTGTATTTTTATTTGAATTTTAGGATTTTTTTTTTTAGATAGCTTATTCACCTCTCAAAGTGACCCTCGGGCCTGTTTACCCCATTTGCAGCCCCCCTTGAATCAGTTGGGTTAAATGCTTATCTGAGCTTTTCCAACAGCTTATTCTGTCCCTTTAACCTATTTTAGGAATCCCCTAGTTGCCTAGCTTAAGTTCCCCCCCCCCCCCCCCTAAGTGTAGCTTTTGATAGCCCCAAGGTTATTCTTCAAGGCTGCAGGTCTGCTGCTATAGACCCCAACCAAGCCCCTTTCATAAGCTCTTTCTGACCCTCCCAATGGGTCCCACACCCTGTATTTTGGGCTTTTGGAATACTCATGTGCCAAGCTTGAAGGTTCCAAGCTTAATTTAAGCTTCCCAGCTTAATTGATGAGCTGAATAGGGGCTTGCAAGTGACCACTTGGGCCTGTTGGTTCCCAGTGGGTTTGGAATTGGCTTATTTGCTTCTTATAGCTTAATTAGTATATATTTTTCATCATTCCAGCTTATTTCAAGTATTACTCACTTGTGTCTAGTTATTTTAACCATTGCTTCAGTTTGTAGCTCATCTAGATAGCTTTTGGAATTCAAAATATCCCCACTTAGCTAATTTTTGCCCACTGTTGAGTTTTAAAGCTTGCAAAAGCTTGGTTCAAGCTTATCAGTAAAATTCTTTTTATAAAAGTTGGTGATATTTGTTGTAAAAGTGATTTGCAAAAAGAAAATTTGAAAAAAAAATGTATTTGCAAAAAGCCAAGAGGCAGGGTCGAACCTGAGACCTCTTGGCTTCACACAGCCTCAACAACAACACCATTACCAACTGCCCTAGGGTCTTTGTTCATTAAACCCTTGCACCAAATTCCTTTTAATCCCATTCCTTCCCTTTTGCACTAATAAGCTGCTTCAGCTTATTTTCCAGCTTATTTCTAGCTTTTCCCCCCTCCTCCTACTTTTCCTAGTTTCTTGCTCATACATTGTACTTATTTTAATTTTTCCAGATTTTATATCTTCCATTTACTATTTATAAAAATTAGTTTTAGTTTTATTAGTTTTAATTAAAAAAGTCAAAAATAAATATTTGTACTGCTTATTTATAAGCATTTAGGAGTTTTTATATTTTTTCTAAGTTTCTGGTAGTGTAAGTAATTTATAGAAAAAGTTTTACAATTTCTACTTTTCATTTAGTATTTATTATAATTAAATTAGTTTAAATAGTTTAATTAAGTTTAAATAGTTTTTAATTAAAAAATAATTAAATAAAAAGTCAAAAAAAAAATAACTTTCTTTTTTCTAAAATTTTCCTTTATCATTAGGTTCGTAAAAATATAATTTTCATATCCGTAGGGTTAGCGTAGCTCAAATTTCACTTTTTATTTCGCGCACTCGCGTTTATTTTGACTTAAACGCACGTTTTATTTAAATACCTTTTACGTTTTTAAATTTAGGTTACGTTAGTAAAAATAGTTTGTAAAATAAAGAAAAAACAAAAATAAGAAAAGTGATAGCTTCTATTTAAGCCCTTTGGCTTATTTTTCTGCTTATTTTTAAGCAAACTCTGATTTTAAATTTTTAGATTACGTTTTAGGTTAAACAGGTTTCACGTTATTGTTAATATAGTTTGTGTAAATCGTTCTCATTCGTATTTCCTTAGTGTAATCATTCAAACCCCTTATATACCCTTTCCCGTCCAAATTCACCTTATCACAAACCCGTTTGATTACCATCACACCTCGTCGGGACATAACGACCCGGGGAAACCCCTATACTTTCACGGAGATTGACTCTGAGCAGTTTGACTTTGTTGACCATATATTTGGTCAATACAAGTTGACCGTTTGGAGCTAATCAGTTGCATAGTAACTATTTAAACTATGCCATCATATTGTTGCCCCGCCAACTTACGGTCAGATCTTCCAAGACACAGTTCATATGTCTCAGGTTACAGAGATCATCACAGCCTTATGTAAAACATTATAAAGGAGATGGGTGCGTAACCGGATAAAAGGGTTTGCGAACCTAGCATGGCTGCAAACACAAATCTGGTCGTCATGCCCCACCAAGATACAGGCTACTTTCACCCATCATGTTCCAGCTGCACAAAAGCCTTACAATCCTAATCGCCTAGAAAAAACACTTGTATCATTATGACCACAACATACAGCTTATATACAACTTATCATCTACATAAAAAAAAAAAAAAAAAAAACAAAACAAAAAAAAAAAAAAAAACAAAACCTTTTTAACGGCTTAAGCTACTTACATTTTTGGTTCTTTTAATGGTAACTTTGATAATGCCATTAACACATTGATAATTCAATAAGCAAATCCCACAACAACTTTTTTAAACAAAATAGGGTGAAGAAGATCTAAAATCCGTCATGGCTGCAAAGAAACACGGTTGCATAATCATGCCATCCGGTCCTTGCCCCGCCAAGTTATGGATAAAATCTTCGACAGCCTGCTTCATTTATCTTAGAAAACAACTGTTAATCATCATAGCCCACAACTATATTCTACAATATTCCATTTCATATTTAGCAAAAAATAAACCAAATCAACTTTACAAAATAAATAAGCTCATAAGCAGGGAAAATAAGCTAATCTAGCCATCTTCAAATCATGTCTTATAAATAAGCCATAAGCTCAACAAACCAACCCCATATGATTGAAAAATCGATTCGTTACCTTCACAGATCAATCAAAGAGACACAATCGTATGCGAGAGAGAGAGAGAGAGAGAGAGAGAGAGAGAAACCGTCAGACCCAAAAATCTTTGAGAGAGAGAGAGACCGCCACACAGATAAACAACAACAAATACCAAGAGTACATAGAGGAAAAAGAATACTAAATAAGCCGGTTGAAAACAGGTGTTGTGCATGCATTATCACAACACAAATCGCCATGCAGGTAGCTCGGATTAAGCATGAGGTGGAGAGCACTATTCATTAGCTCGGATTACGCATAAGGTGGAGAGCACTATTCATTAGCTTGGATCGGAGTAAGGATAAGAAACCTTGACGACCCAACCGAGCGGATCCAAACCGGAAGAGAGTGTGAGTGGGGAAGGAGAAGGATAGCATGGGGTAGGGTTAAAAACCGGGTGGTTGTAAACGCGGGGCAAAAAACGGTTCTCGAGTCGGGGGTAAGTCGAGTTCCCCGCTCGGTTCTCGGGTCGGGGGTAAGTCGAGTTCCCCGCTGAATGCCTGAATGTACTTTAGTAGTAATTAGGATCTTGGGGCCGTTTGTTTCATGGTGTAGGACTATAGGTTAGAGGGATTGGGATTAGACTTGCTAGCATTCATTTGGTTGACGGGTGTAGGTTTTAAATTTAAGCAAAACATTTGGCCCCACTTTCTTCTCACACATTTAAAGCTCATCTTTTATATAATAAAACAAAACTTCAAGTGGTGACTTTTCCATTTAAAAAAAAATCATATCATATCTTATTTAGTAATAATTTTATTTAAAAAAAAATATTATTTTCTTATTAAATAACATTTTATATTTATCCAAGTAGAAGATAAATACAAAAAATATAGATAAGATGCAATTAACAATATGATTAAAATCTTTAAATAATTATCTTTAATAATAAAAAACTATAATTAAACATCATAAATCAAACAAAACAAATATTAATTTATTTGTTTTTTAATAAATAAAAATATATGATTCAAAAAAATTATAAAAAAAAATTGCGCGTGCACGGGTATTATAACTAGTTTATTGTATTGATTTTTAAAATTGTGTGTAACCAAACAATATTTTTTAAATAATTAAACGAAATCCTAAACCAACCGTATACAAATCCCACGCTCAAAGTGAACCCCAACTTAAAACCAAACTAGCCCTTGATTTACCTGCTTATACATTAAGAGGTGCGATCCCCTATAATGGGGACTAAAAATACAAAGTCTACAAAGGCTATAAAGACACTCATCATGTGACAAGTGTCCACCACCCACTCCCTCCATTTTTTCTTTTTAAATTCGGTTAGGGGGCATTTTGGTCATTTTTTACCCGTTTCTTTATTCCACCCTAAAACTTCAAACGCAAATATCTTTCAAACGACAAACTTTTATGAAAAACCGATTTCACCATAACTTTTAAAATTTAATCCTCCTGGTATAAATCTTGTTAAATATTTCAAACTTTTTTTTTTACATATAAAGTGGGTCTTGATTTTCTTGATTTTTTTTTTCACTTTCGGCCATATTTTTTACCCTCATAAATGTCGAATCGTTAAAAACTTAAAACATGAAAGTTATAGATTTTTGTTCACTCTTTACACAAGTTTTTGAATCACTCAAATCCGATCTCATATGCGTAAGATAACACACGTTAAAGATGGTGTTTAACTCATATTTGTTGCACACAATGTGTTTGATGAAATGTCTAGATTATATATTTTGTGTTAAAATTGAGCTAAATGCACTAATTTTTGTTTCTCAATGCATTATTAATCATTTTATTAATGTAAGACTCAAAAAGTAAAGTTTTTTAATCATTATATTTTTAAAATATACATTTAGTTCATTAGTTAGATTATTAGGTTCATCAGTTAGGTTACTTTGGTTAATCAGTTTTTATGGTAACATTTTTGACTAATTGATGAACCTAAACGCATAACACATGACAAATAATTATAAGTTCATCAATTAGTCAACAACTGATAAATAAACTGATGAACCTAAAATTAATGAACCTAACTGATGAACCTATAATTATAGGTTCATCAGTTAGTCAATAACTGATAAACTAACTGATGAACCTATAATTAATGAACCAAAAAATCAATGAACCTAACTGATGAACCTATAATTAGTCAATAACTGATGAACCTATAATTATAGGTTCATCAGTTAGTCAATAACTGATGAACCCAAACATTTGATCAAATTTGATAAACCTGAAATTGATGAATCTGAAAAATTGATGAACCAAAGTAACTGATGAACCTATAACCTATAACTTAACTTATGAGTTATGAACAAAACATAACCTAACTGATGAACCTAATAACCTAACTGATGAATTAAATGTATATTTTAAAAATATAATGATTAAAAAATATCACTTTTTGAATGTTACATTAATAAAATTATTAATAATGCGTTGTGGGACAAAAATAAGTGCATTTAACTCGACTTTAAGACAAAAAATCTAAGCTAAACATTTCATCAAACACATTGTGTGCAACAAATATGTCTAAAACGTCATCTTTAACGTGCGATATCTCACTCTCATATCGGATTTGAGTGATTGAAATTTCTGGGTAAAGAGAATCAAAATCTACAACTTTCGTGTTTTAAGTATATGATTCGACAATTTTTAAGGTAAAAAATAGGGTCGAAAATAGCAAAAACATCAAGAAAATTATGACCCAATGAATATGTCAAAAAAAATGTTTCGAAAAATTAAAAAGATTTATACCAAATTAAAGAGAATCAAATTTTAAAACTTATGGTGAAATCGGTTTTTTCTAAAAATTTGTCGTTTAAGAGATATATGCTTTTGAAAATTGAAGTGGAAAAGAAAAAACGGGTCAAAAGACCAAATTACTCATAGGCGAATTTTATGTATAATTTAAAGTGGAGGACACGTGTCACACGGCATGTGAAAATAAAAAGCTAAAAGTGATCGTAATTATCAAGTACGTAGTAGAATAATACTACCTCCGTCCCATTTTAATTGTCCGCGGGCCCGGATTTGACCGTAAATATTTTTGTTTGTATTATATAACACTTGATGAAATTTATATCATTGAAAAGTTCGTTTAACGAACTTTTCAATGATATAAATTTCATCAAGTGTTATATAATACAAACAAAAATATTTACGGTTAAATTCGGGCCCACGGACAATTAAAATGGGACGGAGGGAGTAGTCGTTTACAATGATGACATGAATGACACTCCTAGTCGAAGTCTAAAGAAGATATCTTAACTAATTATAAAGAGTGTATGGTCAACAAGTCAATGGGTGAAAACTGAAATTAATGTATTCCCCAAAATACCCTTGTATACCCACAACCAATCCCCATCCCCATCAACCACTATCTATTTTTTTAATTATCTTTTTTCTCTTTTTCTCTCCTCGTTATCACTTCCCACGTCTCACACATATCCCCACAAAAGTATACACATCAAACAAGAAAGATGAAACACAGATCAAGATACATCACTCTCACCTTTCTCTCCTTCCCAAGATAATGATCGGTCCTTATTTTTTGCTATCTACCCGAATCAAAGTTAAGAAAGCATGTTGAAACCTTTCCTCTTTGTCTCCTTTTATTGTCGCTCGAAGACCAGGGATCCACACAAATCTCATCTCAATCTCACACAAATCTCATCTCAATCTCACCAAACCGAACCACAATGTTTTGAGGTAATTTTTGAGGTTTTTCGTAGATTTATGTATTTTTCATGGTTTGGATGGTGGTTTATCTAGAAAGCAACCACCACCGGACCACCAATGAACCCCGGCCACCACACAACAGCTACAACCGAGAGGTATTTTTCGAGTTTTATTCATAGTTATATATATATTAATTAAAGTTATAAAGGTTTTTTTTGTAGATCTATGTTTTTTATTTATTTATTTATTTTTTATTTTTTGGTACTTTTTTCTACAGTCGTTGCCGCCACCGTCATCGGAAACTGCTGCTACAACCGCATCCAAAGAGGATTTGGGTATCATTTTTATTTAATCAATGTGAGTCAAGATTTCAACTTTATTACATGGGTTTTATTTAACTGATGAAATGATTAATGGGTGGTGTTTATTTTAGTCTTTAAGGAATTGGGTATCATTTTTTTGTGTTCAATAAGGTGAAATTATAAAGATTCTTGGATTTATGCGAGTAAAGATTTGAACTTTATTATATGGGTTAGTTTTAAATGATGAAATATGAAATGGGTTGTTTTTATTTAGTGAAAAAGTGAAGTTTACAATGATCTTTATTTGATTCTTGTCTTGGTTGTCACTTTTGGTTATTTGTACGGAGTATTATATATAAGTACACATGTGTGTGAATATTTTATGCAGGTTGATCACATGGGTTATGACTTATGAGATGTGAATGTACTAACCACCACTTCAGATTGAATCAAACTGGTACACTATCTATGTACTTTTATCTCTATGTTATTTTTGGTTAATTTAAGTGTTTTCTAAGTTAATTTAAGTTGTTTTTTTTAGTTAAATGTACAAAAAAGATAAATGTAATGTGTATAGAAGTATAAAAAAGAAGTATTTTCAATGAAGTATGTGGTTCATTCTGGTTTATGTTTTAGTACTTGTTGTGGCGTTGGTTTGAGTTTGTTAATTGTTTGTAGTTGTAGGAGGAGCATTGAAGATGAGGACGGTGGGGCGGATGTTTGCAATTATTATTTTATTTGGTTTTTGGGTTGTTGGGAAATCAGATATTTATATTGTGACGATCGAAGGCGAGCCTGTAGTGAGTTATGGAGGTGGTGTGAGTGGTTTTGAAGCTACTGCTGTCGAGTTCGGCGAGAAGCTTGATGTCACTAGGTTCGTATTTTTAGAACCAACTTTGTGATACTAAATACGATAGGTTTATATAATATTGTATTTAGGATTATTCTGACCTGTTGTTTAATCTTTGACCTTCACCTCAGTGATTTGGTTTCTTCATACTCACGTCACCTTGAGCTCAAGCATGATACTATTCTTGAAACGTTGTTTGATGAAGGAACTTACAAGAAAATTTATAGTTACAAGCATGTTATCAATGGTTTTGCAGTTGACGTTTCTCCAGAACAGGTCAAAACCTTGACTTTTCTATTTTGACTTAGAGTTAACAACCTTTTAAATACTGATACTTGGCTTTTGGTTGAAAACAAACCATTGTTCTTGTCAAAATGCCAAAAAGAGCCACCATTGCTTGCAAAAATGAGCGTTTAAGACCAAAATAAAAAGGGTAAATTGCACGTCAAAGGAATTCATATCAGTCAATTTCTAACATGAGTAATGTACTTCTAAATCATAGAACCTTTGTTATTAGATTATACTCCCTCCGTCCCATAAAAACTGTCCAGTTTGACTTTTCAGAGTCAAACTGATTCAACTTTGACCTTAAATATTTTTTATTTGTTATATAATACTTGATGAAAAATTATACAAATGAAAAACACACTTAAAACTCAATCCATTCATATATTTTTCATCAAGTATTATATAATACCCACAAAAATAGATATGGTCAAAGTTGAACCAGTTTGACTCTGAAAAGTCAAACTGGACAGTTTTTATGGGACGGAGGTAGTAATAAATTAAGGGACCCAATACATATAACCCTTCACCAACTATCTTATAAACTTAGAAAATATAACACTGAGTTTAAATTCCATTCTCCAAAATAGAAATTGACTGTAAATATGTTTCTTTTACGTGCAATATTGCCAAATAACATCATTCTTGGTACCTTTTGTTATCCCATGTTTTTGCAAGCATCTTTCTTTCTTTCTGCACATCACAATAACGACTGGTCTGTTAGCAATAAAAACAAGTCATATATGACAGGGTCAAAAAGTAACACCCATATTTGCACCAAGAATCCATCAATAAAGATTCGTGAAATCTTTTTTCTTAAACGTTTCTTAACATATATTGGTAGGCAGAAACGCTTAGGCAAGCCAATGGCGTGAAATCAGTAGATAAAGATTGGAAAGTGAGGAAACTCACCACACACACGCCACAATTCTTGGGTCTACCCACCGGAGTTTGGCCGATGGGTGGTGGTTTTGATAGAGCCGGGGAGGATATTGTGATTGGATTTGTTGATTCGGGTATCTTTCCACATCACCCAAGTTCAGAACAAGAACTCTTCATACTTTGTTGAGTGGATTCCCAACAACGTGAAATCGACTGTTTGTGACATTCCACCAACTGGTCTCAAGATGGCGTCCACTTTCATTGGTGAGATCTATTGATGTCTGCTTGAAATATGTAGAGATTGATGAGAATGTATATACTTTATGGATTGAATTCTGGTTCTCGAGGTAAAATTCAGTTTAAGGTTTGTTTTGGGGTAGATATAGTGGCCTGCGCCTACATTGCTGGTAGTGGTCTCATTAAAATTCGACCGAAGAGCAGTAATCTGGAGACCTTTTAGTAGTATCACTTGCCTTTAGACCCATCTGTATTGTGGTGCAATCAGACCTGATTTGGTTTCAATTGAAGCATGTTTAGGAAAGTCTAAACAAGGCAAACATATTCGAGTTCCATGTGACTTTCTACGGCTAAAACAGCTTTGACAACAACTTGCTTTATTGCTGTTGGTGGCTTTTATAACTTAGAACTTTGCTTTCATTCTTTTTAATTAATGCATTTCATGATCATGTGATCGATGGGCCATCTTTAGTTCTCTACGCTTTCTTTTTACATGTGATGTTGGCTGTTGCCTTTTGTCATTGCGACACTATTTATTATTCACATGCAACATAGTGGTTGAACTTTGCTAAACTTTGCTACTTGTTCTTCACATGGAAATTATGGCCATCATAATAATTTTACGGTCCTTTTTCATTTATGTATGATGTTCAGACTCGTCAAAGACAAACACTCTGATGATTGCAACTTGAGTTAAACCTTTGTAGCTCATTGATATCAACTGCTCACATGTAAACAACTTAAGTTGTGAAAGCCGAGTATAGTAAGATATTAATACATCTGACTAGGGATGAGCACGGTACCGGTCCCGTACCGATCTCGTATCGAATTAATGGTACCGATTTTTTCTTTTTTTTTATCGCTACAAAAAAACGTATACATGAAAAATATTTTATCGCCACAAAATTAGTCACCGGAATTTAATTCATGTAGGATACTTACTGAGTTTGAAGTATGTACAGGGGATGGGTTCACGGGATGTAATGGTCATATATGTTGCAACTATAAATGTTTTTATATGTTGTTTGATAGATGTTAAGAATTTTTCTTAGACTTTAGTTATCGTGTAGTACAACCGTTTGCAATTACATTATGATATGTTCACGTTCTATTTTGAACGCTACACAAAACACTCACCACAATATCACAAATCGTTAATTATCTGCCGCTAGGAACCGTTGCTATGCACGGGTATTCGTCTAGTATAACCAAACACATACACACACGATCAAAAGACAGCCATACAATTAATTCAACTCCCCACATACATACAAACAACGTCATCCCTGTAGATCGTGAGATCCAATCAATTAATCAAAAATGTCTTCAACCTTCTCCGGTGATGAAACTGCTCCTTTCTTTGGCTTTCTCGGCGCTGCTGCCGCCCTTGTCTTCTCCTGTAAGTTTTATCCAATCATCTAGACCCCTTTATTCCTTTATCATAATCTACGATCATTAATTCATTATTATTGTTTGTTTCTGTAACATCGAGTTTAATATTACGGATCTAATATTTAAGTGGTCCATTTATTTAGGATGTGTCTCGGATTATGTTATATTTTGTTTTATTCGTTTTGGTACACATTTGGGCTGGCCAGGGAAAGGGTCCTGTAATCTCTTAGGCCGCGTACATCCGAGTTAAAGACTAGTCTTCCCTCGTAACATGAACTAGGAAAACCTCATGCGTTTACCCGTTCTGTTAAGTATTTATTGGTTTGGCTGATTATGTTAGTTTTCATATATAATTAGGACCCACGCCATCAAACTACTTCATAAACCATACATATATGCGTATGGTTCGTTTATACTATGCCCAACAGATGATGAAGATAACCCTTGCATTTTTGGAACACAAAATCCTCTTGGTTATTTTTCTTAGATTTTGTATAATTTATACCGGATATATACTTTGGTGGCCTATAATGTTGTTTCAGTAGTTGAGTGGCTGTGATTAAGACAGGGATTTCTCGGGTTTATTGAAGTTTGATGAACAAAATTGTTGGTCAAGATTCTTTTGTTTTAGTCACTAATGTGCAGATGGTTTAGTAAAGTAGTGTTGTAGGCTTATATCATTGTATTTCAACGTTGGTTTAAGTTCCTCATCCAAATGGTCGAGGATTCACGTTTCAATTAGAACAAAGGAGTAGATTACGCGGGTTTGTGGGCCTTTAAGATTTTTTTAATAGTTAGGTGGTTTCGTTACGCATTTCCTTTAGCTTTAGAGAAGCATAAGCCGTTGTAATAAGCAAACACCAAGCACCTCTTATTGTTGACTATGTTGTGTAGGTATGGGGGCAGCGTATGGGACGGCAAAGAGTGGTGTTGGAGTGGCGTCCATGGGAGTGATGAGACCAGAGTTGGTGATGAAGTCTATTGTGCCAGTTGTTATGGCTGGAGTGTTGGGTATTTACGGTTTGATTATTGCTGTCATTATCAGTACTGGAATTAACCCTAAGGCTAAATCTTATTACCTTTTTGATGGATATGCTCATTTGTCTTCGGGTCTTGCTTGTGGTCTTGCTGGTCTTTCGGCTGGTATGGCTATTGGAATCGTTGGTGATGCTGGTGTTAGGTAACTTTTTTTATTTTTATTTATTTTTTTAATTTTTTTACTATTATTATTTTGTGTTTCTTAGTTTACATCTATGGTACTGCTTTTTTTTTTTTTTTTTTTTTTTTTTTTTTTTAGGGTTACTTGGAAGTTAGGGTATTTACATTGTCTTTTGAAAGTATTTTACGAAAACGGGTCGCAGTAGATTATCATCGCAAAATATTTTTCCAAATTACAATTCTAAAAGTATTTTGTTAAAGGATCCCTAAGTAATCAGATAATCAAAATCAGTGTTGTTGCAGTTAACTTTAAATGGATTATCCTAAACTATTATCTGTTTTAAGTAATCAAATTAATTCCGCTATTCTTAAAAACTCTAGAAACTGATTATTTGTGTCTTGAAAACACATTAATTAGATATTCATTTTTGGAAGCAATGCGAAACACCCATGGACTGTAAACGGTATCATACGGTCCAAGCAACAATGCTTGATGTAGAGCACAAAACAATACCATGCAATTTGGACTGTATGCTACCAATGGGCATTGTTACTTTGAGAGGGGATGAGGTTTTTTATCATGAAATGTGTCACAACTCTTTATCATGAAGTGTTTATAAATTATAGCAATGCCCTAATAGTCGTAATCTATTATGTAAGTGAAAGGTATTACATTAGTATGTACTAAATACCATTTAAGGTTGAGTATAGCTTGGCCCGGACTAGATAAGCTACAGCCTACATGACATGACAATTTATCATAAATTTATCACCATCAATCTGATCCCTTCTTAAAGTAACAATGCCCCATGGGCTTTAAACAATACCATACATTCTAAATTGCAGATGCTGTTTTATTTTGTTCTACATAAAATACTTTGTTCTTTCTGCTCATTTTAACCTGAATTTGATAAACCAAAATTATAATAGGTTTTTAAGGGGCCATTATGTATGCTAATGATCATGCCTATCGTCTATTCAGTATTTACAATATAGTCTCTATATATTCATGTACCAAATCAGGAAAGACCGATTAACTTAATTGTGTTTCAGAGCCAATGCACAACAACCAAAGCTTTTTGTCGGCATGATCCTCATTCTCATTTTCGCTGAAGCACTTGCTCTATATGGTCTTATTGTGGGCATCATCCTTTCTTCTCGAGCTGGTCAGTCCAGAGCAGACTAGAAGGTTGGCACTCGGTCGTATACTCGTGTGTTTTACAGCTACAACTTTCACATTTTTGGAATCACATTGGGTAGAGTTGAAGCTTTGGTTGTGTCGTTTTTTTCATAAATTGTGGGCGGTAAATGGTGGTGATATGGTGGGTGTGTTGAGGGTAGTTATAGACTAGTTTTTAGTTTTTCCTGGTATAATAAAGCTGTCCATGTTACTTGTATTAATTATTGCTATGTATGTTTTTGTTGCAAAGACCCTATTTGGACATGTTATCGTTTGTATCACTTTGCCTCAGTTTTTTTTTTTTTTTTTTTTTTTGAGTGAGTTATTTATAATGATGTGCCATTTTCCTATCGTTTGTATCAACACGTTTTTTTTATAGCTAAAATGGTAGTGCACTGTATCCGTTTGACTCATTAATGAAATACGATCACATGGTTCTCTTAAATCTTTTGTGCATGTTTTCATCTGATAGTATTTTTGTAGTTAACCTGAAGGGCGGACCTTTTTGGGTTGTAAAGATTGTGTTTTGGATGGTGATACGCAGCAACTTTCACAAGCGTTTCCGTGATCATGCTGGAATTGTGTTTCCAGTTTTCTCATGGCACATGAAAGTTATTGTATCCACAAGTTAAACAATTCAAGGATCATGTTGGAAAACCAACCTTTTTTGAATTAGGGTTGTGCAAAATGAAAACCGAACCGAAAACCGCATTTGCATATGTGTAGAAAAAAAACATTGAAATTCTTTCTTAGTATAAATATACGGAGTAACATTTTTTGAGCTTGAAACTTTTTTTTTTTTTTTTTTTTCTTTCTTTTTTTTTCAAAAAATCTAAATAATTAAGTAAATAAATAAATAAAATTAAGTAATTCGGGTTATTCGGTTCGGTTTAATCCAATTTGAATTTGGTTCAGTTCGGTTTCGGTTTTACCCCAGAAAAATATTTTAACCGAACTGAATAAACCAAAGAACCCAATAACCGAACCGATTAACATCCGAGACCTAGCCGAATATTGAGATGGACTTTGGTATAAGTAACGAGTTTTGGGCTATATTAATGGGTTTTTAGCTAAGGGTAAGATTCCAGTAAAAAGAAAACTTGAAATGAGAAGAATGAGAAATAACTATAATAACATATTTAAGAAGCATCGACTTGAATTAAATGCATCTCTATTCATTTATATGTATCTCAATTAGTTTCGAAAGTGATTTTTAAGTGAAAAATATGTAAAGTAGCACTAGCAACAAATTTGACCCGCATAGGATGAAAAATACATAGGATTCTTCTAACTTGATGAAATGCATCTAATATATGTATATGCATCTAATTTTTAGCTAGAAAATATATTATGATGCATCTAAAATATTAAGGATGCATCTATAATGTGCAGTTATAGTTATTTCTCATCCTTCTCATTTTAAGATTTTTTCTCATTTGATCATAAGTCTTTTAGCTAGATGTTGTTATATGGGATTTGGGCTATTCGAAAATGGTTATAAAAATAGGTGTTTTGGACTTAATTTTTCCCATTGAACTAAGGTTAGACTTGGACATATTAAATCTTACGGGGTTGACTACTTTACGGGATAGGTTTGTGCTACGAGATCAGTTAAAACTTATTTTTCGAGATCACGTTTTGTCACAGGATCACTTATGCTTAACGAAATTGAAAAATTATGGTCACTTGGTAGGTTCGCTAATTCACGAGTTTGTGTACTTATTTGGCTTTAAGAGTCAAGTTGGTTGGTTTGGTGTATGTCTTGCAAAGATCACTAGCTTGGGCATAGTGTAATCCAATACACATGATTAAGACTTTGTTATTTAGTTATATCTATCTAAAGAGTTACGTTGTAGTACTCACAATATATAGCTATCATTTCAAGGAGTTAAGTTGTAGTACTCGGTGTCTCTCATGGTTGAAGATTTGTCAAGGGCTTTGTGCAGCTTATACTTTAAGGAATTCCGTTATGATGTTTAATATAGGTTCTTAGTCACTTTTAGTGCAAGTTTAAGTCGCGGATTTGTCTTTTATCGAACTCATCAAGAGATCGTTGTTTTTCAAGCTTCTAACGGAATTCACGTCCATCATTTTTCAAGAGATCGTAGTACACAATTTTCTCATGAGGTGGTCATACATTAAGACTCGAGGACATGGTTTTTAGAGACGTGTTTCAATTTTTACTCCCTCTAAGGTTGAACACATTTCATCAAGTGGTTTAGACATATTACGAGCTTTATTTGATTCTTCATTTGCTAAACCATTAATGAAGAGACAAAGAGAGGCTTTTACAAGAGAGTTTATTCACCATTTTCTTCGCAGATAGTTTTTGGGGCTACACATATATTTATTTTGCTTCTGATAAATCATTACTATCATGGGGGAGAAATGTGTATATCGAGGTTTACAAGTCACGATGTGATCGAGCTTAATTATGTGTGCCAGGGGATTGGTGTCTACCGTGCAGAAATATTCTGTGGTTTGTTACATTGTTCGAATTTTTTACGAGCGGTTCGGTTCGAATTCTTTACGGGCATTTCGGTTCTAACTTGGTGTCTACACCCATATTCAATTTTATGTTTTTGACTTCATTTATTATATAAATATTAGAGATGGCAAAACGGTCCGGCACATGCCACGGTTCAAATGAGCTACGGGCCAAACGGGCATGGGCCAAATGGGCGCATGTTATACAAATCGTTTTAGAAAAGATCTAAAACGCCGAAATAAATTCCTCAAACGTAACACCTCATTTATATTTAAAAAAATAAATATATTATATCTATAAGTTTTTCTTTAAAAATAGTTATAATATTCTTCAATTGAGAAAAAATATGTGACTGTTTGTGCTAACTTTTAAATGAGCTATGTCGATTTAAAAAAAAAAAAAAAAAAAAAAAAAAAAAAAAAAAAAAAAAAAAAAGGTTAAATGTGTTTAAATCTTTTAAAAGTAAAAGACAAAAATACACCGTTGGTCCCTAAACTTGTCCAAAAACATCGCCATGCCCTCTAAGTTTGCA
This sequence comes from Artemisia argyi, assembly GCA_030686995.1. Classification (NCBI taxonomy): domain Eukaryota; kingdom Viridiplantae; phylum Streptophyta; class Magnoliopsida; order Asterales; family Asteraceae; genus Artemisia; species Artemisia argyi. The sequence goes on from CM060701.1 coordinate 55,048,413, forward strand.
AAATCGTAGCCATGCGTCCAAAAGTCTGGTTTTTGAGGCCGAATGCGTCCCTTGACCAGAAATGGTGAGGTCAACGCTCATTTTTTGTTATATTTTCAAGGGCATAATAGTCCAACAACATTTATAACTATCATATGGTTAAATCTAACACGACACTCTATTAAATTCTATAAAACACTAAACTACCAACAACATACATTCAATCTAAATAACTAAGAATGGCACAAAACGATAAAGGGAATGCTTTGTACAATGGGTTGAGGAAAGGGGATTGCTCCAATGAATACCGTTTGGGTGTGAAGAAGGAGAAGGAAGAGGTTGCCGACAATGTGTTTACCAAAGTTTGATGATTTGGAAACAAGGATTAAAAGGCTTGAAGCTGTGTTTAAATATCTAAAGGAAAGGAAGGAAATGAAGGAAAATTGTGATAGAGAAAGTTGTGGGTCTAGCTAAGTGTCCCACACCTAAGCAATTTCAGCGGAAAAATACTAGACTGATCTGTCCCACACTTGAGCATGGATTTCAGTAATCAACCTGTTAATCTCTATAGCCTTGATGACATTTTTCTTTTGAATCTTTTTAAGATTTTTTAGAAGCCTCCATGATATAAGGGAAGTACGCCATCCTTCTACTTCAGCCATAAACTCTTGGGTTTCGTGGGCCACATGAACCAAGTCCACATAAGACTTTAGGAGTCCTTTTGCAAGGTTTATATCCTTGTCGTTCTCGCGTTGATAGTACAGAGCAATGCTAGCAAACAGTTTGTGAGAACCGGCGGTGGTTGCAAGTTCCTGTAGGCGTGGGAATTCTGACATTTTTTTTTTTTTTTTTTTTAGGTATGCGAAGTGACTTAATTGTGTGTTGGATATGCAAAACCTTTGGGGTATGGTCCCTTAAATACTAACTGAACCGATGACGTTACAAATTCAGGGACCAAATGTGACATTAGTCGTTCGTAAAGATTAAAGTTATTAAATGGCGGGAAATTTAAGTATACATACTGCAAGACTGGCAAGGTTGGGGATCAACTGCGAAATTTTGAAAACTTATCCAATACGCTTCAGTTTTTGATTTGCGTGATGACCCAATCAACCCGCCCCAATACACCCGACCCAAAAATCCCAACCAACTAAACCCCCAAAAGTATCATAATACCCGATACATAGGAAACAACCGTCATTCCACATTATGAGTAACAGCGTTTATCTAACTAATAGCACAACTCATTCGTAAAATAGAAATGAGCATATTTGTGACAACATTTAAGGAAATAGAACCAGAAGAAGAAGGAGAAGTGTTGTTCCGGATTCACACAAATGGGAGATTTGAATTGAGCCCACTCAGGTATGAAGGACGATCCATTATCAATGTTAGTGCTTTTAGCTATGATGGGGATATCTTTAGTTCAACCCTAGATAATATATTATTTGAGATTAAGGAACCTAAATGGGCGGTGTTTTTCAGTGATCCCAAAAAATCCATAGAAAATGGTTTGCAATTGATTTATAGGGACCAGGATGTTCGTAAGCTATTTGAGTTTGCGGAAACACATGAGTCAGTTGACATCTTTGTTATTCATAAGCCCCAATTGTTGGCAGTATTTTACTTGGAAAACATTGGTTTTGAGGTTGTGGGTTGGGTAAAGGAAGATGCTAACTTTAGAATGTCAAGTGGAAGACCTTTTAGGACTAGACTAAAATGGAAGGGGATAGATGAGAACAAAATGCAGGCGAGTGTAAGCAAAATCCAAACAGGGCAATGTGGTGTTGTTATCAAAAAGGAGGAAGGTGTTTTTCATGACAAAAGGGTAAAAAATAAAGGAAAGGGTAAGCTGTTTCAGGAAGAGGACGCTTTGCAACTGGAAAAGGGCAAGGAAGTTGTAAAAACTTATAAGCGAGGTTTTGATGGGAAGGGGAAGGCTATAATGGTTGAGTTTCCTGATTTTGATGGTGAAAACATGGTTGATGGTGATGGTGTTGAAAAAAAGGGCAGGTGGTGCTGGTGATATTGTGCCTAGTGGTGTTAAGAAACGTTTTAGAAGCAGTGAAAAGATTACTAGCTGTGTTCTTGCCCTTTCAGCCAACAAGCCATCCTAGGCAAGGTTTCAATGTTGCATTGCATGGGCTTGAGTTTTATTCCTTGTTACATCAATTATACCTTATCTAACTTGAATATTTGGTGTTTGTATACTTGTTTTTCCAGGCACATTTGCAGTTTTATCATCAGTGTAAGGTTCAATGCTTTGTTTGTTGATAATACAGTTCCAGTATGTAGATCATTAGAAGGTTCATCAGGTGAATGTTGTTTAGTGGAGGCCGCATAATCTTCCCCATTTTAGTTAATTATCAGTAGAACCTTGTGTCAGACAATGGTTTAAGTCATTTTCATGTTGTATCAGACAATGTATCCCTAGTTGACTACTATAAGTCATTTTCATGTTGTATAAGACAATGTTTCCCCAGTTGACTACTGATGAATGCTCAAACACTCATCATTTTTGTCGTATTTAAACTGCCAAAACATCCAAAAACGCTCAAATATGCATCAAAATACAGAAAATATCCCAGGGATTGTGTTTTGTACGTTTCGGATGCAAAATGAGTAAAAACAATGAAAAAGGAACAAAGTTTGCACAATTGGCAGTTTCAGTCCCCCAACTTTCAAAAATTTACAAAACTAGTCCCTGAGCATTTGTTTTGAAAGAAAAGTCAACCTAAGGCACTTAAAAGTTAAAAGTCATCAAATATGGTCCTTGGGTGAAAACTTTGGGAAAATTACATATTTGGTCCTTATACTTTGCAAGTTTGGCAAAATCAGTCCCTGGGAATTTTAAGGTGGAAAATATCTTTTGTAACCCTTATATTATTGGAATGTGTCAAATGTGGTCCATTGAAATAACTTTAGAGGTTGGCAGATTTGGTCCTCCAAGAATTCAGAAAATACAAGCTAGGTCCTTGAAATATCTACTAAACCAAATGGACCCTTTGTATTATTACTAAACCAAACTAAACCAAACCAATCCAATACACTTCCCTGATCCACCTTGGCCCAACCATCACCCCAAATCCCAACACAACCAAAGCCCACCCATTCCCTTTTATTAATAAAACGTGCAGGGTCAACGAGGGTCAACCCCTTCTTCCTCATCCCTTTTTGCCGCCAAACACCCCCGATATAAACACCACCACTGTACCTACTCCAACATTTATGTCTCCCTCCTCCACTCTCCAACACAACCTACCAGCCACCCTACACCATCTCCACAAGTCAACCCCTCACCAATACCAATCCCACTTTCCCCCCCCCCCCCTCCACTGCCATGTCACCAATCCACAACCTTATTGGGCATAAAATGGAATCAAGGGTTAAGATGATGTAAAATAGAATCCAATGGTTGGGATTTGTTCAAGAAAGCACAGGGAATGCATTTGAGATGCTTGCACTCACAGAAGAAGCACAAGAAGAAAAGGAAGCCCTAGTTTGTATTTTTCTAGTATATATAGGTCACATTGTAAGCCTTCATTGGCATCTTTTTTTTAGTAATTTCTGTATTTCAATTTAGTTTTATCTTTGTATTTCCAAAATTTAAGTTCAATAAAAGTTTAAATTTAGTCTATGCAAATTCGTATTTTTACTCAAATTCTCAAGTTCTCAGTTATCCTACTTAAATGTTGTTTGATTAATCTCAGAGGGTTGCCTTAATCTTATTTAACTCAGTTGAATCAAAAGAAAGCAAAAATCAGAAAAGAAAATAAAGTTACAAAAAGAAATTCAAAAAAAAAAAAAAAAAAAAAGAAAAATAAAAAAAAAAGTAAAAAAAAAAAAAAAAAAAAAAAAAGAAGGAAGAAGAATAGAAGAAGTTGCAGTAATGAAGTTTGGTTTAGAGTCCCATGGGGGACAGTAGGTTGTTCCTTAGTCTTGGTTTTCAGATTGCTAGTGGTCTTGGAGGTCAAGTAAGAATTTGCACCCTTTATCCTCAAATTCTTATATAATCTGTATTGGTTAATGTAGTTATTGTTTGTTGCATATTCTAGTGTAATCCTGTTTATTATATCAGTGTAAGTCAAAACTCAAAGTCATGGTGTAAAAACAGGTTTCATCTCATAAACTTGGTAAAAAATTGTTTTAAAGGGGTGTTTGGATTAAGCTTTTATAGTAGGATTAGGGTACTTGTATTGATTAGAATCTGTTTTAACATCACTCTTAGGTCAGATATAGGTTAGTTCAAACATAAACTTGGTAGGTTTTTAGTAGAAAGTCAAAATCTTAGATTTATCTCAATATCTAGTTAACTGTGTGGGTTTGTGGTTACCAAATCCTGTTACTTAGCTCATTAGTTGTTATCACTGCCCATTTAAGTTTCATTTCAGCTCTTAAGGTCATAAGTATTCAGTTGAGCAGGATTATAAGTCACAAAAGTCAACTGTGGTGGTAAAAATAGAAAGTCAAATTGACACACGTAGGCAGATTCACTAAAATCCCAAGAATTAATGTGATTTTTGTGTTGAGACCTAAGACTTGAAACTTACACAAGTTGTAGTGACCCACCTTAATTACTGAAATTCACCATCATTTTATTTTTCTGATTTTTTTTTAGTGCTTATTTGTGGGCTTAAAGTACCCTGCAGGGCAAGGACATGCTCTGCTCCACATGGTCTGACCAAACACCCATATTCCCAGCCCTTTTGTGTTTTCATTAGTGGGGTCCTCAGACTGCTTATTGGCTTATTGGAAAGCCAGTCAGTCAATCTTCTTAGATCAACTTTTGTTTTGGACCCTGGCTTAGTGGGATTAGCTTATTTGGACCCACAATTGTGCCCTGGCCTCTGACTCAACACTGAGTTTTCTAGTTTTCACCCAACCTTCCAAGGCTCACATAGAGCTCAAAAATAAGCCATAAGCCTAGCTTATTGGCTTATTTTGTAGCCTTCCAGCCCTAGCTTGCAGGTCAAGTTCTCATTTGAACTTCCCTTCACCTCTGTGGATCCCACAGAGGTCCAAAGATACCTCATTTGGCCCGTGTGTCCTGTCTTGGTTAGCAGCTTGGTTTAGATTGCCTTATTTCAACTTATTAGCTTATTACATGAGTTTTTCTCTTTTCTTTGGCTTACTTTAAGATTGTCTCAGTTGCTTGTAGCTTATTTCATATTTAGTCTTAAGTTTGTAGCTTATTATGGTTTAATTAGCTTTAAAAATCAAGTTTTGGCTTTGATAAGCCTTCTGTGGGTCTTATGAGCTTATTCTGAGCTTATCTGTGATTTTGAAAAAAGTTTTCTTTGTTAAAGTTTTATATTTTAGCTTATTCTATAGTTTTGCAAAAAGAAAAAGTTGAAAAAAAAAATATTTTGCAAAAAGTGGGGTGTATGGGAATCGAACCTGGGACCTAAACCTCACAACAGACACAACAAAACACCCCATTCCACTAGCTCTGGAGCACTAGTTCTGTTATAGCTTTCCCTTTGTGTTTATTTAAGCTAATTTTCCCATTTTGCTTATTGAACTGAATAAGCTTATAACAGCTTATTTACAACAGCTTTTTCCAACTTAGTATTTTTCTTAAGTTTGTATTAGTGTAAAATAATTTTCAAAAAAGTTTCAGATTTTTAGGATCATTAATTTAATTATTAGGATTTAATTTGTAATTTATAGTAATTAATTCATAATAAATAGAATTTTTATTGAAAAATTAATTTTCTTTTTTCTAAAATTTTCTTTTATCATTTAGTGCGTAAGAAAATTATTTGTAGGCCCGTAGGACTTGCGTAGCTAAAATTTCACGTTTTATTTTGTACGTTGACGTTTATTTGTAATAAACGTCGCGTTTTTAATTTAGATTACGTTTTAGAATTCCCCGTTTTCCCTAACATGTTTCCCGTAGTAACTTTGGTAGTTTTTAAGGGTTAATTTTCATTTCCATTGTAAATTCACATTTAGGTTACGTTTATCCCGTTTTCGTTCGTTAATTCGTAATTTTCGTTAATTTAACGTATCTCAAAACCAAACAATCTTTCACAACCAAACATACAAGGTTTTAATCTCGATCTTTTCATGAAACTTTTCATTCACACCTCGTTGGGGTACGACCCGGGAAATCACTTCCCGGTCTCACAATTTTAATATCACTTTCACGAGTCTTGCGAGGTAATCTTTTTCCTAAAAGGTTTACTCGTATTTCTCTACGTCTAGTTGTCTCACGATAACTTAGACCTCACGTTTGTTGATATATTGATAAATTGTTTTTGCAAACCAAAACACAACGAATCAAATGGTGCCGCTGCCGGGGAGGCTGTGTGTTGAAAGTCTCGATAAGGTTTAGACGATTAATCTTGTAGAACCTTCGCAAGAAGTTACGCTTTTATAAAACTTATAGAAAACCAAATATATTTTTCTTTTGTTTCTATATATGTATTATATCTATAAAAGATAAGAAAAATACAAAAAGATTTTCCCGTTTCTTTGTTTAATAATAACTACATTAAAATCTTACCACCGCAAATCAAGGCAGAACACCTACCAACTGGGGGTGTGACCATAATAAGTTCTCAAACTAAAGATCAAAACTTGCCTTTGTATCACTTGCATTTTGGAAAACTTTTAATCGATAAGCTTACACTAAGAGGAGTCGAAACGGTATAGGGCGATCCAACGAACTTCGCCCTAGTAAGAAATCCATTCTTTTCTCCCGCTCCTTGTACATTTATCCTTAAAGGTCGACCTTGCGTTCTTGATTATTGGTTTAAGTTCCCTTGTCGTTAAAGTGGTATTGTTTTAATTGAGTTTGTTTTTGTGGTGCATGCGCACCCATTCGTCTACGTCAACAAGTCCTTTGCAAACGCTTAACAACATTCCAAGAAGAAGGCGTAATCGACGACGTACCAATCCAATAGTCGAACCCGAGATTCGTACTATTCCTACCATGGCGGCTGAGCCCACTATGAATGAGCTTCTCCAAGCACCCATCGAGGGTTACGGAGATGCTATCGTTGTTCCAGCCATCGTGGCTAACAACTTTGAGCTTAAGACAGGGTTGATAAACCTTGTCACCTCGCGTTAATTCTACGGTTTCGAAAGGGACGATCCTCAAGATCACATTCGATGGTTCAATAAAATCACATCCACCATCAAATGCAAAAATGTCCCTGAGGAGGCAATCAAACTTCTCCTCTTCCCGTTTTCCCTCGATGAGGCTGCCAAGAATTGGCTTGACAAACAACCCCCTCGATCGATTGAAACATGGGAAGATTTGGTTAAGAAGTTTGTGAATGAATTCTTTCCTCCTTCTAAAACCACGGCCCTCAAGAATGAGATCATGAAATTTACGCAGAAATTCGATGAATCATTCGGTGAGGCATGGGACCGTTATAAGGATATGCTTCGCAAATGTCCTCATCATGGTTTCTCCGATTTAATGCAACTCGTCACTTTCTATAATGGTGTGAGCCAAATTGATCAAGACTCTCTAAACGCCTCCGCGGGAGGTAATTTCTTGAATCGAACCATAAAGGATGCTTTAGTGATCATCGAGAATAAGTCTAAGGTCCGCATTCCACGAAGCAAGCCGGTTGTTTCCCAAGTGAATGTTAGTCCTTCTACCTCATCACCCGTGGCTCAATCTAGCACTGATGCTAGGGTTGACAAAATCACGGAAGCTATTCATGCTTTGGTTCTCACCAAAAATAAGAAAGTCTTCTCAACCTGCCGAAGTCAAAAAGGTTGAAGTTTGTGTTACTTGAGGTGGTCCACACGCATATTACAATTGTACTGCCACCGATGGCAATCCATTTGAAGTTAATGCAATAGCCGGTAATTCTAATCAAGGAGGTAATCAATACCGTCCTCAAGTAGAGCCAAACTACCGTGCTAGCAATCAAAGTGGTCCACCCGGTTTTTCTCAACCCAATAATCCAAATCGATTCAATCAAAATCAACAAAGAAATCAAAATGTTCAAAATCAATTCCATGCCCCTAATAATCAATTTTCAAATCAAGGGGGTAATTTCAATCAAGGTTTTCAAGCTCCTAATTACCAAGCTCCTAATGTTGCTTCAAGTGAAATTGCTAATTACATCAAAGCAAATGAGACTAACATGAGGGGAATGCAAAACCAAATCAACACTTTGAAGAATGATTTTCAATCTTCAATGTGAAGACAAGGAAATGAGCTTAAGAATGAACTTCAAAACAATAATCACAAGATTGAACAATCTCAAAGTAATATTGAGAACATGTTTACTAGTCTTATGAATCAAATGAATCAAGCTTCTACTTCGGGTACTCTTCCGGGAAACACCATTCCCAACTCGAAGGGTGAATTGAAAGCTATTTCCACTCGCAGTGGTAAAGTAGTAAATGGACCCTCGACCCCTATTCATCCACCTTTGAAGGAAATGGAACGAGAACCCGAGGTTACAAAGGACAAGGTGCAACCCTCAAGCTCACAAAGTACCGCACATGTCCAACCTTTCGATCAAACTTCAATTCCCGAATTTGCTTTTCCAAAGAGCATTCCTAAGCCTTCGATCCCGTATCCTTCAAGGCTTAGTGATCAAAAACTCCGTGATCAAACTAATAATCAAATGAAGAAGTTTCTTGAGATATTTCAAAAGTTACACTTCGACATTAGTTTCGCGGATGCTCTTCTTTATATGCCCAAGTTTGCTTCCACTTTCAAGAGTCTTTTAAGTAATAAAGAGAAATTGTCTGAACTCACTAAAACTCGTTTGAATGAGAATTGTTCAGCGGTGCTTCTAAAGAAACTTCCTGAAAAACTAGGAGACCCCGGGAAATTTCTCATTCCATGTGATTTCCAAAAGCTAGAAGAATGCTTCGCCTTGGCCGATCTTGGCGCTAGCATAAATCTCATGCCTTTCTCTATTTGGCAAAAGCTTTCACTTCCCGAGCTTACACCAACACGAATGACTCTTGAATTAGCAACCCGAACGGTTACGGTTCCGAAGGGTATTGCTGAAGATGTCTTTGTGAAGGTTGGTAAGTTCCATTTTCCTGCCAACTTCGTAGTCATTGATTTCGATTCCGATCCTCGTGTCCCCCTCATTTTGGGAAGACCATTCTTGAAAACAGCTTGTGCATTAATCGACGTCTTCGAAGGTGAAATGACTTTAAGAGTTGGCGATGAAAAGTTGGTCATTAACATTGAAAACACTTCAAAAGATCTTCTTGACCTTGAACGGGAAGCAATTAACCAAATTGATGTCATCGATATTGCATGCGATGAATACTTTGAAGAAGTGTTAAATGTGCAAGGATCAATTAATTCTACCATCGATGTCTCTCCCCCCCCCCCCCCCTTCCTCACTCCTTTTGAGGGAGGTGACTTCATTTTGGAAGAGATTGAAGCTTGTTTAACATGTGATTCTCGTGTTGATCATGATTCTATCAATCCCGAGGAAGACATACTTCTTCTTGAGAAGTTGCTTAATGATGATCCATCATTTCTTCCTCCAAAAGAACTTCATAACGAGGAAGTCAAAAATGTTGAAAAAACTGATGACTTTCCCGAGGTCGAACTCAAGGACCTACCACCTCATCTCGAGTATGCATTTTTGGAGGGTGACGATAAGTTTCCCGTCATAATTGCTAAAGACTTGAATGAGGAAAACAAAGCCGCTCTTCTCAAGGTTTTAAAGTCACACAAGCGAGCCATTGCTTGGAGACTTTCCGACATCAAGGGTATTAACCCGGAATTTTGTATGCACAAGATTTTGATGGAGGATGACTTTAAACCGGAGGTTCAACAACCAAGAAGGGTAAATCCAAAAATCCATGAAGTTATCAAACAAGAAGTCATAAAACTTCTTGATGCCGGTTTGATTTACCCTATATCGGATAGTCCTTGGGTTAGTTCGATTCATTGTGTACCCAAGAAGGGTGGTATAATGGTTGTTAAAAATGATGATGATGAGTTGATTCCTACTCGATTGGTAACGGGTTGGCGTGCTTGCATTGACTATCGAAAGTTGAATGACGCCACCCGTAAAGACCACTTTCCTCTACCTTTCATGGATCAAATGCTCGAAAGATTGGCGGGAAACGAATACTATTGTTTCCTTGACAGTTTTTCAGGTTACTTCCAAATTCCCATCGATCCTCAAGATCAAGAAAAAACGACTTTCACGTGTCCGTATGGAACATTTGCTTATTGACGCATGCCTTTTGGCTTGTGCAATGCTCCGGGCACGTTTCAAAGATGCGTGATGGCCATTTTCAGGACATGATCGAGAAAACAATGGAGTTCTTCATGGATGATTTTTTGGTCGTTGGGAATTCATTCGAATCATGTCTCACCAATTTAGACAAAATGCTTCAAAGATGTGAATATACCAATCTTAGTCTAAATTGGGAGAAAAGTCATTTCATGGTCAAGGAAGGCATTGTCCTTGGCCATAAGATCTCTAAGAGCGGGATTGAGGTTGATAAAGCTAAAATCGATGTCATTGCTAAACTACCTCATCCCACAACTGTTAAAGGTGTTCGGAGTTTTCTGGGTCATGCCAGCTTCTATCGTAGATTCATTCAAGATTTCTCGAAGATAGCTAGGCCTATGACCCAACTTCTTGAAAAAGAAACTCCGTTTGTCTTTTTTGATGAGTGCATCGAGGCTTTTCAAACTCTCAAGAAAAAGCTTACCGAGGCACCAATTTTAGTTGCCCCCGATTGGGACCTACCTTTCAAACTTATGTGTGATGCGAGTGATTTCGCCATAGGTTCGGTCTTGGGGCAACGAAAAACCAAACACTTTCAGCCAATTCATTATGCAAGCAAAACCTTGACCGAAGCTCAAGCTCACTACACCACAACGGAAAAAGAATTACTAGATGTGGTGTATGCGTTTGAGAAGTTTCGGCCATACTTAATCTTGACTAAATGCATAGTGTACACGGATCACTCGGCTCTCAAGTATCTCTTTGCCAAGCAAGATGCAAAGCCGAGATCGCTCCGTTGGGTTCTCCTCCTACAAGAATTTGATATCATTATTCGTGATAAAAAATGAGCCGAGAACCTCGCTGCTGACCATCTTTCCCAATTGGAAAACCCTCATCAAGGTGTTCTTGAGAGAAAGGAAATAAATGAAACGTTTCCTCTCGAGACACTTAATGTGATTTCTTCTCGTGGTGATTCTAGTACCCCATGGTTTGCCGACTTTGCAAACTATCATGCGGGAAATTTCGTTGTTAAAGGGATGTCATCCCACCAAAAGGACAAGTTTTTCAAAGATGTGAATCATTACTTTTGGGACGATCCCTATTTGTTTAAAATTTGTGCGGATTTGTGCGGATCAAGTTATTCGTAGGTGTGTTCATGGCCAAGAAGCCATGGAAATTCTTAATGCTTGTCATAACGGACCCACCGGGGGTCATCATGGCCCGAACTACACCGATCGAAAAGTATTTGATTCCGGGTTTTATTGGCCCACAATTTACAAAGACACCCATGACTTAATCAAATCTTGTGACTCGTGTCAACGTCAAGGAAAGATAACACAACGGGATGAAATGCCACAAAATGTCATCCAAGTTTGTGAAATCTTCGATGTTTGGGGCATTGACTTTATAGGCCGTCTTCACGAGGGAACAAGTACATACTCGTGGCCGTTGGCTATTTGTCAAAATGGGTCAAAGCCAAAGCTCTCCCAACCAACGATGCCCGAGTAGTTGTAAAGTTTTTAAAATCTCTCTTTGCTAGGTTTGGGACTCCCCGCTCTATCATTAGTGATCGCGGTACTCACTTTTGCAATGACCAATTTGCAAAAGTCATGCTCAAGTATGGTGTCACTCACCGACTTGCTACCGCTTATCACCCACAAACGAGTGGGCAAGTGGAGGTTTCAAACAGTGGTTTAAAAAGAATTCTTGAAAGGACCGTAAGCGAAAACCGTGCCTCTTGGTCGGACAAATTAGATGACGCTCTATGGGCTTTTCGCACGGCTTATAAAACACCCATCGGGTGTACTCCCTATAAGCTCGTGTATGGAAAAGCGTGTCATATACCTATTGAGCTCGAGCACAAAGCTTATTGGGCTTTAAAGAATGCCAATTTCGATCTCAAGTCTGCGGGTGATCATAGGAAAGTTCAACTCAATGAACTAAATGAACTTCGTGATCAAGCATACGAAAACTCTTTAATCCATAAAGAGAAAACAAAGAAGATCCACGACTCCAAAATCAAGAACCTCGTTTTTAACGTTGGTGACCGAGTCCTTCTTTTTAACTCTAGATTGTTTTCGGGTAAGCTTAAAACCCGCTGGACTGGACCATTCACCGTTGCTAAAGTTTTTCCTTATGGTACCGTCGAGTTGTCTCAAAATGAAGGTCCAAATTTTAAAGTGAATGGGCATCGGTTGAAGCATTATTTTGGAGGGGACATACCACCCGTAGTTGTCCCGGATCTCCAAACTTTCCCTATAGACCAATGAATTCGGGGATCGAGTCAAGCTAGCGACTCGATGAACAAAAACAGTAGCATAAATATGGGTTTTCACCCATGTCTCTGATTTCTTTCTACTTTCTAACACCCAAGTGTGGGGGAGTGGCCACCCCCTGCTGCTGTTTGCAATGTATATATCTTCATAAAAAAAAAAAAAAAAAAAGTGTGTTGTATGTATAAATAAAGTGAAAAATGAAAAATGACGTTCCCACAGTTACCTTCTAATATTATCTTTTTACGTTCAAAGAGTCGGCATAAAAGCCGGGACTTTGAATATTGCGGACAATATTCAATTCTAAGTGTGGGGGTGGGGAAAATTCTAGCGAATTTTATCAAATTATACCGTCTAGTACCCCCGTTTTTGGCCTAAAATTTTAAAATTTTTTCACTTTATTTCAAAAATTTTGTGGTTATCAGTCCACCATGTCTAACCGACAAAAGGATTGGCTAATCCAGAGCAAACAGCTCTTGGTAAAGATAAGTCAAATCCGTTTATGGCTTACAATTTGCCCAAAATTGTATGGCATCTCAACTCTCCATATCCTAAAAAGTAAAGAGTTGGCTAGCCCGCAAGATTATGGCTTGTGGTAAAGGCAGTGGAAAACCATAATTGGTAATCAACTCACCAAGATGATGACTGTATTCCATCCAGAGTTGGCTAGTCCAGAAGCAAACGGCTTCTGGTAAAGACAAATCAAAACCGTTAAAAGCTGGTGGTTTGCTCAAAATCATATGGTTATCGGTGTACCATGGTTCTTACTTGAACTAAAACATTTGGCTACTCCAGAAGTAATGGATTTTGGTAAAGAGACTTCAAATCCATTAAGTTTTCATAAAAGATTGCTAGGGACTAGCAATAGTTTAGTTTGGGGGATTGATGAGTGCTCAAACACTCTTCATTTTTGTCGTATTTAAACTGCCAAAACATCCAAAAACGCTCAAATATGCATCAAAATACAAAAAATATCCCAGGGATTGTGTTTTATACATTTCAGATGCAAAATGAGTAAAAACAATGAAAAACGAACAAAGTTTGCACAATTGGCAGTTTCAGTCCCCCAACTTTCAAAAATTTACAAAACTAGTCCCTGAGCATTTGTTTTGAAAGAAAAGTCAACCTAAGGCATTTAAAAATTAAAAGTCATCAAATATGGTCCTTGGGTGAAAACTTTGGGAAAATTACATATTTGGTCCCTATACTTTGCAAGTTTGGCAAAACCAGACCCTGGGAATTTTAAGGTGGAAAATATCTTTTGTAACCCTTATATTATTGGAATGTGGCAAATGTGGTCCATTGAAATAACTTTAGAAGGTTGGCAGATTTGGTCCTCCAAGAATTCAGAAAATACAAGCTAGGTCCTTGAAATATCTACTAAACCAAATGGACCCTTTGTATTATTACTAAACCAAACTAAACCAGACCAATCCAATACACTTCCCTGATCCACCTTGGCCCAACCATCACCCCAAAGCCCAACACAACCAAAGCCCACCCATTCCCTTTTATTAATAAAACGTGCAGGGTCAACCCCTTCTTCCTCATCCCTTTTTGCCGCCAAATACCCCCGACACAAACACCACCTCTGTACCTCCTCCAACATTTATGTCTCCCTCCTCCACTCTCCAACACAACCTACTAGCCACCCTACACCATCTCCACAAGTCAACCCCTCACCAATACCAATCCCACTTTCCCCCCTCCACTGCCATGTCACCAATCCACAACCTTATTGGGCATAAAATGGAATCAAGGGTTAAGATGATGTAAAATATAATCCAATGGTTGGGATTTGTTCAAGAAAGCACAGGGAATACATTTGAGATGCTTGCACTCACAGAAGAATCACAAGAAGAAAAGGAAGCCCTAGTTTGTATTTTCTAGTATAAATAGGTCGCATTGTAAGCCTTCATTGGCATCTTTTTTTTAGTAATTTCTGTGTTTCAATTTAGTTTTATCTTTGTATTTCCAAAATTTAAGTTCAATGAAAGTTTAAATTTAGTTTATGCAAATTCGTATTTTTACTCAAATTCTCAAGTTCTCAGTTATCTTACTTAAATGTTGTTTGATTAATCTCAAAAGGTTGCCTTAATCTTATTTAACTCAGTTGAATCAAAAGAAAGCAAAAATCAGAAAAGAAAAGAAAGTTACAAAAAGAAATTCAAAAAAAAAAAAAGAAAAATAAAAATAAAAAGTAAAAAAAAGAAGGAAGAAGAATAGAAGAAGTTGCAGTAATGAAGTTTGGTATAGAGTCCCATGGGGGACAGTAGGTTGTTCCTTAGTCTTGGTTTTCAGATTGCTAGTGGTCTTGGATGTCAAGTAAGAATTTGCACCCTTTGTCCTCAAATTCTTATATAATCTATATTGGTTAATGTAGTTATTGTTTGTTGCATATTCTAGTGTAATCCTGTTTATTATATCAGTGTAAGTCAAAACTCAAAGTCATGGTGTAAAAACAGGTTTCATCTCATAAACTTGGTAAAAAATTGTTTTAAAGGGGTGTTTGGATTAAGCTTTTAGAGTAGGATTAGGGTACTTGTATTGATTAGAATCTGTTTTAACATCACTCTTAGGTCAGATATAGGTTAGTTCAAACATAAACTTGGTAGGTTTTTAGTAAAAAGTCAAAATCTTAGATTTATCTCAATATCTAGTTAACCGTGTGGGTTTGGACCCACAATTGTGCCCTGGTCTCTGACTCAACACTGAGTTTTCGGGTTTTCACCCAACCTTCCAAGGCTCACACAAAGCTCAAAAATAAGCCACAAGCCTAGCTTATTGGCTTATTTTGTAGCCTTCCAGCCCTAGCTTGCAGGTCAAGTTCTCATTTGAACTTCCCTTCACCTTTGTGGACCCCACAGAGGTCCAAAGATACCTCATTTGGCCCGTGTGTCCTGTCTTGGTTAGCAGCTTGGTTTAGATTGCCTTATTTCAACTTATTAGCTTATTACATGAGTTTTTCTCTTTTCTTTGGCTTACTTTAAGATTGTCTCAGTTGCTTGTAGCTTATTTCATATTTAGTCTTTAGTTTGTAGCTTATTATGGTTTAATTAGCTTTGAAAATCAAGTTTTGGCTTTGATAAGCCTTTTGTGGGTCTTATGAGCTTATTCTGAGCTTATCTGTGATTTTGAAAAAAGTTTTCTTTGTTAAAGTTTTATATTTTAGCTTATTCTATAGTTTTGCAAAAAGAAAAGTTGAAAAAAAAAATATTTTGCAAAAAGTGGGGTGTATGGGAATCGAACTTGGGACCTAAACCTCACAACAGACACAACAAAACACCCCCTTCCACTAGCTCTGGAGCACCAGTTCTGTTATAGCTTTCCCTTTGTGTTTATTTAAGCCAATTTTCCCATTTTGCTTATTGAACTGAATAAGCGTATAACAGCTTATTTACAACAGCTTTTTCCAACTTAGTATTTTTCTTAAGTTTGTATTAGTGTAAAATAATTTTTAAAAAAGTTCAGATTTTTAGGATCATTAATTTAATTATTAGGATTTAATTTGTAATTTATAGTAATTAATTCATAATAAATAGAATTTTTGTTGAAAAATTAATTTTCTTTTTTCTAAAATTTTCTTTTATCATTTAGTGCGTAAGAAAATTATTTGTAGGCCCGTAGGACTTGCGTAGCTAAAATTTCACGTTTTAGTTTGTACGTTGACGTTTATTTTTAATAAACGTCGCGTTTTTAATTTAGATTACGTTTTAGGATTCCCCGTTTTCCCTAACATGTTTCCCGTAGTAACTTAGGTAGTTTTTAAGGGTTAATTTTCATTTCCATTGTAAATTCACATTTAGGTTACGTTTATCCCGTTTTCGTTCGTTAATTCGTAATTTTCGTTAATTTAACGTATCTCAAAACCAAACAATCTTTCACAACCAAACATACAAGGTTTTAATCTCGATCTTTTCACGACACTTTTCATTCACACCTCGTTGGGGTACGACCCGGGAAATCACTTCCCGGTCTCACAATTTTAATATCACTTTCACGAGTCTTGCGAGGTAATCTTTTCCTAAAAGGTTTACTTGTATTTCTCTACGCTAGTTGTCTCACGATAACTTAGACCTCACGTTTGTTGATATATTGATAAATTGTTTTTGCACACCAAAACACAACGAATCAACTACTATAAGTCAACTTGCTAAATGGTTGGTTATGTTACAATATGTGTTTATTTGTCTTATAGCTTATATTTTGTTTGTGTGCATATTAGATTGTCGGTTGACCTTTTAAAAGTCAAAATAACCAAATGGTAAATGTGATGGTATAATGACCATAATCGGTGGCACCTTTGTATCAGCAAAACCAAACAGAGTGGCAATTTAACATTTGATCAACCTATGTTCAAATCATACCCAGTAATTGCACACGGTAACATGTGTTAAAAATGCAAATGCTTTACATTTTGAACTTGTAATTCCAATATGCAAATGCTTTACCTATTTGAACATGTAGTTCCAATATGCAAATGCTAATCCAAACACCCACTATATTCAAAAAGGCAAATCGTTTTGTTACTTAGATATCTAATAGTCAAACTGCCAAATTGACTTGTAAAAGTCAAACTAACCAATTAACAACAAGAAGCAAACTTTTGATTGCCAAACATTATTATTTAGTAAAAACCCAAATTTTTATTGATCGGTTTCACGTTGACAACCATTACAAACTTCCCTACCGTCTAAACATACACTTAGGTAGACCCACAATTTTTCCTATCACCATTTTTCTTCATTTCCTTTCTTTCCTTTAGATATTTAAACACATCTTCAAGCCTTTTAATCCTTGTTTCCAAAGCATCAAACTTTGGTAACACATTGTCAGCAGCCTCTTCCTTCTCATTCTTCATACCCAAACGGTCTTTATTGGAGCAATCCCCTTTCCGCAACCCATTGTACAAAGCCTTCCCCTTATCGTTTTGTGCCATTCTTAGTTATTCAGATTGAATGTATGTTGCTGGTAGTTTAGGGTTTTATAGAATTTAATAAAGTGTCGTGTTAGATTTAACCATATGATAGTTGTAAATGTTGTTGGACTATTATGTCCTTAAAAATATAACAAAAAAATGAGCGATGACCTCACCATTTCTGGTCAAGGGACGCATTCGGCCTCAAAAACCAGACTTTTGAACGCATGTCGACGATTTTGCAAACTTAGAGAGCATGACGATGTTTTTGGACAAGTTTAGGGACCAACGGTGTATTTTTGTCAAAGTAAAAGTTAAAGAACACAAGTTACGCAACCAGAAATTAAAATCCCATTTGACCAAACAAGTCACCATATTCCCACAAATATCGTAACTGGATTCCGATTCCGTATTATTCCTTTCCCAATCAATCAATAGACCCAATTTTTTTAGCAGCGTATGAGCATTAAAGTTGGCCTGAGACGCTGGATTTCTTCAAGTGGTAGTAATCTAGCCAAAAATATGACCCAGGAGTTCACCTCTTCATCAACCTCAAAGTCCTATTGGCCATCTCTTCTTCGATGGATCCCCACTTCAACTGATCATATCATTGATGCCGAAAAACGCCTTCTTTCTCTTGTCAAGTAATCATCTCTAATTTTTTTCTTCACGTGTGCAAATTGTAAATTCGATGTATTATGTATTTTAGTACAGATTTTGCAGACACATACATTATCCGTTTTTTAGTTTGTTAAAGTTACGAAAATGCTAACATAATATAATATTTAAATAAGCACTTAAAAAATAACAGTTCAAGTGCTTCAGTCGGTCTAGATGTAATTGACCTAGGTTAGAAGAACTTTTAGTGCTTTATTATATTTGATTAAGGAAATCTCTATTAGTGTGGGGGTAGGGGGGATGAGCGTCGAGCGAAAGCTTTATTCTATCCGCCAAGTGTATCAAAAGAGAAAATGGCATAATCTGATATATTAAACATACAAATTACAACTCAGTTTTTAAACTGGTCAATTACAAATTTTGAGTCAAAAGTATCAGCAATATCCTTTTCTATGTGAACGACCAAGTTATTGGCAAGAAACTTATTTGCCATCTTATTTCAAAGTCGATTCTTGAAGAGTTTCATTGCTGAAAAACTCCTCTCAGTTGTAGCAGTTGAAACTGGAAGTGTCAAGATTAGCCTCATCAATCTGTCAAGCAAAGAATATGTTTCACGCTTGTTTAGTTCCACCAGAATTTCACATAATTAGTCATAAAGATCCTAGTCCAAACACTCATCCCTTTGAAGCTCTATTTTGGGTGGCGTATGAATGTATGATGCATTCAGATTGGGAAAACGATTAAGAGTCACACTTACCATGTAAGCTGAAGTTTGTTTATTGATTGTAACTAATGCACACTGAATTGCAAAAGAAGGTGGCATTTTTACTCCTGTTGGTTCTTTGTAGCAATACACTTTGAATAATTAAAAAAAAAGAAAAAAGAAAGAAAGAAAAAAAAAAAAAAAAAAAGGTACTTTAGTGACCCATATGTAGTTCTATCTTTAAGTGATATGTAGCAAGTTGGAGCACTTTCTGTTTTGTAGATCATTAATTGTTTTGGATTAAATATCAGGACGCCATATACACAAGAGATGGTTAATATTGGGTCTGGCCCACCGGGGTCTATAGTAAGATGGTTTCGTTCTACCAGCAATGAACCAAGATTTATCAACACTGTCACCTTCAACAGCAAAGAGGGAGCTCCTACTCTTGTAATGGTGCATGGATACGCTGCTTCTCAAGGTTTTTTCTTCAGAAATTTTGATGCTCTTGCTCAACACTTTAAGATCATTGCAATCGATCAGCTTGGGTGAGC
The DNA here is from genome assembly GCA_030686995.1 of Artemisia argyi. NCBI lineage: Eukaryota > Viridiplantae > Streptophyta > Magnoliopsida > Asterales > Asteraceae > Artemisia > Artemisia argyi. The sequence goes on from CM060701.1 coordinate 55,067,642, forward strand.
CAACTACATTTTTTTTACTCCATTGATTGTGGTTTTTATTTTTCATCAGGTGCCAGATGTATGTGTGCTTCATTATTTTTGAGGTTTAGTTTGGAAACGCAAAGGCCATCGTTTAACACCAATAAAAGCAGTTATTTGAACTGGATTATTATTTAGTATTAATGGAACATGCTGAAACATAATACCTGTAGTGTGAGAGGCCCTCGTGAAAGATTAATTGTCCTTATAATGATAGATATCTGTTATTATACAGCCATTACATCAGCACAAAATTTTCCTGTGACTGGTATGCATAATTAATCTGTTATCTTGCATACTGAATTAGCCAATTAGGTGCTTGTAGCATCTTTTAAGGCTACCTTTTAGAGCACCACTTATAATCGGTGTCTTTGGATAGTTTGACCTGGATGTGTGCTAAATCAGTAATCATCTGACATGAGTTTTTGATCGCTTCCATGTACCTTATGTTAGATTAGAGGAATATATTATCTAGCGAGCACAATTTTAACCCCTCTACATGTGAGTAGGGTGATTTGGGTCGTGTGTTATCTCTAACGGGTGAATGGTCAAATAAAAATACCTTAGTTAAAAGGGAAACGAGTCGACCGGGTTAAGCGGTTTCAAAATCACTAAAAGTCTATTTAGTGCATAGTGCATACAGCCATACAACCCCCTAAATCACATCTATTCAAGGATTCCTTATTGTAATATTGCTGTTTTTGTAATTAGACTTCGCCTCAATAAATTGTAATGATAATTACAATATACAGTAAGGAAAAAACACTCAAAAAGTTTTTGCAACCTTATCAGCCCTTCTCGACCCTTACTTGCAAAACAGTCTGCTGCGATTTAAACCCATTTTATAGCTCTAGTATTATCGTAAGCAATCTCTGCATAGCATTTCAGAATTATATTTGCAACCTACTTGTTCGAACCTAGTACAGAAACTGACAACACTAGTTTTGGTTATAACTTTGTACGTGAAAGATTTTATTAGGTTACTATCCATTGCTCAATTTCTGAATATGATGTGTTATGTATCTGTTTTTCTACTTGATTTGATTTTTTAATAGTAATTCTTCTGATCTTCTTCATTTGGCAGTTGGGGTGGATCTAGCAGGCCCGACTTCACTTGCAAAAGTACTGAAGGTTGGTTAAGTTTGATTAATATACACACGTCTAAAGTCGTCAAATCATTTTTTTTAATGATAATAATATCAACTACAATTCATAATGCCGAAACTGAGGCTTGGTTTATTGATTCCTTCGAGGAATGGCGCAAAGCCAAAAACCTTAGCAATTTTGTTTTGCTTGGGCATTCATTTGGAGGGTACATTGCAGCTAAATACGCCTTAAAAGTAAGCTTCCTCCTGATAATTACCCAAGAAAATATGGGGTTAATAACTAAACAAAGAACAAGTTTTATGCAAATATATAAATGATAGAACTATTGTGGTGTGTATTTTAGTGTTTTTTATAACTGATTGATGTAAATGTTGAAGCATCCTGAGCACGTACAACATTTGATTTTGGTGGGACCTGCTGGGTTTTCAGCAGAATCTGATAAGTCAGAGCGCCTTACTAAATTTCAAGAAACATGGAAAGGCGCTGTTTTGAATCATTTATGGGAATCTAATTTTACTCCTATGAAGGTTGTCAGGTAATAAAGTCTCATCTGTTAATGTTTTCCATCATTTGTATAGTCTCAAAACATTACTCTTTACACGTTCCAATGCTGAGACATAAGTTTTACTCGTTTTAGTGTCTTTCAGATTAGGTAATAATAAATAAAGAGAAAATAAGTAACTACAGTATATTCTACAATCAGACACTCAGTTTTGTTGCAGATAGTAAGTAGAACTCTTTTGCTGAAAGTCGCGACTTCAAATTATAATCTGATAAACAATTCCAAACCATCCCCTAAATAGTATGTAATGGGCTAAATATAATCAGATAATCAACATCAAAACACAAACCCAAACGGTCCTTATATGATATCTAGTGATACATTATATGTGCATCTGTTTAATGCAGAGGTTTAGGCCCTTTTGGTCCAAATTTGGTCCGCAAATATACAAGCGCAAGATTTGGTCAATATTCAACTGGTGAAGTGTTGGCCGAAGAAGAGTCCACATTACTTACAGGCAATTGAAATTAACCATTTTGACCAATACATATTAGTAATTGCATAAGAAATATTGTAATAGTTGCTTTTCTTACTAAAGATTATGTGTACCACACTTTGGCGGCGAAGGCTAGTGGAGAGCTGTGTTTGAAGCATATATTTTCATTTGGGGCTTTTGCTAGGAGTCCTCTATTGCAAAGGTGAAATGATTTTGACAGGTTTATGCTCTGACTAGTTAATCTACCTATCAAAGGCATCATATATTGCTTCTCTTTTGGGTGCAGATCTTCCGAGTGGAAAGTACCAACAACCTTTATATACGGTTTTCAAGATTGGATGGATTACAAAGGAGCAGATGCAGCACGGAAGAATATGACTGTCCCGTGTGAAATCATTAGGGTTCCACAGGTAGATTATGATATATTTCAGTAACTGGTGCTTTAAATTCTGATGATCTTCACGTGTTTATAGAATACTATGATCTGTTGCAGGGGGGGCATTTTGTGTTCCTAGACAATGCAAAAGGATTCCATTCAGCAGTATTGCATGCCTGTCGGAGACTTCTGCCACCAAATCCGGCTAATTATTCTCTAGAGGAAGGCGTTACATCCGTCTAATATCATGGTACTGCCACTACACCATGTATATGGTCATATAATGTATAAAATTCCTTCATAATCAATATATAGGAAATTGGAACAAGAAAACACTCTTTGTTCCTGCAAATGTAGATTTGTATCATAGCATGGTTGTATGCCTATTGGCACAATGTTCATGACGTTTTAAACATGCGTTCCCACCAAATAAAAGCTGATTTCATGTCATTTGTAAACATTATACGGATGAGTTGGTGTGGAACTAAATTAAGATATTGCTACACCATTGATAGTTTAGAGTTGGTAAACTGGATTAAATGGGCTAGATGAGTGATGAGTTTTTGGTCAACCTGGGTAGTTTTTAATACTAGTCAAAACGGGTCGGGTTGACTCGCGGTGTCTGATTGTTATATAATAAAGCAATTTAAGAGATTATAACATGGCATACTTTTTGCTTGATATTTTTTTATGTTCTTTTTTTATGTCTTCAAGCCAGGATCTATTGTGTTTTCTTCTTGTCAAAATTTTCTTCTTTGTTCCTACATTTCTACTTCAAGTCAAAGGTACTGCATTACAATAGATGGAGCAAAGTAAATTTTTACTTCAAGTCAAAGGTACTGCATTACAATAGATGGAGCAAAGTAAACTTTTTGGGTACGGTTAAATCCATTTCTTCTTTTCTTCTGTCCATTTTTACAGTCTTTGATCTAAACAGAGCCAAAGGTGACTATATAAAGTCAAAGGTGTTCATTTGTTTTTTTGGTAAATTACACTGTTAGTCCCCAAGCTCTTAATAAATTGCGGATTGAGTCCTATTTTCTGACGCTTTTAGCAGTAGTCCCCAACGACCATTAAAAATTGGCATCCCCACCGAAGCAAAAACACCACTTTGGGGAGTAACCGCTAAAAAGTGTAAAAAATAAGGACTAAATCTGCATTTTCTGAAGACCTTGGGGACTAATAGATACCTGAAAGATACCCGAAACCAACGAGGAAAGCCGAAACCTGAACCGGTTGGGTCAGGAATGGCGGGTTAGGATGCGGGTTTGGTTATTGATAAATTTTTTTAGCCGGGTACGGGTTATGCTAATACCCGGCCGATTACCCGTAGCCGTACCCATATCCGTTTACCCAAATTTATACCCGCTTTATTGATATTATAATTAACTAGAGTATATATGCATTATATATAATTTCATCCATTATACATGAATTATTCACAAGTGTGAAATCGTTTGATACTATATTCATTTTCTTTAACTTTTAAAAAATCTGAATATATTAGGGTTTTTTTTCCTTTGCTTTGTGACTTAATCTTAGTGTGACTTAATCTTAATACCGCCATTTTGTTCATATAATATTCAATTGTGAATAACCGATACCTGCAGGGAAACCCGAAAAACCGATGGATAATATTAACCGGGTATCTGGCGGGTACGGGTACGGATACACTAAAACCCGACCCGTTTCCATCCCGCCCCCTTAGCACTTCTTAGAATGGATACAAACATTTTGTTCTTGCCATATATAGTAGACACTACCTCTCAACAGAAGGCGACTAACTATACTCCATATACTTTCTGTTTTGCATCGGGGAAGAAGAAGAAATTCTTAGATGAAATCCTTCAACCAAAAAGAAAGTATCAGTTTACGGTTTACAACAGTCATTTTAGTTATGCTTGTTTGCTATCGAAAGAGGGCCGATTAGAGTAAAACCACAATGCTTGTGAAATTTACTACTGAATTTTCTTGATGTAACTTTTGCGCATTACAACAATCATTGAAAGTTTTCATTGTTGATTACATCGTGAACTGTGCTATCCAATAGTGATGTATGGAGCATTTATCATTGGTGATGCGTGCTTTATCCTTCTACTGTTTTATTTAGGTGTGAGGTGGCTGCTGCATTCAAATGATTCAGTAGAAATGTAGCCAATGGTAGAATGTATGGTGAATGTTAGTTTTGGCATGAAATGTCTGTTCATAGTATGCTGATAAGTTTGTATGCCATTGTATTTGGTACCCTGCTTGACTGTTTTTTTTTGGAAGGTATGCCAAAAAAATTCTAGCTTGCAGTTCAATTGTAAAAGTAAAATTGTTATGGTAATATATATTCACCTTTTCCAAAAAAAAAAGAAATAAAATAAAATAACTGTGCTATATTTACACATAGTGAACGTCCTTAAGCACGGTTGCCGATGACAAACAATGCAATAGTTGATGACAAACTATCAAGTATCAATTATGCATTTTTACATCAAGTACTCGTATCTTTTATTCTCATCATCATTTATTCAAAGCCTCGATTTTTCTCGAGTAGCCTGAACAAGGATCCCTCTCTAGTTATTTTTTTATATTTTCACTTATAGTAGAGGTGTTGAAAATGAATGAATTACGAAATGGTTGGAAATGTGTAGTATTTGAATATATAAGTTTCAGTATCGTTAGAAACTAATTAAGTCATGTTGTGTTTAGTTGACTTGATTAATGAATTTCGAAATGGTTGGAAATGTGTAGTATTTGAATATATTTCTGTATCGTTAGAAACTAATTAAGTCATGGTGGGTTTAGTTGACTTGATTATAGAGCACAAGGTATCATGCAATGTTTGAAAGCAAGGTTTTTGAGCAATTTTAAAGATAAGCTTTTTAGTTTAGACCGCTCCCAATGGAGCTTCGTGAGCGTCTGTGACCAGCAATCCTCATGCATCACCCTATTGGGGTTGGCATACCTCACGCGCGTGAGGGAGGAGAAAAAGTGAGACGAATGGTGTGCATGTCACCAAATAGGAGAGTGTGCAAAAGCGAGGGCCCCTACCTGTTACAAATGTGTTTATAAAATAATATTTTTTTTACTCATTATCATTTTATTACCTATAAATACCTCATAAACTTCTCCATTTTTAAACACAACTTCACATTATACTCTCTACTCTCTTATTAATACATCTCCACTCATTTCGTACCATTTTATTTACAAAATGTCTCAACAAAACACTCCTCGAAACACAAAACGTCAACAACGAAACACTACCCGAAACACTCCCCCAACACCCAGAGGAACATTCACTCTCGGAAATACTCCACCGTTAAACCAAAAAATCAACTTCCGACCACAATCGTTCTTTTACGGCAACCAACATTACCTTACCAAAATCAACCATTCCGAAACTCATACCCACAACAAAAAATGTTTACCCAATACCCACAACAAAACATGTTTACGGCTCACAAACCTATATTTCGTCAGTACAACCAAATACGAACCAACCTATGTATCTCATTCATCAATTTAATGTTGAAGAAATGTACTCACCTCAATTTTCAAAGTCCATGCCTCTCGTTCGTGAGGACTATCCCGTTGAAGAAGCCCCCTACTTCTGACAGAGAATTCGACAAGAAGACGCCAAAAGAAGGCAGTTCGAAATGACGAGGAACAATGTTGTACTCCATGGACATTTAAAGAAAAATTGCATTGTGCAAAGCTTGGGTTCTGTATCCGAAAATAGCGTTGTTGGTAATGCGATAAAGGATGTTGGGTTTTGGAATGAGATTTTAGATAAAGTGCACAAAAGTTTGTCCTATAACCCGTCGTTGGACCTATGGTATGATAAACTGGAAATGGAAGACATTACGTCTAAAAGTTGCCCAATTTTGTTATGTGTACCATAAAGTCTTTCGGATGGCAGTGAGTGGAGCGGGAGATGGTCATTACACCTAACAAGCACTTAGGGAATATGCAACTGAATATGGAACCCAATTTACACTTCTGCATTGTTGGGCTGAATTGAAAGATTGTGCGAAATGAAAAACATGGAAGATCCAGATTTTGAATAAAAGAAACACTAAAAGTGTGAAAAATACAAGTCTTCGGGATCTAGTTCGTTCAACACGACGCAATCTATGGAGGGTAGTTTTAATTTGAATATGCAGGCTGGAGACGAGGAAGAGGATGTGCAGGAATTTCGATGTCCAATGGGCAAGGACAAAGCAAAAGCGAAGAAGAAAAGGGCGGCGTCATCGACATCTTCAGGATTTGGCAATCGGAAATGTTGGCTAGGTTGATGGTCAGCGAATATGCAAGTCTCAACGAGCCGTACTGATTGATGCTAAACCGTCAACCTAAATTGACCACGGATGTGGTCAAGATGGTCAAACTGCCTAGAGTCAATGCTCCGCGGAAGTATAGTGTTTCCCCGGGTCGTTATGTCCCGACGAGGTGTGATGGTTATTCAAACGGATCTGTGATCGGGTGAATTTGGATAAAAAAAAAGGGTTTGAGATTGGTTACACTAAGGATTTATACAATGAAATAGCTTAAAGAAGCTATAAGAATAAGACGGGAAAGTTACAAAAACCAGAAATGATTTAAACCTAAAAACGCGTACGTTCAGCTTTAAGTAACGTGAACGTACAAAATAAAACGCGAGTTTTGGCAAAATAAAATACTTACAAAGATGAAAATCACATTTTTACAATCCTAATAATAAAATAAACTTTTTAGAAAATTAAAATTAATTTTTATACTATTTATATAATTACTATTAATTAAATACTATTTATTAATTACTTATTAATTATTTAAATTAAACTAAATTATAACTAATTATGAAATTACACTAAAAATGTGAAAAATAAATTTAGAAAAATCTAAAATATTATAAAACTAATTTTCAAACTTAAAATATATTTTTCCTACTTTTTATATAATTACTATTAATTAAAAACTAATTTAAACTAATTAATAGGAAAATGAAAAATAAACTTGGAAAAGTAAAATTAAAACTTAGAAAAGTCTAAGATAATATAAAACTAATTTTAAAACAGAAAATATATTTTTAAGACTATTTAAATAATTACTATTAATTATTAACTAATTATTAATTAATAAAAACTAATATTAATTATTAAAAATACTAAATGAAAAGAGAAAAATATGAAAATTTGCAGAAATTATTTTAAGATATGAGGAACTTAAGAAAAATTTAAAATAACAAAGTGCTTAAGGAAAAAGCATAAAAATAAGCTAATAAGCTTAAACTTCTTAAATAGAAGTTATCACTTATTGTAAAATTTGTTTTTTCTGGTTTTTTTCTTTTTCAAATCTATTTATAAACTAAAACAACAAACTTTTAAAAAGGAACAATCTTTGAATCTCAGAAATAAGCACTACAAGTGCTTATTAGCTTGACAGTTGACTTTGGTCAACTGTCAAAGCTAAAAGCTTGAAGAAAAGCTTTTAAGCTGAGACCAGGGGCTGATTTAGATGCAAACAAGTTAGAGTGATTGAAATAAGCTGAAACAACAATGAAAAGAACTCAGAATAAGCTATTAACTAGTAATAAGCAATTCCAAAAACCACAAACCAAAACAGATCCAAGGAGTGACTTGCAGCCCACTGTGGGGCCCACCTGAGTGAACAAAAGTCCAAGGTGAAACCTGAATTGGAGAGCTGAGGTGGGGGGATTCAAATCAAACCAAGTTTCAGCTCCAAAGACCCACTTATGAGTCCTGGGGATGGCATGAAAGGTTGGGTTTTGGACTGGGGTCTGTGTAGCAGGGGAGGTGACTTCCCTTGCAGCTGAGTTTGAGCATGAGTAGGGCCCACAACAAAAATCACAAAAATGACCTGAGGGGGGGAAAATAGAGAAGAGCTAGGATACAACAAACCCTAAAAATCCCAAGGCCTAATTCCTAATACACAATTCTATAAAAATCCTTGAATTTTTGGTTTTTTCTGCACAACTAACTTTTGACTTTTTAACAAAAACCAATTTTTGACTTTGTTGAGTTTAAACCCTACTTTTACTGATTAAATAAGATGTAATATACTGAATTGAAACCAAGTTAAGATAAAGTTGCAACTTTAAAGCTAAAATGATGATTTGTGAGGCTCAAATCCCTCACAGTTAACTGTGAGGGAACCAAGGGTATGAATTTGACTTTTTGCTTAAAAAGATACCAATGTTATGCTTTGACTGAGGTAAATAGAACCTAAGAATGATGTTTCAACAGGTCTAAACCACTGAAAAGCCCAAATGCACAGATGATACCCAAATCCAAACACCCCCTCAAAGACAGCTTACACTACAACTTGTAATAATTCAACTACACCAACTGATTTAATGCTTGAAACAAAATACCTAACTAATGTTGAAACTACTTGAATATCAATACTTAGCACAAAACCACAAGAACACAGATATGCAATAGTAAAAATCAAAATATTTAAAGAAAAGACTTACAAATGAGACTGTATGGCTTACAAACCAAGGTCACAAGAACCCAACTCTGTCCTAAAACCTCCCATGAGGTAACTAATACCCTGCAATTCCAAAAGCTTCCTTATCCACTGCTTCACTCTTTCTTATGCATAATTTTTTTATTTTCTAACCATTTTTTATGAATTATTAGTATTTTATATAAACTTAAACAAGAGCACTTAAGTTGGAACTTATGCTTCAAAAAGCTTACAATGGTACTGATTTGAGTTAAATGAAACAAGAAACAACAACCATTCACAAGATTGAGCAAAATTATCAATTTCACTTGAGATTACCAAAAACTGAGCTTGTAGTTTGAGAATTGAAACTGAGGACTATTGAAATACTTTTCATTAACATAAAAGCTTGATACAACTTGAATTAAAAACAGAATTGAAAGGTTTACAATAGAAATTTAAAGTTTACACTACGAAAATGGTCTAAAACATTGACAGCTATCTTCTTCTCTTTCTCTTCATCTTTATAGACCCTGGAGAGTTACTTGGACTTTTCCCACACCTTGTGGACCGTTGGATTAACTTCTATCATCTCAACCGTTTAAAAACCTTTTGGCGGGAAATGGGGAAAAAGCAGTTGTGAGTGTTTCTGGTGGGATAATTAAATGAGGGGGGGTTTGGTTAAGTTAGTGAGTAATATTAATGCAAAGGTGGGGTTGGTGAGAAAAAATGGAGAGGAGGGGGAGACATGTAGCTGGAAACCAGGGAAAGTGGGGGAGATGAACAGTGTCGAGGGTTGTGGGTTTGATTGGGGTCAACGCCCAGGGGGTGTTATTAGTTTAGGTTTGGGCCGGTTGGTGATTGGGCTGGATAATGGATTGTGGACCAGGCTTGGCTGTTTGGATTATGATACAACATAAGGGTCCATTTGGTATGTAAAATTAAATCACAAGGACCAATTTTGTAAATTTCATAAACTTGAGGGCTGCAAAATTAAACTTTCCCAAGGTAGCCATAAGGACCTATTTTGACAACATTTGAGAATTACAAGTACAAAAATTTATATTTTCCAAAATTAAAATACCCGGGGACCAAAATTGCAAATTTCCAAACTCCGGGGACTAAACTTGTAATTTTCTCAAAACTTTCATCCAGGGATTAAAAGTGATTTTTGTGAATTCCCAAGGACCAAAATTGATTTTTCATTCAAAATTATCCCACCAGGGACTAAATCTGCCAAAATCTGTAGCTCCAGGGACCAAATTGTAATTTTTCAAAACTTCTATGATTTTTCACCAAAGGACAAAATATGACAACTTATGATTGTAAAAGGACTTTTGGTGATAATTTTCCATATTTTGAATGACCAGGGACTAATTTTGTAATTTTATGAAAGTTGGGGGACTGAAACTGCCAATTTTGCAAACTTTGTACGTTTTTCATCTGTTTTTGCTCATTTTGCATCTAAAACATATAAAACACAATTTTGAAATATTTTCAGTATTTTGATGCATTACTGAGTGTTTTTGTATGTTTTGCAGTTCAGATTTAACCAAAAATGATGAGTGTTTGAGCACTCATCACGTACAACGCCAAAAAGTCACAGAACATTGAAGCGTTTTTGGAGATAAAAAAGAAGGAGTTGGAACTAAAGGAACCAGAGTTGAGAATCCGAGAAATTGAGTGTCAAAAAGACAAAATGTTATGTCTGGAGCGTACTAATCACTTGACTAAAGAACAATGCAAACGAGTCGAGGCGGCAAGGCAGGTGATCAGGGTGAGCTAGAATTTACCATATTAGTTGACATTTTTAATTATCTGTGTAATGTTTACATTTTTTCTATTTCGTACGTTTACTTTTCTAATTATCTATGTTACATTTTTAATTTAATGAATAAAAGTTTTGGTTATAATAAATAAGAAATAGGTTGAAAAGTAAAGTGGTGTATTTATTGGCTGTGAAAAGTGAAAGATAGTGAGAGGAAGTAAATAAAGAGAGAAAACTCATGATGCTGAAATAAAATGTGAAGTAGCATGAACATTAGAAACATGGTTATAAGGCTACTAGCAGTGGTGACCTATATTGCATAATCTTTTCGGCTGCCACCTCAGCATTCTCTCTCCTCAACCCATATTCACCTCTCTCATCACAGTGGCAACCCATATTGCATCATTTTTTTTAGAAAACATTTTTTAACACAAACACGAATTTTATTAATAAAACGTAAATATTACATAAACGAAATGATACGAAATGAAAACCATTACAACTAAATAAAAAACTTAAACAACTAAAAATTAAACACAACAACACTTATTTAAAAACTAATAATTTAGCTTGTGGCGTTCCTTGATTTCCGCCTTAAGTCGCATAAGTTCATCTCGTTGTCGTTCGGGCAAATTTGAGTCGATTGCCGAATTGTAGAAAATCAAGTCTTGCTCCCGTTTGGTATTTCTCAGGAGTTCCTTTTGTTCCTCCTGGCATTCCAAGAGCTTTCGTTGATATTCCAATTTTTGTTCTTTGAGCGCTAGCTCTCGTTCCTTAAATTGTCTCCAAGACTCATCACGCTCTTTACCTTTATCCTTCTTTGTCGGTCTTGATTTCCATAAGTCCGCTAGTAGCCCACTCATGAATGATTTTGATGTTTCACTAGAGGAGGAGGTGGATGATTTCCTCCATGCTCTGTCACGACCTTGTGGTCGTGATTCTCTAGTACCATCCTCCGTTTCATCATCGTCATCATCCAAGTCTTGAAAATTCGGGGGGCCTTGTGTTGACCCCAACATAGTTGTTGAACCCTTCACTTTCTTTTGACTGCCCGATTGGAAAAGGGGCATCTCATCCTTCCAAGCATCATGCCCCCTCAATACTTTCCAACACTCCACCATAGTGAAATCTTGACCGTAATGCACACGATACTCCATAAGAGCTTTAGACATATCGTCAAGGTCATTCTCACCACTTCCATGCGTCCCCTTGACATTATCAATAATAGCACCAAAATTCGCAACTTGACAACGAATTCTAGTCTTCCATTTGGAAATGATCGAATTGTATGTCCGGTCTGAACCGGTTTCTCTTCGAAAGTAGGCTACCACTTTCTCCCAAAATTTGTGCCGATTCATAGAGTTTCCTTTTTTTCATTTTCCAAAACAAAGATGAAAGCTTTACAAAGAATGACCTCTTCTCTGCTTGACCATGGTTTAGCTTTTTTGGCCGGTTCGGGTTCTTTGCCTTTGCCTTTCGCCTTTGTAGCACGCGAAGGCTTCTTTGGCTTGACGGGTGATGTCTCTTCGATTTCGTCATAGTCATCGTCATCAACGGGCATAGAACCGTGGAAAGAACCGTGGTAGGAACCGTGACCTGAACTTTGCCCCATCGAAACATCTTGACTCGGGTAGTCTTGGCTTGGATAGTGTTGGGTCGAATAGCCTTGGGTCGGATACTCAGCCCAATCATCCAAATTCATATTAAGATTAGTTGACCGAATCGGAGAATGTTGTTGATACGGTTGGGAACAATGCAAGAAATCCATGTTAGGATGATAAGACGACTCACTTGGTTCTTGGTGATAATCCGTATTAACACGTTGTGGTGGGACAAAAGGACGATGAACGGAAAACAAGTTTTCTCTTTGATTGACTTGTGGTAATTGTGTTGGATATTCAAAAGATTGTGGACGAAAGCGTATGTTCACTTGTTGTGGTGGTGTTATGCCGGTAAGTTCAAAGGTGTTTTGCGGAGAGAAATTTATATCCGGTGCATTTTGGGTTAGTCGGGATCGTCGGTTTTTTGATTGTGGAGTGTTTTTCTTTGACATTGTGAATATTGATGAGAATTTGGATGAATTGTTTTTGAAATTGTGTGTTTGATGTGGGTATTTATAGGATGAAAAGTGGTAAATATTTTGGATTTTTTTTTTTTTTCAAACAACGGTTTGATTTTTTGAAAAGTGGTAATTGTGTTGGAAAGTATTGCTTCAAAATCGGTTGTCTACACGAACGATTTGTGGTTTCAAAGTGACCAGCGATCAATATTGCATTAAAGCCACAGTGAGACGATTGATATTGGAAATCGATCACTCGATCCACTCGATCGATGTATTCCGAGGCACTGATAGTAGCCTAATATATGCTGGATTAACTAAACATAGCCATATATTAACTTTCCCATCCTCATTATTCATTAAAGCAAATCATAGAAAAATGGTTAAATGATTAGAACAAAATTCTAATTAAAAAGAAAAAGAAAAAAACATTAAAAGAAGAAAAACATGTTTTAAATAAAGAAATCCAAACACCCCTATATAATTGCCGACCTAATTCAGATTTTGTTATCAGGGAATGAAGTAAAGAATCTCGTGCGGCTACTCCCACCACATCCTTTTCATCACACTACAATTCCAGCTCACACAACACAACACAGGTATTATCACTTTACCAATTCCTACTTATATATCATATCAACTCTAATCCCCCCTAAATATTAGCCCTAAATATTTCTCCATTTAAGTTAGTTAAAAAAAAAATGGCTACTAGAGGTAGCAGATCCGAAAAAGTAAAAAGGATCTTTCAGCAATTTGACATAAACAAAGACGGCGGTCTTAACCGGGACGAAATGTCTGCCCTTGTTGTTGCTGTTAACCCTAGGGTTAAGTTTAGTGATGAGCAAATAAGCGCTATTCTTGACGAGGTTTTCCGTACTTATGGTGACTTTATTGACGGTGATAAGGGTCTTACGTACGATGGTTTGTTACGGACTTATGATGATGGTGCTGGTGATGTGGATCGAGATTTTGAGGCCTTAGGGCTTGAAATGAAACCTGAGGGTGGTGGTGGTAATGATGGTGGTATTGAGATTGGTGGTAATGACGGGGAAAAGGGTACTGTGTTTGAAGAGGGGAGTAGTTCTGTGGTTGTTAATAGAATGAAGTCGCCTGAGCAGCAGCCGCATCATAAGGATATGCGGACTGCTACGTGGGCGGCTTCACCTAACCATGGGATTGTGTTTGATGATACATGGAAGCTTGTTGATGATTTGGAGGTTTTGATTAAACGGTTGAAGACAAAACAAATGAAGGATTCCAAGACGAAAAGTGAGAATTCTGATGTGTTTTCGGATCCTGGGTGGTCCAGGGAGCTTGGTCCGTCTACGGAGATGAATAAACAGATTGTTTGGGATGAAACAAGGCATGATTACACGGTTTTTGTTAAGGATTTGGGTGTTTTGAGGTCTCGAGCTGATGGGTCAAGGTCTAGAGAAGAAGCGTTTGATGGGCATATGGCGATTGGGCGTGTTTTGTATGATCAACAATTGTTTAAGGAATCGTTGGTATGTTTTAAACGAGCTTGTGAATTACAACCGACTGATGTCAGACCACATTTTCGTGCTGGAAATTGTTATTATGTTTTAGGGAGACATAGTGAAGCTAAAGATGAGTTTATCTTAGCTTTAGATGCGGCGGAAGCGGGTGGTAATCAATGGGGTTATTTACTTCCCCAAATTCATGTGAATCTTGGTATTGCGCTTGAAGGTGAAGGTATGGTTATTAGTGCTTGTGAACATTATCGAGAGGCTGCGATTCTTTGTCCTACACATTTTAGAGCTTTAAAGCTTTTGGGTAGTGCTTTGTTTGGGGTAGGTGAATATAAGGCTGCTGTAAAAGCATTAGAAGAAGCAATTTATTTAAAAAACGATTATGCTGATGCACATTGTGATTTAGCTTCTGCTTTACATGCGATGGGCAATGATGATAATGCAGTTAAAGAGTTTCAAAAGGCTATTGATTTGAAACCGGGTCATGTTGACGCTTTGTATAATCTAGGTGGTCTTTATATGGATATGGGGAGGTATCAACGAGCTTCGGAGGTTTACGTTAGGGTTTTGGGAATCTGGCCTAACCATTGGCGGGCACAGCTAAATAAGGCGGTGTCGTTATTAGGGGCAGGGGAGACTGATGAAGCTAAGAAGTCTTTAAAAGAGGCGTTGAAGATGACTAGTAGGGTTGAATTACATGATGCTTTATCTCACTTGAAGCAACTTCAAAAGAAGAAATTAAAGGGTAACGGAAATGGGGAAGATTCATTTATCATAGTCGAGCCTTCTAAGTTCAAAACTTTAGGTGAGAAAACAACGTTAAGACAAGATTTAGCTACTGCTCTTGATATTCGATCTTTTCAAAGAATTACAAGGTTGTTTAGATGCGATGTTGAGCTCCTTAAGAAGGAAATGAATGAAACCGAAACCCCTTTAAGTTATTCGGGCTATGGTGTACCTGAGAAGTCTATACGTAAGGCTGCTTTAGAATGCATTATTCGAAGGTTACTAAGTTTCTTGAAAGCCGAGACTTTTGTAGGGGCGGTCAAAGCGATTAACCTTAAAATCTTGTCGGTTCTTGATGAATCAGAATCCGGGAGGGTGGATTTGGGTATGTTTTTTGCTGTTTTAGCTCCGATTTGTGGCGGTCCACCAGATAAAAGAAAAAGGGTAGCATTTGAGTCACTTCTATGGCGACCCGTGAATGAAGAAGGAAACGGTGGAAAGATTAAAAAAGCAGATGCTTTACGTTACATTAGGTTACTGAGATCAATCTACATTCCCTCACAATCGATGAGTGAAACACTCGAGATCCATGGTGAAACAGATACCTCATTGATCTCATTAACCGAGTTCCTTCCATTGTTTGATGATCAAGATTGGGGTTTTGGTGTAATGTCTACTTTGTTGAAGCTTGAGAACGGTGATAGAAATCGTCATGGTAACCATGTGTGTTCTGTTTGTCGATACCCAATAATCGGGTCTCGATTTAAGGAAATGAAAGCAAAATTTAGTCTTTGTAACCAATGTTACAGTGAAGGGAAAGTGCCTCCTAACTTCAAGCAAGAAGAGTATAATTTTAAAGAGTATGCTAATGGGAGTGAAGCGGTGAAAGATAAGTGTATGTGGTTTAGTTCAAGTTCGCATCAAAGTAAAAGCTCATCAGGTACTACTGCTAATTCATAGCTATGTAAAATCATTAATTTGTAGGTTTTTAGGTTTTGATTGTGTGATATGTGTGATTAATGTTATGTATTAATAAATCCCTTTTGGAGCTAATCTTGTTGTATGGCTTTTTTATTTTTATTTTTTTCAAAATGTATATGATAATTAACATCTTATTTTATTGTTTTTGGTTAACCATAGTTTCCGACCTTTTGGCCGACTAATCCACGGAGTTTGATTCCACTGCCACTAAATAACATTTTATTTTATCTTTCAAGCTTTTACTATTGATTATCATTTATCACACAGTTTTAGCATCTTTGTGAACATCATATGTTTCTTATACTCCAATAAAAAGTTATGGGATTGTAAAAATATGACCATATATTGCAATCTGTTGAGTTGTAGACAACTGTTTTGGCTAAAGCAAGGGGAAGAGTAGGGGGCTGATTGAATTGGTGCAGGCAGGTGAGTAAAACCAAAAGGGTACCAACCAACATATAATTTAATTGGTTAGTTAGCGAAAGATAAAGTAGGGACCAGGTTTTTTATATGGTTGTGTATTAGTGGTTGGCATGATTATAACCTTGCTTTTAGCCTTTCCAATCACCCATTGTTTAGGCTTTACACCATTGATTAATGCAATTATCTACCGTCACTATGTCTTTCCTTTTTTAGGTAGTACTTTTCATCATTGATCTTAAAATGATTGATCTAGGTGTATTTAATCCGGGAATTGATTTGCACACTCAAATTTTTTATTGGGACACTCCAATGTGTGCATTGGATACTTGTACGAGGTTCACAGTGTGCTTTAACTATACAGTTGAGTGTGTCAATCACAAAGCTGAGTGTCTCAATCACCTCTCATTTAATCTCCACCTGAAAATTTAGCAAAGAAGTAAGAAATAACCTATGTGTATATGCTTACATCCCATCTTATTAGCGTACAAGAAAAAGTTGTTAAAGTAGTATAGTTTTTTGTTTGTGATTCTGTTTGTCGAATAGTGTTCACAGCAAAGATAAAAAAGCCTTGATTAATTTATACAAACCTTTATTTCCAATGAACTAATCTTGGATATGTTATCAGTTATGAACTTTTGTTTTGAGTATTTGCCTATTTGGAACAAAGTGACGCTGCTATGACATAATGGCCAAGCACCACATCATTAAACTTTACAAATCTCAAGATACATTGTCTTCCTATATAGTTTACTTAATATAAATAAATACAAAATCAATTGTTGTGACCAATAATTGATGGTTTATTTATTTATTACGTAGTATTACGTATTATTTTGAACATTTTGATGGTTTTATTAAGTTACTGTTGTGACAAAAATGTCTCATCTTGGGGTATGTCTTACAATTAAGCCCAAAGTGAAATGATGTTTAGCTTTTGAGTTTGTTCGACATACAAAACGTTTTTACACATACCTGCTTGGCATCGGTTGTGATGGCTTCAGGTGACTGAAAGATGCATCAAGTAGATTGAATCGCATTCTGGTTTAATTTTAATGATGTGCTCATTGTAGTTTGTCTATAACGAGGTGATACTCTGATTGACTAAGACCGGACACAATAAGGGGGAGGATTGACCCTCATTTTATTCGTCACATCAGCTTTCTCTTTCCGGTGATTGGTTGTCACAGTAAGGCGACCTACACTCAAGGTTGTAAATATCGCTCGGCGGTACCGTAGCGGTTGACCCGCCAAGCTCCATATCGGTCTTGGCTTCGATACGGCGGAGATCATAAATTATAAAGGAATTTATTTTTTAAAAAAAATAAATATTAGCAATATTAATATTTTTATTATTTTTAATTATATATCTTTTGTTATATAATTATAAATCACCTTCTTTGACATAACTTACAAAAGCTTCATGATTTGTTCTCTAAATTAAAACAAAATCCAGAAAATCGAAGTTGACCGGCATGAATATGAAAAAAAACCCTAGATCTGAAGTTGACCGGCGTTGACCGACCTGCCGCCATGGCCGATTTTGACCGCCACGCTATGATTTTGACCGATTTTGGACCGCCATTGACCAAAACTGACAAGTTAGACCGATATGGGAAATATCGTGGTGGTGGACTACCGCCATGGCCGATTTTTACAACACTGCCTACACTACAAAAAACATACTCAACAAAAATAACTTTTATATTAATTAACTACACACACAAAACCAATCGATTCATGGTCGTCCAAGCGACCCACATCCAAAAAAATCGTCAAATCAATCGATTGAAAAAAAGGGCCACACTAATGCCGATCGATAGATATTAATGGATTGATCGATTTGTTTCTCCTTACTGTAGGCAGTGTAATATTTTAGGATTGAGATCCTCTCATGTTTCATTTGAACATGAGAGGCCATGTTAGTTACTTTTCTCTCTACAATAATTAATTTATAAAATAATGGTCCCACAATAATTAATTTATTTATTTTTTCTTCACTCACATAAACTTCAACATTACCTCTCATGTTCAAATAGAACATGAGATGATCTCAATCCAATATTTTAAGAATGTTCAACTCTCCTTATATATGATTTCTTTAGTGTTTATAGTCTTGCTATAACGATCAACAGATCGATTTGTTTCTCCTTACTGTGGGCAGTCTAATATTTTAGGATTGAGATCCTCTTATGTTTCATTTGAACATAAGAGGTCATGTTAGTTACTTTTTTCTCTACAATGATTAATTTATAAAATAATTGTCTCAGAATTATTAATTAATTTATTTTTTTCTTCACCCACATAAACTTCAACATTACATCTCATGTTCAAATAAAATATGAGAGGATCTCAATCCAATATTTTAAGAACGTTCTACTCTCTTTATATCTGATCTCTTTAGTGTTTATAGCAATATTCTAAAAGGCGCACCAAGGCGTCGCCAAGGCGCGAGGCGTGCCCTCGCCGCCGCGAAATGAACCTTGGCGGCTGATCTAGGCGTGACACAAAAATGGGCGAAATAAGTCGAGAAAAGACACGAAAGGCGTGCCTTTTGGTAAGGCGTGGCGCCACTTTTTGAATCAGTTTTTTTATTTTCATTTTTATTTTACTTTTTAACTATTTTGAATTTGTATTTGGAATTTGGGTTATTTGATATATGTTATATAGTAAGTAGTAATCTAAATGTCTAATATAGTATGAGTAATACGATCTAAAATCATAAATACATAAATATTTTTTTGCTGCTTTAATGACGTCTTAAGAAACGCAAAGGCTCCGCCATGACGCTTAAGGCTTAAGGCGTGGCCATGCCGCCACGCCACGCCTCACGTCTTTTGTAACCTTGGTTTATAGTCTTGCTCACGCCACACCTCACGTCTTTTGTAACCTTGGTTTATAGTCTTGCTATAATGATCGATAGAGAACACCAGATAACACTTGTCTATCGAGTTTGTGTCCTGCTGGTGGTTTTGAGAGAGGGTTTGACAACTTCAGCAGGTTCCCCTTTTTTATTTGAAGTGGTGATCTTTGTTTGTTTTGTCCTAGTGTGTGGCTGTGTTTGTTAGGGGTGTTTGGCTTTGTTTATTTTTCTTTTGATTCTTTTGTATTCTGTATGTTGGTTGTTTCTTTGGAATATATTGGCCTTTCTAAAAAAATAAATAATAATAATAATAATAATAATAATAATAATAATAATAATAATAATAATAAAAATAATAAATAAATAAATAAATAAAACCTTGTCTATTGAAAAGTGTTTTCATAATATTTTGTGTACGAATTTACATCCATAAGCTAAAAGCACAATTTTGTGTTCAGTTTACACTTAAAGAATATACTCCGTATCTTGTCATGTACAGACTGCTTAAAAAAATATTAAATTAATTTTTGTTATCAGTCAATGATGGATAAGGCTAATGTATAAACACATAAAAAATGAAAACTGCTTTCCCAAAATAACAAATACTACCTCCATCTCACATTAAATGTTTGCTATTACTTTTTTAAGTTTTTTTTCTCCAACTTTAACCTTAAATATATTTGTTTGTGTTATTAAGTGTTAATGAAAGTTATTTAAAAACTTAATTCATTCATATATCTTGCATCAAGTGTGATATAACACGAACAAAAATATTTAAAATTAAAGTTAAAGAAAAAAGTCTTAAAAAAATCATACCGAACACTTAATGTGGGAAGGAGGGAGTACGTTTTATGATTGGAATAGCCAAATGTGTTAATACAAATATAGCCTAAAAACGTTATTTATATTTTACGATCTTTGCTAAGTTTTGTTAACGACAAAATATAAACCTTAGTTTTTAGTAAAACATACTTTTAGTTTAAAGACATGCATAATTAGACATTTGCTACATTTTACATTTCACATAAAACACAACACTTTTTATATTTCTTAAAATAGAAAAATGTTAACATCACATCATACATTTATGGTAAGTTTGTGTGTTTGACTTACTATAACCTCTTACACATTTTTGGAAGCATTCCACTTTTGATTCAATGTGTTTGACTAGAATTTAGTTGATGTGACTTTGGTTGGTTTGGGAAGATTTATTGCAAAACCTTCTGTTGGCCTGGCGGAACCTTGGAGGTACACGGGCGGAACCCATCTGAGGGTTCCGCCGTATCCGCTAGGCCTGCAGAATGTTTTGCTATAAATACCAAGCCAGTTGTTTGAATTTATGTTTGATCACTTCACAATATATTTCACACATACATTTATTTCATTCATCTAACCCCTTAACATTTCATCTTGATGTGAAGTTTCTTTTGTAGCAAAGAAGTTCACAAGTTCATATAAAGTTACAAGTATTCAACACAACGTTGCAAGACTTGTTAGCTTAGCATTGTGTAGACTTTGTGTAGTTTACACTTCATTTAATTGTGTGTTTTCAGTTGTGATCGGTTAGTATTTTAGGCTTTAAAATACATAGAGTGACGGGAGTTGTTGTACCCTTGTAAAAGAACTAACGGGAGTGGTTGTACCCTTGTAAAAGAACTCGACATCTAGCTTAGTGTCGGTAATCGTGTAAGAGACGTGTAAGGTTTTCTCCGCCGGTGAAAGGAGCTTGTTGACTAGTGAAAGAAACTCTTGAGTTGGATACTCGGGGCGTGGACGTAGGGCAAGGAAAAAGAGTCCCTGTAGCCGAACCACGATAAATACTCGTGTTGTGGTTTGATCGTTTCTTTCTTTATACTTGCATGTTATATATTGTCTTTGTGTTCATATCTTTGATTAAACGGAAAGTTTCAAAAGATAATTAAACGAAAAACCGGTAAAACTATTCAACCCCCCTTCTAGTTTTCCACAATTGGCATCAAGAGCTACGTTACTCAAGCTTTTAAAATATATTGTGTTTTAAACTTGAAATGATCCATGGATTTTGAAAATTACAAAGAAGGGCAATCTATGCAAAGACCACCACTTTTTGAAGCAAATGGTTTTATATATTGGAAAAACCGATTTGAAACTTACGTGAAATCTAAAGATATAGATTTATGGTATATAATCATTAATGGTGATAATATAGTTACGAATAGTAAAGATGAAGATCAAAAGAAATTAATTGCTAAAAATAATGAAGCTAAAATGATGCTTTACAATGCTTTGCCTAAGAAAGAATATGAAAGTGTCTTTATGTGTAAAACCGCCAAAGAAATTTGACAATCTTTAATAGTCACTCATCAAGGAAACTCACAAGTTAAGGATAACAAAATTGATCTTCTTATTCAACAATATGAACAATTTGCTATTCCCGAAGATGAGACGTGATAGTGCATTTGCTAGGTTTAACACTATTATTACTTCGCTTAAAGCACTTGATGAATCTTTTTGTAGCAAGAATTTTGTCAGGAAATTCCTTAGAGCACTCCATCCGAAGTGGAGAGCAAAAGTGACGGCAATTGAAGAATCCAAGGATCTTTCAAGCATGTCACTTGACGAGCTAATTGGAAACCTCAAAGTTCATGAAATGGTAATGGAAAAAGATTCGGAAACAGTTAAAGGCAAGAAAGAAAAGGTTAAGTCCATTGCCTTGAAAGCTAGAGTCCAATCAAGTGATGATGAAGAATCTAATTCGGATAGTGATGATGAAGAATATGCCATGGCCGTTAGAGACTTCAAGAAGTTCTTTCGTAGACGAGGGAAGTTTGTAAGGCAACCTAAAGATGACAAGAAAACCTTCCGAAAAGATCGTGATGATAGGAAAGGAAATGTTGAAAGGAAATGCTTTAGGTGTGGAGACACAAGTCATCTCATAGGAGAATGTCCAAAACCACCCAAAAGCAAATCTAAACAAGCGTTTGTGGGTGGTGCTTGGAGTGACTATGAAGAAGATGACGATGAGCCGAAAAATGATGAAATTGCTCTCATGGCTCACGACTCAAATGAGGTACTCTCCGACTCATCTTACTCTTCTATTGATGATGACACCTTACAAAAAGAATATAACAAACTTTGTGTAGTAAGCTTAAAAATCATAAACAAAAAATAAATTTTTGAAAACTAAAAAGGAGTTTTTAGAAAATGAAGTTTATGAGTTAAAAGAAAAAGCTAAGAGATTAGAAAAGAGTAAAGGTATTGACACATCATGCAAATCGTGTGAAGAGCTTAAACTCGAAATTAAGAAACGTAGAATTACTCAAGATGATCTAATAAACAAACCACAAAGTTTAAGAAGTTCGATAAAAGTATTTCTTGTGCGGATGAAATTATGAAACTTCAAAAGTCACCATTTGATAAAACAGGACTAGGTTTCATGAAACTAGAAACTTTGAAGAGTCAAACGAAACAAGAAAAGAAAGCACAAGAAACTAACAAAAAGGCTACAGCAGCTCGCGGAACAGACGAAACCCAAAATAGGGTTCCGCCCGTTGAACCCAAAGGTTCCGCCGAGTCTGCAGCAGCAGTGACAACTTCCACCTCGGATCGTTCAAAATTTGTTAAAGTCACATATAAAAATGAAACAAAACCTGCTATTAAAACTGGAGTAGGACTTAGTAAAAACGAATTTAGAACTAGAACTACTCAACCGAGACCTAAGATTCCAATTCCCAAACGCCCCTTTCCAAAGAGTAACTACAACACACGACCAAACTACCAACATGTTTGGAACCAAAACACTCCTGGACATTACCAAACTCCAAATTACATGTCATGTAACCCTTATGTTCTATTTTCATACTTGGATCAAGTTAATGGTATGCTTAACCAAAATGGACCCATGAGAAATTGGGGACCAAATGTTTGAGTGTTTTTCGTAAAATAGGTGTGCCTCAAAGTATGTTTGGAACCGGATGAATGGATTAAAGATAGCGGTTGTTCAAGGCACATGATGGGTAACAAAAGCCTCTTCTCAACTTATCACAAATTTGATGGAGGTAACGTTACGTTTGGTAGTAAAGCTAAGAGCAAAATCATCGGAAAAGGTACAATCTCTCATGACTATCTTTTTATAGATGATGTAGCTCATGTTGATAACTTAGGTTTTAATCTCCTTAGTATTAGTCAACTTTGCCGTAGTAAGTATAATGTCCTTTTTAGTGAAAATGGAAGTAAAATACTTAAAGATGGCATAACCCTAGCCAAGGGTGTCCTTAAGAACAACGTGTATGTCATGAAGATGGATCAAACATCTAGAGACAAACTTTGTCTTACTAAATTAGATGAATCTTCAACTTTATGGCATAGACGTTTAGGACACGCTAACATGAGACTTATACAAAACCTCTCCTCCAAAGACCTAGTTCGAAACCTACCTAAGTTGAAATATGACCAACACTTTTGTGACGCTTGCAAAGTCGGTAAACAAGTCCATAGTAGCCATAAGGCTAAAAACTTGGTTTCTACATCTAGGTGTCTAGAACTTTTGCATATGGATTTGTTCGGTCCATCCGCTATACAAAGTTATGGGGGTAACTTCTATACTTTGGTCATAGTAGATGATTACTCAAGATATACTTGGACAAAATTTTTGAAAAGTAAAAAATGAAGCTTTTGATAAATTTGAGATTCTAAGTAAGAAAATTCAAAATCAAGTAGGGTCTAGTATTGTGTCTATTAGAACGGATCACGGTCGTGAATTTGATAATGAATTTCAATTTGGAAACTTTTGTGATAAAAATGGTATTACTCATTACTTTTCGGCTCCACGTACTCCTCAATCTAATGGTGTAGCAGAACATAAAAACCGGACCTTGCAAGAGATGAGTAGAACAATGCTTAATGAACAAAACATTCCACAAAAGTTTTGGTGTAAAGCCGTTGACACATCAACGTACATTTTAAATCGAGTCTTAATTAGAACATTTTTGAATAAAACTCCTTATGAACTATATAAAGGTAAAAAGCCTACATTAGGATACTTTAGAGTGTTTGGGAGTAAATGCTTTATTCTTAACACCAAGGACTATCTCACCAAATTTGACCCAAAGTCTTATGAAGTTGTATTTCTTGGATATTCACAAAATAGTAAAGCTTACATTGTTTTAAACAAAGAAACCTTAAGAGTCGAGGAATCGTTGAACGTAACATTCGACGAGAGTCCACCTCCCTCTAAGACATCACCTTTGGTAGATGATGACTTAGTTGAAAGCCAAGCTATTAAAAACCAAGTAATCTTAGAAAACGACGAGGAAGATGAACCATTAAGCAAAGAAATTGTTAATGTTAAACAATCCAAAAGTCATCCATTAGATAATGTCATAGGAAAAATTAATGAGAGAACACTAAGATCTAAAGCCCAAAATGAAAGTAACGACTCTTGTTTCGTGTCAACCATTGAACCGAAAAACATTAACGAAGCCATAAATGATGAGTCTTGGGTAATAGCCATGCAAGAAGAGTTAAACCAATTTGTTAGAAATAATGTATGGACATTAGTTCCTCAACCAAGGAGTCAAACAATAATTGGAACAAAATGGGTTTTTCGTAATAAAATGGATGAAAATGGAATTGTGTCTAGAAACAAAGCTAGGCTAGTAGCACAAGGATATAATCAACAAGAAGGCATTGACTACGATGAAACTTTTGCTCCGGTTGCTAGGCTCGAGTCAATTAGAATCTTACTTGCATATGCATGTGCTCACAATTTTAAACTCTTTCAAATGGACGTCAAAAGTGCATTCTTAAACGGGGTCATAAATGAAGAAGTGTATGTTGCTCAACCACCGGGCTTCATCGATTTTGAAATAACTAATCATGTTTACTAACTTAAAAAGGCTCTTTACGGACTTAAGCAAGCTCCAAAAGCATGGTATGTGATCGGCTCCAAACGGTCAACCTATATTGACCAAAGAATGGTCAACAAGGTCAAACTGCCTAGAGTCAATGCTCCGCGGAATGCTGTGGTTTCCTAGGGTCGTTATGTCCCGACGTGGTGTGGATTGTATTCAAACGGCTTGTGATCGGGTGAATTTGGACAGGAAAGGGGTTTAAGTGAGTTTGAATGATTACACTAAGGGAATACGAATGAGAACGATTTAAACAGCCTATATTAACAATAACGTGAAACCTAGTTAACTTAAAACGTAAGCTAAAAATTTAAAACTAGAATTTGCTTATAAATAAGCAGAAAAATAAGCCAAACGGCTTAAATAGAAGCTATCACTTTATTTATGTTTTTGGTTTTTCTTATTTTACAAACTACTTTTACAAACGTATCCTAGATTTAAAAACGTAAAAGTTATTTAAATAAAACGCGAGTTAAAATTAAAATAAATGCGAGTGCGCGAAATAAAAAGTGAAATTTGAGCTACGCTAACCCTACTAACATGAAAATTATATTTTTACGAACCTAACGATAAAAGAAAATTTTGAGAAAAAGAAAAATATTTTTTAGACTTTTTAATTATTTATTATTAATTAAATACTAAATAAACTAAGATTAATTATTAAAAATACTAAACTAATTATGAAAATTACGAAACTTTTTCTAAAATTACTTTATAATAACATTAAGCTAAGAAAAATAAAAAAGTGGACAAAAGCTTATAAATAAGCTGGAAAATAAGCAAAACAGCTTATATAAGCTTTATAGAACAAAGTGTATTTAAATAAAAAGGAAAGAAAGAAAGGAATGATTAAAGACCCTAGGGCAGTTGGTATTTGTGAGTTGTGATGTGTTCCTGTGTGAGTTGAGGTCCAGGGTTCGAGCCTTAATTTTTACACAAAGTTCATTTTTTTTCCTTCTTTATTTACTGCTTTGACACAAGCACAACAACACAAACACAAACTAACTTGTCCCTCCCTAAAAACAGATTATAACAACTTTTAAACAATTTGAACCAAATCAGATACAAAAATCCAAGGTTTTTCTTTGTTTTCAAAAATTATTCAAGAAATTCTTTTCTCTTTTCAAATAAGCTTAAATAGCCAAAACAGCTGAGCTTTTAACAATGATTAAAACAACAGTAAAACTAAAACACCAACAGGATTAAGATAGACAACAAGATCAACAATTAAGAATACCAAAATCAACCAAACTCATTTCATGAGTAAACTGCAGCAGAAACAGTTGCCAAGTGGCAACTTCAAGGGCAAAATTAAGCAATCAAATAAGCACAAGGGGGAGGATTAAAAGCACAGTCCTAAAGACTACCTAGGGGAGTTTTCAAAACAACAAGAATCAAAACAAATGACCTAAAATTGACCAAGTTAGGGTCAATTGAAGTCTGACCCAAACCTGGGTGCAGGGGAGGCAAGGGTGGACAGGCCACTTTCAGGGCAATGTGGGGTCCACTAAACAAACTTAGAGGGGCAATGTAAGGGTGAAACTTGGAATCTAGTCAGATAAGCTTATCAAAAAGCCCATGATTTCACAATAAGCTCCACCAATAAGCTTTAGAAAGGCTTGTGAATTTGGCTTATCCACACAGTCCTCAAGGGCTGTGCAGGCCTGAATAAAGCTTATTAGATAAGCTGATGACCCAACAATAAGCTTGGAACCTATGAGCTAACCTAGTGAGCTTCACAAAAAGCTAATAACACAAGCTAAATCTCACTCATAAGCTCAGAAAGAGCTTATGAAAGTGAGCTTATAGCTCACTGATGTGATAAACATCAGTTGGATGGGCTTATGTTAAGAACCAAAATAAGCAACTATGTAAGCATACCAATGAGAGACAAGCACAAGGATAAAGCAGTAGGAACTGAAAGCTTCCAAAACAACAAATTTCACAAGCTAAGTATTTCTAAACAGCTTAATGGAAGCTTATGAAAAAGGCTGAAACAACCTTGTACCCTGGTGCAGGGCAAGCAAACAGCCAAACAGGTGACTTCAAGGTTAATTTTTAATGAGCAAACAAGTTCTAAATCCCAATTTTATTGTTAATTATGAATGATCAGCAACCAAATAGCACATAAAAACAAATTTTTATCTAATTCTAAGTTGTAATGAATCCTAAAAGTTATCTAATAGAATGCCCCATTTTACTGAATGGGAGGTTTTGACTTTTTACATTTTGAGGAAAGGTTGACTAAAATGAGATTTAAAAGATCCCAGCTTACTGAATTTATTGATTAAACCTGTAATGAGACTATAATAGGCTAACTTAACAGAATCTAAACCTAGAATGAAGATTTAACTTCCTAAAAACCTAACAGATAAGCAAATGTTCAGTTGTAAACCAAAATTTGACTTTTCCTAATAACCTACTGAATTTTATGACTGAAATAACTTAACTAGGCCTAGTGCAGCCTATCTATACCAAAAGAACAACAAGAAACCACCATTTTCACAGTACCATACCCTGATCCAAACACCCCTATATGCACTTAACTGTTTTACAGATTAATGAAGGAAATGGAGAGATTGAGCTAAATAACTTATGATTAGCATTAAATTAAGCTAAGATGACACTAAATGAGCTAAGGACAACAGAAAATAACAACAACTAAAGTATGTAAACTATGCTAATTATAACAATAAACTAGTAAATAAGTGAAAAATGGTAATCAGTAACAAATAGACATGTACATACAAGAAACCTACTTTATAGATCATATAAGCTCAGAATACACCAATAAGTATTAATATGAACAGGAAGAAGCCCTACTTCAGTGAATGAGGAAAAGGCTTACAAAAAGTCCAGTGTGCTTAATTCAAAAGTACCACACCCAACACAAGCTTCCACCTGTCCTAAGCTCCCCATGGAGTTTTAATACCCACTTTAATCCAAAACTCCACAATGCTCTCCTTCCATTTTCTTCTTTCCTGGGTATTTAAATTACCTAGCTATTTATTAAGTATTATTGAGTATTTTTGGACTTTTGAGTTAAAGCAAGTTTAAAAACTCACTGAGCTTACCTAAGCTTATAAATGACTTCACTCAAACCTATGGAACAGTTAACCATACCTTCAAACAAGTTTAAGGAAAAAATTGATGATTTCAATGAAAAGTGCAAAAACTAGACTTTAACTGAGGAAACTTCAATTAAGATTAAAGACAGTTAAGGGTACACTGAGAATGTTGAATACAAGCTTTTGA
Organism: Artemisia argyi; assembly: GCA_030686995.1. Taxonomy (NCBI): domain Eukaryota; kingdom Viridiplantae; phylum Streptophyta; class Magnoliopsida; order Asterales; family Asteraceae; genus Artemisia; species Artemisia argyi. The sequence goes on from CM060701.1 coordinate 55,096,032, forward strand.
AACAAAGAAATACAACTGGTAATTAAAATTAAACTACAATGATTAACTAAGTTACACTACAAACTACCAACTCTTTCTCAGCTTCTCTCCTTCTCTTTTATACCTCCATATTAGGGTTTCTGATTGCTCTTTGTCTTTTCCCACCAGTGATATTGACCATAGGATCACTTTAATTCAATCTTGGCCTTTTATTCATTTTGGCGCCAAATTGACTCTTTGTCTGTTTCCCCTTGATAATAGAAGCCAGAGATGTTTATTGGAGTTTAGTGTTTGTTTGGTGTGTAGGAGGGGGTGGGATGTTGAGTGTTGCAGGTGGTGAAGGGGTATGGGTGATGATGGGTTTTATCAGGCAAGTGGGGGGGGGGGGGGGAGCTTGGTTTGACTGGTGTTGACTGAGGTTATATTATAAAACGGGGAAGAGATAAATTAGGGGGTGGATTGGGTTTTGTGGTGTGGGCTGTGGAATGTTGGTTTGGGCCAAGGTGGATCAGATTATTACAAAGGGTGGGGTGTTGGATTGGATTATTGTTTTGGATTTGTTGGGTGTTTAATAGATAAAAGGGTCCGTTTGGTTATTTAGCAAAAACACCACACAAGGACTAATTTTGTAATATGGCTAAAAATGGAGGGCCTGTTTTGGAAAGTTTCAAAAGATATCAAAGGGACTAAACTTGCCATGTTTAAATAACCAAAGGACCAAAAATGTAATTTTCTCATTTTAAATCACCCGGGGACTATTTATGCCAAACTTCAAAACTGAGGGACCAAAACTGTAATTTTTCCAAACTTCACACCAAGGACCAATTTTGATAACTTTTGATTTCCCAAGGTCCAAAAATGATTTTTCTTTCAAAAATATCCCACTAGGGACCAAATCTGTCAAAGTTTGAAACTCCAGGGACTGAATTTGTAAATTTCCAAAACTTTTCCAATTTTTCACCAAAGGACTAAATATGACAATTTATGATTTCAAAATGACTTTTGGTGACTTTTCTTTCCAAATAAGTGCTCAGGGACTATTTTTGCCAATTTTTGAAAGTTGGGGGACTGAAACTGCTAATTTTGCAAACTTTGTACGTTTTTCATTTGTTTTTGCTCATTTTGCATCTAAAACATATAAAACACAATTTTAAAATATTTTTAGTATTTTGATGCATTTCTGAGTGTTTTTGTATGTTTTGCAGTTCAGATTTGACAAAAAATGATGAGTGTTTGAGCACTCATCAATCTCCCACACTAAACTATTGCTAGTCCCTAGCAATAAACTGTTTTGAAAACTTGATGGATTTTAAACTCTTTACCAAAAGCCATCACTTCTGGAGTAGCCAGGTGTAAGAACTGTGGCACACCTGATAACCGTGTGATTTTGAGCAAACCACCAGCTGTCAACGGATTTGATTAGTCTTTACCAAAAGCCGTTTGCTTCTGGACTAGCCAACTCTTAATGGAATAGTAAACATCTTGGTGAGCTGATTACCAATTATGGATTTTCCACTGCCTTTACCACAAGCCATAATCTTGCGGGCTAGCCAACTCATTCGCTTTATGGGATATAGGGATTTGAGGAACCATACAATTTTTGGCAAATTGCAAGCCATCAACGGGTTTGAGATGTCTTTACCAAGAGCCGTTTGCTCCTGGACTAGCCAATCCCTTTTGTCGGTTAGACAAGGCGGACTGATAACCACAAAAATTTTGAAGCACCAGTGAAAAATTTTTAAAATTTTTGGTCAAAAACGGGGGTATAAGATAGTAAAATGTGATAAAATTCGCTAGAATAGCGAAATACCCCCGACACTTAGGATGAATATTGTCCTCAATATTCAAAGTCCCGGCTATTATGCCGACATTTTGAACGTAAAAGGGCAACATTTACAAGCTAAGCGTGGAAAACATCATTTTGTTTTTCACTTCATTTGTAACCATAGCATGGGGGACTCCCCCACACTTAGGGTGAAAACCCTATAAGCATGCTACTATTTTTGTTTACCGAGTCACTAGCTTGACTCGACCCCGAATTCATTTGTCCTTGGGGAAGCATGATGTGGAAGAAAGAATCTCCATCGGACTTTCATTCAAGATGTTTGGACAAACATATGAAGCACGTGAAAGTTCCACACCGATGAGATAAGTATCCGGCTCAAGATAATGATACATGAAAATGCCGGGGTCAAATATAGTGTCTTCATTCCCGAAGGAGTGAAGAACAAGAGAAGTCACCTTATAGGTGAAGAAAAGGAAGAAAACCATGATGAAAATCATGATTTGATATTCTTCCTCGAGAGCAGGCTCCGTAGCCTGAATTTGGATTTCAAGGGTTAAGCTCAAAAATATCCCGGGAGGGTGGGTGGGAATTTGCAAATTCTCATGATTGAGTGCATCTCCCCCCGGGCTATCAAACTCCGGAGGAATCATGACATGATGAGTGAGTTCACCGGAGAACTCCTCATGAAGAGAATTATTCACAAGATGTGAATCTGTGAACTCATGTTCTGAAATAGACTCATCACAATCCTCATTCTGAATATCAAAGAGTTGATTATCAGAAATCAAAGTGAATTCAGATTCGAATTCAAATAGAGGATTGGTGAGAGTAATATTGAATGTTTCGGGAACAAAGAGATTAACATTCTCTATTTCTATGCTAACTAGCTGAGAAGGTAATCCTTCCACATGACTGATGTCTCTAGAAGATAAAGAATTTTCATCAGCATGTGAAGTACAAAGCTCGATGTTGGAATTAGAGGTTAAAAGATTTTCATTTTCTCCCATATCGGCTTCAAGGTCAAACAGATCATCATCACTTCCCAAAGGAAGTGGATTGATGTGAGTAAGTTCATCTGTGAACTCCTCAATAAGAGGGTCAACATCAGAATGAGGCAATGGTGCCTCTTCATACTCAACTTCTCCATAAGATGTACAATCATCATTAAAATCGGAGAAAGTCTCAAAATGATCTTTTGGATTTTCAGGGTGAGAAGGTATATCACACATATGCTCAAAAGTTCCCTGTGACTCTCTCGGGATTGGGACAAGGATCTCAACACTAGACTTTATTAATTCGTCCGATTCCTTTTGAGGAACAGTGCTAAGATGCTCATCCCCCATACTCAGAGAGTGAGTGTGAACTTCGGGTGTGATATCAAGAGACTGAGGGAGTTTAGAAGTACTAGCAGTTATGAAATTTTCAAGTTCCATTTGATCAACGGCTAGTGATCCCGTCACGTTATTTTCTCCCTGATTCTCCATGGAAGGAATCACAACAGATGAATCTGATGAATCTTTTTGAATAATAACAATGTTATCTTCATCATCATCACTGTCATCATCATCATCATCATACAGAGCAGCATAGCGAAGATTGGCACGTATTTTAGCCGCTCTTTGCTCAGCAAGTAATTCTTCCATGCTCAATTCATTTCTAGCATCTCGTTCTTCAGCAAGTAATTTTGCCCTTGATTTTTCACGAGATTCTTGAAACGATGTAGTAGCCAACCCCTCCTTAAAATTTTTAAATGCTTCAAGAACCTTATCACAAAGGTCTTGCGGGAATTGAGGGGTTGCTTGGGTCATTGGGTCTTGTGGAGGTGGGTCTTGACATGAATAGTCATAATTGTTACAAGGAAATGGATTCCCTGTTTGACAATCCGAGCTAAAGTAAGGACCTCCACAATATTCACAACAGTAAGACTGATGTGGCTGTGGGTCGTATGTGCTAGAGTCATAATTGTTATCAGGAAACTGCTTATAGACAAGCGTGTTGCCCGATTGACAATCAGAACTGTAGTGTGGGCCACCACAGTACTCACAACAGTTAAACTGTTGAGTCTGGTTTGGTGAATTGTATGGATATTGGTTGTAACCAAAATTTTAATTATTTTGACAATCAAAACCTTGGTGAGGACCTCCACAATATTCACACGAAAAGTTTGGTGTATTTTGATACGAACAATCATTGTGGTATGGATAATATGATTCTTGCTCGTATGAATGTGATGGGTAATTGGAAAAATTTGAAGAGTCGTTGAATGAGTTAGGATCATAAGCAAATGAATTACTCGACCCACAAAACAAACAACTCCCGTTTTGAATATCATTACCACATTGGACACATGTACACCAACGACATGGAAAACCAAAAAGCGGCTCACCACAACCAACACAAGGAATAAAATCCGGAGGTGGGACAAGTGGTGTGCTCTTAGAGCTAGCAATTTCCACCACTTCCGTTATGGTCTCGGGTTTTGGTTCTTGATGAACGTGAAGATTGGGCAACTCGTCTTTTTCAGTCACTGCCCTAAGCTCAGTATGTTTGCTTGACAAACTTTTAACCGTAAACCGTGAAAGGTTAGGATCAATTCTTGACGGTTTAGGAGTAATTGTGAGCTTAGATTTTTGGGCAACCGTAGGTTGGACGTATTTAGTACTTTCATCGTCAGAGGGAAGTACATGGTCCTTTGTCACCTCGGTTTCTTGTTCCATTTCCCTCACCGGAGAGGAAATAGGGATTGAAGGTTCACCATAATCACTACGACATCTCGACATTTTTGACAAGGCCATAAGTTTTTCAATTTTGCTCTCAAAGGCCCATTGTTCAAAGAAATCGTCATCGAGAGATGCCATTAGAATCAATTACAGGACAAGTAGAAGAAGTGAGAATCAAAAGGATAGAGGGTAAAGGGATGAAGAATCAAAAAGGTAGGAGGGTAAAGATGGATATTTTTGGTGTTTTCGGAAAACATTTTGTAAGAAAGAAAATCTTTTTGTGTTTTTGTGTTCGTTGAAAACTAATTTTAAAAAGTTTTCGGGAACAGTTTTGTTTTTAAAATGAGAAAATATGAATAAGGGATGGTAAATATACAATGAGTGTATATCCAGATTCACCAATCTGTAAAACCGTTTAAAATACGCGCACAACCTTCCCGACAGGGGCGCCAAAATTTGGAAATTAACTTTTTTAGTCCCTTGGTTAATGAAACTTGGCAAAATAAACTTTTTTTGGAAACTTTGGAATATTTACAATTCCAGTCCCTCAAAATCCAAAATTTGCATATTTGGTCCCCGGATGTTTAAAATGGGAATATTATCAATTAGGGTCTTTGGTTTATCACATATGGCAAAATTGGTCCCCTAAATATATTTTGGAAACTTGCCATTTTAAACCCTCAATTTTCTGAAATTACAACATTGGTCCTTGTGGTTATACTAGTTACTAAATCTAAATGGACCATGTGTTAAAATAAACCCTACAAACCCAACACTCCCACCAATCCAAACCATCTCCCTGGCCCAATCTCAACACCAAGCCCATCACCACTAAACTTTATACCCCGTTTTGAATATACCCTCTCCCAGGGTCAACCCTAGTCAAACCCACCATCCACCTTTTCCCGCCCCCTAGCTGCTGCAACCCTACTCCAAACACCATCATTCACCCTACTCCCTTTCATTGCCAACATCACCACCCTATACTACCTTTCCTCCACCCCAGTCCAAAACATTTCCATTGCCACAAGTTTATCAGGCCCCAAGTGGTTAAGTCTGTTTTCCCGCCAACAAGTAATAGAGGGCCAAGATTGATACAAATAATCCAACGATCCAAGTTGTTGATGGGAAAGCTCAAGTGGGTCACCAAAACCCTAATGGTCACTATAAATGAAGAAGAGAAGCAGAGAAGAAGGCAGTAGGATTTTAATTATTAGAATAGTATAATGTAGAATAAAAATTAGATTAAGTTAAATTCTGCTCATTTCATGTTTAAATGTATGAAAATTAAGTTCTAAATTATTTCTCTAAGACCTTTGTAAATTTCCTTTTATTAATCCAAGTTCAGCTATTCACTGCTTATTTGCCTTCAGCTTATTTTTCTGCTTATTTGGTTATCTGCTTATTCAGTACTTCTCTTGTGCTCTCTTATGCTTATTTAAGTTTGAAGTTGCTGTTTATGTTTAATTGGTAGCCTAGATAGTAGTTTTTTTTTTTTAGTTTTGTTGCTTCATTGTTCATTTAGCTCAATTTAGTTTAGTAAGATTAGTTTATTAAATAGGCTAATATTCTGGTTAGTACTGCTTATTTATGCATAATATAGTTTAATTAGTATCTAACTTAGATTTTCAGAAGTTTTCCACGCCATATGTGGGGTTAAACAAAATCAGTCCTTGGTTAGGGACTGTTTGGCATAAGGAGGTATTCTTGAGCTAAAAAGGTTTTGACCAAGTTTTTTTTAATTCAACTAGCTTCACCTAAGTAATTTTAGTAGTTTATTGTTAAGGTTTCAAGTTTCTTACTCATTTTCAAGTTTCTAAGTAGTGTTCTTAATATTTTTTTATAAAACTGTTTTTTTTAAAATTGCATAGGTAGGTTTTGTTTTAAGCTTTGAAAGTTATTTCTGTCATCTCAAATTAAGTTTCAATTAGGTCCTTCCAAGAGTTAAACTCCTGGACTTGACTTTCTGGGTCAAATTCACCATTTGACCCATGTTTCACCCCTGCCCATTTAGGCCTGCATAACAGTCACCATCAGGTTCCAATCAAACCTTGGGGTTGTATTTTTCACTACTTAAATTGTGACCCATTTGCCTTAGAAATTAATATGTAGTATATATAGCATCTTGTAGTTTCATTTAGCTGTGACATGTTTTAGTTCAAATATGTTTTAACCAAGATCTGAATTTCATTTAGCCTCAATATAGATTTAGTGGAAGTAGGGAGTAGTTTTCAAGCATTATCAAGTAGTTTCCAAGTACTTTAGTCAATATCCTTAATTTACTAATATATAACTGTTTTGATAGATAAATTTAGTTTGATCAGGCATAATTGAATTTTAGTTGTTCATGTTGCTTTCAAATTGTTCACTTTAGGGTAGGTTAACTGAGTAAGATCTTCCATCAGAGTATTGTTACTGCAATCTTGACCCATTTGTGTTGTTCACTGATTCAATTCATGAGCAGGCCTGCACATGAGAACCCATTAGCAGCCCCCACTCAGCTTGTTTATCAGCCCCATACAAGTTCCAAGATTGCTCAGATCAATTCCTTGGATTCTCCACTTGCTTATTCTCATTTACCTAAGCTCATTTATGTCTTAATTCTAGGATTTCATAGACTTTGGTTAGCTTATAGTGGCCATCATAACTGCAGCCCCCTGTTTCTGTGCTCAGCAGACCTTAGGAATCTTTGAGCTTATTTTACTCTTTTTGGCTTCTGAAAAGTGTTTGAAATTGGTTGTGTGAGTGAGTAGTAGTATAGTCTCAGTATGTTTTAGCTTAATTAGTACTTTTGAGCTTATTTATTAACTTATTTCTGCCTGCCAAGTCGACCCCTGCACCACATTGTTCTGTCTCATGTGGCCTAGTTCATAAGCCAAGTCCCAGCTTATTTGTGGTCCCCATAAGCTGCTTCTTGGCTCTTTTGAAAGCTTGCCACCCCAGTTTCTTGGATTAAGACTTGCTTTGGTTCCTTGATCACCCATGTGGGCCCCACGGTGGGCTGCAACCCACCCCTTGGCCTGCACATCAGCAGCATACAGTCCCAAACAGTGGGTTACACAAGCTCATTTTGAGCTTGTGTCTTGAGCTTATGACTCAATATCTGTTTCTATGATAAGCCTGGTGTACAAACTCAATTTATTTGAACTGTAAGCTCACTTTTCAGCTTATTATACAAGCTTATTTTGCCTCTTTAGTTGCTCTTGTAGGGCTGTTTGGAGTTGCTTTTTGATTTGGATTGTCTAAGCTTAATTGTTGTCTGTTGCTTGCTTACATGTTTGATTCAGATTATTTGCTCTCATCTCAGACCAGCTTTAGCTTATTTTACCTAGGGATAGCTTGTTAGCTTATTTAGATAGCTTGTGAAGTTCTAAAAATCCAATTCTAGCCATAATAGTTAACCGTTGGGATTTTGAGATCCCACATAGCTTATTCTAGTTTTTTAAATATGTTGTTTTCACAAAATTTTCTCATTTTCAGTAGTATAATAGTTTTGTAAAAGAAAAAAAATCCAAAAAACCGAATTTAATTTTTAGTGATAGCTTTCTATTTAATATAATTTAGCTTTTTAATTTTTCTTTTTAAAATTTTGTCAAGTACTTATATGTTTTTATATTTTTATTAAATTCCTAATATATTAAAGTAATTGTAGGAATTTTTTCAGATTTTTATCCTTTCATTTAGTATTTATTATAATTAATATTAGTTTAATAATAATTAAGTAGTATTAGTTAATTAAATAGGTTTATTAAATTTTATTTAACAACAGTACTTTTTTATATTTTTCCTAGGTTTTAGATATCATAAAATAATTTTAGGAAATTTTTCATAATTTTCACTATTCATTTTCTATTTTTCTTAATTTTAGTTAGTTATTGGTGCTAAATAGTCAACTTAAATTGACCAAGTAAATGGTCAATAAAGTCAAACTCTCTAGACCAATACTCCGGTGATAGTATAGTGTTTCCCCGGGTCGTTAAAGTCCCAGCGAGATTGAAATGGTGCTTTGGAAATCGTTTATGAGTGAGAGGCACTGAGGACAGTAGACAGATGATGTGGAATTGAATTTGCTACTGTTATTTTGGTATTTGTACACTGATATAATATTCACAAAAATCAGGTACTCAGATATATGCACGTATTCACAATTAAGATCACGTAACAGAAAAAAGTGGGTTTTGGTAATTAACAAACTACAGGGGGTGCTTTTGAACTTTTTGAAACTTAAAAATTAAAAAGGAAATTTTAAATTGAAAATGAAATGATAAAAGTGATTATTATAATATTTAAATACTATTTAATTAATAAAACTATTTAAAATCTAAATTAAAACCTAATTTAAATTAACTAAAAATTACAAATGATATAAATTAAACTAAAAATTAGCAAAAATATTTTCTAAACTTAAATTAGAACTTGAAGAATGTATAAAAAATAAAAATAAATATTTTTGTCTTTTTATAGATTTTTTATTAATTAAAAACTATTTAACTTAATTAAAGTACTTTAACTAATTTAAATTACTATTAATACTAAACTAACTTAGAAAATTATGAGAAAATTTATAAAATTACTTAACCATCACAGGAATCCTACAAAATTATAAAAACCTCTAAAAATTATATTTAAGACTAATCCACTAATTAATTACCTTTTAATCAACTTAAATCTAATTTAAATAATTAAAAAATGAAAAATGGAAAATGAACAGTAGAAACTAAAAATATATTTTCTAAAAGTTTATTATACTATATTAAGGCTAGGAAAAATATAAAATCTAGGTTATGCTTTATAAAAACTAAATATGCTATTTAATACTTAATATTAATTAATAATTAAGAAAACTAAAATTAAATCTAATTAATACTAAATGACAGAATAAAAATCTAGAAAAATTACTAAATTTACTTTACTATATAAGGTAATTAATGAAAATATAAAAATACTAAGTACTTAATTAAAATCTAAAAATGAAAATTAAAATTAAATTGAGTTAAATAGAAACTATCACTTAATTTAAACTTGGATTTTCTTGAATTTTATTTTACAAACTAACTTTACTACTGAAAATGAAAAACTTTTGTGAAAACACTTTGGAAAATAGCTTATTTATAAGCTATAAGCACCCCCTTTGGCTTATCAGTTGACTTATGTTGACTGTTTGGGCAAATAAGCTCAAATGGGTGTAGGTGGGGTCCACAATGGTGTAAATGGTTACAAATAAGCTCAACAAACTTAAATAAGCAGAGAATAGCAAGCAATAAGCACAAATAAGCTGAATGCAATCAAATAAGCACTTTGCAATATGAACTGAACACAGATCTGGGGACAGACTTGATGGGCTAAACCAGGTGGGGTCCACTGAGTCCTAGGTCAAACAAGGGGTCAACTTATGATCCCTGGTAGGAGGGGGGTTCAATGGTACCAAGTATGACAGGTGGGCCCCACTGAGGTGGTCACAAATCACCACCAAAGTGGTGGTGATGGACTGAGTCTGCTGGTGCAGGGGAGATGCTTGCCCTGCAAGTGATTTCCCTAGCTTGTGGGGCCCACACACAATTTCACAAAAATCAAACAAATAGTGGAACTTAAAGATCAGCTTATAGACTATAACTACAACAAGTTTCAGCCCTTAACTCCCATCACACAAATCACAAATAAACTTGGAATTTTTGCAAAAACCTGAGATTGTACAATTTGACTTTTTAGTGAAATGTGAACTTTTGACTTTTTTGGATTTCTAATGGCTTTTACTGATTAAAAACTAAGCTATAAGCTATATTAAAACTAGTTTACACTATATTAACAACTAATGTAACTAATGAGATGGATTTAGACACCTAAAACTCTCACAGTTAATTGTGGGAGTTAAAATTTTGAGATTTTGACTTTTAACCAAAACAACAACTTACTTTAGACTTAAAACTACCAACTGAGACTTATAATGTGATACCTAAGCTATTTTTACCCTCTGAGATCCACAACAACACAATCAATCAGATTAATCCAAACACCCCTAATGCTTGATTGTTTTAAGTTTTTCAAAGCAGATTATAACTAGGATGTGTAATCTTGATCCCAATTACTAATTATGACTTAGGTGCACTGGTTTGAATACTTAATAATAGATTACCACTTAAAATCATACAAGTTTACCCTTAAGCTAATTTGACAGTTAAAATGCTAAGTTATAAGTAGCTAATTATTTTAACAAACAAGCAATGATTATTAATCTAAACACTACTTAAATAACAATCAAAGAACACAATGCAAACACAGAATCTCAGATACAAACAAGAACTCAGAAACTAATTAGGAACTAAGTTTTTAGTGGAAACTGAAATGAGCAAAAGCTTACAAGGCACCTCTAGCATGAACAAGAGGTTTCTCCACAGAAGCCTATCTTTAAATAGGCTTAATCCAATCCCAAGCTTGCTAGTCCATGATCCTCAATACCTGAAATTCAAATTCGAAACAAAACGGTTGACCAAGTTTGACCTTTTTGTGTTTTTGAAGTTTTCTATTAAGTCTGGTTTTTAGAGTCTCTAAAAAGCTTCAATAAGCTTATAGGAACTTATATGACCCTACTTCAGTCCATGATTATTGCTTCCACTCACAATACAGTACATTAAGAATTCACAATTAACTTGAAAATAGCACAATCTGAGATACCAAATGGAACTTGAAATTGATTGGTTGAAAACTTGAAATTACAAAAAAAAATAGACTAATACAGTGCTTAAAAGCTTAAGAAACCAATAAAAATTCAAATTACACTAAATTCGACCTAAAAACTATTAATTTTTCTAACTGTCTTCTTCCTTGCACTCTTCTGCTATTTATAGCCATCCATTAGGGTTTCTTTGCCCCCTCTGATTACTTTGTGACCCTTGGATTGTTCTGAGACCTTCTAATCACTCTCCATGTGTCTTGGCGGGAAAAGAAAAGGTGTGGGTTTTGGACTGTTCAGACAAGGGGGGTGGTAGCATTTAATGTGGATGTGAGGGTTGGTGAAGTGGGTTGGGCGGTGGCGTCTGATGGGGTGTGATGGGACCTGCAAGTGGTGGTGGTGGTGGGCAATACCAGGGGAGAAGGAGGTGGTTTGGCGGTTTGGTGATGTTTGACTGGTATTTGACCGGGGTCAAAAGTTTGACCCGGCTAATAATATTAAGGGTGTGTTGGGCTGGTGAGACTTGGGCCCAAGAAACAGGTATTGGGTGGGCTAAGGATGTATTGGATTGGATGGGAGAGTAGTATTATTGTTTTTAAAGTCCGGTTTGGTTCATGGATTACACAAGGACCATTTTTGTAATTTTATGAAAGTTAGGGGGTAGGATTTGGCATGTTTTCAAATTGTTTCCAAGGGTTTAATTTGCCAATCCATGAATAGTATAAGGTCCTTTGATGATTTTTCCAATTTATTTTCACCAGGGACTGAAACCGTCAAACTTTCAAACTTCAGGGACCATTTATGTAACTTTCACCAAACTTTCTACCAAGGACCAATCCTGCCATAAAAGGTTAGTGCAAGGACAAAATTTGTTTTTCTCAAAGTTTTTCATATCCCAGGGACCATTTTTGACAATTTTCAAAGTTCAGGGACTAAACTTGACATTTTGTGAAACTTTTGCACCAAAGGACTATTTGTGTAACTTTTTGATTTATAAGGACCTTTGGTGACTTTTTCAAGTTTTTAGAACAACTAGGGACTAGATTTTACAACTTTTGAAAGTTGGGGGACTGAAACTGCCAATATTGCAAACTTTGTGCGTTTTTCATCTGTTTTTGATACTTTTGCATTTGAAACATGTAAAACACTTTCCTGGGATATTTTCACTATTTTGATTCATTATTGAGTGTTTTTAGATGTTTTGGCAGCTCAGAAATGGTAAAAATGATGAGTATTTACACACTCATCAATCCCCCACACTAAAACATTGCTAGTCCCTAGCAATCTTTTGAGAAAAACCTGATGGATTTGAAATTCTCTTTACCAAAAGCCATCACTTCTGGAGTAGCCAGGTGTAAGAACTGTGGCACACCTGATAACCGTGTGATTTTGAGCAAACCACCAGCTGTCAACGGATTTGATTTGTCTTTACCAAAAGTCGTTTGCTTCTGGACTAGCCAGCATCTTGATGGACTAAGTCAACATCTTGGTGAGCTGATTACCAATTATGGATTTTCCACGGCCTTTACCACAAGCCATAATCTTGTGGGCTAGCCAACTCATTTGTTTTTGGGGAGCTGAGGAACCATACAATTTTTGGCAAATTGCAAGCCATCAACGGGTTTGAGATGTCTTTACCAAGAGCCGTTTGCTCCTGGACTAGCCAATCCATTTGTCATTTAGACTTTGGCGGACTGATTACCACAAAATTTTTTGAAATAAAGTGAAAAATTTTTGAAAAATTTAGGCCTAAAAATGGGGGTACTTAGAAAGTTTTGTGATAAAATTCGTAAGAATTCCCCCCCCCCCCCCCACACACACTAGAATTGAATATTGTCCTCAATATTCAAAGTTCCGGCTATTATGCCGAATCCCTGAACGGAAAAAGCTAATATTCGAATCTAACTGTGGAAATATTGATTTTATTTTTCACTTTATTTATCTGTACATACAATCTTTTTTTTTTTTTTTTTTTTTTTTTTTTTTTTTTTTGAAACAAGACTTATATACATATTTACTTTTCAAATGGTGGGGGACGGCCACTCCCCCACACTAGGGTGGTAGAAAGTAGAAAGAAGTCAGAAATACGGCTGAAAACCCATATATGTTGCTAATTTTTGTTCACCGAGTCACTAGCTTGACTCGATCCCCAAATTCATTGGTCCATGGGGAAAGTTTGGAGATCCGGGACAACCATGGGTGGTATGTCCTCTCCAAAATAATGTTTCAATCTATGACCATTCACTTTGAAGTTGGGACCTTCGGGTTGAGATAACTCAACAGTCCCGTATGGATATACTTTAGCAATAGTGAATGGTCCAGTCCATCGGGTTTTTAATTTCCCCGAGAAGATCTTTAATCTTGAGTTGAAAAGAAGGACTCTGTCAGCGATGTTGAAAACGCGGTTCTTAATCTTAGAGTCGTGGATCTTCTTTGTCTTTTCTTTGTAGATCAAAGAGTTCTCGTAGGCTTGATCACGAAGTTCGTTTAATTCATTGAGTTGAACCTTACGGTGATCACCCGCTTTATGAAAGTCGTAGTTAGCATGTTTCAAGGCCCAGTAGGCTTTGTGCTCGAGCTCAATCGGTAAATGACACGCCTTCCCGTATACAAGCTTGTATGGAGTACACCCGATGGGTGTTTTGTAAGCTGTACGAAAGGCCCAAAGTGCATCATCTAGTTTATCCAACCAGGAAGCACGGTTTTCACCTACTGTCCTCTCAAAAATCCGTTTTATACCACGGTTAGAAACCTCCACCTGCCCACTTGTTTGGGGGTGATACGCGGTAGAAAGACGATGAGTAACACCGTACTTAAGCATGACTTTTGCAAATTGATCATTGCAAAAGTGAGTACCGCGATCACTAATGATGGCACGTGGAGTTCCAAAACGAGTAAAGAGGGATTTCAAAAATTTCACAACAACTCGGGCATCGTTAGTGGGTAAAGCCTTAGCCTCGACCCATTTTGACAAGTAGTCAACAACCACGAGAATATACTTATTTCCACGAGAAGATGGGAATGGCCCCATAAAATCAATGCCCCAGACGTCAAAGATTTCACAAACTTGAATAGCATTTTGTGGCATTTCGTTCTTTTGTGAAATATTCCCGTGACGCTGACAAGCATCACAGGCTTTGACTAACTCGTGGGCATCCTTATAGATCGTGGGCCAATAGAAACCGGAATTAAACACCTTTTTGGCGGTGTAGTTAGGACTATGGTGGCCCCCGGTGGGTCCAGCATGGCAAGCCTTTAGAATATCAGTGGCTTCCTGTCCGTATACACATCGCCTAATGACTTGATCGGCACAGATTTTGAAGAGGAAGGGGTCGTCCCACAAATAATGTTTGATGTCTTTAAAAAATTTGTTTTTCTGTTGGGACGTCATCCCCTTCACGATGAAGTTACCCGCATGGTAATTTGCAAAGTCGGCAAACCATGGGGTAGTAGAGTCACCACGAAAAGTAACCGCACTGAGTGTCTCGAGAGGGAATGATTCATTTATTTCTTGTTTCTCGGACACATCCTGATGAGGGTTTTCTAATCGTGAGAGATGATCAGCAGCAAGGTTCTCAGCTCCTTTTTTATCACGGATAATGATATCAAATTCCTGAAGGAGGAGAACCCAACGGAGAAGCCTCGGCTTTGCATCTTGCTTTGCAAATAAGTACTTCAAAGCCGAGTGATCCGTATACACCACGCATTTGGTCAGGATCAAGTATGGCCGGAATTTCTCAAAGGCATACACCACAGCTAGGAGTTCTTTTTCAGTGGTGGTGTAATGACCTTGAGCCTCGGTCATAGTTTTACTTGCGTAGTGTATAGGCTGAAAGTATTTAGCTTTACGTTGCCCCAAGACCGCACCTGTGGCAAAATCACTAGCATCGCACATAAGCTCAAAAGGTAGGTCCCAATCGGGGGCAACAAGAATCGGTGCCTCGGTAAGCTTTTTCTTTAATGTTTCAAAAGCTTCGATGCACTCAGGAGAGAAGATGAAAGAAGCATCCTTCTCGAGGAGATGGGTCATAGGCCGGGCAATCTTAGAAAAATCTTGGATAAACCTACGGTAGAAGCTGGCATGACCCAAAAAGCTCCTAACACCTTTTACGGTGGTGGGATGAGGTAATTTAGCAATGACATCGATTTTGGCTTTGTCAACCTCAATCCCATTTTTTGAAATTTTATGCCCGAGGACAATGCCCTCCTTGACCATAAAGTGGCTCTTCTCCCAGTTGAGACTTAGATTCGTTTCTTTGCAACGTTTAAGCATCTGTTCCAAGTGGGAGAGGCAAGACTGGAATGAATCCCCGATGACTGAAAAGTCATCCATGACTACCTCTATAGTTTTCCCGATCATGTCGGAAAAGATAGACATCATGCACCTCTGGAACGTGCCTGGAGCATTACATAAGCCGAAAGGCATACGTCTGTAAGCAAAAGTTCCGTAGGGGCATGTGAAGGTAGTCTTCTCTTGATCCTGGGGATCAGTGGGGATTTGGAAGTAACCCGAAAAACCATCGAGGAAGCAGTAGTATTCATTCCCCGCAAGTCTTTCAAGCATCTGGTCCATAAAAGGGAGAGGAAAATGGTCTTTACGGGTGGCTTCATTTAACTTTCGATAGTCAATACATACTCGCCAACCCGTGACCAAACGAGTTGGAATCAACTCGTTATCCTCGTTGATGACAACGGTAATGCCACCCTTTTTAGGAACGCAATGAATTGGGCTAACCCAAGGACTGTCAGATATAGGGTAAATTAATCCCGCATCAAGAAGTTTTAGAACCTCTTGTTTGATAACTTCGTGGATTTTGGGATTTACCCTTCTCTGTTGTTGCACTGCTGGCTTAAAGTCATCCTCCATTAAAATTTTATGAGTACAAAAGGTCGGGCTTATGCCCTTAATGTCGGAGAGTTTCCAAGCAATTGCTTGCTTGTTTGACTTAAGAACCTTTAGGAGTGCAGCCTTTTCCTCAACTTTTAAGTCTTTAGCAATAATGACGGGCAATTTATCATCACCCTCCAGAAATGCATATTCTAGATGAGGAGGCAAGTCCTTGAGCTCAACCTCGGGAAAGTCTTAAGTTATTTCAACATTTTTGACTTCCGCTTTATGAAGTATTTTTGGAGACGGAGAGGGTGAAGGATCGTCATTTAACAATCTTTCAAGGAGAAGAATGTCCCCCTCCGGGTAAAGATAGTTTTCATCAATCCCACTTGGGATTGAGCTATCTTGAGCAAGAAAAGCCTCGACCTCTTCCAGAAGGAAGTCACTTCCCTCAAACGGAGTGAGGGAAGGGGAAGGGTCGGAAATGATAGGGTCAGTAGAAAGACTGCCACTGGATGAGAAACCAAGGACTTCTTGAGAATACTCCTCAGACGCAACATCGATGATGTCAATTCGGTTAACCGTTTCAGCGTCATAGTTGGAGGAGTATCTTGAAGTCTGATCAAGATTGAATGTGATGGCCTCGCCACCAACACGTAGAGTGATTTCTTCTTCGAATACATCGATTAAAGTACGACATATTCTTAAGAATCCCCTCCCGAGAATGAGAGGGACTCGTGGGTCAGCATCGAAATCAACAATCACGAAATCTGCCGGAAAATGGAACTTTCCTACTTTCACGAAGATATCTTCGGCAATGCCGAGAGGACGGGATATAGTACGGTCTGCAAGCTCGAGTGTCATGCAGGTCGGAGTGAGAGTAGGGAGTGAGAGTCTTTTCCAGACTGTGTAAGGCATCAGGTTAATGCTTGCGCCAAGATCGGCCAAGGCAAAGCATTCAACCATCCCCGGGAAAATACAAGGAATGAGAAATTTCCCGGGATCTCCAAGCTTTTCGGGAAGCTTTTTCAAGAGCACTGCTGAGCAATGCTCATTAAGAGGAGTTTTTGCTATCTCACAAAGTTTTTCTTTGTTGCTTATCAGATTTTTGATTGTTGAAACAAATTTAGGCATGAGAAGAAGAGCGTCCGCGAAGCTAATATCAAAGTGTAATTCTTGGAAAATTTGATAAAATTTTTCCATCTGATGGTTAGCTTTTTCGCGGTTCTTTTGATCATTTAAACGTGAAGGATATGGAATTGACGGCTTAGGATCATTCTTTGGGATTTCATCAGAACTCACAGGGGGGTCAAATACAACTTTCGGCTTACGAGCCAGGACCGGGACAACTTGAGGGTGGACGTTGTTGATACCTCCGTTATTAGTAGGAAGTACCGTGTCAGTGGTAACCTCAGGTTCACGTTCCGCTACCATAGTAGGAGGAAAAGAAGAGGTAGAAGGAATCGAGGGTCCATTGTAAGATGCCCCACTTCGGGTGGTGATCTCTTTGACATCGCCCCTCGGGTTAGCGATCGTGTTGCTCGGTAATGTACCCGGGCTCGAGGGTCGATCTTTTAAAGACTTCTAAAGCTCATAGATCGTGCTAAGCAATAACCGATTCATTTCCTCTTGTGCTTTCATGAATTGTTTAAATTCAGCATTGGAGGAAGACGAGGGTGGAACAACGTTTTGATTTTGAACAGGAGGATTTTGAACACGGTTGTTTTGAAAATTCCCTTGATTTTGATTGTTGTTACCCTAAAAAGTGTTTCTCTGATTGAAATTACCCTGATTGTAATTCCCTTGATTCTGGTTTCTTTGAAAATTTTCCTGGAAAACCTTGATTTTGATTGCCATTTTGAAAATTGTTTTGATTAAACTGGCCTTGATTTTGATTCAGGTTTTGGAAATTTGAGTTTTGACCTTGGTTAAAATTCTGATTCGAGTTACGGTTTTGATTTTGGTTAAAACCTGGAGGTCCGAGAAAATTGTTGGAACGATAGCTTAAGAGATTACGATCCCCTTGCGGTTGGTAAGAATTACCTCCCGTATTGTAGGAACCGTGAGCAGCATATACGTTCTCTTGAGGAAAGCCAGCAGTAGCTGGACACTCGGAATACAGATGAGGGCCCCCACAAGTTTCACAACTTCGGGCCACGGCTTTTACTTGCTGATTTTGAACCTGATTTTGCATCGTTTGGCTCATTCTCAACACAGCCGTAGAAATATCATCCATCTTTTTAGTAAGAGCAATTATTTCAGGAGATGATGATGAAGGAGTAACGGAATTACATGACGCATCCCTCTCCGCAAAGGAATCCCAAAAGTTATGGTGGGCAGTCATGTTCTCGATTAAGTCATAGCACTCCTCGGGACGCCTTTTCATAAAGGTCCCACCAGCAGCAGCATTGAGAATATCCCGGTGCCTCAATGTCAGACCATTATAGAAGGTATCTATGATGGTAACTTGAAACATATTGTGGTTAGGGCACCGATCAATAGCTAGCTTATAACGTTCCCAAGCCTCAAAAAGAGACTCATCAGGACGTTGCCGGAAGTTGCTGATATCATTTCGTAACTTGGTAACCATGGATGGTGGAAAATATTTTGCTAAAAACTTGGTTACCATTTCGTCAAAGGTACGAATAGAATTCTTTGGAAGTCGGTCAAACCATGCAGTGGCATGATGAGTGAGAGAATAGGGGAAGAGGTACAGCCGGAGGGCATCATCGGTGACACCATGCTGTTTCAGGCTTTGGGTGACCGTGAGATATTTGTCAAGATGCTTATTGGCATCGTCACCCGGTAATCCGTGAAATTGACACGAATTCTGGACTTGTTGGATCATGTGGTGCTTGAGGCCAAAGTCCGTAGCCTCAATAGTGAGTGGTGCAATAGGCCCACCCCGCCCTTGCATGGTAGGCTGGCACAGCTCCTCCATCGTTCGGAGATCGGTAGCTGGCACATCCCTGGGAGGGTCAGGGGGTGGTAAAGGTGGTGGTGGCCCAGCGGCCATTTCAGTCTTTGGTTCTTGTGTGTCAGAACGTAGCTCGGGTACGTCAACGTAAATTTAAATCAAACGAACGCGTTTTTAGACTTAGCTTACGTTTTTAGTGTATCTGATCATCAGTACTTATTAATATAGTGTTTCTAAGCTATTTTCATTCCTCGTATCTTAGTGTAACCTTATCACTCACAAACCCTTTTCCTATCCAAAGTCACCCGATCACAAAACCGTTTGTTAGCCATCCACACCTCGTCGGGACATAACGACCCGGGAATACACTGTACTCCACGGAGCATTGACTCTAGGCTGTTTGACTTTCTTGACCATTCACCTGGTCAATTAGGTTGACGGTTTTGCATCAATCAAATTTTGGCGCCGCTACCGGGGATCAGAAAAATAAGTCAACCTATATTGACCAAAGAATGGTCAACAAGGTCAAACTGCCTAGAGTCAATGCTCCGCGGAATACAGTGGTTTCCCCGGGTCGTTATGTCCCGACGAGGTGTGGATTGTATTCAAACGGCTTGTGATCGGGTGAATTTGGACAGGAAAGGGGTTTAAGTGAATTTAAATGATTACACTAAGGGAATACGAATGAGAACGATTTAAACAGCCTATATTAACAATAACGTGAAACCTAGTTAACTTAAAACGTAAGCTAAAAATTTAAAACTAGAATTTGCTTATAAATATGCAGAAAAATAAGCCAGACGGCTTAAATAGAAGCTATCACTTTATTTATGTTTTTGGTTTTTCTTATTTTACAAACTACTTTTACAAACGTATCATAGATTTAAAAACGTAAAAGTTATTTAAATAAAACGCGAGTTAAAATTAAAATAAACGCGAGTGCGCGAAATAAAAAGTGAAATTTGAGCTACGCTAACCCTACTAACATGAAAAATATATTTTTACGAACCTAACGATAAAAGAAAATTTTGAGAAAAAGAAAAATATTTTTTAGACTTTTTAATTATTTATTATTAATTAAATACTAAATAAACTAAGATTAATTATTAAAAATACTAAACTAATTATGAAAATTACGAAACTTTTTCTAAAATTACTTTATAATAACATTAAGCTAAGAAAAATAAAAAAGTGGACAAAAGCTTATAAATAAGCTGGAAAATAAGCAAAACAGCTTATATAAGCTTTATAGAACAAAGTGTATTTAAATAAAAAGGAAAGAAAGAAAGGAATGATTAAAGACCCTAGGGCAGTTGGTATTTGTGAGTTGTGATGTGTTCCTGTGTGAGTTGAGGTCCAGGGTTCGAGCCTTAATTTTTACACAAAGTTCATTTTTTTTTCCTTCTTTGTTTACTGCTTTGACACAAGCACAACAACACAAACACAAAGTAACTTGTCCCTCCCTAAAAACAGATTATAACAACTTTTAAACAATTTGAACCAAATCAGATACAAAAATCCAAGGTTTTTCTTTGTTTTCAAAAATTATTCAAGAAATTCTTTTCTCTTTTCAAATAAGCTTAAATAGCCAAAACAGCTGAGCTTTTAACAATGATTAAAACAACAGTAAAACTAAAACACCAACAGGATTAAGATAGACAACAAGATCAACAATTAAGAATACCAAAATCAACCAAACTCATTTCATGAGTAAACTGCAGCAGAAACAGTTGCCAAGTGGCAACTTCAAGGGCAAAATTAAGCAATCAAATAAGCACAAGGGGGAGGATTAAAAGCACAGTCCTAAAGACTACCTAGGGGAGTTCTCAAAACAACAAGAATCAAAACAAATGACCTAAAATTGACCAAGTTAGGGTCAATTGAAGTCTGACCCAAACCTGGGTGCAGGGGAGGCAAGGGTGGACAGGCCACTTTCAGGGCAATGTGGGGTCCACTAAACAAACTTAGAGGGGCAATGTAAGGGTGAAACTTGGAATCTAGTCAGATAAGCTTATCAAAAAGCCCATGATTTCACAATAAGCTCCACCAATAAGCTTTAGAAAGGCTTGTGAATTTGGCTTATCCACACAGTCCTCAAGGGCTGTGCAGGCCTGAATAAAGCTTATTAGATAAGCTGATGACCCAACAATAAGCTTGGAACCTATGAGCTAACCTAGTGAGCTTCACAAAAAGCTAATAACACAAGCTAAATCTCACTCATAAGCTCAGAAAGAGCTTATGAAAGTGAGCTTATAGCTCACTGATGTGATAAACATCAGTTGGATGGGCTTATGTTAAGAACCAAAATAAGCAACTATGTAAGCATACCAATGAGAGACAAGCACAAGGATAAAGCAGTAGGAACTGAAAGCTTCCAAAACAACAAATTTCACAAGCTAAGTATTTCTAAACAGCTTAATGGAAGCTTATGAAAAAGGCTGAAACAACCTTGTACCCTGGTGCAGGGCAAGCAAACAGCCAAACAGGTGACTTCAAGGTTAATTTTTAATGAGCAAACAAGTTCTAAATCCCAATTTTATTGTTAATTATGATTGATCAGCAACCAAATAGCACATAAAAACAAATTTTATCTAATTCTAAGTTGTAATGAATCCTAAAAGTTATCTAATAGAATGCCCCATTTTACTGAATGGGAGGTTTTGACTTTTTACATTTTGAGGAAAGGTTGACTAAAATGAGATTTAAAAGATCCCAGCTTACTGAATTTATTGATTAAACCTGTAATGAGACTATAATAGGCTAACTTAACAGAATCTAAACCTAGAATGAAGATTTAACTTCCTAAAAACCTAACAGATAAGCAAATGTTCAGTTGTAAACCAAAATTTGACTTTTCCTAATAACCTACTGAATTTTATGACTGAAATAACTTAACTAGGCCTAGTGCAATCTATCTATACCAAAAGAACAACAAGAAACCACCATTTTCACAGTACCATACCCTGATCCAAACACCCCTATATGCACTTAACTGTTTTACAGATTAATGAAGGAAATGGGGAGATTGAGCTAAATAACTTATGATTAGCATTAAATTAAGCTAAGATGACACTAAATGAGCTAAGGACAACAGAAAATAACAACAACTAAAGTATGTAAACTATGCTAATTATAACAATAAACTAGTAAATAAGTGAAAAATGGTAATCAGTAACAAATAGACATGTACATGCAAGAAACCTACTTTATAGATCATATAAGCTCAGAATACACCAATAAGTATTAATATGAACAGGAAGAAGCCCTACTTCAGTGAATGAGGAAAAGGCTTACAAAAAGTCCAGTGTGCTTAATTCAAAAGTACCACACCCAACACAAGCTTCCACCTATCCTAAGCTCCCCATGGAGTTTTAATACCCACTTCAATCCAAAACTCCACAATGCTCTCCTTCCATTTTCTTCTTTCCTGGGTATTTAAATTACCTAGCTATTTATTAAGTATTATTGAGTATTTTTGGACTTTTGAGTTAAAGCAAGTTTAAAAACTCACTGAGCTTACCTAAGCTTATAAATGACTTCACTCAAACCTATGGAACAGTTAACCATACCTTCAAACAAGTTTAAGGAAAAAATTGATGATTTCAATGAAAAGTGCAAAAACTAGACTTTAACTAAGGAAACTTCAATTAAGATTAAAGACAGTTAAGGGTACACTGAGAATGTTGAATACAAGCTTTTGAAACAAAGAAATACAACTGGTAATTAAAATTAAACTACAATGATTAACTAAGTTACACTACAAACTACCAACTCTTTCTCAGCTTCTCTCCTTCTCTTTTATACCTCCATATTAGGGTTTCTGATTGCTCTTTGTCTTTTCCCACCAGTGATATTAACCATAGGATCACTTTAATTCAATCTTGGCCTTTTATTCATTTTGGCGTCAAATTGACTCTTTGTCTGTTTTCCCTTGATAATAGAAGCCAGAGATGTTTATTGGAGTTTAGTGTTTGTTTGGTGTGTAATAGATAAAAGGGTCTGTTTGGTTATTTAGCAAAAATACCACACAAGGACTAATTTTGTAATATGGCTAAAAATGGAGGGCCTGTTTTGGCAAGTTTCAAAAGATATCAAAGGGACTAAACTTGCCATGTTTAAATAACCAAAGGACCAAAAATGTAATTTTCTCATTTTAAATCACCCGGGGACTATTTATGCCAAACTTCAAAACTGAGGGACCAAAACTGTAATTTTTTCAAACTTCACACCAAGGTCCAATTTTGATAACTTTTGATTTCCCAAGGTCCAAAAATGATTTTTCTTTCAAAAATATCCCACCAGGGACCAAATCTGTCAAAGTTTGAAACTCCAGGGACTGAATTTGTAAATTTCCAAAACTTTTCCAATTTTTCACCAAAGGACTAAATATGACAATTTATGATTTCAAAATGACCTTTGGTGACTTTTCTTTCCAAATAAGTGCTCAGGGACTATTTTTGCCAATTTTTGAAAGTTGGGGGACTGAAACTGCCAATTTTGCAAACTTTGTACGTTTTTCATTTGTTTTTGCTCATTTTGCATCTAAAACATATAAAACAAAATTTTAAAATATTTTTAGTATTTTGATGCATTTCTGAGTGTTTTTGTATGTTTTGCAGTTCAGATTTGACCAAAAATGATGAGTGTTTGAGCACTCATCAGTATGATCGACTTAAAACCTTCCTAGTTGACCATAAGTATACCATGGCTTAGTTGATAATACTCTCTTCACAAATAAGAAAGATTCACATATTATCATAGTCCAAATCTATGTTGATGACATTATATTCGGATTAACTTGTCAAGAGTTATGCGTGGATTTCTCAAAAATCATGCATGACGAGTTTGAAATGAGTATGATGGAGAACTCAACTTTTTCCTAGGACTCCAAATTAAATGTGGAAAACTAGAAGGGGGGAGGGTTGAATAGTTTTACGTCCTTTTTAAATTTATTTTCAAAATCTTTTGTAGCTTATAAAAACTTTCGATTCGATCTTACGTGAGTTCAAGTGTCAACAAATACAAGCAAGTCTAATCTAATAATGAAAGCATTGAAATAAAATGAAGAAAAGATAGAGTTAGAAAGATCAAACCACAACACGCGAATTTATAGTGGTTTGGATACAAGGACACCTTCCTTGCCCTACTCCACTCCTCGAGTACCACACTCAAGAGTTTTCTTCACTATGTCTACAAACTCCTTATGGCGGAGAAACCTTACACACCTTGGCTTACACCTATTAACGACACTAAGCTAAATGTCGAGTTCTAATTGTAGCTAGAACCAATCTCACAACTTCTTCAAGATTTCACACCTTCTTCACACCTTCACAACTTCTTCAAGATAGCTTCACACCTTTTCTTCTTGTTTACTTCACACCTTCTTCTATGCACAACTAAATCACAACAACTACACTACCTTACAACACACCTAGTATCTACAATCAACTAATTCACACAACAATTTTCAAGTATCTAGCACTACTACTAGATGAAACTGTTGGATCGTGAACACCTTGAACTTGTGTTAATATTGATACTTTGAGTGATACCACTAAGTATGCGGAATCTACTTAATGATACTTAGAAGATTGATTGTGAATGAAACAGTTGTATGTATGTGAGAACAATGTATGTAACAAACAAATAGCTCCAATATTATTAATGATAATAATACGAGTGATCTATGATATCACTAGGGTTACACCTTGAAGCTCTAGGAAAAACGTATTAGAAAGATATCTGTCAACTTATATCCTAGGATCTCCTTTTATACAGCAAGGAGTCCTCTTCTACAAGATAAGTATAATGCTAATAGAATAAGATATACACAAGATCTTTTCTATATTTATCTAAGCGCGTTTCTCTAACAGTTATCAAGTAAGCAGTGGTAATATTTGTTCTTGCAGTGGTAATGAGTTTCCACTGCAAGTACAATCTTCTGCAGTTGTAACATCTTCACTAGCCGTGGTAACTATTAGTATAATTCCCAACAATCCTCCCCTAAACTTATGATTTATAGGTAAATCAACAAGTTTCTTCAAGTATATAATAAGCCTGAGGATATGGGAATTCTTCCAAACACTTATCTTGTTTTTCTCAACACTTTATCAGCTCTTGCATATTGATCTTGAATCTTCTGAATCAAAGCTCTAATCTTTTCATTATCTGCATAAACTCTTAACTTTGATTTCAACATTGCAAAACGAGTTTATAGTCTTCTGAAAGGAAACCTCATATTGATCTTTAACTTTGACATGCTGAGAGCAATCCTCCCCTGAATCTGATCATCATTTTTCTCCTCCCCTGTTTGGGAGAATCTCTACCAAAATCAGCACAATCAGATAAAATTCAGAAGAACTTCCATCAATTCCTTTTGTATCCACCTTTTATGAGAATTTGGTACACAGTTCCATCAATTCCTTTTGTAACATACTGCCTTCAGCACTTCCAGATGTATTACCTTCTGAGAGAGGTGCATCTTTAGACAAAGATTCAATTTCTTACCTAGTTAAACTAGATAGTACTTCTGAACCACCCATATGTATTAATTTGGCTAGAGATTTCACTACCTGTATCCAATCCCTTAGAATCAGACACATGAAGTGTTGCCATGGTAGAGCTCTGAATGATGTTGTCATGTCCTGCATCTACACATATTAAAAAAAAAAAAATTACACTGTCAGTGGTAACTGTGAACCTGCAGTGGTAAAAATCAACAGAATTTTCAAAGAGCAGTGGTAAGTAAAACATGTAAAAAGTAGCTGCTCTTATCATAGTTTTTAGCAAACTATCAGCTATCAACGGATTTGATATGTCTTTACCATGAGCCGTTTGCTATGGACTAGCCAACTCTTGATCACAAGGATGTATGGTGAGTTGATAACCTAGTTTTTGGTAAACTATCAACCATGAACGGATTTGTTAAGTCTTTACCAGTAGCCGTTTGCTCTGGACTAGTTGGTTCTTGGTGTGGGTCAGACATGGTGAACCAATTACCATTTGTTGTGTGTCCAGTTCACACACTCCAAACTCTATATCAGCATACATTCCAATTCACATATCAAGCAATCTGATAGTTCCAAATCATTTGTTTTATCAACCTGCATTTGTTAGTCCAAAACCAAGAAAATACAAGACAAAATATTTTCCATTTAACAATAATGAATATGACTAACAAAGCATACTAGAACAGACAACTAAACATTTGAAATCCAAGCCATTACTGACTTGACTCTCCCTCTTGCATCAATATAAGTGTGTTTCTTTAAAACCATAGATGCTTTGTCACCTGTTATTGGTCTCCAAACCCATTGTGCTGTAGCTTTCATGCCATTTCCCATATTACCCTTAACAGCTTTCTTTTGCCTATTAGTAGAAACTTTTGGCCTAACAGTGGGAGCTGCTGGCTTAGCAGTTGAAACCTTAGGCACCCATTTTTGATTTGATCTAGCTGTTTTCTTGAAAAAGGCCTTGTTAACTGTTTGAGCTTGCTTATAATTTGAAAATTTTGGCTTTGCTCTTGAAACAGTTGGTCTTGGATACATAGTTTTGTTTTGTCTAGCAGGACAAAATTGTCTTGTGCCAGAGTTCAAAACAACTGATCTAGGTATTATTTTAACATTAGAGTGAGTTTGATTTGAAACATAGTTGTTCACTCTAGGTTGTTTGTTCCCAAATACCCTTGTATCCCTTGAAGTTACCTTTTTCCATGGGTTACGATCACAATAAGCAGCAAAGTGGTCAAAACTACCACATACAAAACAAGTTTTGTTTTGCATAACAAAATCACTACCTAGCTGTTGAGATTTCATATTATTCCAATTTCTTTGGTTACCTCTAGGTTGTGACCTGTACATCTCTGCATATCTAGTAGTGGGTCTAGTGTAATTTGACTGTGTCCTAGGCTTCTGTTTGTCTACTTCAGGAATACTTTTTCTAACCTCCACTTTAACATTCTCAGAAGTACTAGGTTTAGACTCAACTTGTAAACATTCATCTTTGAGAGATGAGTCACTAGCACTATCAAAAGTCTCAACCTCAACCTGAACCTTTTATGTTTCAACTGGTTTAACAAATGTTGGTCCATAGGTCATAGGTAGATCCTGAAATTCTTCTAAACCAGTGTGAGCTAAGTCAATACCAGGAGGTGCTGGAACACCTCTTAGAGGTGGTGGAACTGATTTGTATCCCAGACCTGATTTGGCTTTGCTCACAACTTGAGCTTCCCAAATTTTGCTAATGCTCTTAGATTGGTGGTCTAGTGTTTGATTAGTTATCTGAATATTCTCACTAGCCTTCTTAACCTTTTCAATCTCTTCCCTAAGAGCTTTATTCACTTCAACATGAAAATCTAAGTCTCTTTTTAAAACAGCAATGTCATCATTAAACTTAGATTCATTTACCCTATAATGCACTAATTGTTTTTCTAAAACACCTAGACCCCTTTTATGATTTGCTAAGTTATAATTAGTATGAGTTAACTCTATGTGTTGCTCATTAAATTGTGCTTTAAGTTTCTCATACTCTTTTAAGGCCTTACAAGATTTAGAACAAGCATTATCAATTAGTACCTCAGAGTCAGAAAAAGCCATTAGTGCACCAATTGCAGACTCTGAATCATCTTCCTTAGTCATAAAGCTCCAATCAAAGCTCACTCTGGTTTCTGTCTCCATTGATTCTTCTGTGTGAACTTGAGTCTTCTAAATCAAAATATCAAAACCTGCTCTGATACCACTTGTTGGATCGTGAACACCTTGAACTTGTGTTAATTTTGATACTTTAAGTGATACCACTAAGTATGCGAAATCTACTTAATGATACTTAGAAGATTGATTGTGAATGAAACAGTTGTATGTATGTGAGAACAATGTATGTAACAAACAAATAGCTCCAATATTATTAATGATAATAATACGAGTGATCTATGATATCACTAGGGTTACACCTTGAAGCTCTAGAAAAACGTATTAGAAAGATATCTGTCAACTTATATCCTAGGATCTCCTTTTATACAGCAAGGAGTCCTCTTATACAAGATAAGTATAATGCTAATAGAATAAGATATACACAAGATCTTTTCTATATTTATCTAAGCGCGTTTCTCTAACAGTTATCAAGTAAGCAGTGGTAATATTTGTTCTTGCAGTGGTAATGAGTTTCCACTACAAGTACAATTTTCTGCAGTTGTAACATCTTCACTAGCCGTGGTAACTGTTAGTATAATTCCCAACAGAAACTAACTAATCACAACACTACTACAATTTTATGGATGTTGAGGAGTGTTCTTCTGTTTTGCACTTGAGTGGATGAAGCTTTGGATCACTTGGAAACAAAGACTTATGAATTATATGATCAAAGGATTTTTGAGATAGAAATGGAGATTAGATCAGAAAGTTTTTAGTGCAAAAAGGTGAGAAAAATATGTGGAATGAACCAGTATTTATAGGGGACAGATTTACTGTTCTGGAGCGTGGCTGGTCCCCTTAATTAGGGGCCGGTCCCCTTAATAATTAAGGGGGCCGCCCCTCCAAAATGTTGGAATCTATTGTCCTTTTGTGGGGAAGGTTTTTCTGGATAAAATTTGCCCTTTTTGGTTGGAAATTTTAGAATCATATCTTTGTAGTTTAATAAAATAATACCAAAAATGATTTACTAATATATATATATATATATATATATATATATATATATATATATATATATATATATATATATATATAAAATATTAATGTCATTTTATAAAATGTTATGTGTTAAGAAAAGGCTTCCTTTGATCATATAATGCATAAGATGCTTAGTTTATGCATACCTTAAGTGATATTAGTTGTAGAAGTAAATATTTGTTACTAAATACTTGTTTACGTCATAATCTTGACTTAATTTAGTTTACATTTTGTGATTATCAAAACATAGAGTTATTGAGAAATATTAATAACGTTTTTAAACATTATTTATATCAACAATCTCCCCCTTTTTTATGATTACAAAACCTAAACTCATTAACTCAAAAATTAGTTTTTAAACAAGTATTTTAGTGAGTTTATATTTACTTCTCCCCCTTTTTGTAGAATCAAAAAGGTTTAGCCGACAAATTTCAAACGTGAAATCTTGAAGGGATGAAATCTCCCCCTTGATGTGTACTCCCCCTCGTTCGAGGGCACCAAGGAGACGAGCTATAGAATGCTTGCAAGACAAAAATATTAGAGGCACAAGTATATACATGCAAATATATATAAGGTGATAACAATATAAATAAGCATGATTAAAAAGAATCATACATATTAAAGCAAAAGTTGTGTCAAAACACAACAATACAAGTAGCATCAAGAGAGATTACAAATAGGATAACTACTACATAAAATAACAACTTGAATAATATTCCATCATGCAAAGAGTACATGGGCTTCATAGAGCTTGCAAGCAAAAGGGTGGTAAAGGCTTTATTTATTAAGCATATCATATGCTTAATTTGGAGAGCATGATTGTGATGGTGGAGAAATGGATGAAGATTGTGGTGGGGGAATAATGGGTGAGGAGGGTGGAGAAGGTGGAGGTGGTGGGTTGGTAAGTAAGTGTTCAATATATGAAAACATGAATTTCATCTCTAAGACCAAAGATAATGGTTCAGTTGTGGATGCAACATAGGCAAGTATCACCATGAGCTTCAAGTAAGCTCCAAGGTACAGGATTGACAAAGAATGGTGGTGTAGTTGGTGGAGATGAGATATGAGCATCAAGTGGTGTTATTGGTGAAAGCGAGATGGTAAGATGGGTGGAAAGAGGTTCTTGTGTAGGATGTGGTGATGCCAAGTGTGAGTTAATCTAGTCATTGATTGAGGAAGTTGAAGGTATGGAGGATGAGGAAGTTCCATGAGTGGAAGGTGTTTTGGATGGTGCATTAGGTGCACTTGGAGATGAGCATTTAGGAGGAGGTGATGGAGTTGTATAGTCTTCATTAGTTAAGTCAATGAAGAGTTGTTTTGGAGGGATGATAACAATCTTTTGTTTCTTAGAGGCCTTAGAGTTGGAGGTGCTTGGTGGAGACATGGTGGTTTAGGCTGAAAGAGATGATGAATGATGAGATGAAGATTGTTGATTTGGAGGGAATTTATAGTATGGAAATGGATGATTTAGGTATGTTTTTGAAATGGTTTAAGGATATTCTAAAATCAGTTGGGTTAAAAGGAGAAATGGTAGCTGATACTAGAGAAAGAGGTCACAAGATGCAAAAGAAAACAGTAAACCCAATTCCAGATGGCCGGTCCCCTTAATTGTAGGCCGACCCCCTTAATAATTAAGGGGGCCGCTTAGGAAAATTAAGGGGGCCGCCCATCTGGTGTTTTCCCAGGCGACCAGAAACAAAAAATTTGCAAAAATGGGTGGTTTTTCAAGTGTGTGTTTCCAGCAAGCTCTATTTGAAGCATATACTCTAGGAATGATGAAATATAAGTATATATAAACAAATCATGCATGCAAACTAATATATTATAAGTCAAATTTAAAAGAAGCATAATACTAGCATTAAATAATGATCAAGATCCTAGCATGATAATAGTTAAAACCTAAGCATCATTCAAGAAATAAACATGAAAGAACACAAGTATTTCTGAATAAATCGAACAAATAACAAACCACACAAATGTCTAATAGAGTAATAATATTATTAAGTAGCAATACATCAACAACTCTACTTCTTCTTCTTGCCCATCACCTTCCTGAACATCTTTCCTACGGACTTGAATCCTCCTCGAACTTCTTCATGCATTTGTTGTTGTTGGTTAATAATGGACGTTTGATGACTGAAGAGAAGTTCATCGGTACGCTCATGAGGAAGAGGAATTTGGTAGTTGGTATAGTCAAGATCAGGGAGATCATCAACAAAGGTAGTGGGAGATGGGGTACTAACACGCGAGGTGTTTTCCTCCTCATCATCATCATTACCACAATGAGATGTTGACCCATGAGGCATAGAAAACAAAGGACCACGAGATTTCCCTTTGTTACTTCGAGAACGACGAATACGAACAAGAGTGAGTTGGTTTAGAGTGGGAGGAATTTGCACATAGAAATCATTTCGAAGATCTTGGTAATGTTCCATGACATGACGATAAAGTCGAGTGAGGAACATACCATAAGGAAGATTGGCATTTGGAGTGTTTTTGGCAGTCAGGATTCGATTGACAAAGAGATAAGCCAGATTGTAGTTTTCTTCAGCAACTACACAATACAACATGTGGGCGATACTAGCCATGAGATGATCACGGTGACCTCTGGTACCAAACACATTCTCGCGAATGAGTTCTTCCCAATTTTTCATGTCGGGGCTTAGCTCTTTGAGGAGAATTTGATTTTCATGAATATTGACATTCCTCGACTTGATTCTGCGACTAGTCGTACCATGTTCTAGTTCAAGCAGTCGACGAATGTCATCAGGACTAGGAATTTCAGAATAGTATGGACCATCCTGAGGACAATTTCGTTCAAGTGAGGAAAGATCCCATTCATTAGAGTACACAGCTTGGCAGGTGTATGGGATTCTGAGGATTTGTCCAAACTGAGCAAGAGTAAGAGTGATTAATTGATGTTGGATCATAAAAGAAATGAGGAGATGGCCATAGGGATCGGTTTGCACCGTCACTTGGCTATAGAAGTCGAGGATAAAGCGAGAAATGATTGGTTCGTTGATTTTGAAAAGACAATCAAGACGGATATTGGTGAATGAACGTTCGATATGATCAGATTCATAGTAGGATGGATCGACAATTCTACCCTCATGAATGTTTCTATTTTCAATGGGACGATAGTAACATGCAACGGCGGGAGACATGCCGGGAGTAGAGGAAACTTGAGAAATGTATTGTTTGGTTTGAGAAACATCGCCAACTGTGGTCTTAGGCATTTTCACCTAAACAATATAACAACAAAAATAAAATTAAGACAAAAACAATTAACATGCATATATATATATATATATATATATATATATATATATATATATATATATATATATATATATATATATATATATATATATATATATATATATATATATATATACACACACATATGATTATATGCAATACATGTGGAACGGAAGCCTACTTCGACCTAAAAATATTCTAGGAAGTAGTTTCACAATGTTCCTTGTTTCTAATTTTAAACTCGTTTAAAATGTATTTTATGATGTCAAACTGGAGTTGTGGAATAGGTTCGATATAATGTCAATTCTATCCAAACATCACTTTAGATATCATAATTCATTTCGAAATTGGCTAGATATATATTAGATTATTTATCTTGCTTTTTCTTATGAGTTTGACTAACATAAAACTTGTTTAAAGAGTGAAAATATGAATTTTGGTTTTCAAAATGTTTTTTTCAAGGTAAACCAAACGCTCCCTTAACAAGATTAATATCGCCTAAAACATCAATATATATATATATATATATATATATATATATATATATATATATATATATATATATATATATATATATATATATATATATATATATATATATTGATTTATATCTTGATAACTTCTATAGACTCAACTTATGTTAACAAGTTTATCAAAATAGTTTTACGTTTTAAGTAAATTCATATAAGTATGATTCGTTCATGAACCAAACGCCCATGTTGTCTTCATGATACTTTTTACAATGAATTGAAAGGTATGTTTTGATTTTTTAAAATATTAAACTGCTGCAATGTAGTAAGTTTTAACTAGTTTTTAAGAGTTATATCAACAATGTGCTTTTTGAAGAGTGATATTAACAAGGGTTTATGGGCGATTAAAATTTTTGACAATATGATGTGTTAGACTTAGTTTGAGTTGCAATTCTACATTCTAATCCTATGGGAAGCATTTGGTTATTCAATTCCTAACTACAATTTTACTAAAATTTAGATTAAAATAAATTTTAGTAAAATACCTAATTATTGATTAGACACTAAATTGAATGAAATGTGATGAAATGTATGTTGGAAAACTTACAAAAGATGTTGTTATACGTTTGGTTAGCGTTTGCCCCTTGCGAAACGACCCCGGATTGGTGATTTGGTGAAGGATTTTAGTAGTTTTGGTGGTTTTGGTTCGTTCACAGCAGAGGTGGGTGGAGAAATTATGAACAAATGAAGTGTTTGACAAAAGATTTAAGGTGAAAAATGATTTTGAGAGTTACAGTAGGCCGGCCCCCTTAAACATTAAGGGGACCTCCCTCGATAACAAGCCGGTCCCCTTAATCATTAAGGGGGCCGCCCATTGTTTTTTTTTCTTTTTCTTTTTTTTTTTTTTTTTTTGAATTTTTCGCGGTTTTTGTTTTTGGAACAAACATATTTATATATATGTACTTAGATTTATAATATATCAAAAATAAGTAAGGATCTATTGGCACGATGATGAGGTACTTGAAAATTTTTAATTAACGTTTCGTTCATTAAAATGTTCCTTTGACATAAAATGATCAAAGTGTCAAGTTAACGAAGGGTTTGAGATGTGTTCGGGAATATGTGAATATGTGTGTGTCTATATATATATATATATATATATATATATATATATATATATATATATATATATATATATATATATATATATATATATATATATATAAGTATAGATAGTGTGTAAATGTGAGTAAATGGTAGGTTATTAGGTGGACTTTGAGAGATGATAACGAAGATAGTTTTTAGTCGGCGAAAGGAGTTTGTTTCATCCATAGTATTCTTGTGCGAAGGCGTTCCTCCTTTATGTTGATCCACTTGACTCAAATCCCTTCATCATCATGAGTCTTCTAATATTGGACATAAAAGATCTTCGAGTTGAACGTCAAAGTTCAAAAGAGCTAAAGAGGAAGGAAAAAGTTCGAAAACGAACAATTTCCTGGAGTTCTAGAAAGTCAAATAATGACGTATCTAGGTTATGTGCACGCATAAGTGTGTGTGTGTGTGTGTATATATATATATATATATATATATATATATATATATATATATATATATATATATATATATATATATATATATACGCAAGCAAAGAAACAAAGAAAAATTATCTACGCATGGCAATGAGTGGAGAAAGAATGACGTACCCGGCGGTCTTCAAAAAGAAAGTCTTCTAAATCTTCAAGATGATAAATAGACTTTGCAAAAGTCTATGGCAATAGAACTTCAAGATAGTGATAAGGAATGTTGATCTAGCTATTTGGTCCCCATTGTCTCTTTGGTCCAAAGTTGTTTGGTCCAAACATGTTCAACATTTGGCTAGGATGCATGAAAGGTGGTAGTATTCCCCAAGGGTTGTAACTTGGTTGATAGTTCCACATTTGATTACTAAGGTTGTTGTAGTTTTGTTTATTTTGGTTTCTTCTTGGTTGAGGTGTTTTAGATCTAGTATAAGAATTATTTGGTTTCCTAGGTGGTGGGGTTTTAGATCTTATTTTAGGTTTAGACGATCCTACATCGGTCTTTAAAGATGGTTTATAAAACGGTTTTATTTTTTCATCACTAGCAAGAGGTATTTTCTTATCATTTATGAGTATATATTTAGGATGTTTTTCTAAGGATGTTGGTTTACTAGATTCACTTTCAAATTTAACATTTTTTTGTTTCACTAGATGAAGCTTCAATTGGGTTAAATCCTAAGCCGGTTTTGTCTCCGGATATTCTTTGAATACTTATTATTTTCTTAAGTGAGTTACTACTATTTTCAATTTGTCAAATTTACAAATTTCTTTTCTAAGTATTTCATTTTCACATTTAAGCTCTTGACATAATTTACATTCTTCAATAATTTCTTTGTCTTTCTCAAATTTATGTATTTTAATTTTAAGTTATAGTATTTCATTTTCTAATTGGTTGTTTATATGTTTTAGTTATTTGTTTTTAGTTATTACTTGTTATCCTAATTTACATAGTCTATTATACTCATTATCTAAATCATTTTCGTCTAACGATAAATTTTCATCACTAAAATATTCGGTTTTGGAACGTACCTCGCTTGATGTTTTTGCCATAAGTCACTTGATACGTGGGAATCGCACCAGGCTTTATATCTCAAGGGATCTTGAGAAGCTTACAATCCCCACCAGGCAGTGTACCTGATCGTTGTAGTATAGTATAGTGACAAGTACCGGGGGATTGATCGTTCAGCTAGGAATAGTGTCGCTAGGATTAGAAAACCTAAATACTAGTTCTAAAGATGAGGGATGATTATTTTTGTATTTTTATATTTTTTAGAAAGCAAGTAAAAATCTCAGGTTTGAAGGATTTGGGCGGAATTAGTTGCTAGTCAACTAACCCAATACTAAAGATGCAATCAAAATAAAATACTAAAAATGAAAATAAACTAAATTATACTAAAGTTGTGAGCAATAAGTGGAGAAAATGTGTTTACTTAGATTTCACTACTCCCTAGATATCTTTTACACGTTAATTACTTGTTATAGTTGCGTGGATGACGGATTGTATTCCTTAATACCATTCATGGGGTGGCGCACTTAATTCCCCAATCCTATGAGTGCCTACTTCATTCCTATGTCGAGCCGGCTACGAAGCTCCTAACATGGGATCATTAGAATTTACTCATGCATTAAATACAACCAATAAAACCTAGTGCACGTCAGTTCATGTTTCCTAACACGTTCAAGCATGGTACCATTTGGAAGTCTGCCAGTTTTCTTAAGCCTAACATCGAAATCATTCATCCAATATAACCATAAACAAGTAATCAACACATAATTAACATCTAGGTTTCATTAGATCCAAGCAAACACAATATATATCTAGCCTAGCATGGTAGAATTAAGACAAGAACAAGATATAGACAACCAACACATAGACATATTGATTGAATTAAAAGAATGCTTATCTCAATTACACATGAAAGGGATCAAGGGCTTAGAACCCTTGAAAAACCTGTAAAATTCGTACCAAGTTCGTACTTAGGGTTTCTCCAAAACTTCTCTTTTTTTAATGTGAAAATTAGAAAACTATATATAGGAAATAGGGTCTGACGGCGTCAAGACAAATCTTGTGATGCCGTCATTTCGCCGCCAAAATACTTCTCGGACTGCCTTGATTTACTTTTGACGCCGTCATGTGTTATGCATTTCCAGGCCGTCATGCATTTTACTCTTGACGCCTACTTCGTGACGCCGTCAATTCTGTACTGGGTCGTCATGGAAATTACTCTTGACGCCGTCAGAAATTCCTTCTTGACGCCGTCACCTACTGTTCCCAGCAAGAAAAATTAAGACATTGGCGTTTTCTTCACTTTTATGCTCCAAAAACGTCCGAATTGCTTCCTTTTCCAGATTTAGGGCAATATTTGATCAAATAAAGTCAATTCCTGGCTTAAATGACCCCCTAAAAGTGGTTCATTTTTCGTCTCATCATATACCCTTACACTTGAGATTTGCTTGTCCTCAAGCAAATGCGCTTTTATTCTAATCAAAATACAAGTTATGGGTCATTTAACACTAATATAAAAGTAATTACAACAAATAATCGTTCCACTAAAGACCAATAGACAAGCACGGAGGTCATACACTAGCACCTCACAAATAGTGTTTAGATACTCACATCTCTCGGGTGTAATAAAATATAAATTACAATATGGAAACGGAAGATATCTCTCACTACCTATCATAGCAAAATAGATTACCATAGGCTTGGGAAAGGATCAAACCTCCACCACATGGCGTAAGCACCTAGGATAAACTATCAAAGAGGTCTTTTAAAAGGTTGTAACGTTCGGTGTAGGGATATGAAACACACGGTTTTGTTGGATAAAGGAAGTTTTTACTGGTGGCGAGTTAACAATCTTGGTTAATTACGTGTAGAATATAGCGTTGCTAAGCCAAGACTAGACTCGACTTAAGCTAATAAATGAAAAATAACAAAAACATAAAATGAATATAGAATGAAACGGGATGGTAGTCCGTATGTTTTTTCTCTTTTCCTTTTTCTATTTTTTTTTCTTTTTTCTTGTTTTTTCAATTTTTTTTTTTTTTTTTTTTTTTTTTTTTTTTTTTTTTTTTTTTTGCATACACTCTTACCCTACCATCCAAAATAATACATCATAGGGAATGAACATTCCCCTTACACTTGAATTTTTACATACTTTACAATAAACTAAACTAATGACTCGAATTAAGAAAATCAAAACACTTGGAGCACTTTTAAGATTAACGTACATATGGGGGTAATATATGATATTTTTCCCCATTACTCCATAAAATAAGTACTTTACCCATGAGTCCCAATCGTCCCAAAATAATATGTACAAGGATATGACTCGACTTAGAAACCATGTAATCAATTAGATAGTTAACTTAGGGTTTAACAAATACCAATAATGCACTAAAAATGAGTGCATACACGGAAGGCTAAGGCAATTTGGGTGTACATTTAAGTGGGGTGTAACAAATTCTTCCTTTAAGTAAGATGCTTAATGTTATAAACGAAAAGATAGGCTCGGTGGGGTGTACTAGGGGTTTCGTGTACTAAAAATGAGTACAACGCTAAGGGTGTGGGAAAAATTAATTGACTTAACTAGCCAAGTAATATGACATAAATGGTCAAGTAATTATAATACGGGTTTAACACAAGGGTGATCCTAATGCCTCTTATCATGTAGTAAATCCTACCACACGAATGTAGTCTCACTAGCGGTCTCGGGATGCATCACTAACGCAAGTTCTAGAATCTAAATGCTACCGGTACACTCATAAGCACTAATAGTAAATGCTTTTCCTATCAAATCTAAAGGCGAACCTCACATATTTGGGTGGAAAATTTTTCTGAATAGTACGGTTATGTGCTAGTCATACAATCTCCTATCCATGAGACGCTTGCTATGGCTAAAGTTTCACTCCTAAATGTTGTAAAAAATTTTAAATTTGGCACTAAAATTGCACTAACAAGTATTTCTCATAGTTTTATTACACATCTACTATTAAACAAAACAAACTCAAGCAAAAGTGTACATGTAAGGTATCATCATTTTACCCTCCCCTTACACTTAAGATGAACATTGTCCCCAATGTTTAAGTAAAGAATGTAAAAGTGAAAAAGTAAAAAGAATGAAATCAAATACTCCCCTTATTCACTCGGTATGGATAATAAGGTGGCCAGGTTAGATCTTCCTCCAAGAAAATGAACAATCAAAGCTTCCCTTCCAGAGTATAAATCATCTTCTTGTCATACATAACCTGTAAATCCTGAGAAAATAGACAAGACAACCTCGCATAAAATCGGCGACATCCTATATAAGTTACTAAATCCTAGAAAACAAAATAAGATATAATGCTTGTGGAATGAAGTTTGCAGATTTCCTGAAGATTATAAAACTTAATAATTCACAAAAACCATAAGACTCCGTTAGAAAAACAAAACCGGTAAAATTTCCAGATTTTTACACGTGACGCCGTCAAGAATTAATTCCTGACGCCGTCAGAAGTGACCTGTAGAAATTCTTATGTTAAGTTTCCGGAAAATTTCTGGAAAAACTTGGTCTCACTTCCTGGAAAATCCTGCAAAACTTCATTATGACTCGATACAAGCATTTGACTCTAACAAATACGAATATACATGTTCATTTAATATTGTGGAGAATCATGATCGGTTTGTTTCTTAAAAACATATTTGGGGTTTCCCCTTACACTTATCTTTTGCAAAAATACTTTTAGGTGGAGTTAAGACTAGGCCAAAACAACAAAGTAAAGTATTTCCACTATTTAGTTTAGAAACATGATCAACCAACAATAAAAAATAAAGCATGCATACGGAAGCAAATAACAGACAAACAAAATAAAATCACACAAAACATGGGTTGCCTCCCAAGAAGCGCTTTTCTTTATTTACGAGTCTTGTAGCTAGATCCAAGGTCATGGGTTACTACGTGACCTCGTCGTTGGTTTCATTCTCTGATTGTAAGTATTCTTTGTAGAAACCAATCACCTTTTTCTCAATCGCCCCCATAATCCTTTGGGCCAATTCCTTATCGACTTTATACCTTGGTCCTAGGGCCAAGCAATCTTTGTAAAAAAGACTCCTCTTTTCCCATACATAATCCATGCCCTTTTTCTTATCCTCTTCATTGATGTTCTCAAAAGCACCAATTTTATCCTTATCAAATCGGGATATAAAGCGAAATTCTTTCATTCTATTAGGCATCCTATAAGTGATACTATCGGTGTTACTTGCAAATCGGATTGTCCCTTCTATCTCATCATATTCTAACTTCGACTCCTCAACAAACGGTTTGCCAAACACAACATTGGATAATCGACAATCAATAACATTAGCAAGATCTTCCACAATCATAAAGTCGGTGACAAAAGTGAAATTACCAACAAAGACATGTAGACCTTTAACTCTCCCGACAAAGTTACAAACTCCACCGGGGTATTTGGGATCTCTTCTAGGTTCAAGTCTTGTTTTCACAATATCATTGTAAACATTTGAGGACATGATGTTGATTGGGGATTTAAAGTCAATGTAAGCATTTTCAACGTGTTTGTACCCAATCATACATGGTATTTTAGCATTCTTAGGATCGCCTCTCTTTATCTTAGGTTCGATTATAGTGAAAGGAGATCGCGGGTTATCAATAAGATTATTATAATATGCAATCTCCTCCTTAGTGGGGTATGGATTAAAGTAATCATTAAGCTTCGGATCCATTTCCCCCTCTTCAAGTTCCTCAACGTCATTCACAAAATCATTAGGCCTTAGGTCCTCATTTGAATACAAAGCGGTCGCTAGGTCACTAAATGCCTGGTCGAGCTCAATCTTAATCAACCTATTAAGCTCCCTAAGTTCCCTAATCTCACTCTCAATTTGTTCACGCAACACAGCCACTTCTCTAGGGGAAAGGGGTGGATTCGCGTTTTCCATAATGGTCAACGGAATAGGCAATGAATTTGATTTACTAACAAAGGCACAAAGAAAAAGATAGACTAAAGAAAATCTAAAAATAAAAATAAAATCTTACTAGAAAGGAATCTAGCAAGTAGACCTAATAAAAAGAAATTCTAACCTAGACAATAACTATTCCCCGGGCCGCGGCGCCAAAAACTTGATACGTGGGAATCGCACCAGGCTTTACCTCTCAAGGGATCTTGAGAAGCTTACAACCCCCACCAAGCAGTGTACCTGATTGTTGTAGTATAGTATAGTGACAAGTACCGGGGGATTGATCGTTCAGCTAGGAATAGTGTCGCTAGGATTAGAAAATCTAAATACTAGTTCTAAAGATGAGGGATGATTATTTTTGTATTTTTATATTTTTTAGAAAGCAAGTAAAAATCTCGGGTTTGAAAGATTTGGGCGGAATTAGTTGCTAGTCAACTAACCCAATACTAAAGATGCAATCAAAATAAAATACTAAAAATGAAAATAAACTAAATTATACTAAAGTTGTGAGCAATAAGTGGAGAAAATGTGTTTACTTAGATTTCACTACTCCCTAGATATCTTTTACACGTTAATTACTTGTTATAGTTGTGGATGACAGATTGTATTCCTTAATACCATTCATGGGGTGGCGCACTTAATTCCCCAATCCTATAAGTGCGTACTTCACTCCTATGTCGAGCCGGCTACGAAGCTCCTAACATGGGATCATTAGAATTTACTCATGCATTAAATACAACCAATAAAACCTAGTGCACGTCAGTTCATGTTTCCTAAGACGTCCAAGCATGTTACCATTTGGAAGTCTGCCAGTTTTCTTAAGCCTAACATCGAAATCATTCATCCAATACAACCATAAACAAGTAATCAACACATAATTAACATCTAGGTTTTATTAGATCCAAGCAAACACAAGATATATCTAGCCTAGCATGGTAGAATTAAGACAAGAACAAGATATAGACAACCAACACATAGACATATTGATTGAATTAAAAGAATACTTATCTCAATTACACATGAAAGGGATCAAGGGCTTAGAACCCTTGAAAAACCTGTAAAATTCGTACCAAGTTCGTACTTAGGGTTTCTCCAAAACTTCTCTTTTTTTAATGTAAAAATTAGAAAACTATATATAGGAAATAGGGTCTGACGGCGTCAAGACAAATCTTGTGACGCCGTCATCTCGCCGCCAAAATACTTCTCGGACTGCCTTGATCTACTTTTGACGCCGTCATGTGTTATGCATTTCCAGGCCGTCATGCATTTTACTCTTGACGCCCTACTTCGTGACGCCGTCAATTCTGTACTGGGTCGTCATGGAAATTACTTTTGACGCCGTCAGAAATTCCTTCTTGACGCCGTCACCTACTGTTCCCAGCAAGGAAAATTAAGACTTTGGCGTTTTCTTCACTTTTATACTCCAAAAATGTCCGAATTGCTTCCTTTTCCAGATTTCACTCCCAAAGTACCTAAAATCACAAAAGGAACGATTTAGGGCAATATTTGATCAAATAAAGTCAATTCCGAGCTTAAATGACCCCCTAAAAGTGGTTCATTTTTCGCCTCATCAACACTTCTCTTCTTTTGTCGTTTCTTTCTCCTCCTCATCACTATCACTCCAAGCTCCTCCAACAAATGCTCTTTGATTTTCATCTCTTGACATCATTGGACATTTTCCAATGAGATGATTTGGATCACCACATTTGAAACACTTTCTCTCATTTATGCTATACTTGTCATCTTTATTCTTTTGAGATGCTCTCTTTTCATCGTGTGGTTGTTTAACGAATCTTCCTCGCCTTTTGAAGAATTTCTTGAAATCTCTTACGGCCATGGCGTATTCTTCATCATCACTTTCGGAAGATGAGCTATCTTCGTTACTAGATTCCTTTCTAGCTTTCAAGGCGATTGACTTGCTTTGCTCTCGTTTTCCTTTAACCATTTCGGAGTCCTTATTTATAATTACTTCGTAGACTTTCAAATTTCCAATTAATTAATCAAGTTGCAACGTTGACAAATTCTTTGATTCTTCAATAGCCGTCACTTTAGCTCGCCATTTTGGATGAAGGGCCCTAAGAAACTTCCTAACAAAATTCTTACTAGAAAAATTTTCATCAAGTGCTTTTAAACTTGTGATGATAGTGTTAAATCTAGCGAAAGCATTATCAGTTGATTCCTCTTCCAGAATCGTGAATTGCTCATATTGTTGAACAAGTAGATCTATTTTATTGTCTTTGACTTGACTATTACCTTGGTGAGTTATTAATAAAGAGTTCCAAATTTCTTTTGCGGTTTCACACATAAAGATCCCTTCGTACTCTTTACGTGGTAGTGCATTATAAATAACCATTTTTGCTTCATCATTTTTAGCAAGTTTTCTTTTTAAATCATCATTTTCTTTTTCAAAAGGTACGATTTCATCTTTCTTTGTTTTGGGGTTATTTTGAATAGGTAAAAAATCTCCATTAGTAATAACATGCCAAAGATCTAGATCTTTTGATTGCACGTAAGTTTCGAATCGATTTTTCCAATATAAAAATCCATCACTTTCAAATATTGGTGGTCTTTGCGTAGATTGCCCTTCTAAATATTTTTCAGATTCCATAGATCGTTAAAAGTTTTAAAATACAATATATTTTAAAGATCTTGCTAAACGTGGCTCCTGATACCAATTGTGGAAAACTAGAAGGGGGGGTTGAATAGTTTTACGTCCTTTTTAAATTCTTTTTCAAAATCTTTTGTAGCTTATAAAAACTTTCGATTCGATCTTACGTGAGTTCAAGTGTCAACAAATAC
This sequence comes from Artemisia argyi, assembly GCA_030686995.1. Lineage (NCBI taxonomy): Eukaryota > Viridiplantae > Streptophyta > Magnoliopsida > Asterales > Asteraceae > Artemisia > Artemisia argyi. The sequence continues at coordinate 55,138,657 of CM060701.1, forward strand.
AAGCAAGTCTAATATAATAATGAAAGCATTAAAATAAAATGAAGAAAAGATAGAGTTAGAAAGATCAAACCACAACACGCGAATTTATAGTGGTTCGGCTACAGGGACACCTTCCTTGCCCTACTTCACTCCTCGAGTACCACACTCGGGAGTTTTCTTCACTATGTCAACAAACTCCTTATGGCGGAGAAACCTTACACACCTTGGCTTACACCTATTAACGACACTAAGCTAAATGTAGAGTTCTAATCGTAGCTAGAACCAATCTCACAACTTCTTCAAGACTTCACACCTTCACAACTTCTTCAAGATAGCTTCACACATTTTCTTCTTGTTTACTTCACACCTTCTTCTATGCACAACTAAATCACAACAACTACACTACCTTACAACACACCTAGTATCTACAATCAACTAATTCACACAATAATTTTCAAGTATCTAGCACTACTACTAGATGAAACTAACTAATCATAACACTACTACAATTTTATGGATGTTGAGGAGTGTTCTTCTTTTTGCACTTGAGTGGATGAAGCTTTGGATCACTTGGAAACAAAGACTTATGAATTATATGATCAAAGGATTTTTAAGATAGAAATGGAGATTAGATCAGAAAGTTTTTAGTGCAAAAAGGTGAGAAAAATATGTGGAATGTACCAGTATTTATAGGGGACAGATTTACTGTTCTGGAGCGTGGTCGGTCCCCTTAATTAGGGGCCGGTCCCCTTAATAATTAAGGGGGCCTCCTTATGAATTAAGGGGGCCGCCCCTCCAGAACGTTGGAATCTCTTGTCCTTTTGTGGGGAAGGTTTTTCTGGATAAAATTTGCCCTTTTTGGTTGGAAATTTGAAATCATATCTTTGTAGTTTAATAAAACAATACCAAAAATGATTTACTAATATATATAAAATGTTAATGTCATTTTATAAAATGTTATGTGTTAAGAAAAGGCTTCCTTTGATCATGTAATGCATAAGATGCTTAGTTTATGCATACCTTAAGTGATATTAGTTGTAGAAGTAAATATTTGTTACTAAATACTTGTTTACGTCATAATCTTGACTTAATTTAGTTTACATTTTGTGATTATCAAAACATAGAGTTATTGAGAAATATTAATAATGTTTTTAAACATTATTTATATCAACATTAAACAACTAGAAGATGGTATCTTCTTTAACCAATCTAAATATATTAAGGATATGCTTAGGAAATTTGGATTAGAAGATTCGAAACCAATCAAAACTCCCATGTCCACGGAAACAAAACTCGCAAAGGATGAGGAAAGTGAATCCGTAGATAGCACTAAATATAGAGGTATGATTGGAAGTCTACTTTACCTAACGGGTAATAGACCCGACATTATGTTTAGTGTTTGTCTATGTGCTCGTTTTCAAGAAGATCCTAAGACAACTCATCTTGAAGCCGTTAAAAGGATTTTTAGATATATTAAGGGCACTACACATTTAGGTTTATGGTATCCCAAAGGAACGGGAATAGACACCATAATGTATGCCGACTCGGATCATGCCAGTGACTATGTTGATAGAAAAAGCACAAGTGGTACTTGTACTTTTGTTGGACATTGTCTCACCTCATGGTTCTCTAAGAAGCAAACGGCTCTCGCTATCTCTACAACGGAAGCCGAATATGTTTCGGCCGGAAAGGCATGTCAACAAACTCTTTGGATGAAGCAAGCTCTTGTCGACTACGGAATTCAACTTAACGACATCACTATCCTTTGTGACAACAAAGGAGCCATTGATCTTAGCAAAAATCCAGTTCAACATGCTCGTACCAAACATATTGAAATCCGTCATCATTTTCTTCGTGATAACGTTCAAAAGGGAAACATCTCAATTGAGAAAGTTTCTTCCGAAGACAACATAGCCGACATTCTCACAAAACCTCTTAAACGAGAACCTTTTAACCTTCTTAGGCTAGGCTTAGGACTCATGGAACCTACATTGTAGTTCTAGACATTAGACAAAAATCACAAAATCAAAACAAATCAATAAGCCTTTTTCTCAGCAGAGTCGGCGGAACCCTCAACCATAACGGGCGGAACCCTCTTTTTGGTTCCGCCGTATCCGCCGACCTACAGAACCTTTTTCTTAGTTTATATTAAACCAAACACCCATTATCTCATACCACCACTTCCAAGCTACTACTATTCACTTTACCATTCATCCACACCTACGAATTTTTGGTCCTCCCTTCATTCACATTGCTCATCAATCATCATTGTAAGTATTCTAAACATGATTACACTCCTGATCTGAGTCTAGGAATTCTTTTTTTGCACAAAAACAAAAACTTGGGGTTATGCATTAACTTGTTAAATTCATGCATGAAATTAGGTGTTTAAAAAAACTAATCATGTTTTCCATAGTTAGGAATTGCATTATTATTAGTTATTAACATGTTTACTAAAACACCCCATGTCAAATTCTTGCAAAAATTTCTCACAAATAAGACAAATATTTTTTCGTCTCACATTGTGAATACAAAATCAAAACGTTATGTTCAAAAACATCACTTGCATAATGTCTCTTGAATGCTAAAGGGAATACATAACCAATATGTATTTTTGGGTACATTCAAACGAAGCTACATTGAACTAGGAGCGCTTGGGTTATCTTTTGTCGTATAACAAAACTTGCATTCTAAAACGTTTTTGAGCATCAAAATGAGTCAAGATAATCGCACCTCCACATTTTCTTCATATAAGCACACGTTAGAACATCCACATTACACTAATAGTTTACTTAGACTAAAATGTGAAATTTTGTTTTTCTAGGAATCATCATGCCTCCTCTAACCCATTACGACCACAAGGACACCATTAAGTACCTACCCAAACACCACAAAACCAAAGGTCTTACTCAAACTCAAATCGACGTTTTCAAAGCCTTAGAAAAACGATATGTCCATGAGGGTAGAACCATTGACCCATCTTTCATAGAAGGTACAAACCTACCTAATGAACTAGCAACCATTAACTTTGATTGTCTCCTAGAAATCAATGAGCCTATTTGTCATAGGTTTATCTTAGAGTTCTATGCATCCGTCACTCTCTCCACGGATGAGTATGGTCGCATGTCTATTAACTTTAGGGCTAGTAGTCATGAGTACTCCTTCACTCTCGAGGAATTTGCTCAAATCCTAGGTGTCCCAAACCGTGGTACTTGCATCTACTCCGACAAGCATTCCCTCTCAACTCTTGACACACTCGTTGACCGAATCCATCCCTATGATACCCCTCTTGTGTCCAAGGATGAACTCCATGACCACCTCTTCATTAGGACCACCAACACTAGGAGAACTAGAACCGGAAATGAGGTCAACAAGGACCTATATGGAATGGAACTCAATGAACTCAAGCCCCAATTCAAGAAATGGGAAGAACTCCTTAGAGCCAATGTCATTAGCACCATAGGAAACCGGGATCATATCAATCTTTGCCTTTGCTACATGCTCTACTCCTTGTCCGTTAGGCAACCCTTCAACCTTGCCTACTACATGGCCAAAAGAATGGTCGACATTCCTGTGCTAGGAGCAACGGCTATGCCGTATGGAATGCTCTTGACCCGTCTCTTTAGGTTCATCTCTCCCATTCCGCCAACTCCTAGAGGTCTTCGTCTAGACTACTCTCTCATTCCACACACTTTTGTCTCACTAAGTGATAGGAGAGTCTACAAAGCCCAAGGAAAACGTCCTCATCCTCCTACCTCCTCATCATCATCCTCAATGAGTGAAGATGAGACTTTTCCCAACTCTAGGCTCCCGCCTCTAGAATACCTTTCCCAACTTTCAGATATTTCAAATGAGTCGACGGAGTTCAAGCAAACAAAGGGGATGTTCAAGAATCTTGGGAGATTCCTTGGAAAGCTCAAGAACAAGATTGATCGTCAATGAGAGCGGGTGTGTAGGAGTGTTTGGCACAAGGTGCTATTTGAACAATTTGTTCGCTTTAAACAATATGTGTTATGTATTTGTGTGTTGGTAGGATATTTGCTACAATTTGGAACATGTTTGAACTAACTATGATGCAGGACGACAACATTTGGCATGTTGTCAAATTTTCAAGTTTACGAAAATTTCACTAAGTATAGTGAAATTCGCTAGCCCCCGGTCAAAGTCCAATGGTATGCGTGTTTACATGTCCAATTTTTGCATTTCCTAACTAGATATGAATTATATTTTTGTTTTTAGGAGTTCTTGAAAAATTTGAAAATCGTCTCGCGGGTAAAAAACGTGGACTGTCAACTTTTTCAGGTCTGGCGGATCTGGCGGCACCCTCAAATGGGTTCCGCCAGTGCATTTTTCTGGAAATCCAGAAATGGCCCAACAGACCAGACGGAACCCTCAGGAGGGTTCCGCCTATGTTATCTGAAGGTTCCGCCAGTACACCTGCAATTTTTTTTCTCAACAATTCAACTTCCACTCAACAACAAATCATCCTTTTCAGATAGAAACCCATTCCCTACTATTTTCTAAGCACATTAGGGTCTTTCTCATCCTCTAGAACTCATAGAAACCTATTTCCCGCCAAATTTCAAACTTAGCCATAACCACCTCAAGGAACCTTCACCTATAAAGGAAGAAACCCTTCCAAAGGTTCCTTGCAATCCGTGAAACATATACCTTCAACAAATTTGCCAAAACCACTAAGCATTTAGTGCAAATCTTTGTCTTCTTCATTCACTATTTTCATTGGATTGACTTCCAATGATTTGACAACCCTCATTAATCTTCAAAATCATTAGCAACCTCTATTTTTCTATGGCTAAACATCAAATCCAAACACTCCTATCCATAATTCTTCACCTCTATAGATTTAACCATCTTAGAACACCCTCAAATCACACCATCACCATCACAATCTCTGATTCTAAACCTCTAATCAACCATTTCTACAATGACAAAGTCAATAATAACCTCTCAACCATCTTGACCCGTTCGGAGAACCGCACGTATAAGTGTCAAATCACTTTGGTCCAACCACACAATCAACTTGAGTTCCTCATCCTCGGATGAATTCTCCTCACCCATCAAAAATAAACATTTTCTAAACCTTGCATCTCCATCTCCATCACCCAAAGGACCAAATGAGCTCACTACTCCACCACCAACAAAATCACCCATTGACCCAACTCCACCAAGTGCTCCAACCCAACCATCCAAAACTCCATCACCACCACTACCACCTAAAATAGAACCAATGGAGTTATTTAGATCTCCTCCAACATCACCACATCCTTTTGTACAAGATCTCAATGATCTTCCACCAAGATCAACAAATCCACCACCTTTGACAAATCAAAATGAGCCTTTTGTACACAACCAACCACCACAACAAGAGTACCATCACCCAAAACCATTGTTGTTTCACCCTATCTTCAATGACATCCATGGTCCTCTATATGGAGAACCTAACTTTGAAAACCATGATCATCCAATTCCACCACATTCTCAATCTTAATCCTTTGAGTCTTTCTTTCCTTCTTATGAGGAAATCCAAAGCATGGTTGAAAATCACCTCCATCAAGCAATGGAATTTCAAACGACCTTGCTTGACTCCATACCAAACCCATCCACCAATCAAGAACCCAAAACCAACCCACCACCACCATCAAACAGCCCATTTCCACCCACTCATCACCATGTTTGCTCACAATGTGAACAAATGCTCCAACAAGGTGAAAGCATCAAGATGTTGCTTCACTAATTTCAAGAAGAAACCCGTTTTGCTATACAACACATCATCGAGCGTTTGGATGCTCTTTCCCACCCAGACAAATCCTAGAACAAGTTTGGAGGCCTTTTGTCCCGCTTAGAAAATGTGTTGAAAAACCTCTACTTATAGAAGTAGGATTTTCTTTTTCTTTTATTTCTTGGTTCTTTTTATATTTTATTTTATTTTTAGAAGTAGGAGGATATTTCTCATTTCTTGTCTTTGACTTTTTTTTTAAGTCAAATTTTACTTGAAATGACATCTTTTACTACTTTCTTATTCGCATTGTTGGTTGATCATATATGAGTTGTGATTGTGGTTGCTTATATTCTCATATGTGTGGTGACTACAAGCTTGATTTTATGTCATTATCACCAACTAACCATTTTTTTTGTAGGTTCAAAATCCTTGTTTCCCATCTTGGCACTCCTTTTAGGGGGAGTATCGACCAAGGGGGAGCACGTGCATAGTTCCGCTTCGCTACTCTACTTTTTGTTTTGACGAAAAGGGGGAGAAAGATATATTAACTTTTGAACTTCAAATGATTTTCATCAATTAAGAAAAACAATTTTAATATAACATTTTTTTTAAGTCTTAACACTAAAATTTGTAAGTTACTTAAAAACAAAGTTTATGTTTTGTCATCAACAAAAAGGGGGAGATTGTTAATACAAATATCGCCTAAAAACGTTATTTATATTTTACGATCTTTGCTAAGTTTTGTTAACGACAAAATATAAACTTTAGTTTTTAGTAAAACATACTTTTAGTTTAAAGACTTGCATAATTAGACATTTGCTACATTTTACATTTCACATAAAACACAGCACTTTTTATATTTCTTAAAATAGAAAAATGTTAACATAACATCATACATTTATGGTAAGTTTGTATGTTTGACTTACCATAACCTCTTACACATTTTTGGAAGCATTCCACTTTTGATTCAATGTGTTTGACTAGAATTTAGTTGATGTGACTTTGGTTGATTTGGGAAGATTTATTGCAAAACCTTTTGTCAGCCCGGCGGAACCCTGGAGGTACACGGGCGGAACCCATCTGAGGGTTCCGCCGTATCCACCAGGCCTGCAGAATGTTTTGCTATAAATACCAAGCCATTTGTTTGAATTTAGGTTTGATCACTTCACAATATATTTCACACATACATTCATTTCATTCATCTAACCCCTTAACATTTCATTTTGATGTGAAGTTTCTTTTGTAGCAAAGAAGTTCACAAGTTCATATAAAGTTACAAGTATTCAACACAACGGTGCAAGACTTGTTAGCTTAGCATTGTGTAGACTTTGTGTAGTTTACACTTCATTTGATTGTGTGTTTTCAGTTGTGATCGGTTAGTATTTTAGGCCTTAAAATACATAGAGTGACGGGAGTTGTTGTACCATTGTAAAAGAACTAACGGGAGTGGTTGTACTCTTGTAAAATAACTCGATATTTAGCTTAGTGTCAGTAATCGTGTAAGCGACGTGTAAGGTTTTCTCCGCTGGTGAAAGGAGTTTGTTGACTAGTGAAAGAAACTCTCGAGTTGGATACTCGGGGCGTGGATGTAGGGCAAGGAAAAAGAGTCCTTGTAGCCGAACCACGATAAATACTCGTGTTGTGGTTTGATCGTTTCTTTCTTTATACTTGCATGTTATATATTGTCTTTGTGTTCATATCTTTGATTAAACGGAAAGTTTCAAAAGATAATTAAACGAAAAACCGGTAAAACTATTCAACCCCCTTCTAGTTTTCCACAAAATGGTTTTTGTATCAATAGTACCTTATGTTGTGTCTCAATATGGTGCTCATGTTTTGTGAGAACTTCTCAATCAAGTTATTATGAATTATTCAAGATTTCAAGTACTTCTTAGGATATATACTCCGTATTCTATTTCGAGATAGTTACCATTGAAAAAAGGGCAAATCGCGTAAAAAGGTACCCAACTTAAGTTCAATTTTAATTTAAGGTATTAAAATTTTTTTCCCTCAATTTAAGGTATCCAAGGTTTTAAGTGTGCACATTGAGGATTTTTTTTTTTTTTTACCTGCTAGTCAGGTGACCGGTAATTTTCTTATGACTTGGCAGTAACTGTAGATATGGTATCCTCGTTGGCAGCTTTATGCTGATGTAATACGGAGTAGTTTATTTTTTTAGAGTAAATTACATCGTTTGTCCTTGTGGTTTGCGTTGACCGCAGCCTTTCGTCCTTTGACAAAAAAAATGCACCGTTCGTCCTTAAGTGGTAAATGTTATCCGTCGTTGGTCCCTCGCTCTAACGGCCGTCACTAACTCTTGTTAAGTTTTAACACATGATACCCACAAAAGGGCATTTTGGTCTTTTTCACTCGCTCATCTTCAACATCAAGACACCACCAAAAAAATCCGGCCAACAAAATCTATTACTTCGTCTTCTTCACTGTATCATCACTAATACTCACCCACAAACTATTGAAACTCTTTATCAATCTAATAAACAAAAAATGATTTCAACATAACTCATATAGAAAAAATTCATGATTCTGTATGATTTCAGCATACAAAAATCACATTTTCACAACAAGCAACAAATTAATAAACCTCTAATCGTCATTTCCAAATAAACCTGACACTAAATCAACAAAAGAAAACACAAACACACACTCACCGGATCTGGCCGGACACGCCTCACCAGAAAATTAGGATTTAAAGTGGGTGTTAAAAGTAGATGTGATGACGTAAATCCACATCACCGGATATGCCTCGCCGGAAAAACGACCCACTCGCCGGTGAGATGTGCGTGTTTGATTTGGGATTTGGGAATGTGGAAGAATAGAAGATAGTAAAATAGATTGGTTAACTATATCTATAATTTGATTAGGTTGCAGGTATTTTTGTGTTTGTATATTATTATATTTGTATAAAAAGATGACAATGATCAATTTGTGGTGCGTATGTATGAAATTGTCTGTATGTGGTATTCTTGTGTATATTATTATATTTGTATAAAGATTATGATTTAAGTAAACCTGGTAAAAACAATAAAGATGGAGGATTGAATTATTTTTTTATTAGTTAGTGTTTAATTTAAAAGGAAAAGAAGTAAAAGTAGTGAGAAAAGTGAAATAACTATTGTACCCTCATGGATAGACTCAAAAAGACAAAAATACCCTCAAGTATAATAACTTAACGAGAGTTAGTGACGGAGCGAGGGACCAACGTCGGATAACGTTTGCCACTTAAGGACGAACGGTGCATTTTTTTTGTCAAAGGACGAAAGGTTGCGGTCAACGCAAAACCACAAGGACGAACGATGTAATTTACTTTATTTATTTATTTTATTTTATTTTTTTTAACTTTATTTCAAACACCCTCTTTTCTCCCTTCTTCAACCATATGGCGTACGAGAGGATGAAACTTTGCTTGTGGAGGTGGGCAGCGAGTGTGGGTGGCGGCGACTGTGGAGTTGGGAAGCGATAGTCGTGTTTAATGGTGGTGGTGGTGGTTGTGGTTGTGGGTTTTGATGGTGGGCAGCGGTTATGGTGTGTAATGGGTGGTGGTGGTTGTGGTGTTTGATGGGTGGTGGGATGTGATAAAAAGAAGAGGTGGTTGGGGGAAGAGGAACAAGAGGTTGAAGAAGATTAGGGTGCGTTTAGTTGTAGAAAAATTTCTTTAATTTTCAATTTCAATTTCTTTAGAAACAGTGAATGGTTTTTATCCCTAGAAACGTGCTATAAAATTAGAGAATGCGTTTAGATGATTTTTTTTAGAAAATTGAAAAATGCATGGGGGAAGGAAAGAGTAAAGGGTTCTTTCCTAAATTCTAGTTATAATTTGGAAAATGAGATTTTCATTCTTTCAGAAAGATTTCTCAAAAATGTGCGACTAAACGGATTTTCCGTTTTTTCAATTTCCAATGAAAAATTTTCTGGGAAAATGGAGGATTTTTCACCAACTAAACGCACCCTTAATCTTTGGATTAGAGAGCAACTAAGAAAAAAGAGGGGTGTTTGGTTTTAACTTGTTGACTAGACATTTTAACTTAGAAACCTACTAATTGTCTGATATTGCATATAAAAAAAAGTTTGAAACCTTAAATTGAGGAAAAAAAAGTTTGATACCTTAAATTAAAATTCAACCTAAGTGCAATACCTTTTCATGCAATTTGCTCTTGAAAAAATATATTCTCCGTATATATATTTAACAACAATTTTACTCGATAACGGTAAAAGTCAAATATTCAATGATGCTTGAGGTTGAGGATGGCCATATTGACCTTGATTTGATGGCAGACGTAATCGAGTTTTTCGATTAATAAATTTTATGCCTAGGTTAATGCTAAAAACCTTTTGGAATTGTCATTTGCATGTACTAAAAAAACAAGAATTTAGATTGGGCATAAGAACGGAGTACGTATCTGCACATGCTCAATTCCGCCCTAACCGTAAGTTATGATGGAAAGGGATGGTTTTGGGGTATATTTGGAACGAGAGATTATTAAGGCCTATGATTAAAAAAAATAAAAAATAAAAAATTTTAGTCAAAAAATAATCTTTGTTTGGCAAACTAAGATTGTGAATTATTTTAGAAATAAGTTCTCAAAAAATAAGTTCCTAAAACCATTTTTAATCTTTTTCAACACTAGTAATAGTATCAGCATCAGCAACATCTAATTTTGCCAAACATACCCTTGATAGTTTAATAAACAAATTAATAGACTGTAGTGATGTATAAAGTTCGAGCTCAAGTATGTTGACCAAGCTAAAAAACTGTAAACACGTTAACTTGACCATACTCTTGTCGAGTTTTTAAAGCCCGATGTAACCTTTAAATAACAATATGTTACACATCGGCTGCAAATTATACGAATTATAGTTCAAGCACGAAGTCCATTCGAGCTTTTGAGGTATCTCCGGTCTCCAAATTTAAATCAAGCTCGAATCCTTTCTTAAGTCGAGTTTGTGCGATGCTTGGGGGAAACAACTAGTGTGATAACTGTTGGACCCAAGCCCAAACAAATTGGTGAAAACCGATTTAACCAGAAACCGGCTCATTTGTGAGTTGTGGCCTTAACAGAAGTATTAACCATTTTGCAGGGAGCAAAAAAAAAAAAAAAAAAAAAAAAAAAAAAAAAAAGAATCTATATACACACATTATAACCTCGATTTAGTATTACGGGAACTTGAATCAGAGATTGATATGATTGGTTAGCTGTTGAAGCTTCATGACTTGTCGGCTTAGGCAACGCGCAATTCACGATTATTCATTTGGGTGTCGACTTTGTTTTTCAGTAATTTTTAGGCTTGGGCATGTTCGGCTCAAGAATGGTTTTTCCCACCCAACATAGCCCGAAGGGATTTGTTGAAACAATAATAGCCCAATAATCACAAACATTAAACTACAACATTTAACACTATATAAAACCCAAAACCATTAGAAGATTACAAGTCCAACAATATTATAAACTATAGAACTTCAAAAGGCTAAACGTGAAATGTTTGGTCATGAAAACGGTTTGGTTCAGTGTGTGTTCAAAGCCGAAATCAAACTGATGTTATTGGGTTCTTAGTCTTGGTACGATCCCATTAATCAGTTTGGTTTTCTCGGACAGTTCTTTTGGTTTTAGTGTTTAGTTTCGAACTTTTTTGTGCACCCCCAAAAGACGTATATCAAATGAGCCACGAGCGTGTTGAAGGATAGGCGCACCCATATATAATTAGCTCATGACAATCAAAAGGCGCATGTTTTCACGGTTCCTGTTTATTTACTATGATAAGAGAGACTGAAGTATGTTGCCTATAATACGGAAGAACAAAAAATAAAAAATCATTTTACTAGGACAGCATAACTGTCATAACATTATTATTCATAACTAGTTGGACTCTGTTGAGTAGTTCTACTGCCTCAGGTGTAAGGAAACCAAATGTATCAAACGCGAAAGGAATAAACACGTGTTGATTTTCAATGCATGCTTTCTCGTGTTTTGTCACTTTGCACGAGGCGGCTTTTAAAGCAGCATGTCTTGGCTGTAAAACCCCGACTACTCAACCCCACGAGAGGAGAAACCCATGTCAGATCCACACAAGCATGTTTCCCTCCAACCCATCCAAAAATCAAAATGTCTGCCGGTCTCAATGTAGATCTTCCATCCAACGGGTCCGTCAAAAGGTTCACAGGCGCTTCTTTCTTGGCGGAGATCACGGCATGCCTACATACATAAAAAAAGACCTCTCTAACAAAATCATGTCTGTACTTGAAGCCCGGATCATAACTTATACTTTTATACATATAAAGTATGATGTCTTTTAAGACACAAACAAAAAATATCTCATATTGCAAAAATATACCATGAAAACCATCTCTTTCAAAAAATAGATAGATAAGGCTTTACTTTCATTAAATTGGATATGAATATGAAATCTTTAAATAGCAAGTTAATGGAAGGTGTCCAAACGTCCCGTATATTATTTCCTCATTTAGATAAGGCAGAGTCCTAGTACCTTTATGAAATGTCACATTCTAAATCTAGAGTACGTACAACCTTTTGTTCCTGAGATACGATCTTTAGTTAGGTAACAATAGTTCATTTTATTTTTTTCTTCATTTGAAGATTTAAAGTATAGAAATATCTGATTTTGTAAAAAAAATGTTATTTTTTCTATTATCTATGATACGCTAATTTATCTTTAAATTATATTGTCAAGCAGAAAAGGTTATTGAACAATACTGGGGTCAAATCTGAGGAAAATATAAACAATTTTAAATTTTTACTTATTTGCTCAATCTTTATATTAACCACAATTAAGTATATAAAATGTAAAACACCTATCGTTTGATCATTTGAAAGGGAAAAATGGACAAATAAGTGCATTCAAGCAATTCGACCATATCACTTTTAAGAGGGTCTCTAATGTCAAGTCTCATAACGCAAGCATATTGCATCTTGGTTGGGATACATTTCCATCAAATAAGTTTTAACCCTCAATGCTTTAAAGAAAGGCTATTAAGATCGAGATCCTACTATAAATCGTTTTTTACTTTGCAAGGTCGGAATCGTAAGATCGGATCGACATCGAAAGATCCTACTTAAATGTCTAAAAGTCTTATTTTTCTAGTAATTCGTGTTCAAAGATGATTGTATAACAAATGAGAGAAGAAAAAAGATTTCTGAAAGTTATAGTAATATGAGAATGTGACGCTTAATGCTCTAAAATACAAAAATAGATAACTGGTAATTAAGGACGTTGAATCTTTTAATAATAAAAAAATCTAACCGGTAATCTATTTATTTATAGTTTATTAGTTAGTTAAATTAAGGGAAGTATGATCGAAACGGATCGAGATTTTACGATCCTATGGTAAGATCGGAGCATACTTAAAATCCTATGCTTTTTAAGATCCTACGAACGATTGACTCGTTTTTTCTTAACGGGATCGTAAGATCAGAATATCTTAAGAGCTAGATCAAGATCTTAACAACTATGCTTTAAAGTTTAAACATTTGTAAGGGTGTGTTTGTTTTTTGAAAAAATGTCTTACTAGCCTTTTACTCTTGTCGATTCAGAGACGGTAAGAGGTGGTCAGACATTAGTGTTGTTAAGATCAGAATATCTTAAGAGCTAGATCAAGATCTTAACAACTATGCTTTAAAGTTTAAACATTTGTAAGGGTGTGTTTGTTTTTTGAAAAAATGTCTTACTAGCCTTTTACTCTTATCGATTCAGAGACGGTAAGAGGTGGTCTGACATTAGTGTTGTTAGGGTGTGTTTATTAAAAAAAAAAAAAAAAAAAAAAAAAAAAAAAAAAAAAAAAAAAAAAAACTTACTTGCCCTCTTACTCTGACCAGTAAGAGGTGGGCAGATGTTTTGCTTGTTTATTTTTTTCTTTTGAGTCAGACCCAGTTAGACATATAACATCTTACTCAATAAGATGTGAAGGACTTGTCTTACAGCCTCTTACTCGATAAGAGATTGAAGACTCGTGTTAATATAATATATTTGATGGTTGATTAACTATGTTATATTTGTGATAAAAAGTCTGGTTTCATATTTACATAAGTAACTTAAATAAATTGCAGAAACGAGCACTTAAAATCATTCGGACAATTATACAAAAACAAACAACATTATTTCGTTCAGATTTAGACTTTCTAGCCACCTCTTACTGGTAATATGTGGTAGTCAGATTCAGACCTAAAACATCTTAATGAAACAAAGACACCCTTAGTTTTTTTCTTTTAACTCAGAACCGGTTAGACATTTAACATCTTACTTAATAAATGGTGGAGTGATTGTCTTATTGCCTCTTACTCTATACGAGATTGAAGACTTGTGTTAATATAATATAGGGTTTTATATTAAATAGGTTACCCAACTTTGCGTTTTTATGCACCTAAGTTACCCAACTTTTTTTTTTGTGCAAATGGGTTACTGGACTATCCTTACCGGGCAAAATAGTGACCCAACTATTTTGCACTTGTTATAACCGGTTGGCATGCCACGCTGGCAGCTGACTTTTATTTTTTAATTATACAAATAAGTTACTGGACTTTGCGAATTTGTTCACCTAAGTTACTGAACTTTGCGAATTTGTTCACCTAAGTTACTAAAGTTTTATACAAATAAGTTACCGAAAATTGTTAATTTAGGCTACCCTTATAAGTCACATAAAAAACACCCTCACTCACCAAACACCTCAACGCCACAACATAAATATATGTTTTTAAATACGTTTTGTATACAAAAATGTATACAAAAATTATATAATAATGTATTTAAACACGTATATAAAAACGTATACAAGAATGTCTATAATAACATATACAAAACGTATAAAAAAACTTATATAAAAGCATGTATAAAAACGTTTGATAAGAATTTTTTTGTAATAACGTATATAAAAACGTGTAAATTCTAACGAAATCTACTTAATTCGCTAAATATGGTGTTCAATTTATCAGCTCACAATCTTCGAAAACATAAACTGCATCAACATTATTCGCAAAAAAACCAACGCCCAGCCGCAACGCGGCGGACCGGGGCAAGATATTTAACGAAATCCACTTAATTCGCTAAATATCTTGTAAATAAATATATATTACTCATTCGATTACTAAGCTACGCAACTTTGTTAATTTAAGCTACCCTTATCAGTCACATAAAAAACACCCTCACTGACCAAACATCTCAACGTTTTATACACACTTTTATATACATTTTTAGACACATTATTATATACTTTTTATGTACGTCTTTATAAACGTGTATAAAAATGTTTGATAAGAACGTTTTTGTACCAATGCCTAGCCGCAACGCGGCGGACCGGCGCACAACTCGTTTAGTTAACACAACGCTTGTAGATTTTTCTTGTAAATAAATATATATTAGTAACCCAATTAAAAAAAAATTGAGTAACTTAGACGAACAAAATCGCAAAGTTGAGTAACTTATTTGAACATAAAGCTGACTGATTTAGGCAAAAGCAGTCAACTAAAGTCAACCACGGATGTGATCAATATAGTCAAACTCCTTAGGCTCAATGCTCCGTCGAATATAGTGTTTCCCCGGGTCGTTATGTCCCGACGAGGTGTGAATGGTTATCAAACGGATCTGTGATCGGGTGAATTTGGACAGAAAGGGGTTTGTGTTTTATTTGAACTAAGGAATATACGAAGAAATAGCTTAAATAAGCTATATGAACGGTTATGTGAAAGCTAGATACTTAAAAAAGTTTAATATCTAAAAACACGCACGTTTACATTTTAAATAACGTAAACATACAAAATAAAACGTGAAATGTGAGAAATAAAATTACTACGGATATGACAATTAACTTTTTACAATCCTAATGAGATAAGAAAATTTTTGGAAAATTAAAATTAATTTTTACACTACTAAATTAATTAATTAATTAAATACTATTTTCTAATTACTTATTAATTATTTAAATTAACCTAAAGTATAACTAATTATGAGATTACACTAATAATATGAAAAACAAATTTGGAAAAATCTAAAATATTATAAAATTAATTTTCAAACTGAAAACATATTTTTCCTATTTTTTTAATAATTATTATTAATTAAAAACTAATTTAAACTATTTAAAAATACACTAAATAATAAGAAAATGTAAAATAAGCTTAGAAAAATAAAATTAAAACTTAGAAAAATCTAAAGTAATATAAAACTAATTTTAAAACAGAAAATATATTTTTAAGCCTTTTTAAATAATTATTATTAATTATTAACTAATTATTAATTAGTAAAAACTAATATTAATTATTAAAAATACTAAATGGAAAAAGAAAAATATGAAAAAATTACTGAAATTATTTTATAACTACAGGAACCTAGGAAAATTATAAAAATGAGGTTTGCTTTTTGAAAAAGCTGAAAATAAGCCAAATGGCTTAAATAGAAGCTATCACTATTTTAAATTTTGTCTTTTTCTGGATTTTCTTTTTGAAAACTAATTTATACTAAAAATGAAAAGCTTTTTGTAAAGGGAAAACAGCTAGTGCTCAAGAATACGCACTTTGAGTGCTTAATGGCTTGATAGTTTGACTTTGGTCAACTGTCAGAGCTAAAAGCTTTGAAATAAGCTCTAAGCTGAGACCAGGGGTGGTTTAAGATTCAAACAAGTGAGATAGCTTATAATGAAGCTAAGGCAACAAGAAATTAGCACAAGATCAGCCAATAAGCTGATAAGCAAACCTAATTACCACACAGATCCAACAGGCCTGATTGGCCAACTTTGGGCTAGTGTGGGGCCCACAAGACAAGAGTGGAGCCAATAAGCTGAGCTTATTGGCTTCCCAAAAATCTAGGAAACAAGTTGTGGGTCTCACTGGTGAGGCTTGGAGTGACCCTGGAAGTTGGGGTGTTAGACTGAGGGCAGTGTGCAGGGCAACACCTTGCCCTGCAGGTGTGTTTGAGCCAGTGTAGGGCCCACAACAAAAATAAAAAAAATGAAGTGAAGGGGTGATGAGGCAAAAAATGAACTACTTTTAGGGGGTCATTTAAGCCCGGAATTGAATTTATTTGATCAAATATTGCCCTAAATCGTTCCTTTTGTGATTTTAGGTACTTTGAGAGTGAAATCTGGAAAAGGAAGCAATTCGGACGTTTTTGGAGCATAAAAGTGAAGAAAACGCCAAAGTCTTAATTTTTCTTGCTGGGAACAGTAGGTGACGGCGTCAAGAGCAACACCCTGACGGCGTCAAGAGCACTTTTTCATGAGGACCCAGTACAGATTTGACGGCGTCACAAGAAAGGGCGTCAAGAGTAAAAGTCATGACGGCTTGGAAATGCATAACACATGGCGGCGTCAGAAGTAGATCAAGGCAGTCCGAGAAGAGTTTTGGCGGCGAGGTGACGGCGTCACAATTTTGGTCTTGACGCCGTCAGACCCCTTTTCCTATATATAGTTTTCTAATTTTCACATTAAAAAGGAGAAGTTTTGGAGAAACCCTAAGTACGAACTTGGTGCATATTTTACAGGTTTTTCAAGGGTTCTAAGCCCTTGATACCTTTCATGTGTAATTGAGATAAGTGTTCTTTTAATTCAATCAATATGTCTATGTGTTGGTTGTCTATATCTTGTTCTTGTCTTAATTCCATCATGCTAGGCTTGATCTATCTTGTGTTTGCTTAGATCTAATGAAACCTAGATGTTGATTATGTGTTGATTACTTGTTTATAATTGTCTTGGATGAATGAATTTATATGTTAGGCTTAAGAAAACTGGCAGATCTCCAAATGGTAACATGTTTGAACGTCTTAGGAAACATGAACCTATTGCACTAAGGTCTTTATTGGTTGTATTTAATGCATGAGCCACTGTTTATAATCCCTATGGTTGTGCTGGGCATGGTATAGGAGGAGATAAGAGCTCATAGAATTGGGGAGTTATGTGCGATACCCCATGAATGGTATTAAGGAATACAATCTGTCATCCATGCAACTATAACAAGTAATTAACATGTAAAAGATGTCTAGGGAGTAGTGAAATCTAAGTAAACACATTTTCTCCATTTATTGCTCACAACATTAGTATAATTTAGTTTATTTTCATTTCTAGTATTTTATTTTGATTGCATCTTTAGTATTGGGTTAGTTGACTAGCAACTAATTCCGCCCAAATCCTTCAAACCCGAGATTTTTATTTGCTTTCTAAAAAATATAAAAATACAAAAAGAATCATCTCTCATCTTTAGAACTAGTATTTAGGTTTTCTAATCCTAGCGACACTATTCCTAGTTGAACGATCAATCCCCCGGTACTTGTCACTATACTATACTACAACGATCAGGTACACTACCTGGTGGGGGTTGTAAGCTTCTCAAGATCCCTTGAGAGGTAAAGCCTGGTGCGATTCCCACGTATCAAGGGGGAACTCAAAGATGAGCTGGGGGACTTTGCACCCAAAAAGTTTCAAAGCCTCAAACTAAGTACAAAATTCTACAATATTCTTGGAAATTTAGGTTTTCTGCAAAAAGGTGGTTTTTGACTTTTTCAGTTATGATGAAAGTTTGACCTTGGTGAAGTTTGATCCTAATTTATTGAGTGAAAATGATATAATAAGCTACAATAAAACTGAAATACGGTATATTTACAACTAATGAAAGGATGAAGGGGGTTATGCTACTACAAACTCCAACAGTTAACTAAAATGGTGAGTTTTAAAGAGATTATTGACTTTTTGTTAAATAGCTACTGATATTATGGTATTAATATCCTAATGTGACCTAATGAATCATGTTTCACTATCTTGCAACCACTGAAACACACAAGAACAAAGTGAAGCAAGCAAATCCAAACACTCCCTAATCCTTTGACTGTTTTTGAATTAGTGAAGGAAATGGTGAATTGAGGCAATCTTACTGATACTAACCTATGATATAAGCTATATAGACTATGTATAAGCTATACTGAAAAGGAAATAAGCACAATGACAAGCATAAACAAAAATAGGTGATTAAAACTAATATAAGAACCAAAGGAGTGATTTACGATGGGAAGTACAATGCAAACCTTAATTCAAAAGCACAAAGCTTATAAGAGCTTGATACCAAGCTGAATGGAACAGAAAACAATCCCAAACATCCTGCTAAATCACCTTGCTACAATAATATCCTTCAGTTGACTTTCATTGACTTTTTTGATTTGTTGAAATAAAACAAAGTTTAAACACAACTGAGTTCACAAAAAGCTATACTTAGCTTGAATGAACTCAGTAAAGAGAGGGTGAGGCTTATGAGAGCTTTTTGAGCACAATAGAGTTTTTAATCTACATAATAAAATTTAACAGTGAATAATATAAAACAATAACTGAATTACTTTGATTAAAAGGGTAAATTTAACACTGAAACAGAGAGTACAAGACCAAATTAGAAATGATTCACTAATTTAAGTTACATTTGACCTAAATTACACTAAGAAAAATAAAAACTAACTACTACTGCTTCTGCTTCTTCCTTTACTTCTTATAAAGGATTCCAGGTCTCTAGGGTCCATTGAACATATCCCACTTTCTTTTGAGCCATTGGATGGCTTTAAATCATCTGAGCCGTTTGATTTAAATTTGGCGGAAAAAAGGGAAAGGCAGGCTTGGGTGGGTTTGTGATGAGTGTGTAAATACTCATCATTTTTACCTGTTCTGAGCTGCCAAAACATCTAAAAAACACTCAGTAATGCATCAAAATACTAAAAATATTTCAAAAGTGTGTTTTATATGTTTTAGATGCAAAATGTTTAAAAACAAACGAAAAACGAACAAAGTTTGCACAATTGGCAGTTTCAGTCCCTCAAGTTTCAAAAATTGACAAAACTAGTCCCTGAAGTTTTAAAACGAAAGAAAAGTCAAACCAAGGTTTTCTAAAGTCAAAAATTGTCAAAAAAAGTCCTTGGGTAAAAAGTTTGAGAAGATTACATGTTTGGCCCCTCAAAATCCAAAATTGGCATAAAAGGTCCCTGGAGTTTCAGAAAATGACAGATTTGGTCCCTGGTGGGGTAATTTTGAAAGAAAAATCATTTTGGGTCCTTGGGAAGTTACAAAAATCATTTTTGATCCCTGGATGAAAATTTTGAGAAAATTACAAGTTTAGTCCCCGGAGTTTAGAAATTTGCAAAATTGGTCCCCGGGTGTTTTATTTTGGAAAATTGTAATTTTTATCCTTATAATATTCTAACTTGTCAATTTGGGTCCTTATAATAAATGTGGGAAAGAATCATATCAGGTCCCTCATCTTTTGGTAAATTGCAAATAAGGTCCTTGTGTTCTTTAAAGTTACAAATACAAACGGACCCTTGGTTTTATTATATACCCAATCCACCAAGCCAAATCCCCAGCCCACTCATAAACTTGGCCCAAACTAAAACCCTTAGCCCACTCCCCACTTCAAACTAACACCCCGTTTTATTTAAATATGGTCAAAAAAGCCGGTCAAACCCACCATCTCCTTCCCTTACCTCCAAAACCAGAATTCCAGGTGGTATTCCCTCCCCCTCTTGCTCCACTTGAGCCTGCACCACCACCCTTATCCTCTCCCCTCACACAACCCAAGAACCTATCACCTCCACCCCCCTAGGTCTTGTACAGAATCAAATTGCATAAAAATCCTTTCCTGCCAAAATTGCAAAGGAAGAAAAGGTGATCCAAAATACAAGCAAGTTGCTGGGATTTGACCAGTGGGACCCACATGACACTCTGGGATGCTATAAAGAGAAAGAGGAGCAGAAGTGAGAGAGTATTAGTGTTGTTTTAGTTTTAGGTAATCGTAGGTAGTGTGTTATCTTTTCAATTTAAAGCTATTGTAATCAGGTTACCAATTGTATTTTGAACCTCCTTTACCTTTAATTCCAAGTAATTTTCACAGAATTCTTACTTTGCAAATTTCAAGTAGAATTGACAAGTTTACTTGAATGTTGTTTTGAGTTGTTAAGGCTGTTCATTTTAGTCAAATTAAGTTACTAATAAGTTTTTATACCCTTTCTAAGCTTTTAAAACTGATTTCATTCAGTTTACCAAAAATAATAAAAATTCAAGTAAAATCATTGGAAAATCAAAAATTACATGTGAAGCAGATTGATACATTGGAGCAAGGAGGTTTTGGAATTCCATGGGTTAGTAGCTCTGTGGAGAGCATATAGGGTGGTTCTTGGGTTCTTGTTCTGAGTTTTCAGTTTGGCTACTCCTTTGTAAGCATTTTCTTGTTCTTGGCATGTTACTGTAGAATCCCTAATTAGATGTTTATTTCTGTTTTTTTTAGTCTCTTTGGTATAATTTAGTCCAAATAAAGCTTAATATCCCTAGTTTGTTTAATTAAATCCATTGTTGCCTTGTTGTTCATTTTCACTGGTCATCACCTTGTTTTTTATTCAAGAAGTATTAACTGGATTGAATGGTGTTTCTATGCTTGATTGATCTTTTTACATCATAATTGAACTATTGGAATTGGATTCATGGGTTAAATCAAGTTGTTACTTGGAAAATCAAAAATCAAATCAAGTTAAGGAGTGTTTGGTTTGAACTGTTTCAGGGAATTTAAGCCTGCAAGTGTTGATAAATTTGGTTCCTTTAGTCCATAAGTAGCCCACTTAGGTTAGATATACTGCCAACACCAATAGTCTTAGTTGTGAAAGTCAAAATAACCATAATTACTTCCTAGTTAGTTAACTGTTAGTGAATTGGGGTGCTTAAACCCACATTTAGTTGCAAACTTAGCTTCTCTAGCTTATATTAGTCTTTTAATGCCTTATCACATCTTACTAAGTCATTAGGAATCAGTGGAAACTCAAATTAGTCAACTTTAATTGATTTCATCAAAAGTCAAAATTTCAAGTGCTCAGATTTTGCAAAACTTAGGAGATTTTTATAGAATTTAGGATTAGGTTTCAAGCCTTGAGCTTTTTAGGTTTAGTAGCCCCCCACCTTGTCTTTAAGTTCCCACAGCCCTTAGATTTTTATGATTTTCTTTGTGGGCCCCACAACCCTCCAAAGAGGGCTGCAGGGCTGAGTGGTTGCCCTGCACCAGCAGACACAGTCCACACCACCACCTTTGGTGGTGGTTTGTGACCACCTTAGTGGGTCCTAGTGTTTCAAATTTGGTTCTCCCAACCCCCATCCTACCAGGGAACAACAATTGACCAAAAGTTTGACCTAGTGAAGCAAGCAAATCCAAACACTCCCTAATCCTTTGACTGTTTTTGAATTAGTGAAGGAAATGGTGAATTGAGGCAATCTTACTGATACTAACCTATGATATAAGCTATAGAGACTATGTATAAGCTATACTGAAAAGGAAATAAGCACAATGACAAGCATAAACAAAAATAGGTGATTAAAACTAATATAAGAACCAAAGGAGTGATTTACGATGGGAAGTACAATGCAAACCTTAATTCAAAAGCACAAAGCTTATAAGAGCTTGATACCAAGCTGAATGGAACAGAAAACAATCCCAAACATCCTGCTAAATCACCTTGCTACAATAATATCCTTCAGTTGACTTTCCTTGACTTTTTTGATTTGTTGAAATAAAACAAAGTTTAAACACAACTGAGTTCACAAAAAGCTATACTTAGCTTGAACGAACTCAGTAAAGAGAGGGTGAGGCTTATGAGAGCTTTTTGAGCACAATAGAGTTTTTAATCTACATAATAAAATTTAACAGTGAATAATATAAAACAAGAACTGAATTACTTTGATTAAAAGGGTAAATTTAACACTGAAACAGAGAGTACAAGACCAAATTAGAAATGATTCACTAATTTAAGTTACATTTTACCTAAATTACACTAAGAAAAATAAAAACTAACTACTACTGCTTCTGCTTCTTCATTTACTTCTTATAAAGGATTCCAGGTCTCTGGGGTCCATTGAACATATCCCACTTTCTTTTGAGCCATTGGATGGCTTTAAATCATCTAAGCCGTTTGATTTAAATTTGGCGGAAAAAAGGGAAAGGCAGGCTTGGGTGGGTTTGTGATGAGTGTGTAAATACTCATCATTTTTACCTGTTCTGAGCTGCCAAAACATCTAAAAAACACTCAGTAATGCATCAAAATACTAAAAATATTTCAAAAGTGTGTTTTATATGTTTTAGATGCAAAATGTTTAAAAACAAACGAAAAACGAACAAAGTTTGCACAATTGGCAGTTTCAGTCCCTCAAGTTTCAAAAATTGACAAAACTAGTCCCTGAAGTTTTAAAACGAAAGAAAAGTCAACCCAAGGTTTTCTAAAGTCAAAAATTGTCAAAAAAAAGTCCTTGGGTAAAAAGTTTGAGAAAATTACATGTTTGGCCCCTCAAAATCCAAAATTGGCATAAAAGGTCCCTGGAGTTTCAGAAAATGACAGATTTGGTCCCTGGTGGGGTAATTTTGAAAGAAAAATCATTTTGGGTCCTTGGGAAGTTACAAAAATCATTTTTGATCCCTGGATGAAAATTTTGAGAAAATTACAAGTTTAGTCCCCGGAGTTTAAAAATTTGCAAAATTGGTCCCCGGGTGTTTTATTTTGGAAAATTGTAATTTTTATCCTTATAATATTCTAACTTGTCAATTTGGGTCCTTATAATAAACGTGGGAAAGAATCATATCAGGTCCCTCATCTTTTGGTAAATTGCAAATAAGGTCCTTGTGTTCTTTAAAGTTACAAATACAAACGGACCCTTGGTTTTATTATATACCCAATCCACCAAGCCAAATCCCCAGCCCACTCATAAACTTGGCCCAAACTAAAACCCTTAGCCCACTCCCCACTTCAAACTAACACCCCGTTTTATTTAATTATGGTCAAAAAAGCCGGTCAAACCCACCATCTCCTTCCCTTACCTCCAAAACCAGAATTCCAGGTGGTATTCCCTCCCCCTCTTGCTCCAATTGAGCCTGCACCACCACCCTTATCCTCTCCCCTCACACAACCCAAGAACCTATCACCTCCACCCCCCCCCCCCCCTAGGTCTTGTACAGAATCAAATTGCATAAAAATCCTTTCCCGCCAAAATTGCAAAGGAAGAAAAGGTGATCCAAAATACAAGCAAGTTGCTGGGATTTGACCAGTGGGACCCACATGACACTCTGGGATGCTATAAAGAGAAAGAGGAGCAGAAGTGAGAGAGTATTAGTGTTGTTTTAGTTTTAGGTAATCGTAGGTAGTGTGTTATCTTTTCAATTTAAAGCTATTGTAATCAGGTTACCAATTGTATTTTGAACCTCCTTTACCTTTAATTCCAAGTAATTTTCACAGAATTCTTACTTTGCAAATTTCAAGTAGAATTGACAAGTTTACTTGAATGTTGTTTTGAGTTGTTAAGGCTGTTCATTTTAGTCAAATTAAGTTACTAATAAGTTTTTATACCCTTTCTAAGCTTTTAAAACTGATTTCATTCAGTTTACCAAAAATAATAAAAATTCAAGTAAAATCATTGGAAAATCAAAAATTACATGTGAAGCAGATTGATACATTGGAGCAAGGAGGTTTTGGAATTCCATGGGTTAGTAGCTCTGTGGAGAGCATATAGGGTGGTTCTTGGGTTCTTGTTCTGAGTTTTCAGTTTGGCTACTCCTTTGTAAGCATTTTCTTGTTCTTGGCATGTTACTGTAGAATCCCTAATTAGATGTTTATTTCTGTTTTTTTTAGTCTCTTTGGTATAATTTAGTCCAAATAAAGCTTAATATCCCTAGTTTGTTTAATTAAATCCATTGTTGCCTTGTTGTTCATTTTCACTGGTCATCACCTTGTTTTTTATTCAAGAAGTATTAACTGGATTGAATGGTGTTTCTATGCTTGATTGATCTTTTTACATCATAATTGAACTATTGGAATTGGATTCATGGGTTAAATCAAGTTGTTACTTGGAAAATCAAAAATCAAATCAAGTTAAGGAGTGTTTGGTTTGAACTGTTTCAGGGAGTTTAAGCCTGCAAGTGTTGATAAATTTGGTTCCTTTAGTCCATAAGTAGCCCACTTAGGTTAGATATACTGCCAACACTAATAGTCTTAGTTGTGAAAGTCAAAATAACCATAATTACTTCCTAGTTAGTTAACTGTTAGTGAATTGGGGTGCTTAAACCTACATTTAGTTGCAAACTTAGCTTCTCTAGCTTATATTAGTCTTTTAATGCCTTATCACATCTTACTAAGTCATTAGGAATCAGTGGAAACTCAAATTAGTCAACTTTAATTGATTTCATCAAAAGTCAAAATTTCAAGTGCTCAGATTTTGCAAAACTTAGGAGATTTTTATAGAATTTAGGATTAGGTTTCAAGCCTTGAGCTTTTTAGGTTTAGTAGCCCCCCACCTTGTCTTTAAGTTCCCACAGCCTTTAGATTTTTATGATTTTCTTTGTGGGCCCCACAACCCTCCAAAGAGGGCTGCAGGGCTGAGTGGTTGCCCTGCACCAGCAGACACAGTCCACACCACCACCTTTGGTGGTGGTTTGTGACCACCTTAGTGGGTCCTAGTGTTTCAAATTTGGTTCTCCCAACCCCCTCCTACCAGGGAACAACAATTGACCAAAAGTTTGACCTAGTGATCAGTGGACCCCACCTAAATCACCACCATAAGTTTGTCCCCATTCTGTGAGATTTTCAGTTTGCTTAAGTGCTTATTTGGACCTTAACAGCTTATTTGTGATCAATTTTTGTTGTTTCTGGCTTATTGAAGTTTGTTGAGCTTATTTCTACCCATTTCCACCATTGTGGACCCCACCTACACCTATTTGAGCTTATTTGCCCAAACAGTCAACATAAGTCAATTGTCTAGCCAAAGGGGGTGCTACTGCTTATTTATAAGCAATTTTCAAAAGTGGTTTCACAAAAGTTTTTCATTTTCAGTAGTAAAGTAAAGTTGTAAAAGAAAATCCAAGAAAAATCAAGTTTAAATTAAGTGATAGTTTCTATTTAATTCAATTTAATTTTAATTTTCATTTTTAGATTTTTATTAAGTATTTAGTATTTTTATTAATTACCTCTTATATTAAAGTAAATTTAGTAATTTTTCTAGATTTTTATTCTGTCATTTAGTATTAATTAGATTTAATTTTAGTTTTCTTAATTATTAATTAATATTAAGTATTAAATAGCATATTTCGTTTTTATAAAGCATAACCTAGATTTTATATTTTTCCTAGCCTTAATATAGTATAATAGATTTTTAGAAAATATATTTTGAATTTCTACTGTTCATTTTACATTTTTCTCATTTTAATTGTTTAAATTAGACTTAAGTTAATTAAAAGGTAAATAATTAGTGGATTAATCTTAAAACATAATTTTTAGAGTTTTTATAATTTTGTAGGATTCCTGTGATGGTTAAGTAATTTTATAAATTTTCTTTTAATTTTCTAAGTTAATTTAGTATTAATTGTAATTTAAATTAGTTTAATTAAGTTAAATAGTTTTTAATTAATAACAAACCCATAAAAAGACAAAAATATTTATTTTTATTTTGTATACTTTCTTCAAGTTCAAATTAAGGTTTAGAAAATATTTTTGCTAATTTTTAGTTTAATTTATATCATTTGTCATTTTTAGTTAATTTAAATTAGGTTTTAATTTAGATTTTAAATAGTTTTATTAATTAAATAATATTTTAATCATTTTCATAATTTCATTTTCAATTTCAATTTCTTTTTAACTTTTTAGTTTCAAAAAGTGTCAAAAGCACCCCCCCTGTAGTTTGTTAAATACCAAATCCCACTTTCTCTGTCTGTTACGTGATCTGAATTGTAAATTTGTGCATATAACTGGTATCTGATTTTTGTGAATATTATATATGTGTACCAATACCAAAATAACAGTAGCAAAATCAATTCCACATCATCTGCGCTACTGTCCTCAGTGCCACTTACTCATAAACGATTTCCAAAGCACCATTTCAATCTCGCTGGGACTTTAACGACCCGGGGAAACACTATACTATCACCGGAGTATTGATTCTAAGCTGTTTGACTTTGTTGACCATTCACCTGGTCAATTTAAGTTGACTGTTCAGGATCAATCAAAATTTGGCGCCGCTGCCGGGGAGGTTGTTGCGTGTTTTAAAAAATCGTTTTAAGTTTAGTGGTTTTCAAAACCCTCCCTATACAAATTTCACACAAATTTGTGAAAAGTTTTTGTAAAAATATAATCATATCAAAAAGTTCATTAACACTTTTCCTAAAGTGTTAAAAACACCAAAAAAATTTAAAAACAACAAATCAGTTCCAAAAACAGTTGGTTTAAGGTAAGTTCTGACATTAAATTGCGAACTGAAGAGGAAACCTATTTACTTCCTCCCGCCAGCCTGTGAGTAATCTTAAAAGAACGATTTCGGTTAACGAATCAGTTCCAAAAAAATATTTCCCAAAGTTTTGTGCACACACACCCATAAGCCTAAAGCAGTTTTTCAAAATAATAAATACAAACCCATAATAAGTTCCCAAACTAAAGATTAAAACTTGCCTTTATATCCCTGTGAGTGGTGTACCTTTTTCAAAGAAGCCATTCACTTGTGATTATTGGTTTAAGTTCCCTGTGGTTTTGCCTCGATTTTGTTTTGAAAAGTTGTTTTTGGTGCATGTGCACTAAACATGTTTCTCAAAAATACCAAAAATATTCACCTTTACCCTCTCACCTGTTTGATTCTTCATCCCTTTACCCTCTATCCTTTTGATTCTACCATCTTCCACTTGTCCCATAATTGATTCTAATGGCATCTCTCGATGACGATTTCTTTGAACAAAGGGCCTATGAGAGCAACATTGAAAAACTTATGGCCTTGTCAAAGATATCGAGATGTCGTGTTGATTATGATGGACCATCGATTCCTATTCCCTCTCCGGTGAGGGAAAGGGATCATGAAACCTGGATGACAAAGGACCCGGGTACTTTCCCCTAAGCTCACAATTGCTCCTAAATCGTCAAGAATTGACCCTAACCTTTCACGGTTTACGGTTAAAAGTTTGTCAAGCAAACGTACTGAGCTTAGGGCAGTGACTGAAAAGAACGACTTGCCTAATCTTCACATTCAAAAACCCGAGACCATAACGGAAATGGTGGAAATTGCTAGCTCTAAGAGCACACCGCTTGTCCCACCTCCGGCTTTTATTCCTTGTGTTGGTTGTGGTGAGCCGCTTTTCGGTTTCCCATGTCGTTGGTGTATATGTGTACAATGTGGTAACGATATTCGAAACGGGAGTTGTTTGTTTTGTGGGTCGAGTAATTCATTTGCTTATGATCCTAATCAAAACTCATTCAACAACTCCTTAAATTTTTCCAACTACCCATCACATTCATACGATCAAGAATCATATTATCCTAATCTCAATAATGCTTCGTATCAAAATACACCAAGTCAGGCCCAACAGTTTTACTGTTGTGAGTATTGTGGTGGCCCTCACTACAGCTCTGATTGTCAAATTAGGAATCAGTTTGTCTATGAACAGGTTCCTTGTAACAATCATGAATTTGGTTTTGACCAGCCCTCACAATACACAAACCCTCAACCACCGCCTCAGGACGAGTTAGCTAGAGCTGAATTTATTATGAATCAAACTCAATTCAACAAGACCATTCAAGATAGTATAAAATGTCTTAAGGATTTGATTCTTAGAAAACAAAAGCCTCCTGTTAACTCATTTTATTTTGAGGATGAAAGTGATGAGGATGAACCATTTGAGGAGGTAAACCCTAAGGAAACTTCAGATATCTTGCCAATGGGGGATAAGGAAGTCAAAATCAATCCTCTTGAGGAGATTGATAACCTTGTTCCAATCCCAAAGGTATCTGAGAAACCTCTTGATTCAACTTCAGTTGAAACTGCTTCAGTAGAAATACAGGGAGAAAAGATTATGATTGAATCACTAGCAGTAGAAATCATGGAACTTGTAGAAACCATGACTGCTAGTCCTTCTCAACTCCCTCAGTCTGCTGTTATCACACCCGAAGTTCACACTCACTCTCCGAACATGGGGGATGAGCATCTTAGCACTGTTCCTAATAAGGAATCGGACGAATTCATAAAGTCTAGTGCTGAGAACCTTGTCCCAATCCCAGGAGAGTCACAGGGGACTTTTGATCATGTGTGTGATCTACCTTCTCACCCTGAAAATCCAAAAGATCATTTTGAGACTTTCTCCGATTTTAATGATGATTGTACATCTTATGGAGAAGTTGAGTATGAAGAGGCTCCACTGCCTCATTCGGATGTTGACCCTCTTATTGAGGAGTTCACAAACGAACTTACTCACATCAATCCACTTCCTTTGGGAAATGATGATGGTCTCCTTGATTTTGAAGCCGATATGGGAGAAACTGAAAATCTTTTAAACTCTAATCCCAACATCGAGCTTAGTACTTCACATGCTGATGAAAATTCTTTATCTTCTGGAGACATCAGTCATGTGGAAGGATTGCCTTCTGAGCTAGTTAGCTTAGAAGAAGAGAATGATGAGATTGACACTGAAATCAAAGATGAAGCACTTCGTGCAACATTATTGAAAGTCAATCTCCTCATTTCTAAAATCGAGGCTTTCAAAGAGAAACCTATTTCATCTCCTATCCCCATAAAGGATAGTAACATTCTCTCCGATGACCCTATACCGGAATTTGAAGCCTTTACTTTTGATCCTATGGGAGAGAAGATTAGTGGCAGTACCACTTCTCATTCTCATAATTCTCTCCCTGATTATGAATCATTTACCTTCGATGAGTTCTCCTGTGAACTCACGCACATCAATTCAGAATATGATTCATTCACATTTGATGAGTTCACCTGTGAACTCACTCATATCATGACTCCTCCGGAGTATGATGACCCGGGGGGAGATGCACTCAATCATGAGAATTTGCAAAGTCCCACCCACCCTCCCGGGATGTTTACGAGCTTACCCTTTGAAATCCAAACTCAGGCTACGGAACCTGCTCTCGAGGAAGAAAATCCTATAATGATTTTCATCATAGTTTTCTTCCTGATGCGTGGGAATCGCACCTTGCTTTACCTCTCGAGGGATCTCGAGAAGCTTACAACCCCCACCAGGCAGTGTACCTGATCGTTGTAGTATAGTATAGTGACAAGTACCGGAGGATTGATCGTTCAGCTTAGGAATAGTGTCGCTAGGATTAGAAAACCTAATTAATAGTTCTAGAGGTGAGAGATGATTATTTTTGTATTTTTATATTTTTATGAAAGCAAGTAAAATCTCGGGTTTTGAAGGAGTGGGCGGAATTAGTTGCTATTCAACTAACCCAAAGCTAAGATGCAATCAAAATAAAATAATAAAAATGAAATTAAACTAAATTATACTAAAGTTGTGAGCAGTGGTTGGAGAAATTGTGTTTACTTAGACTTCACTACTCCCTAGATATCTTTTACATGTTAATTACTTGTTACACTTGTATGAATGACGGATTGTATTCCTTAATACCATTCGTGGGGTGGCATACATAACTCCCCAACTCTATGAGCTCTTATCTCCTCCTACACCATGACCCAGCACAACTATAGGGATTGTAAACAGTGGCTCATGCATTAAATACAACCAATAAAGACCTAGTACGCCTCGGTTCATGTTTCTTAAGACGTTCAAGCATGTTACCATTTGGAGATCTGCCAGTTTTCTTAAGCATGGAAATTTGGTACTTAGCCGTTTTCTTCACTTTTATGCTCCAAAAACGTCCAAAATAACTTCTTTTCCAGAATTCACTCTCCAAACACCTAAAATCACACAAGGAACGATTTAGGGCAATATTTGATCAAATAAAGTCGGATTCGGGCTTAAATGACCCCCTAAAAACGGATCATTTTTCGCCTCATCACTTCCTTTTCTTCACCTACAGGGTGACTTCTCCTATTCTTCACTCCTTCGGGAATGAAGACACTATATTTGACCCCGGCATTTTCATGTACCATTATTTTGAGCCGGGATTATATCTCATCGGTGTGGAACTTTCACGTGCTTCAAATGTTTATCCAAACATCTTGAATGAAAGTCCGATGGAGATTCTTTCTTCCACATCATGCTTCCCCAAGGACAAATGAATTTGGGGTCGAGTCAAGCTAGTGACTCGGTAAACAAAAACAGTAGCATGTTTATAGGGTTTTCACCCTAAGTGTGGGGGACTCCCCCATGCTGTGATTACAAAAGTGAAAAACAAAATGGTGTTTTCCACGCTTAGCTTGTAATGCTGCCCTTTTACGTTCCAAGAGTCGGCATAATAGCCGGGACTTTGAATATTGAGGACAATATTCATGCTTAGTGTGGGGGGTATTCGCTATTCTAGCGAATTTTATCACATTTTACTATCTTATACCCCCGTTTTTTACCAAAATTTTTCAAAAATTTTTCACTAAAGTTTAAAATTTTTTGTGGTAATCAGTCCGCCAAAGTCTAAAATGACAAATGGATTGGCTAGTCCAGGAGCAAACGGCTCTTGGTAAAGACATCTCAAACCCGTTGATGGCTTGCAATTTGCCCAAAATTGTATGGTTCCTCAACTCCCCAAAAGTAAATGAGTTGGCTAGCCCGCAAGATTATAGCTTGTGGTAAAGGCTGTGGAAAATCCATAATTGGTAATCAGCTCACCAAGATGTTGACTTAGTCTATCAAGATGCTGGCTAGTCCAGAAGCAAACGGCTTTTGGTAAAGACTAATCAAATCCGTTGACAGCTGGTGGTTTGCTCAAAATCACACGGTTATCAGGTGTGCCACAGTTCTTACACCTGGCTACTCCAGAAGTGATGGCTTTTGGTAAAGAGATTCTCAAATCCATCAAGTTTTTCTCAAAAGATTGCTAGGGACTAGCAATGTTTTAGTGTGGGGGATTGATGAGTGTGTAAATACTCATCATTTTTACCTGTTCTAAGCTGCCAAAACATCTAAAAAACACTCAGTAATGCATCAAAATACTAAAAATATTTCAAAAGTGTGTTTTATATGTTTTAGATGCAAAATGTTTAAAAACAAACGAAAAACGAACAAAGTTTGCACAATTGGCAGTTTCAGTCCCTCAAGTTTCAAAAATTGACAAAACTAGTCCCTGAAGTTTTAAAACTAAAGAAAAGTCAACCCAAGGTTTTCTAAAGTCAAAAATTGTCAAAACAAGTCCTTGGGTAAAAAGTTTGAGAAAATTACATGTTTGGCCCCTCAAAATCCAAAATTGGCATAAAAGGTCCCTGGAGTTTCAGAAAATGACAGATTTGGTCCCTGGTGGGGTAATTTTGAAAGAAAAATCATTTTGGGTCCTTGGGAAGTTACAAAAATCACTTTTGACCCCTGGATGAAAATTTTGAGAAAATTACAAGTTTAGTCCCCGGAGTTTAGAAATTTGCAAAATTGGTCCCCGGGTGTTTTATTTTGGAAAATTGTAATTTTTATCCTTATAATATTCTAACTTGTCAATTTGGGTCCTTATAATAAATGTGGGAAAGAATCATATCACGTCCCTCATCTTTTGGTAAATTGCAAATAAGGTCCTTGTGTTCTTTAAAGTTACAAATACAAACGGA
This sequence comes from Artemisia argyi, assembly GCA_030686995.1. Lineage (NCBI taxonomy): Eukaryota > Viridiplantae > Streptophyta > Magnoliopsida > Asterales > Asteraceae > Artemisia > Artemisia argyi. The sequence goes on from CM060701.1 coordinate 55,170,870, forward strand.
CCCTAGGTTTTATTATATACCCAATCCACCAAGCCAAATCCCCAGCCCACTCATAAACTTGGCCAAAACTAAAACCCTTAGCCCACTCCCCACTCCAAACTAACACCCCGTTTTATTTAAATATGGTCAAAAAAGCCGGTCAAACCCACCATCCCCTTCCCTTACCTCCAAAACCAGAATACCAGGTGGTATTCCCTCCCCCTCTTGCTCCACTTGAGCCTGCACCACCACCCTTATCCTCTCCCCTCACACAACCCAAGAACCTATCACCTCCACCCCCCCCCCCCCCCTAGGTCTTGTACAGAATCAAATTGCATAAAAATCCTTTCCCGCCAAAATTGCAAAGGAAGAAAAGGTGATCCAAAATACAAGCAAGTTGCTGGGATTTGACCAGTGGGACCCACATGACACTCTGGGATGCTATAAAGAGAAAGAGGAGCAGAAGTGAGAGAGTATTAGTGTAGTTTTAGTTTTAGGTAATCGTAGGTAGTGTGTTATCTTTTCAATTGTAATTTTCAATTTAAAGCAATTGTAATCAGGTTACCAATTGTATTTTGAACCTCCTTTACCTTTAATTCCAAGTAATTTTCACAGAATTCTTACTTTGCAAATTTCAAGTAGAATTGACAAGTTTACTTGAATGTTGTTTTGAGTTGTTAAGGCTGTTCATTTTAGTCAAATTAAGTTACTAATAAGTTTTTATACCCTTTCTAAGCTTTTAAAACTGATTTCATTCAGTTTACCAAAAATAATAAAAATTCAAGTAAAATCATTGGAAAATCAAAAATTACATGTGAAGCAGATTGATACATTGGAGCAAGGAGGTTTTGGAATGTCATGGGTTAGTAGCTTTGTGGAGAGCATATAGGGTGGTTCTTGGGTTCTTGTTCTGAGTTTTCAGTTTGGCTACTCCTTTGTAAGCATTTTCTTGTTCTTGGCATGTTACTGTAGAATCCCTAATTAGATGTTTATTTCTGTTTTTTTTAGTCTCTTTGGTATAATTTAGTCCAAATAAAGCTTAATATCCCTAGTTTGTTTAATTAAATCCATTGTTGCCTTGTTGTTCATTTTCACTGGTCATCACCTTGTTTTTTATTCAAGAAGTATTAACTGGATTGAATGGTGTTTCTATGCTTGATTGATCTTTTTACATCATAATTGAACTATTGGAATTGGATTAATGGGTTAAATCAAGTTGTTACTTGGAAAATCAAAAATCAAATCAAGTTAAGGAGTGTTTGGTTTGAACTGTTTCAGGGAGTTTAAGCGTGCAAGTGTTGATAAATTTGGTTCCTTTAGTCCATAAGTAGCCCACTTAGGTTAGATATACTGCCAACACCAATAGTCTTAGTTGTGAAAGTCAAAATAACCATAATTACTTCCTAGTTAGTTAACTGTTAGTGAATTGGGGTGCTTAAACCCACATTTAGTTGCAAACTTAGCTTCTCTAGCTTATATTAGTCTTTTAATGCCTTATCACATCTTACTAAGTCATTAGGAATCAGTGGAAACTCAAATTAGTCAACTTTAATTGATTTCATCAAAAGTCAAAATTTCAAGTGCTCAGATTTTGCAAAACTTAAGAGATTTTTATAGAATTTAGGATTAGGTTTCAAGCCTTGAGCTTTTTAGGTTTAGTAGCCCCCCACCTTGTCTTTAAGTTCCCACAGCCCTTAGATTTTTATGATTTTCTTTGTGGGCCCCACAACCCTCCAAAGAGGGCTGCAGGGCTGAGTGGTTGCCCTGCACCAGCAGACACAGTCCACACCACCACCTTTGGTGGTGGTTTGTGACCACCTTAGTGGGTCCTAGTGTTTCAAATTTGGTTCTCCCAACCCCCATCCTACCAGGGAACAACAATTGACCAAAAGTTTGACCTAGTGAAGCAAGCAAATCCAAACACTCCCTAATCCTTTGACTGTTTTTGAATTAGTGAAGGAAATGGTGAATTGAGGCAATCTTACTGATACTAACCTATGATATAAGCTATAGAGACTATGTATAAGCTATACTGAAAAGGAAATAAGCACAATGACAAGCATAAACAAAAATAGGTGATTAAAACTAATATAAGAACCAAAGGAGTGATTTACGATGGGAAGTACAATGCAAACCTTAATTCAAAAGCACAAAGCTTATAAGAGCTTGATACCAAGCTGAATGGAACAGAAAACAATCCCAAACATCCTGCTAAATCACCTTGCTACAATAATATCCTTCAGTTGACTTTCATTGACTTTTTTTATTTGTTGAAATAAAACAAAGTTTAAACACAACTGAGTTCACAAAAAGCTATACTTAGCTTGAATGAACTCAGTAAAGAGAGGGTGAGGCTTATGAGAGCTTTTTGAGCACAATAGAGTTTTTAATCTACATAATAAAATTTAACAGTGAATAATATGAAACTAGAACTGAATTACTTTGATTAAAAGGGTAAATTTAACACTGAAACAGAGAGTACAAGACCAAATTAGAAATGATTCACTAATTTAAGTTACATTTGACCTAAATTACACTAAGAAAAATAAAAACTAACTACTACTGCTTTTGCTTCTTCCTTTACTTCTTATAAAGGATTCCAGGTCTCTAGGGTCCATTGAACATATCCCACTTTCTTTTGAGCCATTGGATGGCTTTAAATCATCTGAGCCGTTTGATTTAAATTTGGCGGAAAAAAGGGAAAGGCAGGCTTGGGTGGGTTTGTGATGAGTGTGTAAATACTCATCATTTTTACCTGTTCTGAGCTGCCAAAACATCTAAAAAACACTCAGTAATGCATCAAAATACTAAAAATATTTCAAAAGTGTGTTTTATATGTTTTAGATGCAAAATGTTTAAAAACAAACGAAAAACGAACAAAGTTTGCACAATTGGCAGTTTCAGTCCCTCAAGTTTCAAAAATTGACAAAACTAGTCCCTGAAGTTTTAAAACGAAAGAAAAGTCAAACCAAGGTTTTCTAAAGTCAAAAATTGTCAAAAAAAGTCCTTGGGTAAAAAGTTTGAGAAAATTACATGTTTGGCCCCTCAAAATCCAAAATTGGCATAAAAGGTCCCTGGAGTTTCAGAAAATGACAGATTTGGTCCCTGGTGGGGTAATTTTGAAAGAAAAATCATTTTGGGTCCTTGGGAAGTTACAAAAATCATTTTTGATCCCTGGATGAAAATTTTGAGAAAATTACAAGTTTAGTCCCCGGAGTTTAGAAATTTGCAAAATTGGTCCCCGGGTGTTTTATTTTGGAAAATTGTAATTTTTATCCTTATAATATTCTAACTTGTCAATTTGGGTCCTTATAATAAACGTGGGAAAGAATCATATCAGGTCCCTCATCTTTTGGTAAATTGCAAATAAGGTCCTTGTGTTCTTTAAAGTTACAAATACAAACGGACCCTTGGTTTTATTATATACCCAATCCACCAAGCCAAATCCCCAGCCCACTCATAAACTTGGCCCAAACTAAAACCCTTAGCCCACTCCCCACTTCAAACTAACACCCCGTTTTATTTAAATATGGTCAAAAAAGCCGGTCAAACCCACCATCTCCTTCCCTTACCTCCAAAACCAGAATTCCAGGTGGTATTCCCTCCCCCTCTTGCTCCACTTGAGCCTGCACCACCACCCTTATCCTCTCCCCTCACACAACCCAAGAACCTATCACCTCCACCCCCCTAGGTCTTGTACAGAATCAAATTGCATAAAAATCCTTTCCTGCCAAAATTGCGAAGGAAGAAAAGGTGATCCAAAATACAAGCAAGTTGCTGGGATTTGACCAGTGGGACCCACATGACACTCTGGGATGCTATAAAGAGAAAGAGGAGCAGAAGTGAGAGAGTATTAGTGTTGTTTTAGTTTTAGGTAATCGTAGGTAGTGTGTTATCTTTTCAATTTAAAGCTATTGTAATCAGGTTACCAATTGTATTTTGAACCTCCTTTACCTTTAATTCCAAGTAATTTTCACAGAATTCTTACTTTGCAAATTTCAAGTAGAATTGACAAGTTTACTTGAATGTTGTTTTGAGTTGTTAAGGCTGTTCATTTTAGTCAAATTAAGTTACTAATAAGTTTTTATACCCTTTCTAAGCTTTTAAAACTGATTTCATTCAGTTTACCAAAAATAATAAAAATTCAAGTAAAATCATTGGAAAATCAAAAATTACATGTGAAGCAGATTGATACATTGGAGCAAGGAGGTTTTGGAATTCCATGGGTTAGTAGCTCTGTGGAGAGCATATAGGGTGGTTCTTGGGTTCTTGTTCTGAGTTTTCAGTTTGGCTACTCCTTTGTAAGCATTTTCTTGTTCTTGGCATGTTACTGTAGAATCCCTAATTAGATGTTTATTTCTGTTTTTTTTTAGTCTCTTTGGTATAATTTAGTCCAAATAAAGCTTAATATCCCTAGTTTGTTTAATTAAATCCATTGTTGCCTTGTTGTTCATTTTCACTGGTCATCACCTTGTTTTTTATTCAAGAAGTATTAACTGGATTGAATGGTGTTTCTATGCTTGATTGATCTTTTTACATCATAATTGAACTATTGGAATTGGATTCATGGGTTAAATCAAGTTGTTACTTGGAAAATCAAAAATCAAATCAAGTTAAGGAGTGTTTGGTTTGAACTGTTTCAGGGAGTTTAAGCATGCAAGTGTTGATAAATTTGGTTCCTTTAGTCCATAAGTAGCCCACTTAGGTTAGATATACTGCCAACACCAATAGTCTTAGTTGTGAAAGTCAAAATAACCATAATTACTTCCTAGTTAGTTAACTGTTAGTGAATTGGGGTGCTTAAACCCACATTTAGTTGCAAACTTAGCTTCTCTAGCTTATATTAGTCTTTTAATGCCTTATCACATCTTACTAAGTCATTAGGAATCAGTGGAAACTCAAATTAGTCAACTTTAATTGATTTCATCAAAAGTCAAAATTTCAAGTGCTCATATTTTGCAAAACTTAGGAGATTTTTATAGAATTTAGGATTAGGTTTCAAGCCTTGAGCTTTTTAGGTTTAGTAGCCCCCCACCTTGTCTTTAAGTTCCCACAGCCCTTAGATTTTTATGATTTTCTTTGTGGGCCCCACAACCCTCCAAAGAGGGCTGCAGGGCTGAGTGGTTGCCCTGCACCAGCAGACACAGTCCACACCACCACCTTTGGTGGTGGTTTGTGACCACCTTAGTGGGTCCTAGTGTTTCAAATTTGGTTCTCCCAACCCCCATCCTACCAGGGAACAACAATTGACCAAAAGTTTGACCTAGTGAAGCAAGCAAATCCAAACACTCCCTAATCCTTTGACTGTTTTTGAATTAGTGAAGGAAATGGTGAATTGAGGCAATCTTACTGATACTAACCTATGATATAAGCTATAGAGACTATGTATAAGCTATACTGAAAAGGAAATAAGCACAATGACAAGCATAAACAAAAATAGGTGATTAAAACTAATATAAGAACCAAAGGAGTGATTTACGATGGGAAGTACAATGCAAATCTTAATTCAAAAGCACAAAGCTTATAAGAGCTTGATACCAAGCTGAATGGAACAGAAAACAATCCCAAACATCCTGCTAAATCACCTTGCTACAATAATATCCTTCAGTTGACTTTCATTGACTTTTTTTATTTGTTGAAATAAAACAAAGTTTAAACACAACTGAGTTCACAAAAAGCTATACCTAGCTTGAATGAACTCAGTAAAGAGAGGGTGAGGCTTATGAGAGCTTTTTGAGCACAATAGAGTTTTTAATCTACATAATAAAATTTAACAGTGAATAATATAAAACAAGAACTGAATTACTTTGATTAAAAGGGTAAATTTAACACTGAAACAGAGAGTACAAGACCAAATTAGAAATGATTCACTAATTTAAGTTACATTTGACCTAAATTACACTAAGAAAAATAAAAACTAACTACTACTGCTTCTGCTTCTTCCTTTACTTCTTATAAAGGATTCCAGGTCTCTGGGGTCCATTGAACATATCCCACTTTCTTTTGAGCCATTGGATGGCTTTAAATCATCTGAGCCGTTTGATTTAAATTTGGCGGAAAAAAGGGAAAGGCAGGCTTGGGTGGGTTTGTGATGAGTGTGTAAATACTCATCATTTTTACCTGTTCTGAGCTGCCAAAACATCTACAAAACACTCAGTAATGCATCAAAATACTAAAAATATTTCAAAAGTGTGTTTTATATGTTTTAGATGCAAAATGTTTAAAAACAAACGAAAAACGAACAAAGTTTGCACAATTGGCAGTTTCAGTCCCTCAAGTTTCAAAAATTGACAAAACTAGTCCCTGAAGTTTTAAAACGAAAGAAAAGTCAAACCAAGGTTTTATAAAGTCAAAAATTGTCAAAAAAAGTCCTTGGGTAAAAAGTTTGAGAAAATTACATGTTTGGCCCCTCAAAATCCAAAATTGGCATAAAAGGTCCCTGGAGTTTCAGAAAATGACAGATTTGGTCCCTGGTGGGGTAATTTTGAAAGAAAAATCATTTTGGGTCCTTGGGAAGTTACAAAAATCATTTTTGATCCCTGGATGAAAATTTTGAGAAAATTACAAGTTTAGTCCCCGGAGTTTAGAAATTTGCAAAATTGGTCCCCGGGTGTTTTATTTTGGAAAATTGTAATTTTTATCCTTATAATATTCTAACTTGTCAATTTGGGTCCTTATAATAAACGTGGGAAAGAATCATATCAGGTCCCTCATCTTTTGGTAAATTGCAAATAAGGTCCTTGTGTTCTTTAAAGTTACAAATACAAACGGACCCTTGGTTTTATTATATACCCAATCCACCAAGCCAAATCCCCAGCCCACTCATAAACTTGGCCCAAACTAAAACCCTTAGCCCACTCCCCACTTCAAACTAACACCCCGTTTTATTTAAATATGGTCAAAAAAGCCGGTCAAACCCACCATCTCCTTCCCTTACCTCCAAAACCAGAATTCCAGGTGGTATTCCCTCCCCCTCTTGCTCCACTTGAGCCTGCACCACCACCCTTATCCTCTCCCCTCACACAACCCAAGAACCTATCACCTCCACCCCCCTAGGTCTTGTACAGAATCAAATTGCATAAAAATCCTTTCCTGCCAAAATTGCAAAGGAAGAAAAGGTGATCCAAAATACAAGCAAGTTGCTGGGATTTGACCAGTGGGACCCACATGACACTCTGGGATGCTATAAAGAGAAAGAGGAGCAGAAGTGAGAGAGTATTAGTGTTGTTTTAGTTTTAGGTAATCGTAGGTAGTGTGTTATCTTTTCAATTTAAAGCTATTGTAATCAGGTTACCAATTGTATTTTGAACCTCCTTTACCTTTAATTCCAAGTAATTTTCACAGAATTCTTACTTTGCAAATTTCAAGTAGAATTGACAAGTTTACTTGAATGTTGTTTTGAGTTGTTAAGGCTGTTCATTTTAGTCAAATTAAGTTACTAATAAGTTTTTATACCCTTTCTAAGCTTTTAAAACTAATTTCATTCAGTTTACCAAAAATAATAAAAATTCAAGTAAAATCATTGGAAAATCAAAAATTACATGTGAAGCAGATTGATACATTGGAGCAAGGAGGTTTTGGAATTCCATGGGTTAGTAGCTCTGTGGAGAGCATATAGGGTGGTTCTTGGGTTCTTGTTCTGAGTTTTCAGTTTGGCTACTCCTTTGTAAGCATTTTCTTGTTCTTGGCATGTTACTGTAGAATCCCTAATTAGATGTTTATTTCTGTTTTTTTTTTAGTCTCTTTGGTATAATTTAGTCCAAATAAAGCTTAATATCCCTAGTTTGTTTAATTAAATCCATTGTTGCCTTGTTGTTCATTTTCACTGGTCATCACCTTGTTTTTTATTCAAGAAGTATTAACTGGATTGAATGGTGTTTCTATGCTTGATTGATCTTTTTACATCATAATTGAACTATTGGAATTGGATTCATGGGTTAAATCAAGTTGTTACTTGGAAAATCAAAAATCAAATCAAGTTAAGGAGTGTTTGGTTTGAACTGTTTCAGGGAGTTTAAGCCTGCAAGTGTTGATAAATTTGGTTCCTTTAGTCCATAAGTAGCCCACTTAGGTTAGATATACTGCCAACACCAACAGTCTTAGTTGTGAAAGTCAAAATAACCATAATTACTTCCTAGTTAGTTAACTGTTAGTGAATTGGGGTGCTTAAACCCACATTTAGTTACAAACTTAGCTTCTCTAGCTTATATTAGTCTTTTAATGCCTTATCACATCTTACTAAGTCATTAGGAATCAGTGGAAACTCAAATTAGTCAACTTTAATTGATTTCATCAAAAGTCAAAATTTCAAGTGCTCAGATTTTGCAAAACTTAAGAGATTTTTATAGAATTTAGGATTAGGTTTCAAGCCTTGAGCTTTTTAGGTTTAGTAGCCCCCCACCTTGTCTTTAAGTTCCCACAGCCCTTAGATTTTTATGATTTTCTTTGTGGGCCCCACAACCCTCCAAAGAGGGCTGCAGGGCTGAGTGGTTGCCCTGCACCAGCAGACACAGTCCACACCACCACCTTTGGTGGTGGTTTGTGACCACCTTAGTGGGTCCTAGTGTTTCAAATTTGGTTCTCCCAACCCCCTCCTACCAGGGAACAACAATTGACCAAAAGTTTGACCTAGTGATCAGTGGACCCCACCTAAATCACCACCATAAGTTTGTCCCCATTCTGTGAGATTTTCAGTTTGCTTAAGTGCTTATTTGGACCTTAACAGCTTATTTGTGATCAATTTTTATTGTTTCTGGCTTATTGAAGTTTGTTGAGCTTATTTGTACCCATTTCCACCATTGTGGACCCCACCTACACCCATTTGAGCTTATTTGCCCAAACAGTCAACATAAGTCAATTGTCTTGCCAAAGGGGGTGCTACTGCTTATTTATAAGCAATTTTCAAAAGTGGTTTCACAAACGTTTTTCATTTTCAGTAGTAAAGTAAAGTTGTAAAAGAAAATCCAAGAAAAATCAAGTTTAAATTAAGTGATAGTTTCTATTTAATTCAATTTAATTTTAATTTTCATTTTTAAATTTTTATTAAGTATTTAGTATTTTTATATTTTTATTAATTACCTCTTATATTAAAGTAAATTTAGTAATTTTTCTAGATTTTTATTCTGTCATTTAGTATTAATTAGATTTAATTTTAGTTTTCTTAATTATTAATTAATATTAAGTATTAAATAGCATATTTAGTTTTTATAAAGCATAACCTAGATTTTATATTTTTCCTAGCCTTAATATAGTATAATAGATTTTTAGAAAATATATTTTGAATTTCTACTGTTCATTTTACATTGTTCTCATTTTAATTGTTTAAATTAGACTTAAGTTAATTAAAAGGTAAATAATTAGTGGATTAATCTTAAAACATAATTTTTAGAGTTTTTATAATTTTGTAGGATTCCTGTGATGGTTAAGTAATTTTAAAAATTTTCTTTTTATTTTCTAAGTTAATTTAGTATTAATTGTAATTTAAATTATTTTAATTAGTTTAATTAAGTTAAATAGTTTTTAATTAATAACAAACCCATAAAAAGACAAAAATATTTATTTTTATTTTTTATACTTTCTTCAAGTTCAAATTAAGGTTTAGAAAATATTTTTGCTAATTTTTAGTTTAATTTATATCATTTGTCATTTTTAGTTAATTTAAATTAGGTTTTAATTTAGATTTTAAATAGTTTTATTAATTAAATAATATTTTAATCATTTTCGTAATTTCATTTTCATTTTCAATTTATTTTTAACTTTTAAGTTTCAAAAAGTGTCAAAAGCACCCCCTGTAGTTTGTTAAATACCAAATCCCACTTTCTCTGTCTGTTACGTCATCTGAATTGTAAATTTGTGCATATAACTGGTATCTGATTTTTGTGAATATTATATCTGTGTACCAATACCAAAATAACAGTAGCAAAATCAATTCCACATCATCTGGGCTACTGTCCTTAGTGCCACTTACTCATAAACGATTTCCAAAGCACCATTTCAATCTCGCTGGGACTTTAATGACCCGGGGAAACACTATACTATCACCAGAGTATTGATTCTAAGCTGTTTGACTTTGTTGACCATTCACCTGGTCAATTTAAGTTGACTGTTCGGGATCAATCAGTTTGGTAAAGGTAGGTGTGGATATTAATTGAAGGGGGTGGGTTGGTTAATTAATGGGGGAAGGTAAGTGTTGGTGAGGGTTTTGTGGAATTTGGAGAGGGAGCAGGGGGAGGGAAATCGGGGAAGAAGATGGTGGGGGTGTTGGGTTTGACCTGGTCATTTAACCAGGGTAATATTTAAAACGGGGGTGGGCTTTGGTTGGGCCTAGGGTAGGATTGGGCTGGGGTTTATTTGTGGATCAGGTTATGGTTTTGGGGTGGATTTATTTTTGTTGTTGGGTAGTTTATTAAACATAGGGTCCATTTGGTTGTAAATTGTAACATAGGGACCAAAAATGTTATTTTCTGAAAGTTTGGGGGGGCTGAAGTGTAACTTCTCCAAAGATCATATAAGGACCAAACTTGCCAAGATTGAATAGTACCAGGTCTATTTTGATAGTTTCCAAAATTTGGAATTTCAGGGACTAATCTTGCCAAATGTGAAACTTCAGGGACCAAACATGTAATTTCACTAAACTTGCCACCCAAGGAACATTCCTGCCAAAGATTAATAGCACAAGGACCATAATTGATTTTTCATTCAAAAATATCCCACCAGGGACCAATTCTGTCAATTTCTGAAACTCCAGGGACCAAACTGTAATTTCTCAAAACTTTTGATATTTTTCACCAAAGGACTAAATATGACCACTTATGATTTTAAAAGGACCTTTGGTGATAATTTTCCATATTTTGAATGACCAGGGACTAGTTTTGTCATTTTATGAAAGTTGGGGGACTGAAACTACCAATTATGCAAACTTTGTACATTTTTCATCTGTTTTTACTCTTTTTGCATCTAAAACATATAAAACACAATTTTGAAATATTTTCAGTATTTTGATGCATTTCTGAGTGTTGCTGTATGTTTTGCAGTTCAGATTTGACAAAAAATGATGAGTGTTTGAGCACTCATCACTGACGTGGACAAAGTAGTAACTCCATATCCCGGTTACTAGTCATCGGGGTAACTTAGGTGTACAATAACAAAAAGTTGGGTAACCTAAATGTCAAACCCATATAGTCTAGTAACCCATTTGAACAAAAAAAAAAGTTGGGTAACTTAGGTGCACAAAAACGCAAAGTTGGGTAACCTGGTTGATAAAAATTTGGGTAACCTGATTGTTTATTAGCTATGTTATATTTCTGATAAATTTCATATTTACATAAATTATTTATTATCGTATTGCGTTGGTTTAATAAATAAATTGCAAAAACGAGCACATAAAATCATTCGGACAATTATACAAAAACAAACAACTTTATTTCGTTCAGATTTAGACTTTCTAGCCCCCTCTTACTGGTAATATGTGGTAGTCAGATTCAGACATAAAACATCTTAATGAAACAAACACACCCTTAGTTTTTTTTTTTTTTTTTTTTTTTTTTTTCTTTTAAGTCAGACCCGGTTAGACATATAACATCTTACTCAATAAAATGTGGAGTGATTGTCTTATTGCCTCCTACTCTATAAGAGATTGAAGATTTGTGTTAATATAATATATTTGATGGTTTATTAGCTATGTTATATTTCTGATAAATTTCATATTTACATAAGTTATTTATTATCGTATTGCGTTGGTTTAATAAATAAATCATGGTTGTCAGGATTCCGATCCTGATCTTAACATCTTATGATTTTACGATACTGCAAAGCAAAAACAATTTGGATCTTACGTAGGATCTTTGAAAGCTTAAGATCTTATAGGATCCCGATCTTGACCATAAGATCTTAAGATCTAATCCGATCCGATCTTACTTTTCTCGGATAACAAACTAAAAAACTGTAAATTTCTGGATTATTTTTTTGTATAATTAAAAAAACATATTAATCTTATTAAACATTTTATTATCATAATTTAAGACAACATTTCGATAAAACATTCGTATAATTTTGTATTTATGATATATAATAATTTGTAAATTTGTATAGTATTACAAAAACTATTAAGAGAATGCATTATACTAGGATCTTAAGATCCCGATCCGATCTTACGATCATGATCTTGCAAAGACGAAAACGGTCCTGGGTAGGATTCCGATCTTGAAAACCTTGCATGGTAGACTAGTATGGATTTTTAAACTTTTTAAAAAATAAAATTTTCTCCCACTTTCTACATCATCATGACTCTGGTATTACATATCTCTAATCATATTAAACATCTTGAAATAGACATGTCCGCGTGTGATGTTATATGTCTTTTTCGCATAATTTAACACATTTTATAAGTTTCATGTTTCTAACTACTTACTTATGGATCATGTCCAGCTCGTATTAACAACTCATCCATCATGTTGGGTGAATTTAAAGTTCAAATATAAATTTGATGCGTTTATATATCCCTTACATAATAAGAGAACATACAAAATAAAGAATTAAACTTTTAAAGAGTCTTCAATTGAATTAATGAGAGAGTCTGATTTTGCTATGTAGGGTAAATTGAGCAGTTTCATTGACGAATTGATAGTTAAAATTGAAAAAGTTGGTCCACCTTTAATAAATTTGGTCTTGAAAATTTGCTAGAAAAGAAAAACATAAAAACTAAATAAATGGGGCAATTAATAAAACTTTAATTGTTAAATTTTAAATAAATTATATAGAATTAAGTTAACGTATAACTTTCCATGTTTTTAATAATTTTATAAATTTAACAAATACCTACTAGACTTTACCCCTTAGATTTTATATATTTTTTAAATTATTGTTAGTTATAAATATTATTATCATTATAGATTAAATTTCCTTAAATTAATATATATACACGGGATTATAAATATCAAAATAAAAGAATGAGTTACTGTAATGTGCAAATGAATATATGAGATTGTACATATAATAACGACTTATATAATTATTCTTTTAGAGTTTAATAAGGATGTCTGGAAATATTTTGTTTTTACTATTCGTGTTCAATAACGACTCATGTTATTCTTATTAATTAGTTTAACCCATGCATACACGGGTTTAAATATAACATACGGTTGATATTATTATTAACGGGATATAAATATCAAATGAAAGCACAAATTTTTATGATATGAAACTAAATACAAGAGAGTTACATATGCTAACGACTCATGCAATTTCTCTTTAAAGTTTAAATAGGAATATCCTAGAAACATTATTTTAAACTTTGTTTTAAAGTTTATTAAGTGTTGTTACCTGCCATAAAACACACATAATATCAACAACATGATCAATAGTTAAATTTAAATAATAACATTAACCTCAACACGGTGTCAACTAAATAAAGTTAAATTACTCGTCCAAAAAATATGTATAAAATATTAATCGATTCAAAAAACTATAGACAAAAACAAATCTAAATAATGAATAAAAATAATTACTGTAACAATTCACATTTTTCAGGATAATTACTATTCCCGGAAAATTTCACTATTCACTTTTTCTATTCATTTTTCCCGAAAATTTTCCCGAAAGTTGATTTTTATTTGATATTCTCGAGTGATAAATCATTTCCATGGCAAATTAAATGTTTGACATTCGTCAGATCATTTTCGTGAAAGTTATTAAGGAATTACACGTTTTAGGGTAAAACGTCATTCAGAAATTCTACGCACAACGAAATTCGATCCCGTCAGGTGACCCCGCATCAGAAAAATGTTTGACACACTCATGATTTATTTGAGAATTAATCGTGACTGAGAAAAACATGACCAAAAACTTCCCAGCAGGTCACCCATGTCGGTACTACTCTCACATGAGCACGCTTAACCGAATGGGCGATTAACCGTTAGACCACGAAACGAGTTTCTAAGACAATTTGAGTTTTCAACTTATTAGAAAAAGTCAACATATTTTTCCCTCCTCCATTGACCAAAAATCATCCATTGATGTTATAAGTCATTTCGTGATTTTTAGGCTTACGGTTTGATGTCTAAAAGACATTTAATACCAACCGACACTAGACTGAGCCCAGTCTAGACATTATAAGTCATTTTAAATCATTTTTATCACATTAGAAAAGTAACATTTTACTTTTCTCAATTTTACGCAATATTCGTACGTTTTACGTATTACGCGTTTTAGACCCGTGTTTCCAGCTTTTAGCAGGGTTTTAGCACCCGATAGATCCTACCACTCATTTTATATTTTATTATGGACTATATGGACATATTTAACAATACTTTCAAGTTCCATAATTTTACGACACCCGGTTTTACGTTTTGAGGCTTAATCATTTACGATTGGCATTTCCCGGAGTCAAAACTAACCAAGTATCTTGGATAATACCAAGAAAAGTCCACACCCTTGCTCTCCAAGCACTCCAAACCGACCTAGGAGTGGGGGAGTCATCCCATGTGGCTTCATCCCATGAATCTACCCCTAAATCATCATTTTATTACAACTTGGTCACCAAGTTTTAGTAATTTCCTAGCACTTTCCTAACCTCCTCATTTTTGGACTATAAATAGCCCCTCCTCCCTTCACTTGAACGCCACACACCACACCCCATTTCATTCCACACTTAGCTTTATTTCTTCCAAGTTCTTGCAAGGTTCAAGTGAAGTTCAAGCATAGAAACCCTAGTTGATCTTAGGTTACCAAAACTCTTCCAATCCCTAATATACTTGGTGATTTCTCTTGAGTTTGAATCCACTCAAGTCACCTAAACCTTCATCATCCATCTTTCAAGAATACCAAGGGTAGAAAGATTGCATGAAGTGAAAAAAGGGTTGAAGCAAGTCTATCAATGTCCTATCCTTACATGTTAACTTCCTTTCATCTTTGAAAGCCAAAAGTTGTGAGCCAAACCCTAACTTGCTTCTTGTTAATTAATCATGTTCATGTTATTTACATGTTATTCTTGCTATATTATGTCTTGTAGTTATGTCCATGATGTATAAAAGTGAACATAACAAGTTATTGTTATTGATTGTTACAACAAGTTACTAAAACAAGCAAACTAGTGACTTTCTTGGAAAACCACGACCAAAATGGTAAAATTATGATATTGGATCATTACATATTACAGTAGAGGACTTAACAAGGAAACCATAGCAATTTGAACCACCCAAAACGAGTATACGAGTCAAAAGTTACGCCCATTTGAAATTACCAAAGTTTCCGGCAAAACTGCCAAATACCATTCTGATCAAATTTGGGTTTTGAAAGTCCCACTTCTGGTCCGATTCATCAAAAAGTTAAAACACGAAAGTTGTCCGGAACGACGTTTTCGTTCAGGAACAAAGAAGCTCGAGCCCTGAAAATGCTTTCCGAGTGATAAATTTCTTCAAATTCTAAACAGCCCATTTTTAGACAAAGTCATTACATATAGGTTATGGTTTATGAAGACCAAAGAGGTCTTATGACCTATAATCAAGACCACCACCATGGCTAGAGCCAAGGTTGTGTCTCATGACCTTGGAACAAGGACCAAAGGTCATGGCTAGGCCATGACGAAATGACCATACCAACTTACATAGGCGTAAACATGAAACAATGAATTAGGCGATAATTTGAACAAGCAATTTGGATCTACTTCACTTAAAAGGAAACCATGAGATTTTACCAAGAGAAAATGGTCATTCAAGACTTAAGAAACTACCCCTAATAACAATCTTCATGTACAAATAAACTTTCCTAAGTTTATTCAAGTATCGGACATGTAACTTTTCGGATCAAAACTTATATCTATATATTTCATCAACTACTACAATAGTAGGGAGCCTCATGTGAGGAGTTCATTATGTAAGCCGTCGAGTTGAGTTGTGGATTTACGAGTTAAAGTGTCCTGGCTCCTCGAACGCTTACTAACATGACTTCTGAATTATGTCGGCCCGAACGGTAGTAAACGATATACCAAAACATACATGTTTCATGAATCTTTCTTTCAAAGACTTATACTATACATCATACCACATCATGGACTATAATGCAAGATATATATATAGGCACTACTTCATATTCTTTACTCCGATCCTAAGTCGCGACATTCTATTATAGGTTGCTCGTAGAAACCTTCGCGATTCGACCATCACATTCACTACTCACTACATAACTTAAGGTGAGTTCGTAGCCCCACTTTCTATTGTTTAACTATTTTACAAACCCATGGGGGGAATACATGCTATTATTTTTCTACTCGAACACGATGCTTTCTACTGTATGCTACCCGACGATGTTTTATTATCACTAAGTAACGATTGCCATGTTCGAAGTCCCTATATCATGAACCATTAGTCACTACCTTTAGTGAGCGCGAATATTGTGAATAGATCTATTGGGATTGACGAATCCCATTTGTGTTGAACAACGATGAGTTCACACAAATGCACTATATTTGAGATTTAGCGGTATAACGGCAAAAGTACCTTGATAGGGCTTCTATAATGCCAATTTTGTTGGTTCGATGTTAACGCTTTGGTTGTATGAGCTTAGTGAAATAAATAACGATTTTGTTTTCTAACTATGAGTGTGAGTCTATAGCTCACACTACGACATATTGTGTTCAAACGATTTAACTAAACTCTACGAATTCCACTCAACCTTTGTGTTGACCTCTCAAGCATGTATTTCAGGTTCATGACGATCAAGGATGGCACGGAAGGACACGGATACTCAAGAGGGCTATAAATTTTATTATCATTCAAAACTCAATTAATGTAATTTGTAAACATGGAACCATCTGGGACCTCATTTCGTAATCTCTGATATCTATATAATTTGAATGATAAATCTTTTAAAACGACTCAATTGGAGTTCGTTTTCCATTATTGTGACTATTGTGCCGTCCAGTAACACCCAGTTCGAATTCCGCTGCGTCCATGAATTGGGGGTGTTACAGATTGGTACCAGAGCCATGGTTATAGAGAAACGGGTCTAATTGAGACCTAAACTATAACTACACTACAAGCAAAAACATTTTATAGCCTTCCGATCTTCGTGTCTTCCATCCTCCAGACGATTATGGACTTATTAAGCATTTTATGCTACATGAACATATATGTATATTCATATATACACACTAGGCATTTTACACTACACGAACAAATACTAGTATATTTATATATACATTCAAGTTATTTTCAATCATTTTATCTAAACATATCTACACATGCCTATTCTATGACATTTCGACACAACCACATTCTCCCAACCATGTTCCTACTCCAACATTTTATGTCCAAGATATTGTAACAAATTACGATGGTCTTTTCTATTTCCCGAACATTGTATGACACAATGGTCTAATCTATTTCCGAGACATTGTGATTTGTGCAATGGTCTCTCGAATTATTCCACCACCTCACCAATATCATTTCATATGATATCAAAAACCCATCACAATCTATCGATTTCCAAACAAGAAATATGAGATTTCTAAAGGACAAACTAATCCATCATCGACAAAAGCTGAACTTTCTCTACATCCATCAAAGTTTTCTTCTGAAACCTTCATTGTTAAAAGTTTGTAATTCTAGCCCAGTATAGACTGTTTTAGAATTACTTCAACTTCCTTTCCACACATATCTACCCGTACTATCTTCTATGCAATGGAATGTGAAAACATACGTTACAAGTCTCTTATGGCGGGACTTGCAACTGAATGGTTTGACATCGCCTTTGTTTAGTGGACAGTTTCCCGAAAGCAACGGACGTATCACAAGTATACCTAATTTAGGTATTTGAAAATTTTATCGAACCTTGGCTAAATATAGACTAGTCACCTATATTTAACCTAGGGACAGTGGAATATAGTCTGACTAACTATATTCGACTTAAAATTTTCAAATACTGAGAGTAGTTGTACTAGGGTTATGTTTAGGTTGATTTCCTACTTGAACTCGATAAACCACCAAAATTCATTAAACGATCTAGAGACACGATAGTGTTTTACCACTCAGCGAAATCTTAACACCTTATTTGTACTACCTAATTTCATTCTTGAAAATTTTCATTTATGAGATAATCCGAACTACTATCTTGGGATAGTTATCAATTCTTCTCTTCATCCTGTAGAAGTACTATCCTGTTTAGGTCCTAAGGATACCATTCCATCATAAACTTTTAAAATCTCTTAAGATTTTTAAAGCAAACTCAACATCTATACCTAAAGAGTATTAATGTTAAGCATACACTACACACTTTTGTTCGTCAACATATCACATCATCATCTTTACAACCGTTACAAACACAAGCTCAATAACAGATGTTGATGCACTTTTAAAGCTCAAATCATCCTTAGCTACACCACAAGCACCCTTACCAGCTTTACAAGATTGAATATTCATCTTGGAACACCAGTATCATCTCGTAATACACTACCTTGTAACTCACCGACTAAGTATGAATGTTGTGTAGGATGATTTGTAATTATTTGAATGGATTGGGATGCCTTTTCATTTAAATAAAGACATTGTAAATCACTAAACCATAAGTTTATATTTCCTTATCTACATTGTTTGGGATGCCTCTCTATGTAAATAAAGAATTATAAACAAGTGGGCTTATTTGTATCCGAAATAACATAAGTATGAAGTCAATAAACACTAGGTACAACAACCGATTACCTACTAGGCTATGATTGCAATTACTATCTCAAATTCCTATTAATATTCGACTGCTATATCAATTTCCTTTGATATTCGACTATTACCATACCTTTCCTACATAAAAGTAAACCTCGTCCTACACCATACACTGAAACGACAAATCAAACTACATCACTGGTAATCCCAGACTATAGTCCTCATAAGTAACCACACCTTTTCATCGACACCACTCCAACATATGACACACATAGAACTTCGGGACGAAGTTCCCCGTAAGGGGTAGAGACTGTAACAATTCACATTTTTCAGGATAATTACTATTCCCGGAAAATTTCACTATTCACTTTTTCTATTCATTTTTCCCGAAAATTTTCCCGAAAGTTGATTTTTATTTGATATTCTCGAGTGATAAATCATTTCCATGGCAAATTAAATGTTTGACATTCGTCAGATCATTTTCGTGAAAGTTATTAAGGAATTACACGTTTTAGGGTAAAACGTCATTCAGAAATTCTACGCACAACGAAATTCGATCCCGTCAGGTGACCCCGCATCAGAAAAATGTTTGACACACTCATGATTTATTTGAGAATTAATCGTGACTGAGAAAAACATGACCAAAAACTTCCCAGCAGGTCACCCATGTCGGTACTACTCTCACATGAGCACGCTTAACCGAATGGGCGATTAACCGTTAGACCACGAAACGAGTTTCTAAGACAATTTGAGTTTTCAACTTATTAGAAAAAGTCAACATATTTTTCCCTCCTCCATTGACCAAAAATCATCCATTGATGTTATAAGTCATTTCGTGATTTTTAGGCTTACGGTTTGATGTCTAAAAGACATTTAATACCAACCGACACTAGACTGAGCCCAGTCTAGACATTATAAGTCATTTTAAATCATTTTTATCACATTAGAACAGTAACATTTTACTTTTCTCAATTTTACGCAATATTCGTACGTTTTACGTATTACGCGTTTTAGACCCGTGTTTCCAGCTTTTAGCAGGGTTTTAGCACCCGATAGATCCTACCACTCATTTTATATTTTATTATGGACTATATGGACATATTTAACAATACTTTCAAGTTCCATAATTTTACGACACCCGGTTTTACGTTTTGAGGCTTAATCATTTACGATTGGCATTTCCCGGAGTCAAAACTAACCAAGTATCTTGGATAATACCAAGAAAAGTCCACACCCTTGCTCTCCAAGCACTCCAAACCGACCTAGGAGGGGGGGAGTCATCCCATGTGGCTTCATCCCATGAATCTACCCCTAAATCATCATTTTATTACAACTTGGTCACCAAGTTTTAGTAATTTCCTAGCACTTTCCTAACCTCCTCATTTTTGGACTATAAATAGCCCCTCCTCCCTTCACTTGAACGCCACACACCACACCCCATTTCATTCCACACTTAGCTTTATTTCTTCCAAGTTCTTGCAAGGTTCAAGTGAAGTTCAAGCATAGAAACCCTAGTTGATCTTAGGTTACCAAAACTCTTCCAATCCCTAATATACTTGGTGATTTCTCTTGAGTTTAAATCCACTCAAGTCACCTAAACCTTCATCATCCATCTTTCAAGAATACCAAGGGTAGAAAGATTGCATGAAGTGAAAAAAGGGTTGAAGCAAGTCTATCAATGTCTTATCCTTACATGTTAACTTCCTTTCATCTTTGAGAGCCAAAAGTTGTGAGCCAAACCCTAACTTGCTTCTTGTTAATTAATCATGTTCATGTTATTTGCATGTTATTCTTGCTATATTATGTCTTGTAGTTATGTCCATGATGTATAAAAGTGAACAAAACAAGTTATTGTTATTGATTGTTACAACAAGTTACTAAAACAAGCAAACTAGTGACTTTCTTGGAAAACCACGACCAAAATGGTAAAATTATGATATTGGATCATTACATATTACAGTAGAGGACTTAACAAGGAAACCATAGCAATTTGAACCACCCAAAACGAGTATACGAGTCAAAAGTTACGCCCATTTGAAATTACCAAAGTTTCCGGCAAAACTGCCAAATACCATTCTGATCAAATTTGGGTTTTGAAAGTCCCACTTCTGGTCCGATTCATCAAAAAGTTAAAACACGAAAGTTGTCCGGAACGACATTTTCGTTCAGGAACAAAGAAGCTCGAGCCCTGAAAACGCTTTCCGAGTGATAAATTTCTTCAAATTCTAAACAGCCCATTTTTAGACAAAGTCATTACATATAGGTTATGGTTTATGAAGACCAAAGAGGTCTTATGACCTATAATCAAGACCACCACCATGGCTAGAGCCAAGGTTGTGTCTCATGACCTTGGAACAAGGACCAAAGGTCATGGCTAGGCCATGACGAAATGACCATACCAACTTACATAGGCGTAAACATGAAACAATGAATTAGGCGATAATTTGAACAAGCAATTTGGATCTACTTCACTTAAAAGGAAACCATGAGATTTTACCAAGAGAAAATGGTCATTCAAGACTTAAGAAACTACCCCTAATAACAATCTTCATGTACAAATAAACTTTCCTAAGTTTATTCAAGTATCGGACATGTAACTTTTCGGATCAAAACTTATATCTATATATTTCATCAACTACTACAATAGTAGGGAGCCTCATGTGAGGAGTTCATTATGTAAGCCGTCGAGTTGAGTTGTGGATTTACGAGTTAAAGTGTCCTGGCTCCTCGAACGCTTACTAACATGACTTCTGAATTATGTCGGCCCGAACGGTAGTAAACGATATACCAAAACATACATGTTTCATGAATCTTTCTTTCAAAGACTTATACTATACATCATACCACATCATGGACTATAATGCAAGATATATATATAGGCACTACTTCATATTCTTTACTCCGATCCTAAGTCGCGACATTCTATTATAGGTTGCTCGTAGAAACCTTCGCGATTCGACCATCACATTCACTACTCACTACATAACTTAAGGTGAGTTCGTAGCCCCACTTTCTATTGTTTAACTATTTTACAAACCCATGGGGGGAATACATGCTATTATTTTTCTACTCGAACACGATGCTTTCTACTGTATGCTACCCGACGATGTTTTATTATCACTAAGTAACGATTGCCATGTTCGAAGTCCCTATATCATGAACCATTAGTCACTACCTTTAGTGAGCGCGAATATTGTGAATAGATCTATTGGGATTGACGAATCCCATTTGTGTTGAACAACGATGAGTTCACACAAATGCACTATATTTGAGATTTAGCGGTATAACGGCAAAAGTACCTTGATAGGGCTTCTATAATGCCAATTTTGTTGGTTCGATGTTAACGCTTTGGTTGTATGAGCTTAGTGAAATAAATAACGATTTTGTTTTCTAACTATGAGTGTGAGTCTATAGCTCACACTACGACATATTGTGTTCAAACGATTTAACTAAACTCTACGAATTCCACTCAACCTTTGTGTTGACCTCTCAAGCATGTATTTCAGGTTCATGACGATCAAGGATGGCACGGAAGGACACGGATACTCAAGAGGGCTATAAATTTTATTATCATTCAAAACTCAATTAATGTAATTTGTAAACATGGAACCATCTGGGACCTCATTTCGTAATCTCTGATATCTATATAATTTGAATGATAAATCTTTTAAAACGACTCAATTGGAGTTCGTTTTCCATTATTGTGACTATTGTGCCGTCCAGTAACACCCAGTTCGAATTCCGCTGCGTCCATGAATTGGGGGTGTTACAATTATTGATGAAAATGATCATTATAAATTATTTATATATTTTTTTTAATAAAAATACACAAATACTCACTAAATTGAACTTATGTCAAAACTTCGTTAGTGCAATTTATGTCAAAACCTCGTATGCATACGGGTTTTAAACTAGGTTGATTTAAGGAGATTTTGGATTGTCTCGATCATAACACAATGATTTTGGGTTTTCGTTTTTTGTTCAAGAGAGTTACATGTTGTGTGAAAAATATTTGAAAAAAAAAAAAAAAAAAAAAAAAAAAAAAAAAAAACATATCAAGTGACACATAACCTCCATAAGCTTAATAAAACCTAAGAGCTCTATATGTCACAACATTATTAACATAGTGTTGTCACCTTAACGTCACCTCAGCATTTTCATTTTTAACACCAAAAATACGTTCTTAATCATAACACCATTAACATCAAGTTTTTGAAACCCATCATTTTTGTTCAAACAAACTAATTTTTTATTCACTAAATTAGAAAATAAATTAAAAAAAAAAAATGCTAAGCCCACTCCTAAACCAACACCAACAACCCAATCCTAAGCCCATTTATTATTATTATTGTTATTTTTTAAAAAGTCTATCTTCTTAAAAAAAAAAAAAAAACTACTTGCACAAAGGCACACAGTGCACAAATACACATTTTCACAAACACTGAAAACATGCACTTACCCAAACCAACTAAAAAATCACAAAATCATCTTAAAAATAAAAAAAAAAAAAAAAAAAAAAAAAAAAAAAAAAAAAACTGCCTTTTCTCCGTTAACGTACGTTAGTGTGTTAATGTGTTGGCCAACACAGTTGGTTTTTTTATGGTGGGGTGGTGTGGTAACACAACCAACGTTGAAGCCACATCGACATAACGCCGCGCTCCACATTATGGCACCCAAAGCTCTAATATAAAGCTAATGAAAATAAAGAATGGGTACTGTTAACCGGATGGGGGTGACCCACATGTCCCTCTCGTCCTTTTCCCCTTGTCCCCCACTTTCTTCCAGTACAACACAGTTTTTTGTCAGTTTCTGTTACGTGTTTTTGACAGTTTTAAGTGTTTGACATATTAAACTTTACATTTTCTGTTCCGCACTTTCAGGTTTATAGCTTTTTGATTAAAAAAAAAAAAAAAAAAAAAAAAAAAAAAAAAAAAAAAAAAAAACTAGGTTGGGTCGGGATAAAAGATAAGAGAGGGTCCAGTCAACACTAGCCTAAAGAATATATTTGTGGTTTCTAGTGCACATACTATTTTATTCACTAAAAGACTCAATAATTGTACTTTCAATTGATTAATTATCACCAACAATTATATGCTTAATAGTAAACATTATATTCGTCCTTTAAAGTAGGGGTGACAATTTCTGACCCGACATGAAACTCGACTTGAAACTGACACGAAAATTAACAGGTTCAGGTTGAGTCTAAATAGATTTCGGTTCGGTTTTGGGTCGACCCATCTAACCCATTTATTAAACATCAGGTTCGGGTTGGGAATAAATTAAACGGGTCGACCCACTAACCCGTTAAAATTTTTTTTCTTGAACTAAAAATTATTTATATATTATTATACGGATTAAATGGATTAAACGGGTCGACTCACAAACCCATTTAACCTATTTAACCTGTTTCATGTGCCAACTTTAGTATATAAACAGGTTACATGGGTCAACCCGAAACCCGTTTAACCTATTAAATTCATGTAACCTATTTAACCCGTCAACCTATGTATATATACGAGTTAAATGAATTAGGTTCGGGTTATGTGTAAACAAGTTAAGGTTGATATAGTTGACCTGATTATTTAAATAGATCAGGTAAAGGTTGAGGTTTTCTGACCAACCAACTTGTCAACCCGAACCCGAATCGAATTACCACCCTGCTTTAAAGGTCATGCATATTTGTAGTTTTAATATGGAAGTTGCAAATCCAATTGACTAGTAATTCAACACTCAAATCAAATTATTTAAAGGTCATGCATATTTGCATAGTATCAAAGGCTTATACTGTCAATTAATCTGGCATGTCGAATGAGAATCTAAATGCACATTATTTGTTAATTAAAGTGAATATTACAATCTTTAACTTATCATTGCGTACAAATAAGGGTGCGTTTGGTATGCTGGGAGGAATGACAATGAATATGAATTTGATAGTACTCAACTATGAAAGTTCCATTCCCCACTCTCTAGCCATATATGGAGTATGAAAAATAATGGACTTTCATAGTCATAATTGTACGCCCAGACACCCTAAACAAACACCAACTATCACTTTCATAGTGATAGTTGATTCCCAGAAATGGGTACCAAAAAGAGGTGATCACTGATTAGTGCCACACCATACTAATTACGGATTACTTTACAAGAGGAAAAGTATATCAAAGTAAAATCATACAAAAATTAGTTGTGATGTACGAAGTAAGTTGGTGTCAGCCAAATGATACAAGAACCAAAACCCATTCGGATTGAAAGTAAGTGTTTTTCGAAAGATAATTAACATTTAACAACAACTTAAACACAATAACAACATAAAAACGAAAAGATAATCTAGATAGGTTTATTGCCAAAGTGTTCTTGATCTCTTGGACATTGTCGATGGAGGACTAATTTGTGGAACCATAAGGAAATTATCGTTATCTGGCGGCCACTTTCTGCTTGATTTATTTGCTTTCATTCCGCTCGCAATCTTATTAACTTTGTTGCAACTATTTGGATCAAATACAAGTGATGACCCATTCATTATTTGATCTCCAAATCCCATATTTAGACCGGGGTCAACTTGTTGTGCCATATGAGAGTACCTTGACGGTGGAACCAGTGGCGTTGGCGCTTGTGGGACCCACATCCCCATCAATTCGGGCGAGAAAGAGCTATTCAGGCTCCCATCTAGTATATCATCACCCCAAATCTGGGTCAAATCATTATTACCAACCTGAAATTGTAAACATATTAGCTAAAAACTACCCATACTAAAAATGTCCATTAAACTTCACCGACCACAAGTTGTGGCAGGAAATAATTTCCATCATTTCACCGACCACATGTTATGGGCTGAAATTATTTTATAGCACACCATAAGATTACCATGCTATAAACAAAAATAAAATTCCCAGCACAACATATTACAGTATATGTATGTTTCTAACAAAAATAACCATATATCATCACTAGGTGCATCATCAGTAATAGATATTTATTTTGCCAAATAAACTTCACTATGGTAGTCGCCCTTGGATATATTCAACAAGTAGATCTACACTTAGTTGTGCATGCGGTTAAAAAGAAAACATTAAATTGGTCAACTTAACATAAAAATAAAAAATAAAGTTATGAAAAAAAAAATACCTTCGAGAAATTTGGTATTGGATCGAGTAAATCTTCAACATGCCAACCAGGTAACATGTCAATCAAATACTCCGAAATACTACTAGTATTCGATCCATTACCCGACCCGTTTACTTCATGCTGGCGCTTCTTAGACACATGATCCGACCCGTTTACATCTTGTTGAGACTTCTTTTTTTCAATACCAACATCTTTCATGATGGGAGTATGATCAAGCACAGGTGAATTATTATTCGAATAAAGGGTAGCCGTAGGTGACAACTTAACACCCGTGAGAACAAACCTATTATGGTTCTTAGTATGTTGGTTAACTTTATGTATACCATCATCACAATCTTTGCATAAAATAGCTCTATCTTGTTGACAAAATAGAAAGGCTTTTTTTTCTTGACATATGTCACATAGTGGTGCATCTTTAGTTGATGAGGGGTTGTGTAGGGAGAATCTAGGGTGTTTTCCTGCTAGTTTATTAGCATGGTGGACTTTATGGTCGCAATCGGTGCATAGCGCAGCTTCGTCAGCTGCGCAATACACCGATGCTTCATTTTTGTTGCAAACATCACATTGGATCTTCATTAGGAAAAATTCTTTTTTTGGTGTGTGTTATGGTAGTAGTTGAAGGTGGAATGTAAAGGGGTTTGATTCTAAATTTAGAAAAGGGTGATGGGTGTTATTGTAGTAATAATATTATAAAAATGGAAAGGGATGAGTATGAATTATGGAAGTTGAATAAACCAATCAAATGGGGTGAAGTGGAAGTGGAAGGAAATAAAAAGTCGTATTAACACTATGGGCTTTTTTGTTTTTTAATAGATTCTCATGATCTCTTTTTGAATAGCTAATTAAACGTGGAGGAAGTGTGTTATGGTTTATTACTTTATTTATAGGATTACGATCTTTTAATGTTTTTGTCAACTTTTTTCGTTTTAAATTATTGTAGTACATATTTCTGTTTTAGGATATTTTAAAACAATTATTTATTTTTTATTTTTAGTAATAAAAATAAAATTTAGTAAGAAAATATTTTATTTAATTGTTGAAAATTGTAGCGCTTTCATTTTTATTATTATTATTATTATTATTATTATTATTTACAATAATTTTAAGACGAAATAATGAGGTTATAAAATGAGACTCATTAGTTTATCATTACCACAACATATCAACAATCCTTATTTATATGTCTAACAAGTTAGATAATTTTGTTGATATATAAACGGTAGATGCGTAAAACTGATTTAGTTTATTTTTTGGAAACTATGAATTCGAATTTTTTAACCAAGTAATCCACGATGCTAACATATTTTTTTTAAGACAATTTTAACATAATAATAAATCTATCTTATATGTGTTAAACAGAACTTGAACCCACAATCATTTGGTTGAGTAATTTCTCACACAACATTTGATACCAATAAGACACAAGCTTTTTAGTCACGATGTTGACACTAAATCGATATTGTGGAACAGGGCCTTAGGGAACAAAAATCAAAGAAAATGACAAACCAAACTGAACGATTTAAACCTAAAATTAAAAGAAAGCGAAACCCAAAGAACCTAAAACCCAAAATCCAAAAAAACATGTTTATCACGTTCTGATCAGATATTTTAACTCAAGTAACCGAGATACCTAAATCGAACGAAGTCCCATAATGATGTATATTTATGTATACATTCAATGAGTTAGGATCAACTTCATTCAATAACTTTTTTTACTGTATTATATGTAATAGTTTTAAAGATTTATACGTTAATTTTTCGAACCGTTACGCCTGACTATGGGTATGTTTGGCAAAACTAGCTGTAAGTTGTATACTATAAGCTGTTAACTGTAAGTTGTAAGCTGTAAATTGCAAAGTTGTTAACATGAGCTATAAACTGTATCTTTTTTTTCAATAAAAGTGTTTGGTAAGTTAGCTGTTAGATGTAATTATAAGATGTAAAATGACATAAAAGGACATATTTATAATTGTAAATAAATGTTCAAAGGGTATATCAGTAATTTAAAGTTTTAACAGCTCCAATATTTTTAAAAATCTTCATGAATCAGCTTTTCATTTATGAGTTATTTGTTTAAAATAAAAGCTTGAAGTTGATGTATCCAAACGGAGCTACTTATTTTAGAAGAGATTATTTTTGTAACAAAAAGCTAAGAGCTCCTCAAAAAGCTCTTGCCAAACAGGCCCTATATGTGAACGTGACACATATATCTTTCAACCGTAAATTTGAAAGTAGATATCTTTACTTTAATGGATTGAGATGTTTCCATATAGAAAAATGCCATTTTTTAAAAATTTTGTTTTTACTTATTCTTTTGCTCACATGATTTTGACAAATGTCAGAATTAACAGCTTGAATGCAGAGAAAGAATGAATGAGAAATATATATATATATATATATATATATATATATATATATATATATATATATATATATATATATATATATATATATATATATAATTATTGTGTTTATAAAAGAATTAGTAGAAGGATATTGTAAGAGAATTTAGCAATGTTCTTCTATAAAACTTTTAGTACATACCAAATATGATAACATTAAAATACATGTGTGTTATGTAACTGATAACGTATAGTCTATGTTTGGGCCGCGAGCCCAAATGATAAACATTACTAAAGCTCAAACTCACCACGAGTAGGCTATCATAACAATGATTTGGGCCGCATTACCAATAGGTTGGGCTCACGTAGGCCCAAGCCCAACCAAACTATTTATGGTCTAGATAACGGATCTTCTATTTACGGATAAAGATCCTTGGACCGGATAAGCACTACGCGTGCGAAGAGTAAGGAGCACGAAACCTACAAGGATTCTGCACCTATATATAGAATGACATAATTCTTATTAAAGGTACGATTCACAAAACCTTAATCTTTAAATATAACCCTAAACCGATTACTTACTCTCACGCCGGAGGATAATCGTGGGAGACAATCCCACGATAAGCCTTACGGTGTTTGTTTACTTTCTTAGTGCGTAGGTTTCAAGCATTAAGAGCTAATTTGTACGAGAGCAGGAGCCCAAACTATGAACGCCCAACTTTTGTATCAACAGTAACAAAACGCGGAAATTTAAGACAAGTTTATCTTTAGGGAGAAGATAGTTTTAGACGTTGTTATCAGGTAAATGATTTAATTGATTTCTAAATAATGTATTATTATAATATAAATCATAATAAGTTGGGTTAGTCCTCTCAATAACATTACAATGGGTCTTAGAATAATAGTATTAACAAACTAACAGTTTCACGTAGTTAGAGTGACAGAAGAATGAACGCTTAAACTGGAACAAAACTCATCAAACATCGTTGCAGGTAATCCTTTAATGAAAATATCAGCATATTGATAATGTGATGTCACATGAAGAATCTGAATCTGAACCAGACCAGTAGCAACCAAATCACGAAAAAATGTATATCAGATACACGGGATTAGTTAATAAACCACCGCATTGACAATGTCACAGTAGACAAGAGTAGCTAAAAATAACTGTGTGTGAAGCTCATGTAACATGTTTCATAACCAAAAAGTGTCAGCAATAAAATTAGCAATACCATGATAATCAACATTAGCACTAAACCGAGAGAGCGTCAGTTGATGCTTTGAGGACCAGGAAAGTAAGTTGTTGTTAAGAAACAACAAATCCGAAAGTGAACCTGCGAAAGATGGGATAATCAGCACAATACGCGTCCAAAAATGCAACCAAGGATCAGGTGGAAGATGAATAAAGGATCAAGATCCTTGAAAGTATATAAAAGTGTCTCTCTATAGATAGATGATTTAATTCTCGTCGTGATGGTATGATTATTTTCGCGTAATGATTAGCGGTTTGCGAAATATTTAATTTTTAAGAAAAATGTGAAAATTTATTTTTTATTATTATTTTATTTAAATTGGTTGATTAGATATTTAAAGGATATTTGAAGTACATTAAACTTTTTCTCGGCATATCTAGTTGCGAGAGCCTTTTGTGCGACTTGACAAGCAAAAAAGGGTACGTAAATGGACATAAATGGATGATTTTGGACTCCCAAACTTGGAATTCATAACGTATACTTTTCATAGATTCAACAAATCACGTGATTTAAATTCTTTTACTTAAAGGTAAGATTCTTACAGAACTTATTGCGGACATATTTTTGCAAATTCAATCAACTTTCTCTTCTTTGAATTTATAACAATGTTGCAAGTTCAGTCTCCATTGAGAGTAGGTGGGTTTTTAGCCCCTAAAGAATTCATTGGTTAGCGTTTGCCTTAAATTTTCATTATGTTGTATGTTTGAGCATTTCTAATGATAATTTTTTTTGAAAAGGTTTATATATAAGTAAAGTGACAAATATTCTTATTACGTTCTTTTTACTTATTCTCTAGCATTTAAGATAATGACAAGTGTTAAAATCAATGATGGAGCTCAAAAGAGATAGATAGTGGATTACACTGATCAATTTTTAGATGGAATTACGAAGATAATTAGAAGGATATAGTAGGAATGAACATTAATGCTCATAATTTTAATGTTATATGCTCTCAGATTTTTTATTTTATTAACCTATTATCATTATGCTTAAATTTGTTAAAACTTTATAACTTGATGAGCTATTAAATGAGTCACATGTATGTACGGGGATGTTTGTTTCGGCTTATGGCTTATTTAATTTTGGACTTATGTTTCATAATCTCACTTTCTGTAGT
Organism: Artemisia argyi; assembly: GCA_030686995.1. NCBI lineage: Eukaryota > Viridiplantae > Streptophyta > Magnoliopsida > Asterales > Asteraceae > Artemisia > Artemisia argyi. The sequence continues at coordinate 55,201,336 of CM060701.1, forward strand.
TTATTTTGAAACTTTTTAGCTTATATAAATATGTTATTTTATGATAATATTATATAAGTCAAAAGTTTCAAAATAAGCAAAAGAAAGTGAGCTTATGAAACATAAGCCCAAAAACAAATAAGCCATAAGTCGGCTATATAAGCCAAAACAAACACCTTCATATATTTAATGAAAAGGTCTATGAGCTTTTCATTTCACGTCATCATAAACTTCATCTCACTATATCGACTCAATTTATAAACTTTTATAAAAAAAATTCATAAACTTTTCATAGTGGATGACTTTAGATTTTGGGTGATGCTTTTTCTAATATATGCTTTGCTTTTTTCCAAAAAGAAAACTCACAGAACTTATAAGTGGTTCGATGGGATCACTGATCCCATATCTGCTTCATCCGTTCAAATATAATATTTTAAGTTTTGTTTATCAAGATTTCTTGTTAGTTTTAATGGTTGTTTAAAGAAAGAGAGGGGAGGAGAGGGAGAATCAATATATATTTTTTTTGTGCAAAGGTGAAATATGTATTATTATCTCTAAAATATAAGTACATGATGCTTTTTGAAAGCATACAGGTCTATTTTGGACATCACCCAAAAACAGAGCATTCATCTATGTCTATTCAATCTGATAACAGACAACAAATCAATTTTATCTGATACAACTATTATCTGACATAAGCTCATACTCAGACAAAACCAAATTCACCTTTCTAGCACTATTACCATCTAGCTAAATTTCCAATTATCATTCCACCTTAATCATTCAACCTGCCACCACAATAACTAAGGTAGAATAGGATATTGGCTTCACTAGTGATTGAGTCCAAACGGTCAACCTAAACTGACCAAAGGATGGACAACAAGGTCAAACTGCCTAGAGTCAATGCTCCGCGGAAGTATACTGTTTCCCTGGTTCGTTATGTCCCGACGAGGTGTGATGGTTATAAAACGGGCTTGTGATCGGGTGAATTTGGATGGAAAAGGGTTTGTGAATGATTACACTAAGGATTTTACAAAGAAATAGCTTAAATAAGCTATATGAACAAAACTGGAAAGTTAGAAAAGCCAGAAACGTTTAAAACCTAAAACGCGTACGTTTACCTTTAAATAAAACGTAAACGTACAAAATAAAAAGTGAAAACTGAAATCTGAAAACCCTCAGGGGGTGAAAATGACTTTTTTACAAACTTAAGGGTAAAAGAAAATTTTTAGAAAAAGAAAATAAATTTTTACACTATTTAATAATTTAATATTAATTAAATACTATTTAATACTTATTATTAATATTTAAAAAACTTAAATGCAATATAATATTGATTTAATACAAGAAAAATAAAAATAAAATTTCTAAAATTATAAAATAACTAAAAATAAGTTTTAAAACTAAAAATATGTATTTTTGTCATTTTGTGGTTTTTATATTAATTAATTACTAATTAATTATTACTTACCTAAATAAACTATTTTAAATTAAGAAAAAATAGAAAATGAACAGTAAAAGTTACAAGAAAATTTCTAAAATTATTCTATATTATATAAAAGCTAGAAAAAATATAAAAACTAGGTTTTGCTTTATAAAAACTAATTATGCTATTTAATACTTAATATTAATTAATTATTAATAAAACTAAGATTAATTATAATAAATACTAAATGATAAAATAAAAATCTGAGAAAATTATTAAAATTACTTTAACTTAAAAGGAAATTAATAAAAATATAAAAATGCAAAGTGCTTAATAAAAATATAAAAATGAAAATTAAAATTTAAATTACATTAAATAGAAATTATCACTTAAAATTAAAATTGTTTTTCTGGGATTTTTCTTTTACCAACCTATTTTATAACTAAAAATGAAAAACTTTTATAAAAACAAAAGTAGTGGAATTAAAAATAAGCTGGGAAAGCACAATAAGCTTGGACAGTTGACTTTGGTCAACTATCAAGGCAAATAGCTTTGAAATAAGCTTAAACTGAGAACCAGGTGTGGAATATGATTAGAATAAGCTAAAGTAACATGGTTAAGCTAAAAAAAATCAATGGTGACCACTGAATAAGCACAATGATCAAAATAAGCACTTGGCTTGTACCAAAGCCAAAACAGAAATGGGACAAGGTTTAGGAGAGGAACAGCCCTATCAAATGAAGTCTAAACTTGAAAACAAGCCTAGGGACTTGAAGATGAGCTTATTGGCTTCTCAAAAAGCCAATAAGCTCATTGTGGGGCCCACTGTGTAGGCCATGAGAGGCCATGAAAGTGGAGGTGTTGGACTGGGTTCTGTGTAGCAGGGCATATCATTGCCCTGCAGGCTACTTTGGACAAAGAAATAAGCCACAGAAAAAATCAAAAAAATAAGACAAATGCTAATTCCTAAAGCTGAGGTGGGATATTTTATCCACAAGAAATTTCAATTCCTAAATCCAACTAGAAAAATCACATTAATTCCCACAAGTTTTGGTTTTCTGCTCAAATGAGGTTTTTGACTTTTATGTAAAACTTGATATGTTGACTTTGTTGAACTTTGGAGGTTCCTAGATTACTAGATAAGTTGTTAGAAGCTACAATTGAACTGATTTAAGCTAAAATACCTAAATATACATGATCCTATGTGATTATGCTAACTAAAATCCACACAGTTAAGCAACTAAGAAGATTTTAAAACAGTTTGACTTTTTACTAAACACTTACCAAATTTAATGCATTCCCTACTCTAACATGATCTAGTTCAGCAAATAACAAACAACAATAACCCAAGAAGCTCACTTAAGCTCAGTGATTCACATTGAGCCAAACACCCCTATAACTAACCTGTTATGGTAATTTTGAGAGACAACTAGTGAACCTAAGCAATACTACTGGTACTAACTTATAACATGAGCAATGAAGGCTAGGTATAAGCTAAATAGAACAGAAAATAAGCATACTAACAAGCACAAACAAGAGTAAATACTTGAAACTGATATACAAACCAAAGGAGTGATTTATGATGAAAATTAGAGTTACAAACCTCAAATCAGAGGCTTAAGGCTCATGAGAGCTTGTGAACAATCTATTTAACCAGAAACAACCAAAACCACCCTTCTGAATCACCTATCCACAACATTGAACCTCAATTGACTTTCATTGACTGTTAAGGTTTTTGAGCTCAAAACTTTTTTATAAACCTTGCAGAGCTTATGGAAACTTATAAATGGCTTAAGTGAGCTAAAATAACTATGCAGCAACAAGTTTTATAACATTACAGAAGAAAATCAATTTTCTTAAATAAAATTTGCAACTTGTAAAATATAAAAGCTTGAACTGATTAATTGACTTGGAATAGGTTATGTTACATAAAAACAAACTTAAGATTACACTTGAAAGCTTAAATCAACACTGGTAATGAAATTACATTTAATTAAAATAACTAAACTAAACTACTCTAAAAATTAACTAACTACCCTTCTATTCTTCTTTCTTCTTTTCTTTTATAAGCCCTGAGAAGTCCCACTTTCTTTCCCACACCTCTCTGAACCGTTGGATTGGCTTTAGATGATCTCAGCCGTTCAAACTGTTTTGGCGGGAAAACGTTTTTGGGGCAATTGGTGGGGTTTGGTGCGAATTTAATGAGGAGGGGGAATGTATGGGTGTAGGTGAGTGTATTTATGATAGTTGGTAAGTTGGTGAAGAATTTGGAGGAGGGGGGGACACAGTTGCAGAAAAACGGGGAGGTAGGGGATGGTGGTGTTGACTGTTTTGTTTGACCCTGCTTGTGTTGACTCGTTGACCTGGGGTGGGAAATATTAATATGGGATTGGGCTGGATTTTTGTTGGGCTTGGGGGTACTGGATGAGGCCTATGCCTTTGGGTGGATTGGGTTAATAATCAAAAGGGTCCGTTTGTTTGGTTTTTAACTAATAAACAACAAGGACCAAAATTGTAATTTTCAAAAACTTGGGGACTGAAAATGTAATTTTCACAAAGTATTCACAAGGACTAATTTTGACAACAATTGAATATTACAAGGATGAAAATTAATATTTTCCAAAATAAAATACCCGGGGACTAATTTTGCAAATTTCCAAACTCCGGGGACTAAACTTGTAATTTTCTCAAAATTTTCATACAGGGATTAAAAGTGACACATGTGAATTCCCAAAGACCCAAAATGATTTTTCTTTCAAAAATATACCACCAGGGACCAAATCTGCCAAAGTTTGAAACTCCAGGGACCAAACTGTAAATTTCCAAAACTTTTCCAATTTTTCACCAAAGGACTAAATATGACAACTTATGATTTCAAAAGGAGCTTTGGTGATAATTTTCTATATTTGGAATATCCAGGGACTAGTTTTGACAACTTTTGAAAGTTAGGGGACTGAAACTGCCAATTTTGCAAACTTTGTACGTTTTTCATCTGTTTTTACTCATTTTGCATCTAAAACATATAAAACACAATTTTAAAATATTTTCAGTATTATGATGCATTTCTGAGTGTTTTTGTATGTTTTGCAGTTCAGATTAGACCAAAAATGATGAGTGTTTGAGCACTCATCAACTAGGCACCCATAACCTCTCCACAGGCAAGGGCTATACCAATTGTGCTACATTTCCATTTACTACAATGGCTTCACACAATTGGGAACACACACCTTGCGGTGAGAACTAACCATCTCCTCATTGGCAGTGTATAGATAGGACTAAGTAGGATCATCTTTCACTCCTCATTAATCCTATCTTCATACACTACCCACCAAAGCTCACTTACCCTTCTCACATTGGGAACCTACATTATGGATTTCAATCAACTGTTGTCTTGTAAACTTGTCAATGCAGTTTACAATTACCAACAAGGCCTATTGATTACTGAGATTGAGGCTTAAAAAAGGACAGTCAATTGATTTCCAAGATATAAGGACATCAATATGTAGCAAGCTTTAAAACATAGATTCAGCATCATAGTGATTGATCTGAATTGTAGGACCTTAAATAACACAACTTTATCACACACAATATAAGCACAATAAGAAGGAAAGATGGAAAGATGGTGACTTGTATGAGATATGTGTATTTCGAATATATGTAGAAAGAGATAAGAAATATGAGAGCTTTTATTCAAGGAAAACACACACAAATACACACACAAGCACACACCTCAAATGAGCCTTTGAGGTGTTTAAATAGTTCTTAACATGAGATGCCCTATGGGCTTTCTATGGGCTTGGGCTTGGACTTGGTTACATGGTTGGATAACTAGGCTTATGAAACATAGCATATAACATATTAGCTTGCCAAGTCCAAGGCCCAATGACTAAACTATTACTAATCTTAACACACGACACAAAGTTACAATATGAGAATGACCATCACTTCATAATACATATTTTTAATGCTAACATGAATCTATATGGTAATACCATGATATACATAGATTTTGATGAGAGGATCTCTGCTGATACAATCCTGTCACATGTATCAAATGATGAATACCAGTGTTTGGTACAATACTGTGTGTCAAAGCAGGAAACTACTTTATGAGAATTATAAAGAGAAACCATAGTTTTTCTTGCAGCCTCACTGTACTCCATCACATTGAAGCAACCAGAACAATACCATAGCATCAACTCCACATTTCCAACACCCCTTAATGCAGATTCCATTTCAAGTCATAATTACATTCCAAACTACCTCAGCTGCCATAACTGCACTTGATTTCTTAGTTTTAATTGACATTAACCTTGCTCTTACTTCATTACAGATTAGCTTGATAACCATACTCGTCTCTCTCTCATCACTCTTAAAAATCCTATTATTCCTTTCTTGCCATAAGAAGTAAACAGTAGCAGGAAGACAGAGTTTCATGATGATAGTCCAAACTTGGTTATGCTTATTGCTAGTAGCTAAATTGCTCACAATCCCATCCCAATTATTAGCATTCTCCTTAATTTTTGCATTCTATTTTATGTTATTCCATACTTCACTTGCATATTCACACTGAAAGAAGATGTGATCATGAGAATCAGGAACTTCATTGCAAAATGGACATTTAAAGTCACCAGCAGGATACCACTTCAATAACTTGTCCTGTGTAACAAGTTTCTTTTTAACAGCTAACCACAAAATGAAAGTGTGTCTTGGTATATAGTTTGAGAACCATATTAACTTTGCCTAAGGAACATTAACATCTTCATTTCTAATATCTTTCCATACATGTTGAGTAGCATATTTAAATTTCTTGCCATCATTGGTTACCCACATAGCTCTATCAGGTTGGTCACTAAGTATTGGTACATTTAAGTTTTGAAGACACCCAAACCTGCTTGCCCAATCATTGTTCCACTTCCATCCATTATCATCAATAGCCTCACATAGCTTGCACTTATAATAAATTCCAGAAGTAAATATTTCTCTTTTACTGATTGTCTTAGCAAGAGCTTGATTACCATTCCATTTATCACAAAAACGATGCTAAGAGTTTTACAATTTGTATAGTATGCAACAAGTTGTTATTGTACTTCTTCTGTAAAATAAAATTGAGGGAATTTAACTCATCCTCATGCATGCGAATGTAGGAAATTTATCTTTAGAAAAACTTATATGACCAATTAGATACATCGGTAACACCTAACTAAATCGTGTTGGAATGTTTGAATCATGACAATTATATATAAACATATAACATCATCAAAGAATGCAGCGGAAGTAAAGACCAAATACTTGTAACTATTAACCGAATTAAAAGGATATTCGCACCTTAGTGATTTCTAGCGAAACAAGAAATCAAAGGATCCAGAATCAATTGAACAAGAACCCTAAACCCTAAAATTAGGGTTTAAACAAATTGACTAAACCCTAGTCGATTACCAATAATCCAAAAACAATAATATGTTTGTTCTTCGTTCTTGTACATAGGTATTACTAACGTTTCAATGAGAAAGTCTAGGTTCTTGGATCACAAACAAACCAAACAAGATTGTTTGAGCTTAGAAAATCTAGTAGGAACCCTATAAGGGTGTAGTTCGATTATCTAAGCACAAAGGAGGGAAGAAGAAGAGAAGTTAGGGTTTGCAAGGAACCAAGAGATGTTTAGAATGAATACAAGGGGTTTGTATTTATACTAATACAATCTTGGAGACCAAGTTAGGGTAGGATACCCCTCCTTCTCTTGTTTGGTCAAAAATTGGAGCCTAAGAAGGATTCTAGATCCTTCTTGGCATGTTTCCTTACTTCGTATCTCTTGACCTTTAACGACCGTTAGTCAATTCCCATTAAGTACTAACGACCGTTAAGTATTTATTCGTGAATTTAATAATTAAACATAAATTAATATTATAATTACTAAAACATTGAAACTCCTACGTAATGTGTGCAATCCTAAAGTCTCGTGTTCGAATTTGGTCTTACTACATTAATTTTTATCCATAAAACTAACAGCTTCCACTTGGATATACATTAATATAGTAATGACATTGGTTAGTCTAGCATAACACCCCAATGCCCCCAGAACGACCATGAGTGTGGTTTCCTGGAAAAACCTTTTGATGAATCATCATCATACTTATCCTTTTGTTTCTAATACCACGTTAATCTGGATATGAATCTAAGTCATTCCATAATTAACTGTTCTATTTCTCGTTATATCTGATTGAACAAGATTACCAAATCATTTGGACGTATTCCTGATGGATCTTGGGTACGGCCGTACAACATCTTGTCAACCCTACGAGGGACCCATCAGTATTATACTTAAAAACAAATATGAAGGAACAAATACTTTCTTGAATACAAGCATAACCCATGAACTTTGCACCACTTCTGAAAATAGCCCTTATAACTACTAGTTGCGGATATTAGACTATCTTACAGAAAGTGAGCTACATCCATAGTAGTTATCTGGTATCTCAAGTCTGAGGATAAATATTCATGATTTACTTTAATGACAAAGATCCATAAAGTACAATCATGCGGTTCAGATCTTTCCTATATTCAATTTATTCAATTTATTGAATATCATGTGAATTTGGCATGTCCTACGCGTCAATATACTTAAGTATATTCTACCAAAACTCAAATTTGTCTTAATTCAATGATATTTCCATATCATTAATCGATAACAGACTATTTAGAATAACAAAAGTTACTCATGAATTTAAACATGCAAATATGGGATACAATCTATTATTAATGAAAACAAACATACCAAGTACTTTAATTCATTATAAATAATAATTTGCTTAACATCCCTTATCGATATACTAAATAGATCAATGCATAAAAATTCTAGTTAATGAATTTTGTCTCAAGTAATAACAATCATACTTGTCAACAATTATGCCTCAACTAATGACAATCATACTTGTTGACAAGGCTTTATTTCAACTAACTTTGATCTATCGAAATTTTGAGAATACTTATTTCAAAAATTCAATTAGCGAAGTTCTTGTATGTGTGCATTCAAATAATTTGACATGACCATATAATATATCATAAAGTGTGTGACATCCTCAACATCCAATTTATGATAATTAAACTTTCAAACATTTTAAAGTTTAAAGTATTCTTATTCTTTAATGTATAATGCAACTATGCTCTTAGTTAAGCATAACTAGTACACATGGATATTAACAAGGATGAAATCCTACCATGACTAGTATTGAGTGTCATCTCAATTTCATTAGCATCATTGTATGCAAACAACAATATGCTCTTCAAAATTTCCGTAAACTTTAATATCTATTGTGTAATGTTTTATGTCTTCCAAACTTCCAATTTTGTTGGCTATTACAATTTTCACAACAATTGACAAATTGTTCATCTATAGAATCTGAAAGTTGTTCCAGGCCGAGGATGTGTTTCTATATTCAAATATATTCCTTTAAAATATTCATTACACAAGTTATCTAATAACTTTTAATTAAATATCAATGTTGTCAAATCATATTTATTAAAGCATGATATAACAACAACATGATGTACATGAAAAATCCTTGTGTCCAACTTAAATTTTATTCATGTACTACATATCCATTTAAACTTTTTAAATGATATATCATGTTTTATTAGATTCATTTACCGCACATGTGTACATTAATAAACATATATTTCAAGGTTGTATGTTTTACTTATTAAATCTTTCAAGTAAAGTTCATTCCAAGTTAAGCCTTAACATTTAACTTATATGAAATGTTACTTCCTATAAGGTATACAACATATATGATTTAAGTAAGTAAACATAATACTCCCACTACCTTTCAGAAATACTTAGGAGTTATCTTATTTAAATTATAAATCAAAACTTGGATTTAATATTTAAACATAAGACTTATCTCCTTGATGCATGCATTTATCCATACTTGGATTCTTGTATTTTGTACACTTCCAAAGATTATACGAATTCATAAAACTCTTAATTACTTACCGTCCTCGCTTACGTAATTATACAAGAAAGAGTTTTATAATCCATTGTCAAATTTCATATTCATGAAATGAGTATGACAATTACCATCTTTGTATCTTTAATGTGCTTAGGAAAGAGTATTCAATCATAGTTAATTACTTAAGTATGATTAATAATCTTGTCATAAGACATGCATTAAAATATGTGACAATTTTATCCATATAATTTATTACACAAAGATTTAAACCACTAGGGTTACATTATATTTAAATAAATCTTCATTCCATAGTCTAACTATTTAGAATTAGGATAAACCAAATTTTCAAAATTTGATTATTGATGCGTGGGAATTGCACCAGACTTTACCTCTCGAGGGATCTCGAGAAGCTTACAACCCCCACCAGGCAGTGTACCTGATCGTTGTAGTATAGTATAGTGACAAGTACCGGGGGATTGATCGTTCAACTCAGGAATAGTATCGCTAGGATTAGAAAACCTAAGAACTAGGTCTAGAGGTGAGGGATGATTCTTTTTGTATTTTTTATATTTTATAAAAGCAAATAAAAATCTCGGGTTTTGAAAGAGTGGGCGGAATTAGTTGCTAGTCAACTAACCCAATAAATAAGATGCAATCAGAATAAAATAACAAAAAATGAAAATAAACTAATTTAACTAGTGATGTGAACAATATATGGGAGAATTGTGTTTACTTAGATTTCACTATTCCCTAGATATCTTTTACAGGTTAATTACTTGTTACAGTTGCGTGGATGACGGGTTATATTCCTTAATACCAATCATGGGGTGGCGTACTTACTTCCCCAATTCTATAAGCTCCTACTTCACTCCTATGTCGAGCCTGCAAGAAGCTCCTAACATGGGATCACTAGAATTCGCTCATGCATTAAATACAATCATAAAAACCTAGTACACATCGGTTCATGTTTCTTAAAACGTTCAAGCAAGTTACACAATGGAGATCTGCCAGTTTTCTTAAGCCTAACATTGAAACCATTCATCCATTACAACTATAAACAAGCAATCAACCTATAATCAACATCTAGGTTTCATTACATCTAAGCAAACACACAATAGATCTAGCCTAGCATGTTAAAATTAAGACAAGCGTAAGATATATTCAAACAACATATATATATATATATATATATATATATATATATATATATATATATATATATATATATATATATATATATATATATACATACATCACATCATGTGCATTTATGGAAAGTTTATGTGTTTGACCATCCATAAATCTCTTACACATTTTGGAAGTATTCCACATTGAGTCAATGCATGAAATAACTTGATGTGACATTGTTGGGTATAGAAAGTTATTGCAAAAAGTAGTATGTCCAAGTTCTGGCGGAACCTTCGGGCATAAGGGGCGGAACCTTCGGGCATAGGGGGCGGAACCCTCAAAAGGGTTCCGCCAGATCAGTGGGTCTGCTGAAACCTTTGGCTATAAATAGAAACCCATGGTTTTCTAATTGGGTTGATGACTTCACACATAGTTTCTCTCTACCATAAAACCCATATCTAGATCAGTAGCAAACAATGTAGAAACATACATTAATCACCCATTCAATAATGATCATAATGCATCTAACATTCATCTTTGTTGTAAGCATATCATACTTCATGATCCACCAAGAAGGTTACAAGATCTTGAAGTCATCATTCATTAAAGCATTCCAACATATGAAGATTCAAGGGCACTTGACATCCTCAATGGTTGAAGACTTCTTATTCAAGAAGTTCATGTAGATTAGGCATGCATATCCATTAGACTTTTATGTCTTGGATCATCATTGTATCATAACAATATAGATTAGATGGTTTATGTGTTTGTGCCATAAAACACAAGGTTTTTATGTTGGGCCAAAAAACATAGCGGGAGTGGTTGTACCCTTGGTAAAGAACTCGACATCTAGCTTAGTGTCGGTTAAAGTGTAAGCGACGAACGGGAGTGGTTGTACCCATGTAAAAGAACTCGACATCTAGCTTAGTGTCGGTAAAAGTGTAAGCGACGAACGGGAGTGGTTGTACCCTTGTAAAAGAACTCGACATCTAGCTTAGTGTCGGTAAAAGTGTAAGCGACGATTGTAAGGTTTTCTCCGCCGAAAAGGGAGGTTGTTGATCTAGTGAAGTATCTCTCGAGATGGGTACTCGAGGAGTGGAGTAGGGCGGAGAGGAGATCCGTGACCGAACCACTATAAATCCTCGTGTTTGGTTTGCACTTTCCTTTTACTTATTGCCTTACTTTAATGTTTGCATTATGTGATTGTTTGTGTTGTGACTTGTTGATTGTACTTGTGTGATAACATGTTTTAATTGATGTTAGTCATAAACTACAAGTAACATCTTTTATATTAGAACAAGCTAAAAATGGACATTTGATACAACAAGTTTAAAGTTTTTAAACAGTAAACTATTCAACCCCCTTCTAGTTTTCCACATATAGATTTCATGAGGTGACGACGTCAAGAGGAAAGTTCTGACGCCATCATCTCGCCGCCAAAAATCTTCTCGCATTGCCTAGATCCAGATCTGACGCCGTCATGTGTAATCTTGTTCTAGGCCGTCACCACATTTGCTCTTGACGCCCTTGTTCTGACGCCGTCACGTTTTCTCTGGGCCGTCATCCATTTTGCTCTTGACGCCGTCATCAAATCCTTCTTGACGCTGTCATCTACCGTTCCCAGCAAGGAAAATTAAGACTTTGCCGTTTTCTTCACTTTTATGCTCCAAAAAACGTCCAAAATGCTTCCTTTTCCAGAATTCACTCCCAAAGTACCTAAAATCACAAAAGGAACGATTTAGGGCAATATTTGATCAAAAAAAATCGAATTCCGGCTTAAATGACCCCCTAAAAACGGATCATTTTTTGCCTCATCAATTATCTTTACGAACAGCATCTATAACATTTATAGTATGAGTAATTTACCCAATTTCAAGACATCATCTTATAATCCTCACCATACTAATCAAATATCTGAGATATCCTTGTGGATCTATGAATGAGAATTCCATCATATTTAGGTTTAACATTTACATGTCTAGCCTCATCATGATTTTCACTAGTGTGTTTTTAGAAGATTATGTATCTTGTAATTTTATCATTTCAAGATAAAACTCCCACTTACCTTTAGCAATATATAGACTATCTATAAATACTTAGCAATCAAGGCAACCATACAATGTTCTCCTTTTTGGATATTACAAATACATATTGACAGTTCCTAACATTAATTTGTTAATAACCTACTCATAAGTAGTTTCAAAAATTCAGAACTTCATTTTAAGACCTAATGTGATTCATCACATTTCATAACACAATGGTGTCTTATTAATCTTCTAGGAGTCACTGAGTATTTCAATCCATACTCAATTTTCTAACCTTGATAACTTTTGAAAGAAAGGAAGTCATATTTATCTTTAATCAAATAATATAACAAGAGTTTGATTTCCCTAACTGAACACACCACAAACTTGTGGTGTTTCATTAGAACTAACATTGTGAGACAAACTAACAATATGTAAGATAAATAGATTTCGTTTGGCTTATCTATTCATCAACTAAGTCAACTTAACGGTATAATAGAATTTCCAAGCCAATTGCATGTGATATAACATAAGTACTTTTTGAACAAGTCACTTCACATCCATGTCTCAACAAGAAGACATAAACTGTTATATTCCCATTATACGTTATAAATCATTGATCAACTCAATGGCTTCTTGTTTAAATCAAGTTAACGTCTTACATTATTATAAGTCTTGTAATAGTTAAAAGACTTCATGTTTATAAGAAGATATAAACATGTATAACTAAAGCATTTGTGAACACCATCATTGGTTTCAATAGTAATTTCAAGTTAATTTATTTACTTCATTTATTTATGTCATTTTAAAAATACATAAGTATTAGAGTTGAAGTTGTCTTGTTATCATATTGACACATGTTCTAAATAAGATAATCTTACACATTAAATGTATAAGTCATATTAGAACATAGATCACTTACATTGCGTTTAAGATAATCCTATAATCATATTTATATGTGTTTTTCCTTTGCACATAATAAATAATTCTCCCACATGTGCATGGAACAATATCATGTAGCAAATAAACAACACGACACACGTTTGTTTATGTGATTCAATAAGATTTGTGTTATAGAATTAACAAGTATTTGTAGGACTCCATTGTCTTGTCAGGAAACGCACATGGCTATCCTAAAACATGAGTGTCTACAATTGGAAAGTGAGTATCTTGAGATAATTTGGGTTACTACCAAGATGACAAAGCTTGAAGCTCCCACTGAATTAGAGAACACTACAATAATTCCTTATTCAGTAATTAACACAATGCTCCCACAGGATTTGACAACATTGAAAGTGTTTCATAACCAGTAAAAGCAAATAATTGTGCTATTTACTTTCCTACACCTTTGAAGGAGCCCATACGTAACAATTACTTAGGTACTAAAAGAATGTATTCTACTACGTAGATGATGGATTATCCATCAATGCAATTAACTTGAAAAATTGAGCATACAATTTCTTCCTTAGTAGGTATACCATCCCACAATGGTATGTAGTACCTTTAAAGGGTTAAAGCAACAATAACTAGATGAAATATCCTAGTTTGTTTTTAATACCTTTTGCGGCAAACAGTCTAGCTTCTAGTTTAATAACTCATAAAGTTCTAGTTAACCAAGTTTCATATTTATTATAAAAGAATTCAATCACCAAAATAGAGTAATGAAATCTTTATAGAAAATGCGCAATTCTTAACTATCAAAGTTTGCCATGAGTTATATTAGAATTAAGATAACTCTAATGTTCCTATCATACCTTTCTCACTAATGAAAAGGAATATGATTAAATCTCACTCTTCTTTAATGAAAAGGAGACTTTGTTTATCTTTTAAGTAAATTTTTCTTAATCAAACATTTGTTTGAAAACAGAACTAGATCAATTTACCAAAGCCCAAACTTTGTTTACGGTTTAACGTTGCATTAATACATTTAAAAGAATTAACAAAATTCAATTTTTAGTATTTTCGATAATACATTTTCAAGAAAATTAAATACCCATGGTAAACAAACATATAACCATTTAATTTTCACTGGAAAACTAGAATCCAAATTGACATAGTTTCATCACATCAGTTGGTCTGCTAGTGATGAACGTATTCAACAAGGTACGAGTTGAACCTCAATTGCCAATATTCAATTGCAATTTCTAGAAATGATGGGATTTACATATTTTTCCAACTTCTGTTGCAATGTAAGCATGTTTTATCCCCATCTCATGCCTTGAGTGATCAGTTCTCACTATCAACTCAATTAAGTTAACCAACTTAAGAAACTGAAAATTCATCCATGTTCGTCCCACGAAAAATGGAGATTTACCCTTTGATTACCATCTAGCTAAGTCTCACAATAACGTAAATAGTAACCTCAGGTGTTTCCGTTTCATTGGATGACATATAACTTAAATTAAAGGGTAGAAGTTTTGATGTGTGTAATCAAAAATATGTACAAAGATGTCATGCATTCATCTTTGTATCATAGGTTTCATATTAAAAACTTTTACTCATTAGTTTCTTTGCAAAGCTTAAATCAACAAAGTTTTAATTGAGGCGTTGAGCAAATTACAACTTTGCCTTAAGATGCTTCGTACATGGATGGTTGTACTACGGTAAGTTCAATTTGACGTACAACGGGGCGCAGAAACAAAAGTCAGCGCAAAGCTTATTAAGAACCCGTTTCTACTTAAACCCACTACAGAGTTTGTCAAATTAAGTCCGTCGTTTCAACCATTTGTACAGTTGCATCAATCAATTAAAATTTTAAGATTTTACAGCTCAAAATGAAATTTCACCATTATTTAGTCTAATTTATAGTTTCTATTCGAAAATTAACTTTTTGCTTACTATCATGTCGCAAACATATATAAACAAATGCGCAATTAATAAAACAAATAAACGACTTAAATAATGTACATGCTAAGTAAATCAACAAACATGTATATATCGATCTAAGACTCCAGTTGATTTTCGAGCTGGGTACCAATGGACCACATACACCAATAATTGGTTGCTTAAGTCCTACGATGAATATATATAATAACACAAATAACTGATTTAATATAACGACTTATATGGGTTTTTCCCCAATTTTAGGTCTTCCCTAATTACATAATTAATTAACTTTTAGTAATTAAACAAGTCTTAACAATTTTATTACTAAAACCCCAATTAATAAATTTCAATCACATAATTAGCATGTAATTCACGCAACAATCAAAATCATATCAAATACATCATGATCCATGACAAAACATGCATGTATTCGTCATGGATTCCCACTAAGACAATAATCAAGTCAAGGGTCGCATATCAATTAATGATATATAACAAATATCCATTAATTATCACATAAAAAATTACATGCATCCTAAGGTTTATACAAGTTTTACAAAATCAAAAACCTAATTAAAAAAATAAGGGTAATCGACCCTTTATTAAAAAAAAAAAAAAAAAAAAAAAGGTTTACTCATTTTCAAAGCCCTAGAAAACCATAGCATGTAATAATCAATTAAGATCCAATTTTATGTGTTTCGGTAATTAATTACATAGTATTAACGGCTCATGATGCCACTGTTGGAATTAATGAATCATAACAATTATATATAAGCATATAACATCATTAAAGCATGCATCGGAAGTAAAGATCAAATACTTGTAACTATTAACCGAATTAAAAGGATATGCATACCTTAGTGATTTCTAGCGAAACAAGAAATCAAATGATCAAGAATCAATTGAACAAGAAGAACCCTAAACCCTAAAATTAGGGTTTAAACAAATCGACTAAACCCTGGTCGATTACCAATAATCCACAGACAATAATATGTTTGTTCTTCGTTCTTGTACACACGTATTACTAACGTTTCAATGAGAAAAACTAATAGATAACAAACAAAGCAAACAAGATTGTTTGAGCTTAGAAAATCTAGTAGGAGCCCTATAAGGGTGTAGTTCGATTATCTTAGCACAAAGTAGGGAAGAAGAAGAGAAGTTAAGGTTTGCAAGGAACCAAGAGATGTTTAGAATGAATACAAGGGGTTTGTATTTATACTAATCCATTCTTGGAGACCAAGTTAGGGTAGGAAACCCCTCCTTCTCATGCTTGGTCGAAAATTGAAGCTCAAGAAGGATTCTAGATCCTTCTTGGCTTGTTTCCTTATTTTCGTATCTCTTGACCTCTAATGACCGTTAGTCAATTCCCGTTAAATACGAACGACCGTTAAGTGTTTATTTGTGAATTTAATAATTAAACATAACTTAATATAATAATTATTAAAATATTTAAACTCATACGTAATGTGTGCAATCCAGAAATCTCGTAGTCAAATCCGGTCATACTACATTAATTTTTATCTACAAAACTAACAAATCGTATGCCAAACTACTAGTTCATTAGATTCTAGGTGATTTGATGATTGCTTATTGCTATAATACATAGCCAACTCGTAATTAGAAGTTTGATAAACAAACTTAGTAAGTACTAGAGCATTAAAAGGCTAAAAGCCATTGCTGAACTTGTATGATGTATGTTAGTCGTCAGAGATTTTAGTAGGGGATGTGTTAACCGGGCGGGCTCTATGCCTAGCCCGGTCAAAGTAGCCTGCCAAAATCTGACAATTTGTCTTTTAGCTGTTTTTTTTTTTTTTTTTTTTTTTCTTTTTTTTTTTTTTTTTTTTTTTTTTTTTTTGTCTAAAGTTATTTTTTGTCCAAAGTTTTTGTCCAATTGTCCAAGTGCTAACACAGCAGGTCCAAGTGCAAAAACACATCAAAATTTTTGTCCAAGTGCAAACACAGTAAGATGACACATTTTTTTTCCAAGTTGCAAACACAAGCAGGTTATTCCACACAAAGGCTCGGACTAACACGTAATCGTCATCGCCTTATTCGGTTTTTAAAAATATGTTAGGCTCGAATATGAAGGTTGCAAAGTGATAAAAATATCACTTTGCCATGCCATTCGGTTTTAAAAACCATTCGTCATCGCCTATTAGTAAACCATTTGTCCAAGTGCAGATACACAACCAAGTGCACAACCAAGTGAAGATACAAAACCATGGGTCCAACTGCAGATACACAACCAAGTGCACAAGTGCAGATACACAGCAGGTCCAAGTGCACAAGTGCAGATACACAGCAGGTCCAAGTGCAAACAAGTGCACAAGTGCTAACACAGCAGGTCCAAGTGCAAACACAACAATATTTTTGTCCAAGTGCAAACACAGCAAACACAAGCAGATTATTCCACACAAAGGCTCAGATTAACAAGTAATCATCATCGCCTTATAGTCTCAAGCTCAAGAGTTAACAAGGTCACATAATCATCAACAGTAAGATTCTCAAGGTAACAAGGTCACAAGCTCACAGTAAGATTCTCAAGATTGCACATAATAAGATCCGACACAAGGTAACAAGGTCACAAGGTCAAAAGTGCCACAGTAAGATTCTCAAAGGCAGCACAAAATAAGATCCGACACAAGGTAACAAGGTCACAAGCTCAAAAGTGCCACAGTAACAAGATTTCACAACAAAACAGTGTCACAAGATTGGACACAAAGCTCAAAAGTAAGATTCTCACAAGGTCACAGGCTCAACAGTATAAGGGAGGTGTTATACTCAAAGGTCCCCATTATAAACTGCAAGTGAAACAAAGCAGCCAAGTGAAACAAAGCAGCTCAAAAGTAAGATTCTCACAAGGTCACATTCTCACAAGGTCACAGCTTCACAACGAAGCAGCCAAGTGAAACAAAGCAGCTCAAAGGTCACATTCTCACAAGGTCACATTCTCATAAGGTCACAGCTTCACAACGAAGCAGCCAAGTGAAACAAAGCAAAACAACAAAGCCAAGTGAAACAAAGCAAGCATCAATAGTAGGCTCAGATTATACACAAAACTGCAGAAATGTCTCAATCACAATTTTACACACGAGAGGTAATCTCCATTTTACATATTAAAAAGGCATCGAGATAAGAGTAGGCTCAGATTATAATAGTTTCACAATACCAAGATATATCATATATGGCTGCAAAGTGAATGCCATGCCAAAAATATGTTAGGCTCGGATATGAAAGTCACAAAGTGATAAAATATCTATTCTATTCTATCATATATGGCTGCAAAGTGATAAAAATATCACTTTGCCATGCCAAAATCATTTTTTTTTAAATCATCATCGCCCTATCTCGTTTAATGTTGCCCAACAAGCCAAGTTAATGTTTTAGCAACAAGCCAAGTAGAGAGGGTTGGACTAATAGAAATAGGGCCGTGAGAATAACCCCACCAACAAGCCAAGTTTTTAGCAACTAAGCAGTAACAAGCCAAGTTTTTAGCAACTAAGCCAAGTTTTTAGCAACTAAGCCAATATTCACATCACCAACAAGCCAAGTTTTTAGCAACTAAGCAGTAACAAGCTTTAAAACTACTACTGCTATTAGTTTTTAGCAACTAATAGTTTCACATCACCAATATTCAAGTTTTTAGCAACTATCACCATAAACCAACAATCACCATAAAAATATAACAAGTTCTTACTTTAGATCTAAAAAAAATAGATAAAAAAAATACAGAGTTCTTACCAACGATCAATCACAAATAAAACATCACAAGAAACCACCTTCAAACCAAGGGGTAGGTTATTCTCACGGGCCATATTTCTATTAACCGAACCCTCCCTAAACCAACAATCACCATAAACATCACCACCAAACCACCACAGTTTTAGATCTAAACAGATCTAAACCAACAATCACCATAAAATCACCATCAAACCACCACGGTTTTAGATCTAAACAGATCTAACCGCTAAAAAAGTAATAATACTCTTCAAAACCGCGTTCCACCCACAGTTTTATCCCATAAACATCACCATCAAACCACCACTAACACTTACAACATCACGTTAACAACTTTTTAGATCTCAGTTTTTAGATCTAAAAAGAGACCCGTGTGTTATTAGTAATAGAGAGAGAGAGTGGATTGATTGAGTGAGTGAGAGAGATAGTGGATTGAGTGAGTGAGTGAGAGAGATAGTGTTAAAACCGTGGGACGGTTTAATAAAACCGTGGGTGGGTGGAGCGGTTTTGAAGAGTATTATTACTTTTTTTTTTTTTTTTTTTATAAAAAGTATCATTTGTAATAAAAATATATATATATATATATATATATATATATATATATATATATATATATATATATATATATATATATATACTTTTTACAAATAAAAAAAGTATCATTTGTAATAAAAAAAAAAGGGATACTTTTTACGAATAAAAAAAGTATCATTTGTAATAAAAAAAAAAAGTATACTTTTTACAAATAAAAAAAGTATCATATGTAAAAAAAAATAATAAAATAAAAAAAAAAGTATCATTTGTAAAAAAAAATGTATCATTTGTAAAAAAAAAGTATCATTTCTAAAAATAAAGTTGTATACTTTCGACAATATACTTTCAGGAATTCGGTTCTGAAGAGCAAGTAACGGAATGGGTGCAAAATATAGCTCGGGGGCTCGGTTTTGTCATTGTTAAAGACAGAACCAAAGCAGACAAGGGTTATTTGTACGAAATCAATTATAGGTGTTCAAAGGGTGGGAAGTATAAACCTGAAGGTACCGGAAAACGGAAAACCAGTACCTTTAAAACAAATTGTCCATTCAAATTGGCGGCGAAATATCAATATACAAAAAAATTTTGGACTCTGAGGGTGAAAGATGATACGCATAATCATGATTTGCTAGAGTCGTTGCATGGTGTGCCATATGCAATGCGATTAAAGGATGATGAGTTCGGTTTGGTCAAAGAATTGACAGATTATACCGTGAAACCACGTATTATACTTTCGACAATACAAGGTCGTAATCCGGATAACGTGTCTAGCGTTAGAACTATATATAACGCACGAAATAAGATCCGGATAGCCAGAGAAGGTGGTAGAACTCCAATTCAAGTCCTTTACGAGCATTTGATGGAATCAGGGTATACATGGTACCCAAGGGTAAATGAGCATACAAACGAGCTTGAGGAGCTATTTTTTGTGCACCCCACGTCGTATGCTATATGGTGTACATTCCCTGAAATCATGTTGATGGACTCCACATATAATACCACTATGTTTAAATTGCCGTTGTTGGAAATTGTTGGAGTAACTTCAACAAACAAAACATTTTCAATGGCATATAGCTTTTTAAACAATGAACAAAGGCATAAATTTCAATGGGTATTGCAACGTGTGAAGGATGTCATAGACGAACGATATTACTCACGTGTTATCGTCACTGACAGAGATTTAGCGTTGGTTGGCGCATGCGAAGCAGAATTTCCTGACGCTCACCATTTACTCTGTCGATGGCATATACAGCAAAATCTAGCTAAGTTTTGCAAAAATAAATTCAGTGACCCAAAAGAGTATGAGTCCGTTAAAAAACGATGGGATTGGATGGTTAAAGCTCCGACATTCGAATCGTTCAGGCAACATTATCAACGCCTACAACAGAAATTGGTCAACCATCCGGGTACTTAATTATTAATTATTAATTATTTTAATAAAAAAAAGCACCCGAATGACCTTTTATTAATTCATGGTTTTTTTGCAGATGTCGCTGAGTATCTGTATAACACGTGGCTGCGACAATACGCACCCAAGTTTGTCTCGTATATTACCGACCAATATCGCTCTTACGGCCAGTCAACAACGTGCAGAGTTGAGGCTCACCACGCGTTGTTGAAATTATATTTGGACGGTACACAATCCAAATTAGACAGGTTGTTATGGTCAATTGATAAGATTCTCATTTCACAAGAAACTGGGATAAAAGAGAGTTTTAATAGAAGCATGAACGAGAGACTAAATCATTGTAATGTTGATATATTTGAAGAATTGTGGTATAAAGTTTCCAAACATGCTTTCACTCTCATGTACGGAGAACTCCAACTGTCGATCACACCAGACAAATGTAGCCATAAGTTGCTGTCAATTCACGGACTACCATGCTTTCACATCATGCAATACTATGTATATCATGGTAAGTATATTAAATTTATAACTATCAAATTGTTTCCCCCACTGTTATCAGTAATTTACATAAGTCGCTTTTACTGAATTCAGGACGCCCCATTTCACTGGATGAAATTCCTATTTTTTGGAGAACCCTATCTGTTCCGTGGCCTGTTATCAATAGGCCTCCGCCTGAAGATGGCTATTCCAGTGAAGCTGGTGATGATGATGATACTTCGTTTAACAATGGCGTGCAACAATTCAAGAATATTTTTAGCAAATCAACGTCATTTGTCAAGAAAAATATGTTAACGAAGTTGAGAGAGATATTCCAACCTGAAGTTGTTGACACCCGTGAACCAGCTATTCAAAAAAATACCCGTGGTCGTCCGAGCGCAAAGGACAAAAAGGGCAAGGCTACACAAGACCCGGACTTGAATGAAGCCCCTGACTTGAATGAAGTCCCTGACTTGAATGAAGTCCCTGACTTTGATGAAGTACCAATCGTAGATCACCGAAGAAGTACGAATTCAAGATCTACAAAAGTGTCGAACATGCGGAAAGAACCTACAAGACATAGCTCTTACACGGGTGATACTCTACGCCATAGATTTTATGCTGGAGATAGTGTGAGCAATGTGTTTATTAAGCATATTCCACCTATTTTCCGTCCACTCGTAATAAGCATACATAATGTTGAGGGTGATGGAAATTGTGGGTTTCGGTGCGTTGCCCACTGTATTGTTCAAAACGAAAATAGGTGGGACGAAGTCAGAGGTATGTTATTGCAAGAGTTAGATTATCATAGGCAAAGATACATAGATATGTACCTCCAACAAGACTTTAACCGACTTTGGTATACAATAGACTGGTTCAATGGACCTGCACCTAACGATCGCTGGATGGTGATGCCACTCACGGGGCCGGTTATCGCTTCAAGCATTCACCGACCTGTTGTATTTATATCCGATCAAGGTTGGAACACATGTTTTCCGCTTTTTACCAGGCCAAACTCATCACAAGGAACCGACCCCATTGTGATTGCCCGTGTGGGTGCTCACTACATTGTACTGACGCTCGACAGAGATTTTCAACTACCCTATATCCACCCACAATGGAGGCATTTCAGAGAGCTAGTTGCAGCCGAATGGGAAACTTTGTATCAAGATCGACTAATGGTTCGTTGATTTATGTTGTAAATAATAGAGACACCGACAAAACCATTGTAAATGATTACTGATTTATGTTGTAAATAATAGAGACACCGACAAAACCATTGTAAACATAGTGAATCATATGTTGTAAATGATTATTCAACATCGTTTAAATGTTAATTGTTTGAACCTTAAAAGTCTGCTTTTTTGTAGAGTGTTAGTTCTGCACCAGTTATTATTACTTTGTTTAAATTAGTAATAACATTATTGATTGCTGATGTAAATTATTATGCAAATTCTTTGGTCAGATGAGCCAAAGAAATCCTTTCTGGTGCCGATGTAATAGAGGATTTATTGTAGAACGGAAATCCTGGCAAGATGGTAGTCGTAGGCGACTGTTTTATGCATGTCCTCTTTCAGTGGTAAATAATCATACGTTTGCTTAGTTATGTAAATAATTTGTTTGTTAAAAATACATTTCTTATTATTTTCTTAACATGTAACAGCCAGGTACAAACGACTATGGGTGTCGATATTTCAAGTGGAAAGATGAATTTGAAGCAGAACACTTTAGTCAAGCCTCTTCTTCAACGCATTGCTCAAAGTGCGTTGCTACAAAAAATGAGAACAAGTTGTTGAAGCAAAGAATAAAGGCGTTGAAAATGGAGTTAGAAATGGCAAGAAATCCTGAGGATCACGCTTGTCAGTCAAGTGCCCGACTTCATGATCTTTTAAATGATTTGAATAATCTTCATATGTCGTAAATGTTGTTGTTTTTTAAATAATGTGTTAACGTTGTTGTTTAATTGAATAATAACATTTGTTGTCATAGTCGTTTAATGTGGTAATATTTAACGTGATATCATACAAAACATTATACATATACAAAACATTATTAAACACAAATATACCAAACATTATACATATACATTACATTATTATACATATACATATACTCCTTTCTATTAAAAAAAAAAAAAAAAAAAAAAAAAAAAAAAAAAAAAAAAAAAAAACCGACAAAACAAGTAAAAGTGAGCTAAAGTTTTAGAGAGGGTTTGGTTAATAGAAATAGGGCCCGTGAGAATAACGTACCCCTAAATATCGAGTTGTTGTTTACTTTTTGAGTTTTGAGTCAGCTTTTAAGTTACACGTGTCACGATTTGGGTATTGATCGCAAAGCCAGGTGTTGTATGTACACGATACAGACTTCTTTTCCTCTCATATATTAAACAAGTGGGGTTGGATCAGTTGGAAAACCCCTTGCCTCTCAACCTAGAGGTCAAAGGCTCGATCCTCACTCCCTACAAAAGGCTGGAGGTCCTTTTCTACCTTAGGTAGAACCGGAAGCAGCCTCTCTACCTTGGGTAGGGGTAAGGCTGTCTACATCTCAACCTCCCCCATACACCGTGAAAGACGGTATTGGGACCCATAACCCATAACCCTATATATTAAGCGGATATTTTTCATACATGACCACACGCACTTGCGTGTTGCTCTAAATCATTAAAATTAATGGAGGTAAAAGAAGATCAAAAAGGCATGTTCTGTTTTTTTGTGTTTGTCAAAAGAGGGCTAGTCAACTGGATAAACTGGTCTAATGAATTAAAAACTGTGTATTCTTTATACATCGAAAGTGTAGGCTACAAGTCTACAACATGCAATACACTACTAACCTGATAATATAAAATTTGTAAAAGTAACATCGAAAAAGATAACACAAATTTTCAAGTGTACTCAACTTTGTGTGATACTGTTAAAGTTTGAACATCAAATTAACTTTTGTTTAGCACCATTGCACACCTATTTCTTTCTTGTTCATCATATTATTTAATAGCTTACTACATCATCAACGTCACATATTTAGCTATATCTTCTCGCACGCACCTTCATTCTTCACAAAAATTACACTGTCTTCATCGCCGTTTCTTTCCGATCATGATGACACACGTCTCGTCATTTTTCATGCACATCGGATTTCGATTGAAACGAAGTCGGAAATGATGCGATCAAGTTGTAAAGTGAGAGTCACGGGCTAATGAAACAGGACGCCGTTCACACCTAACGGTTTCTAGTTTGAGACATCTTACGAAACGATTGCGATTGTCTTAACAAAACGGCGCTAAAATGCTGAACTTATAATAACATCTAATAAAAGAATTTGAATTCCTGCTTTTGTTCCATATTTTTGTATCATGAAGTTTAAAGGTTACTTTATATTATGAAGTTGATTTTAGTGTCGATGAACTGTAAAACCAACTTCACAAATGTTGTTTGAAATTTGTTCAAATGACATAGTTTGCTTATTTGTTTGGTTAAACAGTTAAACTTGAGCCACTAACAAAAGCAAACAAATAAAACAGAATACATGTTGATTCGGTTCATTTATATCACTAATTATCACTGAAAATTAGATAACTAGTATAACTTACCAACAGTTACCATCACTAGAGTCTAATTTGTTTAACTCGGTCAAATAGGTTGGACGATTTTCTTACTCCCTCCGTCCCATATTAAATGCACAGTTTAACTTTTTGAAGTCTTTTTTTCTCAACTTTGATCTTAAATATTTGTTTTTCTGTGATATAATACTTGATACAAAAATATTTAAAGTCAAAGTTGATAAAGAAAAACTTGAAAAGTCAAACATGAACATTTAATATGAGACAGCGGAAATACATTTGTTTTTGTAACTATGATTTCCGACTCACAGACTCAAACCAGGTAACGCCCTCCCTTTTCAGGAGGTTGGCGTGGCCGCTTAAGGTTATTTGTACCTAGCAAGATTGAACTTGAAACCTCACATATTTTAGAGTGATAGTCACAAGCCATTTTAGCACTAAGTCGTCCTTAAATGATTTAACAATTTTCTTATATCTCATAAAATAAAAACCAGTTGATTTTACTCTTGTTGGTTGGTTAGTAAAGAAATGTTCTCCCTTACACCCCAGCTAGGGTATCCGTGTGAACAAGCCATGTTAGTATTGGGTTTGTAGTAAAGAGGAGCATAGTTTTGTATAAACTCTATAAAATGATCGGATCTTTGACACCGTTAACACGATTTCAGAAATGATACGTATGAAAATAGCTTTATCTTCTTTTGGGAATGCTTTTTTTCAATACTATATGAAATATGTAGTATTTAGAAGGTGTGAGGATACAAAATTACTAACATGCCCTCGAGAATATCTAGTACAAAAATTCGTAGTTCCTCTCGCAGTTGCAGTCTTTGTTAATTTTAGTGTGATAAACGCAAAAACTTGGTTACTTTTAAAATTTTAGGTTATGTAAGTGATACAAAATATATTTAATTCAGTTCTTTCTATGTTTACAAAAAAATTTCTTTTATGTTATATGATCATTGAAAATTTTATTTGATTCAGACATTTAAAGTGATAAAATAGATTTGCAATGATATTGCCGCTTTAATAAGAAACAAGTGGGAAAGTGCCCGCTGCGTTGCAGCAGGAATTTTTGGTAATTTTTGCGATAATCATTTACGAACAATATTTGGGTGGGGTTTCTCGTTGTGAGATGTATATATTAAACTTTAACATTTTTTATAAAACCGTACGTACGTCAAAAGCATGTCAATATTGCGCTTGTTTTGTTCATTATCGAAAGGTCTTTTTGCCAGTATTTTTTTTATTCAAGAAACCGCTAAGTATTTTTTAAATATTTGACAAATAAAGTTTGTTATATAAAAAATTCGTTAGTATAAAAAAGTTCAGGGTGTGATTTGAAAATATTCTTTTATACCTCTTGATTTTTTGATTTTTTTATTCCTTTACGCCAAGTTCGGCCAAACCTTTACCTCGGAATATGTCGCCTACTTCTTGACTTTTTTAATTTTTTATTCGAATGTTCTCGGAATACCAAATCCCCTCAAATATTTAATTGTTCAAACAATTTTTTATAGGGCACGAGAACCAACTTCCCCACCCCCTTTAGTATATAACGAGGAATCGAGGATGTAAAGCCGCGCGTTGCAGCGGGCATTATACAATATTACATTGTGAGTACTAAATTTGCAACGAACCTCTAACATGAAAGACGAAGTTCGTATGGATTTTTTTAAAAAATTGTTGAAAATAACGGTTGTTAGCTACTTAACGTCAAGTTCGTGATAAAGGACTGACTTTGCAATAGATGTATAACATGAATGACCAATTATTTAAATTATGCGAGGAGTAAATTTGCAACGAACCTATGAGATGAAGGACCAATTTTGTACGAATTTTTTTTTAATATTAAAGATAACGGTCGTCAGTTAACAGTCGTTAAATAACTAACGACCGTCAATTACTATAGCAGAAATTATTATTTTAAAAATTTACTATTCACTCTCTCACAAAATCACTATAGCAGAAATTATTATTTTAAGTTAGAGGAACCCACGCTAATTGTAATATATGTATAATGTACACATTACTATGATATTACGATATTTATGTAATTTTAAGCATGTAAAAGTAAATTTATTGTAGTATTTATTTAAAGAGCTCTCTACTTAAACACGTATAAGTAGTTTTACGTTATATTACACATTACACCGCTAACAAATGTTTTATAGACAAAAATATTTGTTGCTAACAGCTATAGTTTACAACTACTCACTAATAAAACTTACTATTAATGCTATTTTTACTAAACTTGGCAGACTTAGCTTGGAGACACTGTTCCACTGGCTGCTATATATTCTATTTCTTATGATCTTATCTACTTAAATACAATACGTACGAAAAAGAAAACAATCAATTTAGGTGGGGATGAAGGTCCACACCATGATGGAGACACAATAAACCACGTTTTCCAATTGTTCATAAAGCAATTATTACCGTCAATGTATGTAAAGGCTCTTAGACGGTCGTGTTTTTTGTTAAATTTTGACCAAGGGGACTTTTTGTATGTACGACATATATGTGTGGATTGTTTTTATAATATGATAAAAGGCAAAAAGATAACGGGAGAAACCAGTAATCGAAATCTTTAAAAAGAAGATGATCCTAATTAAGCTTTTAGCATATCCATAGTAGTCAAACCATTAATCATGCTTAATGAATCCCATGAAACTTGCTAATGCAATATATAGAAGTGAAGAACAAAAGACTAATGCATGTCTATTCTCATATCGATTTGCCACTTTCGTTGTCGACCAAAAAAAATTTTAACTACTCGTCTAAGAAACCCATGCAATACTTTTGAGCAAAATGAAATAAGATTGGCAAATTCTGCTCTTACTTTCTTACATCTATAAATAATTTCTACTCGTTGGATTTTTCTATATCTTTTCTTTCAACAGAGATTATAAAATTAATTGCACAGATAGATTAAAGATGGGTCAAAAGTATACGCTGCTTGACATAGAAAGTTGGAAACAGCTCTCTCACAAGAAGACAAATGACTGCTTTACAAAAGCCATATTTTTCTCAGATTTTATCCCGTTAAATTAATGGATTTTTTTTTTGGGAACAATTAATGGATTAATATCTCTGTAATAAGTAGTTTTATTTTAAGACCACGTTACTACTTCGTTGCATTTGCCCAATTCACATCCCTTATATAATATGAGAACTCCAAAAGTTAAAAACAAGTTATGATAAAATTGGCATCCATCAAATGTCTCAATTACTTAGTAAGATATAAGAGTCGATCAAAATTGAAATTCTATATTTTCTTAACAGTTTTGCTAACAACAACCCAACGGGTGTTGTATAAGCTCTCCTTAATTAAAAATATTTTCATGTATAAACTTACTTGATATCAATACATATCTTATTAAAACTCACTTAACTGAATTATATGTGTTTAAATCATGGATTTATAGAAATTATTAGTTCATGTTTGAAAACGTTTTTAACTAATAAAAGCTTAAACAACACTCATAGGGTTGTTGTTAGCAAAGCGTGTAACTAAATTTTGGAGTTTTTTATTTAACCATGATACTTTTAAAATTTATTTAACAAAACATATTACTTTTAAATTTATTTAACAAAATATAGTACATTTACATAAACCTAAGTATTTTACAAAAACAAACAAACTAACTAAAAGAAGAACAAGTTCATGGGAATATATACTGATTTTTGAAAGATCGCGTCCAACCAATCCAACATAATAAGGCCTTCAATGCCACACACGATATTAGCTCCTCCGTCTCTCTCGTGGCCATCATATCATATCATCCAAAGTTGTCAAACCCATGAAGGTGAAGTAGGAACCGTGGGCTTAGTTCTCTTCTAGAACTATATTCATGGTAAGCTATAGATTCTCCTTATTACGACATTTTTTATAGACCTTTACAAAAACATATATAAATTATATTTCTTGAAAACAAAGCTTTATATGATACTACGTATATATGTTGTTCCATGCATGCATATGGCAAAGAATGTGTTTCAAAGACATTAATTCATGATATCGATGAAGAAAAAAAGTCTGTCTCATTTAGGCTACTTGAAGGTAGTGATCTCCTAGAACTATATAAGACATTTGAAATTAAGGTTCATGTAGACAAAGATGGTTTGGACAACCTGGTCACATGGACTGTCGAGTATGAGAAGCTGAGTCCTGATGTACCTGATCCGGATACGCTTATGGACTTTTACACCAAGCTCACCAAAGACATAGAAGCTCACCATCTCAAAAACTAAAAACAATAATTAAAATCATAATAAAAAAAGCCGCACCAAGATTTTGTTATGCGAGTGATCACCACTGATCAAGACATTGTGCGTGAAACATATATGAAGTCGGGTTTGGGCCCATTTATTTACTAATAGCCATGTGAGTCTAGCTTCTAAGTCAGTTAAAATATCACGTATCTTGTAATGCTAATGTTGTATGTTGGGCGACGGAAGCACTCAAATGATAATAATGATTTCAGTTAATGGTAGACGTTATTAAACCTGCACCTAAATCAAACTCTAGGAGTTGAAATATGAGATTGGAGGGTTAAATGATAGATGGCCACAAGAGAGACGGAGGAGCTAATATCGTGTGTGGCATTGGAGGCCTTATTATGTTGGATTGGTTGGACGCGATCTTTCAAAAAATCAGTATATATTCCCACGAATTTGTTCTTCTTTTAGTTTGTTTGTTTGTTTTTGTAAAATAATTAAGTTTATGTAAAAGTATTATGTTTTGTTAAATAAATTTGAAAGTACTATGTTAGGTCACTTTGTTGCATGTTCACTTCATTTTATTTAATGGTCTTTGAAACTGATACAGCTCATTTACTTTTCGAAAAAAGCCTGTTTCACATACAATATTCATATAGCATTGCTAACGACTTTTACAATATCTTCATACAAATGCTTCTACACGCAACAATACTACTCATTCCGTCCCAAAATATAAGTCCATTTTGACTTTTTCAAAGTATTTTTATTCTGACTTTGACCATGATTATTTTTTTTTCTTGTTATATAATGGTTGATGCAAAATGTATAAATGGATTTGTCTTTTAAATACATTTTCATTGATATACTTTTCATCAAGTATTATATAACACGAACATATATAATTATAGTCAAAGTCGGAAAAAAAGACTTTGAAAAATTAGAAATTGACATATATTTTTGGACGTAAAGAATATATTATTATTTTTTTACTCATTCTCTCTCTTCATTTAAATCGTCAATTCTAACGCTTGTTAAAATCCCTCGAGTAAAAGGATAACTAGAAGACTTTGATAGGAGGATTTTATCATTTCTCGTATTCAAATCTCGATGTTCACACATCCCTTTCAAACTTTGATAGTAACGCATACTGCTAATATTTTTTTAAGAAAAATGTGGAAGCATAATTATACAAAAAGTCCCTCAAACTTTGATAGTAACGCATACTGTTAATATCCTTTTAAACAGGGGCGGAGCCAGGAACTCAAGGTAGGAGGGGCCGGGTTTTTTTTTTTTTTTTTTTTTTTTTTTTTTCACATAATAACGATAACTTTTGCTTTTGAACAACGTAAAAAGAAAGGTTAATTATTTGAAAATGTATCATACTTGTCACTTTTTTTATTACGTATTATATATACTCAATTATTTTTTTTCTTCTTATTGTGTGTATTTAACTTTCGAATTTCGATTATTATATATATTTTGTGACTATTTAGTCATGTAAAATAACCATTTTACCTTTTAAATTTTGAAAAAACTAAGGGTAAAATGGTCTCAAAATACTTACAATAATCGAAATTTGAAAGTTCAGTCAAAGTTCGGTATACAAATAACAAAAAGTGGCAAATATGATACATTTTCAAGCAATTAACCATAAAGGGAAGGGCGAAGCCAAACATTTTAGTTAAATGATACCGTAATTATTTATTTTATAATACTAAGATACATATAATAAATCGTCAAAACCTTTGTGTATTAATAAAAAATGGTGCGTTTCATTTGATTATATGTAGTATTAGTTATACTTATCCATTTACTTGCTCTTTTGTCTCCACCTAAATATTTTGAACAACACATATCAGTTTAGCGTTAACTTGGACAAGTACTAAATGGTAAAGGGGCTAGACTCAACTTTACATCTATATAAGGTCACAAATAAAAAAAGTAATACTTGGACCCACACACAAACACATACTCCGATCTACCATTTTGGTCGTCTTCCCCATTAGAAAAAAACCCATTCTTCTGCTTTTTAAACCTTTAATAATAGTAAGTTTCTTAGCTTATCAAGTGTTGTTCTCCATTAAAAACACAACCTAGAATGAGTCCCCTCATTTGTTTGAGGCTTTGGGTAGTCGACCCCGCTTTAAAGCTACATCATAAAACGTTTTGCGGAAAGAGTATTACATGGAGTTAAGATAAATATAGATCTTATATTTGTCATACATCCAAAAAATAAATTTTAGTTATTCATTTTTCATCTAAATTAATAAAAAACTATTTTTTATTTTTTTTAAAACAACATATATTGCAAACGGTAAATCTTCAAGCTACAAAAAACAAACCATCGCAACGAGAATTAAATAATTTATCTATAGATATGCATTTCTAAATACTTTCGACGAACTTATTATTTTTTTTTTTTAATTTTGGCCCAGAAAAATCACACGTGATTTGTAAAAGTCATATGTGATTTGTAAAAATCACATGTGATTTGATTTTGTGATTTTGCCAAATCACATGTGATTTTTCTAGGCGGAAATTTTGAAAAAAGAAAATTCTTTGAAAATATAAAGAATTGCATATCTATAGAAAGATAATTTAATTCTCGTCGTGATGTTATAATTTTTTTCACGTAATGATTAATGGTTAGCCAGATATTTAATTTTTTAAAAATTGGTGAAAATTTAGTTTTTTGTTTTGATAAAAAAAAATGAATGGCAAAGATTGGTTTATTAGATTTATGACAAATATGAAATCTATATTTAACTTTTGCCATAGTACATGTTGATCACGTAAGTCTATAAAAACTAGATGATCCGCACATAGTGGTGATCGTATATAGTAGCGTCGATTTATTTGTGTGTATATTTATTTAGTTTTATCTATATATGGGTAAGTTTGAATGCAGAAATTTTTTGGATTAAATTGCAATTAAGTATTAGACTGTTATAAATAAAAGTATTTTAGTGTGTGTCTATATATATATATATATATAAAACTAGTTGTAGAAATTCTGTTTTAGCTTTCTAATGTATTTTTAATAATATAAATTCATATTTAAACTAAAGGCATAATGTGCTAAAGTTAGAGGTTGGTCCATTGTTTATATTTTGTAGTTTTCAAGCATAAATTTGGCCGCAATTAGTGTAAACGAAAACAAACATTAAGTTCATTTTAATAAATTGGTGACCTATATGTTAAAAATTGAAAACTTGGATGACCTTCATATACATTATCCCTTTAAATTATAATTAAATAGTATTATAGTTTAACAACATTATTTATTTTATTAGTTTTTAAGTTTTAAGCGATATGTATTATATCTAAAGATTAGTTATCAAATATTCAACAAAATAATGTTAATAATAACAAGTGGTCAAGAAGTAGAAGCACCTTATAGGCTTAGAGTGTGTTTGGTAGAGAGAAATGAGATAAGAGAAATGGACATGAATTGAATTCCATTGTTTGGTAGATAAGAGAAATAAAAAAGTGGACAATTTAAAAGAATTGATAGAGAATTGGTAGTGTAAATTTTAAACTTACATTTCCATAACTTTTTGTTGGGGAATTGGAGAAATGGAAATGGTTAATTTTTGTGATTTTTTTTACATATGTATTTTTTTTTTCTTTTTTAACTTACATGTGTATTTTATTGTCAAATATATTATTTTAAAAATTAATTTGTTTATTTTTTTTAAATCACTTTTAAAAAATATATTTTTTTAAATAATTTTTATAAATGATACATTTAAAAAAATAATATTTTTTTAAATAAATTATCTAAAAACTAAGTGATGAGTGTGTAAATACTCATCATTTTTTGTCTATCTGAACTGCAAAAACATTTAAAAACACTCAGAAATGCATCAAAATACTGAAAATATTCCAAAGATTGTGTTTTATATGTTTCAGATGCAAAATGAGTAAAAACAAATGAAAAACGAACAAAGTTTGCATAATTGGCAGTTTCAGTCCTTCAAGTTTCATAAATTGACAAAACTAGTCCTTGAAGGTTTAAAATGAAAGAAAACTCAACCCAATGCATTTAAAAGTCAAAAGTTATCAAATTTGATCCTTGGGTGAAAAGTTTGAGAAAATTACACATTTGGTCCCTGCAGTTTCTAAGTTGGTAAAAATGGTCCTTGGAAATTTCAAAATATGGAAAATATCTTTTGTGGCCCTTGTACTATTGAAGCTTGACAAAAATGATCCTTGGTTGTGAAAAATGGAATATTTGCAGTTTAGCCCCTCAACTTTGGGAAATTGGCAATTTTGGTCCCCGAGAAATTTAAAGTGGGAAAATCAACAACAAAGGACCCTTGGGAAATTAATTTGTGGCAAGTTTAATCCTTTTGATAATTTTGGAATATTGGCAGAATACACCCTTCAAATTCAGATTTTTACATAGATGGTCCTTGTGATTTCTTATTTACTTAACCAAATGGACCCTTTGTTTTATCCTAACCCACCAAATAACCTTATTACTACCCAAATCCACTCCACATGGCCCATTACCCCTAAGCCCAAAACCCTTTCACCCCTGGTTAATAAACAAAACCCACCCTAGTTAACCCTACGGTCAAACCTCACACCTCAACCCCTTCCTTATCCCTCCCCCGTGACTCCTCTGCCAAACTCACTCATAAGCCAACACCATCATCACCTCTACCCTCCCCCTCTACCACACTCCACACCCTATCTCACCTTTCCTCCACCCCAGTCCAAACTACACCCTCTGCCAACTAGTTATCAGACCCCAACTTGTCAATTACCCTTTTCCCGCCAAAACATCACCATTGGCTGAGATCACATTAAATGCAATCCAATGGCTGGAATTGGTCAACAGAAGATGACAAAGACCCAAGGAACCCTAGAGGGTCAGTATAAAATGGAGAAGAAAGGAGCAGAGATGGCTAGTTAGTTTTTTAGATAATTAGTAGTAGGTAGTAGTTTCAGTAAGGTTTTTAATTTTAGTTAAGCTTTTATTGTTAATTAAAAGTTAATGTACTGATTTTCTTGTATTAATGAAAAATTCTTAGTTCAAGTCTTTGAAATTCTGTTTTCAGTTAATGATGCTTATTGCTTTCTTGCTTAATTTCAATTGCTGATTAGGATTGAATGTATGTTTATTAAAGTGATTTCTAACTTTGTTTAGTTTTTGTTCTCCAAAAATATTGCTAGAATCAGTTGTATCTAGTCTAAAAATGTAATTTGAATATTTAAGGGAGTGTTTGGAACAAGCTTTTAGGGTAGTAAGAAATAGTTTTCTGTTATTGTGTAAACTTTTATCAGTCTTTATTTAGTTTTCTTAGTTGTGTTCAAGTAGAATTTAGCATTTACAAACTTGTTTTAAGGCTTATCATTAGTTTAGCAAAAAAATTTATATTAACTGATTTTATAAATAGGCAGCTTAGGTCTTAGTTTAAGTCCTTATTAGTTGTAGGTTTTGCTCTTAAAATGTTCACCATAGGTTAATCATAGAGTTTGATTCATGTTCCTTGACTTTTGTGAGTCAAGCATACCCATATGACCTGATGACGTATAGTCTATATATGGGCCACGAGCCCAAACGATAAACATTACTAAGATCCAAAGCCACTATGCGTGGGCTATTGTCACTTGGGCCGCTTCAATAATAGGAATGGACTCACGTAAGCCCAAACCCAAATAAACTATACATGGTATAGATAAGGATATCTATCTATGGAATAGATATCCTTAACCCGGATAAGTACCACGCGTACGAAACGTAAGGAGCACGAACCCTACAAGGATTCTGCGCCTATATAAAGAATGACATAACTCTCATTCAAGGTACGATTCACAAAACCCTAAACTCTTTACGAGAACCCTAAATCGATTACTTACTCTCACGCTGGAGTCTGATCGTGGGAGACAATCCCACGATAAGCCTAACGGTGTTGTTTATTTTCTTAGTGCGCAGGTTACAAGTACTAAGAAGCGAATTGGTACGAGAGCAAGAGCCCATAATCAGGAACGCCCAACTTTTGTATCAACAAGTGGCGCCATCCGTGGGACCTGAAATCCAAAGTCAATTGATACCAGCAACAACATCATTGACTGGATTCACAGGAGAAAAGATTTGGCTCATGGGGCAGTTACGCTTGCTGGTGGTCGTAGGAGATGAACAACACTCAACCGCAACATGGATAAACTTCATGGTAATAAAGTCCCCCTCACCATACAATGGTATTATTGGGAGACCTGGAATATCATCCATGCGCGCTGTACCATCCACAGCGCACGGAATGCTTAAGTTTCCAGTGGAAGGAGGAGTTGTCACCCTCTATAACACAACAGTACCACCAAAGGAATGCAATGCGGTAACAACTGAAGTAGAGAATATTCCAGAACAGCGCACAGAAAAAACACCAAATCTAAAGGTCGCTATTCACCCCGATTACCCGGACCAACAAGTTTCGATTGGTGGATCTTTATCTAACAACGGTAAAGCAGCCGTGTGCGCACTCTTACAAAAGAACCTGGATATCTTCGCATGGGAACCAAAGCATATGACAGGAGTGCCACACTCTATCACAGAGCATAAGCTACAAATCCGACAAGGATATCCCCCAATACGACAGAAGAAGCGCGACCAGGCTCCAGATCATGCAAAGGCTATTATGGAAGAAGTACATAAACTCGTAGACGCAGGAATCATGCGTGAAGTGTACTACCACGACTGGCTCTCAAACCCATTTATGGTAAAGAAGAGCGATGGCAGTTGGAGAATGTGCGTGGACTTCACAGACCTTAACAAAGCATGTCCACAGGACTGCTATCCACTACCAGAAATAGACTGGAAGGTAGAATCCCTGTGCGGATACCCTTTCAAATGCTTCCTAGACGCATACAAAGGGTGTCATCAAATTCAGATGGCAGTTGAAGATGAAGAGAAAACATCTTTCCACACCAGTCAAGGAGTGTACTAGTACACAAAAATGCCTTTTGGCTTAAAAAACGCAGGCGCAACATACCAAAGATTGGTGGACACAGCTTTTGAAAAACAAGTAGGCCGCAACTTGGAGGTCTATGTCGACGACCTTGTCATCAAAAGCCACACAGAGGATGAGTTGGTGCGCGACATCGAGGAAACGTTCAGAACATTGGGACGAATAAACATGAAGTTAAACCCCAAGAAGTGCACCTTTGGCGCAACCGAAGGCATGTTCCTTGGATACTTAATAGAACCTGATGGAATCAAGCCTTGTCCAGAAAAAACAAAGGCTGTTATTGATCTCCCCTCACCACGCACACTCAAAGAAGTCCAGTCATTGAATGGAAAGTTAGCAGGGCTAAACCGTTTCTTATCTAAATCAACAGAAAAATCACTCCCTCTCTTTAAAACACTCACGAAGTGCACTAAAAAGGGAGATTTTCGCTGGACCGAAGAAGCTTTCCAACAACTTAAACACCATCTGGCATCTCTTCCCAAACTTGTCGCACCGCGACCAGGGGAAGAGCTAATCATGTACTTATCGGCAACTCATGGAGCAGTTAGCGCAGTGCTATTGACAGATAGGAACTCCGTCCAGACACCCATATACTTTGTAAGCAAAGCCCTGAAGAAGACAGAGACTAACTACAGCGCTATGGAAAAGCTGGTCTTATCTCTAGTATTCGCAGCCAAAAGGCTGCGCAGATACTTTCAAGCGCACCCAATAGCTGTAATCACCGATCAGCCAATCAAACAAGTTATCTCTAAACCTGACGCATCAGGACGGTTACAAAATTGGAGTGTACTGTTAAGTGAATATAACATCTCATATAGACCGCGCACTGCAATCAAAGGACAAATATTAGCCGATTTCATCGTGGAGAAGCCAGATAGCGACAGTCCAACATCTGCAACCAAAACAGATCTACAGGAACCCTGGGTTCTGTTCACAGATGGATCCTCATGTGTAGATGGATCAGGCGCAGGCCTTATTCTCACAAATCCAGAAGGTATGGAATTCACCTATGCGCTGCGTTTTGAATTCACAGCCACAAACAATGAGGCAGAATACGAAGCCCTACTACCCGGACTACGCATTGCAATTAAATGGGTGTACGCAACTTGGAAGCAAATGTAGATTCTCGGTTAGTCGCTAACCATGTGCTAGGTGAATATGAAGCCAAGGATGAACACATGATCCAATACCTCGAAAAGACCAAGTCCTTAATCAAAAACTTTGACAGGTTCACAATAAAACAGGTGCCCAGAGGAGACAACAGGAAGGCTGATGCGCTCAGTAAGATCGCATCCACAAGCTTCGCGCACCTCTAAAAACAGGTATTGGTAGAAACCCTACAAAACAAGTCAATCTTGGAAATGGAGATATCCACAGTGATAGACGAACAAGATCCTACATGGATGACACCTATCATCGAATTCATCAGCAAGGGAATCTTACCACAAGATCATAAGGACGCTCGAAGAGTGTGGCGCACAGCGCAACGATTTGAACTACGAGACAACATACTCTATCGACGCTCTTTCTTACAACCCTGGCTCAGATGTGTTGGCCCTATTCAAGCAGACTACGTACTCCGAGAAATCCACGCTGGATCATGTAGCATGCACTCAGGGCCGCGATCTGTGGTAGCAAGCGCTCTACGGTCAGGATATTATTGGCCAACCATGCACCGCGACGCACGCGATCTGATAAAGAAATGCAGCAATTGTCAGGTACATAGGCCAATCCCGCGCCGACCACAACAAGAGCTAACACCCATTACCTCACCATGGCCATTTTACAAATGGGGCATTGACATCGCGGGACCCTTTTCAGTTGCAGCAGTAGGAGTAAAGTTCCTCATCGTAGCCATAGACTACTTTACGAAGTGGATCGAAGCAAAGGCGGTGGTGAGCATCACAGGAAACCAAGTCAAACGCTTTGTCTGGGACAACATTGTCTGTCACTTCGGGCTACCGGGAGAGATTATATCAGACAACGAAAAACAATTCTGTGATAACCCATTCAAAGATTGGTGCATGCAATTGAACATCACGCAACACTTCGCTTCAGTAAAACACCCACAAACCAATGGCTTAGTTGAGCGCGCAAACCGCAGTCTAGGGGAAGGAATAAAAACGCGCCTTGACAGACACAAAGGAAGGTGGGTGGACGAGCTCTCGCATGTCTTATGGGCTCATCGCACCACAATCAAAACCAGTACTGGCGACACGCCATTTTCCCTTGTCTACGGAACAGAAGCCGTCATACCAGCTGAGATAGGAATGCCAACTATACGAACAGCAGAGGTCAACGTCACAACAAATGACGATGAGCGGCGCATAGACTTGGACTTACTGGAAGAAAGGCGTGAACGCACAGCTATACGCGAAGCAAAGGCTAAGGCAAAAATGAAGAAGTATTATGATGCAAAGGTTAAACACACTTCATTCAGGCCAGGAGACTTTGTATACCGCGCCAACGATGCGAGCCACACAGAAGACACAAGCAAGCTCGGACCAAAATGGGAAGGACCTTACGAGGTCACTGATGCGCTCGGCAACGGCGCATACAGACTGCGCGATATGGAAGGTCACGACCTAGCGCGCACTTGGAACATCTGCAATCTTAAAAGATGTTACTTTTAGGCTACGGCCATTACACAGACACCTTTGCACCCTAAGAGGCGCCCAATAAGTGTTTGTTTTTCTTTTCTTTCCTAGGAATTGTATTTTTATTTTTTTCAAAAAACTTGCAAGTATCAATAAAATGTTATGGTTTCTAGCTAACTCCGTAGCGTATTTCACTCTATTGCGTACATACTTATATATGTCAATATTGTTATCTTATATTTTTGCCTACATGGCGTGCATGCACTAATTAAGACCCACGAAGGCATAAAGGATGAGTAAACCTACTAATTCACTCGTTGAGTAAGAGGGTTGCAAACCCATCAACATTGGATCACGCATCCTTGCTAAGCACCTTACTTTTGAGACGTCGAGGTAAGTTCCATATGTGCATCCCACGATGGGTGCGCAAATTTAAGTACACTGTACAAGCTTAGCACTTAACGAGCCAAGACACTTGGTCAAATAATAATACTTAGCAAACAAAGCAAGTATATTTCCTAAAGTCACGCACTTAATGAGCCAAGACACTTGGTCAAATAATAAAACTTAGCAAACATTCATGCAAGTATACTTTTAAGTCACGCACTTAATTAACAAAAGAGTATCTTATTCAACATTTTTTACACAAAAATTACAAGGAAAAGATACACTTCATTATTTACATAATACATATACAAAAATAGCCTACACGCTATGGCGTTGCTCAGGGCTATCATCAGGGGCAGCAGAACTCCCCGCCTCTTGAAGCTTTCTCAAAATCAAAGCGTCCTTGGGAGATACGGTGGGAACACTCACAGGAACCCCATCAGACCTGGGGATGTGTGCAGCACCTACACCGCACAACACTGCCTTGCCCTGAATGCCTCTCTTCTGGGCAGCCCTCTGCGCATGACGCTCTAGAACCTCTTTCAAAGGAATTTCCCTCTCAAGGGCAAATGGGTTGAGCATGTGGTGAGGCTGCGCAAACACAGGAACCTGCAGCTGCGATTCATCAGGCTTAAGGAAGTAATCCGGCTGCGCCTCTGAATCCTCCAAAAGGTGGCGCTCCAAGGTCAACCCCGCCATAATTACCTTTATGGGGTTGTCTTGATCACGCTCCAACCACGCAATATGAGGCAACTCAAGGACTTTCAACCCCTCCATCGCCTGCATCAACTCATCATATGCAGCCGCGTTGTAACTAGGTACCTCTGCCAGGTCCTTGCTCAAAAGCTTGGCTTCATGGAGATCCTCCATAGCCTGCGACTTTCCGCGCGCCACTGCACAGTGAACCACCTTCCCAAAAGCATCCAACACCTCTTGGGACTCAAGAGTGCCCATAGCTGCCAGGCGCAGCCCGTGACTGATCAACCACCTACATCAAACAAGGGCAACTTGTGTTAAAGAAAGGCATAGCAACAAAATATAATAAAACGAAGAAGGCTAAAAAGAAAGTACCTGCGCTCCGCAATGGTCGACATTAAATGAGGATATAACTCCTCATCGTACTCTATGCTTAAGGCACGCAGCTTGTTCTCTTGCATCTGTACGATCTCCTCCATGCGCTCCTTGAACTTGGCAATACTAGCATAGTGCTCCACCTTCTTCTCCTCCAAGTACCTCATAGCCCAAGTCATGTCGGACTTGTAGTGATGAAGCTGCCCGCGCGCC
This sequence comes from Artemisia argyi, assembly GCA_030686995.1. Classification (NCBI taxonomy): domain Eukaryota; kingdom Viridiplantae; phylum Streptophyta; class Magnoliopsida; order Asterales; family Asteraceae; genus Artemisia; species Artemisia argyi. The sequence goes on from CM060701.1 coordinate 55,241,844, forward strand.
TGCTCCACCTCAGCCAGTGCGGACAACTTCTCATGGGTAACCTTTTCAGTGTACACCCTGGAGGACTCCGCCTCCGCCTGCGCTTCCGCCAGCTGCGCACGGAGCCTAGCTATCTCCTCATCCTTTTGGGCGAGAGTACTGCTCTCCCCGACATACCTCGTCTTCAACTGAGCCACCAGCTCAGCCTGACGCGTAGCAGTCGCAACCAACTCATCCATCAGCTGCTGCGCAGGTACTCCCTCATCAACCTTGGCTTTCCCCTCCTTGTTTTCATTTTGCGGAGAGGAAACCACATCCACGAAATCTCCATCACTCTTCGTCGCATCATCCCTACAATACATGAAGAAGATAGTTAGTACGTATTACGACAAGTAATATAAAAGAAACAGAATAGAGACGCAGATACTTACAGAAATGGAGAGGCCTCTGCAGCCTTCTTATCCGCGCCAGGAGCGGATGTCTCCTCCTCCGCGGACGACTCCGCATCCCCAATAAGGTAGCGTCGTCTCTTCTTAGTGCCACTGCTCCCAGCCTCCCATTTGCGCTTAAGATTTTGCGCCACCTCCTCCTTCAGCACCTCCTCAGGCTTTAGGATTTCCACGCTGTCAGATGATTCAGCGTGCGCCTCCTCCTCTTGCGCCATCTCCACATCTGGCGCCACGCTCTGAACAGGCGTTACTTGGAGCGGCGGCGTATTTTCAGGGACAACATCCGGCAGCACTGTCAAACGACCCTCGGTCGCCTCCAGTAGTGGCTGCTCACCCTCCCTCAGAGGGCGCACTCCCACCGTCACCTGCTTTGGCTTTTCCAGCCTCACCATAGCGAATAGATCCATCTCTGCGCACATAAACAAACAACAAAATAGAAAGGATTAGTTACTAAATGTGCGCATATAAAAGACTTACATATTTGAAGCAGAAGGGACGAATACCCACCCCGGCCTTCCTCATCTATGAAGGTTGGCACCTCGTCAACACCGCCGAAGTAATTGCGACTCAACCCCATGTGCACCAAAAACTCCTCCGGATAAGGGTTAATGGGTATGCGGTTGGTATCAAGAGTCTGCGCATCGGTCAGCCTATAGGAACCGGGTGCGGGGCGCCCATCCCTTGGCAAAGTATCTTGAGTATAAAACTCAAAGGGCGATGGAAAAACCACGTCATCAACCCAGAAAAAATGCTCCCTCCAATTTCTCAGGGAGTCTACCTTCTCAGTGTAACACTGAAGCGCCCCGGGCGCTTCGCAAAAGATACCCATCCATTCGACCACGTTGTGTGGTAGAAAGAGCGAAACAAGGCAATAGTCGGCTCTATCGCAAGTAAACGGCAGTTTACCTCAAAGTTCGACACCTTAGCCGTACCTATACAGTGCAGCTGTGAGATGTGGAGGAGATAGTGGTTGAGCAAATCGCTCAGAAAAATAGATATCGGTACGCGGTAATTCACGTACTCGAAGAAGCGCGTGTATAATCCTATTTTCCCTTCGGGGAAATCGGCTATACACGCGTCAACATCTGGAGCCTCCGGATGCACATCCAGAGAAATGAAGTAGTCAGATGTAAACTGAGTAACATCATTCTTAGTCATCGCAGAGCGAAAGTCTTCTAACTGGGCAACCATTTTCATAACTCTACTAGAAAACGCACACAAAATTACCTAATGAAACGATTATTTTCTTTGCAAAAGTTCGCTTTCAAGAAAGTGAGCAATGGTGAGTGTGTGTTTTACTGTGTGTTTTTGTAAAAATGGGGGCGGTGACTATTATATAGGGGGTAAAAAACCCTATATGATGTCCACGTGGATCCCACTTACAAAAACGTGTGGCTAGAACCGAAACGGTACATGCACTTTTTCCCGATTTACGAGGGACACGTGGAAACAACCCCCGATTTTTGAGGTATTTCTTTGAAATATCTATGACTAGGTACATTGCACTCCAAAAATGGGCGGCAATATTTCAAAGATCTCCCGCCACGCTTACCGCTGTTGTGATTAGTCTAGCATCCGCGGCTACGAGCCGTGCACACTAGACTGGGGGGACATGATGACGTATAGTCTATATATGGGCCACGAGCCCAAACGATAAACATTACTAAGATCCAAAGCCACTATGCGTGGGCTATTGTCACTTGGGCGCATCAATAATAAGAATGGACTCACGTAAGCTCAAACCCAAATAAACTATACACGGTATAGATAAGGATATCTATCTATGGAATAGATATCCTTAACTCGGATAAGTACCACGCGTACAAAACGTAAGGAGCACGAACCCTACAAGGATTCCGCGCCTATATAAAGAATGACATAACTCTCATTCAAGGTACGATTCACAAAACCCTAAACTCTTTACGAGAACCCTAAATCGATTACTTACTCTCACGCCGGAGTCTAATCGTGGGAGACAATCCCACGATAAGCCTAACGGTGTTGTTTATTTTCTTAGTGCGCAGGTTACAAGTACTAAGAAGCGAATTGGCACGAGAGCAAGAGCCCATAATCAGGAACGCCCAACTTTTGTATCAACATGACCCATTTTGACTCAACTGCCAACTGCAGCCTGCTGTCCCAAACACACCCTTTTGAACAAGATTCTAGATAGGCTTCAGTGAGATTTAGTTTTGGATATTGGTTTTGCTAGCAAGTAGCAGTTTAGACTCCATCTATTTTAGCTTATTTTAGCTTTTCAAGCTTGCTTACTTGCTTATTATTAGGCTGCTAATCCCTTGTGCAGGACTGCTCCAACTGGCATCAGGTTCCAACACCCACTTTGTGCTCATTTTTCATTTCTTTATTTCATGTTTTTAGGTCCTCAAATTTAGTTTACGTCTAAAATTATCAGCTTCTAGTAGTTTTGATCAAGTTTAGTTGTTCTTTGAATAAATTTAGTTTTAAACTGTTTTAATTAACTAGCTTATGTTAGACTCAGTTTAGGCCTTGTTTAGCTAAAGTTCTTGCCTTAGTTTAATTCCCTACAGGAAGTTTAACTTGCTCATTACTCAGCATTGGTCGTTTGACAGTCATATTTCCATTTTGATCCATCATCATCCACTGTTCCAACAGTACCTTTGCACTAAATATTTAGATTAGGGTAAGTTTGTTTTGATGTTCAAGTTTAGTTATCCAAGTACCTGGTGGCCTACTGCTCAGAGGTTTTAGCTTATTTTTCAAACTTGTAGCTTATTTGATTATTGCTAGGCATAGTTTTGGCCTGAATTGCTCAGGGCTGCCCCGCACCAGGGGATGTGATCTCATAAGCCCAATTTTCCTAGCTTGTATCTTGCTCAATAGTGATCCACAGCTTATGATTTTTGGTGATTTGAAAAGCCCTTGCACCCAACGCACTAACTCCAAGCTTATTTTGACATTTTAGCTTGTGGGATAGCTTGTGTCTTGGGCTGCAAAAATCCTCACCCAGGCCTGCAATTTTGCTTGTCCCACCATCCATGAATAAGGTTGTCATAATGGCCTGTTTAAGGCTGCAGTCCCCTGCACCCAGAAATTGATCTAGATTCACAAGCCCCTAGCCACTTTTCTAGTTAAGCTTATTCTGAGCTTTTTGACTTTTGTGGAAGCCTGTTGTACTGGCCTGGTGGTTCAGGGCTCAAATTGCCCTCATTAGCTTATTAGATAAGCTTATTTAAGCCTGCAAAACACCCTGAGGGACTGTTTGGTTCTGAGTAAACATTGGATTTGCTTATTTGGTTTTCTAGCTTATTTCATTAAGCTTTGTTCTTCTTTTTTGTTTCTCTTAAGTTTATCTCAGTTTTACTTTGCTCATTCCATCCTTTGTTTGTACCTTATAGCTTATCTTGTTAGCTTGTCATTTTTAAAACCCCTTTTTAGCTTATTTATTGTTAACCGTTGGAAACAACAGCTTTTAGTGAGCTTATTTTTGGTTTTCATTCAAGTTGGTTTTGTCAAAGTTGCCTATCTTTGTTGTTAAAATAGTTTTGCAAAAGAAAAAATTGAAAAATAAATGTTTTGCAAAAATTGGGTTTAGTAGGATTCGAACCTGGGTAACCTGACACACAACACCACACCTTCATCAACTGCCCTAGGGTCTTCTTTCAATATATCCTTGCACCCTTTATTATTTAAATAGCATTTAGTTCATTTAGCTTATTTTGTTAATACACTGCTTATTAATAAGTACTTTAGGCTTTTCTTATTTTTCTTAGCTCACTGATAGTATAAAGTAATTTTAGAAAAAATTTCATATTTTTTCAATATAGTTTAGTATTTTTAGTAATTAGTTTTAGTTTATATGGTTAATAATTAAAAAGTCAAAAAAAAATAATTTTCTTTTTTTCTTAAATTTTCTTTTATCTTTAGGTATGTAAAAATATAATTTTCATGCCCGTAGGATTAGCGTAGCATAAAATTCACGTTTTATTTTGCGCACTCGCGTTTTATTTAAATAACTTTTACGTTTCTAAATTTAGATTACGTTAGTAAAAGTAGTTTGTAAAATAAAAAAAAAAAACCAAAAAATAAAAAAAGTGATAGCTTCTATTTAAGCCATTTTGGCTTATTTTTCTGCTTATTTATAAGCAAATTCTGATTTTAAATTTAGATTATGTTTTAGGTTAATTAAGTTTCACGTTATTGTTAATATAGTTTGTTTACATCATTCTCATTCGTATTTCCTTAGTGTAATCATTCAAACCCCTTATATACCATTTCCTGTCCAAATTCACCCGATCACAAACCCGTTTTAATTACCATCACACCTCGTCGGGGTATAACGACCCGGGGAAACACAATATTCCACGGAGCATTGACTCTAGGCAGTTTGACCTAGTTGACCACATCCGTGGTTGACTTTAATTGACTGCTTTTGACTCAATCACTAAGTTTTTTTTTTTAATTTTTTTAAAAAATAAATATTTAAAAAAATATATATTTAAAAAAAGTATTCTTTTTAAATATATTTTTGATAGAATTGTTATTTAGAAAAAATAATTTTTTTAAATAAAATTTTTAATTAATTTTATAAAAAATAAATTTTAGAAAAAATTAAAAAAATATATTTTTTTAAATAAAATTTAAAAAATTTTAAATATATATTTTTCAGAAATTTTATTTAGAAAAAATCATTTAAAAAAAATCAACAAACAAATACTTGTGAGTCTCATATGACAAAATATTATTTATTTATTATTTTTTTTATTTCTTGGGTCAAGTCTCTGTTATTACCAAACATTATAGTTGAATAAAATTCTTTACTGGTTTCTATTCTCTAATTCATTTCTAATCTATGAAATTCTTTGTACCAAACGTGCCCTTATATTCTTATAAAGGCCAAAAGGTCATGATAATAGCACCCATAATATATGGATCAGATAGAGGCCGGACCACATCGTTGAATACTGTACAATGTATTACCAAGTAGAATTTCCAGACATTGAGATGCAAATACCTTTTTATGGGTCAACAGTATTGTAACAACTCATCCCATATGACTAGACTATATAGCATATTTGGTCCTCTACAAGTTCAAAGTATTCGCTACTAAGGTTAATAGACAAAGGAGTTATTAAATTTTGAGAAAATATTTGCCTAAGTTATTATAGTTTAAAGCATTACAAATAAGTTACTCAAGTTCACGAGTTTATCAAATGGGTTACTAAATTTTCAAAAATGGTACACTATGGTTACTCACAAGGTGGGCAACCGGTTGATAGCCGGTATCCCAGCTTGAAACATATTCCATCTCAAAGAAGTTACTAAAGTTTGAGAAAAAGTTTGCCTAAGTTACTGAAGTTTCAAAATTGTCATCTAAGTTACTAAAGTTCACGTTTATTTTATTGTCTTTGTTCTTTTTTTTTTAAGTCGGTTTTGTAATAACTATGATACAAAATAAACAGTGTAAAATCCATAAATGTGTACGTTTGTGTACGCTTTTATTCGTTTGTGTATATTATTATACGTTTTCGTACGCTTTTCTACGTTTTTATGCGTCTTTGCACGTTTTTGTGCGTTTTTCGACGTATTATGTGTTTTTTTACATGTTGTACGTTTTTATCCGTTTTACTTGTTTTTATCCGTTTGTATAGGGAATTGAAAGATAGTGCACCCGTCTCTTATCACAACAAAGCTACTATCCCTCAGATTGATGGCATGAAGATTCTCGCCTATAAGGGAATATAATCCAGAATTAGATATTAGTGATCGGGAATATAATCTAGCATTTATTTAACGTGTGGCAAAAGATTGAGTTACTTGTTTGTAACGTTTTAAACTATAGTCACTTAAGTGAACATTGCCCAAAACTTTAGTAACTTATGTGGACATTTTCTCAAACTTTAGTAACTTATTTGTTTATTAACCCATAATACATCAGTGCCACGCAGGAATTTAACCGGTAGTAAATGGTTAAAACTACGACGATAACTTATGTAACCGGTAGAAAAAAGTTGAGTAACTTATTTGTAACGTTTTAAACTATAGTGACTTAGGCAAACATTTTTCTAAACTTTAATAACTAATTTGTCTATTAACCCTTCGTAACTGACTAAGAAGTAAGAATACATTCAACCAGGGTTTTTCATTAAAACTCAAATGTATCAGCCAGTTTATTGCTTTGGCTTTTGTATGTATTACAAATAAGTTAAGACTTAAGAGTCTCCCGGGATTTTAATAAGGGGCGGACCGACCAACCGAAGCAGTTGTTTAGACCATGCGGTAAGGTAACGCAGCCACCTGCGTTAACCCTTAACGCACCACCTTAACGTGGTGCGTTACCTTACCGGCCCCCAAAGTCAAATGCTGCGTTAACTCGCTCGGGCAATCACTTAACGTGCGTTAACAAGCTAATATATATATATATATATATATATATATATATATATATATATATATATATATATATATATATATATATATATATATATATATATATATATTGGCCTCCAACGGCTAGTTGTTTAAAAAAACTTTCATTTCCACCCCTATAAAATTTGACCGTTTGTAACGGTTATAAGTGTGTAAAAAAAAAAAAAAAAAAAAAAAAAAAAAAAAACATTTTTCAAACCCATTTTATTACAACTATAAATACACCTTCATCCCCACAATATTTTTTCACACTTTCACAACTATTTTCATCTACAATACTCTTTTATTAGCAAAAAAAAAAAAAAGAATGTCGGGTGGCAACAACAACTCGTTTACGAATCTTCTCGGTAGTGGGTGGAATCACTCATACGCGGGTTCTTCCTCAGTTCCAAACGACGGTTCGGCACCACCGATGTGGGGTAACCCACAAGATTCCCAATATTGGATCGAAAGTCAACAAAGCGACTTAAATTACAATTTCCAAAATCTTCAATTCTCCCAAAACTCACAACATTCCCTAACGGAAACATATGAAGTTCCGGAAACACCGACCTCTCCTCAAAAACCAAAAAGTCGTGGAAAACGTAAGGCAAAAAAATCCAAAGAACCCGTTGAAGATGAGGATACAGCTGCTGGAAAATCGAAGGTGGAACGTTGGACGCCAAGTGAGGAAAAGTTGCTTACCGAGTGTTGGGTTGCGTGTTCAGAGGATTTGAGGTTGGGGATTTCACAAACCAAGGATACGTTATGGCAACGTATAAGAGCTGAGTTCAATAGATTAAGTCCAAAAGACCGCAACAAGATATGCTACAATCTAAGTGGAAAACGTTGAACCGTGATTATACTAAGTTCAACGCTTTTTACAAAAAGGCGCAACGCGAGATAAAGAGTGGGGAAAGTGAAGTGGATGTCCTAACACGTGCTCACCAACTCTATCGTCAAGAAAACCCGTTGTTCGCCAATGAAGACGCTTGGACGGTGTTGCGCAAACATAAAAAATGGGACGCGCTGGAAGCGGTTGATTTAACCGGCGACGTTCCAAGCCAAACAAACGAGTCTTTGTTTGGTCATGACGAAGAACCACGGCCCATTGGCAAAAAAAGGGCCGCCAAGAAACAAAAATCCGAGGCCACGACAAGCACCGGAGCCACGGCTAGCACCGGTAGGTCCATTTCTTCGTCAGCTTTTGCGGATATGTTGCGCGAAGAGTTAAGGTCGAAACGTGAAGAGGCGAGTAGGGCGTATCAGGCGACAACCGAAAATCAAGCCGCACAACAAAGGATGAAAGAGCTAGAATTTTTGATACTCGACACCACCGGCAAAGATCCACATTGGGTGGCATTCGTTAATGCGGAAAAGGATCGAATCGCCATGAAACTTAGGTTGCCTCCGCGTCAATTATGAATAATTATGTGATGTAGTGTTTTATTGATTTCGTATTTTTTTTTAGTATCGTTATTATTATTATTATTATTATTATTTTTAATTTCGTAATGTAATTTAATGTTGTGTTTTAATTAATGTTATATTTTAAATTAATAAAGTGTTTGTTAAAAATTGGGGTTGAAATTGAAAATATTTGGGGTAGAGGTGAGTTATAGGTGAGTTATGTTACCCGGATGAAAAGTCAAAAGTTAATGTTAAAAAGAAAAGGCTGACATGACGCTAAGGTGGCAGTGCGTTAACTCTTAACCTGTGGTTACCTTACCACATGCTCCGATGATGCAGTGGTTTCCAATCTTACACAAAATGACATCAAAATTAAGAATATTTGAAACTTTGTAATCGTTTAGCAGGACACATGGGGCCTATACCGATGGAAGCTGATAGGATTTAGAAGAATTAGGTGTTTTTCATTTTTATAGTAGTGGATTATGGTTTTCGGATTTCATCGAGTTTGACCGGTTCACTTCTACCCTATTTGGCCGACTTTTGAAAACCGGCCTCTTGCTTGGTTCCTTATTGAACTGGTTTAACTGACCAATTTTGAAAATATTGGTCGCAATTAATTGCCAAAATTTACTCTTTTTCATAACTATTTAGCAAGTTTACGATTATTGCGTTTAGTTAACATTATACCAAGGGCCTTGTGGTTCATTTGTATCCTATATTATGTGAGAATCTCTGTCTAGGACGTACTAGATTTATTTTCGTTGTGTACATTGTGAAATAAGTATTTATTTTTAAAAAATTCATCATTGTTTTGTTCTTACAACGATAAAACAAGTTAGGCAAATAATTTTAAGATGAGCAAGGGTTCCATAAGATTTACATTGAGGTGTATTGCAAGTTTATAATAGTGAACCCTAAGATTAGCGTTACAGAAATGGGCGTCGAACAATACGTGAGCTAAGCTGGCGTTTCATTGCAGCATGAGCAGGAAAGAGGTGAACACTTAAACTGGAGTGAAACTCGTTGAAAAGATACTCGAGATGACTTTTGATGAATATGTTTGCATACTAATAGCATGATGAAACATGTAAGACTCGAACATGTCTAGTAACGACCTTGTTCCAAACAAAATGAATGTCAATGGGACACTAGAGGCCCGTTTGTGTAATGCTAGTCTTAGGGTTCTTGTACTATTCATGCATTGTAAATGTGCGATAATAGGGGCAGGGAGGGGTGGTGCCCCCCAAGATTCTCACGATCAGTTACTAACTTGCAGTAGAAACACGGAATGAGTAAACATATTTTACGTTATGGCCCCCTTATAATATATGACTACAAAGCATAAATCCCCATAAGATTTCAAAGTTCTAAAAACGTACCCCTCATTCATATCATTCCAACGACAGTTTTTGTACTTTTTGTAAGGAATTCCATAATGTTTGATTATTTTATTTACGTTAATGTCTTATACTTTCTGTTATTTGTTAATATGATTATGTTGAATGAATCATATATACTATTTAAAAAAAAAAAAAAAAAAAAAAAAAAAAAAAAATCTCAATCAATTGTGTAATGCTAGTCTTAGGGTACATGTACTATTCATGCATTATAAATGTGCGATAAAAGGAGCAGGGAGGGGTAGTGCCCCCACCCCCAAGATTCAACTTGTAGTAGAAAGATAGAATGAGTAAACATATTTAACATTACGGTCGCTTTATAATATGACTACAAAGCATAAATCCCCATAAGATGTCAGGGCCCATTTGGTTTGTAGGTTGGCTTCGGATTATGATTTGGATTTGGATTTGATGTAGGAGTGAAAAAAATATATATATATTTGTTTATATATAATACATTATTTTGAAATGAAAAAACAAAAAATAAGATTAATAATGAATTAAGATGTGGTTGATAATTTTAAGGAAATAAAAGATAAAATTTCATTGGTTGGTATCTTCGACAGTAGCCACTAGTGCCTGGTTCCACATCTTTGGTTCTATATCCTTTGTCACACAAATAAAAATTAACCAAACAATGTATTTGACATTTCTTTTAAACCAAACCTAGTGATATCCTCATACCAAACGGGCCCTCAAAGTTCTAAAAAAGTAACCATCATTCTTATAATTCTAACATCAGTTTTTGTACTTTTTGAAAGGAACTCTGATGCGTAGGGATTGCACCAGGCTTTACCTCTCGAGGGATCTCGAGAAGCTTACAACCCCCACCAGGCAGTGTACCTGATCGATGTAGTATAGTATAATGACAAGTACCGGTGGATTGATCGTTCAGCTAGGAATATTGTCGCTAGGATTAGAAAACCTAAAGACTAGGTCTAGAGATGAGAGATGATTCTTTTTGTATTTTTATATTTTTATGAAAGCAAGTAAAAATCTCGGGTTTGAAGGAGTTGGGCGGAATTAGTTGCTAGCCAACTAACCCAATACTAAAGATGCAATCAAAATAAAATACTAAAAATAAAATTAAACTAAATTATACTAGAGTTGCGAGCAATATGTGGGAGAATTGTATTTACTTAGATTTCACTACTCCCTAGATATCTTTTACACGTTAATTACTTGTTATAGTTGCGTGGATGACGGATTGTATTCCTTAATACCATTCATGGGGTGGCGTACTTACTTCTCCAATCCTATGAGCGCCTACTTCACTCCTATGTCGAGCCGGCTAAGAAGCTCCTAACATGGGATCACTAGAATTTGCTCATGCATTAAATACAACCAATAAAACCTAGTACACATCGGTTCATGTTTCTTAAGACGTTCAAGCATGTTACACAATGGAGATCTGCCAGTTTTCTTAAGCCTAACATTGAAATCATTCATCCAATACAACCATAAACAAGTAATTAACACATAATTAACATCTAGGTTTCATTAGATCTAAGCAAACACAAGATAGATCTAGCCTAGCATGTTAAAATCAAGACAAGCACAAGATATAATCAACCAACACATAGACATATTGATTGAATTAAGAGAAGACTTATCTCAATAGAACATGAAAGGATTCAAGGGATGAAAACCCTTGAAAACACTGTAAAATATGACCTAAGGTTTACAAAGTTCGGCCCTAGTTTTCTCCACACAAGTTCCTCTTTAATGAATGAAAAATAGAAAACTATATATAGAATTTGATAGGTGACGGCGTCAAGAACAAAAGTCTGACGCCGTCATCTCGCCGCCAAATAGTTCCTCGGACTGCCTAGATCTGGGTCTGACGCCGTCATGTATTCACCTTATGCAGGCCGTCACCAATTTAACTCTTGACGCCCTTGTTGTGACGCCGTCAGGTTTGCACTGGGTCGTCATGGATTTTACTCTTGACGCCGTCAGGTACTGTTCTCAGCATGGAAAATTAAGACTTTGCCGTTTTCTTCACTTTTATGCTCTAAAAACGTTCAAAATGCTTCCTTTTTCAGAATTCACTCCAAAAGTACCTAAAATCACAAAAGGGACGATTTAGGGCAATATTTGATTAAATAAATTCAATTTCGGGCTTAAATGACCCCCTAAAAATGGATCATTTTTCGCCTCATCATATACCCTTACACTTGAGATTTGCTTGTCCTCAAGCAAATGCGCTTTTATTCTAATCAAAATACAAGTTAGGGGTCATTTAACACTAATATAAAAGTAATTACAACAAATAATCGTTCCACTAAAGACCAAAGACAAGCACGGAGGTCATACACTAGCACCTCACAAATAGTGTTTAGATATTCACATCTCTCGGGCGTAATAAAGTATATATCACAATATGGAAATTGAAAACATCTCTCACTACCTGTTATAGCAAAATAGATTACCATAGGCTTGGAAAATGATCAAACCTCCACCACATGGCGTAAGCTCATAGGATAAGCTATCAAAGAGGTCTTTTAAAGGGTTATAACGTTAGGTGTAGGGATATGGAATATACGGTTTTGTTGGATAAATGCAATCTTTACTGGTGGCGAGTTAATCATCTTGGTTAATTACATGTACAATATGGCGTTGCTAAGCCAAGACTAGACTCGACTTAAGCTAACAAATGAAAAATAACCAAAACATAAAATGAACATAGAATGAAACGGGATGGTAGTCCGTATGTTTTTCTCTTTTCTTTTTCTATTTTTTTTTCTTTCTATTAATTTTTTCGATTTTTTTTCGCATACACTTTTACCCTACCATCCAAAATAATACATCATAGGGAATGAATATTCCCCTTACACTTGAATTTTTACATACTTTACAATCAACTATTCTAATGATTCGAATTAAGATAATCAAAACACTTGGAGTACTTTTAAGATTAGCGTGCATATGGGGGTAATAATATGATGTTCTTCCCCATTACTCCATAATGTTAGTACTTTACCCATGAGTCCCAATCGTCCCAAAACAATATGTACAATGATATGACTCGACTTAGCAACCATGTAATCAATTAGATAATTAACTAAGGGTTTAAACATGAAACAATAATGCACTAAAGATGAGTGCATACACGGAAGGCTAAGGCGATTCGGGTGTACATTTAAGTGGGGTGTAACAAATTCTTCCTTTAAGTAAGATGCTTAAAGGTAGAAACGAAAAGATAGGCTCGAAGGGGTGTACTAGAAGTTTCGTGTACTAAAAATGAGTACAACGCTAAGGGTGTGGGAAAAATTAGTTGACTTAACTAGCCAAGTAATATGACTTAAATGGTCAAGTAATTATGATACGGGTTTAACACAAGGGTGATCCTAATGCCTCTTATCATGTAGTAAATCCTACTACACGAATGTAGTCTCACTTGCGGTCTCGGGATGCATCACTAACGCAATTTCTAGAATCTAAATGCTACTGGTACACTCATAAGCACTAATAATGAATGTTTTTCCTATCAAATCTAAAGGTGAACCTCACATATTTGGGTGGAAAATTTTTCTGAATAGTACAGTTTTGTGCTAGTCATACTACCTCCTATCCATGAGACGCTTGCTAAGGCTAAAATTTCACTCCTAAATGTTGTAAAAAAATTTAAATTTTGCGCTAAAATTACACTAACAAGTATTTCTCTTAGTTTTATTACACACCTACCATCAAACAAACAAACTTAAGTGCAAGTGTATCCTATAAGGTATCATCATTTACCCTCCCCTTACACTTAGGATGAAAATTGTCCCCAATGTTTAATTAAAGAATGTAAAAGTGAAATAGGTAAAAGAATGAAATCAAATACTCCCCTGATTCGTTCGGGGTGGATAGTGTGTTAACAAGGTTAGATATTCCTCCAAGAAAATGAAAATTCAAAGCTTCCCTTCCAGAAAAATAAATCATCTTCTTGTCATACATAACCTGTAAAACCTGAGAAAACAGACAAGGCAACCTCGTATAAAATCGGCGGCAATCAACATGTGCTAATAAATCCTAGAAAACAAAATAAGATATAATGCTTGTGGAATGATGTTTGCAGATTTCCTGGAGATTATAAAACTGATAATTCAACAAAAACTTTAAGACTCCGTTAGAAAAACAAAACTTGGTAAAATTTCCAGATTTTTACACGTGATGCCGTCAAGAGTAAACTTGTGACGCCATCAGAAGTGACCTGCAGAAATTCTTATGTTAAGTTTCCGGAAAAGTTCTGGAAAAACTTGGTCCTACTTCCTGGAAAATCCTGCAAAACATCATTATGACTCGATACAAGCATTTGACTCTAACAAATACGAATATACATGTCACTTAATATTATGGAGAATCATGATCGGTTTTGTTTCTTAAAAACATATTTGGGGTTTCCTCTTACACTTATCTTTTGCAAAAATACCTTTGGATGAAGTTAAGACTAGGCCAAACAACAAAGTAAAGTATTCTCACTATTTTTGCTTTGAAACATGATCTACCAACAATAAAAATAAACCATGCATACGGAAGCAAATAACAAACAAACAAAATAAAAATCACACACAATAAAGAATGACACCATAAGTACATTCCATTATTACTAATTAACGTAAGCATAAAGATAAAAATAAAATTATCCAAGGCCAACAGAGGCCACAACCTAAACTATTACAATCCCAATTGTTTCAAATTACATCATCATCAATAAATTGTTCAAACATAACTGACATCAAAAAAGATCACTGGGGAGGAGGACCATAACGGTAGTCATAACCAGGAGGGAGGTGTCCTGTGTACCCGTAGGGAGGGTAGTCCGTCTCACGACCGGGGAATGGGTCAATCTGCAGTGGGGCTCGAGCTGATCACGGGTGGAGAGGTGCTGCATCTGGCGGATGGTATGATCATACATCCAATCAAAGCGCTGGTCAGTGGTGGTCCGCCATGCGTCCACCTGACCCATCCAGGCCCCCTGGTGTGCCTGCCAGTCTCCCCGACTCATGTGTCGGTAGTAATCAGCTGACCCAACCTCATAACCCCCGAACTGATGCTGTTGGTCATCATCATCATCCTCAGCATCATCAGGTCCCCCTGCCTCGTACCAGCCATAGGACCCATCCGCCAACTGCATCACGATGCTCATCTGCCTGAGGGATTTAGCCCTGACTACCCTACAAGCCCCGCAGTCGCTCAAGTATCCCATGATCAGGGGAACAAGTAGCTCATAAGATCGAGCCAACCGGGTCACGAACATCCCCCATACACCTTGTCAATATCCCTCTCCCCCACACTGGTCTTCAAATAGCTAGCTACCCAAAATGGGATGTTGCAGTAAAGATCCGCTGAAAAGATGGTATATAGGTAGAAAAGACTGAAGCAGTGATACGGTGAGTGGTGCCATGACGCCCCGACAAGCTGTATATGATGCATCTATGGACTAACCTGATCACGGGGTCCCTTATTGATGCTGCCCCAGTAGTCGAGGTGTACACCCCGTTCCCGATGGTCGGCCAAAAAGTGGCGCACCTCATATCGCTCCTCACAGTCTCCCCATGTAACAACCTCTGCATAAAACCTCCCTCAACAGCCTCCTCCCTAGTATACAAACGTATCCTCCATCCAAACTCAGTAACCGAACATGATTGAACCTCCCCTCCTAACCTAAAGTAAATAGTGGTACCCCCATGTCCGTCCTGGCCTCTACCTGATCAAAGTGGAAGGTCGCAAAGAACTCCCTCACCAACTCACTATACACAGTCTCCCTCATC
Organism: Artemisia argyi; assembly: GCA_030686995.1. Taxonomy (NCBI): domain Eukaryota; kingdom Viridiplantae; phylum Streptophyta; class Magnoliopsida; order Asterales; family Asteraceae; genus Artemisia; species Artemisia argyi. The sequence goes on from CM060701.1 coordinate 55,257,228, forward strand.
CTAAACAACCTCTCCCATTGAGGACCCGTGAACCCATCGGTTTGGATCCTCCCTAAAAACGCAGCCTCTAACCCTTGGGACCTCAGAAACGCCCAATCAATCACAGCACCAGCATCAATGTGGTGATTAACAAGCTCCGCATACTTAGTTGTAGCGGCAACATTGTCGAATTCACCCCAACTATGGACCAATTCCCCATAGTTAACTTGTTGGGACCTAGAGGAGCTGCCACGGTGTTGTCGTGATCGCTTGCTCATTTTCCTGGAAAAAGATAGAGTGGACGGAAATGATTAGAACGAGAATTTTATTGGCTTATGCTGTCAGACACATCTGACGCCATCAGGAAGGAGATCCTGACGCCGTCAGATCAAGCAGAAATCGAACCATGCAATTACGAGGGAAAAATCAATTTTCAAACTCTTAACCCATTACCCAAACACTCCTTTAGGCAGAAAACATTGGTGGGGGGTCAAAAAATCTGTGGTATGAAAGATTTTTCCTAAATTAACGCACGATTCAAGTAGGACAACATCATCTAAGGGTAACCCCATGATTACAAATCACCAAGGGGACGGCATTACGATTTATCAATGATGGGTCAAAAATGTGGTTTCGGACGAAAGGGGTTTTCAAAATTAGTTGAACCTAAGGACAATTGAACAAAAAAAAAGTGAGGAAAAACTACTTACCAAGTGGCGATTAGTCACGGAAGATGTTGGATTGGATGATGGAGACTCGGAGGTGGAGCAGTAATTTGGGTGAGATTTGTGGGGTATGAGTTGAAAGTGATGGAGTTTGGGTTATTATTGCTGAGATAGCGAGGTGACGGCGTCAAGAGTTACCATCTGACGCCGTCAGATGCCCGTATCAGGTATAGAAAGAGGTAATTCCACATTTAGTCCCTGTACTTAGTATGAATAGCTAAACACAAGTAAAAACTATGAGTAGTTATCCCATTAGTGAAGTCCACCAGGGTCGAACGTTTCATTACTGTCACGGAAAGAGGTGTGGTTGTAGAAAGGGGTGGGTGAGGTTTTAGTTAAGTTGTAACCTTCGCATTGGTCAACGGTGGGTACAAAGAGGTGTTGTTCCATAGAGGGTCTCAAAGCTGTGGTGTTTTTGAGGTGCAACCTCTTCACAGCGGGTTTAAAACCAAAAGAACGTCTCTTGCACAAATTTGGGAGCGTGGTTTGCAAGAATCCAACGAAAATGTTATGAAATTGCGAATTCTTCTCTTCCCGAGGATGCTCGCAAAAGTAGGAGGTGATTGACGGTGAAGCACTTGGAAAGGATTTCTCGTTATCCTCTTGGTCAAACACCAAAGGAGTTGAAACCTCGAAGACTTTTTCGATTTTTCTTGGTGCAGATTTTTCCTTAATCTTCTCTTTGATCCTTGATATGAATTTGTCTGCTAAATCCATAAAAGCATTGCGAGTGCTTTCCATGCGTGCTTCTAAGTGCCGGATTTGTTTTTCCTGATTATTCATGAAGGTTACCATTATCCCTTCGAACTCCTCTTGTCGTGAACGTTCAGGAAAATTATGGTTGATAACCGCATTCCTACGTAAATTAGGATTCCACGCGGTTTCAGTAGCAGGTTTTTCAACTCTAATTAATTCTTTTACCTGCTTCTCGATACTTCTTAATAATTGCTCTTGGGTGGCGTGTGCTTAATCAAGTTTCCCCTTGTTTAAAAACATCGGGTCCTCCCATCCTTTTTCTTTGTACTGTGCCAACCCCTCAAGAACTTTCCAGCATTCGTCAATGCTAAGTCTGTTTAGCCTGCCCTTGGCTGCGTAATCTATAGCTCTCCTTGTTTGATAGTTAACTTTATCGTAAAAGATTTGAATCTGGAGCCATGGTTCGATGCCATGATGAGGGATTTTTCGGAGTAGGTCTTTGTCCATGCTTCGTAAAAGGTTTCACCTTGATGTTGTTGGAACATCAAGATGTCATTTCTAAGCTTGGTAGTTCTCCCCGGTGGGAAAAATTGAGCAAGGAAACGAGTGGTGAGATCATCCCATGAGGTGATGGATCCCGCCAGTAAACATTCAAGCCATTGACTAGCTTGATCACGTAGAGAGAATTGGAATAGGCGTAATCGGGTTGACTCTCTAGTTGTAACATTAAGGTCTATAGAATCTACGATTTTAAGGAAGTCCTTGAGATGTTGATTTGGATCTTCGGAACGAAGTCCATGGAATGCACATCCGCTTTGCACCAACCGGATGGTGTCGGATCGTAAGGGGGTCACATTGGCTCCTTGGGTGAGCTAAATGGTGTTTCGGTAGCCTTGGTGGCTAGGTCGGGAATACTCTCCTAAGGTTCGGGGCCTAAGAGGTTATAGTGGTGGGTTTTGTTGTGGTGGGATGACGGGTTCAAAGATGTTAGCATCGTCCATGATGTCGGATGGTGAAGAGTTACGAACAAAAACACGAAGAAATAAGATATACTAAAGAGAACCTAAAAATAAAAATAAAATCTTACTAGAAAGGAATCTAGCAAGTAGACCTAATAAAAAGAGATTCTAACCTAGACAATAACTATTTTCCGGGCTGCGACGCCAAAAACTTGATGCGTAGGGATTGCACCAGGCTTTACCTCTCGAGGGATCTCGAGAAGCTTACAACCTCCACCAGGCAGTGTACCTGATCGATGTAGTAGAGTATAATGACAAGTACCGGGGGATTGATCGTTCAGCTAGGAATAGTGTCGCTAGGATTAGAAAACCTAAAGACTAGGTCTAGAGATGAGGGATGATTCTTTTTGTATTTTTATATTTTTATGAAAGCAAGTAAAAATCTCGGGTTTGAAGGAGTTGGGCGGAATTAGTTGCTAGTCAACTAACCCAACACTAAAGATGCAATCAAAATAAAATACTAAAAATAAAATTAAACTAAATTATACTAGAGTTGTAAGCAATATGTGGGAGAATTGTGTTTACATAGATTTCACTACTCCCTAGATATCTTTTACACGTTAATTACTTGTTATAGTTGCGTGGATGACGGATTGTATTCCTTAATACCATTCATGGGGTGCCGTACTTACTTCCCCAATCCTATGAGCGCCTACTTCACTCCTATGTCGAGCCGGCTAAGAAGCTCCTAACATGGGATCACTAGAATTTGCTCATGCATTAAATACAACCAATAAAACCTAGTACACATCGGTTCATGTTTCTTAAGACGTTCAAGCATGTTACACAATGGAGATCTGCCGATTTTCTTAAGCCTAACATTGAAATCATTCATCCAATACAACCATAAACAAGTAATCAACACATAATTAACATCCAGGTTTCATTAGATCTAAGCAAACACAAGATAGATCTAGCCTAGCATGTTAAAATTAAGACAAGCACAAGATATAATCAACCAACACATAGACATGTTGATTGAATTAAGAGAAGACTTATCTCAATAGAACATGAAAGGATTCAAGGGATGAAAACCCTTGAAAACACTGTAAAATATGACCTAGGGTTTACAAAGTTCGGCCCTAGTTTTCTCCACACAAGTTTCTCTTTATTGAATGAAAAATAGAAAACTATATATAGAGTTTGATAGGTGACGGCGTCAAGAACAAAAGTCTGACCCCGTCATCTCGCCGCCAAATAGTTCCTCGGACTGCCTAGATCTGGGTCTGACGCCGTCATGTATTCACCTTATGCAGGCCGTCACCAATTTAACTCTTGACGCCCTTGTTGTGACGCTGTCAGGTTTGCACTGGGTCGTCATGGATTTTACTCTTGACGCCGTCAGGTACTGTTCTCAGCATGAAAAATTAAGACTTTGTCGTTTTCTTCACTTTTATGCTCAAAAAACGTCCAAAATACTTCTTTTTCCAGAATTCACTTCAAAAGTACCTAAAATCAAAAAATGAACGATTTAGGGCAATATTTGATCAAATAAATTCAATTTCGGGCTTAAATGACCCCCTAAAAATGGATCATTTTTCGCCTCATCAAACTCAATAATGTTTGATTATTTTATTTATGTTAATGTCTTATATTTTCTGTTATTTGTTAATATGATTATGTTAAATGAATCATATATGCTATTTTTTTTATTTTTTTTTAATTCTCAATCAATGGTAACACTTAAGAAAATTCTTGAATGAAATTTTCTATAAAACACATAATTTTACGCTAGAACCCCCCCCCCCCCCCCCCCCCACACACACACACACACCCACCCACACATAATTGATATGCTCAAGCTTCGCCAATGATCATATCTAAAACCGTCATAAAGTTATCATTAACATACAACTTATCGTTTGTAAATCGTTCAAACCATTTACTCTATAGAGGACTTGCAAACTATCCTATCTAACTTTCCATTCCTTATTAACACAAATAAGGTCTAGAAGCTCTTCTACTTGAACCTCTTTTTGAAATTTCTTATTGCAAAATCTATCCAAATCACATGTATTTCTCTTTGTCATTTCAAATAAAATTGCAATCTATATTTCCACGCAAAAAGGTGCGGTTGCATTGCTGATAACTTGAGTGTATAAACAAGATAGAAGTTTAACCATATTTAGGCTAAAAAAAACGCTTATTAGAGGAAACATGTCCAAAACAAAATACGGTGGTTTACTTTGTAATTGCGTCAATCATATCTGATTATTTTCAGTTGTTGCATCTACAATGTTTCTACTCTAAAAGATTTGTCGGTTTTGCCAGATCATTTTCTTTTTAATTGCGTCTATCATATCTGATTATTTTTAGTTGTTGCATCTATAATGTTTCTACCTATAAAATATTTTTCGGTTTTTCTAGATCATTTTCTCATTACTTTTATCATCCAAATACTTATATTTGCCAAAGTCCTCTGATGCAAAGAAGGTATCTAAAAGCTTTTTAGAACAATTAATAATCAAAAAAACCACCAAGTCTTAGGCTACCCCCACTAAAGGTATGTGATCGATTGAGTAGATCGAGTGCCAATCAATCACCTTACTGTGGTTTGAAGGTCGTGTACTCAATCTCGATCGGTTTTTTTTTTTTTTTTTTTTTTTTTTTTTTTTTTTTTTTTTTTTTTGTGTGTAGTTATTAAATAAGGGACCGTTTGGTTTGTAGACGAGTTTAGGATTAAAATTTGGATTAAAATTTAGATTTGGATTTGATGTAACAGAGAATAATGTAAAAGTTGTTTCTTTTATATTAGGGTTAGGAATATAATAAAATGTTTTATACTATTGTCAGATTTAGATATAAATAAAATAATAATATCTACACAACGTATAATACATATTAGACCATCTCTCCTATTTAATTTTTAAGATTTCCTGATATATATTTTAAATAAATACACATATTAAAGTTTTACGTACAATTAATTTATACACAACAATGTATATTAAACAACTGCAATTAATACTTTTCTTAAATCACCATTTTGCTGAAAAATGCAACCATTTTACCATATAGTACAATCTAATCAAGTTGTTAATCATCTATTGTTAAAATCTAATAACCCAAGCACTTAAAACATTAGCAAAAAAACATAACCTACGCATCTTAAATAACCAGCGTGTACAACTTAAAAAAATAACATGGTTAAAGTTACTCAAAAATAAAATTCTCACAATCTATAAAGTTATTGTAACGGAAAATATGAAGTCAAAAAACATTAATCAGCACAAATTTTATTACAGGATACCAGTTGTCGCATCGCGCAGATACCCCGCTATTATCAATTAAATATGAGAAAATGTGTGGCTGCCAAAAATTTTAAATTATTAAAATGGATGCATTAATTGTCAATAGATCAAATCCATGCCCCCTTGTTGGGTTTTATACAGAGAAGATTTTTTGGGGGGTAGGATAACCACACCCTCCCTAGGGAGGGTGTGTTGACTTTGACCAGCTGTCATCGTCTGTACTGTCTGCATTAAAACGTGTACATTTTGACTAAAGTAGGTGGACCCTCCCTGATAGGGAGGGTTAGTATAACACAACCCATTTTTTTGGAGAAACTCCCGTACAGAAATCCAAGTAGAAGTTACCAAATATTACTTTTTAAACAAAATCCTAATCCACTGCTATAAAACTTCAAACCAAACTGCCCCTAAAAGTTATCTTTTGGGGTATGTTGTTTGTAGTGAATGTCGCTCTTACTGGGGCACCCAATCGCCTGAAAGTCGCTGGAGAGAGAAAATTGACGTATCAGAGAAAATGGGAGTGATTGATTGCCCTTAATGGGGCAGCCTTATGTCTCAAACACTTGTTATCTACCGAGAAAAAAGCTTTTCTATCAACTTTTTAGTGCAATGCAAAAACCATTTGAAAAGCTTCTTCAAATATTAATAAGTTATTGGTCAAGTTAGCATGGCAAATACTCCAAGCAATTGTTCTTTCGACCTAAGCTTCATGTATAGTTTCGGTGTTATTCTTTAACTTTTTATGTTTTGCAAGAATGATTGATTTTGGAATATGCCTTTTAAATCTGTTGCGTATCTTTTCTAATCTAAATTTAAAAATCCCAATCAGAAAATATTCTTAAAAAAGTTATCAAGTACAGTAACTCTATTAATCTATTGGAGCACTAGGTGCAGAGGAACTTAACCTCCACGTTTACGGCTCACGGGGTGTCACATCACTTTACAAACCTCCACAACTAATCTCCTCCCACTAACAATTAATCTCAACTTACTCATTTGGGGCTCACTACTTACAAATTTATTTTTCTTATTCATTTCACTAAATAAACTAAATTTATTTCATTAAATATAAAAATACAATACAACACAATAAAAAACATGAAAAAATAAAATAACGATACGGTAAAAAAACGATAGGAAGAAAAAACACGATACGAAATTTATAACACAAATAACAATACGATACGAAACCACAAATCATTCAGCGTTTCTCATGAAGTTTTTATATAGATTTGTAATTGTCGATGAGATATCACTTTTCCTCTCACACTTGCAACACTTGTTCCCTAACCATCTTCAAGGCGACATGAAGTTGCAAATTTGTTTCATCATTTCTTAATAGAGTTTGTAGACCGGCCCTGATAGTTGGATGATCTTGAGGCATCTCACGCAACCTTTCGACCTCTGGAGCACGATCATGCATCTGTATCATAATACGAGTTATCTCACCGAGCAAATTGTTAATCAGTTGAGTTATTTTTCTTGTTCATTGCGTAATCGGGTAAGGATAGCCTTTTGCACCCCAGCTGGTTCGTTAGCCATAGTGTTTGTGTTTAAATTAGGATACTTGCGAGAGAGTTTGATAAAAAGTTGTGTGAGAAAACGAAATGTTGTTAGAGTGGTATTTATAGGGGAAAATAGCCGTTGGAGGATATTTTAAATTTCAAATTCAAACTTAAAGTAACAGTACAACATAATAAAAACGATACAGAAAAACATAAGCACGATACAGAAAAACCTAAACACGATACGGAAAACAAATCAAACAACATCGTTAAGCATTTCTTGAGACCCATATAGGGTGGTTTCTCAAAACCTCCCACACGTGAACATATTTGAAGCTTCTCACATGGCGTTGTTCAAACATGGTCTTTGCATTCTTGAGACGATCACTGTCATTTTCCCCGTTTGTACGCTGCAATTGATTGTAAATAGCGTTGAATTTCTTACATTGGCTGATGAGTCTTGTCCATTTACCCATGACTATATTTTTGTTACAGTGGTCACCGTTAGACTGATTGTTGAACCTTTCTACAACCTGGTTCCAAAAAGAGTGTTCATTGTAGTTGGCTATGTCTTAGGAAACTTCAACACAAACTTCAGCTAGCAAGTTTTCTTCTTCTATTGAACAACGATTATTCATTGTAAAATGGTTTAGATATAGAAGTGTGTGAAGAATAGTATGTTATGGTATGTTATTAATAGGGGATTAAAGAAATTTGAAAAGTTGAAATTTAAAATTAAAAATTCAAATTCAAAACCGAGCGGGAAGTTTTCAAAATTCAAATTTAAAAAACAAGCGGGATAAATTCAAATTCAATGCGAGCAGGATTTTTTTCAAATTTCGAAATTCAAAATCAAGCGGGATAAACTCAAATTCAAATTGCAAAAAGGGTCCTATAAATACCCGTTCACAGATTTCTCTAAAGAATTTCCTAGTCTACCGGATAATGAATCTGTTTATCACACCCTACCGGGATATCTCTTTCCAATATTCCCAAATGAAAATGAACCACAAACCACTCCATCTGCAGATCTCTTTCCTGTATTCCCAAATGAAAATCAAACACAAAACACTCCACCGGAAGTTCTCTTTCCCATGCGCCCAACTGAGAATGAACGGGCAAACATTCCACCGGCAAACACTCCACCGGTGGAATACCAACCCAATCCGTATGGGTTTATTGATGAACAACTCCGACAATTGGAGCAAGATGAAGAAGTATTTAGAGAGTATCAACAAGCCGAAGCACAAGAGGCAGCTGCTCGTAGGGAGCGAGAACAAAGAGAAGTAGAATACTGATGGTCCATGGGACTTGGCACTCAGGAATCAGAGACTTCGAGTGAAGAGGGCTGGGTCTCAGATGATTCATTTTCTTAACTCGTAGTTTATTTTAATTACCGTATCGTAGTTTAATGTTTTAATCGTAGTTTGTATTTTCAATCCGATGTGTAATGTATTTCAATTCGATGTTCAATGTATTTTCATTTTCTAGTTTAAAAAAACGTTACAAGTTTCATAAAAAACTTTACAAGTTTACAAAACATTACATACTTACAAAGTACAAACCATAAATATAAACATATTACATATTAAAAAAAAGAAAAATTGACATTTTCATAAAACTATCCTCTTCGTGCAGACGATGAGGGCTCAAGTGGCGAAAAAAGAATAGGGGGCGGTGCAGTGGCGAGCCACGGCGAGGCTGTCACCGTGGTAGTGCCGAGTCACAACAAAGCTACACCTTGTGCTTTTATGTCAACGTTTTCAAAGATAAGATATTGTATAGTAAGATCATTTTTTTATTTACGAGTGTATAGTTACTTGTTTATCATTGATTACTAAAAAAGTGAAAAATTATCTTTTTATGGAAATTAAGGGTGTGTTGTTTGGTCTTTTTTTATAAGAATGAAAATCGTTTTTTTTTTTTTTTTTTTTTTTTTTTTTTTTTTTTTTTTTTAATTTAACTAGAATGTTAAAAATGAGCTTTACTGTTTCTTGCTCTTTCCGTCTCAAAATTGTTATTCACAGATAAAAAACACACAATTTAAAAAAGTGAAACCATTATATTTGTCAACCAATCTATGTAACACCCCCAACTCGGAATATTGTAGCGGAACATAATTCGGGGTATTACTCACGGGTAAGACAATTACATTCATAAAAAACGACCTCATAACAAGTCGTTTTAGCAAAACATATCATTCGAATTATATAAATAAACATTTGAGTTCAAAAGGTTCTCAAACATCATACGCAGCAGAAATAAAAGACATAGTTCAAAAAGGGTTTTTCGAATGATAAGAGATAGTAGAAAGTAGATAGATAGTAAAATCCGATAGCCATCGATAATCTTCATGCCACTCCAAGTGCCAGAATAGTATGCATCAATTACCTAAGAAAAAACATGCTTAAAAAGTCAACACAAACGTTGAGTGAAATTCATAGGTTTAAAATAAATAGTTGAACACAAGATTTTTCAGAGTCTCGAAGATATAACTAACAAATACAAATATCAGGTAAAGCGTCGTAGCCATTGCTAAGCTCATGACATGCAAAACGTTAATTGGCATCAATAACATTAGTGTAATCATAATAATAACGATAATATTCCACAAATTTGCCCCCCAAGTAGGTAACTTGCCAACTTATATAGGCAACTCAAATATAGTACATCACATGTTGTCGTCCTTGGTCAACATGGCGGGTTGTCATTCCTATAGGCCTATAAACTATATTCGCGCTCACTCGAAAGTGATTAATTGTTCATGATCGAGGGGCTTGCTTTTGGCAAAGGCGGTACATAGCATTATCATCTTAGTCAGGAAAGCATATGTTTAAACAATTTTGTACATAAAAAGTAAGTAGTATAGAAACAAGATATCACAAATGATTAGATGGTACAACACGACAAGTGAACTTCAACACAACCTAACGAGTGAATGGCATGTTTCAGAAATAATCCTCAAAGTAATAAATATTTATGACGTTTGAAAGAAATAAATATTTATGACTCGTGTGGATATTAAAATAAAACTAGTCGGCGAATACGAACGGTCTCAAAGAAAAGATAAAGAAAAGAAGGAAGAAAAAAATAAACAAGAAAAATAAGAAAGAAAAACATAAATAGGTTGTTTCGGTGTTTTACCCATTTCTCAAATAGTTATTGATAAAACGTCATGATTTATAAAGAAGGCATATAAGTTTCAAAAAAGGTTTTAGGATAGAAATAGTTACAAATGATTAAGTTATAAAAGATTTTTATCGAAATTAGGACATGATGCGTCCGTTTATAAAGCATTTTCAAGTCATTACGACTCTTGAATAATATAAGTTGTATCGTCATATTTTACAAATTAAATATATATAATTAGATATTGTCATTCACGTGTATATTAGTTGTCAAGTTTATCGACCATTTTGTGTATGTTCGGGTCAAAATATGTTAAGCTCTTTTGAGTCTAATATACTCTTTCATCTCAAGTACCAAAATCGTCCACAAGGTCGCTTATACTGTAAATCCAATAACTTCCAATCTCATCCAAGCATAGGTTGTTACAATATCCAAATCAAATCCCAAGTTATCCAATTATTTATCCGAAACACCATATTGTCAAACAAATAAATAAATAGCAACGGACAATTGAAAACGAAGATAAAATACTAGGCCACATGCATTGGGCTTCGCCCCAATGCTTACTCACATTCTAATGGACTCACTTTGGGCTTTCAGGCCCATAGTTAATAATACTAGACCCAAAATGACATATCCAAGTCCTAAACCGGTTTGATACTAACTCGAGAGTTTCTAACCTCGACTAATACATGGCCGAGACTCCCTTGGGTCTCGAATTGACCACACGACACAAGTTTTAATCCCATGATACTCACAACAAAGTCAAACCATGGTTGTGACTCTCACGAGTCACGGCTCAACACCATAACGACACCAAATCCAATCTTAAACCCTCGGCTTAAAACCAACGCAACCAAATACCATGGCCGTGACTCCCATGAGTCACGGCTAGACACTCTCGACCACAACTCACATTCAAATCCAAACCGAGACACAAACCAAACACTATAACTATTGTCGTGACTCCCCTGAGTCACGACTTGATCCCATACGAGCCGTATGGCTCTCGGCAATAAAACCCAAGCCAAATCTATCCAAACACAAATAAAACAAACACCTCTACACTATGTCGTGACTCGAATGAGTCACGGCTTGATGTTATGTGAGCCTTTCGGCCGAGAATCAAAACAACCAAATCCAAACCGAATCCAACAATGAGCTACAAAACAAATAAAATAAGCTTAGACAACCAAGAATAATCAAAAGAAACAAGGGCTCACCCCGAGTCAACTCGACTCGCAAGTTGACTCGGACCGAATCCAACGAGTCGAGGTCAAACAACATGGATCCACACATTTTATATCAAAACAAAAGGTTTAAAACAAGTTTTAATATAAAAATCGTTTGTATAAAAATTAGGGTTAGGGTTTGATAAAAAGAGATGAAAAAGAAAGAAATGAGGCGCGTGGGTTACCAAACGAGGAAGAGGAGGTGGTGGGGGTGTGGCAGAGTGACGGTGACGTGGTGGTGGTGCTACGGTGGCGTGGTGGACAAAAACCAAATGGACTCCAAAAGCTTCCAAAATCTCCAGAAATGAAGAGGGTATCTTGATCTACGCGTGGGTGAAATTTGGGAGGTGTCTGGAAAATTTTTTGGCGGTGGTGGGTGGCGGCGATAGGGTTCCGGCAAGGGGAGAGAGAGAGGGTGGTGGTGTGTGAGTTATTAGTGAGAGAGAGAGAGAGAGAGAGAGAGAGAGAGAGAGAGAGAGAGAGAGAGAGAGAGAGAGAGAGAGAGAGAGAGTTTTATATGATAGGAGGGGCCAAAGGTGGCAAAGGGAAAGTTTAGAGGCCGCGGCGTAACAAGGGGTGGAGGGGGTGATTGTGTCAACTAGCAAAACTTTTGAAATAAACACCGCGGGACCCATTTGACATACTCAGCGGACACAAAAAATTATGAAACTTGCTCCATTTGTTCCGAAATAATTTTTCTAGTAAAAATAAGTATAAACACGCATAAGTTTCCCGAAATTAATTTAGTTTGAAAAATAAATTCGTTTAGTGCTTTTCTAGGTTGTGTCGGCTCAATAAAGGGATAACACTCACGTTTGTCAAGATATCTCGTGTTTCTCAAGCTCAAATAGTTCAGGAAAAAGTTTATAAATAATACGGGGTGTAAAAGTAAAGAAAATAAATATTTGGCTAGGAAAAGTAAGTTTGAAAACAATCTATTATCATCCTCACCTATTAAACTCTCTTTTGATTGGTTGAAATTGAAAATGATTAATTATTTATGACATCTGAAATAGGAAAGAAGGACAATAATCTTGAGACTAAGGGAGTATATTTTTATTTAATTTTTCTACACCCGTTGCACTTTTCAATCTTCGAGAATAATATCATGTAAACTCGTTTTTTAAATTTATTGCGATTTTGCTAGAGATAAACCCTTCCCGTTTTTAAAGAAATAGAAATAGAAAATTAAGAAATTTTTTCGCAACCGTTAAAGTTTTATATTTTTTTGAAAGGAATATAAGAAGTCACATATCGATTTGTAGTTCCGCTGGTATGTTCTGAAATTAGTAACGGTTTTTTTTTTTTTTTTTTTTTTTTTTTTTTTTTTTTTTTTTTTTTTTTTTTTTTTGTCTTTGTTGCTACCAATGTTTTCAAATCTGAACTGATCAGCCAGTTATACCGAGAATGCAAATAACCAGCAACTTGATGGTATTGTCAAACTACCTACAAATATAGAAAAAGAATTGCTAGATTTGTTTACATGGTGTATCGCACCTCGGTAACTTTCATGAAATTTTTTTTTATTGTATTCATTACTAATCAGAATTTGTACTTTTTCATGTTAGTATTGTTGGTGTATGTGTTTGGACAGCACGTGCCGAACCGGACGAGAACCATATGTCTGAAGGGTTAATTCCACAGGAATGTGTGACAGATGTCAAGGTATGAATGGTTCTTCCTTTTATCCAGAACGTCCTTTGAACCGCTGGACAATGATGTATACCACGGCTGTGTTCCGGTCCCAGATTTTACGGGATTGTGTCTCCCACGTGACCTGGCACTTATCATATGGACTAGGTATAGACCCGCGTGTTCGTTCCCGAGACAAGACATGTAACGAGGTTTGGGTAGTATAATTACCCCCAACTCATTTATGACATTCTCAACTAATTAACACACACATTTACTCTCACATTTATTGTTGTGCCTTTCGGCCTATCACAAATACGTGTTCTCACACCGAGCTTGATCTTGGGGTCACACCTAAGGTGAGGCTAACGTGTGCTTCTCCGTGTAAGGATTTAAAGGACGTCGCTTCATTTAGTCTGAAAGAACCTACACATGTCAAGACCGTAGAGCAGATTGTTACTTCAACATGTATATTTGTGCCATACAATTGTCAATGTTTTATTTTCTTAAGGTGGGAATTGCTTGACGAGCTTTCGTACACCAATTTCGAATTCTTGATAGGTCTAACGTGGGTCCTACTTTCGTATTTATGTCATATGAGAGAACTTTTGTGATCCTTCGTGTTACTATATGCAACTTATATTGCAAATGTATGATTATAAGTAGCTCGGAAGCGCTAAGGCTACTCCCACTCATAACAATACTTTACTTTTCACATTAGCGTCACATCAACTTTCTCTCTTCTTTCACACCCTTTCACTTTTTACTTCCAACAACTGACACCACTTCACCTTTCATCCTGTATATATATATATATATATATATATATATATATATATATATATATATATATATATATATATATATATATATATATATATATATATATATATATATATATGTATGAGTTAAAATAAAAAGTCTCTTATAATAAAAAGTGTAGGAAGGATTGTGAGGGCGACATGTGTCACCCCCATGCCACATCATATGAACATGTATGTTACGCAGGTATGTGTATTAAGGTGTATGTAAGAAAACATACATGTTTTATATGAACATGCCTGTTTTCTAATGCAAAATTGGAGTTCTCGCAGTTCCCACACTTAACAGGGTTCTGAAAATAAAGATACACTACATATATATATATATATATATATATATATATATATATATATATATATATATATATATATATATATATATATATATATATTATTAAAACACCCGCTTTTATAAAAACATATCTCACCGAACATCTCACGCACACTCAAAAAACAAATAAATAAGATTAACACAAGAGGAGGGCCACAAATGCACATTATTCATATGCGGTGAAGGACTCACCGTTCCTCTTCTTGGTTTTTGTGTTCACGCCGTGAGATCCTTCCCCAGCAAGCATGTTGCGCAAGTGAGGGTGTTGCCATTGCTTGATGATGACGTATAGCCTATAGTTGGGCCACGAGCCCAAATTATAGACATTACTAAGCCCAAACCCACCACGAGTGGGCTATCATGACGAATGACTTGGGCCATTAATACCAACGGCTTGGGCTCACGAAGCCCAAAGCCCAACCAATACGCATAATTAAGGAATAAGGATCTTCTATTTACGGGATAGATATCCTTACCCCGGATAAGCACCACGAGTGCGAAAAGTAAGGAGCAAGATACCTACAAGGTTTCTGCGCCCTATATATAGAATCATATATTCTCATTAAAAGGTACGATTTACACAATCCCTAACTCTTCAACTAAACCCTAAACCGATTACTTACTCTCACGCCGGAGTCTAATCGTGGGAGACAATCCCACGATAAGCCTAACGGTGTTGTTTGCTTTCTTAGTGTGCAGGTTTCACAAGCACTAAAGTTCTAATTGGTACGAGAGAAAGAGTCCAAACAAGGTAAGCCCAACTTTTGTATCAACAAGTGGCGCCATCCGTGGGACCCTACACTAAGAACTCAAGACCAGAATACTGAAAAACAAGAACTCAGGTCAGCTGACTCCGCAGCCGGAGAAAACACGTGATGATTCACATAGGAAGAAGCATCAAGATTCGACTCCTAAGCCGACCTCTGGAACAACCAGTGCGCCTAGTCATCGTGAGTCGAACATAACTCCAATCCCTACTGCGGTAGAATTACCTTTGGGGACAACCCGAACAACTACCGTAGTCTCAAGCGCTGAGGACATTCAGCGCACTCTCTTTACCGCTCCCCACCAGGTGGCATCCATAGCGGACACTGTGCCACCAGGAGCACCTAATAGAGAGAGGGAACCTCATGCGGAGACGGACCTCCTCGCAGAAGAAGAGGAGGCACCTGAGGTAACATTAAACGATTTCGTGTCCCAACATTATGAGACTTTAACTAGTCTCATGCAAGAGGAGGCAAGGAAAAGGTCAAGCCGCAACCTGCAAAATAGGCTAAACTTTAACCAAGAAAAATCTCCACCGCGCCACCATGAGCGCAGAAACAGTGAGAGGTGCACCAACGCCCATGATAGGCTTGGTACAACGTCTAACTCTCAATACTCGGAGGATTACGAAGACAATGCGAGGCATACCAGTGTCCATGCTAGGCTTGGCAGCCGCATGATACAAGATAGGCTTGGACGACAACGCTCACCAAGAGTAAGCACCTCAAGGTCAGGAAGCAGAAGAATCCAAGATAGACTGGGAAAACACTATTCCCCAAGTACAAGTCCTTCAAATTCGGACTCCGAGGAAAAATGGCACAAGCGCCACAGGAGAAACAACTCCCTCTCAAGCAGCTCCTCGAACAACGAGGACAGAGAGACGGGGCACTGGAAATCTAAGAACCGACGCCGGTACGAAGAGGACTAGGATATTTCCCTTCCTTGGCGTCGCCAAAAGGTTGATGCGTTCACGAGACGCATAAGCGATTTCTCAGATGACAAGAAAAGGCGCATGCCCACCAATGTTAAAACATACGATGGCACGGGTGATCCTGATGATCATCTAAAAATCTTCGAGTCAGCTGCTGCTATCGAAAACTGGCCACAACCTGTGTGGTGCCATATGTTCAACTCTACTTTAGTGGGGAATGCGCGAACATGGTTCAGCAAGCTTCCACGACGAAGCATAAATGGGTTTGAAGAGCTGCGGAAAGCATTCCGCCTAAATTTCACGCAACGAAAGAAGTGCGCAAAGAACCCTGTGGAACTAGCCAGAGTAAAACAGCGCCAAGGGGAATCCACAAGCGCTTACACGGAGCGCTTCAAGGATGAATGCATGCAAGTCAAGGCATGCCCCAAGGTACTAAAAATCTCAGGGTTCATGAACGGGATCAATAACCCAGAGCTGATACGGAAGCTAAACGATAAAGTACCCCAAAGCTTTGATGAGCTAACAAAGCGCACCAGATCCTTCATTCAAGGGGAAGCAGCAGCGGCAGATAGCAAAAAAGGTTACTCAACCTTTAAACCACAAGAACAGTCAATGAGACAATCCAATGACCAAAGTAGCAATCGCAACAGGAATTACCGCTACCAAAATAGTGGAAGGGATAACGACAAGTATGTCCCACTCACAAAAACCCCTAAGGAAATATTCACGACAGAGGGAGCACATTTTCCAAAACCTCCACCCATGGTAACCCCAGAAGAAAAGCGCATCGTAGGAGGACACTGCAAATACCATGGACAGAAGGGTCACACTACTAACGAGTGCGTTCAACTACGTCAACTAATTGATAAATTAGTAAGAGAAGGAAAGATGGACCACCTCGTTAAAAACATCAAAGAGGGAAAAGATAGACAAAGAAATGGGGCCAAAAAAGAAATACCAAAAAATAAGGCTGATACGATATACATGATACAATCATGGCAGCGAAATACGAAACAAAAAGTCAGCCAAAGATTTTCCAAGGGAAACCATATCTCTTTCCCCACTCTCACTGCGGACAACGCAGTAATAGAACCACTCACCATCGAGATACAAGCAGGAGGTCACGAGATCCACCGCATGTATATCGATGGAGGGGCATCTGCTGACATCATGTATGAACACTGCTTCAGAAGGCTAAAACCTGATATACAAAACCAGTTAATTCCGGCCACGACGTCGCTGACTGGATTCATAGGTGAAAAAATTTGGCCCTTGGGGCAATTACGTATACTTGTGGTCATCGGTAATGAATACCATTCTACAACAGCTTGGATGAACTTCATGGTGATCAGGTCTCCCTCATCATACAATGGCATCATTGGGAGACCAGGGATATCAGCTATGCGCGCGGTCCCATCCACAGCACATGGGATGCTCAAGTTCCCAGTGGAAGGAGGAATTGTCACCCTCTACAACACTACCGTATCTCCAAGAGAATGCAACATAGTGGCAGATGAAGTTCCGCGCGCTCCAGAACAACACACGACCAAGGTGACAAACCTGAAAGTTGCAATTCACCCAGATTATCCTGACCAAGAGATATCAATTGGGGGATCACTGTCCGACAAGGGCAAAGCAGTTGTGTGCGCATTATTGCAAAAGAACCTAAACATCTTTGCATGGGAACCCAAACACATGACCGGAGTGCCAAGAGCCATCACTGAACATAAGCTCGAAATCCGACAAGGATATCCTCCAATACGACAGAAAAAATGTGGCCAAGCTCCAGAACGTGCAAAAGCTATCCTAGAAGAAGTACACAAGCTCGTGGACGCAGGGATCATGCGAGAGGTTTATTACCACGATTGGCTTTCCAACCCAGTGATGGTAAAGAAAAGCGATGGTAGCTGGAGAATGTGTGTGGACTTCACCGATCTCAATAAAGCATGTCCACAAGATTGCTACCCACTACCAAAAATCGACTGGAAAGTAGAATCCCTGTGCGGGTATCCCTTCAAATGCTTCCTAGATGCGTAGAAAGGATACCACCAAATTCAAATGGCCAAGGAGGATGAAGAAAAAACAGCTTTCCACACGAGTCAAGGGGTGTATTGCTACACAAAAATGCCCTTTGGTTTAAAAAATGCAGGCGCCACATACCAACGGTTAGTGGACAACGCATTTGAGAAGCAAGTAGGCCGCAATTTGGAGGTCTATGTCGATGACCTAGTCATAAAAAGCCATACCGAAGAGGAATTGGTGCGTGACATAGAGGAGACGTTTAAAACATTGGGAAGAATAAACATGAAGTTGAATCCTAAGAAGTGCACTTTTGGAGCAACAAAAGTGATGAGGCGAAAAATGATCCGTTTTTAGGGGGTCATTTAAGCCCGAATCCGAATTTATTTGATCAAATATTGCCCTAAATTGTTCCTTTTGTGATTTTAGGTGTTTGGAGAGTGAATTCTGGAAAAGAGGCTATTTTGGACGTTTTTGGAGCATAAAGTGAAGAAAACAACAAAGTACCAAATCCAAGCTGGAATTACAAGGTGACGGCGTCAAGGATTTACTCTTGACGGCGTCAGAAAGGATGAATATTTTACCGAAGGTTGTGAAGGCGTCAGATGAAGAGATGACGGCGTCAAAGTGACCAAGATTAATTTACCGAGGGTGGTGACGGCGTCACATAGGCCGTCACGATTGGATCTAGGGCGTCCGAGGAAGTATATGGCGGCGAGTTGACGGCGTCAGATTTTACTCTTGACGCCGTCAGGACGATTTTCCTATATATAGTTTTCTAGTTTTTTCATTAAAGAGAGAGAAGTTTTGGTGAAACCCTAAAGACGATTTTGGTGCCTCTTTTACAGGTTTTTCAAGGGTTCCAAACCCTTGAGACCTTGCATTGTAATTGAGATAAGTATACTCTTAATTCAATCAATATGTCTATGTGTTGGTTGTCTATCTTTTGTTCTTATCTTAATTCTACTATGCTAGGCTAAATTTCCTTTGTGTTTGCTTAGATCTAATGAAACCTAGATGTTGATTATGTGTTGATTACTTGTCTATTCTTGTTTTGAATGAATGATATTATATGTTAGGCTTAAGAAAACTGGCAGATCTCCAAATGGTAACATGCTTGAACGTCTTAAGAAACATGAACTGAGGCGTACTAGGTCTTTATTGGTTGTATTTAATGCATGAGCCACTGTTTACAATCCCTATAGTTGTGCTGGGTCATGGTGTAGGAGGAGATAAGAGCTCATAGAGTTGGGGAGTTATGTATGCCACTCCACGAATGGTATTAAGGAATACAACCCGTCATTCATACAAGTGTAATAAGTAATTAACATGTAAAAGATATCTAGGGAGTAATGAAGTCTAAGTAAACACAATTTCTCCAACCACTGCTCACAACCTTAGTTTAATATTAGTTTAATTTCATTTTCATTAGTTAATTAGTTATAAAGTAGTTTTTGGGTTAGTTGATTAGCAACTAATTCCGCCCACTCCTTCAAAACCCGAGATTTTACTTGCTTTCATAAAATATAAAAACACAAAAATAATCATCTTCCATCTCTAGAACTATTAATTAGGCTTTCTAATCCTAGCGACACTATTCCTAAGCTGAACGATCAATCCCCCGGTACTTGTCACTATACTATACTACAACGATCAGGTACACTGCCTGGTGGGGGTTGTAAGCCTCGCGAGATCCCTCGAGAGGTAAAGCAAGGTGCGATTCCCACGCATCAAGTTTTTGGCGCCGCAGCCCGGGGAATAGTTATTGTCTAGGTTAGGATTTCTTTTTATTAGGTCTACTTGCTAGATTCCTTTCTAGTAAGATTTTATTTTTATTTTTTTTAGGATTTCTTTAGTCTATCTTTTTCTTTGTGTGTTTGTTCGTAATTTCCATTGACTATTCCGTTCACCATTATGGAGTACGCGAATCCACCATACCACCAACCAAAAAGGCCATTCTACCCTGTTGACATCTTGAATTTCAAACAATATCAAGATGAACCCCTATATGATGCATGGACTCGTTTTAAAATTTTACTTCGAAAATTCCCTCATCATAGTTTCTCTTTAGCATCCCTAACCGAAACCTTTTACTATCGTGTCAGCCAATGTGACCAAATGCGCATCGATGATTTTGCCAATGGGGGCCCTAGGGAATTAAATGATGAAGAAGCGTGGGATACCATAGAAAACTGTGCCCAATATTATTATAGAGTAGACAACCCAACAAACAACATCACAAATCAATCAAACACAAGTTTGAAGGAGCAAACAGGAAGTTTGTCTGGGGATGAATATACTCACGTTGAGATACCTAGTTGGATGGCACCTAATATCATAGTACAAAACAAACATATGGGTAATCTAGGTACAACGGAGGATGAGGTGGATAATCCAAGCCCACAAAGTACCCCACAAGTCCTACCATCATTTGAGGCACACACACCGCCCGTGACTTACCCGGAAGAAGTAGAAGAAACTTTAGGAATTCCTATGGAGGTAGAACCCTTGGACCAGGCACCACTTGAGGATATAGGTTTGAACACTTGTAGTGATAACCTTACTCCTAGTTCTAGGGAAGTTCCTAGTTTTGATGAACCGGAGCCTCAACCAAAACCATTTCCTAATCTTCCATCCTTGGATGAAGATTTAGGAATTGAAATAGGTCCCGATCCACCCATCAAACCATGTAGTCCGGGTAGTCTTAGGATAAAGGTAGTGGACTCTAAGCCTTGTAGAGAGGAAACCAATATAGGAGTGGAAAATGACCTTACATGTTTACATCACCCATTTGTGAATGATCATAAGAAACATTATGGGTTTAAACCGGGCTTATTAGGTCAAGATGGATCCCCAACTAGTAGTCTCTTGAAGTTGATAGAGAATGATCCTTTTCTAGGAGAAAATCTTAATCCACCCATTAACCCGATTGAATTAGGTAACGTTATGATGATAGGAGCACAGCCCTTTGAGCATATAATTCATCCACCACTCTTTCCTCACATGGCATACTTCCACCAAGATGGTGTGTATCGCTACTACCACCCGCACTTAATCCTAAGTGTAGGGAAAACCCCACCTTTATCCGTGAAATAAGGGAAGAGTCAGGCTCGTGACTCGAACAAAAACAAGCGCTTCTTGGGAGGCAACCCATGTTTTGTGTGATTTTAATTGTTTGATTGTTATTTGCTTCCGTATGCATGTTTTATTTTTATTGTTGGTTGATCATGTTTCTCAATTAAAATGTGGAAATACTTTATTATGTTGTTTAGCCTAGTCTTAACTTCAACCTAAAGGTATTTTTGCAAAAGATAAGTGTAAGGGGAAACCCCAAATATGTTTTTTAAGAAACAAACCGATCATGATTCTCCACAATATTTAATGAACATGTGTATTCGTATTGTTAGAGTCAAATGCTTGTATTGAGTCATAATGTAGTTTTGCAGGATTTTCCAGGAAGTAGGACAAAGTTTTTCCAGAAATTTTCCGGAAACTTAACATAAAGATTTCTGCAGGTTCATTCTGACGGCGTCAGGCAATTGCTCTTGACGGCGTCAGGAGTCAAAAATCTGGAAATTTTACCAGTTTTGTTTTTCTAACGGAGTCTTATAAGTTTTTGTGAATTATTAAGTTTTATAATCTCCAGGAAATCTGCAAACTTCATTCCACAAGCATTATATCTTATTTTGTTTTCTAGGATTTAGTAACTTATATAGGATGCCGCCGATTTTACGCGAGGTTGCCTTGTCTACTTTTGTCAGGATTTACAGGTTATTTGAGACAAGAAGATGATTTATATTCTGGAAGGGAAGCTTTGATTGTTCGTTTTCTTGGAGGAAGATTTAACCTGGCCAACCTAAAATCCATACCGAGCGAATCAGGGGAGTATTTGAATTCATTCTCTTTACTTTTAACTTTTACATTCTTTACTTGAACATTGGGGACAATGTTCATCTTAAGTGTAAGGGGAGGGTAAAAAGATGATACCTTACATATGCACTTTCGCTTGAGTTTGTTTTGTTTGATAGTAGATGAGTAATAAAACTATGAGAAATACTTGTTAGTGCAATTTTAGCGCCAAATTTAAAATTTTTTACAACATTTAGGAGTGAAACTTTAGCCATAGCAAGCGTCTCATGGATAGGAGGTTGTATGACTAGCACATAACCGTATATTCAGAAAAATTTTCCACCCAAAAATGTGAGGTTCGCCTTTAGATTTGATAGGAAAAGCATTCATTATTGGTGCTTATGAGTGTACCGGTAGCATTTAGATTCTAGAACTTGCGTTAGTGATGCATCCCGAGACCGCTAGTGAGACTACATTCGTGTAGTAGGATTTACTACATGATAAGAGGCATTAGGATCACCCTTGTGTTAAACCCGTATTACGATTACTTGACCATTTAAGTCATATTACTTGGCTAGTTAAGTCAACTAATTTTTCCCACACCCTTAGCGTTGTACTCATTTTTAGTACACGATACCCCTAGTACACCCCTCCGAGCCTATCTTTTCGTTTCTAACTTTAAGCAGTTTACTTAAAGGAAGAATTTGTTACACCCCACTTAAATGTACACCCAAATCGCCTTAGCCTTCCGTGTATGCGCTCATTTTTAGTGCATTATTGTTATTTGTTAAACCCTAAGTTAACTTTCTAATTGATTACATGGTTGCTAAGTCGAGTCATATCCTTGTACATATTGTTTTGGGACGATTGGGACTCATGGGTAAGTACTTATTTTATGGAGTAATGGGGAAGAACAACACTTATTACCCCCATATGTACGTTAATCTTAAAAGTGCTCCAAGTGTTTTGATTTTCTTAATTCGAGTCATTAGAATAGTTTAATGTAAAGTATGTAAAGATTCAAGTGTAAGGGGAATTCTCATCCCCTATGATGTATTATTTTGGATGGTAGGGTAAGAGTGTATGAAAAAAAAAAAAAAAAAAAAAAAAAAAAATCGAAAAAATCAAGAAAAAGAAAAAAAAAAAAATAGAAAAGAAAGAGAGAAAAAACATACGGACTACCATCCCGTTTTCATTCTATGTTCATTTTATGTTTTTAGTTATTTTTCATTTATTAGCTTAAGTCGAGTCTAGTCTTGGCTTAGCAACGCCATCTTGTACATGTAATTAACTAAGATTGTTAACTCGCCACCAGTAAAATTCCCTTTATCCAACAAAACCGTGTAATTCATATCCCTACACCTAACGTTATAACCCTTTAAAAGACCTCTTTGATAGTTTATCCTAGGTGCTTACGCCATGTGGTGGAGGTTTGATCCTTTCCCAAGCCTATGGTAATCTATTTTGCTATGACAGGTAGTGAGAGATATCTTCCATTTCCATAATGTTATATTACCTTATTACACCCGAGAGATGTGAGTATCTAAACACTATTTGTGAGGTGCTTGTGTATGACCTCCGTGCTTGTCTATTGGTCTTTAGTGGAACGATTATTTGTTGTAATTACTTTTATATTAGTGTTAAATGACCCCTAACTTGTCTTTTGAGTAGAATAAAAGCTCATTTGCTTGAGGACAAGCAAATCTCAAGTGTAAGGGTATATGATGAGGCGAAAAATGATCCGTTTTTAGGGGGTCATTTAAGCCCGAATCCGAATTTATTTGATCAAATATTGCCCTAAATCGTTCTTTTTGTGATTTTAGGTGTTTGGAGAGTGAATTCTGGAAAAGAGGCTATTTTGGACGTTTTTGGAGCATAAAGTGAAGAAAACAACAAAGTACCAAATCCAAGCTGGAATTACAAGGTGACGGCGTCAAGGATTTACTCTTGACGGCGTCAGAAAGGATGAATATTTTACCGAAGGTTGTGAAGGCGTCAGATGAAGAGATGACGGCGTCAAAGTGACCAAGATTAATTTACCGAGGGTGGTGACGGCGTCACATAGGCCGTCACGATTGGATCTAGGGCGTCCGAGGAAGTATATGGCGGCGAGTTGACGGCGTCAGATTTTACTCTTGACGCCGTCAGGACGATTTTCCTATATATAGTTTTCTAGTTTTTTCATTAAAGAGAGAGAAGTTTTGGTGAAACCCTAAAGACGATTTTGGTGCCTCTTTTACAGGTTTTTCAAGGGTTCCAAACCCTTGAGACCTTGCATTGTAATTGAGATAAGTATACTCTTAATTCAATCAATATGTCTGTGTGTTGGTTGTCTATCTTTTGTTCTTATCTTAATTCTACTATGCTAGGCTAAATTTCCTTTGTGTTTGCTTAGATCTAATGAAACCTAGATGTTGATTATGTGTTGATTACTTGTCTATTCTTGTTTTGAATGAATGATATTATATGTTAGGCTTAAGAAAACTGGCAGATCTCCAAATGGTAACATGCTTGAACGTCTTAAGAAACATGAACCGAGGCGTACTAGGTCTTTATTGGTTGTATTTAATGCATGAGCCACTGTTTACAATCCCTATAGTTGTGCTGGGTCATGGTGTAGGAGGAGATAAGAGCTCATAGAGTTGGGGAGTTATGTATGCCACTCCACGAATGGTATTAAGGAATACAACCCGTCATTCATACAAGTGTAATAAGTAATTAACATGTAAAAGATATCTAGGGAGTAATGAAGTCTAAGTAAACACAATTTCTCCAACCACTGCTCACAACCTTAGTTTAATATTAGTTTAATTTCATTTTCATTAGTTAATTAGTTATAAAGTAGTTTTTGGGTTAGTTGATTAGCAACTAATTCCGCCCACTCCTTCAAAACCCGAGATTTTACTTGCTTTCATAAAATATAAAAACACAAAAATAATCATCTTCCATCTCTAGAACTATTAATTAGGCTTTCTAATCCTAGCGACACTATTCCTAAGCTGAACGATCAATCCCCCGGTACTTGTCACTATACTATACTACAACGATCAGGTACACTGCCTGGTGGGGGTTGTAAGCCTCGCGAGATCCCTCGAGAGGTAAAGCAAGGTGCGATTCCCACGCATCAAAAAGGCATGTTTCTTGGATACCTAATAGAACCCGATGGTATTAAACCTTGTCCAGACAAAACAAAAGCGGTCATCGAACTACCTTCTGTCACACCCCCAAAATCGGGTCCAGCGGAAGCATACATGTAGCTGGGGTGTAACTCAATTGGTATTACAACACTAGTTCAAAAATAGTTTGCACTTGAATCATTTAGAATAAAATAGTTAAATCAAAATGTTGATTTTTTTACATCGTTTAAAGTAGTGCGGAAGTAGGCCATTAAAATAGTTAAAAACGGTCCCCAAATGAATAATCAGAGTCTTCTATGACCATGCCATACCCTGCCAAAACCTCCAGTAGCGTGCCATAGCTTAAAACCTGAAAATACATGCTAAAGTGTCAACACGAGGTTGGTGAGTTCATAGAGTCTTGTGAAAAAGAATGTAATGCATATGGATGAAGTTGTCCCAGCAAAGGCATCGTGAATCCACTCAGTTACAGGTCCCGCCATAAGAGACTTGTAACCTGTGTGTTTACGACCCACTGCCAAAAGTAATAAGTTTGGTTTGTGTAAACAAAAGTAATAAGATTGGTGCAAAAGCCTCGTAATTCAGTAATAAAGTAGATGCAAAGGCATCGTATTTCAGTAATAAGACTTGATGCAAAGGCATCGTATTTCAGTAATAAGACTTGATGCAAAGGCATCGTATTTCAGTAATAAGACTTGATGCAAAGGCATCGTATTTCAGTAGTAAGACTTGATGCAAAAGTATCAGGAATTTATCAGTAATTTTGTATGTACAATAGCCCAAGTATAAAGTAAAGTACTAAGATTTCAATAATGAAACCCACATTGGCTCTTAAGCTCATGACCCCGAAGCTAGACGTACTAAAACTTGCCCCAAGTGAGTGTTTACCAGACACTCGTAATATATTAGACATGAAATGCATTCGTAATTCCGTTGGAGCAACCCAAACACGAATGGAGGAGTCACCCTCAATAGATCTATTCACTCACTCTCGCTCGTACTGTAATTAACGGTCCATGAAATAAAGCGGACTTGTCGTGACGTGGTAATAAGACTACTTAAGCAATGTAAGAACTTTATACTTTGGCATTGTACAAAAAAAAATAGTTAAAGCAACGTATTCTTCCCCATAAGTAATTCAAATCGTATAACAGCATAAAACAAGTATTGAAGCATGTATCTCCCCCAAAGAGTTTATAAAGTCATTAACAAGTAAAAGTGGGGCTATGACTCACCTGATATGATGGTACCATGAACATGTAATGAGCTGAAAAACAAGGCGCGCACACTAGCCGCAACCTAATATGAATGATGAACGATCTACTTTAGATCATGAAATGATGTTATGAATGTCCATGCACATGATCCTATACCACTCTACTCTTTGAAAAATACTTGTTGTTATCAAAAATATACATTTCCAAGACTTAGGAAAAATATGGCTATTAGAAAAATAAAGCTAGTTGCAATATATATATCGTATGTTTCCATGTTAGTGTTGAAATCCTCGGGTTGTAATCCTTGAAATATCGCCTTGAAAAGATGAAAATATACTTGTAATAACTAATACTTCATTAGTTATAAAATTTGGTACTTGGTATTATTTCTAGCTTATAAAAGTACTACGTAGTTTTAGTGTCAATTTTTACTAAAAGCTGTCAAAATAAAAATGGGTTTTGCCGATATTCAAACGTGAATATCTTTGTCGTTATAAGTCAGTTTTACTTGTTCTTTATATCCACGGTTACGTCTTAGTATGTAGTAATATATTTTGGAAAGCTTGGCTCCTCCGGGTTACTTCCAAAGTCTACGAAAAACGTCCAACAGCATGTATTTTTCCGGAAAATAGTTTTCGTCAATAAACTTGCAAAAATCATAACTTCTTCGTTATAAACTCTTTTTAATCCGTTCTTTCGCCTACGGATTCGTTTTTGAAAGTATTTTCTAAAAATTTTGCCAAAGTTTACTTTATTTTTACTGATTTTCCAGAATTTACCAAAATGGGACAGAATATTTATATAGTTGTTACAAAACCATTTCCAAGGTTCAAAACTAGTTTTTACATCAACCAAAACTGTTGCAAACTTCACAAAACTATACTAATCTTACCATACACCTTCTTAGGGTGCCATGGGTTCCTAATGACTAGTAATCAAGTTAATTTAACAAGGGAACACCTAAATCACAATCTAGGGTTTGTATGTTCAAAAAGTATACAAAAATAAAGTGGTATAACTAGTTTGTGCATGAAATTAAGCATAAATACCATGAGATACATATGTTAATTAGATGAAAACATGAAAATAAATTTGATAACTCACTTTGAAATAATAGGTGATTAGATGATGAGAAACTTTGGATTACTTGTGTTTTTGTTGTAAGATTCTTGATTAGAATGATGAAATGAACAACTTTGATGCTTTGTACTAAGAAAAATAATGGATTGATCATGGATCTTGGTGTTGGGTCGTGGTTATGGTGATGAGAAAGAAGAAGATGAGCTTTTTGATTCACTAAATTGTTAAGTGTTTAGTTTTAGGTGTTTATGTATAAAAAAATCTAAATCAATGGCATTTTTGTAAATACTTGGTCAAGTTGACTAGATATTTTGAGGGGGGGGGGGGGGGGGGGCTGCACATGTGTAAAAGTGAATGAGTATGTGATAAGCTTGGTGTTATCTGGTTCACGGAGTCGATTTTGGTTCCGTTAATCGCTAACCGTAAAGTTTTAAATCGCGAAACGTAAATTCGGGTATCGTAAAAACATGAAACTTGAAAGAATGACTAAACTTGTCAAAATACTCCATAATAAAATATAAAATGAATGGTAAGTTCCATCGGGTTGCTTAAACGCTGTTAAAACTGGAAACGCGGGTTAAAAACGCGTAATTCGCGTAAAACGCTGAACTGAAAAACGTAAAATTCCAAAACTTTAAGAATTGTCGTAAAATGAGAGAAAATCATATTTTTATTGTTTATATTGATTTATAGACATATCGGGATGCCGGAAGGACGTTTAAACCTGAATGTAAATCACGGACACGACTTCGTGATTTTTGCAGAAATGATCCGACGAGCGCCAAACTCTCGGATTTCCGTTAAAATAGTTTAACTTACGAGAATATGAAATAAAAATTTCGGACATGAATAGTGTTTTGTGAATAGTAAAAGTGAATAGTAACTTTCCGAGATAAAAATTGGAATTTCGACGTTTGAAACAGGACATGAAATTATGAGTTGTGACATTACCTTCACCGCGCACACTAAAAGAAGTCCAGTCACTAAACGGCAAATTAGCCGGACTGAACCGATTCTTGTCTAAATCAGCGGACAAATCACTTCCTCTCTTTAAAACACTCACGAAGTGCACAAAGAAGGGAGATTTTCGATGGACACCAGAAGTGGAAGAAGCTCTCCAGCAGCTGAAACAAAACCTAACAGAGCTACCAAAACTTGTCGCACCCCGACAAGGGGAAGAATTGATCATGTATCTCTCAGCGACCCATGGAGCAGTTAGCGCGGTACTACTGACAGACAGAAACTCTGTTCAAACACCTATATACTTTGTAAGCAAAGCCGTCAAGAAGACAGAGACTAACTACACTGCTGTGGAGAAGCTAGTCCTAGCTCTAGTATTTGCAGCTAAAAGGCTGCGCAGGTACTTCCAAGCGCGTCCGATAGCTGTAATCACGGACCAACCCATCAAGCAGGTTATCACCAAACCTGATGCATCAGGGCGGCTTCAAAAGTGGAATGTGTTATTGAGCGAACATAATATCTCTTATAGGCCGCGCACCGCGATCAAAGGACAGATCTTGGCTGATTTTATCATCGAGAAGCCAGATGATGATACTCCATCACCAAAGGTTGAAGTACCATTACAAGAACCATGGGTTCTATTTACAGATGGATCCTCGTGCGCAGAAGGATCAGGCGCAGGCCTTATCCTTACCAGCCCAGATGGAACAGAGCACACTTACGCACTACGCTTTGAATTCATAGCCACAAACAATGAGGCAGAATATGAAGCATTACTGGCTGGACTATGCATAGCAAATCAAATGGGTGCACGTAACCTAGAAGCTAATGTGGATTCACGATTAGTAGCTAACCACGTGTTAGGCGAGTATGTGGCTCAAGAAGAACACATGATCCAATACCTTGATAAATCCAAGTCCTTGATCAAGAATTTTGACAAGTTTTCCATCAAACAAATCCCACGAGGAGAAAACAAAAAAGCATACGCGCTAAGTAAAATCGTATCCACAAGCTTTGCACACCTATCAAAACAGGTATTGGTGGAAACCTTGAAGAACAAATCCATCTCCGAGATGGAAGTATCCACAGTGATAGAAGAAGAAAATCCCACATGGATGACACCCATCATGGATTTTATTAGCAAGGGAACACTCCCCCAGGAACAAAAGGACGCTCGACGGATACGGCGCACAGCGCAGAGGTTTGAACTTCGAGATGGTATCCTATATCGGCGTTCATTCCTAAAACCATGGCTCAGGTGCGTCGGACCTCTTCAGGCAGATTACGTACTCTGAGAAATCCACGCTGGATCTTGCAGCATGCACTCAGGACCCCGGTCTGTCGTAGCGCGCGCTTTGCGATCCGGGTACTGTTGGCCTACCATGCACCGCGATGCGCGAGACATGATTAGAAGATGCAACGACTGCCAAGTCCATAGACCAATTCCGCGTCGACCACAACATGATTTAACACCCATCACCTCACCATGGCCATTCCATAAATGGGGAATTGATATTGCAGGACCCTTTCCAGTTGCGCCAGGAGGGCTCAAATTCCTCATTGTCGCCATTGATTACTTTACCAAATGGATCGAGGCAAAAGCAGTGGCAAGTATCACAGGCAACCAGGTCAAACGATTCGTTTGGGATAACATCGTATGCGGCTTTGGCCTACCTGGAGAAATTATTTCGGACAACGGAAAACAATTCTGTGATAACCCATTCAAAGATTGGTGCGCGCAGTTGAACATCACACAGCACTTCGCATCAGTTAAACATCCACAAACAAATGGATTAGTAGAACGCGCGAATCGTAGCCTGGGTGAAGGAATTAAGGCGCGCTTGGACAGACACAAAGGAAGATGGGTGGACGAATTATCACATGTTTTGTGGGCCCATCGCACATAAATCAAAGTCAGCAACGGCGATTCACCTTTTTCTCTTGTCTACGGGACAAAAGCTGTTATACCAGCAGAAATAGGAATGCCAACAATCCGTACATCGGAAGTTAACGTCACAACAAACGATGATGAGCGGCGTATTGACTTAAATCTGTTGGAAGAACGACGCGAGAGGGCAGCTATCCGCGAAGAAAAAGCTAAATCAAAAATGAAGAAGTATTATGATGCACGAGTCAAAAACACTTCTTTCAAACCAGGGGACTTTGTATACCGCGCCAATAATGCAAGCCACGCAGAAGACACGGGCAAGCTCGGACCCAAGTGGGAAGGGCCTTACGAGGTCACAGAGGCATTAGGCGACGGTGCGTACAGAGTGCGCGACATGAAAGGCCACAAGCTACCATGCACCTGGAACATTTGCAATCTCAAGAGATGCTACCTTTAGGCCACGGCCCACACACTGACACCCCTGCACTTTAGTAAGAGCTCAATAAATGTTGGTGTATTTACTTTTCTTTTCTTTCTTAGGAAATTGTCCTTTTTGCACTTGCAATAATTAATAAAACGTTGTGGTTTCTAGCTAACTCCACAACACATTTTAACATTATTGTTTACATTATTTATTTATGTTTCAATTTATATTATTGCCTACATGGCGTGCATGCACATATTAAGACCACACGAGGGCAGACAGGATGAGTAAACCTACTAAAGTACTCGTTGAGTAAGAGGGTTGCAAACCCATCAACACCGGGTCACGTATCCCTGTTAAACACCTTACTATCAAGACGTTGGAGTAAGTTCACAAGTACATCCCACGATGGATGCACTTTATCGCACACTATGCGCGTTTAACAAAACTTAGACTCAAGTCAATTGATTCTTACATAGTGGAATTCGCAGTACGCTGCACCCCACCACATGGATTCAAAACAACTGACTCCTAAGTTCGTACACTAATCTCATACAAGATTATGATCTTAGTACGCATCTCACAACGAATGCGCAACAACAAGTATAAAACGAACTAACAAACCAAGACACTTGGTTACTATAAATGATAAGCAGAGTACGCACGTTTGTTAAGGTTATGGACCACAAACATTTTTTTTAAGTTACGAACTTAATAAACAAATTCTGGGCTCAAATACAAGATATTATTTGCACGTTTGTTACTTTAGATAAGTCTTTCACGTAATAAAGACAAGGGAAAAATCTAAGTACAAAAACAACATATGTGCACAAAAGAGTTCAATAATTTTATTTACTACAAACTACGAGTTTTTACAAAAGCTATAACTACGAGTTATACACATCTATACACTATGGACACGCTCCGTGGAAGGCTCTGGCACAGCTAAGCTCCCCGCCTCCTGAAGTTTCTTCAGCAACAGAGCATCTTTTTGTGACACAGTTGCCACACTGACTGCAACACCATCAGACCGGGGAAGATATGCAGCACCCACACCGCAGAGAGTGGCCTTCCCTGTAAGACCTTTCTTCTTGGCCGCCCTCTCTGCATGGCGCTCCAAAACTTCCTTCAAAGGCACCTCCGTCTCAAGAGCGAAGGGGTTCAGGATGTGACGCGGTCGCGCAAACACTGGCACCTGCAGTTGGGACTCATCAGGCTTTAAGAAGATGTCAGGTTCGGCCTCGGCATTCTCTGATATATGCCTCCCATGTGTCAATCCCTGCATGATCACCCGGATGGGATAGTCTTGGTCGCGCTCCAGCTGCGCAATGTATGGAAGCTCAAAGAGCCTCATCTTTCCCATCGCCTGCACAAGCTCGTCGTAGGCACCAGCATTATATTCAGGAACCTCCGAAGGAGAGACCTTCAGCAGCTGTGCCTCAGCCAACTCTTCCACTGCCTGCGCCTTGCCACGCGCAACGGCGCACTCCACCACCTTCCCAAAGGCAGTCATGACCTCTGCAGACTCCAATGTGCTCATAGTGGCCAAGCGCAAGCCATGACTGATCAACCACCTGCGAAAACAACGACAAATGCATTAGAAAAGAAACATACAATATAAAAGAAATTAAGAAGAAATGTACAACAAGTACCTGCGCTCCGCAATGGTTGACAACAGATGAGGATACAACTCCTCATCGTACTCTATACTCAGCCTGCACAAATTCTCTTCCTGCGCCTCAACAGAGTCCTGTACTTTCTTGCCAAACTGAGCAAGCTGACCGCAGAGCTCGTTCTTCTTCCCCTCCAGGTATTTTACCCCCCCAGGCGAGGTCAGCCTTATATTGCTGCGACTCCCCACCTTCGCGCTGCAGCTCACCCAAAACTACCAGTTTCTCCTCAGTCGCCTTCTTGGCGCTCTCATCGGCAACTAACACCTCTGCCTGAGCCTCAGCCAATTGCGCTTTGAGCTGCGCAATCTGCTCATCCCTCTGAGCAAGGCTATCTCCCTCAACAACGGTCCGCGCCTTCAGCTGAGTGACCAACTCAGCCTGGCGAGCAGCAACCCCAGCCAGCTCCTCCACCAACTCCTGCGCAGACATCTGCGCTGCTGCCTTCAGAGGCTCCTCTACATCAGCAGTCTTGGGCGATGCGGCATGATCAGCAAAAGCCGCACTACCCTCTGTAGCATGGTCCCTATAAAATAAAGAAGACGAAGTTAGTACGCGGATACGGCAAATAAAAAAAAGTCACAGTCGTAAACACTTACACAAGAGGTGGAGTTTTGGCCCGATTCTTCTGTGCGCTAGTAGAAGACATCTCATCTGGCGCATCCGACTCATCCTCCCCAATCAGGCGATGCCTCCTTTTGGAGGAACCAACATAACCACCAGAAGACACTCCCTTGCGCTTCTCTTTACGGACATCCGCAGACTCCAAAATCTCCACGCTGTTAGACGCCTCCACATGCGTCCCTTCCTCCACGGGAGACCTCTCCTCAGTAGGAGGGACAACCTGCACTGGCGCGACCAGCACAGCTGCAAGAGGAGAGTCCTGCTGCGCAACAGGTCCAAATACAGTCAGATGTCCCGCCGTAGCCTGCAATATGGGCTGCTCACCCTCCCTCAGGGGACGCACCCCCACCGTCACGCGCTTAGGTTCTTTCAGCTTCACAACCGAGAACAAATCCATTTCTGCGACAGACAAAAGACAAAAAACAAACGAACAAAGTTAGTTATTCAAAGGATAAGAAGCAAAACACTTACATTATAGATGCAGTAAAAGGATGAGCACCCACCCTGGCTGTCCTCATCAAGAAAGGTTGGAACCTCGTTCGCACCATCAAAATAATTTTGGCTTAGCCCCATATGCACCAAGAACTCCTCAGGATAGGAGTTAATGGGAATGCGGTTAGCATCAATTATGTCCGCATCTGCGGCACTGTAAGAACCAGGGATGGGACGCTCATCCCTCGGCAACGACCTTTGAGTATAGAACTCAAAGCGTGACGGAAACACAACATCATCTACCCAAAAGAAGTACTCTCTCCAATGCCGTAAGGAATCTACCTTCTCTTCATAACATTGGAGGCGCCCTGCGCGCTTGGCAAAAGAAACCTATCCATGCGACCACGTTGTGTGGTAAAACGCACGAAATAGGTCAACTGTCGGATTGATAGCCAATAACCGACAGTTAATCTCAAAATTCGATATCTTAGCTGCACCTATACAGTGCAGCACGTTGCTCAAAAAGACAGAAGTGGGTACGCGATGATTCGCATAATTGAAAAAGCGTGTATACAAACCAATTTTCCCATCGGGGAAATCAGCAATACACACATCCACGTCTGGTGCCTCAGGATGGATGTCGAAAGGAATGAAGAAGTCAGAGGAAAACTGACGTACGTCATCCTCATCCAACCTAGAGCGAAAGTCGTGTAACTAAGCAACCATTTTATAAATAAGGTTTGCTAAAATATTGCGCGCGCGCAGTTACCTAAAGAAAACAGCGGATCGAAGAGAGACAAAGAAAAATTTGCAAATGGTGGAAAATACGCTTAACTGTGTGAACCACAGTAAAAAGGGGCGGTGATTTATATAAGAGACCAAGAAACCCTAAATGGGATGCCACGTGGAATCCACTCACAAACGTGTGGTTGGGAGGTGAAGGGTACAAGCATTTTTTCCCTTTTCCCGAGACACACGTGGATAGCCTCCCCGTTTCTCGAGGCACACTTTGTGATATTTGGGACTTGGTTCATTGTTCCTATCATTTTGGCGGGAAGTATTTAATTTCTTCCCGCCACGCTTGCCGCTCGTTCCTTTAGTCTAGTATCCGCGGCTACGAGCCGCACACACTAGACTGGGGGGACATGATGACGTATAACATATAGTTGGGCCACGAGCCCAAATTATAGACATTACTAAGCCCAAACCCACCACGAGTGGGCTATCATGACGAATGACTTGGGCCATTAATACCAACGGCTTGGGCTCACGAAGCCCAAAGCCCAACCAATACGCATAATTAAGGGATAAGGATCTTCTATTTACGGGATAGATATCCTTACCCCGGATAAGCACCACGAGTGCGAAGAGTAAGGAGCAAGATACCTACACGGTTTCTGCGCCCTATATATAGAATCATATATTCTCATTTAAAGGTACGATTTACACAATCCCTAACTCTTCAACTAAACCCTAAACCGATTACTTACTCTCACGCCGGAGTCTAATCGTGGGAGACAATCCCACGATAAGCCTAACGGTGTTGTTTGCTTTCTTAGTGCGCAGATTTCACAAGCACTAAAGTTCTAATTGGTACGAGAGAAAGAGTCCAAACAAGGTAAGCCCAACTTTTGTATCAACACTTGACACCGGCCTAAGATATACATATTAGATATCTAGAGAAGATCTTTAAATTGCGTAGTATAACAAGTAATAGTGTTTTTTTTTTTATAATATAATGCAGTTGTCCATAAATAGATTTAAGATTCAGCCAAGACATGCGTTGAGTATTAGTAAGATAACATGAACATTATAAGTTATAACTGTGATCTTACTCTCGAAAAAAAATATCAAAGCCTTTTAGTCTAACAATATTTGATGGTTGTTTTATATGGTAACGGTTGTAAGTTGCCAATCTAGATGTTGTGAGTTTAGTTGAAGCGAAATATGAGTGAGATATTATATGTGATAGTCGGTGGTTTAAGTGTTTGGATAATTTGTTTTCTAAAAATAACTCTATAACTCCAACCCTACGGAAGAATAGTATTAAGTTTTCATAACTTAGCTTAAGATAATGACTTGCAATAAAATCCACCCGAATCAACGAAGATAAATACTTGATCGAATTTTATCAAACATTGTCATTGAACACATTGGTAAATTGTGTTAAACATTTTCTTATTAACACAACAAAATGAGAAAAAGGTGAGTGAGTGGGACAAAGTCCCTGGTTATGGGGCAGTCGTGGCAAAACATGATAGAATGGCATAAAGTGGTTCGATACAATATGCGATGATGTGAAATATTTAAATATTTAGTGGATAAGGATTTGCATTGGTCTACTCGACAGTCGACACTTATTCCTCACTTCAAGGACATGTAAGTACGAAAATATCCCTTTGTAAAGGAGTTTTTACAAGTAATACTAAGGGGTTGTCAGTGGGTGTCTGAAGGTACGGGAAGAGGTGGGTGAGGCACGGGAGAGAGTGGGTGATGAGTTGCCAACCCCCTAACAAGCTTTTAGCTCTACATTTTCGTTTGAGAATTAATTTGCACTATCTCAAAATTTATTGGCACACTTGATTCAATGCATTAGATAGTTGTACTTTACATATATACTGCTTTAACAGCTTGTATAGTTAAGTGTATTAATAACTTTAGAAAGTGTGTCAATCACTTTCTTTCGTTTATATGCTTTTAACGAAACAGTAATTTATTTAAGAAGTGTTTACCTTCTAGTATTTAGGCTACCCCTTATGGGAGTAGCATGAGCCATTAGCATGCATGCATCAGGCGGCAAGTGCATTGGGAGAGCCTGGTGAGACGTTGGTAAGGACGAGATTTGGTCAGGCAAAGGTGAAGCGTTCACTTTTAGGGCATTGTGAAATGTGGGCCTTTAAAATGTTTTTATTATTTAGTTTGTGAGTATGTGTGAGTTATTTAGTGAGGTGTATTTTTATAAAAATGAGTATTTAAATAAATAAATAATTTGTTGAAAGGTTAAGTGTGAGATGGTTGGGAGTGAAAAATGAGATGGTGGTGAAGGAGAGAGAAAACTGATGTGGTGCTAAGGTGAAAGTTGAAGTGATGTAAAGGTCGAGGATATTCTTAGGATTATATGCTTGCTTTACACTTTATCGTTATCATTATAGCTCGTTGCAGAACATACGAAACAAAGTTATACAGGTTGTGGCCTGCTACTAACCCATAGTTATTTTACGACATAAATTTAAGTTGTTGACTATGTATATATATATATATATATATATATATATATATATATATATATATATATATATATATATATATATATATATATATATATTTTTTTTTTTTATGTTTATACTGAACAAAATTCCAATATAGGTCTACAAGACTAAGAAACTTGGGGAATGGTCCGTCAATACTCAAAAAGAGTGGGAAGTCAGTGTTTCTCCGTTGATTTAAACTTTTTTGTAGAAGCTTAAATCGAAACAAAACAGCTATATTCTGTTCAGGTTTTGGCTGTTAGAACTTTTAAAAATAAGTTCTTGGACCTAGAGTGTTTAATAGTTGATTAACTATCCTTACTTATTATTATTGGGAGCATAAGACAACATGGTGTTGTGTTTAAGATATACGTGAAGTAGAAACACGCAAAATGTGCGATATGAACATCCCATGGCCAAACACTTGATTAACCGTATCTAGACAATTCAAAGCAAAGTAAAAGTATACAAAATCAAATTTCCAAATTACATATTAGTACCCGGAATTTGACAAATTGGATCAGCTAGTACTATGGATTTTTAAGGGAAATGAACTAAAAGGCCACAACTACCACAAAGTTCTGAACCGAATGTGCTAAAAAAAGTCCGCTTTTATTAGCAATCCGAAAACATTGGTTTTTGTCCCGTGTATACAAAGAGCGACAGATTTTGCTTGGTAACAACTGTTTTGATTTTGCTTGGTAACAACTATTTTGATTTCGCTTGATACAAGCAGAATACCACACATTTGACAACTATTTTTAGGACCATTTTGGGAGAATGGTTGTGTGTCATGTGTGGTTATCTTAAGAAACATATTGATGTATGGGTCATGAAGGATTATGGAGTGAAAGATTCTTAAGAAACGTTTGCTGATAGGGCAATATTATTTCGTGCACCTTTGTGTATTTCCAATAAATAATGGGAAAGTTTTGTTGCATTTTAACACAAAACTTCTTGTTTGTGATTCCATAAGTGATTCATTCACTCATATTCACAACTTTGAAAGATTCTATCAAGCATGTACTATTGTTGAGAGTTTGGTTTCACCTCATGCCCCTTTGAAGCGGAACAAATGTTCATGGATGAGAAGGAGCAGGAAACGCGCTAACTTGAAACATCAGTAACAAATGGTCTAATTAGACTTGTTGTCTCGGTAACAAATGGTCTATTTTTATTTCAGTTAGGTTTTCATTGTAAATCATATGATACCTTATACTATCATGTTATAGTAATTTCGTATCCGTTTTGGATCTACAAAAGTTCAAGTATAGGTGTTTGCATTTACTCAGAAATATATAAAGTATTTTTGCAAAGATGTGAGTTTTATTAACATTGTTTAGGATAAAAGGTCCAAAATTAAGTGTTCCACAAGAACCGTCACATGTCCTACTAAATGTAATAAACTGAAAAACCAACTATGGCTCAAAATTAAGGTGTTAGACAATAAAGATACCTATTGCCTAATAGTGCATGAAGTTGAATGATAGTTTGTTCCTCTTGAAGACTAAATTTGCCTCTTTTGATATCTGGTCTAAAGATAATTCGTCCAACGTAACCTACAACTTTTCAAATGCTTCAAAAGACACATCACCCGACTGGATTTCTTTGGCAAAAGCAATTGAAGAAGACTTTGGGCCTTCTCAATTTGATTCCCCCTCAAACCACCAGTGCTACTGAATACAATAATCAATTCACGGTTTTAGGCTTTTAGCGAATGGTGTGGAAGGTTCGCGGCTGTACCAAATTGAGTTTGTATCCCAACCAAACAACCAATATTAAATACGTACCTAAAGTCAGTATTTGTGTACCACCGTTCTGCTAATGAATTACAATTCCATGGCACCAATTATAATCAACCAATAGCGTAATACTTACTTGAACAGAGACGGCAGAATGTTTGACGAAAAGACGACATAAGATGACTTGTTATACCAAAGGACTGTAGAAGTGTGATAATCGATATATTGAATAATGAGTTCGGTACATAATAGACTATATATAATGTTACAATATGGGCCAAATACCACGGGCCTAATCACAGCCTAAACCCATCGTCTAACACTCCCCCGCAATTTGAGCGGGAGGAGACCGAACACTCAAGCTGTCACGAAACTCAGCAAACAAGGCAGACGGTAATCCTTTGGTAAAAATATCAGCATACTGAAACCGAGAAGGAACATGTAGAACTCGAACCTGACCAGTAGCAACCAAATCACGAACAAAATGAATATCAATCTTAATGTGCTTCGTCCGCTGATGCTGAACAGGATTAGAGGACAAGTACACGGCACTCACATTATCACAATAAACAATAGTAGCAGAGGACAAAGGTGTATGAAGCTCACGAAGTAAATTCCGAAGCCAACATGTCTCAGCAACAACATTGGCAACTCCACGATACTCCGCCTCAGTACTGGAACGAGAAAGCGTAGGTTGACGCTTAGAGGACCATGAGAGCAAGTTGTTACCAAGAAAAACACAATAACCTGATGTAGACCGTCGTGTAGTAGGGCAACCCGCCCTATCAGCATCCCAATAAGCAACCAAGGACTCAGTAGTAGTAGAAAATAACTGTAAACCATAAGCCAAATACTTATGACGAAACAACCACATACAATTAACAACATTGACACCCGCAGGTCGAGGTACACGTTTCTAAGTTTTATTCTTAACAAGTGTATTATACTCATCATACATAGCATTGCGCCAATTTGGATTATTAAAAGCATCCTTATAGGACCTAGGGGAAGGAGAAACAATAGACACATGACCAGATGAGATTCATGACAGAAACTCATGTTACGGTTTTAATTTAGGACCATGTGTTTTCTGTTTCTAGTGCTTAGTATACAACGAGGAGAAGATACCCGCCGCATTTTTTCTGTACATGTTTCGACGAATTTTATTGTATCGTTTGCATTAATAGTATACGGTGGTCTTCTTTTTTGTACATGAAAATGAAATGGGCTTTACTATATCAATTTTGTTAATATGCTTTTACTATGATATGCATGGTATTTTTATTGGAGAGGGAAATGTACGAATTGCAAAGATTCGTTAGTATTTTATTAATTTGAGCCGAATATTTTATTGAAGATTATAATTGCCGGTATAATTTATTGTCATACCTGGAACAAAAACATTAAGGGCACGTTTGGTTTATAGATGGGTTTAGAATTTGGATTTGAATTTGAATGATTAGCGTTTAGATTTGGATTAGAATTTGTAATATAAGTGTTTGTTTTATACATAGGTTTTAGTCATTTTAAAAATAAAATAATACAAGTAAATGATATGGCTCACAAATATTAAAAAGAGAATAGTATTATTTTCATAAAATGACAAACTTTTTTAATAAAATATATAAATGTATAAAGAGAAGAGAGAAAACCTAGCAGTTCACCCTCCTTTTATCTAACCCCATATATTTAGGTTTTTGTGGGCCCTTAAAACCTAATCTATGCAAACCAAACATGTTAATTTAGGAATTAGTCCAAACATTATGTTAAAAATGTGGCAACCAAACGGGCCCTAACTTTTAAAGCTTGAAATAATAGTTTAATAGTATTGAACATTGGTTTTCAATAAAAAGAAAATGATGAAATGAGTACCTATTAACATTGGGCCAAACATGAGTTAAAAAAGTAAGCCCAATTCGAAGCCCGAAGGAAGAACATTTTTTTATTAATTGGGAATTTGAGCCAATGCCCTTTAGTATATGCGAGACTGACGCTGGTCGCCGCGTTGCGGGCGAGCGTGTTTACAAGCAAAGTTTTTTATCGGCTAAAAAAATAGGATCTTTAAGTTCGTTGACGTTTTGATAATATTTTTAATAATATAATTGATTATATAACCAAACTATAAGAAGCTTGATGATGATAATGTTAAAGTATATCCCAAGACAAACAATATCATACATGCAATCTTTTCCGGCAAAATGGCTAATGCCATTTCTTATTTATCTGTACTATGTAATCACTGAATCTGTTGCTGCATCACCGACGCCAATGGTGGCATTTGAAATAAAACAACAATAACACCATGTGTCTTTGACGACTCAGATATTATCACTTAATCACTGGATACTTTTAGCTTTGTGCCTATTCTTTTCCTTGACACCTTATTGAGAGAATCTGCATCTAAGAATTTCAAGAACTTCTTCAAACTTTAAGCCTGTACGAGTTAAAAGGACCATTTCGTGGTATAGTACATCCGCCATCTTTGATACAATTCGTGATTTGTCCTCATTCTCTTCAAGTGTTCAGTAAAACTCATCCGCTTGTTCATTGCAAATAAGAACGTTGTAATATGGCGATAATCCGCCGCGTTGCGGGCGGGCCTGTTTTTTTGGCGATATAGTTTTCTATAAATAAGAACGTTGTAATATGAAGTCGAAAGGACCTCAATACATTCAAAGTTTTCACACCAAGGACCATGTATAGAACAATCATTTTTTCTTTTTTTTTTTTTTCTTTTTTTTTTCTTTTTTTTTTGAGGTAGCTGTAATATACTCTTATGTTTTTTTTTGAGGTAGCTGTATAGAACAATCAATTTTTTTGGCAAAATATTGATCTCTTTGTTTTTCAAAACGATTGAAAAATTTCTGTTTGATATGAAAATAATCTGCAAATATATGTAAACCCATCATAATTGTTGACCCAAGAGTCCTTAATTCAAAATTATAGTTGATGATAATGGTGAAGTATATAACCGAAGTACTTGAAAAGGATTTTAAAGAGTTTGGCATTTTATGCATAAGTGAAGTATCGAATACTTGTCGAGCCTTTATAATGTTATAAAAACACTTCTCCAAGACAAACAATATCAGACATTTAATCTTTTCCGCCAGAATGACTAATGTCATTTCTCACTATAAATTGGTTTTACAAACCTTACCTGCACTAACTGTGTCTTGTTGACCTGAACATATTGTTTCAAACTCCCAATCTAATTAAAAAGTTGACCGTAAAATGTATAAACCAACGAACCCGATCTATTACTGATTGCCGCTTTTATAGAACTCCAAAGAACTATATGATCCAATAATATGGGGCTGAGTGCTGGACCATTTTTCCAACGTTACAGAACTTGTAGTATACATCAGATTGTCTGCAAAATGTTTGTTTAGATTATGACAATCATCAACATCTTTGTACATGGACATAGGGCCTGTCACAATGAAGCATTATTAATAAACTATCCCTCATTTAAGTGTAGTAGTAGTTTAGAAGAATTTTAAGTAATTTAAAGTATGAAGCATATGATTACGGAAAATGTAGAAAGAAACAGATAAGAAACTATGAAGAGGCATAAAGATTAACAAACTTAACGCTGGTAGCATAACGTTCCAATTAAGTGTGTCTTAATAACCTAGCTCACCTTGGGACACCCGGTGCCTGGGACCGTCTATCTGATTTAATTTTCAACTCACATTAGCAAACATTTTTTAACCCTTTGAAACAGATGTTTGCAGCAGCTGTGACTTTTCTTTAATATTAACATTATTTTATATCTGTAATAGCAGTTAAACAGTATGTACATTGCAGAAGACGCAGGTTGTTTTGCATAGACCAAAGACGCTTACAAAAAACTAAAAATTTGGCTAAAAACTTAGAGGTGCAATCTCAACCTGCTGACTTGCGACCACAGCTTGAAGCCCATTCAGCATCTTAACTGGCTCATCACTATAACTCATTCAAAGAACCTGCATAATATAAGTTTAACAATCACCACAAACAGTTTTAACAAATGGAAAAAAGTACTTCTTTGGCGCCATCCTCAGGCTCTTCTTTAGCTTCCAAATCGATCAGGCTCAAGCTTTTCTCACCGCTGCAAATCCTTCCTAAAAAAGCTAAACTAAATAAAAATCAAAACTTTCTAATACTCTGCAGAAAATAACAAAACCCAATAATTGTATGCATAAAGATCAACAAATCCAATTAAAAAGCGTATCGTCAGTTTCTAAACTACTGTTACTGCAACGTCTCTCCGTTGCTGAAGAATACTGATTGAGGCAGAAGCAATCAACTTAATTCAACCACGGATGTGGTCAAACAAGTCAAACTCCTAAGGCTCAATGCTCCGCGGAATATAGTGTTTCCCCGGGTCGTTATGTCCCGACGAGGTGTGGATGGTTATAAACGGTTATGTGATCGGGTGAATTTGGATGAGAAAGGGGTTTTGTGTGTGATTAAACTATGGAATCTACAAAGAAATAGCTTAAACAAGCTATATGAATAAGACTGGAAGCTAAGAAAAACCAGAAATGATTTAAACCTAAAAACGCGTACGTTACGTTTAAATAAAATGTAAACGTACGAAATAAAACGTGAAAACGGAAATCTGAAAACACCCAGGGGGTGAAAATGACTTTTTTATAAACTTAAAGGTAAAAGAAAATTTTTAGAAAAAGAAAATAAAATTTTACCCTAATTAATTATTTAATATTAATTAATTACTAATTAAAACTAATTATTAATATTTAAAATACTTAAATACAATATAATATTATTTAAATACTAAAAAGGTGAAAATAAAATTTCTAAAATTATAAAATAACTAAAAATAAGTTTTAAAAATAAAAATATGTATTTTTGTCTTTTTGTGATTTTTCTATTAATTAATTACTAATTAATTATTAATTATCTAATTAAACTATTTTAAATTAAGAAAAATAGCAAATGAACAGTAAAAATTCTAATAAAATTTATAAAATTATTTTACATTATATAAAAGCTAGGAAAAATATAAAAACTAGGTTTTGCTTAATAGAAACTAACTATGCTATTTAATACTTAATATTAATTAATTATTAATAAAACTAAGATTAATTCTAATAAATACTAAATGATGAAATAAAAATCTGAGAAAATTAATATAAATACTTTAATATAAGAGGTAATTAATAAAAATATAAAAATGACAAGTACTTAATTAAAATCTAAAAATGAAAAATAAAATTTAAATAAAATTAAATAAAAACTATCACTTAAAATTACTTTGACTTTTTTGGATTTTTTCTTTACAAAACTATTTTATAACTTAAAAAATGAAACTTTTGTAAAACCAAACTTTTTGGAACTCAAATATAAGCACAACAAGTGCTTATTAGCTTGACAGTTGACTTTGGTCAACTGTCCAAGCTATAAGCTTGAAACAAGCTTTAAGCTGAGAACCAGGGTTGGATTAGGATGTAAACAAGCTAAAGTAACATGTTTAAGCTGAGAAAAAGCAATGGTGAAGCCTGAATAAGCCAATAAGCTGACTAAGCTTATCCA
The DNA here is from genome assembly GCA_030686995.1 of Artemisia argyi. NCBI lineage: Eukaryota > Viridiplantae > Streptophyta > Magnoliopsida > Asterales > Asteraceae > Artemisia > Artemisia argyi. Next base: position 55,301,072 of record CM060701.1, read on the forward strand.
CAAACCAAACAATGAACTCAGTCAAGGGACAAGGTTTTTGGACCTTGCAGCCCTATCAAAGGGGGTTCAAAACCCAAGGTAAGTCCAGAGACTAAGAGAAGAGCTTATTGGCTTTTCAAAAAGCCAATAAGCTCTCTGTGGTGCCCAATAATGAGTGCATGAGGGACCTTGGAAGTTGGGGTCTGAACTGCTTATCTGTGTAGCAGGGCATGCATATGCCCTGCAGGCTACTTTGATCAGGTGTGGAAACCAAAACAAAAATCATAAAAATGCAATCACTATGGGAAAACAAAGCTGAGCTAGTAGAGAACAAGTAGGAACAAGATTCAAGCCATGAAAGCTAACACAAAATTCAAAACAATTACTTGGATTTTTGGAAAAATCTGATGTGCACAATTTTGACTTTTTATAAAGACTAGGTACTTTGACTTTGATGAACTTGTGATGATCACAGATGACTTAATATGTTACCATAAGCTATTATGAGACCAATTTAAATAAGAACAACAACTTAAGAACTAGATTGATGGTTTATGGACACCAAAGACCACCACAGTTAACTGTGGTGGTGAGATTAGTGTGAAATTGAATTTGTTATGAAAAAGGTGTGGTTTTTATGACTCCCCAGGCCTAACTAATCTTAATGCAAGTTAACTACATAAAAATAACAATGCAACAACAGCAAGAGCACATCAATAAAGCTATATCCAAACACTCCTTAACAGATGATTAACAAGAGGATTATAAAGCAACTGTTTAAATCAAGACTAAAAACCACTGAATTAACTTACATTATCATAAATAAAACCTAAAGGAACATAAATGAGCAATAATTAACAACAATTACTACATAAAACAGATTATGCTAAAAGTAGAGGAAAATTCTTACAAACTTGACCAAATCTAGAACTGAGTGAACCAGGATTGATAAGCACCTCCTATACCTCCCTTGAGGCTTCTAAAACCTAAACCATCCACTCATTTCTCTGAATTCATCATCAATCAATCTCCACAGTGATCTTTGAAATTATGAGCAATTTCTATGATTTTTTTTACTAATTTTGCTTTTATGAAATGAAACTGATATTGATCACTCAGAAACTTGAAGAAACTTGCACATAAGCTAAAGTGAGCTTAATGGCACTAAGAAACAACACAGAATAGTTTTTTTAGCAAGTTTGTCACATTTGCATAAAAATGGCCAACATTGAATTCAAACATAAAACTTAAATTGATTGTTGAGAATAGTTTTAACATACACTGAGAACACTAAAAACATTAATTGAAAACTGAAAACTACATTGAGACTTGAAAATTAACTTAAACGACATAAAGAAAATAAAATTACACTACTCCTACTCTAATAATAAACTAATCCTTCATTTTCTTCATTTATATAAGTCCTGGAGTCTCTCTCCATATTTCCCACACCATTTCAAGCCGTTGGATGGGCTAATTTCATCTGAGCCGTTTAAACACCTTTTGGCGGGAAAGTTTGGTTTTGGCAGATAAATTGGTGTTTGGTGAGCATTTAATGAGGAGGGGGGATGAATGGGTGTAGGTGAGTATTTATTGAAGGTTGGTGCATGTTTTGTGGAGAATTGGTGGCGAGGGGGGGGGGGAACACAGAGCATGAAACCAGGGAGAGTGGAAGGTGAACAGTGCGAGGGGTGTGGGTGTTGACTGTGTTGACCCTGACTTGTTGACCTTTGACCTGGGGTGGGTAATATTCGAAGGGTAGTGGGCTTGGTGGGCTGTGGGGGTTTATTATTGGATCAGGCCTTGGGTTTGGGTGTATTTTGGACTTGGTAATAATTTAAAGGTCCAAATGGTTAAGTGTATAATCACAAGGACCAATATTGTAAAAGCTGAAAAGTTTAGGCCTAAAATTTAATTTCTCCAAAAGTGTAATAAGGACCAATTTTGCCAACTTGTACTTTCCCAATGATCATAAATTATATTTTCCATTTTTTAAAATTCTCGGGGATCAATTATGCAAATTTCCAAATTACGGGGACCAAACATGTAAACTTTTCAAAACTTTCACCCAGGGACTGTTTTTGATAACTTTTGATTTCCCAAGGACAAAAAATGATTTTCCTTCCAAAAATATCCCACCAGGGACTGAATCTGCCAAAATCTGAAACTCCAGGGACCAAACTGTAAATTTCCAAAACTTTCCAATTTTTCACCAAAGGACTAAATATGACCACTTATGATTTAAAAAGGACCTTTGGTGATAATTTTCTATATTTTGAATATCCAAGGACTAGTTTTGTCATTTTATGAAAGTTGAGGGACTGAAATTGCCAATTTTGCAAACTTTGTGCGTTTTTCGTTTGTTTTTGCTCGTTTTGCATCTAAAACATATAAAACACAATTTTGAAATATTTTTAGTATTTTGATGCATTACTGAGTGTTTTTGTATGTTTTGCAGTTCAGATTAGACCAAAAATGATGAGTGTTTGAGCACTTATCAAATACGTTACGCATGGGCCAAAATAAGACTGGAAAAAAGGCCTGGAGTAAAACATCGTCGTATTAAATGGTATATTATATATATAGAGGTATTATCAACAGGTCACTGATTATTGCAAGCGACCGGTTAGAATATACAAAATCAAATTGTAAACAGCAGTTGTAATTTAAGTTAGCCGATGTAATGCAGGCGACAATATTAGCAATCACAAATATACAAAGAGCACCAACTACAGATATCGACAATAGCGCAAACAAACCAACAATCCCTTAGCAGTAGCTTCCTCTTCATCTTTTGTTTGTTCTTTCCTTGTATTGCTTTCAGTGCCCGTATTAGAGCACAATTCTGAATCCTCAGGTACATCCTACGAAACGGAAAATAAGTTGTTGAGAATAAAGGTTAACATATCAATGTGCTGTGACAACAGTAAAAGGGTAATTCATCACCATGACATGTTACTCATGTGTAGTTCAGAAGCGCTCTCAATTGCTAGAAAGAACACCTATGTGACCTTCGTCTTCCCGAGGACCATTATACTCCTCAACCAAATGTGACAAACATCGTACATAACCATGCTGAAAGATTGTGGAAAGCGCCACATTATTTTTATTATAATGATTCGACATATGCTTATTAACAACAAAGAAAACAAATTAACAGTTCTAAGCCTATTTTAGTATGAGTTAAGCAATTAACATGGTATAAATAAATGAAATTAAATGCTTTGATCAAGACAACTTGAATAACATATATACAACGGTTTTCTATCTCAACTACCTAAAACTTCATTAGTAAAATAAATTAGCTTATAAAAAGAATTTAAGTTAGTGTAATATATTTAGGTATTAAGGGCCAGTCCAAACGCTGTATTGGACTTTGGTATGTCGCTCTCCTTCTTGTGGAATATAATCCTAAAAGGGTGTGTTATTTTGGTTCAACAACTTAATTCTTGCTTCATAAAGCACTAAATGGGGCAAATCATATTAACTGTAACCGAGTGAGCGACTACTGTGATTCTATATTCCAGCAATATGCAAACAATAATGATCAAAATAAAACTTACCACTAAATAAAGGGAATAGCTGTTAGCCTGTGACACCCTTCACAAAAGCCTCATATGATCCAACTTTTAAATCCAACAGAAGCATACCTTCTATTAAAAAAATATATTCTTCAAGTTCTTCTTGTTGCAAACAAAGCTGAAGTTGTCTGTACATGATTAATACTTACATTTTTTGCGACAGCACTGAAAACTTATGCGAGTCATATTGAGATCATTAGCTTTATCCTTCGACTCTCGTAACAAATGTATACCACTTTCTTGTAGGCTCTTTTGCGTACACACCTTTTGAAGCTGAATCATCTTTATGGTTTTCTGTCATGAATAAGGGCAACTTCGTAAGTTCAATTGTAATAATAACAATGACGATAGTGTTTAAATACTTCATGATATAGGTTTTAAATTTTATACAGCGGTTATTGATAGTAGTCAACCACTATGCTTAAGAAACTGCAGCATCCGCTGCTCAAGTTTAAAGCGATTGTCATTTCCAAAGAATTTGGTAAAGTATCAAAACACAAAAGCATGATTCGTGGTCGACAAATATGTACACTAAATTTAGTTAAGATTTCTGCCTAAGATGACATGAGCATGTACACGCTCATGGCAGTTTACGACACAATGAATGCAGCTCTACCATTTAACAAATATATATATAATTGGTGACCTTTACCGGGCATATGTGCGTCTCCACCAACAGGGCCGTGAATCGTGCGACCCTACAGTAGCTTGTGGCCTCGTGTTTGCAAAACATATGCGGCATTATTAGGCGTATGAAGAAGAGTAACAGAGGTAAAAAGCAAGCAAAAGCTAAGTATACCTGATGGCATTGTGCTCGATCCGCCCCTATAAGTATTCGGCTCCGTGCTCGCTGCAAAAATATTCGGATTCGTACCTATCAAACAGCCAAAAGAACACTGACAATAAAAGGCCAAGAATAGAAAAAAAAAAAAAAAACGACGATGATTGATGAGTGTGTAAATACTCATCATTTTTATCGTATCTGAACTGCCAAAACATCTAAAAACACTCAGAAATGCATCAAAATACAAAAATTATCCCAAAAGTGTGTTTTATATGTTTTAGATGCAAAATGTTTAAAAACCAATGAAAAACGAACAAAGTTTGCATAATTGGCAGTTTCAGTCCCTCAAGTTTCATAAATTGACAAAACTAGTCCCTGAAAGTTTAAAATGAAAGAAAAGTCAACCCAAGTCCTTTGGAATTCAAAAGTTGTCAAAATAAGACTTTGGGTGAAAAGTTTGAGAAAATTACACATTTGGCCCCTAAACTTTGGCAAACTGGCAAATTTAGTTCTTCAAGTTTCAAAAGTGTCAGTTTTGGTCCCTGGGAAATAATTTTTGGATAAAAAGTCAATTTTGGACCTTGGGATGTCACAAACAGTCCTTGGGTAAAAAGTTTCAAAAATTACAAGTTTGGTCCCTATAGTTTGAATTTTTGCAGAATTGGTCCCCAGGTGTTTAATTTTGGAAGAAAAACAACAAAGGACATTGGGAAATTATAAGATGGCAATATTGGTCCTTGTGGCAAGTTTGGGAAGATGGCAAAACACACCCTTGATTTTTCAAGATTTACATAATTGGTCCTTGTACTTAATATCTAAACCAAATGGACCTATATGTAATAAATAACCCAACAAAACACCCCACCTTATTACTCCATTCACCCAATCCACCAATACAACCCACTTCCCATCCCCTGGTCCAATCCATCAAAGCCCACCCCCACTCCCTGGTTACTAATAAACCACACCCTAGGTCAAAATTAGTCAAACCCTTCCATCTCCCCTCCTTCACGTGACTTGCAAACACTGCCCCCCCCCCCCCCCCCCCCATCATCACCATCACCACGTGAGCCTGCAACCATCATCACCCCTACACCCTTATACCTCCAAACAAACACCCCAGTCCAAAATTATTCCTCCCTGATACAAGTAATCAGACCCCAACCTATATTACCTTTTCCCGCCAAAAAGTAATAGAGGGCCTAGATTGAAGAGAGCTCATCCAAGGGTCCCAAAGTGAAGTGGGAAATGTCCAAAACCCATGTTTGAAGCTTATAAGAGAAGAAAAAGGAGGAAGCAGAAGTCTAGTTAGTTAGTTTTTAATTACTTAGTGTAATTTAGGTCACAATTAGTTTTAAATTGATGTAATGGTTCAAATTAAACTGTGTACCCCTCTCTTTCAAGTTTCAAGTAGTGTAATCAGTTTCAAAAAAATTAATGCAAGTCAGTTTGTTTTTATTCCTGTGCAATCTAATTTTCATGTTCAAGTTTAGAATTTAATTTATGGTTGAATAGCTTTCCTAAGTTTTCAATTCTGTTCAATAAGCTTATATAAACTTGTCGTAGCTTGATGTGAGTTTATTTGGTCTAAACCCTACCTCAGAACATAAATTCAGAAAAATGTCAACCACTGTCAACCTTGCTTAATTATAAGCAATTCAGCTTATCAAGAGGTATTGGAGGCCTACTTAAAGATAGGCTAATATGAAATGCATCTCTAGTCAGCTGAGTTTCTTCCTAGTGAGTCTTTCTTTTTCATTTTAGAGCCTGATAAGGCATAGTAAAAATAGTAGTGTAGATTTGTACTTAATGCTTGTTTACTGTCCCCTTTGCTCAGCTTAGTATTATTACAGCTTATTCTAGAAGATAGTATCATCTTAGTTAGGATTGCATCTGATTTGATTACTAATGTTTCAAATACTATCACATGTAGCATATGGAGATTGAGTAGAATTGTTCTTGTTAGGACTGTGTTTGTTAGTCCTAATTAGTTTGTCTGATCTGAATTATAACTTCTCTAGTGGATTAGCAGTATGGATCTCATTGTTGCTTCATAATAATTCATAAAAGTTTGCTTAAGGGATGTTTGGATTTGCTAGGTTTTCTATGATTTAGTTGGTTTCAGTTGTTGTTTGTGTTGGCAGCACATCACAATAGGATAATATAGTGAGTTCAAAACATAAAATCCATTGACTTTTATTCAAAATAGTCAAAATCATCTAATGATCCATTGTGCAGTGACTGTCATGGTTTTTAGATAGGTTGATCATCCACCTAGGTTCACATTTAGTTCCATGAGCTTAATTTCATAAAATCATAACTTAAAACATCTAAACCAGTCACTGAAGACCATCCAAATCTCAAATAAGTCAAAATTTCAGGTTATGCAAAAAGTCAAACATTGTACCTTAGGCAGAAATCTCAAAATCTACAAGAATTGTTTAGAATTGTTTACTTGGATTCTGAATTTGTGCCTTTTACATGTTATTGTCTACCACCTCAGCTATAGAAATCCATGTTCATTAGATTTTTGTGAATTTTCTGTGGGCCCCACCAAGCCCCCAAACACACCTGCGGAGGGAGTGACCTCCCCTGCACCACCACCCTTCACCAACTGTCTCAACTTCAAGCCCTCCCCTAGGCCTGGTCAGTGGACCCCATTGAGTGCTTTTAGGTTCTTTGAGAAGCCCTTAAGCTCTATTTGTTGGTTCAAGGCTTGTTTTGGCCTTATTAGCTTATTTGATAAGCTCAATAGTGGCCTGCAAACTCCCTAGCAGACCTGTTGGTTTGTGGCATTTCTTGAATTGCTTATTAGCTCATTTTAAGCTTTTCAAGGTATGTTTTGCTTATTTTAGCTCATGTACCTTAGCCTCAGTTCATTTCTAGCTTATTTTTTCCTTAAGTGTAGCTGGCTGCTCAGCTTTTCCAAGCTTATTAGTCCCTTTGAGCTTAATTCCTAATCTGTCACAATAATAAGCTCACCTAATGCTTATTTATAAGTTTTAGAGTAGTTTCCTTCACAAAAGTTTTTCATTTATAGTAGGTTAATAGATTTGTAACAGAAAAACAAGAAAAAAACCAAATTTAATTTCTAGTGATAGCTTCTATTTAATGTAATTTAGGTTTTTAATTTTTCTTTTTAAATTTTTGTTAAGTACTTATATGTTTTTATATTTTTCTTAAATTTCTAGCATCTTAAAGTATCTATAGAATAATTTTCAGAATTTTTGCTTTTATTTAGTATTTATTAGAATTTAAATTAGTTTAATTAGTTATTAATTAATATTAGTAAATTAAATAGTTTTAATAAATTTTGTTAAACAGTAGTAACTTTTTATATTTTTCCTAAGTTCCTCATAATATTTAGTACTTGTAGTAATTTTCTTATAATTTTCACTGTTCATTTGGTAATTTTAATAATTAAACTAGATTAATTAGCTTTTAATTAATAATTAAGTAAATTAAATCTAAAAAAGTTTATTTATAAGTTTTAGGACTTTTTGTAATTTTTTAAGACTTCTGTAGTTGTTAAATAGTTCTAGAAAAAGTTTGGTAATTTTCTAAATTAGTCTAGTATTTATTTTAACTTAAATTAATTTAATTAGTAATTAGTAATTAATTAATATTAAATAATTAAAAAGTCAAAAAAATATTTTTCTTTTTCTTAAAATTTTCTTTTATCATTAGGATTGTAAGAATATAATTTTCATAACCTTAGGATTTTATTTGCTCACGTTTCACTTTTTATTTTGCGCGTTCGCGTTTAAATTAAATTCAAACGCGCGTTTTTAGGTTTAACTCACGTTTCTAGGTTATATGTTCATCAATAATTGTTAGAATAGTGTTTCTAAGTTATTTTCATTCCTCATCTCGTAGCGTAATCACACAAACCAAATTCCTTACCTTTCTGCCCAAATTCACCTGATCACAACCCCGTTTTGAATACAATCCACACCTCGTCGGGACATAACGACCTGGGGAAACCCTGTACTTCCACGGAGATTGACTCTAGGCAGCTTGACCTTGTTGACCATCACTTGGTCAATTTAGGATGACCGTTTGGAGCCAATCAATGATGTAAGATCGTCTAGCGGGAAAAAGAAAATCCATGGATACCTGTAATGGCTGACCCATCATTTGTGCGCAGATCAGGACTAATAGCAAAAACTGATTGAGAAGCCTCATCGGCGGTATTCATGGCGTTTTCAACTACAACACGTGTTAGTTAATGAGAACAAATTCAGGTCATCAAATAATTTATATCCAATTTTCGTTAAGAAATGCATGAACAACCGTACAAAAAGCATCGAATTCCAAGTAAATGTAGGCGCAGCCGCCAGATGTAGGTTAACGGAATTGGAGCCAGTTGAGCGGAACACCTATAACAGCAGTGATCAACTTTGTACAAAGCATTAAAAAAATAGAAGTAAGAAGTGATGAACCGTAAACATACCTGAACCGTAAATATTCCGAATCCCTATTCCTTTTGTTACTCCCATCCCCATCCACATGACCTCATATTCTACAAAACAGCAAAAACACCAAAACTTAATAGATATCATGGTATTAAAGTACTAACAAACAGAACTTTAATCACAATGCAACCCAAAACTGTGACAATCAGAGTGGCAGTTTACCATAGAATTCGTTATCAAAATATGTTTACCCATACCCATTTACTGAAGCGCTAGGATTAAAGAAAAAGTTATCATACCGAATGTTTCTCAGAATCATTCTCAGTAGCATGTTTCCTTGCAAAATTACGTTGCGTGCACCTGTGTAACATCAAACAGTGGCGATTGAACGACTATGACATAAGAAAAAGGTCAAATTGACTCTTTTAGCAGTCATGGGGTTCCACAGCTGATTAAGCATATTTAGGTACACTTTAGCGGACCTGAAAAGAATTACACACAGAAACCCATGAAGCATGCGCAAAGGTTACGGAAGTACACGATTCGCTTTATCAATAGCTATGAAACGCACCTCATGTAGTAACCATGTTCGGCTGCAATTCCAAGCTTTTTGCAAGGAGCAAGCGCTTTGCTTAAGCTCTCTCTACCTCTTCCACTAACAATAACGGCTTTATGAATTCCTTAACTTCTAGATCATAATTTTTTTTCATCTGCAAGAATGCGTATATGATACTTAATAGTCATAAGACTGACTCTGAGTTTCTACAGAGTAGGGCAAAAATATTGATATAATGTTTTGATTGCAATTCATAAAGCTGCATCAACATTTTGAAAAATGTACATCCAAAAAACCCGTACAGATTTTGTAGACAGACATCCTCTTAAAGAGGATCAATATTTGTAAGAAAATGAGAGATAACAAAAAAAAAGAAAGAAAAAAAAAAATAAAGAATACTAACAGCATTCTCAATCAAGCCAAGCCTGCATTCAACTTTTGTCTCGTGAAGGTGGCGTATTGTATAGCCTGCATCATAGTCAAATATTAGGTTGAGCTAAAACAAAAAAAAAGTACAAAATTATAATATAACAAACGCCCCACCCAATAAAGGGGCTGCATCTTGCTGTTTGACATTGCAGCCTTGCAGCTGAATTTTAACCTTGCTGAGTTGCTGGTGCGGTTGCCATTCTGCTGTTGCGTTCATGTTGATGACACCATTGCAGGCATGTTGCTACTAACGCCGCTACGTTCTAGTGTTGTTGATGTGCTTTTCCCACCTCAGCTTTCAATAATCTTGATCCTTACTTTATGGTTGTTGCCGGTTTCTAAGTGATAGCAGCCAAAACACGATCTCTATACTTACTCTCTCGAGCATTTTAAATTTCAATTAGCAATTTCCTCCTAACACACAAATAAATTTGAATCAGTAATAACACAAAATGAGCTTTCAAATTATATTGAAAACGGCTTATTTAACAGCACATCACCACATCACGACGACTGAGAATAAGACCTCACAAATAAATTTCAATCCGTAAGAGTCAGTCTTGTAGGACTAACCTTTTGTGGCTTATTTAAACGCCCACTTTTGTGGAACAGGTCTATAAATTTCGTCGACTTTAACTGGAAAACGGCCACTTTTGTGGCTTATCAGCTTATCAAGAACAAAGAATCTACAAAACACCTAAAATTTATAAATAAACCCAAAATTAGCAAAAACCCCCAAATTATAACAAAACCCTAATTATAACAAAACCCTAAATTAAAAGTAAAGTGTATATCAAAATCAAAAACCTAAAACTGATAACAAACCTGAAATATGCGATTTATAATACTCTTCTTTGCAATATTCATCCGTTTCATCTCCATCTTCAAGGTTATCTGATTTTTGATTGGGTGCGTGTGCGTGTGTCTGATTTTTGCAATATTCTCGTGATTGATATAAAACGTATACACTCGAAAATGGAACGGGCCAATACAGGCCAGCAACACAATGCCACCAATGTAAAGGAAATGGGCTAAGCGGCAGGCCCAGATTTTTGGCGGGAAACTGCTACAGGGTAGCAATAGTGGTAAACGGTGTCGTTCTTTTTCTGTTTTAAATAAACTTATGATATATGATTATAGAATTTAGTACATTATACAAACAAGTAGGGATCACCCGCTGCGTGCAACGAGTAGTTTTTCTTTTTTTCTTTTTTTTTTTTCGCTAGAGTTACCATGTTTTATCGTCGTTGAGCAGATTTAATTGTAGGCTTTTTTTTTGGAAGTACTACACTCGCTATTTTATTTATTTATTTATTTATTTTTTCTTCTTGTGGGAGATTTAGTTGTAACTTACTTTTCTTTAGGCATGTGTTTCTTTTTTTAAAAGTATGTTTGTTGATTTTAAGCAAAGGTTTATTAAATGAGTTTTTTTTGTTTTTTTTTTTTTTTTTGTTTTGTCATTGGTTATGTGAGTAAACTGTGACTAAATAAAGGTTGAAGGGGGTTTTAGTAAATATAGAGATAGTTGGAGGATATGTGCTACCCCTCATTTTTAATTTATTTTTTATGTTTTTTTTATCCCATCTTGGTTAACCAACTTGAATCACAATTCACAAAAGAACATATACGTATTGGGCCAAGAAAATGCAAAACAAAGAGGCCAACAAAAAAGTCCAAAAAAGTAGTTTTTTATGGCACAGTGCTCAACACTGTGTCCCATAATATATAGAGAGAATTAGTTCATTGGACTCTCAAGAGTCGATGATTGACACAACTAATAGTGATGATGTAAGCCCAACACATACAACATAATTCTTGTAGTGTTCATGACAAAAAGAGGGGCAGATATGTGTGGCAATGGCAGGCCGATTATAACTTAGCGTTTAAAGATGTACAGCATACACTTGACCCGAAAGGAATGTTGGTTAAATTTGTTGACTAGGGACTTGTTTAAACAAGTATAGAGGTCCAATTAGCCTTTAGACAGGTATATGGATGATCATTTGATTTTGTTAAATGATAGACAGGTAATTAGGCTTAAATTCGCCTAATTTCTTTTTCATCTTTTTGAACGACAGACCATATCATCAACATCTGTGTCGATTTCATCAGATACATCTTATTCCATTAAGGATAGAGTGATAGACTGATAGTGTTTCTTATTACCAAGTCCATTGGCATCTTTTTCCATGGCTACAATGTTAGCCTACCTTATTCCTAATCAAGTTGAGATGACTTGTATTCGTTTCAATTTATGCTGAACTAGTAACAACCAATCTAATTCACAAGTTGAAATTACCTTGAGGAGGATGAGGGATGAAATAGTTTATATTAGTTTAATTTAATGTGAAAAACAATTCCTTCTCTCTTCTGTTCTGTCTTTGTGCCCTTGAGATTATGCTTCTCTTGGAATCATTCGCTGCTGTTGCATTTACTTCCTCCCCCCCCCCCCCCCCCCCCCCCCCCCCCCCCCCCCTTGTATTTATGTAACTTATCTGATGGATTTCTGGAATCACAGTATGAATGTGTGCGAGAACCATGTTAGTCAAATTCAAATTCAAATATTTAGATGCTGGTTCAACATGCTTTTTCAGCTGACGAATATAGATTTTATCTCAGGCATACCAAACAAGCAGTCATCAATGAGCATAACTATAAAGTCAACTCATCTTAGATTAGCAAGAAATATGAAAGACTTATCAGATGAATATCAGATATATATGCAAGTGAAACCAAAAATTTCTTCACCCATGGAATGGTGGTAGAAGGAAGGCCACAGCCCACCTACTTCACATAAAGTATGTGTAATTCACAATAATTTAGAGCACGTTTGTAAATTTTTAATGACTGATCTAGTACAAGCAAAATACAGACCAAGAATAAACTCATACCATAAGCAATGTTAATAATTTCTCTATAACCTTCAAGGATTTTGCAATTACAGTCAACTAGACATACATGGTAAGAGATTTGCACAAAACTTGACAACACAAAGATGATTCAGAGTTGTAAAGACTTGAAGTTGTAGGGCCGCGGAGAGATGCTATCTGTACCAAAAAAAGAACGAATTGCAGCACAAAAGCTATGAAAATATTAACCTATGACCAGAACAAGCGGAAAGCGCAGTTAAAATGTAGCACGTTCCAAAAACCTTCGAGTCATTTACAGCTCTCAAAACATCAAGATTTGTCCTCCATGTCAGATATCTTCTTCATGCTATCAACATACTGCTTTACAAACGCTTCATTTGTCTCGAACAGAAATGACATCCCTTTTATCTGTAAACATTCTCCAAATTCAGTAAATACAAACAATGCTTTGCTACAACTTGCAATTAATGAAAATCAGGGCTCTTAAATGAAAGGTTTTTATTCGCATAACAAATCAATGTACATTTTCATTTGTTCCATTTGTCATTGTACTATTTTTGGTACATCTAAAAAAGGTTTTCAAAAATGATAAGTTGTAAATAATTAATGTTCTACTTGATTTTAAGTACTAAGAAGATTACGGGAGACAATTTTTCATCTCTTATTGACTCAGATGCCCAAAAGTAATGAAATGAAAAGTACTGTGTTATTTTACGAAATAACTTTATTTTAATAGTTAAAATTTCTAGAGAATAGAGATAATTATATGACATCAACGTGAATAATAAAGATACCTCAATTATACAACTTGAAGTCAAGCTCATACTCTTGTTCATTGCTAGCTCAACGCCATTGACAAAGATTGGAGATTTGTTAAGATTCTTTATATGGAAGCAACCAAAATGATCCATGTTTATCATTGCCTGAAATATATTTACTTTTAGGGTACTATTACCATATATCACTAAAAAAATATATTATTTTCCTATGTTGTCCGGATATAGCTCACCTGGCGTCTAGATACACTAATGTCACGACCTTCTCTTCCCAAGTCAATGTCAACATTCCATTCCTCAGTGGCCCTTCCAATTAAAACCTAAACCACAATAAGGCTCGATATAATTACATACGTAGTAACATACTTCAGCGATTGCGTATTAATCATGAGAGATGAAATTTAGTTGGGAAACTATCTTTTTACTTCATATATAAAATATAAGAATACCTCTGGTTTCTTAACATAGTACTTCATATGCAACCCTTGTAACATAGCAAAAGCTCCACGTGAGGTCATGTCTTTTTTGACAACAGCCTCAGCTTCTAGTTCTAACCTCATTATTCTCTTTTGATTGTCTGCATCATCGTACTTAAAGGCTGCAATTAAGCGAAGGTTATTGGATATCAATAATGCATCAACAACACAAAATACAAAATAACCTGCAAAGTTATTCCAATGATACTTTATTGTAATAGATACCCAACACAAAACCTACTCCTACCTTGTTGGCGGCATCCTACCAATTCGCCACATGATCATTTTCGAGATCGGTAAATGTAAAAACCTCATTTATTACTTGAGTCTAAGTATATTAATTAAGATACTAAACCTAATATGCATCACGATTTGACAACTATATTTGCAATGATACCATATAATTTCAAACATACATAACCTAAACCAAGGAAATTACAATGAATGTACACAATTTTAAGTATAAAGTACATAAAGCAGTAACGTACTTTGTAGATGTTCAGAACTCCCAATTCCATTCAGATATATTAATTGCTCATCTAGGCTCGGATCCTCGTCAAGTATCTGTCAAAAGAAAAAAGAATGAATGTTACAATAAACTAAACCAAAGATAAAAGCTTCCAAAAATCATGACAACTGAATTATAATCACTAATGAGTAACAATTACCAGTGCTTCAACATCAGAATAGTTAGGTATCTCTTCATCACTCGAATACGAAGGTGCCTCCTCAATTATTGGTAAAGACTTTGCCATAACCTGATTAATAACTTCAGTAGAAGCTATTTCAACATTTAATGGTTCTGCTTGTTTAACAGTTGTAACCTTTGTATGCATGTCATTCTTACGAACAATAGCATTCGACTGACGATGGTTTGCAAAGATATCAGAACCAACTGGTTTATTCTCCAAAACATTACTCAAAGAATTCGAATGAACACGGTGTGCAAACATATCAGAACCACCTTTTTTATCCTCCAAAACATTACAAAAAGAATTCGACTTAACACGATTTGCAAACATATCAGAACCACCGGTTTTATTCTCCAAAACATTACTAAATGAATTCGACTGAACACGGTTCGCGAACATATCAGAACCACCTTTTTTATTCTCCAAAACATTACTAAAAGAATTCGAATGAGCACGGTTTGCAAACATATCAGAACCACCTTTTTTATTCTCCAAAAAACTATTAAAAGAACTGCAACGCTTTATTTCAGGCTCAAATTTAATAGGTGTTGCCTCCTTGGATGCAGTAGAGAGATTGCTTCTAGAAAACTCCGGCTTAATCCTGTTATTTCGTAGCATTTCTGACCGTAACGATGAAGAAAATTGGAATTGTTCAAACTTATTATCTTTCGGGGTTAACTTTTTAGGAGCTCTAGAATTCCTTTTCGGACCAACTGAATAATCCCTAGTAAACTTTGAAGTTGGTTGCATTTCTTGAGATGCTGACGGAACAACTTTCATAAAAACATCATCGTTGTTAGGTATTTCCGGGTCCTCGGTGTTTAAAGTGCAGATAACGACTGAATCAAACCAGTTAGCTGGTGGTACTACATCCTCAAAGCTTTTAGATTCCTGATAGTCATATTGAGGCAGACTATTGTTATTATCAATAAATTTGTCTACAAAGATATCTTTATTAGGAGAATCCAGTAATCGTGAACTCAACCCGTCAATATAAGAATTGTCGATTAAGTTTCCTTCAGAATCCATGATAGGAAGATCATCATCTTCCATATCGAGGTCTAAAAGATTTTTCGATAATTCCATCAAATAACTGTTTGCATCGTTAACAGCAGTTGGAACGCCACCATTTACAGCAGTTGGAACGGCACCATTTACAGCAGTTGGAACGCCACCATTTACAGCAGTTGGAACGTCACCACACATTTGGATTTGATCTGTTTCAATATCAGGTTCCGCAAAGACAGCTGGCAATTCTGTTTCATCAGCATCAAGTAGATCTAATATTTCATCAAACTCATCTACCTCATTAAAAGCATCACTTTCGAGCAGAGAGTCGATATTGATGTCTGCCTCCGCATCATTAGTAGGAATAGTAGCTTCACATGTTAAAGAGATATCAGCCTCTTCATTTACAAAACCGTTGTTATTTTCAGTTGCATTAGGAACACTTGTATCCGGTGGATTTAATGGTTGGTCCCGCTTCTTTTTCCGCATGGCATAAAAGCGCTTCCGTATACTCTCGCCTTTTCTCTTGCCAGATGCTAAAATATGATCCTCGATGTTGCCAATAACATTGGATTTTATATATGGAGGTGCGTCAGAATGCTCAAACTCCAACATACGAGCAGACACCTCAACAGAAACAACGGGGTCATAAAGTATAGCATGCCAACGATCATGAAGCTCTTTGATGGTGTACTTTTTTGAGAACTGCACATCTCCTTTAGCTAGTTGTTCGAAGGAAACCCCACTCTGTAACAACAAACAGGTATGACTAAATTAATACTACTTATAATTATCCACTGTGGCACTGTCTCTTTAACATTTTTATCAAAGCATGAAAGCTAAACGCAAACAAAAGTGTGAGGCTATTTCCATCACTAGTGTCAATGAATTTTGCAGGTTAAAGGTAAGTTATTTAACATTTAGACCCCGCTCTGTAACAACATATACGACCACATTTAGCTTAGAAGAAAGTACTTCTCAACATATATTAGTACTTGATAGCTCGATAATGTTTTAAATACAACAATTTCACAAAAAAGAACTATAGTATGCACGTAGTTTTCACCTGTTCAAAAAAAAAAGTCTGTTTAAACTGGGGTATGATGAGATGACTCAATTCAGCTATACAAACTCGCTTACAAGGATACCTAGTGGACCTAATGGATGTTTAGGGATTCTCAAAAGCAGTTGCTAACTAACCAAAACATTAAGTCACATGCCTATTTAGAAATAACATATTTCAAGCTGAACGGTCGATCACACCAGCATAAGCATAAAGAAAAGAAAATGGAAATTTCTTTAAAAAATATGAGTTTTTTTTTTTTTTTTTTTTTCCCGGAAAGAATGCCAAATTCCCCATCAGAGAAAATCAGCCTGGTGACTAATTACCACCAATTAAAATAACACGACACTTTCCTCAAAAGTTTGTGCCAATTTGACCAATATAATCTCAACAAATTTGGCATGAGCCACTGACCAAATTCTTGTGCTTTCACGTTGATATTCATGAACAGATACTACCATGCTTCAGAGTAAAATGCCATACTAGAGAGATACTTGTTCACGTACATCAATTTCTAACTCTACGATACTATTTTAATAAAACAACTTCATAAAAGGATAGAAAGAGATATTAAGGGTGCGTTTAGTTGGGGGGAAACACCCTTGTTTTCCACAAAATGTTTTGTGAAAATCAAGGAAAACAGAGATCGCGTTCAAACAAGTGTTTTCCAACAAAATGTTTTGCAAAACACAAAATCCCCTATTTCCTAAGTTAACAAGGAAAACTACAAAACAAGTTATAGTTGTTTTCCTTTGTAACCCACAACCCTCTATCCATTTCTTCAAAATAGAAATACAAACATCAACTAAACGCATTTTCTATATTTTCAAATGTTTTCTGGAGATAAATTTCCCTTCCAAATTTTTACAAAACTAGAGACAGAAAACAAGAGAATATTTTCTCCAACTAAACGCACCCTAATTAGCTAGAACCTATGTTTAATAAAAGTCTCTTATACCTTATCGTACGATGAGATGACTAGTTTCAAGAAATACAAACTCGCTAACAAGGATAACTAAAGGCTGTTAGGGGATTTTCAAACTCAAATTGCTAACTAAAATTAAGTAACATGCCTATTTGGAAAGTACCATATTTTAAGACAAACAGTCAAATACACCAAAACAAGCGTAAAAAAATTGTACCTCAAAAAAATCTCAATGAGGAAAATCCAGTCTGCAAATTATTTACCGCCAATCACAAAAACACAAGAACTCTTTCCTCAAAACTTAACACCATTATTTACGAGTTACGACCAATATAATCTCTACGAAATTGGCATGAGCCAGTGACCAGATTCTTGTTAATTCACGTTTCAATTCATAAACAATTACTACCATACTTCAGCATTTAACGCCACGCGCATCAATTTCTAACCCTACGATCCTGCGTTGCTTACTTGCTAGCTGTTTAGGGATTTTAGAAATCAATTTTTTAATAACCAAGACAATTAAGCCATATGCCGTTTTGGAAACTACCATATCAACACAAGCGTAAACTTTTATAATATCTTTAACGAAGATAATTTTACAGAAAGAACCCCAACCATGAAAAATCCAGTCTGCTGACAATTTACAACCAATTACAAAAATACAAAAACTCTCCGCATTTTTACTCCCTTTAGACCCGTATTTGGCATTAGCTATCTACTAACAACCAATCTAAAGTTTTTTTCCAGGACATCGGCTACTTATCTAAGATTAAAACGTATTAGTTGTTCATATAAAAAATTCAATCAAAAACCTAAATGATTATCTCTCAACCTAAACAATGTAACAATTATACATTATACACAGACGTAAACACGGTTCTTGGTCAATTTCTTCACAAACCATCAACTCTTTTAATCTAAATACACAATTCACAAAAAAACAATCAAACATCAAAAAACTTTAAAAAAATAATTCAAGAACATATAAAACACGATATTAAAACAAATTAAAACAAACCCAATAAACAAAAACAATAAAACCCTAATTCCAACAAAACAAATGTAGGTTAAAAACATCACCTCAGCAGCTTTGCTTAAGCGGAAATCATCTTCGATGGTCCAATTGGAGTTACCGGAACGACCCACCATGGCTGTGAAGATGGCGGCGGTTTTTGAGTGAGTGTGTGTGTTTTTGTGGCAGGTTTTAAAAAGAAATAAAAAAGAATTTGAGAGGGAGGGTTTAAAAGTGGGGCACACTATTGTGTATAAAAACCTAAGACCAAGACCAAGACCAAGACCAAGACGACCAAGAGAGAGGGGTTTATGACTAGAGTCGTTGGTTTGGTTCACCAAATAGTCTACTCTTTACTTATCGATATGATTTGCACATATTTGGTTTTGATTTGATACAATTAACTAAAGCAGCAGTATAACTGTTTAATGCACAGGTTATAATATCTCAATCAAAAAATAAATTGAGCAAATCATTTTTTTTTTTTTTACTTAATCATTATTTTTTAAAATTATATTTTTTTTATTCATTTTTGTTTAATATGTTGTAAAAAAGATTAGGTAAAATGGTAAATACGTTCTTTTTTAAAATAGGATTAAAGATAATTTGGAAATCTTTTTTAGGGTTTAAGCTATGATAGCATCCACGATAAAAATATTAAAATGTTACAAGTGTAAATTAGTTATTGGTTATAACTTGTCGGTACCTCAAGCCATCGGCAGGCAATTGTATTAGGAGTGATTGGTTCATGATTTATAAGGTGTGATGTATCCATTTAGGTATAACTTTTCCCCCCTATGTTGGTATCTGTGTATAACGGTGATCAAACTTTTAACATTTTTATTCTTTTCTTGATTTACGGAGCAATTTCACACTTTTTTTTGTGGGCGAATTTTGATATAATACTGCAATGTATGGTTTTCTTTAAGTTATTTTATGTATTGACTCGCTGTGCATTTATAAGTTTATATTGATCTTAATATTAGGATCAATTGAGAAGAAAATTTAAAATAAGAAAGGTGAAAAAAATATAACAACATATTTCAGGTGCACTTAGGCCGCTCCCAATGAGACTGTGAAGGAGCTTTTTTTCACCATCTCACACATGAGGCCTCATTGGGAGGTGTTTATTTGTTGCGTGAGACCAAGCAAAACATGGATGAACGGTGAGATGCTCAGGCTTTGTGTAAAAGTGGGCCCCCTTAAATATTTTTATTACTCATTTTGTCCTAAAATTATAGTGCCATTTGACTTTTCCGGTCTTTATTTTTAAATTTTGACCTTAAGTATTTTTGTTTATATTACATAATACTTGATGCAAAATATATGAATGAATTGAGTTTTAAATGTATTTTCATTAGTATAATTTTTCTTAAATATTATATAACACAAACAAAAATATTTAAAGTCAAAGTAGAGCAAGAAAAATCGAAAAAGTCAAAGGGTACTATAATTTTGGGACGGATGGAGTATTAATTATTTGGTTTGTGAATGTCTGAAGGTTATTTAGTGGGGTATGATTGTATAAAAGTGAGTATTTTAATGAAAGGTGAGAGAGTGGTGACTACTAGGGGTGAAAAGTGGGAAGGAGTGAGGGAAGAGAGAAAGTTAATGTGACATTGGAGGTGAAGTGGCGTGACCATTGGGAGTAGTCTTACAAAAATAGATGCACCTCTTCTTGGTATTCTGTCTCTTATTTAAAATGTGTGGCTGAAAATCCTTCTTATTTTTCTCATTTTAGTTTTTTTCTCGATAGATACCTTCGCAATATTCATATTAATATATAATTTGAAAACTTGCGAATTTTGTGAACTCTATCAGACTTTCATGGTTTTTATCCAAGTCTAAAATAGTGAGTCATAGAAAGTAAGATTTCGGCTATGTTTGGCGCAGAGCTTTTTGGGGCGATGAGCGGTAATCAATAAGATTTTTGATTGTTAATGTTCGTTTGGCCAAAGAGCGGTGAACTTTGCTACTTTTTAGGAAAACTCATTTTTCCAATATTTCTTTAAGAAGCTGTGAGCAGTGAGCAGCGAGCTGTGGCTAGAGCTCACAGCTACTTTTGCCAAACATAGCCTAATTGCTTAACAAGTGGAAATTATTCTAAAATCTACGTAGAAAGTTGTATTGACAACTGATTACGGGATTTAATTTTCTTTTGTCACTTAAAGTATGTCAAACATGGAGACAATTGTAAAGGTAATGAGAAAACTCATAAAAGTCCATTAAAAGGTTACAACATTCAAAATCAAAGGACGTCTTAGCAGAGTCGGATATCAAATCAATAAAAGGATGAGAAAATATAACGAAAATTAGGTACATGCCTTGGTGGCTACGAGTATGTAAAAAGGAAATGGCGTCCATGGATGATCAAATTAGAAAATCAATAAAATGGACGGTTAATTAAGATAACCGTTAAGGGATATTTGGTACGATGGAATTGTGAAGAATGAGAATGGAATGAAAGTGAGTGAGGCTGGAGAAAGAAAGCTCATTCACTCGTTCGGTGCAAATACATAATGGACATGAGATGCGAGCATTCTCTTGTTTGTTTATATAATACTAGATCGGTACCCGCGCAATGTGTCGGCGGGTATCGTGTGATTATATTTTGCGTTATTTGGTTACACGTTTAGTTGTCTTCATGCTTTATAAGAAGAGATATTAGAGATGATTAAGCCAAACAATTTTAGTTTGAACAGCCAACCGCTTCCTAACTGATGAGGCGAAAAGTGTGCCGCTTTTAAGGGGCCATTTAAGCCCGAATTCGTGATTATTTGATCAATTATTGCCCTAAATCATTCCTTTTGTCATTTTAGGTACTTTTGAGGAGAAATCTGGAAAAGGAAGCGTTTTTGATGTTTTTGGAGCATAAAAGTGAAGAAAACGGCAAAGTCTCAAATTCCTTGCTGGGAACAGTACCTGACGACGTCAAGCCTTAATACATGACGGCGTCAAGAGTGACAAAAGAGGTGGAAGTGGACTTATAACGTGACGGCCCAGAACATTTTCAGTGTAATTGGCCTGACGGCGTCACCAAGGCCGTTAGGGTCCAAATACAAGTGACGGCCCAGAGAAGATTTACACATGAAGGCGTCAAGACTGGATCTAGGCAATACGAATTTCAACTTGGCGGCGAGTTGACGGCGTCAGAGGCTAATACATGACGCCGTCAGGATGCTTAGTCTATATATATTTTTCCAATTTTTCATTGTAAAATGTGGAACAAATTGTGGAATAGTTAAACACAAACCCTAGGTCGAATTTCCTGATTATTGAAGGGGTTTCAAACCCTTCTTTCTTCCATGTTTTAATAAAGATAAGTTCTCTAATAATCATTCAATATGTCTATGTATTGTTTGATTCTATCTTATGCTTTTCTTTCTTTTAACATGTTAGGCTAGGTTTTTATTGTGTTTGCTTAGATGTAGTGAAACCTAGATGTTGATTATTGGTTGATTGTTTGTTTATAATTGTTACGGATGATTGTATTCGATGTTAGGCTTAAGAAAACTAGCAGACTTCTATTGGTAACTTGCTTGAACGTCTTAAGAAACATGATCGTAGTTGTACTACAATTTTTGGTTGTATTTAATGCATAAGTGAATTCTAATGATCCCATGTTAGGAGCTTTTAGTCGGCTCGACATAGGAGTGAAGTAGGATCTTATAGAGTTAGGGAATATTGTACACGGCCCTACGACTAGTATCAAGGAATATAACCCGTCATGCATGCAATTGTAACAAGCTAATCAACCGGTAAAAGATATCTAGAGAGTAATGAAATCAAAGTAAACACAACTTTTTTCATTATTATTTCCACCACATTAGCAAATTAGTTTAATTTTCATTTCTTTTATTTTATTTTGATTGCATCTTAGTTAATTGGGTTAGTTGACTAGCAACTAATTCCGCCCACTCCTTCAAAACCCGAGATTTTATTTGCTTTCATAAAATATAAAAAAAAATACAAAAAGAATCATCCCTCACCTCTAGACCTAGTTTAGTAGGCTTTCTAATCCTAGCGACACTATTCCTGAGTTGAACGATCAATCCCCTAGTACTTGTCACTATAATATACTACAACGATCTGGTACACTGCCTGGTGGGGGTTGCAAGCTTCTCAAGATCCTTTGAGAGGTAAAACATGTTGCGAGGGCGCAATCCCACGTATCAAGTTTTTGGCGCCGCAGCCCGGGGAATAGTTATTGTCTAGGTTGAAATTTCTTTTTATTAGGTCTACTCATTTGATTCCTATCTTAGTGAGATTTTTAGTTTTCCTTTTATTAGCTTTCTCATAGTCTATCTTTTCTTTGTGTCTTTGTTCGTAAAAACCTTTCCATTGACTCTTCCGTTCACCATTATGGAGAACGTGAATCCACCAAGTCCGACACTAGAGTTTTACCAGAATACATGATGAACACATAGGTGACCTTGATGTGATGGAGGATTTAGCCGAACATGATCACATTGATCAAAAAGACCTAGGTTTTATGATCGATGATGATGAATCTCAAGAAACACATGATGAATCTTTTGGGCAATTTGAATATAGCAGTCAGAATATTGAGGATGATCCTTATGATTCGGATATAGAAGTTGAGATGCCTAGAGAAGCACTTGAGATACTTGGGAAAATGTTAGGGTTAGATTATAATGAAACACATGTTGAGGATATAGGTGATCTTGACACAAGGAATGATGAAGTAAGTAACATAAGCTCACTAAGTACCCCACAAGTCATACCATCATTTGAGGCACACACACCGCCCGTGACTTACCCGGAAGAAGTAGAAGAAACTTAGGAATCCCAATGGAGGTAGAAATCTTGGACCAAGCACCACTAGAGGATATAGGTTTGAATACTTGTAATGATAACCTTACTCCTAGTTCTAGGGAATTTCCTAGTGTTGATGAACCGGAACCTCAATCTTTACATAACTTCCCATCCTTAGATTTATTTCTAGGAGACAAAAGAGGAACCGACCCACCCATCAACCAATATTATCCGGGTAGTTTTAGGATGAAGGAAGCCGTTCACTCACCCCCTTCACCTCACGTGGCATATTTTCACTCTAAGGGTGTGTATTGCTACTTCCACCCGCACTTAATTTTAAGTGTAGGGAAAACCTCCCCTATTTCCGTTAAATAAGGGTAGAGTCAGGCTCGTGACTCGAACAAAAACAAGCGCTTCTTGGGAGGCAACCCAAGCCCCTTTTTATTTGTTTGATTGTTTGTTTGTTTGTTTATTTGATTTTATTTGTTTCCGTTTGCGTGTTTTATTTTTATTGTTTGTGGATCATGGTTCAAAGTAAATTGTAAAAATGCTTTATTTTGTTTTTAACTTCGTCTTAATTACATATAAAGGTATTTTGTAAAAGCCAAGTGTAAGGAGAACCTAAATTTGTTTATAAGAACGAAATTGAGCATGAACCACAACAATATTAAATGAATATGTATATTAGTAATTATTTGAGTCAAATGCTTATATCGAGTCATAATGATGTTTTGCAGGATTTTCCAGGAAATAAGGCATGAGTTTTTCCAGAAATTTTCTGAAAACTTAACATAAAATTTTTCCAGAAACATTTTGACGGCGTCAGGAGTTACAACCTGACGGTGTCAGGTACTAAAATTCTGAAAAATTTTGCGAGTTTTGTTTATACCGGAGTCTTAAAGTTTTTGTTAATTCTTTAGTTTTATAAACTCTAGGAAATCTGCAAACATTCATTCCACAAGCATTATATCTTAAATTGCTTTCTAGAATTTGTTAGTATATATATACTGCCGCCGATTTTATGCGAGGTTTGCCTTAATTATTTTCTTAGGTTTAACAGGTTATATATGACAAGAAGATGATTTATATTTCTGGAATGAAGCTTTCAACGTTCATTTTCTTGGAGGAAGATCTAATCTTGTTGACACACTATCCACATCGAACGAATCAGGGGAGTATTTATTTTCATTCTTTTACCTGTTTTTACTTTTACATCTTTTAATTGAACATTGGGGACAATGTTCATCCTAAGTGTAAGAGGAGGGTAAATGATGATACCTTATAGGATACAATTGCACTTGAGTTTGTTTGTTTGATAGTATGTGTGTAATAAAACTAAGAGAAATACTTGTTAGTGTAATTTTAACGCCAAATTAAATGTTTTTTTACAACATTTAGGAGTGAAACTTTAGCCTTAACAAGCGTCTCATGGATAGAAGTTGTATGACTAGCACAAAACCGTACCATTCAGAAAAATTTTCCACCCAAATATGTGAGGTTCGCCTTTAGATTTGATAGGAAAATCATTTATTATTAGTGCTTATGAGTGTACCGGTAGCATTTAGATTCTAGAACTTGCGTTAGTGATGCATCCCGAGACCGCTAGTGAGATTACATTCGTGTAGTAGGATTTACTACATGATAAGAGGCATTAGGATCACCCTTGTGTTTAAACCCGTATCATAATTACTTGACCATTTAAGTCATATTGCTTGACTAACAAAGTCAATTAATTTTTCCTACACCTTTGCGTTGTATTCATTTTTAGTACACGATACCCCTAGTACACCCCTTCGAGCCTATCTTTTCATTTCTAACTTTAAGCATCTTACTTAACGGTAGAATTTGTTTACAATCCACCCCAAATGTGCAACCAAATCGCCTTAGCCTTTCGTGTATGCACTCATCTTTAGTGCATTATTGTTATTTGTTTAAACCCTTAGTTAATTGTCTAATTGGTCACATGGTTGCTAAGTCGAGTCATATCTTGTACATATTGTTTTGGGATGATTGGGACTCATGGGTAAAGTACTAGTGTTTTGGAGTAATGGGGAAGAACATCAAATTATTACCCCCATATGTGCGTTAATCTTAAAGAGTACTCCAAGTGTTTTGATTATCTTGATTTAAGTCATTAGAGTAGCTTATTGTAAAGTATGTAAAAATTCAAGTGTAAGGGGGATGTAAATCCCCTATGATGTATTATTTTGGATGGTAGGGTAAAAGTGTATGCAAAAAAAAAAAAAAAAAAAAAAAAAAAAAAAATCGAAAAAAGAAAGAAAAAGAAAAGAGAAAAAACATACGGACTACCATCCCGTTTCATTCTATGTTTGTTTTATGTTTTTGTTATTTTTGATCTATTAGCTTAAGTCGAGTCGAGTCTTGGCTTAGCAACGCCTTATTGTACATGTAATTAACCAAGATGATTAACTCGCCACCAGTAAATATTGCCTTTATCCAACAAAACCGTGTTTTCCATATCCCTACACCTAACGTTATAACCCTTCAAAAGACCTCTTTGATAGTTTATCCTAGGTGCTTACGCCAAGTGGTGGAGGTTTGATCCTTTCCCAAACCTATGATAATCTATTTGCTATGACAGGTAGTGAGAGATGTTTTCCATTTCCATATTGTGATATATACTTTATTACACCCGAGAGATGTGAGTATCTAAACACTATTTGTGAGGTGCTAGTGTATAACCTCCGCGCTTGTTTTTGGTTTTTAGTGGAACGATTATTTGTTTTAATTACTTTTATATTAGTGTTAAATGACCCCTAACTTGTATTTTGATTAGAATAAAAGCGCATTTGCTTGAGGACAAGCAAATCTAAAGTGTAAGGGTATTTGATGAGGCGAAAAGTGTACCGCTTTTAAGGGGTTATTTAAGCCCGAATTCGTGATTATTTGATCAATTATTGCCCTAAATCGTTCCTTTTGTCCTTTGAGGTAATTTTGAGGAGAAATTTGGAAAAGGAAGCGTTTTGGACGTTTTTGGAGCATAAAAGTGAAGAAAATGGCAAAGTCTCAAATTCCTTGCTGGGAATAGTACCTGACAACGTCAAGCCTTAACACATGACGGCGTCAAGAGTGACAAAAGAGGTGGAAGTGGAACTTATAACGTGACGGCCCAGAACATTTTCAATGTAATTGGCCGGACGGCGTCACCAAGGCCGTCAGGGTCCAAATACAAGTGACGGCCCATAGTAGATTTACACATGAAGGCGTCAAGACTGGATCTAGGCAATACGAATTTCAACTTGGAGGCGAGTTGACGGTGTCAGAGGCTAATACATGACGCCGTCAGGATGCTTAGTCTATATATATTTTTCCAATTTTTCATTGTAAAAAGTGTAACAAATTGTGGAATACTTAAACACAAACCCTAGGTCGAATTTCCTGCTTATTGAAGGGGTTTCAAACCCTTCTTTTTTCCATGTTTTAATAAAGATAAGTTCTCCAATAATCATTCAATATGTCTATGTATTGTTTGATTCTATCTTATGCTTTTCTTTCTTTTAACATGTTAGGCTAGGTTTTTATTGTGTTTGCTTAGATGTAGTGAAACTTAGATGTTGATTATTGGTTGATTATTTGTTTATAATTATTACGGATGATTGTATTCGATGTTAGGCTTAAGAAAACTAGCATACTTCCATTGGTAACTGATGAGTTTGTAAATACTCATCATTTTTGGTCAATCTGAACTGCAAAAATATTTAAAAACACTCAGAAATGCATCAAATACAGAAAATATCCCAAAATTGTGTTTTATATGTTTCAGATGCAAAATGTTTAAAAACAGATGAAAAACGAACAAAGTTTGCATAATTGGCAGTTTCAGTCCCTCAACTTTCAAAACTTGTCAAAATTAGTCCCTGAGCATTTATTTTGAAAGATAAGTCAACCCAAGTCCTTTAAAAGTTAAATGTTATCAAAAATGATCTTTGGGTAAAAAGTTTTGAGAATTTACAAGTTTAGTCCCTGGAGTTTCAATATTGGCAAAAAAATAGTCCCTGGGTATAAATTTATGGAAATTGTCAAATATGATCTTTTGGTTACTCACCGAGGCAAAAGTGGAAAAAATTGTAACACCCCCAATTCATGGATGCAGCGGAATTCAAACTGGGTGTTACTCGACGGCACAATAGTCACAATAATAGAAAACGAACTCCAATTGAGTCGTTTTAAAAGATTTATCATTCAAATTATATAAATATCAGAGATTACAAAATGAGGTCCCAAATGGTTCCATGTTTACAATGTATAATAAATGTGTTTTTGAATGATAATAAAATTTATAGCCCTCTTGAGTATCCGTGTCCTTCCGTGCCATCCTTGATCGTCATGAACCTGAAATACATGCTTGAGAGGTCAACACAAAGGTTGAGTGATATTCATAGAGTTTGTTTAATGTTTGAACACAATATGTTGGTAGTGTGAGTTATAGGCTCACACCAATGTTTGGAAAGCAAAATAGGTAGGCTATGTTGTTATACGCCCATAAAATGTATTATACACTAAGCTTATGACACCAAAACGTTAAAGTGTACCAATATCGATCGGCGGTTTTATCCCGGTAGGTATGTTGCTGGCATACCCAGGTCTCAAATATTAATGCATTTGTATGAATGTATTCACTACAAATGGGATTCGTCAATCCCAATAGGCCTATTCACAATATTTGCGCTCACTATTGCTAGTGATTAAATGGTTCATAATAAGGGATCTCGGTTTAGCAAGGTTGGTACTTAGTGATAATAAAACAATCAGGCAAGCATACAATTTAAAAACATTGTGCTCGGTTAAAAATAGCATGTATTCCCCCCAAGGGTTTGTAAAACAATTAAGTAATGGAAAGTGGGGCTATGAACTCACCTTGAGTTGGATGATGTATAATGAGAATGATGGATATGCCGTAAGAACTTCTACGAGCAACCTAGAATAATTGTTGTAACTTAGGTTTGGAATAATGTCTAAGGAAACATAAACACGCCAATAAATGTCTTGCACTTAGTCCATGATGTGGTATGATGTATATTGTAAGTCTTTGAAAGTAAAATTCATGAAACATGTATGTTTTGGTATATCATTTACTACCTTTCGGGCTGACATATTTCAGAAGTCATGTTAGTAAGCGTTCGAGGAGCCAGGACACTTTAACTCGTAAATCCACAACTCATCTCAACGGCTTACATAATGAACTCCTCACATGAGGCTCCCTACTATTGTAGTAGTTGATAGAATATATAGATATAAGTTTTGATCCGAAAAGTTACATGTCCGATATTTGAATAAACTTAGGAAAGTTTATTAGTACATGAAGATTGTTATTAGGGGTAGTTTCATAAGTCTTGAATGACCATTTTCTCTTGGTAATATTTCATGGTTTCCTTTTAGGGGAAGTAGATCCAAATTGCTTGTTCATGTTATCGCCTAATTCATTGTTTCATGTTTACGCCTATGTAAGTTGTTATGGTCATTTCGTCATGGCCTAGCCATGACCTTTAGTCCTTGTTCCAAGGTCATGAGACAAAACCTTGGCTCTAGCCATGGTGGTGGTCTTGATTATTGGTCATAAGACCTCTTGTTCCTTTTAAAGTATAACCATAATATAGTGACTTATATATATGTAAATAGCTGTTAAGAAATTTAGAAATATCTCACTCAGAAAGTGTTTTCAAGGCTCGAGCTTCTTTATTCTTGAAGGAAAACGTGATTCCGGACAACTTTTGTGTTTTAACTTTTTCATGAAACGGACCAGAAATGCCTCTTTTTGCGTGTTTTAGGTTTCTGTAACAGAAAGTTTTGGCAGCTTTGCCGCAAAGTTTTGGTAATTTCAAATCGTCATAACTTTTGACTCGTATACTCGTTTTAGGTGGTTCAAATTGCTACGGTTTCTTTGTTAGGTCCTCTACTACAATATGTAATGATCCAATATCATATTTTTACCACTTTGATCAGGTCTTACCAAGAAAGTTACTAGTTTACTTGTTTTAATTACTTATCTTAACAATCAATTACAATAACTTGTTTTGTTCATTTTTATACATCATGGACATGCATACAAGACATAATATAGCAAGAATAGTATGTAAATAACATGAACATGATTATTTAACAAGAAGCAAGTTAGGGTTTGCTTACAACTTGTGAAGAAACTAACTAGAACCAAGATCAAGACCAAGAACTACTACTTAATCTTCCAAATATTTTCCAACCATAGCCAAGCTTCCATATCAAAAACCCTATCTTATAATCCCTTGATAAACACTAATCTTATCACAAAAACAAGCCTTAGTAAAAATCTTCACTAAGAACACTTGGAAATTTGATGAGTTTTTGTGGTGTTTTATGGTGATTTTATGGAGTTTTATGGTTGAAAGGTGTTAAGGATCAACTAGGAACTATGACATGAACTTGTGATGGATTGAATGAGCAAGATCAATGATCAAAATGGTGCATTTTGATGGTTTAGGGTCGTTGGTATTGCAAGAGAAAGGAAGAGAATGAGCTCTCTTTTATACCAAAAATGAGGAGGTTACAATGTTGACTTGTCAACACTTGGAGACCAAGTTGTAATTAAGTGATGATCTATGGGTAAATTCATGAGATGAAGCCACATGGGTGGTGAATCCCCCCTCCTAGGGCAGTTCACAAAGCTTGGGGAGGAAGGGTTAGACTTTTCTTGATATTATCCAAGATACTTGGTTAGTTTTGACTCCGGGAAATGCCAAACGTAAATGATTAAGCCTCAAAACGTAAAACCGGGTGTCGTAAAATTATGGAACTTTAAAGTATTGTTAGACATGTCCATATGTCCCATAATAAAATATAAAATGAGTGGTAGGTTCCATTTGGGTGGTAAAACCCTGCTAAAACTGGAAACACGGGTCTAAAACGCGTAATACGTAAAACGTACGAATATTGCGTAAAATTGAGAAAAGTAAAATGTTACTTTTCTAATAGGATAATATTGATTTAAAATGACTTATAATGTCTAGACTGGGCTCAGTCTAGTGTCGGTTGGTATTAAATGTCTTTTAGACATCAAACCGTAAGCCTAAAAATCACGAAATGACTTATAAAATCAAGGAATGATTTTTGGTCAATGGAGGAGGGAAAAATATGTTGACTTTTTCTAATAAGTTGAAAACTCAAATCTTTTTAGAAACGCGGTGCAGGTATAGGCTAAGGTTACGGCTGAGTAAAAACGCTTAAAACTGAAAATTCCAGTTTTTCACGGCCGAGGTTTATTTTGGTCATGTTTTTCTCAGTCATGATTTATTCTCAAATAAATCATGAGTGTGTCAAACATTTTTCTGATACGGGGAAAATTAACGCGACCGAATTTCATTGTGCGTAGAATTTTTGAATGACGTTTTACCCTAAAACGTGTAATTCCGTGTAATTCCTTAATAACTTTCACGAAAATGAGCTTATGAATGTCAAACTTTTAATTTGCCATGGAAATGATTTATCACTTCAGCCCAAGAAATAAAAATCAAGTTTCGGGAAAAATTTTCGGGAAAGATGAATAGTAAAAATGAATAGTGAAATTTTCCGGGAATAGTAATTATCCTGAAAAATGCGAATTGTTACAAAAATCGAGCACTCATTGGAAAGAGCACGGAATTACGAGTCCATCATTAGTTTTAATTGGAGCATCAAGAAAAAGACGGAATTTTGAAAAGATTAGAAACCAAGGCCGACTGAAAGAACTAAAGAAGAGCAAGCCCATGTGAGATGAGAAATAAGCCGAGACTAATTCCAACTCTCAGGCCAATTTGCACGCCAGGCCCAAAGATGAAATGAATATTGCTCCTGCTTTGCCTTGCGTTTTTTTTTATACACATCCAAAATAGATCTCAAGAAAGAGATGTGGCCAATGAGTGTGGAACACATGGCAGATTCATATCCAATTCATATCCATATATGTGTGCTTGGTCTCTAAGAACAAAAAAAGGAGAGCCGACATCATCTTCCAGGGGGTCGGTTCAGCACCCAAGAAGCCATCTTCATCTCATTTTTTTCTTTGTTATTTTTTAGGGTAGATTTAATTTAGTTTTAATCTTTAAACTTTGTATTAACTTTTGTTCAAGTAAGGTTTTAATCATTATTAGTTTATGTTTATGCTTTGTTAATCTCAAGCATTTATTTTAACGTTTTAGTTAATCACTTTTTACCCACTTAATGCTATGTTGTCTTAATTACTATAAGTTTACTCTATTTTATTTTCAACGAGGCATGCAGAACCCGTGCTACGCACGGGCTATGAATCTAATTATTAATCATGTATTCTTTCTGTATATTGACGAGTGTATACTTAATTATTGTTTAGTATGTTGTATGAAATGTTTTAACTTTCTTGTATAAAAATTTAAAAGTGTTTGATGTTGTTTTGGTTTTGTGGTGTTGTATTTTATATATGAGCTTTTAGTTATTAAGTTGTGATGGCTTTATTTCTTTTGGCCTATTACTTATTTGCATGATAAAAAATGGCTTTATTTCTTTTGGTTTATTACTTAGCCCTACAATACTTGTCCATTAGATGGTTTTTGCATGGTAATATGAAGCACACGGGGTCTATCTAATTGGTCATAGTTTAATGTGCGTTAAATATTTTCTTTATTAAGTTTGTAAGTTAAAGTTTGTGTAATAATGTATATATAATAATGCCACATAAACTGTATAAAAATCGTTACAAACCTTTTTAGCTTCATCTCATTTTATTGTACAATTAATTTCATTAAAAATTAACATTGAAGTCTAACTAATATTAATATATTTTATCAATAAACTCAATTCTAAATAGCTAACTAAATGAATATTAATTAACACACTATTAATAATTCCTAAAACCTTTGGACTCTACTATTATGTCTTAAACTTAATTTTGTTAATTTATAAATGGGTTTGAGCAAAAATTATGTATTTTTTCTTTTATATTCATTATTCAAGTTGCATGCTTATATAAACTAATAATGCTAAAAAGTATCATTTAACCATTTAAATGTTGCTTTACATACATGCTCATGTACATTTTCGTTGATCAATTCGCACATGTGAGCTATATCAATAGAAAACACACATAAATTACTTGTATATGAAAATGCATTAACATAATACATATATCTATATATATTGCATTAGGTTAAATAATCAATTATTCTTGCAACCTTTTCGACTTCATCTCAATCCATAACCGACTTTTAATTCTATACAAATTACTAAATATCATGTGATAAATTCCGGAAAGCCTTGCACTTCCATCTCGATGTTGTATATACTTCACATTAAATGCACCGGTTTTGTTTTTAGATAAAAGTTTGAACTTTTGTTTATGTTTAAAACTCAACTTTTTTAGTTGATATTATTATTTATAAACGGATTTAAGTCAAAATTATGTATTTTTTTTCCTTTCTATTCATTACTCAATGTGATATTTTTAATATGTCGTATTTTTCTATTATGGCAAACTCATTTATTTGGCGTAAATATTGGTTTCTCACTAATGATTCTACATATATAAAACGAAAACACTTTGCGATGCGCGGACCTTATTCTTTTAAATAATAATTCAATTGCACACGATAAATTCATTCTAATATTTCTCAAAGAGCATTCGAAAGCAACTACTTATATAAACTAATCACGCTAAAAAATATCATTTAACCATTTAAATGTTGCTTTACATACATGCTCGTGCATATTTTTTTGAATCAATTCGCACATATGAGCTACATCAATAGAAAACACACATAAATTACTTGTATATGAAAATGCATTAACATAATACATATATCTATATATATGCTTATCTATAACAATCACCTAAATATGTAAGAAACGAAGAAAATAGTTGGTTCCTAATTTTTGGTTTTATTTATCTGAGCATGCATGATCTTGTGTGATTTTCATGGTACCTGAGTATGATAACTAAATTAAAAAAAAAAAAGACCAAGTTAATAACAAAGATAAAAAAGATGTGTGAATCATATCCAAAATGTTGCAAAAGAGAATTTACATACCGCTACCAACAATCAAAGATATAAAAGATGTGTGAATCATCTTCATATGTACATACTAAATGTGATTTTGGCCGGTTTATATAGGCATGAATTAAGTTAAATCATTAATTATTCTTGCAACCTTTCGCAACCCTTGCACTTCATCTAACCGACTTTCAATTCTATACTAAATGCCATGTGATCAATTCGGGCAACCCTTGCACTT
The DNA here is from genome assembly GCA_030686995.1 of Artemisia argyi. Taxonomy (NCBI): domain Eukaryota; kingdom Viridiplantae; phylum Streptophyta; class Magnoliopsida; order Asterales; family Asteraceae; genus Artemisia; species Artemisia argyi. The sequence goes on from CM060701.1 coordinate 55,334,653, forward strand.
CATCTCCTTTCATGATTGTATAGTTATTATAAGGCTGCATTGAATTCTAAGGATTAGCTATCTTGTACTCTATGCAACTACTAAACGACTGCAACTTGTTTCTAACTCTAAAAACTCTATCATCATAACTCCACATTAAATTTAGGGACTGAATCTTATAGTATTATAGATTGTATGGGATCTCCAAGAATTAATGCAATGTTTTATATGATTTTATTAGATACATGTTTTTAATTAATTGTTTTTAGTATTTCTAAAACGTCACTTTTTCGTTGGTTACTCTTAGTGAACAAGTTTACTAATCTATTTTTAAAATGTTTTCAAAATTTACCTAATATTAACTCTAGTGAATGGTCTTGATGATTTTAGTAGCTTTTGACGTCTATCATTAAATTTAGCTTTACTTTATTTTATTTTAGTCATTCACGTTTATAAAAAAAATTAATTAAAAAAATAAATAAATAATTTACAAGTCTTTTTCTCAATATAAGATTCAAGATTTAGACGAGGTTAGTTGGTGGCGGTTAAGAGATACTTTTCGGGTTTAATCAATGAAGGTATTGGATGTCGGGTTGAAGCATATGGAGTGGGTCTCATCTCGCTAATTTTACATTTCTCATCTCATTTGGTTATTTCTAACCCTTTTATCTTTTTATTTTTAGTATGTTAATTGTTATTGCCATGTTTGTTTATTGTCATGCTTAGTTTAGTTTTTATTATTGTTGCTTTATTTATTGCTTGTAGTTTGTTTTTAATTATGTGCTAGTAGTTTATATATGTTAGTTTAGAAATATGCTTATGTTTGTTAGGTTTGTTAGCTTAATAGATATGCTTAGTGAGTAGACCTTTTATATGTACTTGTTGAGTAGATTATTCAGTGAATTAAGTGTGGTTTTATAAAAGTTAGAAAATATATTGGTTAGTAATTTTAAGTTACTTAGATTGAAATTTTGGTTGTTTGAGCGGGCAAAAGCTGTGAAAATAATTGGGTTTTAATTTAGATATTGATATCTCTTTGTGAAAAATTGGTTTCAAAAGAAATCAACGTTGTGAGAAAATAATTAGTTGTAAGAGATATTAATTCATCAATAAATGACTTAATTGAAATAATAAACCACACTTAAGGATTGTGATAATTTGCTTAACAAGTATATCTTTTTATCAAATATTTCCAGGCTGCTTGCTTAACATAATTTAGTTTGTTATTTTTAGTTGTATTCTTTTATCGTTAACTTTATATTATTTACTTACTACTAGTGTTATTATTATCTTTGCTTTAATAATTTAGTTTTAGGCCCGTTTTAAGTTTAGATTGTGTTTTATGTTATTTGTGCTTTTCGTTATTGTTTTATATGCTTTATTATTGCTTTCTTGTGTAACTTCATTTTCCTTAGTTAAATCACTATAATCCCTTTCCGTCCAAATTCACCCGATCACAAACCCGTTTCAAATACCTTCGCACACCTCGCTGGGACATAACGACCCGGGGAAAACCCTATTCTTCACCAGTTATCTTGCACTTTTTCCTGGGTTGACCTATTGACCGCACTCGGTTGACTGGTTAGTTCAGGAGGAGTCAAATTTTGGCACCGCTGCTGGGGAGGTTTTGCGCATATTCTAAACGGTTTTGCAGATTAGTGATTTTGGAATTCACTTCTTTGTAAATTCACCATCCTTGTGTATATTTTCATAAAAACAAAACGGTTCCCGAAGACATTTTAAAATTAGTTTTCAACGAACACAAAACACAAAAAGATTTTATTTCTTATAAAATGTTTATCAAAAATTTCAAAAATATCCATCTTTACCCTCCTACCTCTTTGATTCTTTATCCCTTACTCTATATAAACATTTGATTCTTTCTATGTCTCATCCACACCTTCTTATTTGTCAATGGTATGGTAGTCCTCATAATGGTGGTAATTGCCCCAGTTGTGGTATGGTAGAGTCAGGAAACGGGTCTGTCTATAACCAAGATCCCTATTCCTACCATGACACGACTGATTTATTCCATCAGCTACCACACTATGAGACTCAACAGTTTTACTGTTGTGAGTACTGTGGTGGTTCACACTACGGTTCTGATTGTCAATCGGGAAACACGCTTGTCTATGAGCAGTTTCCTGATAACGATTATGACTCTAGTACATACGACTCACAACCACATCAGTTTTACTGTTGTAAGTACTGTGGAGGTCCACACTTCAGCTCTGATTGTCAAACAAAGAATCCATTTCCTTGTAACAATTTTGACACATCGTATTATGACGAACCTCCACCTCAGCCAATTCCTCAAAGTCTTCTCCTTGATCTTTTGAATTTAGTGAAAGATTTGAAAGGAATCATACATACCCCAGATAATCCAAAACAAAAATCGATGGAAGAATTGTTAGCTGAAGAACAGGCTGCTAAAATAAATTCTCAAATTGCCATTGAAAACTCTATTAGGGAATCAATTGCAAAAGAAAAAGCAGCCAGATCTAGCTCTCAATTCCATTTCATTCCTGATGATAGTGATGATGAAGATACCCTTGATATTCTTGAATTTTATAAAGATTCATCTAGTTCATCAGTGGAGATTCTACCAGCTGATATTCCATCTCAGTCTGCTGTTATCACACCCGAGGTTCCCACTCACTCTCTGAGCATGGGGGACGAGCATCTTGACACTGTTCCTGAAAAGGAATCGGACGAATTCATAAAGTCTAGTGTTGAGAACCTTGTCCCAATCCCAAGAGAGTCACAGGGAATTCTTGATCGTATGTGTGATATCCCTCCTCCTCCGGTCTTCCCTAATGACAATGTTCATATGTTCTCCGATTCTAATGATGACGATTCATTGTCTTGCGGAGACATCATTTATATGGAAGAATTACCTTCTGAGCTAGTTAGCTTAGAAGAAGAGAATGATGAGATTGACACTAAAATCCAAGATGAAGCTCTTCGTGCAACATTATTGAATGTCAATCTCCTCATTTCTAAAATCGAGGCTTTCAATATGAAACCTATTTCATCCCCTATCCCCATTAAGGATAGTGATATTTTTTCCGATGATTCTATACCGGAATTTGAAGCCTTCACTTTTGATCATATGGGAGAGAAGATTAGTGGCAGTACCACTTCTCATTCTTAAATTTCTCTCCCCGAATATGATTCAATCACTTTCGAGGAGTTCTCCTGTAAACTCACTCATATCATATCTCCACCGAAGTATGATAACTTTTACTTTGATCTAGACAAAGATGATCTTTGTGTTCCAGAGGGAAATATTCTCAAACTTGAGAATTTGCTTGATATCAAAATCCCAACCCTCCCTCCCATAATATGTCTAGATCATATGAGCTTCACTGATGAGATTCATGATATACCAATTATGAATTCTCTTTCTGATGATGATGACTTTATCTTGATTGTCATCAAGATCTTTCTTCCCTTCTTCACCTGCTGGGTGACTTCTCCTGTTCTTCATTCCTTCGGATATGAAGACATTATCTTTGACCCCGGCATCACTGCTTATAGTTTATACTATTTAAAGCCGGGGTACTTATCTCATCGGTGTGGAACTTTCACGTGCTTCAAATGTTTGTCCAAACATCTTGAATGAAAGTCCGATGGAGATTGTTTCTTCCACATCTTGCTTCTCCAAGAACAAATGAATTCAGGGTCGAGTCAAGCTAGCGACTCGGTAAACAAAAACAGTAGCATGCATATGGGTTTTCACCCTAAGTGTGGGGGAGTTACCCATGTTGTTGTTACCATGTATATAAGTTTCTAATATATATATATATATATATATATATATATATATATATATATATATATATATATATATATATAAGTAAAGTGTGTTGATATAAATAATTGACTAAAAATGTTATTCATATCCTTCGATATCTCTATGTTTTGATAATCACAAAACGAAAACTCATCAAACCAAAGATTATGACGTAAATAAGTATTTAGTAGTAAATACTCACTTTCACTATCTAATCACTTAAGGTATGAATAAACAAAGTGGCTAATGCATTATAAGATCAAAGAAATTTTTTATTAATCACTAGATTTTTATAAAATGTCACAAAACATTTTAGATCTTTTATAAAACATTTTTGGAATCAAAAGAATATGTTTAATTCATTACAAATATATGAAGTCAAATTATCAACCAAAAATGGCAAATCTAATCCAGAAAAATTTTCCTCACAAAAGGACAAAAAATCCCAACGTTCAGGAGGGCAGCCCCCTTAATTATACTAGGCGGCCCCCTTAATCATTAAGGGGACTGTTAGGAATACAAATATTCCTATGAAAGACTCGGTCACCTAAATATTGTAATAGCATTAAGTTAGCTCGTAGTTAGTTTAGTTATTAGTTAGAATTAGTTTAAGTAACATCGTGGAAGAAGGACGGGTCTTTACCCACTGTATGCCTGATCCACAGCCCGGGTGTGGGCGTTTTATCCTTTTTGTAAGAAACTATAAATACCCCTCTCCACATGTGGAGAGGGTTGGTGCTTTCTAATCTCAATCTAATATTCACACATTTTCTCTCATCTCTTTCTCTCACTAGAAACACCCAACTCACTTTCTCTCTCTAAAATCTCTTCTTCTTTATTCTTGAATCAATCTAACCACATAAACCATACTTGTTAATATTATGTTTATCCTACAAATTGTATCAAGAGCCATGGTTTGATCTTTGGGATAGTGTATGCTCGGTTCTTAAGATTGGTTTTTGTGTTTCTCATTTGGTTCGAATACTAAAGCTTAATATATCTCTATTTGACTTTGCTTGTGGGTTAATTCGTATATTGCAGTTTATTTGGTTCGAATACTTTGTTTGTTTCACATTTAAAGTTGGGTTGTTTGGCAATTCGTGGGATAGTATTCTTGCTAGCGATTAGTATATTGCAGTTTTTTCTAGCGTTTGGTTTGTTTCATCCTGGTCAACAATTTGGAATTTTGCTTTGAAAGGGGATAAGGACAAAAGAACGAGAGTGACTGGTTTGTTCTTTTATGTATCTTGCGTTTGGTCCATTCTCAAAGTAGCGGTTAACTCTTTTTAGAGGTTAACCATCTTTGTGTCTTGCGTTTAACTTCCAAGTTAGTGTTTAACTTTTGGTCCAACGGTTAATTCAGACTTGCGTTTAACTCTATTGTTGGCAGCGATTATATTGTTAACCAGTACCAAACCTATGTTTATCCTATTTCCACAACCATCAACTGTTAATCCCTTTTTCTTCTAAACCAAGACTCAAACAATAACAAGCATAAGAAATCAAATGATCTCAGTCATCTCATTGTGCAATCCAAGATTCGTCCTAAGACAAACTCACAAGAGATTTTTCCTCATAGATTCGTGATGACCCAAGAGTTATTTTTTTTATTCAAACGTTATTGAAAGATAAAGAACAAACAACAAACGTGCTTCATTCTTTACTTCTCATTCGATTGATAACTGAAATAAAACAAAGAAACGGAAATAAAAGATAGATCTTAGTTACTCTCGGTTTACAACAACAAAACATTAATAAAGATCTCAGTTTATCTTTTGTGTTACCAAGATTCGTTCAAAGAACTAAACAACAAGAGATTATCCTCATCGACCTTTGTGAAGAAATCCTTCTTTAATTATCGAGTCCTTCAAAGATAAAACAATAACAAGTATGTTATCATTTTTCTTTTGTTCGATTTAAATCTATACTACTACACAAATACAAATCAACAAAGTACCCACCTTTGATCTTTATTCGATCTGGAAGCCTACACCGAAAGGAGATTAGATTATTGTTCTTGTATTCGGATTGATTTGTGCAGTAAAGAGAGAAAGGTAGCATCATGAATCTAAATGTATTGTTTGTGGTTCGATTTTAATTGTTTATGAATGTGAATGAACGTTTGGTGGAAGAGACCAAGTGTGGCTGCACATATTTGGGATAATGTGAGATTAGGGTTACAGTGTGTTGGTTAGTGTATTTTATACACGAAGTTTTTGGATTATTAGTATTTGAATTGGGCTTGAATGAACCATATATTGTATTTGGGCTGTTCATTGATATCTTATTTTGGGCCTCAGATTTTGTAGTGAATTATTGGGTTGCCAATACATAAAGGGGCGGATTTTTTTTATTGACGTTGGTGTGCTATAACAACGGAAGGATTTTTTTTCGTAATCTTTGCATACAAAGGGCTCGTTAATTCACCAGGAACAAATTTTGCATCCGAATTGTAGTTGGATTTTATTTTGTCCAAATTTTGTAGTGGTAAATTTTGGTTGGACTCAAATCTTGTGAAATTTTTTTTTGGGATATAATTTTGGTCCACGATTTTGATTGAGCTTGAAGAACCCAAGATTGAGCTTTATTTTGGATTGAGCTATTTCCGGGCTTATTGTATACCTACGGAGTTTGTTCGGATCTCAATCATACAACTATCACGTTCTTCAAACAATCATCTAATCATTTACCGATCCAACAGTTTCTCAGTGTTTCACAGTTTCTTCTTGATTTTGTAAAATCCTGCGAAAGAATCTATTTCTCGGTTTAAATCATAGAATTGTAAAATCCCGTGCACAATCATATCATGTCAAATTCTTCGGATTTAGTCATTACTGAGATACTCAAATTGTACGACATGATCGATGAACATAAGATTCTCAACAAAGTACAACTGACAAACGTTGTTGTGTCTGATAACACTAAAATGGAATCATCGTGCTCGAATTCTCATGAGAAAGACGTTCTTCAGCCACTTAAATTGCTCGATAATGCAAAGGATTGCTGCATATAATGTTTTTGACAACTTCATTCACACCTCTCGGTACTGTTATAGGGAAATGGTTTCAAAATGGGGTTCGAACGTGCATTTACAACTCTCTTCGGTCAAGATGTTCAGACTTTCACAGACACAATGATTCTTAATTTGGATCAATTACGACAACAACTGGACCAAGAAGAATCTTCCAATATTGGACCCATGGCTGCCCTCTGTGTGCTCAACAAACAACTGCAGAGGTTCATCGATTCAAAATCTGCTATGATATATGACTATGAGAGTCAGATGACTATAAAGTGTTTTGCTGACCACACGGTACATTGAGGAAAGGGCAAAGCACAAACTGGAGTATGAAGACCAGGTGAAGGAACATAGGGTACAATCAAGTGATGGTGTTGCTTATTTGGGTAGAGCATTGGATGTTGGGTCAGTCATCATGGAATGCAAGGGATCTGAAACTGATAAGATTGACACTACTGGCAATTTAGTGACCCGTGCTACACATAATTTGGATGCAAACTTCAGACCGGTAAATGAACAGGTGTCATGTGCTGAGGTACCCTTAACTGATCAACATAAAGTGCTTGATAATGAATGGCAACATACTGATCAAATTAAGCCCACTTATGACACAAATTTGTTGGAAAAGATTGATAGCAATACCATTTCTAATTCAACAAATATGAGTCATAAAGGGGGAGAAAGTGATCAGTATGCTGAACATGTTGATGTGTCAAGTTCTTTGTTTACGGTTGAGACTTTCAAATCTAATAATATGGTTGATAAAGATGTGTTTAATGAACTTTCAAACAGATTTCTACAACTTGAAAAACACTGTATTTCTCTTGAAATTGCAATGCAACAAAAGGAAGAAAGTTTTCAAACAAACCAACCAGGTAAAAATCCGGAACTTCCTGATTTTCGTGAATTCTTTATGATTAATGACTTGAAAGCTCAGCTAGGTGCAAAAAACTTAACAATAATCAACCTGAAAAATCGTACCTCTGTGATGTGCAATATGTGTAATGAAGTTAAGTCTAATCATGACTGTGAGGTCATTGCAACTAGAAACATAGAATTGAATCAAAAAGTGGCAAAATTACTTGATGAAAATGAGTCTTTGAAAATTCATTGCAAAGAACTGTGTGATTTAATCAAAGAAACGAAAACTAAGAATATTGAGCAAACAACTTCTTTGATTGCCAAAAATGACGAATTCAAAGCTCAACTTCTGGAAAAGGGTTTCACTATTGCAGCACTTAAGAACGAGCTAAGAAAAGCAACTGGGAATAGTGTGAACACTAAGTTTGCAAAACCATCAATCTTGAAGAAACCAGTTTTACAATCGAATAGAAACCAATCAGTTGTTAAACAACCGAATGCGTTTAGATCTGAACGACCAAAATTTTCAAAAACACGGTTTGCCTCCCAAGTTGATGCGGAACAAGTTTTGACAAAACCAGTCACTCCACATTATTTGCCTAAGTTAACTGTTTCTAGTTCTGTTAAACCTCAACAAGTAGCTACTCCAACTCCCAGCACCTCTAGGATTAGTTCGAAAACTGTGTCTAAACCAAGCATTAAGATTCAAAATTCTTATGAAACAAATGATTTGCACAAGAACTATGACCTAGTAAAGGCTAGGAAAAGGGCACTACTTCATAAGGATGGTATCTTAGGTTCACAACCTCGCCTGATGCCTCCTGGTTTATTGAGGAACACTGCTAAGGTTCAACCGGTGAAATCTAAGACTTACACTAAGTCATCCACAATGCATAGGAAGCAACACAAACCTAAAACTTTTCCTAGGTGGATACAAACTGTTAAATCTTTGGAGACTAGGAATATCGATAAGCCTTTCGCTATGCATAAGAAGCTTAGTAATCCTAGACCTTGCCATAAGTGGATTCCAACTGGTAGAACTTTTAAGTATGTTGGACTTAAGTGGATACCTACCGGAAAGGTGCTTACTGATGGCAATGCCATGGTTGACCGTGAAACCCCCAAGGGTTTGGATACTAATGTCACTAACCCATGTATATGCAATCAAGTTTGTAATGTTAGTGCAGGTAGTCCTTACTCAATTGCAGGTACATCAATCATTCACCACATGAGAAGACTCAAAGTCTGGAGGCCTAAAGCAAGCATATCTCCTTCTTTAGGAGGTCTGAAAAGTCAATGTTGATGTATACATGCCTATGACGTCTGTTCACATCAGTTCAGGCCTCGTTCTTCAACGACTATGACGTTTGAACAAATCAGTTCATGCCTCGGTCCTCAATGTCATCATTATGGTGTCTGCTGACAACACTTCAGGCCCCGTTTCCTCAAAGAAAAGAAAAGTGTACGCTTGAGTGCGCTTTATCTTCTGAATACGTGTTATGCTCTTGCTTCTGACCATTCTCAACAACACTGTTCATGCTTCCTCCATGTTCGTTCAGTCATCAAGTGGATCTACTCATCTTTGATCGAGTTCGTATTCACTTGCTCATTCAAAAATGGCAAACTTTGTATGCAATTTTTGAGGGGGAGAAGTATGAAAAGTGGATCAACCTCTTATGAAATTTTTAAGGGGGAGAAGTGTGAATAAACTACATGTATTTCTATTCACTTGTTCAATCAAAAATCGCATCCTCATATGCAATATTTGAGGGGGAGAAGTGTGAATAAAATACATGTTGATTGATGCGTGAAATGACTCTCCTCTCCTCCAACACCTAATGTTCGACTAACTAAGGAAGTCTAATTGTGACTACAGGGTTGATTGGGTATCACATATTTGAGATTGAAGTTGACTTTCACAAAGGCGTGATCTTAGTTTATCTTGAAGTCGGGGTTGGTTGAATGAATGACTTTCAACGGTAACTTGCTCGTGCTTGAGATTTAATTGAAGACTTGGTTTATCTAGTTACAAGCAGTCGAGGTGGATGGTTGAAGAGCTGGTTAACTATCACTTTAATGAGTTATGTTGTATTACTCAGTGTCACACGCCGATGTCGTTGTGGATTATCGCAAGAGGTGGTAATGTCTCATACTTTGGTTGGGTAGTGAGTACTTAGAGATTTGCTTGGAGCATAAATTCTCTACACCGTTCTTCCAACATTAGTGCAAGCTTAAGTCACAAGAACGGGGAACTCTACTTCAGTTTCAAGTTTGGTATATCGGGTTTTCTCCATATGTGGTCATTTACTATTAGCCAGTAGAAGTGAAAAGAGGTTTACTTAGGGGTTGATCTACAATGAATTGTTGAAGAGAATTGTCATCGACATCTACTCATGAGGTATTGATTTGTATATTGCTTCCAATTGATATATTTATGTACACATAGTTATGATGATTTCCTGAGATCGTCATCATCATGGAGGGAGAATTGTGTACATTGGGGCTTTTACCGAAGAACCGGAAGCATTCTAGGTGAGTTGAAAATGTCGACATGACGTTCCCCAAACAAACCCGTGAAGAAGCAACAGATTATCAGTCTATGATCCATTTAACGTTGTGGATGACAAGATAAGAGACTGAAGACAATTTGGGCATAATTGAGAGATACTTCTTCAACAAGCATCAAGGTTATATCAAACGGGTCGTCAGTTTAGGAGGGAGCAAGTTAATTAATGGGCTCACTAATTGGGAGGGAGTAATAACCCAATTAGAGAGTATTTTTGTAGCAGTTGATTCTCACATGTTATATCTTACCTAATGTTGTTCTTCTCTCAATATTTCAAGTAGATGTGCGTAAAAGTTGTTTCTAATTCTGATGTATCAAAACCAGCAAGGGGGAAGGAGACATACATCTGAATGCATAATGAGTACACGTGATGAACATAACACTTCTTCTTAATTGAAGTTATCCCGGGAAGACATATGTCATAACCGTAGAGAAACTCAGTGTCTTAACTCGCAGCGTTTGGTGTATTATTCCAACTACGTGGGGGAAGTGGTCTCTTGATACTTGTGGTGTAAATTACTTCAGTTTTCAGTGGGAAGAAATATGAGAAGGATATGTGGAATGTGAGATGATATTGCTTATTGACATCTTCATATGAGCTGATAAGAGTTATGGTAAAAGTGCTTCTGGTTAATGTTTCATGTACACATTGTTATGCTGATTCCGATAAGATCGCAACCATCATGGGGAGAGATATGTGTACATCAAGGACGCACAACACGTTCACGTGATCGGGCTTAATCATATATTCCGGAGGTGATATCCGCAGAGATGATCAGTGCTTCAACCTGATACTTAGGTGTCATCGTTTCTTCTTTTGTTGGATAAATGCGTACAATATGGAGTGAGTTGGTATGTGTAAGATAACTAGAAAGAATTTAGTGAAATGAAGATGTTGATATCTTATTCCCCTGAATAGACAACTGCTCTAAACCGCAAAGTAATGTAAACATCGGGGGACGTACAACAGGGTCATGTGATCGAGCTTCATCATACATTCCGGGATTGATTACCGTAGAGTTGATCCATGGTTCACCTTGTTACTTCGGTGATATCATTTTCTTAGGGTCTTTGAGCGTTATATAATGAGACCTTTTGCATCACTTCAACTACTTGGGGAAGTGGTATCATGAAGATGATTGTCGGTTTGGGGGAAAGCTACCAAAGCTTCACATTGAGGAGGCTAAAACTCAGCGGTCTAGTGGTGTCTAGCGATTAACTCAGTTGTGAGATTCTAGTGATTTGTTAACTACTTGTGTTTGGTGAATTGTTGTGACTTAAGTCGTTTCAATTAGTCTAATTGTAATTTGATGTTGTAAGTTAATCTTTACGACTTGACTTATTACGATCGGATCTATTGTAACTTGACTTGTCGCAACTTGACACTTAATGCTAATAATGAGGCGAAAAATGATCCGTTTTTAGGGGGTCATTTAAGCCCGAAATTGAATTTATTTGATCAAATATTACCCTAAATCGTTCCTTTTGTGATTTTAGGTACTTTGGGAGTGAAATCTGGAAAAGGAAGCAATTCGGACGTTTTTGGAGCATAAAAGTGAAGAAAACGCCAAAGACTTAATTTTCCATGCTGGGAACAGTGTGTGACGGCGTCAAGAGTACTTTCCTGACGGCGTCAAGAGTAAATATCATGACGACCCAGTACAGAAATGAAGGCGTCACAAGTAGAGAGTCAAGAGTTAAAAGTGTGACGGCCTGCAAAAATGGACAACATGACGGCGCCAGATGTAGATCAAGGCAGTCCGGGGATTATTTTGGCGGTGAGATGACGGCGTCACCCATTTGTTCTTGACGCTGTCAGCCTCTAATATCTATATATAGTTTTCTAATTTTCATTCATTAGAGAGGAACAAGTTTGGAGAAACCCTAAGGCCAAACCATATACGAATTTTACAGCTTTTCAAGGGCTTTCAACCCTTGAATCCTTACATGTGTTATTAAGATAAGTCTTTTCTTAATTCAATCAATATGTCTATGTGTTGGTTGTCTATATCTTGTGTTTGTCTTGATTCCACCATGCTAGGCTGGATTTATCTTGTGTTTGTTTAGATCTAATGAAACCTAGATGTTGATTATGTGTTGATTACTTGTTTATGGTTGTATTGGATGAATGATTTCAATGTTAGGCTTAAGAAAACTGGCAGATCTCCAAATGGTAACATGCTTGAACGTCTTAGGAAACATGAACCGATGTGTACTAGGTTTTATTGGTTGTATTTAATGCATGAGTAAATTCTAATGATCCCATGTTAGGAGCTTCTTGCAGGCTCGACATAGGAGTGAAGTAGGCACTCATAGGATTGGGGAAGTAAGTACGCCACCCCATGAATGGTATTAAGTAATACAATCCGTCATCCACGCAACTATAACAAGTAATTAACGTGTAAAAGATATCTAGGGAGTAGTGAAATCTAAGTAAACACATTTCTCCCACTTATTGCTCACAACCTTAGTTTAATATAGTTTATTTTCATTTTTTGTATTTTATTTTGATTGCATCTTAGTATTGGGTTAGTTGACTAGCAACTAATTCCGCCCCAAATCCTTCAAAACCCGAGATTTTAATTTGCTTTCATAAAAATATAAAAATACAAAAAGAATCATCCCTCATCTCTAGAATTAGTATTTAGGTTTTCTAATCCTAGCGACACTATTCCTAGCTGAACGATCAATCCCCCGGTACTTGTCACTATACTATACTACAACGATCAGGTACACTGCCTGGTAGGGGTTGTAAGTTTCTCAAGATCCCTTGAGAGGTAAAGCCTGGTGCGATTCCCACGTATCAAGTTTTTGGCGCCGCAGCCCGGGGAATAGTTATTGTCTAGGTTAGAATCTCTTTTTATTAGGTCTACTTGCTAGATTCCTTTCTAGTAAGATTTTATTCTTATTTTTAGGTTTTCTTTAGTCTATCTTTTTCTTCGTGCCTTTGTTAGTAAATTAAATTCATTGACTATTCCGTTGACCATTATGGAAAACGCAATCCACCCCTTTCCCCTAGAGAAGTAGCTGTGTTACGTGAACAAATTGAGAGTGAGATTAGGGAACTTAGGGAGCTTAATAGGTTGATTAAAGTTGAGCTCGACCATGCATTTAGTGACCTAGCGACCGCCTTGTATTCAAATGAGGACCTAGGGCCTAATGATTTTGTGAATGTCGTTGAGGAACTTAAAGAGGGGAAATAGATCTGAAGCTAAATGATTATTTTAATCTATATCCCACTAAGGAGGAGATTGCATATTATAATAATCTTATTGATGACCCTCGATCTCCTTTTACTAGAATCGAACCTAAGATAAAGAGAGGCAATCCTAAGAATGCTAAGATACCATGTATGATTGGGTATAGACACGTTGACAATGCTTACATTGACTTCAAAGCTCCAATCAACATTATGTCCTCAAGTGTTTATAATGATATAGTGTAAAGAAGACTTGAACCTAGAAGAGATCCCAAATACCCCGGTGGAGTTTGTAACTTTGTCGGGAGAGTTAAAGGTCTACATGTCTTTGTTGGGAATTTCACTTTTGTCACCGACTTTATGATTGTGGAAGATCTTGCTAATGTTATTGATTGTCGATTGTCCAATGTTGTGTTTGGTAAACCGTTTGTTAAGGAGTCCAAGTTAGAATATGATGAAATAGAAGGGATAATCCGATTTGCAAGTAACACCGATAGGATCACTTATAGGATGCCTAATAGAATGAAAGAATTTCGCTTTATATCCCGATTTGACAAGGATAACATTGGTGCTTTTGAGGACATCAATGAAGAGGATAAGAAAAAGGGCATGGATTATGTATGGGAAAAGAGGAGTCTCTTCTACAAAGATTGCTTGACTCTAGGACCAAAGTATAAAGTCGATAAGGAATTTGCCCATAGGATTATAGGAGCGATTGAGAAAAAGGTGATTGGTCTCTACAAAGAACATTGATACGTGGGAATCGCACCAGGCTTTACCTCTCAAGGGATCTTGAGAAGTTTACAACCCCCACCAGGCAGTGTACCTGATCGTTGTAGTATAGTATAGTGACAAGTACCAGGGGATTGATCGTTCAGCTAGGAATAGTGTCGCTAGGATTAGAAAACCTAAATACTAGTTCTGAAGGTGAGAGATGATTCTTTTTGTATTTTTATATTTTTTAGAAAGCAAGTAAAAATCTCGGGTTTGAAGGATTTGGGCGGAATTAGTTGCTAGTCAACTAACCCAATACTAAAGATGCAATCAAAATAAAATACTAGAAATGAAAATAAACTAAATTATACTAATGTTGTGAGCAATAAGTGGAGAAAATGTGTTTACTTAGATTTCACTACTCCCTAGACATCTTTTACATGTTAATTACTTGTTATAGTTGCATGGATGACGGATTGTATTCCTTAATACCATTCATGGGGTATCGCACATAACTCCCCAATTCTATGAGCTCTTATCTCCTCCTATACCATGCCCAGCACAACCATAGGGATTATAAACAGTGGCTCATGAATTAAATACAACCAATAAAGACCTAGTGCAATTGGTTCATGTTTCCTAAGACGTTCAAGCATGTTACCATTTGGAGATCTGCCAGTTTTCTTAAGCCTAACATATAAATTCATTCATCCAAGACAATTATAAACAAGTAATCAACACATAATTAACATCTAGGTTTCATTAGATCCAAGCAAACACAAGATAGATCTAGCCTAGCATGATGGAATTAAGACAAGTACAAGATATAGACAACCAACACATAGACATATTGATTGAATTAAAAGAATACTTATCTCAATTACACATGAAAGGTATCAAGGGCTTAGAACCCTTGAAAAACCTGTAAAATTCGCACCAAGTTCGTACTTAGGGTTTCTCCAAAACTTCTCTCTTTTAATGTGAAAAATTAGAAAACTATATATAGGACCGTCACCTCGCCGCCAAAACTCTTCTCGGACTGCCTTGATCTACTTCTGACGCTGTCATGTGTTATGCATTTCCAGGCCGTCATGACTTTTACTCTTGACGCCCTTTCTTGTGACGCCGTCAAATCTGTACTGGGTCGTCATGAAAAATTGCTCTTGACGCCGTCACCTACTGTTCCCAGCAAGGAAAATTAAGACTTTGGCGTTTTCTTCACTTTTATGCTCCAAAAATGTCCGAATTGCTTCCTTTTCCAGATTTCACTCCCAAAGTACCTAAAATCACAAAAGGAACGATTTAGGGCAATATTTGATCAAATAAATTGAATTCCGGGCTTAAATGACCCCGTAAAAGTGGTTCATTTTTCGCCTCATCATATACCCTTACACTTGAGATTTACTTGTCCTCAAGCAAATGCGCTTTTATTCTACTCAAAAGACAAGTTAGGGGTCATTTAACACTAATATAAAAGTAATTACAACAAATAATCGTTCCACTAAAGACCAATAGACAAGCACGGAGGTCATACACTAGCACCTCACAAATAGTGTTTAGATACTCACATCTCTCGGGTGTAATAAAGTATAGATTACAATATGGAAACGGAAGATATCTCTCACTACCTGTCATAGCAAAATAGATTACCACAGGCTTGGGAAAGGATCAAACCTCCACCACATGGCGTAAGCATCTAGGATAAACTATCAAAGAGGTCTTTTAAAGGGTTGTAACGTTAGGTGTAGGGATATGAAATACACGGTTTTGTTGGATAAAGGAAGTTTTACTGGTGGCGAGTTAACAATCTTGGTTAATTACATGTACAATGTGGCGTTGCTAAGCCAAGACTAGACTCGACTTAAGCTAATAAATGAAAAATAACAAAAACATAAAATGAATATAGAATGAAACGGGATGGTAGTCTTTTTTTTTTTTTTTTTTTTTTTTTTTTTTTTTTTTTTTTTTTTTGCATACACTCTTACCCTACCATCCAAAATAATACATCATAGGGAATGAATATTCCCCTTACACTTGAATCTTTACATACTTTACAATGAACTAATCTAATGACTCGAATTAAGAAAATCAAAACACTTGGGGCACTTTTAAGATTAACGTACATATGGGGGTAATAATTGATGTTCTTCCCCATTACTCCATAAAATAAGTACTTACCCATGAGTCCCAATCGTCCCAAAACAATATGTACAAGGATATGACTCGACTTAGCAACCATGTAATCAATTAGATAATTAACTTAGGGTTTAACAAATAACAATAATGCACTAAAAATGAGCGCATACACGGAAGGCTAAGGCGATTTGGGTGTACATTTAAGTGGGGTGTAACAAATTCTTCCTTTAAGTAAAATGCTTAAAGTTAGAAACGAAAAGATAGGCTCGGAGGGGTGTACTAGGGGTTTCGTGTACTAAAAATGAGTACAACGCTAAGGGTGTGGGAAAAATTAGTTGACTTAACTAGCCAAGTAATATGACTTAAATGGTCAAGTAATTGTTATACGGGTTTAACACAAGGGTGATCCTAATGCCTCTTATCATGTAGTAAATCCTACTACACGAATGTAGTCTGACTAGCGGTCTCGGGATGCATCACTAACGCAAGTTCTAGAATCTAAATGCTACCGGTACACTCATAAGCACTAATAGTAAATGCTTTTCCTTTCAAATCTAAAGGCGAACCTCACATGTTTGGGTGGAAAATTTTTCTGAATATACGGTTTTGTGCTAGTCATACAATCTCCTATCCATGAGACGCTTGCTATGGCTAAAGTTTCACTCCTAAATGTTGTAAAAAATTTTAAATTTGGCGCTAAAATTGCACTAACAAGTATTTCTCATAGTTTTATTACACATCTACTATTAAACAAAACAAACTCAAGCGAAAGTGCATATGTAAGGTATCATCTTTTTACCCTCCCCTTACACTTAAGATGAACATTGTCCCCAATGTTCAAGTAAAGAATGTAAAAGTGAAAAAGTAAAAAGAATGAAATCAAATACTCCCCTGATTCGCTCGGTATGGATAATAAGGTGGCCAAGTTAGATCTTCCTCCAAGAAAATGAACAATCAAAGCTTCCCTTCCAGAATGTAAATCATCTTCTTGTCAAACATAACCTGTAAATCCTGAAAAAATAGACAAAACAACCTCGCGTAAAATCGGCGGCATCCTACATAAGTTACTAAATCCTAGAAAACAAGATAAGATATAATGCTTGTGGAATGAAGTTTGCAGATCTCCTGGAGATTATAAAACTTAATAATTCACAAAAACCAGAAGACTCCGTTAGAAAAACAAAACCGGTAAAATTTCTAGATTTTTACACGTGACGCCGTCAAGAGTTAACTCTTGACGCCGTCAGAAGTGACCTGCAGAAATTCTTATGTTAAGTTTCCGGAAAATTTCTGGAAAAACTTGGTCCTACTTCCTGGAAAATCCTGCAAAACTTCATTATGACTCAATACAAGCATTTGACTCTAACAAATACTAATACACATGTTCATTTAATATTGTGGAGAATCATGATCGGTTTGTTTCTTAAAAACATATTTGGGGTTTCCCCTTACACTTATCTTTTGCAAAAATACTTTTAGGTGGAGTTAAGACTAGGCCAAAACAACAAAGTAAAGTATTTCCACTATTTAGTTTAGAAACATGATCAACCAACAATAAAAATAAAGCATGCATACGGAAGCAAATAACAAACAAACAAAAATAAAATCACACAAAACATGGGTTGCCTCCCAAGAAGCGCTTTTCTTTATTTACGAGTCTTGTTGCTAGACTCAAGGTCATGGGTTACTACGTGATCTCATCATTCGAAATGATATACCCCATGTAGTTGCGATCATTACTGTTATGGTTGTAGTGCCTTAACCTATCGATACTTGCAATCACCATCCCACCTACTTCACTTCTCAAGTTAGCTATTCCATCTTGGCTCACACCTTCAATTGTGAAAGGCCTATACCACCAAGGACTTGGTTTATCGGGTGGTATTGTTGTCTCTAAATGTCTCAAGAGTACCAAGTTCCCTTCCTCAAATGGTACATGATTTTCTGCGGGTTGAGTATGTTCGAATTCAACCTGAACCTTATTGCTTTTGCTTCTTTCATTTTTGGCTTCCTTATAGCTTTTGATTCTTGCCTCCCATGCAAGAATTTTATTCTGAACACGAATGGGTGTCGTGTCAATGTTGTTTTTGATCTTTCTCCAACTCAAATTCTCATGTCCGCTTTGCGGGGTCATGGGGAAGCTAATCTTTCTTTTTCCAGATTTAAGCTCGATCTTCCTACCTTCATACTTAATGACAGCCCTAGCGGTGGCGAGGAATGGTGCCCCAAGGATTATTGGCATGCATCCATTTCCTTTATCATCGATGATCATAAAATCAACGGGGTACATGAATCCTGCGACATTAACTAATACATCTTCTGCGATTCCTAGGGGGTATACGTACGAGTGTCCAGCGAGAGATAACCTAACACGAGTAGAGGCTGGCATTTTTGACGTTAGTTGGATGTAAATAGTTAGGGGCATAAGATTTACTTCCGATCATTGGTCGGCGAAAGCACTAAGATATTTCA
The DNA here is from genome assembly GCA_030686995.1 of Artemisia argyi. Taxonomy (NCBI): domain Eukaryota; kingdom Viridiplantae; phylum Streptophyta; class Magnoliopsida; order Asterales; family Asteraceae; genus Artemisia; species Artemisia argyi. The sequence continues at coordinate 55,353,395 of CM060701.1, forward strand.
AGTCCCCGATGCTAGTTGGTATCTCAAAGTTCCCACTCTGCTTAGTAGCCACTTTTTGTACCAATAGCCTCTCGAATACTGATCCTCCAGGTAGCGTATCATACTCATCTTTCACTTCTTCCTCTTTCTCAGAACCCTGTTTGGAAGGTTGGTTACGCCCATCACCTTTAATCCAATTTGTTATGGTGTTTTCGTTTATATCATGTTTCAGGTAGTAACTCAAAGGTTGGGATTCTGGTGGTTTTTCTAAGGTCTATTTAGCAGGAGTTTCTACCTTCTCGTTATTCTTTTGGACAATTGTGATAGAATTTACAAATTGGGTAGTGGGAGTGGCGTTTTCTTTCCTTAGTAACATTCTTTCGGGGGTTCTCTGGTTGGCATACTCCTCTAATAAACTCATCATCTCATTCATTTTCTCCTGCATCTCCTCTTTTTGCTTATAAACTGCTTCCTCGAATCTAGCAAGTCGATCTGAGTGAGTTGCCATATATTCTCTCATCCTAGCTTCAAACTCCGAGTTAAGTTCCTCGGGAGGGGAACAAGTTGGGCATAGTTCTAAAAAGTCTCGATATTTTCTCTAGAAGGTGACTCAGATAATGGTGCCGAAGTTGGTTTTGAGACAGAATTGACAGTAGCCCGTCTAGGACTTAAAGGTCTCCTTCGCCTTTCCTTAAAATAGTCAACTTTTGCCTCGAGTTTGCATAGGAGTTCATCGGGGATTTCAGTGGTCCCTCCAGATGTTGAGACTGCATTGATAGCCGCTTTTATTGTATGATTAAACTCCCACATCTCCTGATTATCAGTGGCGAGCTCCTCGATAACTGCCCAAGACTCCTCGGCATTCTAATCACGCAGTTTACCTCCCGCGGCCCTATCAATTGTGCGCTTAGTGTGATAGTCAACATGGTCGTAGAAAATCTGGACTAATAACCAAAGGTTTATACCATGATGAGGGACCTTATGGAGTAGATCCTTAAAACGGGCCCTAGCTTCGTAGAAAGTTTCACCCTGCTGTTGTTCAAACATCAAAATGTCATTTCTAAGCATTGCAGTCTTCCCCGGTGGAAAGAATTGAGTAAGGAAGCGATTGGTGAGGTTATCCCATGTGGTGATGGATCCCGCGGGTAAACGCTCAAGCCATTGACTAGCTTGATCCCGTAGAGAGAATTGGAATAGGCGTAATCGGGTTGTCTCTCTAGTTGCAACATCTAGGTCTATGGAATCTACGATTTTGAGGAAGTCCTTAATATGTTGATTTGGATCTTCGGAACGAAGTCCATGGAATGCACATCCATTTTGCACCAACCGGATGGTGTCGGATCGCAAGGGGGTCACATTGGCTCCGGTGAGCTCAATGGTGTTTCGGTAGCCTTGGTGGCTAGGTCAGGAATATTCTCCTAAGGTTCGGGGAATAAGAGGTTCTGGTGGTGGGTTTTGTTGTGGTGGGATGACGGTTTCAAAGATGTTCCCGTTGTCCATGATGTCGGGTGGTGAAAAGTTACGAACAAAGACACAAAGAAATAAGATAGACTAAAGAAAACCTAAAAATAAAAATAAAATCTTACTAGAACGGAATCTAGCAAGTAGACCTAATAAAAAGAGATTCTAACCTAGACAATAACTATTCCCCAGGCTGCGGCGCCAAAAATTTGATACGTGGGAATCGCACCAGGCTTTACCTCTCAAGGGATCTTGAGAAGCTTACAACCCCCACCAGGCAGTGTACCTGATCGTTGTAGTATAGTATAGTGACAAGTACCGAGGGATTGATCGTTCAGCTAGGAATAGTGTCGCTAGGATTAGAAAACCTAAATACTAGTTCTGAAGGTGAGAGATGATTCTTTTTGTATTTTTATATTTTTTAGAAAGCAAGTAAAAATCTCGGGTTTGAAGGATTTGGGTGGAATTAGTTGCTAGTCAACTAACCCAATACTAAAGATGCAATCAAAATAAAATACTAGAAATGAAAATAAACTAAATTATACTAATGTTGTGAGCAATAAGTGGAGAAAATGTGTTTACTTAGATTTCACTACTCCCTAGACATCTTTTACATGTTAATTACTTGTTATAGTTGCATAGATGACGGATTGTATTCCTTAATACCATTCATGGGGTATCACACATAACTCCCCAATTCTATGAGCTCTTATCTCCTCCTATACCATGCCCAGCACAACCATAGGGATTATAAACAGTGGCTCATGCATTAAATACAACCAATAAAGACCTAGTGCAATTGGTTCATATTTCCTAAGACGTTCAAGCATGTTACCATTTGGAGATCTGCCAGTTTTCTTAAGCCTAACATATAAATTCATTCATCCAAGACAATTATAAACAAGTAATCAACACATAATTAACATCTAGGTTTCATTAGATCCAAGCAAACACAAGATAGATCTAGCCTAGCATGATGGAATTAAGACAAGAACAAGATATAGACAACCAACACATAGACATATTGATTGAATTAAAAGAATACTTATCTCAATTACACATGAAAGGTATCAAGGGCTTAGAACCCTTAAAAAACCTGTAAAATTCGCACCAAGTTCGTACTTAGGGTTTCTCCAAAACTTCTCTCTTTTAATGTGAAAAATTAGAAAACTATATATAGGAAAAGGGGTCTGACGGCGTCAAGACCAAACTTGTGACGCCGTCACCTCGCCGCCAAAACTCTTCTCGGACTGCCTTGATCTACTTCTGACGCCGTCATGTGTTATGCATTTCCAGGCCGTCATGACTTTTACTCTTGACGCCCTTTCTTGTGACGCCGTTAAATCTGTACTGGGTTGTCATGAAAAATTGCTCTTGACGCCGTCAGGATGTTGCTCTTGACGCTGTCACCTACTGTTCCCAGCAAGGAAAATTAAGACTTTGGCGTTTTCTTCACTTTTATGCTCCAAAAACGTCCAAATTGCTTCCTTTTTCAGATTTCACTCCCAAAGTACCTAAAATCACAAAAGGAACGATTTAGGGCAATATTTGATCAAATAAATTCAATTCCGGGCTTAAATGACCCCCTAAAAGTGGTTCATTTTTCGCCTCATCAAACATTTACAATCAGAGAATGAAACCAACGATGAGGTCACGTAGTAACCCATGGCCTTGAGTCTAGCTACAAGACTCGTAAATAAAGAAAAGCGCTTCTTGGGAGGTAACCCATGCTTTGTGTGATTTTATTTTGTTTGTTTGTTATTTGCTTCCGTATGCATGCTTTATTTTTATTGTTGGTAGATCATGTTTCTAAATTAAAAAGTGGAAATACTTTACTTTGTTGTTTGGCCTAGTCTTAACTTCACCCAAAAGGTATTTTTGCAAAAGATAAGTGTAAGGGGAAACCCCAAATATGTTTTTAAGAAACAAACCGATCATGATTCTCCAGAATATTAAGTGAACATGTATATTCGTATTTGTTAGAGTCAAATGCTTGTATTGAGTCATAATGAAGTTTTGCAGGATTTTCCAGGAAGTAGGACCAAGTTTTTCCAGAAATTTTCCAGAAACTTAACACAAGAATTTCTGCAGGTCACTTCTGACGGCGTCATGAGCTTGCTCTTGACGGCGTCACGTGTAAAAAATCTGGAAATTTTACCAATTTTGTTTTTCTAACGGAGTTTTAAAGTTTTTATTGAATTATTAAGTTTTATAATCTCTAGGAAATCTGCAAACTTCATTCCACAAGCATTATATCTTATTTTGTTTTCTAGGATTTAGCAACTTATGTAAATTGCCGCCGATTTTATGCGAGGATGCTTTGTCTGTTTTCTCAGGATTTACAGGTTATGTATGACAAGAAGATGATTTATTTTTCTGGAAGGGAAGCTTCGATTGTTCATTTTCTTGGAGGAAGATCTAACCTGGCCACCTTATTTCCATACCAAGCGAATCAGGGGAGTATTTGATTTTATTTGTTTTACTTTTTTTTTTTTTCACTTTTACATTCTTTACTTGAACATTGGGGACAATGTTCATCCTAAGTGTAAGAGGAGGGTAAAATGATGATTCCTTACAAATACACTTTCGCTTGAGTTTGTTTGTTTGATAGTAGATGTGTAATAAAACTATGAGAAATACTTGTTAGTGCAATTTTAGCGCCAAATTTAAATTTTTTTACAACATTTAGGAGTGAAACTTTAGTCATAGCAAGCGTCTCATGGATAGGAGATTGTATGACTAGCACATAACCGTACCGTTCAGAAAAATTTTCCACCCAAATATGTGAGGTTCGCCTTTAGATTTGATAGGAAAAGCATTTACTATTAGTGCTTATGAGTGTACCGATAGCATTTAGATTCTAGAACTTGCGTTAGTGATGCATCCCGAGACCGCTAGTGAGACTACATTCGTGTAGTAGGATTTACTACATGATAAGAGGCATTAGGATTACCCTTGTGTTAAACCCGTATCATAATCACTTGACCATTTAAGTCATCCTACTTGGCTAGTTAAGTCAACTAATTTTTCCCACACCTTTAGCGTTGTACTCATTTTTAGTACACGAAACCCCTAGTACACCCCTCCGAGCCTATCCTTTCGTTTTTAACTTTAAGCATTTTACTTAAAGGAAGAATTTGTTACACCTCACTTAAATGTACACCCAAATCGCCTTAGCCTTCCGTGTATGCACTCATCTTTAGTGCATTATTATTGTTTGTTAAACCCTAAGTTAACTATCTAATTGATTACATGGTTGCGAAGTCGAGTCATATCCTTGTACATATTGTTTTAGGACGATTGGGACTCATGGGTAAAGTACTTATTGTAAGGAGTAATGGGGAAGAACATCATATATTACCCCCATATGTACGTTAATCTTAAAAGTGCTCCAAGTGTTTTGATTTTCTTAATTCGAGTCATTAGATTAGTTTATTGTAAAGTATGTAAAGATTCAAGTGTAAGGGGAACGTTTATTCCCTATGGTGTATTATTTTGGATGGTAGGGTAAGAGTGTATGCAAAAAAAAAAAAATAAATAAATAAAAAATAAAACAATAAAAAAAGAAAAAAAAACGAAAAAATCAAGAAAAAGAAAAAAAAATAGAAAAAGAAAAGAGAAAAAAACATACGGACTACCATCCCTTTTCATTCTATGTTCATTTTATGTTTTTGTTATTTTTCATTTATTAGCTTAAGTTGAGTCTAGTCTTGGCTTAGCAACGCCATATTGTACATGTAATTAACCAAGATTGTTAATTCGCCACCAGTAAAGACTGCCTATATCCAACAAAACCGTGTATTTCATATCCCTACACCTAACGTTACAACCCTTTAAAAGACCTCTTTGATAGTTTATCCTAGGTGCTTATGCCATGTGGTGGAGGTTTGATCCTTTCCCAAGCCTATGGTAATCTATTTTGCTATGACAGGTAGTGAGAGATATCTTCCGTTTCCATATTGTAATTTATACTTTATTACACCCGAGAGATGTGAGTATCTAAACACTATTTGTGAGGTGCTAGTATATGACCTCCGTGCTTGTCTTTGGTCTTTAATGGAACGACTATTTGTTGTAATTACTTTTATATTAGTGTTAAATGACCCCTAACTTGTATTTTGATTAGAATAAAAGCGCATTTGCTTGAGGACAAGCAAATCTCAAGTGTAAGGGTATATGATGAGGCGAAAAATGATCCGTTTTTAGGGGGTCATTTAAGCCCGGAATTGAATTTATTTGATCAAATATTACCCTAAATCGTTCCTTTTGTGATTTTAGGTACTTTGGGAGTGAAATCTGGAAAAGGAAGCAATTCGGACGTTTTTGGAGCATAATAGTGAAGAAAACGCCAAATACTTAATTTTCCATGCTGGGAACAGTGTGTGACGGCGTCAAGAGTACTTTCCTGACAGCGTCAAGAGTAAATATCGTGACGACCCAGTACAGAAATGAAGGCGTCACAAGTAGAGCGTCAAGAGTTAAAAGTGTGACGGCCTGCAAAAATGGACAACATGACGACGTCAGATGTAGATCAAGGCAGTCCGAGGATTATTTTGGCGGCGAGATGACGGCGTCACCCATTTGTTCTTGACGCCGTCAGCCTCTAATATCTATATATAGTTTTCTAATTTTCATTCATTAGAGAGGAACAAGTTTGGAGAAACCCTAAGGCCGAACCATATACGAATTTTACAGCTTTTCAAGGGTTTTCAACCCTTGAATCCTTACATGTGTTATTAAGATAAGTCTTTTCTTAATTCAATCAATATGTCTATGTGTTGGTTGTCTATATCTTGTGCTTGTCTTGATTCCACCATGCTAGGCTAGATTTATCTTGTGTTTGCTTAGATCTAATGAAACCTAGATATTGATTATGTGTTGATTACTTGTTTATGGTTGTATTGGATGAATGATTTCAATGTTAGGCTTAAGAAAACCGGCAGATCTCCAAATGGTAACATGCTTGAACATCTTAGGAAACATGAACCGATGTGTACTAGGTTTTATTGGTTGTATTTAATGCATGAGTAAATTCTAATGAACCCATATTAGGAGCTTCTTGCAGGCTCGACATAGGAGTGAAGTAGGCACTCATAGGATTGGGGAAGTAAGTACGCCACCCCATGAATCGATACAATCCGTCATCCACGCAACTATAACAAGTAATTAACGTGTAAAAGATATCTAGGGAGTAGTGAAATCTAAGTAAACACATTTCTCCCACTTATTGTTCACAACCTTAGTTTAATATAGTTTATTTTCATTTTTTATATTTTATTTTGATTGCATCTTAGTATTGGGTTAGTTGACTAGCAACTAATTCCGCCCCAAATCCTTCAAAACCCGAGATTTTAATTTGCTTTCATGAAAATATAAAAATACAAAAAGAATCATAGCTCATCTCTAGAACTACTATTTAGGTTTTCTAATCCTAGCGACACTATTCTTCGCTGAACGATCAATCCCCCGATACTTGTCACTATACTATACTACAACGATCAGGTACACTGCCTGGTGGGGGTTGTAAGCTTCTCAAGATCCCTTGAGAGGTAAAGCCTGGTGCGATTCCCACGTATCAGCTAATTTTCACTAATCCAAGATCTCTCTCTAAGTTTAACTCGCATATTACATCTTTCGGTTTCTTTTGTTGACTTTAGTAAAATCTCGGGAAAGAATCGATCTCTCGGTTTAAGTCACAAGAGTTGTAAAATCACGTTTAAGATTATATCATGGCAACTACCGCTTCAGACGATTATTCAGGAGCCTCGAATGCTTTGGTGGTGAAAGTTTAAGAGATGTTGACTACAGACTTCTACAACGAGCTGAACGATACTCTCATTTCGGTACTCATGTCAACATCTTCTTAAACTAATTAGTATCCTTTGTACATAGATTAAATCAAATTGTAAATAGAAAAGTATAAAACAACAAAAACGCATAAAAATTAGAAAACTACAAAAAAAATCCAAAAATATTCCTCTCACGACATGTCTCTTGTGTAATCAATATTATGTACATTTCTAGAAATGTCATTCGATAATGACACGGAATCATACATATGCTTGAGCAAGAGTTTTTCAGTTTCTAATAAAGTTTTTTTCTAAAACATGTCGTTTCTCAAAATATTCTTCAATATTATGGCTTGTAGTCATTTCAGGCTACAACCCGGACTTCAAAATTATGGATTGCTATTACTTCAGATAGCAACCCGTTTTTCAAAATGGGGAAAACACGTCGCCAAAAAGACGGTTGTTCCTTTTACCGGGTGAAGTTCATCCGGGCATGGATTACTTTACATCCGTGCACCCTCGATATAATGTACGCTTCAGTGCATTATTTCTTGATAAAGAAGAGAAATCTTCTTTTTATCGCCAAATACTTTCCCTTCTATGATTTTTCCGGAAAGTATTTGTGCAAAACTTGGTGGTACCATGAGATTTTGATTAAAAATCAAATTGAACTCAAAAGTTTGATAACATTTTTCACTCAATCAATGACTTTAATATTTTATGAAAAGATTTCAGTTTTAACATCCGTCATTGATTGAGGGGGAGAGTGATTTCTCAAAATTTCATGTATCATCAAAAACTCCCCACACTTTGTACAAAAACCTTGCAACAAAATGATTTGCGATGGTTATGTGTCAGAATGAGAACATTTTCAAAGAGTTTTCGTTAAAACTTCAAATCTTTGGGAAACTCATCAAATTTGACACATAACAACCTCCCTCACAGATTGAGGGGGAGCAAGTTAAAGGTTCCTTTTATCAGAAAATATTAAAACTGGCCGCATTTCTCTCCTAAAAGCTTTCTAACTTATTTAAATCAATTGAGATCCAAAATCTCGAAAGATTTGAAATTTTTGATCGAGGGAGAGAATGTGATTTAAATATGAAATCTGATAATCAAAAGTGATCTTTTGGATTCAATAAATAGGCTCCCACATATGTGCTAAACACTTTCGAATATTGATGCACATATTGAGGGGGAGCAAAAGGCGTTTGTGGAAGTTATACCAAAGACCGACATTTTATCTTTATGCATGGAGTTATAAGGATGGTTAAGGTTAGGTATGAGTTACTATGATCCACCAGAACTAGAAGGATCTTCCTAGGGATAATCCTCTAGATAGATTAGAAGTCCTTAGGAATGATTGGAAAAAAGGAGTAAAGTGAGAAAGGGAAGAGTGCGGACTGAGATAGAGCTAGGACTGGAACAAACCCAACAAGGTTCTAGTGGTGAAGTCTCGGTAAGCACTGAAGGGGTTGAAGAATGAAAAAGAAATGAAATGTGAAAAGGGTGAAAAGAAATAGCCCTCCATTAATTCAACCTTAGGGCAGAAACCGAGTTCAATTCATAAGCTATTGGCGGTTACTAAGGTAACACCAGTATTGAAGACAAGACGTCATGGACCCAGTGACGCACTGCACTAAACTTCCCAACCACTCAAGTTTTCTTAAAAGAACTTGTTTCATTCTCACGGGGAACCCTGTGCAACGTATCAACCGCTCATTGCGAGCTATGTTGATAAAAAAAACAGGAGACGCGTCCCCAGTCTCCAGGAGCGGATCAAAATGCACTATTGAGTCTAGAGCCATGAGATCGTCCATAAATATCAATAGGACACACTTCCAAATATGCTTATTGTTTCACACAATATGGAAAGTAAGATAAAATATTTAGAGTCCTACGTATTATCCTTGTGGTATTGCCAGAACATCCGAGTGATATGAAAATATTCACAATGAAGATGGAAATCCTTCTAGAGCGAACATCACTCAAGCTCTTGGTAGGTGACATGTGAGATCCATCTTGGATCAATGATCTAGTGACAACTGGAAAGCAACGATGGTGCGATTCTAAATTGAATCAAACTTGTTCCAAGATATGGATTGACGAATACTTTTGCAAAAACCTTTCAATGTGCTCTCAAACTAACTTTCGAGCACATTGATTGTGAAAAATCTTTCAAAACAAAAGTACTTTTGATGGAAATGTGATCAATGTATAAAACTCTCGTCGTCTCAAAAAATGTTTATTAAGTGACACGTGAGTGATTTCTATAAATCTATTTCTCATCAATCCGTGAATAACAATTCACCGATTCACTCTATCGTGCTGTCTGCTTTGAGACGTTCCGGTATGAGAACATGCTTAGTATGAAGATTCCAAAGTGGATTCTTTGGAAAATTCACTACTACAAGCTGGAAATTCCTGTCAAGGAGAGTCCTCTTTAAAAGAGACTCTACCTGATCACAGGTTGGTTTTCACAAAACCGGAGGGTAGTTTGTCCTCGCAGAACGAATGACAAAGCCATATTCGTTCTCTATCTTTATTGCTAACTGTTTTATTTCAGAGACACATATAAAGATGGCATTTGTGGCTCCCATTTCCTGCTGAATCGGGTAAATCCATACCTCATGCTCACACATCCTCCTCACTATCAATAATGATCATGAAGGATGAGAGACTCCCTACACTTAATGTTGATAGACTACTAACAACGCTTCTGCAACTCTGATGAAAAGTCTCCTAAATACAGAAGGGTGTGAGCATGACGGTCCTAAAGTCACTACATCACATGAAGACAATACTACTATGGATGAGCTTGGAGATTTACTGTGGCTGATGATCTCAAAGAAGCTCAAAGATCACTCAACTCAAAGGAACTCAAACCACAAGTTCATTACTTGAAGTACAAAGTGAACACAAAGTGAAGAATCAGAACCTACGAGCTACAAAGTCTAAAGAATGCTTGAAGAACAAAGAGCTTAATTTCCAAGGTGACCTCGCTTAGGGGGAGATTGTTAGGAATACAAATATTCCTATGAAAGACTCGGTCACCTAAATATTGTAATAGCATTAAGTTAGCTCGTAGTTAGTTTAGTTATTAGTTAGAATTTGTTTAAGTAATATCGTGGAAGAAGGACGGGTCTTTACCCACTGTATGCCTGATCCACATCCCGGGTGTGGGTGTTTTATCCTTTTTGTAAGAAACTATAAATACCCCTCTCCACATGTGGAGAGGGTTGGTGCTTTCTATTCTCAATCTAATATTCACACATTTTCTCTCATCTCTTTCTCTCACTAGAAACACCCAACTCACTTTCTCTCTCTAAAATCTCTTCTTCTTTATTCTTGAATCAATCTAACCACATAAACTATACTTGTTAATATTATGTTTATCCTACAGGGACTGCCCCGTAATTAAGGGGACCGGCACACTCCAGAACAGTGTTTTCTGGCCCTTTAAATACTGGATCATTCCACATATTTTTCTCACCTTTTTGCACTAAAAACTTTCTGATTCAAACCTCCATTTCTATTCTCTAAAATCCTTTGATCACATAAACATTAACCTTTATTTCAAAGTGATTCAAGCCTCAATACTCAAGTGCAAAGAGAAGAATACTTCTATCTATCAAGACTAGAAGTATTACAACTTAGTATCATCTTGCTATCTAAGTTGTTTGATCATTTCATCTTGTAAATCATTCATTCTTTGGTGTATAAAGTGTATACATTGGTTAGCTAGATTTAGATATAGGATCTAGATTTGTTGAAGGTGTGAAGTGGTACTAGAAGTGAAGAAGTAGAGGTGCATAGGATTAGTGGTAGGAGATATAAGAAGTGGTAGTATATTGTAGTAGAGATTAGTAGTAAAGATAAAGAAGTTGAAGCCTAGAAGGTGTGAAGACGTAAAAGCTTTGAAGTGGGAAAAACATAGAAGCTTGTTAAATAGAAGAACTCTTGGAGAAGTACATAGAAAAAGGTCTTCAAGTTGTGACAAAGAAGTAGTGAAGTTTTAAAGACATAGAAGCCTAGAAGTTGTGAAGAAGTATAAGTCTTGAAGTAGTGGATAGATCGAAGTTGTGAAGGTGTGAAGAAACAAGTGGTGTGAAGAAGTGTAGAAGGTGTGAAAGAGTGTAGAAGGATTTGTGTTGTGATTATAGTTGTGAGATTGGTTCTAGCTACGATTAGAACCCGACATTTAGCTTTGTGTCGTTAAATTAGTGTAAGCTAAGGTGTGTACGGTTTTCTACGCCATAAGGGAGGTTATTGACTTAGTGAATAAAACTCTCGAGTTTGGTGCTCGGGGAGTGGAGTAGGGCAAGGAAGGTGTCCTTGTAGCCGAAACACTATAAATCCTTTGTCTCTCGGTTTAATCTTTCCATCTCTCACTCTTTGATTACTTACTTGTTAGCATTTCGTATATAGTTATAATTGCTTGTGTTGTGCATATATTGATTTCACATAAAGATCAAACTAGGTTTCATTCACAACATTAATTTTATATAAACAAACCAAAAGGATATACTCATATTAAAACACATATACATATATATACTTATATGTGATATATGAAATCATAATTTTTACTCAACATTCTATATAAGTAGTGTTTATATGAAAAATGTGAATAAACTAGTATCTATATTTTTGTATCAAAGATTTTTGAATTTGCGTCCATTCTTTAGAAGCAAAATTTTATAAAACGAAAAAGACGCAAAACTATTCAACCCCCCCTTCTAGTTTTCCACAAAGTGAAAAATAGTATTTCCACATTTAGCTTGTGATATTGCCTTTTTACGTTCAAAGAGTTGGCATAATAGCCGGGACTTTGAATATTGAGGACAATATTCAATTCTAAGTGTGGGGGGGGGGGGGAATTCTAGCGAATTTTATCACATTATACCTTCTAGTACCCCCGTTTTTGGCCCAAAATTTTAAATTTTTTTCACTTTATTTCAAAAAAAATTTGTGGTTATTAGTCCACCATGTCTAACCGAGAAAAGGACTGGCTAATCCAGGAGAAAATGGCTCTTGGTAAAGATAACTCAAATCCGTTGATGGCTGACAATTTTCCGAAAATTGTATGGTATTCAACTCTCCATATCCTAAAAAGTAAAAGAGTTGGCTAGCCCACAAGATTATGGCTTGTGGTAAAGGCAGTGGAAAACCATAATTGGTAATCAGCTCACCAAGATGCTAATAATTGCATCAAGAGTTGGCAAGTCCAGAAGCAAACGGCTTCTAGTAAAGACAAATCAAATCCGTTGACAGTTGATGGTTTGCTCAAAATCATATGGTTATCAGTGTACCATAGTTCTTACTTGGAATGAAACATTTGGCTACTTCAGAAGTAATGGCTTTTGGTAAAGAGACTTCAAACCCATTAAATTTTCATAAAATATTGCTAGGGACTAGCAATAGTTTAGTGTGGAGGATTGATGAGTGTGTAAATACTCATCATTTTTGGTCAATCTGAATTGCAAAAACATTTAAAAACACTCAGAAATGCATCAAATACATAAAATATCCCAAAATTATGTTTTATATGTTTCAGATGCAAAATATTTAAAAATAGATTAAAAACGAACAAAGTTTGCATAATTGGCAGTTTCAGTCCCTCAACTTTCAAAACTTGTCAAAATTAGTCCCTGAGCATTTATTTTGAAAGATAAGTCAACCCAAGTCCTTTAAAAGTTAAATGTTATAAAAAATGATCTTTGGGTAAAAAGTTTTAAGAATTTACAAGTTTAGTCCCTAGAGTTTCAATATTGGCAAAAAAATAGTCCCTGGGTGTAAATTTATGGAAATTGTCAAATATGGTCTTTTGGTTACTCACCGAGGCAAAAGTGAACAAAATCGAGCACTCATTGGAAAGAGCACGGAATTACGAGTCCATCGTTAGTTTTAATTGGAGCATCAAGAAAAAGACGGAATTTTGAAAAGATTAGAAACCAAGCCCAATTGAAAGAACTAAAGACGAGCAAGCCCATGTGAGATGAGAAATAAGCCGAGACTAATTCCAACTCTCAGGCCCATTTGCACGCCAGGCTCAAAGATGAAATGAATATTGCTCCTGCTTTGCCTTGCGTTTTTTTTATACACATCCAAAATAGATATCAAGAAAGAGATGTGGCCCAATGAGTGTGGAACACATGGCAGATTCATATCCAATTCATATCCATATATGTGTGCTTGGTCTCTAAGAACAAAAAAAGGAGAGCCGACATCATCTTCCAGGGGGGTCGGTTCATCACCCAAGAAGCCATCTTCATCTCATTTTTTTCTTTGTTATTTTTTAGGGTAGATTTAATTTAGTTTTAATCTTTAAACTTTGTATTAACTTTTGTTCAAGTAAGGTTTTAATCATTATTAGTTTATGTTTATGCTTTGTTAATCTCAAGCTTTTATTTTAATGTTTTAGTTAATCACTTTTTACCCACTTAATGCTATGTTGTCTTAATTACTATAAGTTTACTCTATTTTATTTTCAATTGTATGGGATCTCCAAGAATTAATGCAATGTTTTATATGATTTTATTAGATACATGCTTTTAATTAATTGTTTTTAGTATTTCTAAAACGTCACTTTTTCTTTGGTTACTCTTAGTGAACAAGTTTACTAATCTATTTTTAAAATGTTTTCAAAATTTACCTAATATTAACTCTAGTGAATGGTCTTGATGATTTTAGTAGCTTTTGACGTCTATCATTAAATTTAGCTTTACTTTATTTTATTTTAGTCATTCACGTTTATAAAAAAAATTAATTAAAAAAAATAAATAAATAATTTACAAGTCTTTTTCTCAATATAAGATTCAAGATTTAGACGAGGTTAGTTGGTGGCGGTTAAGAGATACTTTTTGGGTTTAATCAATGAAGGTATTGGATGTCGGGTTGAAGCATGTGGAGTGGGTCTCATCTCCCTAATTTTACATTTCTCATCTCATTTGGTTATTTCTAACCCTTTTATCTTTTTATTTTTAGTATGTTAATTGTTATTGCCATGTTTGTTTATTGTCATGCTTAGTTTAGTTTTTATTATTGTTGCTTTATTTATTGCTTGTAGTTTATTTTTAATTATGTGCTAGTAGTTTATATATGTTAGTTTAGAAATATGCTTATGTTTGTTAGGTTTGTTAGCTTAATAGATATGCTTAGTGAGTAGACCTTTTATATGTACTTGTTGAGTAGATTATTCCGTGAATTAAGTGTGGTTTTATAAAAGTTAGAAAATATATTGGTTAGTAATTTTAAGTTACTTAGATTGAAATTTTGGTTGTTTGAGCGGGCAAAAGCCGTGAAAATAATTGGGTTTTAATTTAGATATTGATATCTCTTTGTGAAAAATTGGTTTCAAAAGAAATCAATGTTGTGAGGAAATAATTAGTTGTAAGAGATATTAATTCATCAATAAATGACTTAATTGAAATAATAAACCACACTTAAGGATTGTGATAATTTGCTTAACAAGTATATCTTTTTATCAAATATTTCCAGGCTGCTTGCTTAACATAATTTAGTTTGTTATTTTTAGTTGTATTCTTTTATCATTAACATTATATTATTTACTTACTACTAGTGTTATTATTATCTTTGCTTTAATCATTTAGTTTTAGGCCCGTTTTAAGTTTAGATTGTGTTTTATGTTATTTGTGCTTTTCGTTATTGTTTTATATGCTTTACTAGCTTATAGACCCGTTGATACCGGGTAATTTTTTAGAGAGATTAAGAAAATGAGATGTTACGAAAAGTAAAACATAAACATGTTCGATTAATATATAAAAGAATGAATGAGATAATCCGTCAATAAGCAATTAAGTTTGTTACAATTAAAGTAATAAACATCCACGTGTTGGCATGTCCAAAATTGATTGTCTTGAATAGCAAATGATTGGTGCGAGAGCTACTCGATTTAATACCCAATGCCCATGCCGTGGACACCTAAAATTCTATAGAATATGTAAGTAAAGGCATTTTGATTGATACTATATTATAATTCAAAATTTACAGATAATGATACCTCATGTTAAGTTACATCTCAAAATAACATAATGTGATCTTCAAAATGAGTAACTAACTACTATTATTTTTTTTACCTATACACATCTTTCATATACAGCATAAGATATGTATTAAGTTGCCATCTGCAATATGAATGTTTCTATTGTTGCACACAGTTGTAGTGCTCCTGCAAAAGCACATATAATCGTTAAATGTCAAGAACTTAAGATAGAAATAAGAAAATATGCATTTAGAATTCACTGATTTCAAACTTCATAAGCCAATAAAAGTCTGTACTGTTCCAGCTTTGTACGTCTGTAATAAATTTGTTCCCTTGAGAGCTTGACCTAACTTATCCAACAATAAACCTTATAAATGGGTCAATTTGGGATATGTACTACATCAAACAGGTTATAAGCAAAATACAACCATCCATTTTTACATTCAAAGTTAAAACTTGGAAACTATAATGGATACACAGGCGGGAATTCATATATGGAGTTATTCAAACTAAATTTCTCTAGTGGATTACATGGATAAGCGAAGCTATAGAAGTTGTAAGACCAAACATTGTGTGCAAAATAGTAATCACCCTGGAAATCACTTTTAAAAATTAATCTTTTCTTTTACTATGGGTCCAAAAAGCCATAGAATATGATGCATTCAAATATGAGAATGGCATACCCTCTGAAAGCAAGAAGTATGGCCGGTAGATAGTGGAGAATGGAAATAATTAAAGTAGATTACAATATCTGCTGAGGTGGTATGATACGAAAGCAACTATGATAGTGGTAGATATATTTCAATTTTGAGAAGGAAAATTAGTATAACCAGTTTCTGATAGAAGCTCGTATTCAAATCGCCTAAAAGCCAAGATCGGTGCTAAAACATAACTGCAGAAACACATATAGGAACCACAACAGAAGGCCGCAACAGAATTTGCACCAAATTCATGTACGTGACTTTTTCTTGTCCGCCTCAGTATTCAACTAAGTTGGTTTACCAACGATATTGGCCTTTTATCTATCTGAATGCTGACTACTAAAAAAATGTGGATGCTATCTTTTTGTTTTTGAAAAAGCAAAACAGTTACTGCTAACATCATGGATGCGAATCCAAATAACATCTAAAACTTCATGACACAAATTGTAATGCTTTAGATAGCTTACAATCATCCTATAACATCGTAAACCAAGAAAAGTAACGTTACTAACTTTACGGAAACTAAATAAGCTCATAAGGTGGGAAAATAAGGTAATCCAACAAAAGTAACCTTACCAAGTTTACGGAAACTAAATAAGGTCATATACTAAATAAACTTATATTTGTACTAAAGTATACTTATTCTTAATCCTCAAATAATAACCCAAGTTATAAAATATCACAAAAGCTTAAAAATAAAAAACCCATAACCAATATAAGAGGAGTGGATAGTGTAAAACAAAAGCTCATAAGGTGAGAAAATAATGTAATCCAACAAAAGTAACCTTACCAAGTTTACGGAAACTAAATAAGGTCATATACTAAATAAACTTATATTTGTACTAAAGTATACTTATTCTTAATCCTCAAATAATAACCCAAGTTATTCCATATCACAAAAGCTTAAAAATAAAAAACCCATAACCAATATAAGAGGAGTGGATAGTGTAAAACAAAGAAGTAAATGTAGCAGGATTATCGATTTACTTTAAGGGTCAGCCCTATGAATCCAAATAATGTTCGATAAAATGAAATTTAAAACAATACTCAAAACCAAAGCTCTTAACAACTCAAAATCGTATTTGCAATATGTGGTTAATATTTTTTGGCAAGACTAAGAAGAAGATGTTGTTACCATTAATGTCAATAGCTCGACATTGAGTAAACCATGCAGTCCATTCCTTGAGGATCTCAGCAGCCTTATCACATCAATGTTGGCGAGCATTGCAACATGCTGGAGTCACAAAGTAAATACTACAACCAATGAATACAATCACAAAGTAAATATTAAAAAAATGATTAGCACCTTATCACTCAAGCTCTAAAGGTATTAATATTTCTTCTCGAGCACGTATCCACGCACCTTGACATCACCTGTTAAAAACAAACATCATAGGATTTTGAGATTAACGAAAGAAACTAAAAACATATATTCATTTTTTTACTACTTTAAAATGTGTAAACATCTATTCATTTTTTACTGCTATTAGTGTGTGTATTTGTTTACGGCGAACGAACTTTCGGCTGATGTTTGTTGTGACTAAGAAAATTCACAGCCATGAATCTAAAATCTTATTGTCTCTATTAGTAGCAACATTTATCATTAGATAAAAAAAAAATACATTGCTATATCCGTACCTATGACAGCTAAACTGTACAGAACACGGTGTTGATTACGAACATAGCACCATTCTATAATACAAAGCTACCTGCAAAAAATAACGCAATTCAAAGCATTATCTATAAATTTGTACATACAGTTAGCCATTCAGAAGACGTAAAATATATGTGCTTGCTTACCGAAAGGCTGTTCTAAAAGGATTTACGTTACATGGTATGACCCGTGTACCTTTGTTTTGACCGTCGTACCACATGCCAGCGTACTATTAACTCACCATTGCACCACATGCCAAATCTACCAAGTCCACTTAATTTTCCTGAAAAGAATATGCAGCGACATATAACCAAAAACATAGATCGAAACTGACAATTTGAAAAAACATAATATATTTGCTTCCAATTAAATCCTATAACCAATGAACATGTCATATATGGTCGCATTCCCTCACACGAAAGTGAAAGGATAATATTATTAGAGCTACACAAAAAGTACCTAAAACATTTTCTGTTTTAACCTCTGTGATAGCGGAACTCTGTAACCATCTTCTAATAATCGTGGTTACTCGCATCTTCAATTATCCATTAATGGTTTGATAATTGTATCGAAATTTATGTAAATTAACTTCAATCACACAAGACTAAAGCTATATCTATCTGTACAATCTGTACTGGAGGAGCAGTAACCTATTATCCGCTCCTGTAGGGTTGATGTGAAAATTTCAACCCATGTTACAAATGTGTCAATTCGTGTTATGTTTGATCCCTATGGGTATCACTTAAAGGATAAACCGATCAAATTGACAAACCCGCCCAAAATATATTTTTAGAGTTTCATGTTCACCTGATAAGTAAAAAATCTACTTGTCTTCAATGGTTACCCAACCCCTTGACTTGCTGATTCTACAACTTCATATTTGTGATAAAAGAATAAAGATGTAAGACATTAAGATTAAATACCTCACTAAGCTCTTATAGGTGGCTGATTTGAGCTCGTTGATAGTGGCTGCTATCTCTGACATTGGCAATTTAGCCTATAAAACAAACCAAGTTAAAAACAACAAAATAATATGTTATTGTTCATAGATATGTTGGTTGATAATAGCATTGTGTGGCAAAAATCCGCAAAATTTATATGCGTAACGAATTATGATGTAGCTCTACTAATAATATCAGCTTACTTGTGCAACAACATCAGAAGTTAACTGTAAAATTGGTTCTAATGTCTTTGGCACGATATATAGCAGTAGAGGTCTTAAAGTTACACGCGTTATATAAGGTGTGTTTGATGATTATCATGACTGAACATTTAAACTCATTTGTACATAGTAACAGAGATAAGATGGTAACGTAAACTACCGCAGTTGCTCCAGTCACATCCAGATCGAGTCCATTATCAGCACAAGACATAAGGTGGCTAGTTTAACGAATAGAAAGACTGAATATTTTGAAGATTTAAGACCTATATTTTAATTCATCAATTTTACAGCCCTATCTTTAAGCAATATCAAGATCGACTGTTGCACTATCAAAACTATACTAATTTCACAAGACTAAGACTTTTCATCATAGACCAACACTGAAGAAATATAATAAAGAGCATCAGCAACTAAACGAACGGGCATTTTAGAAATTAGCTCCAAAAAGACATGACATATTATAATGAGAATAAACACATCACCTCAGATAAACATTTGTAGATTAATTCCAAAAGTTATCGTACTATTAGTAGCAACAATATTCTTTATTCCCGTTGTAACAAAATAGTTGAACGAATAGAGATGTTCCTTCACCAAACCTCGCACCTGTTATGCCAACATAAGCAAATTTTAATCCTTCAGACCGTCCTCTTTCAAAAACTATGGTTTACTTATTAACAAAAAGTTAATTATTTAATAGTACAACCTACATTAGTTTTATCTAAAAACAATAAGTCAACAATTTGTTTGACGTCAAAAGTCAAACATCAACAATTGACACACATGTAACATTCTTTACTCTTTGCAAATCATGGCACTCACATTGTTCCTCAAAAAAATAGACACAACTTAACTAAAAGTTTAGCGGCAGCTCATAAAAGTAATGCTCATAATAACAATACTCACTACTTTTTAAATAGCATCAAATAAATGAGATACTACAATAACTAAAACATTTTCACAATTAAGCAACAATCAACAACACATACTGTTTGAGAAACTATCAATTTTAACATATGAAATTTAATAATGCTATTTTATACGGAATCGAGCTTACGACATCAGCAAAATGGGTATGAACTTGGTCCAATACACCAAAATGGGTTGTAAAATATGGACCATTCTTTCAAAATAGGCAAGAACCCATCAACACAAAAGCTTAGATGATTCATCTAAACCAATACACTATATTATGGATCCTAAATTTTTTGCATTAGAGTCTATAGCATAAATTAGTATGTTTTCATTAGCAACTAAGTTCATATAACAATTGCCAAGATAGAAAGATGAGATAAGTAGTAATAGATGAATATGAAGCAAGCTGCAAAGTAATCCATGAAATTAAATTAAATATATTTTTGTGGAATGGCTATCTACATACATCTCCGAACCTTAAGTCACAATATTGCACTACACATAAATATGTATAACTATTTACACTACACATAAATATGTATAAAGTAACATCTTATTGTTTGTGAATAAGTAAGAGGCCACTGCTGCGACCTGTTTATACCTCTCTTCATATTTCTTAGCAAGCATCTCATCCTGGAGTATCACAAAAATATTTCATCAAACATGTTGCCCTCTTTAATTCATTTACATACATCTTATCTTTAAATTCCTGCACAAACATGTATCACAAAAAAATGATGCCAATCTTTAGATCTACTATATCTAACCACACTGATATTCATAATGAATGAAAAATTCAGAAATAACAAATTAACACATCAAACTAAAGAAAAGAAGATAACTTGATACTTACAAATGTTTAGATAACTTGATTGCATTTAACCTGCATAGTCGAAAAAGAAAATTATCATTTTTATTGAATTGAAATTAATCAAAGCCAAATATATTATTAATTGCATCGAAACCCTAAACAAAAACAACACATCAAATTAGTTTTACAATCGGAATACAAACCCTAAAAACATCAATCGAAAGACATATATAAGTAACACCGAAACGTAAGGAGGAAGTGATTTATTGATTTACATCCTCAAATCTGGTTGTTTTGATTTATGGAAGGAGTTTACAAAAATAACAAACGTAGGGAGGAAGAATCGGTGCTAATAAAACGCAAAATTGATGAATCCAGTGATGATTATTAGTTGACTCCATCAAAAACCTATTGCAATGATCGATTGTACTTCGGATCTAAATAAGGAAGAACACGTCAGATAATTAAATGGGTTTTTAATGCTGCATGCTTAGGAGGGTTGTAAAAAACCGTCGTTTATTAGAGTAAATAGATTATTGCTTTCTTGTGTAACTTCATTTTCCTTAGTTAAATCACTATAACCCCTTTCCGTCCAAATTCACCCGATCACAAACCCGTTTCAAATACCTTCGCACGCCTCGTTGGGACATAAAGACCCGGGGAAAACTCTATTCTTCACCGGTTATCTTGCACTTTCTCCTGGGTTGACCTATTGACCGCACCCGGTTGACTGGTTAGTTCAGGAGGAGTCAGTAACTTGCTTGAACGTCATAAGAAACATGATCGGAGGTGTACTACGATTTTTGGTTGTATTTAATGCATAAGTGAATTCTAATGATCCCATGTTAGGAGCTTTTAGTCGGCTCGACATAGGAGTGAAGTAGGATCTTATAGAGTTAGGGAATATTGTACACGGCCCTACGACTAGTATTAAGGAATATAACCCGTCATGCATGCAATTGTAACAAGCTAATCAACCGGTAAAAGATATCTAGGGAGTAATGAAATCTAAGTAAATACAACTTTTCTCATTATTGTTTCCACCACATTAGCAAATTAGTTTAATTTTCATTTATTTTCTTTTATTTTGATTGCATCTTAGTTAATTGGGTTAGTTGACTAGCAACTAATTTCGCCCACTCCTTCAAAACCTGAGATTTTATTTGCTTTCATAAAATATAAAAAAATACAAAAAGAATGATCCATCACCTCTAGACCTAGTTTAGTAGGCTTTCTAATCCTAGCGACACTATTCCTGAGTTGAACGATCAATCCCCCGGTACTTGTCACTATACTATACTACAACGATCTGGTACACTGCCTGGTGGGGGTTGCAAGCTTCTCAAGATCCCTTGAGAGGTAAAACCTGTTGCGAGGGCGCAATCCCACGTATCACTAACAAACTTCCTAATTAACTTGCTTCCTAACAAATTAATTTTGAAATCTTTCCATAATAAGCAAGAAAAATTTATGAATTTTAAGTCTTTCTAATTATAGAATAGTCTCAAATGCATTATAATGTAGTATAGATATAGATACTTAGTGATCAAAATGAACTTGATTATCTAATTTAAAATCAAACATCTTAAGTCAATAAAAAGATAACATGAAGTTAGGATGTTTTATGGTTATGTGAGCTTCAAAATTACATGCATCCCAGAAAATGACCAAAAACAAGCATAAAAAAGTTCTCCAACACCACGTTGACACGTTCTTCTTCGTTTCGAAGGATAATGATATATAGAAAAAGATTTAGGGTGTGTTTATTTTTAACTTAATGTCCTAGATAGAAACAAAACTAGATAGAAGTAGGAAAGTTGAATGTTTCTTTTTTACTTATTACAAACAAGAATCCTAAACATGTAAGAGTGTAAAAAGAGGAGGCTCCCTCATGTAGGACACATCATTCCAATTCTACCCTCATCATTCTCATTGTTTTTTAACTATAAAAACAAAAACCTCTCATTCTTATTCATTTAATCACACCATATCACCAGCCACCACCTGGAGTCACCCGCAACACCACCGCTCGTCGATCTATTGGAACCACAAACACCTCCACATTGATGGCCACCACCTTCACTTCTCCCGCACCACTGTTGATCTTTGTATATCTTCATCAATTGCAAAACTTGTTTACTTTATTGTTCATGTACTTAGAAATAGCAAGCATGGTTCTTCTCGCTTCCTTCGCTGCCTCCAATTAGTTGGTGACGTCGATGCCTCAATGTTGTCGATATTGGGTGTTTATTGTTTCTAAAAAAATTGGGGGTTTGTTGTTAAACATGAGTTTGTGTGTAAGAGATTGAGCAATCTTTAAGGAATTTGTTTATGATTTTAGGTTCTTGATTAAAGTTACTGATACGTGGGAATCGCACCAGGCTTTACCTCTCGAGGGATCTCAAGAAGCTTACAACCCCCACCAGGCAGTGTACCTGATCATTGTAGTATAGTATAGTGACAAGTACCGGGATTGATCGTTCAACTCAGGAATAGTGTCGCTAGGATTAGAAAGCCTAAAAACTAGGTCTAGAGGTGAGGGATGATTCTTTTTGTATTTTTATATTTTTATAAAAGTAATTAAAATCTCGGTTTTTGGAAGAGTGGGCGGAATTAGTTGCTAATCAACTAACCCAAATTAACTAAGATGCAATCAAAATAAAATGACAAAAATGAAATGAAATCTAATTAAACAAGTGGTTTAAACAATGATGGGGAAAGTTGTGTTTACTTAGGTTTCATTACTCCCTAGATATCTTTTACAGGTTGATAGTTTGCTACAATTGCATGGATGACGGGTCGTATTCCTTAATGCTAGTCGTAGGGCCGTGTACAATATTCCCTAACTCTATAGGATCCTACTTCACTCCTATGTCGAGCCGTTAGAAGCTCCTAACATGGGATCATTAGAATTCTCCTACGCATTAAATACAACCAAAAATCATAGTACACCTCTGATCATGTTTCTTAAGACATTCAAGCAAGTTACCAATGGAAGTCTGCCAGTTTTCTTAAGCCTAACATCGAATACAATCATCCGTAACAACTATAAACAAACAATCAACCCATATTTAACATCTAGGTTTCACTACATCTAAGCAAACACAAAAGAGATCTATCCGAGCATGTTAAATTGAAGACAAGTTTAAGATATATTCAAGCAACACATAGACATATTGATTGAATTGAAAGAGTACTTATCTGAAATTGACATGAAAAGTTCAAAGGGTTGAAACCCTTGAAAAAGCTGGAAAAATTTGACCTAGGGTTTCTCCCTCAAAGTTGCACACTAATGAATGAAATTTGGAAAACTATATATAGATTTTACAGGGTGACAGCGTCAAGAAGGAAATTCTGACGCCGTCAACTCGCCGCCCATAATGAAATCGGATTGCCTAGATCCACTTTTGACTGTCATGTGTAATTTTGTTCTGGGCCGTCACTAACATTTGGACCATGACGGCCTATGATGACGCCGTCATGTAGGATCGTGTTTTGATTGATTATTGTGATTCGGGAGGTCGGGGATGATGAAAGATTAAATCTTCCATTGTTAGTAAGATAGAGGAGAGAGTAAAGGGAAAACTAAGTTTTATTGATAATGATAAAAGTGAAAATACAAACAAAGTTCTCACCCTCCTAGTGAAGTCTAGGAGGGTTTATATAGCCTAACACAAACATACTATTGCAATAATACATAACAAGTCCTTGTGTTTAAGCTAAATATGATAACTAGTGTAGTCCCGATAATGTTGTCACATTTAACTGTTAGGAGCGATCCCAACAATCTTCCCCCAATGTGGCAACATAAGGGATTACTTATAACATTTCCTACAAGTACAAATAAAAATAAAGAAAGGTCTTCATAAGCTCAAATGCTGAGGATGAATACAGTTGACACTCTTTGTCTTCATCTTATACCTCGGCTTGAGAACTTTATCTTCACTTGTAGGCAAATGATGTAATATGCATGAAATGGATTAACTTCCCCCCAATTCATGCTGCATGTCTTTAGCAGCTTCTCCGTCCACTTCTTTTTGGCGAAGTTTCTGAATCAGCTTCCCCCCAAACTGACAACTGTCTTCAGCAGATTCGAAACTTTGATGTAGTTAACAAGTCTTCTAACTTTTGAAATTTTAAGTACGCATCGGAATTTGTAGATGACACCGTAAACCACACCGAAAAAATCTGACAAACACTTAATCACAGTTATACTCTATGCGGAAGCTCCGTTCGGGGGTAACATGCAATAAATCAACAAGATCTTCTCACATATGCAGGCTACTTCACACTTCAAAACCCGCGAGAGTTGAAACGATTACACCAAAATCACAAAACTGAACCACTGATCATCTTTGTGGATGTCTCTCCGGTAGTAATAAAATTGTAAGCTCGATCACGTGAGTCTATTATGCGTCCCTGATGTACACATTTCTTCCCCCTAATTGAAGATCCTCGTGGAAAATGAGTGTTTTCGCAAAGAAATAAAGAAAAGTCAAAGAAGCAAAAGAACACCCACTCTCTCTTCCCCCACGATGTCTTCGCGGAATCGGAAGCATACACACTATATTTACGATGGAAAACAGAGGCAGCGTAACCCCATATGTCCAATCAACCGATTATGTGTGAAGTATCATAAATAACCCGTGAGAATCAACTGTTGATAAACATCTCTACTCTTTTATACTCTTCTCAGCTAACTCTTTACTGACCCCATTATCATTCTGACGGCTCTTTGTAGTGACTACTGATGGAGAAAACTCAATATGACGAACTTGAGACTGAAGTAAAATAACCCGAACTTGTGACTTAAACTTGCACTATTGTCTGACTAAGAACCAATACTGAGAATTTCAATAAAGGTAGAATCATATACCCATCCAACCATCCTTTATTGTATATGAACTTCTCTCGAATTATCCACATCTTTTGGTGACACTTGAGCACTACAACGTAACTCCTTTAAAGTGATAGCTATACTCTGTGAGCACAACAACGTAACTCCTTACATCGGGTATAACTGGACAACTCAAGTCTCTGTCATTCGCACGGATAAAAGCTCGAACAAGGATCTCGAAGAATCATGCATCCAACCAACCCCGATATCTTCAGATACTAAGTACACGCATCGGTGATATTCCACTCCAACTTCAAATAAATAATAATGAGTTAATTCCATAGTCACATCTTGCGGTTAAATGCTCAAAATCTAGCCTTTTTGACGGTTTAATGAACTTGATAGTGGTTCCCGATCTTGTCAATAATGTATCCCCGTGAAAATTTGTAATAACCAAAATACTATCTTTTTTTTTTCTTTTTTTTTTATTTATTTATTTTTTTTTTGGCGAAAATTATCCCAAATTTATAATGTATAAAAATACAATGAATGTCAAATTTTCAGCCCATCACATTTGGAAAAAAAATTCGGATACAATAATAATATCAAAGCCCAATATGTATTATCTCAGTTCACAAGTAATAATTAATTTTCAGCTCATTAAACCAATTGGAATACTTGTGTACAACCCGTCTAAGAATCCAAGCCCATGAAACAATACAAACCGTCCAGTACAAGAGTACAAAAAATCGTGTATTAAAGATTAGATACCCCTAATCACACGCATATATAAGACAGGCTTAATCACACTCCATAACCCTAATACTCATTTTGCACAAATTATCCGCCTCCATCCTAAATTTTCTCTCATCATACGCAGTCAACACCTAACCAATTAACACAATCTTTTTCAGTCACCACACTACACGCTCCCATCACCTCTTTTACAATCTTCATAGTTAACACAACCTCAAATAAAACCGTACCCTTGAATCTTGATGAATATTCTTGATTACACGAAGCACACAAGGACCATTAGGAGTCGGCTTGAAGATCGATAATTAGATCACGGGTAGGCTTGTATGATATAGTGTTTTTGTTTTGTTTGAACCGAATAAAAAGAAGGATGTAACAAAGTTGTTATATTCCTTTCTTTTGATGTTCGAATAAAAAACGAAGCTAAGTCTTCAATACAGATCAGTGAGGATTATTTGCTTTCGTTTTGATTGACCTTTAAAGGTCTCGATGATTCTTGTGAACAAACGAAAGAAGGTCTGAGATCCTTACTTTTAATATTCTGTTTTTGTTTAAATCTTGTAGAGGTTCGAAGATGGTAGATGTTATTGTTGTAGTGGGATGGTGATTGGGTTACTGGTTGTTTTTAGAAGTGATGGGTTTATGTTACTGAAGTCATAGAGTAGTATTGTTGTTATGGTCAACTTTTGGTCTGGTCAACATCTTTTTATCTACCATTCTTTTTGGTCTTACGCGAAATCTTTATCCCTGAACCTTTTGCGTAAATTTTAAGCGTAAGCATGATCTTTGGCGTAAACAAAATCTTTTGCGTAAACCTTGTCTTTTGCGTAAGACAAGGGTTTTATGCCTTAGATGAACCTTACGCATAACTTGTCCAAGTTATGTGTAGAAAATCGAAGATTTCACGTAGGAAGAGGGTTTTGACCCGTTAACCATGTTCCGGAGAGATTCCGACCATATTCCGACCATGTTCAGACCAATACTTTTGACCATAATATCAGACCATTTTAGACCAAAAATTCCTCACGGGTTATGATTCATACCAGTCACAAATATATCAGTTACACAAGTGTTTGGACCAAAAGGACACAATAAACAGATATATTTGAAACAGTAAAAGAAAGGTTCGTACTATTTGACCATTAAAATACTAATATCTTGTAATAAAAAACTCTTACCAACACTCATGATAAAAGAAATTTTGACGGATAAAAAAATTGGTGAAAGCAACTTCAATACAAGATTCGAACCAGTAAAAATCCGATTTTTTGACAAGATAACATCACAAAAAATCAACCAAAACTAGTAACCAAGGCTCTGATGCCACTTGTAGGATCGTGTTTTGATTGATTATTGTGATTCGGGAGGTCGGGGATGATGAAAGATTAAATCTTCCATTGTTAGTGAGATAGAGGAGAGAGTAAAGGGAAAACTAAGTTTTATTGATAATGATAAAAGTGAAAATACAAACAAAGTTCTCACCCTCCTAGTGAAGTCTAGGAGGGCTTATATAGCCTAACACAAACATACTATTGCAATAATACATAACAAGTCCTTGTGTTTAAGCTAAATATGATAACTAGTGTAATCCCGATAATGTTGTCACATTTAACTGTTAGGAGCGATCCCAACACGTCATGTCCCTAGTACAAAACTCTCTGGACCGTCACGGACTTTATCTACTTCCACCTCTTGTATTACTCTTGACGCCGTCATGTAGAATCTTCTGACGCCGTCAGGTACTGTTCCAAGAAAGGAAAATTAAGACTTTGCCGTTTTCTTCACTTTTATGCTCCAAAACGTCCAAAATGCTTCCTTTTTCAGATTTCACTCCAAAAGTACCTAAAATGACAAAAGGAACGATTTAGGGCAATATTTGATCAAATAAATTCGAATTCGGGCTTAAATGACCCCCTAAAAACGGTTCATTTTTCACCTCATCGGTTACAATCGATGGTCTTTTTTTAGCAAAGTGGATTTGGAAACTGACTTGAGGTTTTTATGGGTGGTTACAGTTGGATCTATTTGGATGAAAGGGTAAAAAGGTAATGTTAAAACATTCATGAAGCAAAATAATGAAACACGGTTTTCACATCTATCCTTTTTACTATAAGTGACATTGTTGAACCAGGATACTCTTTAAAAAAAATAATAATAATAATAAAAAGAAAGAAAGAAAAAAAAATGCCCCTTACTCATTTATACAATAAGCACACTTTCAAAATTTATAACATGTAAGTAAGACCACTAATCAATTTAATTGAGTAAAAACAAATTCTATTTTCTATAAAATTGATATTCAATGCAATTTATTACAAAAACCCATAATCATTTGAGAATTTGGCCATAGAAAATCAATAAATTATAATATGCAATTAGTTATTCACTTATGAGCCTAGAGAACTCATGAAATTCTAACAAGATTTAAATTACAAGCATCTTTTCAGTTGTTGATAACAAACAAGATTTATGTAGATTGCGTAATGGATAATAGCAAGGGATTGTGTTGAATTGTTTTCGTTGAATCGTATAGAACAATGTGATGATAGAAGAAATTTAGATTTGTTAGATTTTTTTATATTTGTTGTAGAATGTGCAAGTCACGTGGTTTGTCTTTATATATTCTACTGTTTTTACTTTCATATAGGAAATGAGGTGAATGCATGCTCTGAGTTTTTTTTTTTTTTTTTTTTTTTTTTTTTTTTTTTTTTTTTTGATTCTTTGCTTTCTCTGCATTTTGAGAAGAATGGAAGTTGTTCCAATGCTCGACTCTTTATTTCCATTCTCAAGTGTAACCAAACAAGAGATTCTTACCCTGTTTCTCCTCTTTCCATTCCACTCTAAGATATTACATACTAGAACTTTGTTGTTTCTTATGTGAAAACTTTGTTTCATTGTTTGTACTCAAAATAACTTGACTAGGAAACACATTGTTTGAGTAATTATCTGTTTACAAGTCCATTCCTTAAATTCAGATTGTGATGGAAAATCAATATCTTGAATTTAAATATCGTTTGTCATATCCCATAAATATGCCCGTTGGGTCAATGAAAAGGAAACCAATATTCATGTCTTAAGTACGGTAGATGCTAAAAGGCATTCGGATTCATCTGGATCGTAGAACAATGAGGTGGAAAATATGACAACAAATAAGTCTTTTGATTTTGTATCGAGTTTGGATGCTGCAAATATTTGAAATATTGTTACAAATAATCAAACCAATTTATCATTCAGAAAGAATGACTAATCCTTACGACTTGTTGTCACACATGTTGCTACTAATCTAACGGTTTGTCATAGTGAAAGATATGATTAAATGTTAAAGATAACCGTTAAGACATAGTGAAATGTCAAGAAAGCTCACACATATTGATGACGACAATTTATGTTGGTTTATGTAACTAACTTGAATGGTGTGATTGTCATCCAATGTGAGTTGTTGTCCATTTTGTTACATTGTACATATTTTGGTTGGGTGAAATTATTACATATTGATATTTTGTGATCATAATCATATAATAAAATTGGGATTACATTTGATTATACGATCTAAGATGTGTCGTATGTGTAGGCTTTACACAAGTACTATCTGAAGTGAATTTGAATTATGTGTCTTAAGGAAGAAGGTTAGTAGATGAAGCAACGAATAATTAGAATGATGCATCTTCTGTTCTTTTGCTTGATTCCTTGATCTATAGCATGCTAGACATGAAATTTGTTAATCATGATATGGAAAATAATTAACGTCAAACACCTAAGAGTGTGTGTACACAAATGTGAAACTTGTTTAGTGACAAATTTCTAAGTGTATTCGTTTCATATACTCAAAAGACAAATCTCTTAAACGAGATTGATGTTGAAAGGAAGAACCCTTTCTACAAGATCCTGAGATAGGTTCAATGTGGGAGATTCTGGCCAAGCTAGACTTCAAATGATGCCAATCAACATCTATTCAAAATAAAGGTGCACGTGTTACCCATTTGAAATACTCATGAATTATTTGGAGTACCACAATTACCGTTTGTTTAAAGCAAAACTTAATGACTATTTGATGGGTAATAAATGTTGTTAGTGACTGTTTGATTTCAAATCAATGAGTGGCTATGTATACACTCTTAAAATGTCATTAAATTTCGGATGTCTTAAAGACATAAATATAACTAGGTTCACGACGAAATCTAATTTTATTGTGATAGATAAATTTGGATGGAAGACAAAATGTCTACATTAAATAGAAAATGACGCAACAACGTGGCTGTAACACCCCCTAAAATCGATTAACGATAGCGAAAGACTTAACGGGGTATTACATAGTGGATCTTTGTCACAATCATAGTAAATGTTTGAAAACACATTTTATCATTCTTTTAAAATATTTGAGTACATAAATAGTTTTAGAAAGACAAATCATATCTTCGCAGATATGTTTTATTTAGTAGAATGATAAGGAAAATGTTTATTTTAGAAAACATGTGCTCGGGTTGATGCCCTTCTCCATGCCTTGATAATCCATGCCTTAATTACATGAGATAACATGCTAAAAGTCAACAAAAGTTGAGTGATGTCCATAGGTTTAAGTTTAAAGTTTGAACACAAGCAGGGGTGTTAATTGTATCGATAACCAATTAAAAAGTTTAAAAATCAAGTTTGTTATTGCATTAAGCTCATGACACGCAACGATTAAACAGGCATCAATGTGTGATGTAAACTAATATAATAGGGGTGCCCTCAGGATACGTCTTTGCCAGTAACCTATGAGTTGTTAAATATTGTGCGCCTAGTCGCTCATCCTAGCTAAACTAAACGGGGATTGTCAGTCCCAAATAGACCTGTTAATACAAATATCGCCTAAAAACGTTATTTATATTTTACGATCTTTGCTAAGTTTTGTTAACGACAAAATGTAAACTTTAGTTTTTAGTAAAACATACTTTTAGTTTAAAGACTTGCATAATTAGACATTTGCTACATTTTACATTTCACATAAAACGCAACACTTTTTATATTTCTTAAAATAGAAAAATGTTAACATCACATCATACATTTATGGTAAGTTTGTGTGTTTGACTTACCATAACCTCTTACACATTTTTGGAAGCATTCCACTTTTGATTCAATGTGTTTGACTAGAATTTAGTTGATGTGACTTTTGTTGTTTTGGGAAGATTTATTGCAAAACCTTCTGTCAGCCCGGCGGAACCCTGGAGGTACACGGGCGGAACCCATCTGAGGGATCCGCCGTATCCGCCAGGACTGCTGAATGTTTTGCTATAAATACCAAGCCATTTGTTTGTATTTAGGTTTTATCACTTCACATTATATTTCACACACATACATTCATATCATTCATCTAACCCCTTAACATTTCATTCTCATGTGAAGTTTCTTTTGTAGCAAAGAAGTTCACAAGTTCATATAAAGTTACAAGTATTCAACACAACGTTGCAAGACTTGTTAGCTTAGCATCGTGTAGACTTTCTGTAGTTTACACTTCATTTGATTGTGTGTTTTCAGTTGTGATCGGTTAGTATTTTAGGCCTTAAAATACATAGTGTGATGGGAGTTGTTGTACCCTTGTAAAAGAACTAACGGGAGTGGTTGTACCCTTGTAAAAGAACTCGACATCTAGCTTAGTGTCGGTAATCGTGTAAGCGACATGTAAGGTTTTCTCCGCCGGTGAAAGGAGCTTGTTGACTAGTGAAAGAAACTCTCGAGTTGGATACTCGGGGCGTGGACGTAGGGCAAGGAAAAAGAGTCCTTGTAGCCGAACCACGATAAATACTCGTGTTGTGGTTTGATCAATTCTTTCTTTATACTTGCATGTTATATATTGTCGTTGTGTTCATATCTTTGATTAAACGGAAAGTTTCAAAAGATAATTAAACGAAAAACCGGTAAAACTATTCAACCCCCCTTCTAGTTTTCCACAAGATCTATTCCCAGATATTCACGTTCACTTGCAAGTGATTAAGGTTCATGATCGAGGGGCTTTTGGCAATAGCTACTTAAGCAATAAAAACATCAGGCATAGCATGTATCTCCCTAAAAAAGAGTTTAAAAGTTTAAAGAGTGGGCTATAAATACACACCTGGATAGCTCGGTAGTACTAGTATCGTTATTCAAATGATGGGTGGAAACGGCTTCAACACACAACCTAAGTAAAATATATGGCAAGTTTTCAGAGTTTGATAGTCTAAGTTCAGTTTATCGCGAAAGTTGTTTATTATAGCATATGGTTTTGTTACTTGACTCATAGCAATTTAAACGTGCGTGTTTAAATGCCTGAAGTTCAAGAACAAACGTTATATTTAAAAATATAATCGTGAGCATGTTCTTGTTGACGTAGTGAAGAGATTTTACGAAAAAGAACGAGGTCGGTAGTTGGTAAAACCAACTTCGGGTTTAAGCTTTGGTTAATCGTTTTAATTATTTTCTTATCGTATTTTATATATATATATATATATATATATATATATATATATATATATATATATATATATATATATATATATACTTATATATCAGTAAAATACGAAATGTGACGATAGGTGTCGTAAGGTTACGAAGGACGGTGTGAATAATAAGACGGTTGATAGGTGTCGAAAAATGAAATAGGTTTTGAGAGAATGTGTTAATTGTTAAAAGTTTTATGTTTATTATTTTCGTTATTACGTTATATATATATATATATATATATATATATATATATATATATATATATATATATATATATATATATATATTTATTTTTAACGAAAAGTGCTTGATCGAATCGGTTTTATCTAAAATACTTATCTATACTACTATATAATGTATTTGGGACTATTCTATAATTAGAAAGGCTTAAAAATTCAGACTTTTACTTACTAATTATGGAAACAACCACCCCTAACAATCACCCCCAACAATTTATAACCACTTCAAAAACCACCACCAACAACCACTTTCCACCACCCCACCTCCCTCCTCTTCACCCAAACAATCCGCCCCCGCATCGCGCGGGCACCTTTCTAGTGTATATATATATATATATATATATATATATATATATATATATATATATATATATATATATATTATAATATTTATATTTTATTAAAAACGTTTATGTTTTAGAAAAGTTTACATTTTAACCCCCTAATGGCATAACTTTACACCGTTAGTCCAAAACGATTTATAATTCCATTTCTAATCCAAAACTATTTTATATTTACATTTTATACCCAAAACTTTCTAGATTTACAGTTTTCATCCCAAGATGTCAAAATGACAGTTTTCACCATAAGTTTCCATTTTGACAGTTTTAGTCCCTCGACTTCAAAACTTTTGCAAATTTAGTCCAAAACTCACAAACTTCAAAACTTAATCTTTTTATTTTCTAAATAAGTTTAAAACAGCTTATTTAAGTTTTAAAACAGCTTATTTCCCAAAAAGAACTTATTTCGAGTTTAATGGGCCTTTATCGAGCTTAACTTAAGGCACGTTAAGGTTTTTCAATTCAATGGACTAGGAAAACATTTGGGCTTAGCATTAGGCTCATTTTTGGACTCTAAAAAGTTTAGAAAACAGCTTGTAAACCCAGCTTATCTCATAAGCTTATTTTCGACTTATTGGGCTTATAAGCCCAAAAAATGTTTTAAGTTTTAAGAAAACGCGACTAGCTATGGGGTTAAATGAGGGACAAAATAAGTTTGTGAGAGTGAGTTATTTATGTGTCTCATTAGTTTATCATGTAAACTAATAGGTTAAGCCTTAAAAACACTATGTCGTGTGTATAGTTTAGGAAATACGAGACCAAAGTGTGTCGACATTAACCAAGCCAAAAACAGTTTTTATCAAAATATTTTCTAAGTCTTTTAAGGGTTTATACGTATAGGTCAAGGTAACCTAGGAACGTGTTATATATTGTGCTTATAAGTGTTTATTAACTAAATGTGCCTTACTAAACTTAGTTTATAACGTGTTAAATTTATGATTTAGCTAATAATAAGTATATGTTACAACTTAATATTAACGAGAAATTAGCTAAAGTAAATAAAATAAAACGTGAGGAACTACTAGAAAGGGGACGAGTTTGGCTCACCTCACCAAGATTTGGTGGAGTAGAACGAGACTTGGAGGCTTAGAAACGAACAAGGAAGGCTTGAACTTGACTCCCACGTACACACAAGTTACCCAACGTGTATAATTACTTGATACGAGCCTTCCAAAGGCTTACCAAAGTATACGTTCACCAAAAGCACTTAGAAGTGAGTTTGTGAGTGGAGGTGAGATTTAAAAATGTGCATGGCTCGTACACATGCATGTAAGCATGTATATATACATGAGAGACTTGCGAAACGTGGTAAACATGGACTTGGGGACCGAGGGAGTAAGGTACGAGGTATAGGAACTCAAATAGTGAGGTAATGATGGCGAATCGTCCTTGTGGGTATACGAGCAAAAAGAGAAGGAGCCAAAAGAAGTTCATGTTTGCGTTTGGACTTGGAAATATGTGTTCAACAAGGGGAGGTGATGACTCTCATGCAAATAGTGTGGTGGGTGCAAGTTTTCGTCTTTGTGGAGTGTGTGTCGAGAGAAGCAACAAAGAAAACATGGAAGGAAGTTGAGAGTAATAGTTTTAAAGGAAATCAATTCCTTTTAAACTATTCTTGACCTATGTATAGTTCTCATGGCTGCCACATGAGCCAAAATGAGTAGCATGTGGAGAGGGTTACACGTATGGTCCTTGTGGTATAGTATACGAAGGAAAAACAACAAGAAAACATCATTGTTGCTTGTTGTGACTTGTTTGTGGGTTTGTAGAAGGTCAATACATAATAAAACGTGTTTAAAGAGTTTTGAGTAACTTTGGCACCAAGTTTAGAAAGATACGAGAGGTTGTGAACTCGAAAATGGATTTTTGATTTTTGTGGACACGCAAAAATGAGGCTGAGCTTTGTTTGATTTTCGATAGGGAGAAATATTTGTCACATATGATTCATGGGTAGGAGGTGTAACGAGAGGTGCAAAAATATATAGGAGTCGTTTGTAAAAATTTCATGTACGCGAGGCAAAGTGAAAAGGGTGTGAGGTGGTTTCGAAAACTATTAAAAGGATTTGGGCTTGAGTTTGGTTTTTGGCTTATGGCGAGGACCAGGCCCAAGGAAAAAGAGAAAACAAATTAAAGGGTCCATTTGGCTGTGCTTGTGTGTGGCAGATTTGGGCTGAGGCCCAATGGGATTTACAGGCCCAATAGGTTGTCTCGAAAGTCGTGTCAGAGTTAGGAGTAGTTACTGAGCATTCGTGGAAATTTTTGTGAGCTCGGGTATTCATTAGGACGTATTTGGTTAGTTATCGGAATATATATATATATATATATATATATATATATATATATATATATATATATATATATATAAATATTATGTTACTAAATAAACTTTAATTATAAAAATTATTTCGCGATACTTAGATTATCTAGGTTCGTGTGTAAGTGCGTTCCAAGATAAACGGTGATCACAAATGACGTTGTGATTATAAAAGTGTATCTCGACTAACAAACAAAAATTTTGTTATCGATAAAAACAGTTTTTATTTATCGTAATGATTCGTAAATCATGAGTTTGCATTTACTATTTAGGAGGGAAAATTACGGGTGGTTACAGTACATACCCCTTACAGTGAATTCCGTCCCAGAATTCAAGATGAAACGGTCGTCGGTGATGCCTAGGAGAAGAGGTGTGGGTATTTGTCGCGGATTTGGTCTTCGCATTCCCATGTGTACTCCGGTCCTCGCTTCGAGTTCCAGCGAACTTTAACAATGGGGATGCGATGGTGTTTCAGTTGTTTGACCTCCCTATCCATGATCTCCAAGGGTTCTTCCGTAAAGACAAGATTGTCGTCGAGCTGAATCTCTTTCTAAGGGATAACAAGAGATTCATCGGACAAGCATTTCTTTAGGTTCGATACATGGAAGGTGTCGTGCACTCGGTTAAGTTCTATGGGTAGTTCTAGTTTGTAAGCAACCGGTTCTATCCTTTCTAGGATCCTAAAGGGACCATTATACCTAGGGTTTATTTTTCCACATTTTTCGAAATGTATCATTCCTTTCCAAGGAGATACCTTTAACATGACCTTGTCTCCTATTTGGAATTCCATGGGTTTTTGTCTTACGTCAGCATAACTCTTCTGCCTGTCTCTGGCAGCTTGTAGACGTTGTTTGATATTTACTATCTTTTTCGTTGTCTCATGAACGAGATCGGGCCCGGTAAGTTGTGTCTCTCCAACTTCGGCCCAACAGATAGGTGATCTGCACTTTCGACCGTAAAGTGCTTCGAAGGGTGCTGCCTTAATACTGGCATGGAAACTGTTGTTGTAGGAAAACTCGGCCAAAGGTAGGTGTCTATCCCAACCTTTTCCGAAGTCGATAGCGCATGCCCATAGCATGTCTTCTAGGGTTTGGATGGTTCTCTCACTCTGTCCATTGGTTTGGGGGTGATAAGCCGTGCTCATATCTAATTTGGTTCCCAAGGATTTTTGCAAAGTCTTCCAAAAATGAGAGGTGAAACGGCTATCTCAGTCTGAGATGATTGAAATAGGCACTCCATGTCGTGACACTATTTCTTTGAGGTATAACTGCACGAGCGTACTCATCTCGTCAGTTTCTTTGATCGGTAGGAAGTGAGCGGATTTGGTTAGGCGATCCACTATGACCTAGATGGTATCTAAACCAGTGGAGATCTTGGGTAGTTTGGTGATGAAGTCCATGGTAATACGCTCCCATTTCCATTCGGGTATCTCGGGTTGGGTTAGTAACCCTGAAGGTTTTTGGTATTCTGCCTTTATTCGTGAACAAGTCAAACATTTCCCGACAAACTCAGCAATGTTGGCTTTCATGTTTGGCCACCAGTAAAGTTTCTTTAGGTCGTGGTACATTTTGTCAGAACCGGGGTGGATGGAGTATTTTGACTTGTGAGATTCATGCATGATGAGGTCTCTTATAACTCCATAGAGAGGAATCCAACTTCTCTCTTTGAAACAGGGCGTTCCATCAGCTCGTTTCACAAAACCGTTGGGGTTTTCTGGCATGCCATAATTCTTTTCCTTAGGTCGGTTGGTTTCCTTAAGGGCTTCAGTTTGTGTGTTGGGTATTTGGGAAGGAAGGGGTGAAGAGATGGTTATTCCTAATGATCTAACCCTAAGAGATTTAAGTCGTTCCTTCCGACTTAAGGCATCTGCCACAATGTTGGCTTTACCGAGGTGATAACGAATTTCACAGTCGTAGTCACTAAGTAATTCTAACCATCTACGTTGTCTCATGTTTAGTTCCTTCTGGTCTAAGATGTGTTGTAGGCTTTTGTGGTCGGTGTATACGGTGTATTGTGTGCCACACAGGTAGTGTCTCCATAACATAAGGGCGAATACAACGGCTCCTAATTCTAGGTCGTGGGTTGTATAGTTCTCCTCGTGTTTTTTAAGTTGTCGTGAGGCGTAAGCTATCACTTTGTTTCGCTGCATTAATATGGCTCCTAAACCGTGATACGAAGCATCACAGTATACCACGAAGTCCTCACTTCCTTCGGGTAATGCCAATATTGGTGTTTCACAAAGCTTTCACTTCAGGAGACGGAAGGCTGAGTCGTGTTTTTCTTCCCAAACAAATTTCTTGTTCTTCAGAGTCAGTTCGGTCAAGGGCTTCGAGATTTTTGAAAATCCTTCAATGAATCTCCTGTAGTAGCCGGCAAGACCCAAGAATTGGCGAATCTCGGTGGGGTTGGTTGGAGATGCCCAATCTTTCACGGCTTCGATCTTGGCGGGGTCTACATGAATACCTTGACTATTGACAATATGCCCAAGAAATTGTAGGGTGCAGATCTAGAAACCGCATTTCAAGAATTTGGCATACAATCGCTATCTCCTAAGTAATTCCATGATTGTCCTCAGATGGATTGCATGTTCGTTCTCATTGCGGGAGTAGATTAGGATGTCGTAGATGAACACAATTATGAAGTTTTCCAAGTATGGTTTGAATACTCGGTTCATGAGATCCATGAATACAGCAGGTGCATTGGTTAAACCAAGTGGCATTACTAGGAACTCGTAGTATCCGTAACGGGTTCTGAAGGCGGTTTTGGGAATATCCTCTTCCCGGACTCTAAGTTGGTGGTAACCTGAATGCAAGTCGATATTTGAGTATACACTCGATCCTTGCAACTGATCAAACAAGTCGTCGATCCTGGTGTAACAATTCACATTTTCAGGTTAATTACTATTCCCGGAAAATTTTACTATTCACTTTTACTATTCATTTTTCCCGAAATTTGATTTTTGTTTCTTGGCCTCGAGTGATAAATCATTTCTATGGCAAATTAAAAGTTTGACATTCAACAGATCATTTTCGTGAAAGTTATTAAGGAATTACACGTTTTAGGGTAAAACGTCATTCAAAAATTCTACGCACAACGAAACTCGACCGCGTTAAGTGACCCCGCATCAGAAAAATGTTTAGTACTCTCATGATTAATTTGAGAATTAATCATGACTGAGAAAAATATGACCAAATAAACCTCGGCCGTGAGAAACAGGAATTCTCGTTTTTAAGCACTTTTACTTAGCCGTGACCTTAGCCTATACCTGCACCGTGTTTCTAAGATGATTTGAGTTTTCAACTTATTAGAAAAAGTCAACATATTTTTCCCTCCTCCTTTGACCAAAAATCATTCCTTGATTTTATAAGTCATTCCTTAATTTTTAGGCTTACGGTTTTATGTCTAAAAGACATTTAATACCAACCGACACTAGACTGAGCCCAGCCTAAACATTATAAGTCATTTTAAGTCATTAGTATCCTATTAGAAAGTTACATTTTACTTTTCTAAATTTTACGCAACTTTCGTACGTTTTACGTATTACGCGTTTTAGACCCGTGTTTCCAGTTTTAGCAGGGTTTGAGCACCCTAATAGAACCTACCACTCATTTTATATTTTATTATGGAGTATATTGATAAGTTCTAGCATATTTATAAGTTTCATATTTTTAGGATACCCGGTTTTACGTTTCGTGACTTAACAACTTACGGTTAGCATTTTACGGGTCCAAAACTAGTCACATAAGTAGGATAATATCATCCAAGACCAAGTCATCCCTCCTTATCCATTCCAAACCGACTTAGGGGGGGGGAAGTCATCCCTTGTGTGTCATGATCTCATGCCTTAAGCCCTAGGATCCATACATGTGTAAAACTTGCTAAGAAAGCTTCCTAAATATCCTAAAAACTAACCTCCTCAATGAACCTTCCTAGGCACCTTCCTAACCTCCTCTTCATAGTATAAATACAAGCTTAATCTCTTGCTTTCTTCATAAAAAAAACGCCACACATAAATCCCTAGCACCATGATCCTTTGATCTTCAAACTACAAGTTACACTACAAAGTTCAAGGTCTTAGTATTCTCTACCTAGTTCTTAAGTTTGTTTGGTGATTCCATGGTTGAATTAGGAGCTACACAAGGTGATTAGGGGCTGAAGTTAAATGGTTTTCACAAGGTCTATATCAAGGCTAGCAAGGGTTACAAGAGTTGTGGTGAAGGGTTTACAAGCATAGGTTTAGTGTCCTAGTTTCATACTTGACTTCCTTTCTTTAGAAAGCCAAAAGTTGTAAGAAACCCTATTACACTTTCTTGCTCAATATCATTTTCATGCTTATTATGTTTCTTTCATGCTATATATGGTCTTTGAATTGTGTTCATGATGTATAAAAACTAATAAAACAAGTTATGTATATATATGTTAACTTATGATATTTAAACAAGTAAACTAGTGACTTTTATGGAGAACCATGACCAAAATAGTATAACTATGATATGAAACACTTACATACTGTTAAAGAGGACTTAACAAGGAAAACATAGCAATTTGAGTCACCCAAAACGAGTACACGAGTCAAAAGATACGGCCAAAAGAAGTTAGCAAAACCAAAACGCCGAAACTGCCGATACCTACTGTTTTGCATTCTGCCATTTTGAAATTCACCCTTCTGGTTCGATTCATCAAAAAGTTAAAACATGAAAGTTGTCCGGAACACCGTTTTCATTCAGGATTAAAGAAGTTCGAGCCCTGAAAATGCTTTCTGAGTGATATTTTCTTCAAATTCTTAACAGCCCATTTTTATACCAAAGTTACTATATAATGATTATAATTAGATAAGACCAAGAGGTCTAATGACCTAAAGCCAAGACCACAACCATGGCTAAAGCCAAGGTTGAGTCTCAAGACCATGGTAATAATGACCAAGGTCACGGCAAAGCCACGGCTAAAGACCATATAACTTTTAAAGATCAAAACTTATATATATGTTATCAAATACTACAATAGTAGGGAGCCTCATGTGAGGAGTTCATTAAGTAAGCCGTCGAGATGAGTTGTGGATTTACGAATTAAAGTGTCCTGGCTCCTCGAACATTTACTCCATGACTTCTGAATTATGTCGGTCCGAACGGTAGTAAGAGATATACAAACTA
Source organism: Artemisia argyi (assembly GCA_030686995.1). Lineage (NCBI taxonomy): Eukaryota > Viridiplantae > Streptophyta > Magnoliopsida > Asterales > Asteraceae > Artemisia > Artemisia argyi. The sequence continues at coordinate 55,393,965 of CM060701.1, forward strand.
TACATGTTTCATAAACCATTTATATTCAAAGACTTACACTATATACTAAGTACTACATCATGAACATTATGCAAGACATATATAGGCAATTCTTCGTATTCTTAGACGTTACTCCAAACCTAAGTCGCAACGTTCTATTATAGGCTGCTCTTAGAGACTTTCGCGATTCGACTACCACTTTCATTTCTCATTACATAGACTTAAGGTGAGTCATAGCCCCTACTCTTTTCATACTTGTTTTAAACTCTTTTGGGGAGATACATGCTTAAACTACTTGCTTTCTCTTTTACTAAAGACAATTTTACTCATATGCTATGCTATACTTTTATACTCTTAAACATGATGTGTAGTTTTATTACGATATGTGCCTTAATGTGTTATACCTATTCTATGCGCTATATTCTTTAACTACTGTTTAACTCCTAGATGGAGCCGATGGAGAGGTATTGATAGTACTATCGGGCTGACGCCCCCACCATTGCCATATATTCCTGGCCTTGGGTGAATATAATCCAGCTTTGAAGCATTTGTGCTTATTCTTATGAAGCATTTGTGCTTATTCTTGTCAAGAGGTTCAGTAGGCAATGATACTTTATATTAAGCGTGCATATATCGTATACACATATATTGAAATCATGATATACTTTAGCAGTGGGTTATGAACACACAGGTTGCAAGTGTTGTTATGGGCGGGACTTACAACTGAGTGGATTCACGATGCCTTTGTTGTGCGAATATTCTTTAAAGACTTTTCAACTGTTTTAAGACAAACTCTATGAACTCACCAACCATTGTGTTGACACTTTAGCATGTTTATCTCAGGTTAGTAAGGCGATAGCTAGTGTGTGGAACTTAGAGTCAAGCTGCATATTCTGAAGACTTACGCTTTTATCATTTACCATTCAAAACTTTGTATACATTTATGTATCATACTTTGGAATCTCATGTTTGTAACTTTGAATTCATTAATCGAATGGTAACTTTTCAAAACGTCTCATTTAGAATTCGTTTTCTATAACTTGTACTTTGTATTATGAAGTAGCACCCTCAGTGACACAGTCTTCCGCTGCGGTATTTTGGGGGTGTTACAGATTGGTACCAGAGCCTTGGTTATAGAGAACTAGGTTGCATTTAGTTCCTAGACTATAACTGCTATATACGTTAGGACTCTCCTCTTTATTTTCCTTACACACACTACATACGCACACGCTTCTTGGTAGTTGTTGGTTTAGTTCCACGCTGTTAGATGATGTGACTTTAGTATTATAAGGAGCCCCAGAGTTTAGTCGAGTCATTAAAAACTTGGAGCTCAGTAATAACTAATTATTTAACTTGATCTTGTGACAGTTCTTGTTTGATGAGACACAAGATTTGAGTTAAATAATATTATTGCTTAGCTTTAGGGATTTGATGACTTGATTATCTTACTATCGGCCTCAGAAGGCGGATTTTGTGTCGGAAATTCTTAAGTAGGATGTTTTAGAATCTCCTTATGTAAATGGATTGGGACGCCTCTTCATTTAAATAAAGAAATTGTAAATCACCGAACCATAAGTTTATGAGACCTTACTTACATAAATTTGGACGCTTCTTTATGTAAATAATGTGTTATAAATAAGTGGGCTTAATTGTAGCCGATACGACTCCTTAACCAGAACCTTAGACGAATCAGAGTAAACACCACTATATTAGAGATCCCGAATTCTCTTAGACACACCGTAAGTAGTTAACATCAACTGAACTTCGGGACGAAGTTCTCCTTAAGGGGTAGAGACTGTAACAATTCACATTTTCAGGTTAATTACTATTCCCGGAAAATTTTACTATTCGCTTTTACTATTCACTTTTACTATTCATTTTTCCCGAAATTTGATTTTTGTTTCTTGGCCTCGAGTGATAAATCATTTCTATGGCAAATTAAAAGTTTGACATTCAACAGATCATTTTCGTGAAAGTTATTAAGGAATTACACGTTTTAGGGTAAAACGTCATTCAAAAATTCTACGCACAACGAAACTCGACCGCGTTAAGTGACCCCGCATCAGAAAAATGTTTAGTACTCTCATGATTAATTTGAGAATTAATCATGACTGAGAAAAATATGACCAAATAAACCTCGGCCGTGAGAAACAGGAATTCTCGTTTTTAAGCACTTTTACTTAGCCGTAACCTTAGCCTATACCTGCACCGTGTTTCTAAGATGATTTGAGTTTTCAACTTATTAGAAAAAGTCAACATATTTTTCCCTCCTCCTTTGACCAAAAATCATTCCTTGATTTTATAAGTCATTCCTTGATTTTTAGGCTTACGGTTTTATGTCTAAAAGACATTTAATACCAACCGACACTAGACTGAGCCCAGCCTAAACATTATAAGTCATTTTAAGTCATTAGTATCCTATTAGAAAGTTACATTTTACTTTTCTAAATTTTACGCAACTTTCGTACGTTTTACGTATTACGCGTTTTAGACCCGTGTTTCCAGTTTTAGCAGGGTTTGAGCACCCTAATAGAACCTACCACTCATTTTATATTTTATTATGGAGTATATTGATAAGTTCTAGCATATTTATAAGTTTCATATTTTTAGGATACCCGGTTTTACGTTTCGTGACTTAACAACTTACGGTTAGCATTTTACGGGTCCAAAACTAGTCACATAAGTAGGATAATATCATCCAAGACCAAGTCATCCCTCCTTATCCATTCCAAACCAACTTAGGGGGGGGGGGAAGTCATCCCTTGTGTGTCATGATCTCATGCCTTAAGCCTTAGGATCCATACATGTGTAAAACTTGCTAAGAAAACTTCCTAAATATCCTAAAAACTAACCTCCTCAATGAACCTTCCTAGGCACCTTCCTAACCTCCTCTTCATAGTATAAATACAAGCTTAATCTCTTCCTTTCTTCATAAAAAAAAAGCCACACACAAATCCCTAGCACCATGATCCTTTAATCTTCAAACTACAAGTTACACTACAAAGTTCAAGGTCTTAGTATTCTCTACCTAGTTCTTAAGTTTGTTTGGTGATTCCATGGTTAAATTAGGAGCTACACAAGGTGATTAGGGGCTGAAGTTAAATGGATTTCACAAGGTCTATATCAAGGCTAGCAAGGGTTACAAGAGTTGTGGTGAAGGGTTTACAAGCATAGGTTTAGTGTCCTAGTTTCATACTTGACTTCCTTTCTTTAGAAAGCCAAAAGTTGTAAGAAACCCTATTACACTTTCTTGCTCAATATCATTTTCATGCTTATTATGTTTCTTTCATGCTATATATGGTCTTTGTATTGTGTTCATGATGTATAAAAACTAGTAAAACAAGTTATGCATATATATATGTTAACTTATGATATTTAAACAAGTAAACTAGTGACTTTTATGGAGAACCACGACCAAAATAGTATAACTATGATATGACACACTTACATACTGTTAAATAGGACTTAACAAGGAAAACATAGCAATTTGAATCACCCAAAACGAGTACACGAGTCAAAAGATACGGCCAAAAGAAGTTAGCAAAACCAAAACCCCGAAACTGCCGATACCTACTGTTTTGCATTTTGCCATTTTGAAAGTCACCCTTCTGGTCCGATTCATCAAAAAGTTAAAACACTAAAGTTGTCCGGAACGCCGTTTTCGTTCAGGATTAAAGAAGCTCGAGCCCTGAAAACGCTTTCTGAGTGATATTTTCTTCAAATTCTTAACAGCCCATTTTTAGACCAAAGTTACTATATAATGATTATAATTAGAAGAGACCAAGAGGTCTAATGACCTAAAGCCAAGACCACAACCATGGCTAAAGCCAAGGTTGAGTCTCAAGACAATGGTAACAATGACCAAGGTCACGGCAAAGCCACGGCTAAAGACCATATAACTTTTAAAGATCAAAACTTTTATATATGTTATCAAATACTACAATTGTAGGGAGCCTCATGTGAGGAGTTCATTAAGTAAGCCATCGCGATGAGTTGTGGATTTACGAATTAAAGTGTCCTGGCTCCTCGAACGTTTAATCCATGACCTCTGAATTATGTCGGCCCGAACGGTAGTAAGAGATATACAAACTATACATGTTTCATAAACCATTTATATTCAAAGACTTACACTATATACTAAGTACTACATCATGAACATTATGCAAGACATATATAGGCAATTCTTCGTATTCTTAGATGTTACTCCAAACCTAAGTCGCAACGTTCTATTATAGGCTGCTCTTAGAGACTTTCGCGATTCGACTACCACTTTCATTTCTCATTACATAGACTTAAGGTGAGTCATCGCCCCTACTCTTTTCATACTTGTTTTAAACTCTTTTGGGGAGATACATGCTTAAACTACTTGCTTTCTCTTTTACTAAAGACAATTTTACTCATATGCTATGCTATACTTTTATACTCTTAAACATGATGTGTAGTTTTATTACGATATGTGCCTTAATGTGTTAAACCTATTCTATGCGCTATATTCTTTAACTACTGTTTAACTCCTGGATGGAGCCGATGGAGAGGTATTGATAGTACTATCGGGCTGACGCCCCCACCATTGCCATATATTCCTAGCCTTGGGTGAATATAATCCAACTTTGAAGCATTTGTGCTTATTCTTATGAAGCATTTGTGCTTATTCTTGTCAAGAGGTTCAGTAGGCAATGATTCTTTACATTAAGCGTGCATATATCGTATACACATATATTGAAATCATGATATACTTTAGCAGTGGGTTGTGAACACACAGGTTGCAAGTGTTGTTATGGGCGGGACTTGCAACTGAGTGGATTCACGATGCCTTTGCTGTGCGAATATTCTTTAAAGACTTTTCAACTGTTTTAAGACAAACTCTATGAACTCACCAACCATTGTGTTGACACTTTAGCATGTTTATCTCAGGTTAGTAAGGCGATAGCTAGTGCGTGGAACTTAGAGTCAAGCTGCATATTCTGAAGACTTACGCTTTTATCATTTACCATTCAAAACTTTGTATACATTTATGTATCATACTTTGGAATCTCATGTTTGTAACTTTGAATTCATTAATCGAATGGTAACTTTTCAAAACGTCTCATTTAGAGTTCGTTTTCTATAACTTGTACTTTGTATTATGAAGTAGCACCCTCAGTGACACAGTCTTCCGCTGCGGTATTTTGGGGGTGTTACACCTGGGTAATGGATATTGATTCTTTACCATGAGTTTGTTCAATTCCCGGTAATCGATACACATTCTGAACGATCCGTCTTTCTTCTTAACGAATAAGACAGGTGCTTCCCAAGGTGATGAACTTGGTCGGATAAAACCTTTATCTGATAATTCTTTCAGTTGTTCAGATAGTTCCTGATGCGTGGGAATTGCACCAGGTTTTACCTCTCGGGAAGCTTACAACCCCCACCAGGCAGTGTACCTGATCGTTGTAGTATAGTATAGTGATAAGTACCGGGGGATTGATCGTTCAACTCAGGAATAGTGTCGCTAGGATTAGAAAGCCTAAAAACTAGGTCTAGAGGTGAGGGATGATTCTTTTTGTATTTTTATATTTTACGAAAAGCAAGTAAAATCTCGGGTTTTGGAAGAGTGGGCGGAATTAGTTGATAATCAACTAACCCAATAACTAAAGATGCAATCAAAATAAAATAACAAAAATGTAAATAAAGCAAATTAAACTAGTGGTGAGAACAATAAATGGGAAAGTTGTGTTTACTTAGATTTCATTACTCCCTAGATATCTTTTACAAGTTGATAGTTTGTTACAGTTGCGTGGATGACGGGTTATATTCCTTAATACCAATCGTGGGGTGGCGTACGTACTTCCCCAACTCTATAAGCTCCTACTTCACTCCTATGTCGAGCCTGCAAGAAGCTCCTAACATGGGATCATTAGAATTCGCTCATGCATTAAATACAACCATAAAAACCTAGTATGCTGATACGTGGGAATCGCACCAGGCTTTACCTCTCAAGGGATCTTGAGAAGCTTACAACCTCCACCAGGCAGTGTACCTGATCGTTGTAGTATAGTATAGTGACAAGTACCGGGGGATTGATCGTTCAGCTAGGAATAGTGTCGCTAGGATTAGAAAACCTAAATACTAGTTCTAGAGATGAGGGATGATTCTTTTTTGTATTTTTATATTTTTATGAAAGCAAATTAAAATCTTGGGTTTGAAGGATATGGGCGGAATTAGTTGCTAGTCAACTAACCCAATACTAAGATGCAATCAAAATAAAATACTAAAAATGAAAATAAACTAATTTAAACTAAGGTTGTGAGCAATAAGTGGGAGAAATGTGTTTACTTAGATTTCACTACTCCCTAGATATCTTTTACACGTTAGTTACTTGTTATAGTTGCGTGGATGACAGATTGTATTCCTTAATACCATTCATGGGGTGGCGTACTTACTTCCCCAATCCTATGAGTGCCTACTTCACTCCTATGTCGAGCCTGCAAGAAGCTCCTAACATGGGATCATTAGAATTCACTCATGCATTAAATACAACCAATAAAACCTAGTACACATCGGTTCATGTTTCCTAAGACGTTCAAGCATGTTACCTGAAGATCTGCCAGTTTTCTTAAGCCTAACATTGAAATCATTCATCCAATACAACCATAAACAAGTAATCAACACATAATCAACATCTAGGTTTCATTAGATCTAAGCAAACACAAGATAAATCTAGCCTAGCATGGTGGAATCAAGACAAGCACAAGATATAGACAACCAACACATAGACATATTGATTGAATTAAGAAAAGACTTATCTTAATAACACATGTAAGGATTCAAGGGTTGAAAACCCTTGAAAAGCTGTAAAATTCGTATATGGTTCGGCCTTAGGGTTTCTCCAAACTTGTTCCTCTCTAATGAATGAAAATTAGAAAACTATATATAGATATTAGAGGCTGAAGGCGTCAAGAACAAATGGGTGACGTCGTCATCTCGCCGCCAAAATAATCCTCGGACTGCCTTGATCTACATCTGATGCCGTCATGTTGTCCATTTTTGCAGGCCGTCACACTTTTAACTCTTGACGCTCTACTTGTGACGCCTTCATTTCTGTACTGGGTCGTCATGGTATTTACTCTTGACGCCGTCAGGAAAGTACTCTTGACGCCGTCACACACTGTTCCCAGCATGGAAAATTAAGTCTTTGGCGTTTTCTTCACTTTTATGCTCCAAAAACGTCCGAATTGCTTCCTTTTCTAGATTTCACTCCCAAAGTACCTGAAATCACAAAAGGAACGATTTAGGGCAATATTTGATCAAATAAATTCAATTCCGGGCTTAAATGACCCCCTAAAAACGGATCATTTTTCACCTCATCATATGCATTGGTTCATGCTTCTTAAGACGTTCAAGCAAGTTACCCTATGGAAGTCTGCCAGTTTTTTAAGCCTAACATCGAAATCATCCATCCATTACAACTATAAACAAGCAATCAACCCATAATCAACATATAGGTTTCACTACATGTAAGCAAACACACAAGAGATCTAGCCTAGCATGTTGAAATCAAGACAAGCGTAAGATATATTCAAACAACACATAGACATATTGAATGAATTGAAAGGATACTTATCTTAATTGTAACACCCCCAAAATTTGATACAGCGGAAGACTCAACAAGCTTTCGGGGTGCTACGGGGATTGGTATCCAACACAAGAAAATATAGAACGAGATAAAGTAAACATAATAAAAACACAACCAAAACGGGGTTTTAAGGTTTACATTTATCCCAACATCATTCAGAGTCAGGCCCAAAATAAAATAACAGTAGGTCCAAATTTAGTTACCAGAGTTTAGAAAAATAGATCCATAAACCATGAGCCTTGGCCGAGCCTTCCATTCCAAGCATGCATCTCATCACTTAATTACCTGAGAAAACGTGCTAAAAGTCAGCTTTCGCTGGTGAGATCATAGGTTTAAATTCATCTAACAATATAGTGGACATATACGCAAAACGCTTGCTAGCTAGACTAAGGATTCACTAAAAGCCTGCGGATACCCTCCGCTCCAACCTAACACACGGATACCCTCCGTTCTAACATAGATATTCGGGTAACCCCCGCAATACCAATAAATACTCGGATAACCTCCGAAGTATTAATAACCTATAGGTGCACGCTACAGTATCTAAGTAAGCCAACCTTGAATAGTACACACGAAACCGTGCGACTAAAGCTGACAATTCACCAATAACCAAATAAGCCAACCTTGAATAGTACACACAACAAATATGTGACTAAAGTTGACAATCCATCAATAACCAAATAAGCCAACCTTGAATAGTACACACAAAATGTGTGACTAAAGCTGACAATATATCCTAGTCCATACGCATAGCAAGTTTAGAAAGCATATAAAAGCGATAATAGTCCACATAAAATAATTTGCACGTTTCTCACCCCAAGTATTGAAAACATAGTTCAAGATTAAAAAGTGGGGCTATGACTCACCTCAAGTCCAGAAAATAGCAAGAAGAAGTCGGTAGAAATAAGATGTATAATAACTCACGAAACAGCAACTACGGACTCGGCACGACCTAACAATATTAACTCGTTCAGAAATCATTTCCTCAAATTCAGAATATTCCCAAACCCGGACGAGAATCCGTTTTATTTCCGAAAATCCATTTCGTATTAGTTTTACGTTTGGTATCCATACGGGTGGTGGGTCGACTCAAAACAAACCAAAAGATCACACAAAGAAATACAAAATAAACTATGGATCTAATATTAGCCCAATATATCATTTAAATAAATCGCCGAAGTTTATCGAATCCGTCGATTTGATAATCCTCATATTTATTTACGTAACATACCGTTCCAAGATTACACCCAACCTAAAGCACATAGCACATAAATACTATATGGTAGATATCATAGTCTAATAAATTCCTCATATATATCGTCAAATTGGCCAGATTTCCCGATATATACACTCGCAATTTATTACACTTTACATATACCACAACCTATGGGCGTTGTAGGATACGATGCCCATTAATATATTCATTTCATATAGCCAAATAACCCGATTCAACCTTTCGATTAAGTGGTTATTTAGTTATAGAAAACGTTTATATTAATCGTCATATATCCGTGACAACACGAAAGTCACAATTATAACTTACCTGGACTCGAGTGACAACGATTCCGCATAACTCGATAAGTTTATTTATTATATATAACAAAATGACCTTTTTATTAAATATTTAACAATTGTCGAGAGTTTCTCGTTTTATAACAAATTTTTATAATAATAATACGTTCAATAATATTACGCCACATTCGTAGCCTAATATATATCTAGTCGTATTATTTATAATATGACTCGTGATTATTATTATTACTAATATACGCGTCTATATAATTATATATCCGTTATTCACGTCTATATATTCATATAAACGTTTATATCATCAATAATTATTATTACGAGTTTTATTACTTCTGTTTTAATTGTAATAGTTATCGAGTCACGCGAAATGGTCACATGTCCGAGTCATGACTCTCGGCTCATTGTCCAAGTCCAACATAATATAAAAGTCATAACCGTCAATAATATCTCCGTCCAACACAATCTCAATCCACGTGCTACAACAATAGGGTCCGACTACGGCACCCGACTAACCTATCTCCGTCAATCTAAGTGACCGTCTCACAATCGGTCCCCAATCACACTTTATCGTCAACACAACTTCAATATACCACATAACTCTTGTCGATACCAAAAATGTCCACGACCCAACATGCATTCGGCCGAAACCAAAAATGCCAAAACGATATCAAATTAAGTCCACAAACACAACAAGAAAATAAATATCAATAAGATGAATTTTCGGGTTGGTTTACCAAGCCAAACCCGAGTCTATCGACCCACTTGAGTCTCGGCACACAACACGAGTCACAAGGACTCGAACCAAGACCAAGAGATCACCAAAAATAAGCTCCAATGAGCCATACAAAACTGCCCAAATCGACCCACTTGGGTTGCGGCATCAACAACAACAATTGACCAAAAGATCAAGACTCAATCGAGTCTAGTCAAACTCCCAAGCAAAAAATCATGAAAACCAAGATTCCAAGGTCATAACAAGAACAATAACGAGCCATATGGCTCGAACCCACATCAAGCCGTGAGTCCAAGACTCACGGTTCACTCGACCATCAAGAAATCACCAATAAACCCGGATACCAAACCCATTTTTAATAACAAAATCATTATTTCTCAACATAATATTTCGATTCCCATCAAAACCCTCCATGTTCCCACGGAGTTATCACCATGTCGAGGCACACAAGTGCCAAAAACGAGCTTACTCACCTTCTTGAACCTCCAAACTTATGGATCTAGTGAAAACAATAAGAACTCGACCGGATCTTTAAAGATTTCGTGATGTTAATGAATGTTTTAGGGCGCGTAGGATATGTCAAAAGAAAGAGGATGAAATAAGGAACAAGATGGTGGTGTTTGTTTGGTGATGAGGGTGGCGGTGTGATGGTGGTGGCCGGAACAGTGGTTCGGCGGCTAGGGTTTGTCAAAGAGAGAAAAGAGAGAGGGATGAGAATGAAGTGGTGAGGGTGAGGTGTGTTTGTGTTGTGTGTGGTGACAATACCACAAGGACGGTTTGTAATTTACTATATATAAAAAATAAAAAAAAAAAAAAAAAAAAAAAAAAAAAAAAAAAAAAAAAACATTTTTCTTTTAAAATAATAATAATAATAATAATAATAATAATAATAATAATAATAATAATAGTAATAATAATATTACTAATGGTGTGGAGCGGGTAACGTGGGTAAATGTAAAAACATGTGGCCCGAACCCGAACTCATTTCAAACGTTTAATATCTCGCGAAACATCTCGTAAATAAATAAAATATAGTCGGACTCGTAAGACGAATCATAAAATCTTTCGTTAGGTAAACCTAGTGCCAGAGTCAACGTAGTACCAAGTGAGAATTTAAGAATACATCACCGAGCATAAAATCAAGAATGAATTATGAAAATAATTCACGAATTCCATAACATCATTAATTATAAATATCCATAAAATAGGTCTTACAAGTTCGTTGTGAAATAAAATTTCAAATAAAAATTATAAACGAACTTTATTCGTAATGCGGGTTTTCAAAATAACTCCCTAAATTGCCGGTTGTCACATCCTCCCAGTCTTAGAAGAAACCCGTCCCGGGTTTCACTCGGAAAAATTCATCTACGAAGTGAAAAGCTTCGGATATCTCTTCCGGAACTCGTCCTCACGTTCCCACGTAAATTCTGGTCCATGTCGGGAATTCCAATGAACCTTGACGAGCGGAATGCGACTTCGCTTGAGTCGTTTAACTTCACGGTCTAAAATCTCAATTGGCTCTTCCACGAAATTCAATTTCTCATCGACACGAATATCCTTCATTGGAATGACAGGCATCTCATCGGAAAGACATTTCTTCAAATTACTAACGTGGAACACGTCGTGAACTTTACTCAGTTCATGTGGTAATTCCAACCTATAAGCCACGGGCCCAATTCTTTCTAAGATCAGAAATGGTCCAATGTAGCGTGGGTTGAGTTTACCACATTTCCCGAAACGTATCACACCCTTCCAAGGCGAGACTTTCAGCATCACTTTGTCTCCAACCTGGAACTCTAAGGGTTTACGTCTCTGATCGGCGTAGCTCTTCTGCCTATCTCTGGCTGCTTGCAATCGATCACGAATCTGAGCTACTTTCTCAGTAGTTTCCAAAATCAGTTCAGGGCCTGTGAGTTGACTATCTCCAACTTCTGCCCAACCAATAGGCGAACGACACTTTCTGCCATACAAAGCTTCGAATGGTGCAGCCTTAAGACTTGTGTGGTAGCTATTATTATAGGAGAATTCCGCAAGGGGTAAATACTTCTCCCAGCCTTTACCAAAGTCTATGATGCATGCACGAAGCATATCCTCTAACGTCTGAATGGTCCTCTCACTTTGACCATCGGTTTGGGGATGATATGCAGTACTCATATCAAGCCTCGTCCCCAAAGCCGTTTGAAGTGATCGCCACAAAGCTGACGTAAAACGACTATCGCGATCCGAAATGATAGATATCGGGACTCCATGACGCGAAATAATTTCCTTCACATATAACCTCGCAAGCTTATCCACACTATCATCTTCACTTATAGCTAGGAAATGAGCAGACTTTGTCAGACGATCCACAATTACCCAGATAGCGTCACAACCGTTAGTTGTCCTCGGTAATTTGGTAATGAAGTCCATTGTAATCCGCTCCCATTTCCAGACTGGAAGTTCTGGTTGCGTTAGTAATCCTGACGGCCTCTGGTGTTCAGCTTTAACCTTAGCACATGTCAAGCATTTACTAACGTACGATGCTATATCTGCCTTCATATTTGGCCACCAATAGAACTTCTTAAGATCCTGGTACATCTTGTCGGACCCAGGATGAATAGAGTACCTTGACTTATGCGACTCATGCATAATCAACTCCCGAATTCCTCCATACAAAGGTACCCAAATCCGATCTCCAAAACATAACAATCCATCAGAGCGCTTAACAAATCCTTTCTCATTCTCAGCCATCCCAAATATATTCTCGGCAGATCTGTTTTCTGTTTTCAACACTTCCGTTTGAACTTCACATATTTGAGACGGTAATGGCGATACGATTGTCATTCCCAATGACCTAACTCGTAACGGTGGTATTCTTTCCTTTCGACTAAGAGCATCAGCAACAACGTTTGCTTTACCAGGATGGTAGCGAATTTCGCAATCATAATCGCTTAGCAACTCAATCCAACGTCGTTGTCTCATATTGAGCTCTTTTTTATTCAAGATGTGTTGTAGACTTTTGTGGTCAGTAAATACAACACACTTGGTTCCGTACAAGTAATGTCTCCATATTCTTAAGGCGAAAACCACAGCACCTAACTCCAAATCATGGGTAGTGTAGTTTTTCTCATGCTTCTTGAGCTGTCGGGAAGCATAAGCTATCACCTTCTCTCGTTGCATTAATACGGCTCCCAATCCTTTATGTGAGGCGTCACAATAGACGACAAAATCCTCGTTACCTTTTGGTAACGCTAAGATAGGAGCACTACACAACATCTTCTTAAGCAATTGAAATGCTTCCTCTTCTTTATCTCCTCATTCATACGTAACACTCTTTTGAGTCAATTTGGTCAATGGTTTAGCTATCTTCGAAAATCCCTCAATAAATCTTCGGTAATAACCAGCTAAACCCAAAAATTGACGAACTTCGGTTGGGGTCGTAGGTGCAGCCCAATCTTTTATCGCCTCAATCTTAGAAGGATCCACATGGACTCCTTGTCTATCAATCACATGACCTAAAAATTATACCGTCGGAATCCAGAATTCACATTTCGTAAACTTGGCATAAAGTTTTTCCTTCCTGAGCAATTCTAAGATGAGTCTTAGATGCTCCTCATGCTCCTTCTCACTCTTTGAATAAATCAGAATATAATCGATGAACACAATCGCGAACTTATCTAAGTAAGGCTTACACACCCGATTCATGAGATCCATGAATATTGCCGGTGCGTTAGTCAACCCAAACGGCATCACCTGAAACTCGTAATGCCCGTAACGGGTTCTGAAAGCCGTTTTCGGAATATCTTCCTCGCGAACTCGAAGTTGATGATATCCCGATCTCAAATCGATCTTCGAGTACACACTCGATCCTTGGAGTTGATCGAACAAGTCGTCGATCCTAGGTAACGGGTATCTATTCTTCACCATTAACTTATTCAACTCTCTGTAATCAATACACATACGAAACGATCCATCCTTCTTCTTCACAAATAAGACTGGGGCTCCCCAAGGTGAAGAACTTGGTCTTATGAATCCTTTTTCGGCTAACTCCGCCAATTGTTTTGACAATTCTTCTAGCTCGGTAGGTGCAAGATGATAAGGCGCTCGTGCTACAGGTGCAGCACCAGGTATCAACTCAATCTGAAACTCCACTTGTCTAGTCGGCGGGATTCCTGGCAAATCATTAGGAAACACATCAAGAAAATCACGAACTATAGGCACATCTCCAATGCACCTTTCCTTCTTCTTCGTCCCTTCTTTCTCAGAAATTTGAGCTAAGAAAAGGTAACATCCCTTCTCCATTAGCTTGGGCAACTTAGTGCACGAAATCACTGCTAATCGGGATGGGCTCCTAGAATCCTTTCGATCTCCTAATATATTTAGGACTTCCTTTCCGTATGGTACACGCACGATCTTCTCGTCGCAAAGTATGTGAGCACGATACTTCGACAACCAATCCATACCAATGATGACATCAAAACTTCCTAACGTGACGGGTAGAAGATCTATGTTGAAAGGGTGGTTCAAGAAATTTAACGTACAACCGCGAATGATGGTATTAATCCTTTCTATATTCCCATTAGCTAACTCAATATCATATCCAATTCCTAAGGCCATCGGGGGTTTCTCTAGTAAGGGTGCAAACGTAGTGGACACAAAACTCCTATCGGCACCAGTATCAAATAGTATGGAAGCATAACGATTATTGAGAAGGAACGTACCAGTAACGACGTTCGAATCTTCTCCTTTCTCGTTCCCGAGTGCATACACTCTTCCCTGAGCAGCTCCAGCTTCCACACGCTGGTCCCCATTATCTTGTCGTCCACGGTTTCCTCCAGCTCCACGGTTTCCATGATTGTACCCATTACCACCCGAGCCTTGGTTTCCACGGTTCCACGATTCTCTACACTCATTCCGATAGTGTCCCTTCTTTCCACACCCATAACAAGTAACATCTGCCTTGTTTCTCATCTCAGGAGCAGCTTGAACCATAGCAAGAGGTCGGGCTCTACAATCCCTAGCTGTGTATCCTTTCTTTGAGCAATTCTGGCATTTCACACTACACCATCCAGTATGACGCTGGTGGCAACGATCACACTTGGGTGCATCACCGTTCTGATTCTTCTTATCTCCATTCCCAATAGCATAAGCCTTAGCTTGTCTCTTGCTTCGGTGATCATTACCCTTAGAGTGACGGTCTCTCTTTCTCTTTCCATTCTTCTCCTTATCAGCTCCTTCCAATTCCAACGAGTCCATAAGTTGTTGAACAATTGTGATTGCCTCATGGATGTTTGCAGGCCTAGCAGAAATCACATCATTTCTCGTAGCTACAGGCAACCCATCAGTATACCTCTCGATCTTTTGAGTCTCGGTTTTTACCATATCTGGGCACAACAAGGCCAATTCCTGGTATCGACGATTGTAAGTCGCCATATCATTACCTTTCACCTTGTGGTTCCAAAACTCAATCTCTAGCTTCTTGACCTCATTCCTTGGGCAATAAGTCTGAATCAGCAGAGACTTAAATTGCTCCCAAGTCATGGCATAAGCTACATCACTCCCAACTGAATTTCGGTAATTGTTCCACCAAGTTAAAGCTTCATCCTTGAAAGTAAAAGAAGCAAACTTTACCTTCGCATTCTCCGCACAACCACTAACATTAAACACTGACTCAGTCTTCTCAATCCACCTAACCAAGTAAACCACTCCTTCAGTTCCACCAAACTCAATAGGTCCACAAATCTTGAATTCCTTGTAGTGACATCCATTAGCACGAACAGGTGGAAAAGTTCCAGCAGAATTGTTGGAATGATTTGACTCAGCTAGTAGTTCGGCAACTCTTTGCTCCACAAGTTGATTGATCATTGCTTGATCCACAGTAGGTACATTAAGTGGGACATGATCATTGTCTCCCTGAACATCAACATTTTGATTCCTGTTGTTGCGGTTAGTAGTGTCCAGGTTGTCAGGAGTAGGGGTTTCAACATTTCGAGTAGGTCGGCGTCCTCGGCGATCAGGAGTAGTCACAGCAGGACCAGTTCTGGTAGCTCTAACAGGGTTTCGTCGTGTTGCCATTACTCTGTAACACCATGCAAGTTCATGAGTCTCCAATAGATCTTATCAATATGCTCAACAAGAGTAATTCAACGAAGCCAATCCATGGAAAGAATAGAAACAATACACCACGTAACATCAATAAAGCGAATAAGGACTCAATTTCTATAATACCCAAAATCACATAATACCATATACTAATAACCATCCACCGTACAATAGCGATCTAACATCGTTCCAACTAACGGATAATACAAAACGTACTAATCGTTCCAAAAGAGACGAATACTGAACAAAATACATCAAAATATGATAACTAGCTTTTCTAACCGAACACTCCTCGGTTAAGAAGGCAACAAGACAACATAAACCAATCAACTAGCCACGCTGCTTGCAGAGTCTACTCAACTCCTGCCTCAAGCCATCAAGATCCCTCCATAACGATCCTAGCTCCACGCTATGGGTGTCTCGGTCTCTCTTGAGGTCAGCCACCTCCTTCTCGAGCTCGGCATTCCTTTGCCATAGCTTGTGGTCAGCCTCTCGAGCAGTAACAAATCCTCGATGCAAACTATCGATATGCTCGTGGACCTCCATCAAAACTCTCCTCAGCTCAGTAGTCCTGCCCACAACGACAGTCAAGTCAACTCTCAAATCCGCTAAAAACTCTCCAATAACTCTCTCAAGTCGATCAGATACACGTGCAACTCTCTCACTAAGCTCAGTAATCCGAGCCCACAACCTGCCAATCTCACCCAACTCTGCATGCTCAGCAGAAACCTCAGAAGATGCATCCGACTCAACGGGACTACCAGGTGGTAACTCAAACAAGAACGGATGATCAGGTGAATCAGGCTCGATCGGGTGTACAGGTGAATCAGGCTCCTCAGCCTGAGCTGGTGGTACTAACTCATCATCATCATCATCATCAGGCATCTCATCCTCCTGAGGGTCATCCTCCTCCTCAGGGTCATCATCATCACCCTGCTCAGCCTCCTGAGGGTCATCCTCCTCCTCAGGGTCATCAGCCTCATCCTCACCCTCGTACTCCTCCTCCTCATCGGAAGAGTACCTCATCAATCGTCGTCTCCTACTAGGTGAACCATGTGGAGATGTAGTAGGTGATCTAGGACGACGACGCAATGATGTGGGTGGCGCCTCAGACAGAAGAGAGTGAGCATCAATCTGTAAAGGTGATGGAGTAGGGCGTACCGACATGCGTGCCGTAGCTTGGTGGGCAAAACGTGGGGCCACACGAGCCAAAGCCTGATGAAGAGTAAGCTGCCTCGATGTACCAGGGAGCCCTAGAGAAGATGCGGGTCCCTGCGTAGATGCAGCAGGTAGTGCTGAAGTAGAAGCTGCCTGTGGTAGAGTAGCTGAAAGCATGGCCATCTGGTAAGGGTCATCAGATGCCATAGTGAACTGTGCAGGTAAAACCGGTGCAGTAAGAATATCCTCGACGACATCGGGCATATGGGAGGCCATGGTCTGTGAAAACGGCGTAGGGTAGGTGTAAGTGGTTCAAAACAACTAAATCACAACTCAAAATACCATACCAAAAACACTCATCAAATAATTCAATCATATAATCTCAGTAAAAAGAATTTCAAACACCGCATTACTAAAATGTTTATAAAACATATAGACCATATAATCCTCAAAAATGCCATCTTATTACTAAAATCCATAAACCTCAAATCATCTCAATAAATCCCAAATCTAACAATCATCTCAAATATCTCATAATACCTCAAATAATAGAAGATGCTTCGGCTTGGCGGGCTGGCGGGCGGTAGTCAAGGATCATTTTCTATAAAAATACGGTTATAGTTTAGGCGTTTATTTACCTAGTTCTCTGTAACTTTGGCTCTGATACCAATCTGTAACACCCCCAAAATTTGATACAGCGGAAGACTCAACAAGCTTTCGGGGTGCTACGGGGATTGGTATCCAACACAAGACAATATAGAACGAGATAAAGTAAACATAATAAAAACACAACCAAAACGGGGTTTTAAGGTTTACATTTATCCCAACATCATTCAGAGTCAGGCCCAAAATAAAATAACAGTAGGTCCAAATTTAGTTATCAGAGTTTAGAAAAATAGATCCATAAACCATGAGCCTTGGCCGAGCCTTCCATTCCAAGCATGCATCTCATCACTTAATTACCTGAGAAAACGTGCTAAAAGTCAGCTTTCGTTGGTGAGATCATAGGTTTAAATTCATCTAACAATATAGTGGACATATACGCAAAACGCTTGCTAGCTAGACTAAGGATTCACTAAAAGCCTGCGGATACCCTCCGCTCCAACCTAACACACGGATACCCTCCGTTCTAACATAGATATTCGGGTAACCCCCGCAATACCAATAAATACTCGGATAACCTCCGAAGTATTAATAACCTATAGGTGCACGCTACAGTATCTAAGTAAGCCAACCTTGAATAGTACACACGAAACCGTGCGACTAAAGCTGACAATTCACCAATAACCAAATAAGCCAACCTTGAATAGTACACACAACAAATATGTGACTAAAGTTGACAATCCATCAATAACCAAATAAGCCAACCTTGAATAGTACACACAAAATGTGTGACTAAAGCTGACAATATATCCTAGTCCATACGCATAGCAAGTTTAGAAAGCATATAAAAGCGATAATAGTCCACATAAAATAATTTGCACGTTTCTCACCCCAAGTATTGAAAACATAGTTCAAGATTAAAAAGTGGGGCTATGACTCACCTCAAGTCCAGAAAATAGCAAGAAGAAGTCGGTAGAAATAAGATGTATAATAACTCACGAAACAGCAACTACGGACTCGGCACGACCTAACAATATTAACTCGTTCAGAAATCATTTCCTCAAATTCAGAATATTCCCAAACCCGGACGAGAATCCGTTTTATTTCCGAAAATCCATTTCGTATTAGTTTTACGTTTGGTATCCATACGGGTGGTGGGTCGACTCAAAACAAACCAAAAGATCACACAAAGAAATACAAAATAAACTATGGATCTAATATTAGCCCAATATATCATTTAAATAAATCGCCGAAGTTTATCGAATCCGTCGATTTGATAATCCTCATATTTATTTACGTAACATACCGTTCCAAGATTACACCCAACCTAAAGCACATAGCACATAAATACTATATGGTAGATATCATAGTCTAATAAATTCCTCATATATATCGTCAAATTGGCCAGATTTCCCGATATATACACTCGCAATTTATTACACTTTACATATACCACAACCTATGGGCGTCGTAGGATACGATGCCCATTAATATATTCATTTCATATAGCCAAATAACCCGATTCAACCTTTCGGTTAAGTGGTTATTTAGTTATAGAAAACGTTTATATTAATCGTCATATATCCGTGACAACACGAAAGTCACAATTATAACTTACCTGGACTCGAGTGACAACGATTCCGCATAACTCGATCAGTTTATTTATTATATATAACAAAATGACCTTTTTATTAAATATTTAACAATTGTCGAGAGTTTCTCGTTTTATAACAAATTTTTATAATAATAATACGTTCAATAATATTACGCCACATTCGTAGCCTAATATATATCTAGTCGTATTATTTATAATATGACTCGTGATTATTATTATTACTAATATACGCGTCTATATAATTATATATCCGTTATTCACGTCTATATATTCATATAAACGTTTATATCATCAATAATTATTATTACGAGTTTTATTACTTCTGTTTTAATTGTAATAGTTATCGAGTCACGCGAAATGGTCACATGTCCGAGTCATGACTCTCGGCTCATTGTCCAAGTCCAACATAATATAAAAGTCATAACCGTCAATAATATCTCCGTCCAACACAATCTCAATCCACGTGCTACAACAATAGGGTCCGACTAGGGCACCCGACTAACCTATCTCCGTCAATCTAAGTGACCGTCTCACAATCGGTCCCCAATCACACTTTATCGTCAACACAACTTCAATATACCACATAACTCTTGTCGAGACCAAAAATGTCCACGACCCAACATGCATTCGGCCGAAACCAAAAATGCCAAAACGATATCAAATTAAGTCCACAAACACAACAAGAAAATAAATATCAATAAGATGAATTTTCGGGTTGGTTTACCAAGCCAAACCCGAGTCTATTGACCCACTTGAGTCTCGGCACACAACACGAGTCACAAGGACTCGAACCAAGACCAAGAGATCACCAAAAATAAGCTCCAATGAGCCATACAAAACTGCCCAAATCGACCCACTTGGGTCGCGGCATCAACAACAACAATTGACCAAAAGATCAAGACTCAATCGAGTCTAGTCAAACTCCCAAGCAAACAATCATGAAAACCAAGATTCCAAGGTCATAACAAGAACAATAACGAGCCATATGGCTCGAACCCACATCAAGCCGTGAGTCCAAGACTCACGGTTCACTCGACCATCAAGAAATCACCAATAAACCCGGATACCAAACCCATTTTTAATAACAAAATCATTATTTCTCAACATAATATTTCGATTCCCATCAAAACCCTCCATGTTCCCACGGAGTTATCACCATGTCGAGGCACACAAGTGCCAAAAACGAGCTTACTCACCTTCTTGAACCTCCAAACTTATGGATCTAGTGAAAACAATAAGAACTCGACCGGATCTTTAAAGATTTCGTGATGTTAATGAATGTTTTAGGGCGCGTATGATATGTCAAAAGAAAGAGGATGAAATAAGGAACAAGATGGTGGTGTTTGTTTGGTGATGAGGGTGGCGGTGTGATGGTGGTGGCCGGAACAGTGGTTCGGCGGCTAGGGTTTGTCAAAGAGAGAAAAGAGAGAGGGATGAGAATGAAGTGGTGAGGGTGAGGTGTGTTTGTGTTGTGTGTGGTGACAATACCACAAGGACGGTTTGTAATTTACTATATAAAAAAAAAAAAAAAAAAAAAAGAAAAAACATTTTTCTTTTAAAATAATAATAATAATAATATTACTAATGGTGTGGAGCGGGTAACGTGGGTAAATGTAATAACATGTGGCCCGAACCCGAACTCATTTCAAACGTTTAATATCTCGCGAAACATCTCGTAAATAAATAAAATATAGTCGGACTCGTAAGACGAATCATAAAATCTTTCGTTAGGTAAACCTAGTGCCAGAGTCAACGTAGTACCAAGTGAGAATTTAAGAATACATCACCGAGCATAAAATCAAGAATGAATTATGAAAATAATTCACGAATTCCATAACATCATTAATTAAAAATATCCATAAAATAGGTCTTACAAGTTCGTTGTGAAATAAAATTTCAAATAAAAATTATAAACGAACTTCATTCGTAATGCGGGTTTTCAAAATAACTCCCTAAATTGCCAGTTGTCACATAAATGACCCCCTAAAAATGGATCATTTTTCGCCTCATCATATACCCTTACACTTGAGATTTGCTTGTCCTTAAGCAAATGCGCTTTTATTCTAGTCAAAATACAAGTTAGGGGTCATTGAACACTAATATAAAAGTAATTACAACAAATAATCGTTCCACTAAAGACCAAAGACAAGCACGGAGGTCATACACTAGCACCTCACAAAAAGTGTTTAGATACTCACATCTCTCGGGTGTAATAAAGTATATATCACAATATGGAAATGGAAAACATCTCTCACTACCTGTCATAGCAAAATATATTACCATAGGCTTGGGAAGGATCAAACCTCCACCACATGACGTAAGCACCTAAGATAAACTATCAAAGAGGTCTTTCAAAGGGTTATAACGTTAGGTGTAGGGATATGGAATACACAGTTTTGTTGGATAAAGGCAATCTTCACTGGTGGCGAGTTAATCATCTTGGTTAATTACATGTACAATATGGCGTTGCTAAGACAAGACTCGACTCGACTTAAGCTAATAAATGAAAAATAACAAAAACATAAAATAAACATAGAATGAAACGGGATGGTAGTCCGTATGTTTTTTCTCTTTTTCTTTTTCTATTTTTTTTTTTTTTTTTTTTTTTTTTTTTTTTTTTTTTTTTTTGCATACACTCTTACCCTACCATCCAAAATAATACATCATAGGGAATGAACATTCCCCTTACACTTGAATTTTTACATACTTTACAATAAACTAATCTAATGACTCGAATCAAGATAATCAAAACACTTGGAGTACTTTTAAGATTAACGCACATATGGGGGTAATAAATGATTTTCTTCCCCATTACTCCATAACATTAGTACTTTACCCATGAGTCCCAATCGTCCCAAAACAATATGTACAAGGATATGACTCAACTTAGCAACCATGTAATCAATTAGATAATTAACTAAAGGTTTAAACAAATAACAATAATGCACTAAAGATGAGTGCATACACGGAAGGCTAAGGCGATTTGGGTGTACATTTAAGTGGGTTGTAACAAATTCTTCCTTTAAGTAAGATGCTTAAAGTTAGAAACGAAAAGATAGACTCGGAGGGGTGAACTAGGGGTCTCGTGTACTAAAAATGAGTACAACGCTAATGTGTGGGAAAAATTAATTGACTTTACCAGCCAAGTAATATGACATAAATGGTCAAATAATTATGATACGGGTTTAACAAAAGGGTGATCCTAATACTTCTTATCATGTAGTAAATCCTACTACACGAATGTAGTCTCACTAGCGGTCTCGGGATGCATCACTAACACAAGTTCTAGAATCTAAATGCTACCGGTACACTCATAAGCACTAATAGTAAATGCTTTTCCTATCAAATCTAAAGGTGAACCTCACATATTTGGGTGGAAAATTTTTCTGAATGATACGGTTTTGTGCTAGTCATACAATCTCCTATCCATGAGACGCTTGCTATGGCTAAAGTTTCACTCCTAAATATTGTAAAAAAATTTAAATTTGGCGCTAAAATTACACTAACAAGTATTTCTCATAGTTTTATTACACACCTACCATCAAACAAACAAACACAAGTGAAAGTGTATCCTATAAGGTATCATCATTTACCCTCCCCTTACACTTAGGATAAACATTGTCCCTAATGTTCAATTAAAGAATGTAAAATTGAAATAGGTAAAAGTATGAAATCAAATACTCCCCTGATTCGCTCGGTATGGATAGTGCGTCAACAAGGTTAGATCTTCCTCCAAGAAAATGAACAATCAAAGCTTCCCTTCCAGAAATATAAATCATCTTCTTGTCATACATAACCTATTAAACCTGAGAAAACAAACAAGGCAACCTCGCGTAAAGTCGGCGGAAATCTATATATACTAACAAATCCTAGAAAGCAATGTAAGATATAATGCTTGTGGAATGAATGTTTGCAGATTTCCTGGAGTTTATAAAACTAAAGAATTAACAAAAACTTTAAGACTCCGTTAGAAAAACAAAACTAGCAAAATTTCCAGAATTTTACACATTACGCCGTCAGGAATTAATTCCTGACGCCGTCAGAAGTGATCTGCAGAAATCCTTACGTTAAGTTTCCGGAAAATTTCTGAAAAACTTATGTCCTACTTCCTGGAAAATCCTACAAAACATCATTATGACTCGATACAAGCATTTGACTCTAACAAATACGAATATACATGTTCATTTAATATTGTGGAGAATCATGATCAATTTTGTTTCTTAAAAACAAATTTGGGGTTTCCCCTTACACTTATCTTTTGCGAAATACCTTTGGATGAAGTTAAGACTAAGCCAAACGACAAAATAAAGTATTTTCACTATTTTATTTTTGAAACATGATCTACCAACAATAAAAATAAAGCATGCATATGTAAAAAAATAACAGTCAAATAATTAAAAATCACACAAAGCATGGGTTGCCTCCCAAGAAGCGCTTTTCTTTATTTACGAGTCTTGTAGCTAGACTCAAGGTCATGGGCAATTACATGACCTCATCGTTGGTCTCACTTTCTAGGTCATCTCCTATATTAATTTTGTATTCCGGACCTAGTTGCAAGCATTCTTTGTAGAAACCAAGTATTCTATTCATAACATACTCTACTCCTCTACGTCTATCCTCATCATTCCTATAGTAAACCGCTTGTTTGTGTTCATTTTCTATGTTCGATAGGAGGCGGTATTGTTCAATCTTATAGGGCATTTGGTAAGCAATCTCATCATTCTCTTCATTGAATCTAACTATTCCTAGAGTCGGATCATAACTCATCTTTGAGGCCTCAATGAACGGTTTTCCGAACACTACTTGACTTAGGCAATCATCTATCACCAGACGAGTATCCTCCACTATCATAAATTCGGTCTCATAAGTGAAGTTTCCGACAATCACATGCAATCCTTTCACTCTACCTACAAAATTACTTAGCAAGTTCTTGTTGGGCATCATCCTATAACCAAGTTGCATCTTCGTTACCCAATTATAGTAAGTCCTAGTCATGATGTTTATAGGAGACCTAGGATCGATATAAGCTTTCCATACATGCATATGCCCAATGTTGCATGGTATGTTAATGTTAGAGGGATCACCTACTTTAATAAGGGGTGAACCAAGGATATATGGTGTCTCGGGATCATTGAATAAATCCTTGTGATATTCCCGTTCTTTCTTAGTGGGCAACTTATCAAAGTACTCTTCTACGTTTTCTACTTCCTCTAACTTTTCTCCCTTATTAACCTCAACTTCCTTAATTTCAATCCTAGTCTCGGCTTCTACCCCAACTTCATCCTTGTCACTTTCTTCTATATCCTTATCTATTGGCTTAATGGTGACAACATTGACAAAGTGGACGTATTTGGAAGACGAGGGGTCCTTTATTTGGATTCCGCTATTGGGATCCCTAGTGTCCTTCCTAGGTGTAGTCAACGCTTGGTTGTTGAGGGCTTTCAACAAGTTGTCAATCTTATTGGTCATCTCCGTTTGTTGTTGATTGAATTCGGTTTCAAACTTAACTATGCGAGCTTCTTGAGATGCCATAAACTTGGACATCAATCCTTCAAGATTGTTGGTACTACCATAGTTATTAGAAGGATTGTTGTTGAAAGTACGGTTGAAGGGTGGACCGTTTGGTTGGTAACGATTAGGCGGATTGGAAGAATTGTTTTGGTTTTGTTTCCACCTAAGGTTCGGGTGATTTTTCCAAGAAGGGTTGTAGGAATCACCGTAAGGGTTTGGCTCGGGCTTGAAAGTGTACCACTTATCTCCCGCTTCGTCGGTACGCGAAGATGCGTAATCCGCAAAAGCTGTTCCGGGGAGTTCCACACAATCACGAGTGTCATGGGGACCACTACATAATTCGCATGAAGAAGTGATTTTGTTCACTTGGCTTGAAGGCTTAGGAGCTTCGTAAGATTTCATGAGAAACTTGACTTGGTCCTCAAGTTCCATGATCCTACGGTCGGGAGTGCTAGAATTGTTCGAAGGCAAAGATATTGCCTTGACCGTTTTGTTCAAATCACGGGGATCATTCCAACTTTCGTTGTCATAGAGAGCAAGATCTTCTATGAGTTCCCATGATTCTTCTGCACTTAGATCACGTAGCTTACCACCGGCCGATTGGTCAATGGTTCACCTTGTGGAGAGATCGATATGGTCATAGAAGATTTGGACTTGGAGCCAAAGATCTATGCCATGATGAGGGACTTTTTGGAGTAAGTCCTTGAAACGAGTCCATGCTTCATATAGAGTTTCACCTTGACGTTGTTGGAACATCAAGATATCATTTCTAAGCTTGGTATTTCTCCCCGGTAGGAAAAATTGAGCAAGGAAACGAGTGGTGAGATCATCCCATGAGGTGATGGATCCCGTGGGTAAACGTTCAAGCCATTGACTGGCTTGATCACGTAGAGAGAATTGGAATAGGCGTAATTGGGTCGACTCTCTAGTTGTAACATCAAGGTCTATAGAATCTATGATTTTAAGGAAGTCCTTGAGATGTTGAGTAGGATCTTCGGAACAAAGTCCATGAAATGCACATCCGCTTTGCACCAACCGGATGGTGTCGGATCGCAAGGCAGACACATTGGCTCCTTGGGTGAGCTCAATAGTGTTTCGGTAGCCTTGGTGGCTAGGTCGGGAATACTCTCCTAGGGTTCGGGGCCTAAGAGGTTGGTTCGCTAGTGGTGGGTTTTGTTGGTGGTTTTGTTGTGGTGGGTTGATGGGTTCAAAGATGTTACCACCTTCCATGATGTCGGATGGTAAAGATTACGAATAAAGACACGAAGAAATAAGATAGACTAAAGAAAACCCAAAAATAAAAATAAAATCTTACTAGAAAGGAATCTAGCAAGTAGACCTAATAAAAAGAAATCCTAACCTAGACAATAACTATTCCCCGGGCTGCAGTGCCAAAAACTTGATGCGTGGGAATTGCACCAGGCTTTACCTCTCGAGGGATCTCGAGAAGCTTACAACCCCCACCAGGCAGTGTACCTGATCGTTGTAGTATAGTATAGTGACAAGTACCGGGGGATTGATCGTTCAACTCAGGAATAGTGTCGCTAGGATTAGAAAGCCTAAAAACTAGGTCTAGAGGTGAGGGATGATTCTTTTTGTATTTTTATATTTTATGAAAAGCAAGTAAAATCTCGGGTTTTGGAAGAGTGGACGGAATTAGTTGCTAATCAACTAACCCAATAACTAAAGATGCAATCAAAATAAAATAACAAAAATGTAAATAAAGCTAATTAAACTAGTGGGGGAACAATAAATGGGAAAGTTGTGTTTACTTAGATTTCATTACTCCCTAGATATCTTTTACAAGTTGATAGTTTGTTACAGTTACGTGGATGACGGGTTATATTCCTTAATACCAATCGTGGGGTGGCGTACGTACTTCCCCAACTCTATAAGCTCCTACTTCACTCCTATGTCGAGCCTGCAAGAAGCTTCTAACATGGGATCATTAGCATTCACTCTTGCATTAAATACAACCATAAAAACCTAGTACGCATCGGTTCATGCTTCTTAAGACGTTCAAGCAAGTTACACTATGGAAGTCTGCCAGTTTTCTTAAGCCTAACATCGAAATCATTCATCCATTACAACTATAAACAAGCAATCAACCCATAATCAACGTCTAGGTTTCACTACATCTAAGAAAACACACAAGAGATCTAGCCTAGCATGTTGAAATCAAGACAAGCGTAAGATATATTCAAACAACACATAGACATATTGAATGAATTGAAAGGATACTTATCTTAATTGAACATGAAAGGTTTCAAGGGGTGAAAACCCTTGAAAATACTGTTAAAATCGACCTAGGGTTTCTCCAAGTCGTCCCTAAAAAATTGTCCTCTCCTAATGAATGAAAATTACAAAAGTATATATAGATTTTCCAAGGTGACGGCGTCAAGAAGAAAATTCTGACGCCGTCAACCCGCTGCCCATAATAAAATCGGATTGCCTAGATCCAGATTTGACGCCGTCAAGAGTAAATCTTCTATGGGCCGTCAAGAGTAATGGAGCCATGACGGCTTAAGATGACGCCGTCATGCCCTAGTGCAAAAACATTCTGGATCGTCATGTACTCTACACTCTTTACCTCTTGTTTTCCTCTTGACGTCGTCATTAAGAAATTGGTGACGCCGTTAAGCACTGTTCCCAGCAAAGAAAATTAAGACTTTGCCGTTTTCCTCACTTTTATGCTCCAAAAACGTCCAAAATGCTTCCTTTTCCAGAATTCACTCCGAAAGTACCTAAAATCACAAAAGGAACGATTTAGGGCAATATTTGATCAAAAAAATTCAATTCCGGGCTTAAATGACCCCCTAAAAACGGATCATTTTTCGCCTCATCAGTTCCTTTAGTTCAGACGGCGCTATTCTATAGGGTGCTTTCGCAACTGGTGCCCCGCTCCAGGCACAAGTTCGATTTGGAATTCCACCTGACGCTCAGGTGGAAGACCGGGCAAGTCTTCGGGGAATACGTTCTTTGACGACCGGAATGTCTTCAAGTCGTCTCTCTTTCGACTTGTCTTCCGTTACATGAACCATGAATGATTGACATCCTTCATTCATGTACTTGACTACTCGGACATATGAGATGATTCCGTATCGAGTCTTATTCAGGTCGCCGTGAATAATGAGGGTTTCGTCATAGAGAGGGATATGGATGGTTTTCTCATCACTGAGAATCCTCGCATGATGTCTGGACAACCAGTCTATACCAATGATGGCGTCGAAGCTACCGAGGGGGATAGACATAAGGTCGATGGGGAAAGGTTTGTCTTGCAAGATTATAGTGCAATCTCGCAGGACGACGTCGGTGTTTATTAGGTTTCCGTTGGCCATTTCGACTTCAAAGGCAGTGTTTAGCTTAGAGGGCTCTACGTTAATTAAGGGGGCTAATCTAGTGGACACAAAACTCCTCTCTGCTCCGGAATCGAATAAAATCCTAGCACTATGTTGGTTTATTAAGAATGTACCTGTAACAACGTCGGGGTTTGATGAAGCATCTTCTTCTTTGATCACATAAGCTCTGCCTCGAGCCACGTTCTGCTGGCCATTTCCTTTTGGGCAGCGGTTCCTAAAATGTCCTATTTCTCTACAAGTGTAACAGGCTGGGGCTATGGGTTGAAGATTTCTTCCAGTAGCTGGACTCCTGCAATCCTTGTCTTGGTGTCCTAATTTCTGGCATCTCATGCACTTGGTGGTGCATGGTCCATTGTGGTGAAGTTTACATCTATTACACTGAGTTTTTAGGCCTTGGTATTCTTTGCTATCCATAGCAGTGTAAGCTTCGAAAAAACTTCTTGTTTTTGGTTTTGCCGGTTGTGGCGGTTGTTTTGGTTGTGGTAGTAAGGGTTACTATTCTTGTTGTTAGGGTTGTTGTTGGAGTTAGGGCTGGAGTTAGGGTTGGAGCTGGAATGAGTAGTCCTCTTGTCATCGAGTTTCCTCTTGAGTTCGTTGCTACACTTGACCTCTCGGTCAAGGAGTTTCTGTGCAAGTTCAATTGCAACTTCTAGAGAGGTGGGGTTTGATGAGGTAACGTCACCCTCAATACTCTGAGGAAGTCCTTCAACGTACTTCTCCAGAGTCTTTTCGAAGTCGGGTACAACCGTAGGATATAATACCATGAGTTCTTGGAATCGGCGGTTATAGGTTTTGAGATCAACACCCTTGACTTTTAGCTGGTGGAATTCATCTTCCAATTTCCTCAGTTCAGAACGGGGGCTATACTTCTTCAGTATTTTGGCCTTGAATTCCGCCCATGTGAGCTGATAAGCTTTCGTGGTTCCCATAGTCTGGACTATGGCATTCCACCAGGATAAGGCGTCTTGCGTGAGTGTTCCTGTGGCGAACGTGACTTTCGTGTCGTCGGTACAACCGCTCCTTTGAAAGACAGTCTCAATTCGCTCAAGCTAGTGGGCCAGTTCGGTAACACCTTCAGTTCCTTTGTAGAAGGTAGGCTGGCAACTCATGAAGTCTTTGTAAGTACATCGGTGATGGGTGGCTGCCACACTCTCTCCAGTGGGCATGCTAGTACCGCTGTTGCGGGCATTAGCTGCTGCTTGCTTTGCCAAGACTGCATTCACGCCATTGGTGATCGCCTTCCGAATATCTTCCGGAGTCATTACGGGTGTGGTGGTTGCGGTTTCAGGGGTAGCTGTTGCTCTTCGGGTGTGTGCCATGTTTCTATAAACATGCAAGGAACATAGGTTTAGAGATCTTATAACGCTAGAGTAGGATTATATGAAGAGTGGGGGAATCGAATATAGTCATTATGTTAAATACAACAATCCGAGTCTATGAAGTATCCTAAGGGGTTGTAGGTGGGTTTTATATAACATCACGACATGTCTGAATCAAATCACAACATACATGAGGAATATAAAAGATCTAATTATCCTGCATACATCAACAACATGAGACAATATATAAGAGAAAAATGCAATATGAATATGAGAAGCAACCATGGAGAAACATAAATCAATATTAATATAGTACATCCACACAATAGAAGATTAATAACTTGTTCGATAGTTTGTTACAACATATGGATACAAGATTCCTTATTAATACAACATTTGTAGCCTAAGAGAACTCTTAGCTATACTAATACATCTCTGTTCTATGGTCCTCTAGGTGCACCATCCAGACGTCGCTGAAGGCTCATAACCATATCCATCAAGATCTCTACTTTCTGATCTCGGGCTCTATCTCTGGCGCAGAGATCCTCAATCATGAGTCGGTAAATCAGGACCTGAGAGCTGAGCTGGTCGACTACAGAGTCAAGTGCCTCTAACGCTGTCTGCATCGAAGAAACATCATCGTGCAACACAGTCATAGTCTCTCTGACCTCCTCAAGCTGAGTACCCATGTGGTCGAAAGCTATCTCCATAGCTAGCTGGCCTATGACAAGGTTCTCTACCTCATCTCCAAGAATCTCGACTTGCTCTGAGGGCAAATCATTCAGGATGCCAACGATGTAGTCTAGTCGATCCTCGTGTCGATCTAGTCGGGCGGCGAGTAGGGGTACGGTGTGGTGAAGGGGTTCTCCGGTGACAGGAAGACTCCTCGAGACGACGGCGGATGAGCTCTCTCCTAGTTCAGCTATGCTAGGGGCTCCCTCCTGGAATCTCGAACGGCAGATGATCGGAAGTAAGAAAGACCATTGGCGAGCATCGACACTCCTGTGAGTCTTGCGACGAGTTGTTGCCTCTGATGCAACCTGGGCGTAAGGATCTGAGGAAGAAGGGATCAAGTGGCATTCCTTACCACAGGTTGGTAAAGGGTCGTTGTGAGTGGTTGGGGATGTAGGCGGGGTAAAGGATGGTAGTGGCATGGTAGTGGTCTGTCGATAGAAGATAGTAGGGGATGGAATAGAAGATGGCGGTGCAGGTGATGGTATCTTGGTGTGCTCAAGGGTTGGGAGTGGTATAGCAGAGTCTGCAGGTGCACATACCCTCTTCCGGTCAGTGATCTTACGGACAGGGCCTCCCTCGTGTCGGCGAAACAGACGGCCAAAGGGTTCGGGTTCATAGGGTTGAAGTCGTCGAACACGTCTTCGTCGGCGGATCGGACCAGTAGGAGAAGATTGAGAAGGGGAAGATGTGGGAGAAGGATTTTCTGAGTCGGATGTAGGTAACCACTGTTGACGCTGCATGTGTCGATCAGTAGCAGGTGACATAGGCATCACTGTAAGAGCAAAGTCTGAAGTAGGAGACGCAGGGTCTTCACTTTCTGAGTCAGACGATATTGCGATGGGGTATGGAGACATAGTATTGTAACAATCCGAATAGTAAATGTAAGTTAAAATTATAAACATGTTAGTCTTGCTAAAACTCATATAATAGGCAACATTCTTAATGTTGGAAGTATGTAGGCACGGAGGGCATGAGATATTTATGTTTTTGAAAACGGTCCTTTTTTAAAAGTAGTTATAGTCCAGTGTTTTTTTAAAAATACACTTGGTTCGCTATAACCATGGCTCTAATGCCAATCTGTAACACCCCCTAAAATCGATTAACGACAGCGGAAGACTTAACGGGGTATTACGTTGTGGATCTTTGTCACAATCATAGTAAACGTTTTGAAAACACATTTTATCATTCTTTTAAAATATTTGAGTACAGAAATAGTTTTAGAAAGACAGATCATATCTTTGCAGATATGTTTTATTTAGTAGAACGATAAGGAAAACGTTTATTTTAGAAAACCCGTGCCCGGGTTGATGCCCTTCTCCATGCCTTGATAATCCATGCCTTAATTACATGAGATAACATGCTAAAAGTCAACAAAAGTTGAGTGATGTCCATAGGTTTAAGTTTAAAGTTTGAACACAAGTAGGGGTGTTAATTGTATCGATAACCAATTAAAAAGTTTAAAAATCAAGTTTGTTATTGCATTAAGCTCATGGCACGCAACGATTAGACAGGCATCAATGTGTGATGTAAACTAATATAATAGGGGTGCCCTCAGATATGTCTTTGCCAGTAACCTATGAGTTGTTAAATATTGTGCGCCTAGTCGCTCATCCTAGCTAAACTAAACGGGGATTGTCAGTCCCAAATAGATCTATTCCCAGATATTCACGTTCACTCGCAAGTGATTTAGGTTCATGATCGAGGGGTGTTGGAACCAAAGTTTTACTATTTTGTCAAGTCTCGGTCATTTGTAATATTAGGTTGCTTAAGTTATTATTTTCTTACACTTATGTAATGTTTCAAGTTTACTAGGCTTAAGTCTTATGGTCCATGGGCTTGAAAGCCCATACGATTTGGAGAAAGGAAGGAGAGGGAGTGTTGCCCTAGCTCCTTCCCTATATATAGTATGCTTAGGTCTATGTAATACTTGGTTGGTTATTTGATTATCTTAAGGAAACTCTTGCTCTCATATTTCTCTTTATCTTATAATCATCCCATTCTCATTCTCATCTCATTTCTATCAACATTGTGCTTGTGTTTACAAAATGGTGACCTAACAAGTGGTATCATTCGCCATATGAAGGTGTAGCTTTTGTTTTTTCATTAAGTTTGTTCTTAAACTTGTTTTTTTTTTTATTATTATTCGAATTTTTTTTGAGAAATTATTGTACTTTCTTGCTTGTTTCTTGGTTTTTATCACATATTTGCTTACAAACTTGTGCTACAAATCAACACAAACAAAAAAAGTTACTAATTTTTCTTATAAAATTCGACTAGATTATTTGTACTTTTTATCGAAATTTTTTAAGTTTTGAAAAAGTGATTAAAGTTTTCAACTTTCTTTAAGATCTACTCATTTTACACACAAAAGTACAAGTATCTTGAAATAAAAACGAGTTTTAGGATTGCTTTCTTTGAAAAACAAAAACTACCAAGTTATCGAAATTCTTTATTGCTACCATTTCGAGATCTTATCTACGTGCACTACCTCGACTTCGTTTGTGTGGAATCGGTATTTTCTTTCTTGTATAAGAAAGTTAAGTACTTCGACTTTTGGGAAAGTTTTCGAAATTGTATAATTTCGAAAACTGTTTTTTCGCAATTTTGTGTTTTTTCGCAAAACATAAAATTTTCGAAATCACAAAGTTATCGCAAACTTATTAAGTTTTGAAATCTTATTATTTCGCAAACCTAAAAGTTTCGCAAAACCTTGATTATTTCGAAATTTCAAGTTTTCGAAAACCTGCAAAGTTTCGCAAACCTTGTTTCTCGAAAACCTGACAAGTTTCGCAATCCCAATTATCGCAATCACAGCTGAACCAGTTTTTCGAAATCATTGGAATTCCATAAGTTTCGCAATCCCTATTGATCAAAGTTTCGCAATCTGAAGTTGTGCTTAGTTTTTCGATACTTGGTTAATTCTACACTTTCTACAAGATCCATTTCTACACAAGTGTTCTAAGATGTCTCAACCACCTAATCACTACTTCCCTCATACTCAGCAACATCAACATCAGCAGTATCAGCAACATCAACATCAGCAGTATCAGCAACAACAATACCTTCCGCACCAAATGAATCAACAACCTTCTCAAAGACAAACATACAATCCACTACATCATTACCTAATGATGCAACAACATCAGATCATTCCTCAACAACAACCATATCAAGTGTCGCAACAAAACACTCAGTTTTCCTCCAAACAACCTCACTGGTTTGACAGAATGTGTGAAGTTATTACAACTCAACAATCCCGACATGAGGCAGGATCACTTGAAACACCTCCAATGCTAACACCTGGGAACTATGTTCAATGGTCAAGTAGATTCTTAAGATTTCTTGAACTTAAGCAACCTCATGGGAAATTCTTGAAACAAGTGATACTTGAAGGACCATTTGAGTGGCCAACAAGATTTGAAGCTGGTGATCCAACTGCTGATCCTCCACGTCCTCCTGGTGATAGACCTGTTCCAGAAACTTCACTCACTGAAGAACAGAAACTACATCGTGATGCTGATCAATATGCAATGGTTTATATACTTCAAGGTATACCAAATCCAATCTATCGAAGTGTCGATGCTCAGAAAACAGCCAAAGCTATGTGGGAACATGTTCATCTCCTTATGGAAGGCACTCAATTGAACAAAGATGATATGGAATCCAAACTCTACATGGAATACACTGACATCACAATTGAACCAGGAGAGTCCCCTGAATCCTACTATCATCGTTTCACAAATGTGGTGAATGATCTGGAACGTCACAAAATTACAGTACCAAGGATCGCGGTGAACTCCAAATTTGTTGGTAGTCTTGGCCCTGATTGGCATAAATATGTGACATTTGTTCGTCAAACGAAGAATCTTCATGATGCTCCATATGGCTTGTTGTATGATTTTCTGAAACACCATGAACCTGAAGTGGAAAAAGATAGAGCTCTACGAGGAGGCTACACACCAACACCAACACCAAATTCTTTGGCTCTCGTAGCTCAATCTCCCTATGCTCCACCACCAATGTCAAATCATGCATATGTTCAAGAGCAGAACTACTTCAGTTATCCACAGTCTTCTACCTCGAACCAAATGGTCCCTTATGATTCATCACTACAAGATTCTTCTACTCAAATTGTTCCGTCAAACAACAATGATACTGTGTACTACTCCAACTTCAATGATGATGACGATGATGACTTTAATACGTTGAATCAGGGACTTGCTCTTATTGCTCGTGCTTTCAGCAAATTCTCCAACAAAACAAACAATCGTCAACGTTCATCTTCTAACACAAGGAATCAAGCTGTTGTTAATGATGGAAGAGCGGAAATTCAGAATCGTAGCTATGGTCGATCTGGTTCAGGAAGCTCTTCAGGAAATTATGGGAATGGTCAGAGGTTTAGTAACAATGGAGGGTTCAGGAACAACTCAGGATCTTCTCAACAAAGGTCTGACTCAGTTGCAACAAGGAACTCCAACTCAGGGAATGCAGTTTGGTGCTACAATTGCAATGAACAAGGTCATATAGCTACAGCATGTCCCAAATCGAGAACTCGGGGTAGTAAGTTTCACAAGCAGGCATTACTCATGGCTCTTCAAGATGAAAAAGATGGACATTTCCCTGAACAGGATAACAACTTCATGGCAAATGTAAACAACGATGATGACATGGAAGATCTGGAAGCCAATGCTGCTGTGATGCTTATGGCCAACATGCAGGAACTTAAGCTCAATGATTCAGGTCCAGTGTATGACACTGACGGCTTGTCTCAGGTACATGACCTCAATGCATGCTTTATTAATGAAATAATCTCACCTCCTGCTTATGAATCAGATATGGCGCAAGTTGTTCCATGTAAATCATCTTCATCGTCTCAAACAGATGAACAAATAAGCACAGTTGTCATATTCGATGATGACACAGTTGTTTCATTTGATGATCCTATTGAGAATGATAAACATGATCATGTAGAACAACATGACCCATCATTTGATCCAGACCCTGACCTAATATTGTTATCTAAACAACTGGATGATCAACAATTGCAAATCATTAAATGCAACGAGACAAATAAAGTTTTGAAAGAAAAAAATGCGTCACTTGCAAGAGATATTGAGTGTTATAAAATTCAGCTTTCAAATCAGGAAGACAAAATTAAACATGCAAAAAGTTTTGAAAAAGCTTTTCAAGATTCTTACAACAAAGAACAAGATCTTCAACGTAAAATGCAAGATTTAATTGAGTCAAACGGAAAGTTGATTTCGAAACTTGAAAGTGAGAAGTGTGAATTGAAAATGCAAGTTGAACGTCTTCAAAGAGACCTTTCAAAAACTGAAACAGAACTGTCAAATTGCAAAAAGGAGTTTTGTGAACATAAAACACGAAAAAGGAAATATATAGATGACTTACTTGGTGATATTGTTGATCTTGAAAAACAACTCAAAGAATTTCGTCACATTGTTTACAAACATGGGAACTCTGTCACAACAATTCAGAAATTTGCTTTAAAACCGAGACCCGATAAAGGATTTGCACTTTGCGATTTTAAATCAATGTTTCTTCACAAAGCTTTCAAAGAAAATCCTAAGGTTTACAGTATTGATCACATGTTTGATAATACAATTGTGCGTGCTGTTGTTTTTGATACTGAGGAAGAAGAAGAACTTGAAGACGAGAGTCGATAAAAAATGAGTTATGTTCAACACTGGACACCATATGACTATTCAAAAGCTCCACCTCTTTCTAAATCTTTTGTTACTCAAAAGGATTTACCTGAGAAATCATGGTTTATCGAAGAGTCATATGTTTCATCTCATAATGAGGCCCCTGTCCAAACTGTAGCACAAATAAATGGTCCTTTACCATCATCCGGTGAACTTACACCTTTACCGAAAACGTGTCGAGTCTTAAATTATTTCAAAACCTTTATGGAAGACATCGAAATTTTGGAGGAAACAATTGAACGTAATTCTGAAATAAAAATTGAAACTTTTCAATCCGCTTACGAGCGAGAAAAGAGAGATATTTTTCAAAAACAAATGAAGCCAATTGTTCAACACCTCCGTCTATGTGCTACACGTTGGGATCAGGAACTTCAAAAGGAGGTCAAAAATATGATAAACGTTTTCAATGCAACTGAAAATGACATTTTGGTTCAAAAGCAAAGAAATAGAGTTTTAAAAAATGATGCTGATCGACTCTTGGAACAAGTTCTCAATGCTGATATTTTGTCTGTTATCATGAATGATCTTTATAATTCTGGTACTTCTATGCTTAAGAATGATCATTGTGTTGATAATAATTTGTTGAATGAGGAAATTGAGACACTTAAACAGGAAAATGATATGTTGAGAATTAAAAATGATGATGTGACAAAACAATTTTCTAAAGAAATTTGTCAACTCAATCAAAGGCTTGAATGGTGTCAAGCTAAAAGTCTTGAAAGGGAATTGAAGTTTCAAAGTCAAAATGTTTCAAACTCTTGTCAGATTTGCAAAAACAACGAGTCTTTAAAAGGTCGGTGTCTCCGATACGAGAAAGAAATTGCGGATGTAAAAGTTGAAAACGCCGAATGGCAACAAAACCGCGATGACATCAAATATTGCAATGGTTTACTTGAGTCTGAAATTCAGGACAAAAATCACATCATCATTGATTTGAAAGAGAAAGTTAAGCTACTTCAAAAAGGAAAAATGGTTGACACCACGGTGATAGCACCAGGAATGTATCAATTAAACAAAACTGATAAAGGAAAGGTTGTTCAAAACACTAATGTTGATAACTCCACTTCTACAGGACTAGTCTCCACTACTAGAGTTAGCAGACCCAAGCGAAAAAGTAAAAAGAAGAATAGGATCTTGCAACGTAAGAGAGGACACCTAGAAGCTCAAGAAGTAGAAGACCAACTTAGGAATTTGAATAAAACTCATGTTGCATCAGATTTAGATTCTAATCTGGCAAATTGTAATCAAAATCTAAAAGTAACGAATGATGAACCTTTGAATGTTTTGAATATTAATGCATCTTGTGTGTTTTGTCGTAAAAGCGTATCATCTGGTGATCATACAAAATGTTTAGCTAATTCTCTTCTCAATCGTCATAAGAAACGTAGGACACGCATTCCTTTTAGGCCCACTACTGCCTCTAAGTCTAACTTAGGAAAGCCGTCTTCTACGGTTTCTAATGATATCACAGTTACCCCCATAGGTGCCGAGAACAAATCTAGGAATGAGCCAACTACTAGTGTATTTAACATTAAGAAAGCAAAAACTAGTTGGAACTGGCAACGTTGGTTACAATACAAACCAAACTTTAAATGGATTCCTAAATTGTTGAATACATGTGTTACTAACCAACAGGAACCCGCATTGTCTTTGGGTTCCACCCTTACTTCTGTTCCATCCGTGTCTTCTTCTTGTGATACAGGTGGTACAGCTTGTTCTCTGGATTGTTGATAGCGGATGCACCCGACATATGACAGGCAATCTCAAACTGTTACACAACTTTGTCTCAAAGTTCATTGGTACTGTCAGATTCGGGAATGATCATTACGCTCTAATCATGGGATATGGTGACTATATCAGCGGGAACATTGAAATCAGTCGTGTTTACTATGTGGCAGGCCTTGGACACAACCTTTTCTCTGTTGGTCAATTCTGTGATGGGGATCTAGAAGTTGCATTTCGTGAGAAAACCTGCTTTGTTCGTGACTTACAAGGAAACGATCTAATGTCGGGTTCACGTGGCTCCAATCTTTATACAATATCAATGTCAGATATGATTGCAACATCTCCGATATGTCTTCTCTCCAAAGCAGAATCAACTAAATCTTGGTTATGGCACAAACGTCTTTCACACTTGAATTTCAGAACTATGACTGACCTTGCTCGTTATAAACTTGTCGATGGATTTCCAAGATTCCGTTTTACCAAAGATCACTTATGTCCAGCCTGTGAACAAGGAAAAAGTACTCGTGCTCATTTTCCTTCTAAACCTGAGCAAAGTACGAATCATGTTTTACAAATGCTTCATATGGATTTATGTGGACCGATGCGTGTTCAAAGTATCAACGGTAAACGCTACATACTAGTAATTGTAGATGACTTCTCCAGATGGACTTGGGTTTATTTCTTACGAAGTAAAGATCAGGCTCCTTCAATGATCATCACCTTTCTCACTAAAATTCAAGTTCAGTTACGCAACACGGTACGAATAGTCAGAACTGACAATGGAACTGAATTCAAGAATCAGACACTTCGGTCTTATTATGAGAAAGTGGGAATTGAACATCAAACATCTATTCCTAGAAGCCCAGAACAGAATGGAGTTGTTGAAAGACGCAACAGGACGTTAGTGGAAGCTGCTAGAACTATGTTGATTAATGCTCAATTGCCAGATTACTTGTGGGCAGAAGCTGTTTCAACCGCATGTTATACTCAAAACCGTTGCATGATCACAAAACGCCATCGCAAAACACCATATCAAATTGTTCACAAAAGAAAACCGAACATCGATTACTTTCATGTATTTGGAGCACTTTGTTATCCGAAAAATGATCGTGATGATTTAGGTAAACTTAAAGCAAAGGCTGACATTGGAGTGTTCGTTGGATACTGTGAAAATTCCAAAGGTTTTCGGATATGGAATCGTCGTACAAGAGAAATTCAAGAAACCATTCACGCTAATTTTGATGAACTCACACAAATGGCTTCTGAGCAACACAGCTTAGGACCCGAATTCAACCGTCTTAACTCTCCGGAATCTTCGGCTGAACCATTGCCACTTAATCGCAATGAATTAGAAACCTTGTTTGCTCCACTATTTGATGACACAATTGTATACCGTCCTACTGAGGTCTCACCTAATTCCGCTGCTCAACCTGATAACATTCCAGTACCAGACTCACCTCAACAAACTTCTACAAGTGTTGAGAGAGACGGTCCTCCAATTGTATCACCATCTACAGCCGAACAAACTAGTTCTAACTCCCGCCATCCAGCTGAAGATCCCACACCACAATCAGTTCCACAACCCGTAGAGCAAGATCCTGATACGTTCTTTAATCCGTTTGCACCGGCTCCTATTGTCCCTGATATAGCTGAGTCGTCAACACTCAATTTGGATCCTGCTAACATGCGAGATACCTATCAACTACACCCTTCCACACACAAATGTACTCGAGACCATCCACTAGTTCATATTATTGGCCATCCAGATGCACCTGTTATGACAAGACAACGACTTCACACGGATGGAGAAACTTGTATCTATGCACTCACAGTTTGTCACGAAGAACCTAAGAACATTAAAGATGCAATGACTTATGACAACTGGATTGAATCTATGCAAGAGGAATTTCAGCAATTCATAAGATTGGAAGTCTGGGAATTAGTTGAAAGACCTGACGGAGTCTTTGTCATCGGGTTAAAATGGATCTGGAAGAATAAGCTTGATGCTGAAGGGACTGTCATACGCAACAAATCACGTCTGGTAGCGAAAGGATACTCCCAACTGGAAGGACTTGATTTTGCTGAATCCTTTGCTCCAGTGGCTCGACATGAAGCTGTTCGGATCTTTTTGGCTTATGCTGCACACAGGAATATGGTGGTTTACCAAATGGATGTGAAAACAGCATTTCTTAATGAAGAACTCCGTGAAGAAGTTTATGTCAGTCAACCTGAAGGCTTCGTTGATCCTGAGCGTCCTAATCACGTTTATCGACTCAAAAAGGCACTCTACGGACTCAAGCAAGCCCCACGGGCGTGGTATGACAAACTGTCCACTTTCTTGCTGGCCAATAAATTTTCTAAAGGATCGGTGGATCCAACACTATTTACAAAAACCTACGGGGAGGACTTACTTGCTGTTCAAATATATGTCGATGACATCATTTTTGCCTCAACAAAACGAAGTTACTCTAATGATTTTGCAAAATTAATGAAAGATAATTTTGAAATGTCCATGATGGGTGAACTTTCGTTCTTTTTAGGACTACAAGTTCATCAATCACCCCGTGGAATTTTTATAAATCAGTCCAAATATGCTCTTGAAATTTTAAAGAAACATGGAATGATGACCAGTGATACTTACAATACACCAATGGGCTATACCACAAAACTAGATGCTGATTTACATGGGACTCCTGTTGACCCTACCAAATACCGAAGTATGATTGGGTCCCTCATGTATCTCACAGCAAGTAGACCTGATATAGTATTTGTTGTCTACATGTGCTCTCACTATCAGTCCAAACCAACTGAAAAACACCTCAGTGAGGTCAAAAGAATCCTTCGATACATAAAGGGAACCATTAACTTGGGAATCTGGTATCCGAAGGATTCTGGTTTTGAACTAATTGCTTTTTCAGATGCTGACCATGCAGGATGTTTAGACACACGCAAAAGTACATCTGGTGGATTACAATTTCTCGGAGACAAACTTGTGTCATGGCAATCAAAGAAGCAGGACTGCACATCACTGTCGTCTACAGAATCTGAATACGTAGCCATGTCTGCTTGTTGTGCTCAAGTCATTTGGATGAGATCACAACTTAAGGATTACGGCTACCTATTCAACAAGATTCCTATCTACTGTGATTCTAAGAGTGCAATTGCTATCTCCTGCAACACAGTTCATCATTGCAAATCCAAACACATCGATCTCCGATATCACTTCATCAAAGAGCATGTGGAAAAGGGTACCGTTGAACTTTATTTTGTTGGGACTGAGTACCAATTGGCGGACTTACTTACCAAATCTTTAGCACCATCAAGGTTTGCGAGTCTAGTTCACCAAATTGGTATGAGATGTTTGACTCCAGAGGATCTGGAAAAGTTTTTAAAATACAACTGATCGTCAAACATCATACCTATCTTTGTATAATATTTTTTCTTAACTATAAACCAATCAAAACACAAAAAGATTTTTCATATTTCTTTTACTAAAAAAAAAAAAAAAAAAAAAAAAAAAAAAAAAAAATGCAAGTATATCGCTTCACTTCAACACTTTGTTCTTATTTTACAAGTGTTGAGGGGGAGTCACGCTTAAATCTTTTACCAATTTTAATTGGTATACTTGCATGTTTCTCGTATTTTACGGTTCTTCGGAGTGTGTGGACGTTCCTTTTACATCACTTTGTCTCATCCCGTCATAAGGTCTTCATAAGTTAGGATTAACGGACATATATCTCTATGTTACACATGTTTGCTATTTACTTTAGGACTCAAGTAGGCATATCTTATAGTTAAGGGACCTAAAGTGTCAAAAACTTATAATTTCTAAATAATAAAACAAACAAACCGTATAACAAAACCTCACAAATTCAAAAACCTCTTAAACCCTTTCTAAAACCTACGGCCCTCATTTATTTGAGCTATCCACGATCTTGATCATCGAATTGTAAGTTCCTAAGTTATCTCTAGGGCATTACAAACATAGGTTTTCGTTTAATTGCAAATCCAACGGCTAAATTTCTTGCATAATTGATTTCGATATCTAGGGTTTAGCGATTTCGAAATCTGCAAAATCATGGTTTGGTAACTGATTTCTTGATAGGGTTTTGTTACATTTAGTGTCACTAAACTAACTATATCATTTTATCTCATTTCCATTCATGTTTGCTTGATTCTCGAATTCTTGATTTTGGGTCGATTTGGGTTTGTGAGATTCTGTGTTTGTTTACTTTGTTTTATTGGTGGGATATGCTTCTATGGTCTCATGTATGCATGTTTGATTTAGCTTTGTTGATTTACACCAATGATGCTTGATTCTCGATAACTTGTGTGCTTCGTTCATGATTAAGTTTTGTCTATCTGAGTCTATATGTGTGATATGCTGTCATAATGTGCTCTTAACATGTGTTTGTGATTTGCTAGAACCATTGATACTCATTAGACTCAAATTTGTTATGTTATCGAAAAACTTGTTCTTGATAACTATCGAGATCTTGGTTAACGAGCATATTGGCTATGTCTAAGTGGTATTTATCTATCTTGGTGACAGGCCTGAATCATTGGAAAAGTTCTTTGCTAAAGAAATGTACGTGGAACTTCAAAATCGATTTGATTCTTGTATAAGAATTTTTTCGAGAAACTCGAAAATTATCGCAATCTTTGATAAACTTATCGAGAAACTTATGTTTTCGATAAATGTTGTTCAACCTCAGTTTTTTCGAAATTATCTTTTCGAAATCACTGTTTGAACTATATTTTTCGAAATCACCAGGTTCTCGGAAAGTTTTATCGAAAATGATGTTTTTCGAAAACTCAAACTTTTCGCAATTCTTGATAAAGGAAAGATCTCGATAAAATTTACATATAAGGATTTTCTCGATAATTTACTTTCTCGATAAAATTCTGTGTAACTTTTTCGAAATCCTTTCTCAATTCAAGTTTGCGATAAAAGGTTTATGTTATAGTTTTTCGAAATCCTGTTTAGGCCTTGTCATGCAATATCCATGTAACTTTGTTGTGATTCATTGGTGTTATGTAATGTGAAGTAACTATGAATTGTGAATA
This sequence comes from Artemisia argyi, assembly GCA_030686995.1. Classification (NCBI taxonomy): domain Eukaryota; kingdom Viridiplantae; phylum Streptophyta; class Magnoliopsida; order Asterales; family Asteraceae; genus Artemisia; species Artemisia argyi. The sequence continues at coordinate 55,436,718 of CM060701.1, forward strand.
TCAATCGTGCTTATTTGCGAGACATTGCATTGTATAGTTGATTTCGTGATTCTAAATGTACAATGATTCTTCAAGTATGCATTATGTGACACTTCACACATAACAAAATGACACATCTTGTGCTTAATTGTCTTAAGTAGATATCAATAACCAAACTCTAAACTGTGCTTACACGTAACGAATTTGGATGTTTGGTTTATGGTGATGCTTTTCAGATTAACATGGCTGAACACAATGAGAACGTCACTGAACTTAGTCTTCCACTACTCACCATGGAGGACATCACTCCCGAAAACTACAATGTCACGATTGGCAACAACAATCCCCGAGTTGATTTCGACCAATTGAATATCAAAGAGAACTCGTGCAGGATTGTGAAAGATATCCTACTTGCCCATCCATGCAAACCTCTGCTCACCTGTTCTACTTCAGTTCCGCTGTTCTACCTTCATCAGTTCTGGATTACTGCTCAGGCTAACTTGGATGATGAGTCTTTCACTGTTACTTTGGATAGCCAAGAATACACTGTAGATCATGACGTTCTTCGAACAGCCCTTCTCATGCCACAAACTGACAACGAATTTGCTCCTATACTACCTGACCTGGATCTTCTTGACTTCTTCATTGAATTAGGATATGAGGTTGATGACGATGTACCGCTAGTCAAACTTTCCCAATTTAATGCCAAGAATGTCCCTCGGCCTTGGAGAACATTCTGTCTGTTGGTGGTAAGATCTATATCTGGAAGGAAAAGTGGTCATGAACATCCAAGGCTCGAACACCTGCAAACATTCTGGGGAATGGTGACTCTGACACCAATTGACTTTGCAGTTCCTATCATGAATGATATCGTCCACAGTATTCAGACTGAACGTGTGAAGACTATGATACCATTCACAAGATTCACCAAGCTTCTCATAGAACATCTCTGCAAAAACTCTCCAGAATTCATCAAGAGGATGGCTGATCCTAATGAGCCGAAGCACCTCTTTGAGGACGACTTCACCACCTCATTCATCAAGACGACCACTTCCTCAACCAAGATCAAAGGAATGAGGCTTCCCGAATATCTTCTTGATGATAAAATCAAGAAAAGTCTGAACTACAAACTGTATGATAACGCTTACAAAGGGGTACAGGAAGAAGCCACCATAAAGACTCGAAGCAAAGGAGGTGTAAAGTCTGGAAGTACTACAAGCACCACAGGCTCACATCAGACTAGATCTAAGGCTACTCCCAAGACTAAACCATCTGTTATACCCAAGTCTTCTGCCAAGCCTAAACCTACACCCAAACCTAAACCTGCAACCAAGCCAAAGAAGAAGGCAACTCCTGAGTACTTTATTCGGGATGAACCTACTCCTCCACCTTCTGACACCGAATCCGAGTTCGATACAGAATCTGACGAAGAAGAACTAGACTATGAACTAAGATACAGAGCACCTGATGAAGCATTTCCTGCAACAAAGATTGTCGTACAACAAAGTCTTGAAACTTATGAAGAAGAGACAAGGAAAAGAAAAGGGATCACAATTAATGAGCCTAATGATGATGAAGACGAACCAATCGTTGAACCTTTGGTCGATAAACGCAAACTGAAGAGTATAGTTGTCGACACTAGAGCTGAAGAAAAGCAGCTTAGGAAAGAACAAAGGAAAGCAACTCTCCAAAGCCGACTCATGTCTCAACCTTTAACTCCACCACCTATTGATCAGTCTGAACATGTAGGAGCTACAAGCAGCATGATTCCTCCCGTTGTATCCACCACGATAGAATCAGCTCCACAGCCTGATGACACCGTTAAAGATACAGACAAAACAGGAGATGTCATTATGACAGAGACTGCAACTATAGAGGAGAATGTTGGCGGTCAAGAGAACATAGCTACGGATCAGGAACATGAATACCTAATTACTCCAGAGTTTCTTGCACGAGAAGCAGAGGAAGCAGAGGAACGTCGTAGAAAGGAAAACGAAGAGAAGAACGCGTTCGACACCAACATATTTCTTAAGTCATCTTCTCAGCAGACTTCCTCAGCACAACCTCCACCTCCTCAAGACTCTCCACCAAAGGATCCGACTCCTCCTGCTTCTTCTTCAGACTCTCACAACGAGTCATCGTCCGAATCATCACCTGAGCATTCATCTCCCACACCTTCAGAAACCGCATCTAAACAACATTCAATCAATGAACCGAAACCACCAGTTGATCTTCAGGAGCAAGTCAACAAACTCACCGACATGGTTACAAGTCTCACCAGACAAGTTGAGGACTTCCAGGAGTCAAAGCAGCTGATCGACAAGTTCTTGAACTCTGATTACGAAGGATTTATCATAACTGCAACACATGATTTTCTCACTGATAATCTGGTTGATATGATCACTCCTGAAGTAGCAAACCTTCTTGAACCTATCAATGACAACTTGGATCACAGAATCAGAAGTGTTACAAGGAAAATGTTGTCTACTACACCATTCACGCTTCACACCGCAAAACCTTCTACTGTGACTCCAACAGTCCCTGAATTGTCCTTCAATGACATGCTGGCCAAACTCTTTGACAACATTGCCTCCAAACCCACACAGACTGCAGAAGAAAAAGCACTGTATGATGCTATGGTGGCTTACATATCAAAGGAGTCATGCAAAGATGCTGCTGGAACCCGAAAACGGACAAGAAAAGATGACGATCCTGACCCAAACTCCAAAGGCAAGAAACCCAAGTCTGGAACAGGTCCCTCATCCTCTCTACAACCACAAAAGGACTCCACCACTCCTGGAAATCAACAACACACCTCAGCTACGGGTCAAGGTCAAACTGACGAAGAGGAAACATTCATGGAACCTACAGATGACTACCAGGGTCAACCTGACACCGATTATCATGCTCCACCTATTCCTGATTCTCATGCTGGACCATCGTCACCATTCAAGGCTAAAGACAAAGATGCTACATCTAAGTCTAAGAAATCCAAGAAGAAAACACGTCATTCATGGCTCGACAATGATGACACTCCTCAGAATGATTGGCTGACGGAAATGGTTCAAGCTCAACCTCCTCTCGAAGAAGAAGAACCCCTTCCTGGTAACACTCTACAGTTCACCCAAGTCATTATGAAGGATCTTCAAATCAACAAACTCACAAAGGCAGAGCTTAGAAGAATCAATAGGGATGCACAAGAATTCCTCAAGAAAAGATCTGGAAACAAAGTCGAATACGAATATCATATGCAGAATATAGCTAGTGCAATGTCTGCCGACTTTGACTGGCTAAACCCAGAAGTAAATATCGATCTCAGTTCCAAGAATCATGAAAAACCTTACTTCACTGACTGGACCTAACCATTACCTTTGAAAGGATTTCCAGACAAACCCAAGATACCTTACAGCTTCTTCTTCAACAAAGATCTTCGTAACATCCAGCTCACTCAGGAAACATCCAAGAAGAAATATGCTTCCTCACTCACAATCTCAGTACCAGCCGCTAGATACGAAATTCCAGCCATTGAAGAAACCACTCGTATTTTCAGCAACTCCATCGTAGCTTACGACAGAGATGCTCTACACGGAATTCAACATTGGCCCGACCGTCGTCGTCTCGGTTATACAAGCAGATTAGGAGAGACATCATTGGAAAATGTGAAGCAGAAATCAAAGATCATCGCTATCTTGGAGATTCAACAGTCGAAACGGTTTAACTACTTATTCATGCGTGAAATTGTTGTTAAACGACAAGATGAAAAGAAGTACAAGTTCTCTGAAGCAGACTTTCCCAACCTTAATCTCAATGACATCGAAGACATGTATCTCGAAAAGGTTCAAAACAAAATGCATGGATTCGATAGAGATGTACAGTACAACTTCATGGCATCACTACTTCTTTACATCCGACGTTTGATTGTTCAAGAAAGAGTGGAAGATCTTCAGCTTGGAGTGGAAAGTTACCAACAGAAAATCAATTTGACAAAGCCACAATTCTACTTTGATGGTATCTATCAAACACCACAGTTTACTCTCAACCAAGAACCTTTTGGCTTCACCTACATCAACAGCAAAAAGCTACAAAGTTTCATGAGGTTCGATGAGGTACACAAATTCTGTGATGTTACACTCAAGTCTGTTCGTGATGGGCTTGTCAAAAGGTTGAATGATGATCGCCGTAAGATAGCTAAGGGGGAACAACCTAGATGGAAATCCAGCATAAGAAGACAAGTTCGTAACTTTGTCTTAAAGATTGAAGAAAGGTTATTTTGACGAGAACAGATCAGACGACTGGAAAGCTATATCGGTGCCAGACCATCGTTTCCTGTCAGAAACTTCGAAAGACCAGAACCCAAGTTCACTGACTTTGACGCTCCACTTCCTGACGAAGATTAACTTGGTACATTTGGTTAACTTTTCATTATCAATTGTTTCATTTGATTGAATTTCACAATGGTTTGTGCACACATATCAGTGTACAACCCGAACTTGTAAAGAAAGGACCCTGAGGTATGCTTCAGTGCCTCAATCCTAATCTAAGGAGCGAAGGCTTCTTATTTTTGAGTAGAATTAATCAAACTTTTATGATTTTTCATAATTCTGCTCAAAAGGACAAGTATTTCACCTCAATAAGACCTAATCACTTGTTGAGGGGGAGCACTTGTCAAAACAAAATACTTTGCTCAAAATCAAAAGTTCTTTGTAAATCTCCCCGTAAGACTCAAAAGGCATATTTTAATCTAAAATTTTGTCAAAAACATCATTTTATATGCTATTTTTGAGGGGGAGAAAATGAAAAGGTGATTAAAATATACGAAGTCAAAGCTTAAAAGTTGTATCATGTGCGAGCTAGACTCAGTATTGACCCAGGAATTGACGAGACAATAAATGTTAGTAATATCGAAAAGACTTATCCTCGACGGGTAATAACATCAAGTTAGTTACTAGAGCTAGTTGTCACCTAAAAGCTGACAATGTATCTCTTTATCTAACCACGTAAGCGTGTCTCGAAAAGGATATGTCCTAGTAGAAATGTACCGTCTCGAGAAACTTTCTGTGAACTTGATCAGGCCGGGTAATAACTTCAAGCTAGTTTAACTAGTGATGTAAGCGTGTCTCGAATCGGTCTTGTTCACGGAAAGTAGATCAATTCAAAAGTGCTTGCTCCTCCCACATGTGCAAATTTATTTAATACTTATGAGCACATGTGCAGGGGGAGCCCTTCAAAAGTGTACGCAAAACTCTCAAAGTGTTAAACAAAATATTTGATTAACTTAAACACTTTGAGAGATTTTCAATCAAAAGGTTTCTTGGCTACTGTCGGAGTTATAAGGTGATTAAGATAGGAATATCCGTCCTATGATCCGCCAGAGCCGGAGGGATCTACCCAAGGACATCTCCAATAGATAGAATTAGAAGTCCTTAGGTATGATATGAAAAAAAGGAGAAATGAATGAAAGGGAAAGAACGAGTTGAAGAATTAAAAAGAAAAGTAAAGAAAAGGGTGAAAAGAAATAGTCCTCCATATGTTCAACCTTAGGGCAGACACCGGGTTCAATACGTATGCTACTGGCTGTTGCAAAAGACAACACCGGTATTGAAGATTAAGTCGTCATGGACCCAGTGACGCAATGCACTAAACCTTCTTAACCACTCAAGTTCTCTTAAAAGGACTTGTTTCATTCTCACGGGGAACCCGCGTAACCTATCGACCTATCTCTTAGAGACGGTTGATATTGAAGCAGGAGACACCTCCCCAGTCTCCGCATAGGAAACCTAGGTGTGCACTTATAGAGTCTAGAGCCTCGAGATACATCAAAGATCTCTTAGGAACACTTAGTATTTCTGCAACTGGTGTTCTACATCAATGGGCATCAGTTGTAAACTATCGAGTCCTTCGCAGATCTTAGCAATCTGCCGAGAACGTTTATGAGAGGATTACTCATGTATTTCTCAATGATTGAACGGAAATCCTGCCAGGGTCAACATCTAACAGCCCTGACAGCAGGTCACTTCAGTAACCCCACAAGGGTTACGCTTAGTGTTTGCGGTGGTTCCATTACGGTCTACAGTCGTGGAGTGATCCCCAGCGACTCACCCAGTCATTGAGCTACCTAGTAGGTCTCGTAAGCTCCTTCGGGAGTATCTGATATGGGAACGGCCTGGATAAGGATTAGAGGGAGTCTTCACAATATGCTGTTGATGAGCTCTAATTCCTTATCCGTAAGTACCGGTTGTTTTATTGCTAACTGTTTACTCGCAGGTATCTCACTTCCATGATCGTAGATTCCAACATGCTCATACATACATCTTGAAGTCAAAGAAAGCTTCCCCAAAGATCTTAGCAACACAAAGTTCAAAGAAAGATTCAACGCCAATAAGATGAATCTACAAAGTATAAAGACAAAGATCTTAATGCATGTAAAGGAACTTCTTGTACGTGAAAGTCTAAGTCCAAAGATGTATGAGTATGTTGGAATGGCGGACAACCACCACAGACGCAGGAGTGACGAACGGCAGATTACTTCATAACATAATCACTATAACTTCATCAAAGAACAAAGACAAAGAGCAAAGTATATCCATTATTATTCTAATCATTTCAGAAGACGTCTAAAGCTATGAAAGTCAAAGATTAAAACGAAGACGTCAAGCAACCATGATGACCGACCCTTAGGGGGAGATTGTTGGAACCAAAGTTTTACTATTTTGTCAAGTCTCGGTCATTTGTAATATTAGGTTGCTTAAGTTATTATTTTCTTACACTTATGTAATGTTTCAAGTTTACTAGGCTTAAGTCTTATGGTCCATGGGCTTGAAAGCCCATACGATTTGGAGAAAGGAAGGAGAGGGAGTGTTGCCCTAGCTCCTTCCCTATATATAGTATGCTTAGGTCTATGTAATACTTGGTTGGTTATTTGATTATCTTAAGGAAACTCTTGCTCTCATATTTCTCTTTATCTTATAATCATCCCATTCTCATTCTCATCTCATTTCTATCAACATTGTGCTTGTGTTTACAAAATAGTGACCTAACAAGGGGCTTTTGGCAATAGCTACTTAAGCAATAAAAACATCAGGCATAGCATACTAAAAAGCTTCTGTTCGGGTTTGAAGCATGTATCTCCCCACAAAAGAGTTTAAAAGTTTAAAGATTGGGTTATGAACACACACCTGGATAGCTCGGTAGTACTAGTATCGTTATTCAAATGATGGGTGGAAACGGCTTCAACACACAACCTAAGTAAAATATATGGCAAGTTTTCAGAGTTTGATAGTCTAAGTTCAGTTTATTGCGAAAGTTGTTTATTATAGTGTATTGTTTTGTTAGTTGACTCGTAGCAATTTAAACGTGCGTGTTTAAAAGCCTGAAGATCAAGAACAAAAGTTATATTTAAAAATATAACTCGTGAGCATGTTCTTGTTGACGTAGTGAAGAGATTTTACGAAAAAGAACGAGGTCGGTGGTTAGTAAAACCAACTTCGGGTTTAAGCTTTGGTTAATCGTTTTAATTATTTTCTTATCGTGTATATATATATATATATATATATATATATATATATATATATATATATATATATATATATATATATATATATATACTTATATATAAGAAAAATACGAAATGTGACGATAGGTGTCGTAGGGTTACGAAGGACGTTGTGAATAATAAGACGGTCGATAGGTGTCAAAAAATAAAATATGTTTTGAGAGAATGTGTTAATTGTTAAAAGTTTTATATTTATTATTTTCGTTATTACGTTATATATATATATATATATATATATATATATATATATATATATATATATATATATATACTATATATATTTATTTTTAACAAAAAGTGCTTGATCGAATCAGTTTTATCTAAAGTACTTATATATATATATATATATATATATATATATATATATATATATATATATATATATATATATATATAATGTAAATTATAATATTTATATTTTATTAAAAACCTTTATGTTTTAGAAAAGTTTACATTTTAACCCCCTAACGGCATAACTTTACACCGTTAGTCCAAAACGATTTATAATTCCATTTCTAATCCAAAACTATTTTATATTCACATTTTATACCCAAAACTTTCTAGATTTACAGTTTTCATCACAAGATGTCAAAATGACAGTTTTCACCATAAGTTTCCATTTTGACTGTTTTAGTCCCTAGACTTCAAAACTTTTGCAAATTTAGTCCAAAACTCACAAACTTCAAAACTTAATCTTTTTATTTTCTAAATAAGTTTAAAACAGCTTATTTAAGTTTTAAAACAGTTTATTTCCCAAAAAGAACTTATTTCGAGTTTAATGGGCCTTTATCGAGCTTAACTTAAGGCACGTTAAGGTTTTTTAATCCAATGGACTAGGAAACATTTGGGCTTAGCATTGGGCTCATTTTTGGACTCTAAAAAGTTTAGAAAACAGCTTGTAAACCCAGCTTATTTTCGACTTATTGGGCTTATAAGCCCAAACGTTGTTTTAAGTTTTAAGAAAACGCGACTAGCTATGGGGTTAAACGAGGGACAAAATAAGTTTGTGAGAGTGAGTTACTTATGTGTCTCGTTAGTTTATCATGTAAACTAATAGGTTAAGCCTTAAAAACACTATGTCGTGTTTATAGTTTAGGAAATACGAGACCAAAGTGTGGCGACATTAACCAAGCCAAAAACAGTTTTTATCAAAATATTTTCTAAGTGTTTTAAGGGTTTATACGTATAGGTCAAGGTAACCTAGGAACGTGTTATATATTGTGCTTATAAGTGTTTATTAACTAAATGTGTCTTACTAAACTTAGTTTATAATGTGTTAAACTTATGATGTAGCTAATAATAAGTATATGTTATAACTTAATATTAACGAGAAATTAGCTAAAGTAAATAAAATAAAACATGAGGAATTATTAGAAAAGGGACGAGTTTGGCTCACCTCACCAAGATTTGGTGGAGTAGAACGAGACTTGGAGGCTTAGAAATGAACAAGGAAGGCTTGAACTTGACTCCCACGTACACACAAGTTACCCAACGTGTATAATTACTTGATGCGAGCCTTCCAAAGGCTTACCAAAGTATACGTTCACCAAAAGCACTTAGAAGTGAGTTTGTGAGTGGAGGTGAGATTTAAAAATGTGCATGGCTCGTACACATGCATGTAAGCATGTATATATACATGAGAGACTTGTGAAACGTGGTAAACATGGACTTGGGGACCAAGGGAGTAGGGTACGAGGTATAGGAACTCAAATAGTGAGGTAATGAGGGCGAATCGTCCTTGTGGGTATACGAGCAAAAAGAGAAGGAGCCAAAAGAAGTTCATGTTTGCGTTTGGACTTGGAAATACGTGGTCAACAAGGGGAGGTGATGACTCTCATGCAAATAGTGTGGTTGGTGCAAGTTTTCGTCCTTGTGGAGTGTGTGTCGAGAGAAACAACAAAGAAAACATGGAAGGAAGTTGAGAGTAATAGTTTTAAAGGAGATCAATTCCTTTTAAACTATTCTTGACCCATGTATAAGTTCTCATGGCTACCACATGAGCCAAAATGAGTAGTATGTGGAGAGGGTTACACGTATGGCCTTGTGGTATAGTATACGAAGGAAAAACAACAAGAAAACATCATTGTTGCTTGTTGTGACTTGTTTGTAGGTTTGTAGAAGGTCAAGACATAATAAAACGTGTTTAAAGAGTTTTGAGTAACTTTGGCACCAAGTTTAGAAAGATACGAGAGGTTGTGAACTCGAAAATGGATTTTTGATTTTTGTGGACACGCAAAAATAGGGCTGAGCTTTGTTTGATTTTCATGGGTTAGATGTACACGATAGGGAGAAATATTTGTCACATATGATTCGTGGGTAGGAGGTGTAACGAGAGGTGCAAAAATATATAAGAGTCGTTTGTAAAAATTTCGTGTACGCGAGGCAAAGTAAAAAGGGTGTGAGGTGGTTTCGAAAACTATTAAAAAGATTTGGGCTTGAGTTTGGTTTTGGGCTTATGGCGTGGACCAGGCCCAAGGAAAAAGAGAAAACAAATTAAAGGGTCCGTTTGGCAGAGTTGGGCCGAGGCCCAATGGGATTTATAGGCTCAATAGGTTGTCTCGAAAGTCGTGTCAGAGTTAGGAGTAGTTACTGAGCGTTCGTGGAAATTTTCGTGAGCTCGGGAATTCATTAGGACGTATTTGGTTAGTTATCGGAATATATATATAAATATAAATATATATATATATATATATATATATATATATATATATATATATATATATATATATATAAATATTACGTTACTTAATAAACTTTAATTATAAAAATTATTTCGTGATACTTAGACTATCTAGGTTCATGTGTAAGCGCGTTCCAAGGTAAACGGTGATCACAAATGACGTTGTGATTATAAAAGTGTATCTCGACTAACAAACAAAAATTTTGTTATCGATAAAAACAGTTTTTATTTATCGTAATGATTTGTAAATCATGAGTTTGCATTTACTATTTAGGAGGGAAAATTACGAGTGCTTACAGTGGCCTTGATTGGTAGTTGTATACATTCTGTGATAGCCATTAAAGAATTGGCAGAGCTTATATCTCAATGTATAATGGTGAGTCAAGACATATTATGTCGATACGACAATTACTCTCAATATGAGATATTACTATTGACAATGTGAATTTAAATGATAACAATGTGAATCCACTCATAAAAGGCTTAAGCAGAGAGTGAGTCGGCTAGTCGTGCGAAGGATTGGGACTAAAACCCTAAAAAAGTTTATATAAAGGAAAATTTAACCCAACTGACTAGAGATCCCAATATTTGAGTTCAATAGGACAACCTAGTTATATAAACCAAGGGAGGTCACTATAGGGGGAGTAATCAACTTTCCATCCATCTAAGAAGTTAGTAAACTTCCTAGTCCATTCCTATAATAGTGACAATATAATGTTATGCTTATCGCTTTTAATGATTTGATAGGAATCACCTATGTGAGAGATAAGTGTGATCGCTTAGAATGGAAATGTGAAGAGGCTCAATTCAAGAAAGATCTTGCAAAAACAGGCAAGTGTTCATGACCATAACGAACACGGCTACGAGGATTTAACCATGTCATTGAAAGTCATGTGCGGACTTATATTGTCGTCTATATAAACAACAAATCAGATCAAAGACATCTCCTTCTATTAGCAGCTAGTAGGCTAAGTATATTTCATATGGAAATCACCTACTTCTCATATGCATGATTCAACTGTTGAGACCTATCATGTAATTTTTGTTTTACGATAAATCTCCATTCATGTGAAGGATTGTTGGATAAATTAGTAAATGGATAAGAGGGCGTTTGGAACAAAGAGGGTGTTGGGATTCATAAAAGGTATCTTCCTTTTAATTGATATTGTAACATCAACTTGATGAAGAATTAGTGACATTATGATTGTCATTATACCAATTGTAACAATGATTTAAAGGCAATTAACATGTTGTTTATTGTCATTAAACATAATTTACTATATTGGGTATTTAAGTACAACCATTAAGTTGTAGCAAAAGAGGAGGCACAACAGCACCATAAAACACCAAACTTCATTGTTCTCTAAAAAAAATTATTGATCAAAGAATACACAATAAACACGTGAAGTTTCAACTTTCAAGCATCTTAGTCATCTCCGGCGGTACAACTGCTTCGATCGACATTGCAAGCCGACTAATCTCAGGGCGACTAATCCTGGGTTCTATAAAACAAACGGTGATTTTTTTTTCCTTTTTTCTTTAAAACCTGGGTTCCGACTCGGCATTGCAAGCCGACTAATCCCAGGGCGACTGCTCTTTTGGATAGCCCGAAGTCATCGCAGGTGAACCTCCGTGGCCACATGGGAACAAACGGTGAATTTGTTTTAAGGAAAGTGTGTCAAACACGCGCCTCGATCACGTTCATGAATCGATTTTATCTATTTTGTGTTATTTGTTTAACTTATGTTTGTAACTTCGTTTATGAATTTATGTTTTTCTTGAATTGTATAGCTATTGTGATTTTTGATTCTGGATAGTTTTCCCTACTGTTCATGATACAATACAACACGATTTCTGAACACAAAAGTAAATGAGAAATAACCCACCTCAACAAACAACATTACAACATATGGATAAACCAAACGCTACATAAGTGAAGATGTTTACGCTGCGTACTTAATAACATGAAACAAGAAACAATGAAACACACAAATGTTTATCGTACGCCAATCAAATAAGGCAAAACCTTATGAGCAAGAATGACGAGTCCGACATAACGTAATTGTCTTGAAATTCATTTGGTTCATTAACTAGTAATAGAATCCAAACTAATTAACCAAACAAGCCATAGGTGGTGAGATCAGATGCAGTTGCTCCGGTAGCAATTGCATGAAGATTGTTGGGATGGTCGGGCTGCAAGCGTAGAGTCAGGATATGTTGTGCACCCATATGTGGGTATCCATACACATTTTCGTAATCGACTCCATCCTCTATCATCCCGTATTGTGGATCCTCTCCTCTTATATCCTGCATTTTAGTAAATAAATTTTAGCTTGTATTCTTCCTCTAAAAATATACACAGTTATAGACACACAAAAAGCAAATTACTTATTTTTACTATCTTGGTTTTACTATAAATTTTGTGCGGAGTACTAAGTTTGGAAAAGAAATTTAATTACTTGTAATGAAAAAAGTACATTTAGACTTATAACCATCAAATGTGTGAACTTTAATTTGTACGTAATATACACAATAGTTTTTAGGGTAAAAGGAAGCAAACGGTAGGTCGGACACATTAGCTAACAACATGTAAAAACGGGACTTTTGGTTTGAGTTGGTAGACCTGAAGATTTTTGTCCAAAATTCCATTTTTTTTTCATGAAAAAACTATTGTGTCAAATATTATTATTATTATTTTATTATTATTTTTTTGTTTTATTATTATTATTATTATTATTATTATTATTATTATTATTATTATTATTATTATTATTATTATTATTATTATTATTATTATTATTATTATTTATTTATTTATTTATTTTTAAGTTAGACAATGATTTGTAAGTTTTAGGCATTGAAAATAAACTTTGGGATCTTTCTGACCTATTTTACTAAAAAAGACTTTCCCATTTGTATCATTAAAGGTAGACTTGAAGACTTGTTCCTAAAATTAACAAGCAACCTTAATTCAAAAGTGAAGACTTGAAGCTGAAACTTACAAATTCATGCATGAGTTTTTTGTATACGTCTTGGGCACTCCTCACCTGAAAGGAAACGCAAATTTGTAGAAAACCAATAATGACACATAACTACTTTAATTTGGAGTCTTCAAAACTGAAAGGAGGACGAAAATACCTTCTTCTTCGAAGTTTCCACTTTATTACCAATAACTTTGAGCTGCTTTTTTGTTAACATTCATATTATGAGTTTTGAGATATTCAAAGATTACTTAAATGTTATTTAAGGTTTCTTTATGCGTATGTAGTATAACATCTCATTAAATAAATTAAGAAAAAAAAATGTTTTTGTTCATGAATCATGACAATAATGAAAACTAAATAAATCCTCAAAAGACATTAACCTTGCGCTCACGAATAATGTACACAGCCTCCTGTGAATCTTTTTCGAGCGCAAGCAGTTCTTCAAAGCTTAGATCTTCCAAACAATCACCAAATCTTTGCCTGACAGAACCCATTAAGGAAATAAAGATGAAACCAAGACTGTATATAAATAATAAAGCATTAATTAGAAAGTAGAGTTTGAGTTGATGGTACGTACCTAATTTGCTTTCTTAAATTTATGTTCACCTCTTTCTGTTGTCGCAGTTCCTCTTGCATTTTCTACATAACATATAGTGAATATTTATCAATGGCGTCATCCACATATTTATATCCCTAGCGGTATGTGAGTTTCTCATCAACTAAGAGGTTGTTGGTTTAAGTCTCAACTCAAACATGTTTGTTGTGTATAATAGTTGTGCGAATCTATGTCATTTACAAAAAAAATAAAGTTTGCATCCTTTCATCCTATGGAATTGTATTCACTGCATGTCACACTTCTTTTTATAGATATACTGTATAGCCTAATATTCTTGAGCTTTCAACAAGCTCTCATTAAAACCTTTTAACATGTCTAAAATTGGTATGAAATTGTTGGCACCCAAATTGATTTGGGCCCAGACTCGAGTTTGGCAGCACAACCATGGTGAAATTCCCAGAAGGTTGTCGTAGGCTAACAGTAGATAGGCAAGAAGTTGCATAAGACACATACTCAATAACTCAAATTAATCAGATCTAAATCGTATAAACAACCCAATTCATAGCCATTCTATCAACATCTCAGCTCCTGATGAGTAACAGTGTTAGAAAAACCTTCAAATCAAGTCAATCCCCTTAATGATTGATTGGATATATGCCACTCTTTCTTAATTCTTTTAAAACGTGTTACCGACTCTTAATTTCTTGTTAACTTATTAGTGATTAGTTAGAGTAATCATTTGGCAGAAATGTTATTATGGCATTAAGAGCTAATGGAATTGAAATAAACTGAAAATGAAAAAAGTGGTGAAGTGATTAGAGAGAGGAAGGAAACATTTCTCTTTTATTAACTAAAGTCTAAAACTTTGAAATGAGACTTTGTAGTTTGTACCCAAACTAATTGTCATTAAAAACTCCAACTCTCTTAATGCCATAACCACATTTCCCGCAAAATGATTAGTCTAACTAACTACTGTAACTATCATGTGAGACACACGTGCCATACGAATCACACGCCGGAAGCAATTCATAACACATAAAAAAAATAAGATCTTAAATTCAAAAGTTACTCTCAATAGCTTATTAAAATAAGCTCAAACTACTAGCTTGTCACCATATAGCTTCAGACAATTTTGACAAACATACCCCTAAACATACCCTCATACAAAATCTCACTTCATATTATTTCAATCATGCTTGTTTTTATGTTTTTGTTAGTCAATTATATACTATCAAAACCATGTGTCTGATGTATAAACTAGCTTATAGATAGTAATTTAACAACCTTATAATTATTTAGACGACAAATTAATGTATCATAACACATCTTGAGAATCACTCTATTTGTTACCTGATAATGAGAATTCCAAAGATCGATTCCTGTCACCTTTTGATACTGATCGAAAAACTGCTTCATCCTGATCCAAACATCACAATTAGCAACAACACAAAATTATAATAATCATCTATAACTCATTCAGAAAACAATAAACTTACGTAATAGAAGGACTAATGTATTCATGAAGCTTATCAGTACAAGAAACCATAATAATCGCAACTTTTGCATCACACAACACAGTAAGCTCACTAGCTTTCTTAAACAACCCGTTCCTTCTCTTCGAATAAGTCACCTGCCTATTCGTCGAGTTCTCGATCTTCTTTATCTGGATCTTTCCTCTAGCCATGTTTTTTATTAGACCAAACTATAGTCCTATGTTTTTTTAGTTGATCTTATCTAAAATGTTGGTTTCTTTTATATGTTAGATGTGATGTGAACACACAGAAGTTGTGTGGTTGGGAGAAAACACACAGTAAGTGTGTGTGATGAATAAGGGAGGGAAAGGAACTGGAAGAAAAGGGTGGTAGAATTGTTGCTAAAAATAGAAAGTAGTTTACCCGAAATGAGAAAAGGGTAGGAGGGATACATAAAGGTGTTTAATTAGCCAAGTACATTTGAAAATTTTCGACCCTTTGTGTGTTCACTTTAGTTAAATTTTATATAATAAAAGAATTAAATTATTTTAAAGTGATTTTACAAAACTCTTTTTATTGAAAAAAAAAAATTAGACCAATATAAGAGCTCGATTTTATCACGTAAGCGAAATCAAACAATATAATTGGTCAATAGAAAGTCAAAATTAAATTGACTTTAGTCAAACTTAATAAATTTGGTAAAAAATTTTGGTTTAAAAAAATGCATAAAAATATAAGTGTCAAATTTATGAAAACAAAAACTTAAAACAAGAGAAAGTAATTAATAAAACTTTAGTGGTTGAATTTTAAATAAATTATATAGAGCTAAGTGTAAAATTACAAGTTTCCATGTTTTTTTAATAACTTTGGAAAAAATACAAATAACTTCTTACACTTTATACCCCTTATACTTTATAATATTAACTTTGTCGTTGGTGAAAAACCTGCATGGAGCCGAGCGCTTCTCACCTACCTGCTTTGGAGAGAGTTTGATCTAAACAAAATGAGTGCGTTGTCCAGCCAAGCCAGCCCATAACAAAATGTTAGACCGGCTGACACAACCGAATTGATTGAGGAAAAGGAAAGCACAGCGACCAAACACTAATTAGACCAATAGGAGAGCTCGATTTTGCCGCGTAGGCGAAATCAAACAATATGATTGGTCAATAGAAAGTCAAAATTAAATTGATTTTGGTCAAACTTAATAAATTTGGTGAAGAAATTTGGTTTAAAAAAATGCATAAAAATATAAGTGTCAAATTTATGAAAACAAAAACTTAAAAATAGATGAAGTAATTAATAAAATTTTAGTGGTTGAATTTTAAATAAATTATGTAAAGCTAAGTGTAAAATTACAAGTTTTCATGTTTTTTAATAACTTTAGAAAAAACACAAATAACCCCTTACACTTTATACCCTTTATACTTTATAATATTAACTTTGTCGTTGGTTAAAGACATGCATAGAGCCGACCCCTTCTCACCTACCTGCTTTGGGGAGAGTTTGATCCGAACAAAATGAGTGCGTTGTTCAGCCAAGTCAGCCCATAACAAGATGTTAGACCGGCTGACACAACTGAATTGATTGAGGAAAAGGAAAGCCCAGCGACCAAGCACTAATTAGACCAATAGGAGAGCTCGATTTCGCCATGTAGGCAAAATCAAGCAATATGATTGGTCAATAGAAAGTCAAAATTAAATTAATTTTGATCAAACTTAATAAATTTGGTAGAGAAATTTGGTTAAAAAAATGCATAAAAATATAAGTGTCAAATTTATGAAAATAAAAACTTAAAAAAAGATGACGTAATTAATAAAATTTTAGTGGTTGAATTTTAAATACAATTTCCCAAACAAAAATGTACATTAGTAAACATGGTATGATTATTATTCATAATCAAGGAAATGAATCAATCTTCAAAACTTATGAAAATACAATTTCCCAAACAAAAATGTACATTAGTAAACATGGTATGATTATTATTTATAATCAAGGAAATGAATCAATCTTCAAAGCTATCTAAATATGCTACATAATTTAACGAAAATATTAGTAAAAGAAATACCACAACACATCGAAAATTGATCGCATGGTTTGCAAAACTAAAAGCTTATATCACTAACATATCATGCAAGTCAAGTATTATCATGTGATTTTGCTTGAATAATAAAATTTAATTTTTAATTCAAAAGAATTCTCATAAAATAATAGGTAGATTATAACATATATACATATGATTTTGTATTTTTAGTCCACAAAATAAAACCAATTGAAACATGTTAAGTGATTCAATTTTTAATCGATAATAATAAATAATCAAAACGAAATTTTAAAAACCCTGTGCGTGCACATGTATTATAACTAGTAGGGTATTTTAAGAATTTATATTCTTGGTTATTCTCAAGCAAAGTACGAACTAGGTTTTAATGCAAAGAGTAAAAACTACTTTGCTCTTTTAATTCGTAGAAGTGTATTTGTACGAGTACTTTTTAACAATGTGTGACAAGAATTGTCAAACCTAATAATTTTACATATCTATAATACTATAAGATTTAGTCCCTAAATTTAATGTGGAGTTATGATGATAGAGTTTTTAGAGTTAGAAACAAGTTTGAGTTGTTTATTAGTTGCATAGAGTACAAGATAGCTAATGCTCGGAATTCAAAGCAACCTCATAATAACTATACAATCATGAAAGGAGATGAAATGCAAGGGTTGCCCGAATTGATCACATAACATTTAGTATAGAATTAAAAGTCAATTAGATGAAGTGCAAGGGTTGCGAAAGGTTACAAGAATAATTAATGATTTAACCTAATTCATGCCTATATAAACCGGCCAAAATCACATTTAGTATGCACATTTCAAGATAATTCACAAATCTTTTAGATCTTTGATTGTTGGTAGCTGTAT
Organism: Artemisia argyi; assembly: GCA_030686995.1. NCBI lineage: Eukaryota > Viridiplantae > Streptophyta > Magnoliopsida > Asterales > Asteraceae > Artemisia > Artemisia argyi. The sequence continues at coordinate 55,454,854 of CM060701.1, forward strand.
GTAAATTCTCTTTTGCAATATTTTGGAGATGATTCACACATCTTTTAGTACTTTGTAATTAACTTGGTTTTTTTTTTTTTTTTTTTTTTTTAATTTAGTTATCATACGCAGGTACCATGAAAATCACACAAGATCATGCATGCTCAGATAAATGAAACCAAAGATTAGGATACCAACTATTTTCTTTGTTTCTTACATATTTAGGTGTGTGTGTATATATATATATATATATATATATATATATATATATATATATATATATATATATATATATATATATATATATATAGTGAAGCGTTCAAATGAGAAGCCTAAATTTTGTGAGAACGCGAGAAGCAATCTTAGCCACTCATTTTATCCTCCTTTAACTTGAATCTAATAGCTAATATTAGTTAATCAACTTTTTGAAAATTTCTTAAAAAATTTTGAAAAATTTAAAATAAAATTTCGAAAATTTTCAAAAAATTTTCGAAATTTTTTTTTTCGAAAATTTTTTTTCGAAATTTTTATTTTTCGAAAAAAAAAATCGATTTTTTTTTCGAAAAATTCAAAAAAAAAAATTCGAAAAAAATTTTTATCGAAAATTTTTTTTCGAATTTTTTTTTGAAATTTTTTTTAGAATTTTTTTTTTTGAAAAAAAATCTTTTCCAAAAAAAAAAAAAAAATTCAAAAAAAAATCGAGAAATTTTTTTCTAAAAAATAATTTTTCGAATTTTTTTTTCCAAAATTTTTTTTTTCGAAAAAACATTTTTTTGAAAAAATTTTTTTTTGAAAAATTTTTTTTCGAAAAAAAAAAAATTCTGAATTTTTTTTTCGAATTTTTTTTTTAGAAATTTTTTTTCGTCACATGTGAAAAAAAATTTGAAAATTTTCACGAAATTTTTTTGTCACGTGTAAAAAAAAAATCATCACATATGAAGAAAAAAAATTTCGTCGCATGGAAAATTTTCTTTTCGTCACATGTGATAAAAAAAATTCCGTCACATGTGAAAAAAAAATTCCTGTCACATGTGAAAAAAAAATTGGAAATTTTTACAATTTTTTTTTTCACGTGTGAAAATAAATTTCGTCACATGTGAAAAAAAAATTCCGTCACATGTGAAAAACTTTTTTGAAATTTTCACGAAATTTTCGTCACGTGTGAAAAAAAAATTCGTCACATGTGAAAAAAAAATTTTGTCGCATGTAAAATTTTTTTTGTCACATGTGAAAAAAAATTCCGTCACATGTGAAAAAAAAAAATCGAAAATTTTTTGAAATTTTTTCAAAAAAATTTTTGAAAATTTTTTGAAAAAATTTTCGAAATTTTTTCTAAATTTTTTTGAAAATTTTTTGAAATTTTTCAAAAAAAATAGTTAGCTAATAATAGTCATTAGATCAAAGTTTAAGGAGGATAAAATGAGTGGCTAGGATTAGTTCTCGCGTTCTCATAAAAATTAGATTTCTCACATGAATAGCCCCTATATATATATATATATATATATATATATATATATATATATATATATATATATATATATATATATATATATATATATGTATTATGTTAATGCATTTTCATATACAAGTAATTTATGTGCGTTTTCTATTGACGTAGCTCACATGTGCGAATTGATTCAAGAAAATGTGCACGAGCATGTATGTAAAGCAACATTTAAATGGTTAAATGATATTTTTTAGCGTAATTAGTTTATGTAAGTAGTTGCTTTCGAATGCTCTTTGAGAAATATTAGAATGAATTTATCGTGTGCAATTGAATCATTAGTGAGAAACCGCGCATCGCAAAGTATTTTCTTCTTCTATATGTAGAATTATTAGTGAGAAACCAATATTTACGCTCATTAAATGAGTTTGTCATAATAGCAAAATACAACATATTAAAATATCACATTGAGTAATGAATAGAAAGGAAAAAATACATAATTTTGACTTAAATCCGTTTGTAAATTATAATATCAAATAAAAAAGTTGAGCTGTAAACAAAAGCAAAAGTTCAAACTTTTATCAAAAAACAAAACCGGTGCATTTAATGTGAAGTATATACAACATCGAGATGGAAGTGCAAGGCTTGCCGGAATTAAACACATGATATTTAGTAATTAGTATAGAATTAAAAGTCGGTTATTGATTGAGATGAAGTTGAAAAGGTTGCAAGAATAATTGATGATTTAACCTAATGCAATATATATAGATATATGTATTATGTTAATGCATTTTCATATACAAGTAATTTATGTGTGTTTTCTATTGATGTAGCTCACATGTGCGAATTGATTAAAGAAAACGTGCACGAGCATGTATGTAAAGCAACATTTAAATGTTAAATGATACTTTTTAGCATGATTAGTTTATGTAAGCATGCAACATGAATAATGAATATAAAAGAAAAAGTATATAATTTTTGCTCAAACCCATTTGTAAATTAAAAAAATTAAGTTTAAGACATAATAGTGGAGTACAAAGGTTTTAGGAATTATTAATAGTGTGTTAATTAATATTCATTTAGTAAGCTATTTAGAATTGAGTTTATTGATAAAATTTATTAATATTAGCTAGACTTGAATGTTAATTTTCAGTGAAATTAGTTGTACAATAAAATGAAATGAAGCTAAAAAGGTTTGTAACAATTTTTATACAGTTTATCCCGGCATTATTATATATAAATTATTACACAAACTTTATCTTACAAACTTAATAAAGAAAATATTTAACGCATATTAAACTATGACCAATTAGATAGACCCTGTGTGCTTCATATTACCATGCAAAAACCATCTAATGGACAAGTATTGTAGAACTAAGTAATAGACCAAAAGAAACAAAGCCGCTTTTTTTATCCTGCAAATAAGTAATAGGCCAAAAGAAACAAAGTTATCACAACTTAATAACCAAAAGCTCATATATAAAATAAACGCCACAAAACAAAAACAACATCAAACACTTTTAAATTTTTATATAAGAAAGTTAAAACATTTCATACAACATACTAAACAATAATTAAGTATACACTCGCCAATATACAGAAAGAATACACGATTAACAATTAGATTCTTAGCCCGTGCGTAGCACGGGTTCTGCCTGCCTCGTGTATCATATTATGTAATAAAGCCCAGTATTTTAAAGTGTATCTAGTATTAATTTCTAACCCAACTTAAAATTGTTAATTTATACTAATTCTTGTATCTTGTATTGATTTTTGGCTCACTTTAAAAAATAATACTATAATTTTACCTAGAGTCGAGTTATTCTACAAACCAAACATTCCTCACATACCAAGGGACTCATCCCCACCATCCATCTAAAAAGGAAATCAATGGTTGAGATTAAAAACATTTTAATATTTCACCCATTTTTTATAATTTAAATATTTGTTAAACTGTTAATCGTTAAGCGAAAATAATTACACCATCGCGACGGGCATTTAATTATCTTTCTATAGACGGGCACTTTGATATACTTTCGAAAAAAAAAAAAAAAAAAAAAAAAAAAACGTTTTTTTCATGTTTTTTTTTCGTGGCCGAAAAAATATCATATATGATATGTAATATCATATATAATATTACATATCATATCATATATGATATGATATATAATATCATATATGATTTTTTCAGTCACGAAAAAGAACGTGAAAAAAATGAAAAAAAAAATTGTCGAAAATATGTCAAAGTGCCTATCTATAGAGCCCGACGTAACGGTATATTTTTTTTCGGTTAACGATTAACGGTTTGAAAGATATTAATATTTGAAGAAAAATGATGAAAATGGGTTTTTTAAATTGTTGGGATTAATCTCATCTATTAGATCAAATAAAGATGGAGGGAAGATGGAGGGTGGAGATTAGTCCCTTGGTATGTAAAAAAAGTTTGGTCCTCAAATGATCTTATATCTTTTACCTAAGTATCATGTAATAAATAGTTTAGACACATTTTAGATGATTTTAATGATATAGATAAACGTCGTGTGCAACTAAAACGCTAATGAACAAATTTGTTGCTACATTTTTATGCAATTATATATTATTATGTTTTTTTTAGCATTTGATAACGTTTTTAAAGATAATTTTAGCCTCCAAAAAATAATTTTTTGGTTACGCTCCTGCAAACGCCGTCCTCCTCGTGATTCCTTCTTTATTGTGGTGTTGTTGTTGAACTTGAGGTGTTTTATAAAAGGCCATATTGTATATTAGCACATTTAACTTGGTTAAGAAAAAAAAATATTACCCTGAATTATTATAGGTAGAGTATTGTACCATTTTTTTTTTAATTTATTATTTCTTTTTTTTGGTTAATGGTTTTTACATCCGGTAAATTTTACTACTCCAAAAAATATTTAAATACATTAGATGTTAATGAATCACACATTTCAGCCCATTACATAAGTGAAAAACAAATGCACTATTTATGCTTCAAACTGAAACCTATCATAAGAATGACAAACCAATCTTATGAAAAACTACTAACGTCTAGCATGACTACGAAGCCTTATATCCCAAGCGTCACAAAATGATAATTGTTTTTCAGTTAAATCTCCGCACTCATCATCATCATATGGGTTATCATCATAGTCATCTTTCCAACGTTCGTATAGGCTCTTCCTCCAAGCCCCCCCCCCCCCCCCCCCCACTCGTAGATGCCATAAAACCTGTTGTTTCGTCAAAAACCTCCTCCACTTTAGTGTCACTATCTTCATCAGCCACATCATGTATCTTGTTCGTTCCTATATTCGAACCAACCACATTAGACAAGGTAGGAAATGGTTACTCATTAGCCGATTGAACCTCATTCGCAGGTGTAGCATCATTAGGCGCACTCGTCAAGATCTTAACAGGCTCCGCATTAGCCTTCTACCCCTCGTCCATAATAGTTTTAGCCCTTATGGAACTACCCCCATTTGCACCTAGCACATGATCATTAGTCAACGGTCGTTAGTCAATATCCGTTAATTACTATCAGTCATTATATGTTTTTGTAATAAATAATTAAATACAACATTTTATATTTAATTATTAATCTTTAATTCTCATACGTAAGTGTACAATCCCGTAGTCTCGAGTTCAATCCTAACATACGACTATTATTTTATGTCCATAAACTAACAATAAAAGTGTGTTTGAAACACGTTTTATACTTCCATGGTAGGGTTAGTAATAGTTCCTTGCTACATGATATGATAAGAATTCTTTAGATACAAAATACTTGGTTATATCTATACTACATATAATGCATAAAACACTCTCTCTCCAAAATATTCAGATTTACAAGAAATAATGCATGGTTTACAACACTTTAATGCACCCAATTTTTAGAATTACAACAAAGTAAGCATATTGTACAACAAAAAATAGCATAGTGTCATTTTAAGACCAAAATTCTACCAAACAACATTAATGCTATTAAAAACACCCCTTCATAAAAAATTACAACCATTTAAGCACAATGTACAATAGCTTTTAAGTAAATACAAGTCATGAAACACAAAGCACAAGTATGTAAAGCACAATGATTTTAAGGTCAATAATCTATTCAACACATATAATTAATACACTCATTAATTCACCCTTTCACCAAAATATACAATCATTTAACCATAATGTACAAACTACTAAGCCAAATACTTAAAAGTAAAGCCATTAGGCTGGGCACAGTGGTCGGTCGACCGGACCGGTCGCCGCCACTACAACCACAAGATCGATGAAGGTCGGACGGCTCCAAAATTCACAAACCAGTCACCCCCTCAACCGATCAATGCATTCCACAAAAGAAGAAAAAAAGTGTACCGTTACATATCAAAACAAAAACGAAGATGAAACGAAAGAAGAAAAGAACAATCATCAATGAAGCCAAAACAAACATCAAACTTATTCCATCTATGGTCCACGAACAGAAAGTACGGTCAACACAACATAAAACCTTAAAGAGAGTTTTCGTTTGATATTCAAGAAAAGGGTCTGATTTTCTTGCAAACATAGATTGTTGGTTATGTTCGGTTATCAAGATAAGAAAAAAAGGAAGAGTATGTGATGTTTGTGTGGCTGCAAATCATGGTTGCATATTTTTGTGAGGGAATTTAGGGCAGGAATTAGGTAATTTAGATTTTGTAAATGTATTTATAAGTCCTAACATTTAGGTTATATACCGGTTTGGTTGTTAATTGGGCTGGCCAAATGATATCACAAAACTTTTTGGTAGTTTTATCATGGGCCTTAACAGATATTAATGATTAAAGTTTGTTTAAGCTAAAAATGGTTTTAGACTAATTACCTTAGTAATTGAGCCGTATATTATTTGTATGGTATAGTTGATTTTGGAGTAATTTTGATATTTGGTTCATGTGAATAGTGTATATTAAAAATGAAAATGTAGGGGATATATATAGTGTAAAAAAGATGGATTTTTTTGAAATAAAAATAAAAATATAAATGTCGGTCGTCTTACTATGCCTAAAAGGTCGCATGTGGGTCAGAAAATTTAAAGGTGATTGTGCTAAGGAAAGAATCAAGATTTTTGTTTGTGGTAGCTTCGGAAGTAAATCTGCTTTTTTTTTATGGGTCCCAATACCGTCTTCCACGATGTATGAGGAGGTTGAGATGTAGAAATTCTTACCCCTACCTAAGATAGAGAGGCTGCTTCCAGTTTTATCTAAGATAGGAAAGGACCTCCGGCCTTTTGTAGAGAGTGAGGATCGAACCATTGACCTCTAGGTTAAGATGCAAGAGGTTTTCCAACTGGTCCAACTCTAAAATTATTGTTATTTGTAAATTAATCGCTAAAACAATATGGCCGCATAACATCACATTACCAAAAAATATAGTCACAGGGTACCCGCCGCCGCATCGCGCGGGTACCCTGCTAGTATTAAATAAACTAACAAGTTTTGAATTTACACATGAAGCTTATTTACTCCACGTACATTAGTTGTCAATAATTTACCATGATCTTTCCATGACATAACGCACACTACATACACATTTAATAATTAAAATTATCCACTTCAAAATGATTCGAAAACTAATTTACAAACGCTAGCTTTTTTTGCTATACAAAAAATTGTCAATTTAAAACTATACTTAAACTTATTTTGCATACTTTAGTTTTTTTAAAGTTCTTAAGATTCTCAATTTTGCTCAAACAGGTTCTTTTACATATATTAGTATTTGCATATAATAAAGTACATTCATTGCAAGTAGCAGAATGATCACAGTTGTTATTCGTGTCAATTCACCAAATATTTGACATATACATCCACACAATTCTTTCGCATAAGTCACCTAATTAAGATCAAGTAATCAAAACATCTATCAATAGCTTATAATCACTCAAGCAACAAGAATTAATCAAAGTTATTATGGTAGAAAGACAAAATTAATAAAAAATTAAACAACATTTGCCCAAATAATATTGTTAAAATGCTCGAACTTTATCGCCAAATACATAATAAAGAAATAGACGCAAAAAAATTAATAAAGAAACAAATGCTATAATTAAATCCCTAAATGGAACAAAACGTACAACTCTTCAAAATCCATGTAAAACTTCTTTAAAAACAACATTTGTTATAGTGTTGCTGCTTTAACCTTCCTTATCACAAATCACAACTCTCAACCCATTTTTAATCCTGACTTTAGAAAGTGCCATAGTTGGCCATGTGAAAAAAACGGGTTTTGTTTATAGTCATAGCATAAATGTTTTGCTATGACCATTTATGCTATGACTAAAAAAACGGGTTTCGGCTTGAAGCATAAATAGTGCATTTGTTTTCACTTATGCAATGGGCTGAAATGTGTGAAAAAAACGTTTTTTGGCCATGTATGCCCAACGGGTTTTTTTTATTATTATTATTATTATTATTATTATTATTATTATTATTATTATTATTATTTTTAAATCACAATACAAATGTTTTGCTATGACCATGTGTCACATCAGTCGCATAGTCATGATCAGCCCAAGCTATACGTTTATTTTTTCCCTCAATATTGCAACATTTGTATTGTGATTTAATAATAATAATAATAATAATAATAATAATAATAAAGCCGTTGGAGCCCAAATTACAAGCCTTAAAAAATCATTTTACCAACCTTTTTACCCTCATATAAAAACCCCGTAAATCTTCTAACTTTCACACACACTTCTATATACACATCTCAACAATACTTCTCTTTTATTACCTTCAAACATTATAGATCCAAACTATGATTATTACGATGTTTACTTTCAAGACGATCCAAGTAAGTATACATGGATTTTCAAGCTTATGACAATTTCAAGCATTGGGTAATCATCAAGTTGAGAGTTCGGGTCCTCATACTAGGGCAAACATACCACATGAACGAGAGGTTGCGAAACGACGACTTTTGGATGATTATTTTGGCGACGAAAATAATCCACCTATAAATCTGGAGAGGAATTTTAGGTGGTGGCATCGTATGAGTTCAAACTTTTAAAACAAATAGTCGATGATATTACCAATTATAATGTTGAACCTTTTCCCCAATACTTCCCTTTTTAAACAACGACTGGATGCTTTGGGTTTTTTAAGTATTATTCCTATCATGAAATGCACATCGGGTATACGCCAATGGACATACAACACATCACCTGATGCATTTGACGAGCACTTGAAAATTCATGAACATTGTTCACGCGATTATTTACAAAACTTCACTAAATGCATATATACTTTATACGTAGAGGAGTTTTTAAGAAAACCCAATTTAATAACATCCTATCTATATATATATATATATATATATATATATATATATATATATATATATATATATATATATATATATATATATATATATATATATTATGGATCTGATGAGAAGAGTGAGAAAAAATTATAGCCATATATTTCAAATAAGGAAAGAGAAATAATAGGAGATGCATCTATTTTTTATAGGTGCATCTAATATTTGTAGGTGCTAGTATATGACCTCGTGCTTGTCTTTGGTCTTTAGTGGAACGATTATTTGTTGTAATTATTTTTATATTAGTGTTAAATGACCCCTAACTTGTATTTTGAGTAGAATAAAAGCGCATTTGCTTGAGGACAAGCAAATCTCAAGTGTAAGGGTATATGATGAGGCGAAAAATGAACCACTTTTAGGGGGTCATTTAAGCCCGGAATTGAATTTATTTGATCAAATATTGCCCTAAATCGTTCTTTTTGTGATTTTAGGTACTTTGGGAGTGAAATCTGGAAAAGGAAGCAATTCGGACGTTTTTGGAGCATAAAAGTGAAGAAAACGCCAAAGACTTAATTTTCCAAGCTGGGAACAGTGTGTGACGGCGTCAAGAGTAAATTTCATGACGGCCCAGTACAGAAATGAAGGCGTCACAAGGAAGAGCGTCAAGAGTTAAATACGTGACAGCCTGGAAAAATATAATACGTGACAGCGTCAGATGTAGATCAAGGCAGTCCGAGAATTCTTTTGGCGGCGAGATGACGGCGTCACAATGTTGTTCTTGACGCCGTCAGCCTCAATTTTCTATATATAGTTTTCTAATTTTCATTCATTAGGAGGAACAAGTTTGGAGAAACCCTAAGGCCGAACCATATACGAATTTTACAGGTTTTTCAAGGGTTTTCAGCCCTTGAACCCTTACATGTGCTATTGAGATAAGTGTTCTTCTAATTCAATCAATATGTCTATGTGTTGGTTGTCTATATCTTGTGCTTGTCTTGATTCCACCATGCTAGGCAAGATTTATCTTGTGTTTGCTTAGATCTAATGAAACATAGATGTTGATTATGTGTTGATTACTTGTTTATGGTTGTATTGGATGAATGATTTCAATGTTAGGCTTAAGAAAACTGGCAGATCTCCAACTGGTAACATGCTTGAACGTCTTAGGAAACATGAACCGATGTGTACTAGGTTTTATTGGTTGTATTTAATGCATGAGTAAATTCTAATGATCCCATGTTAGGAGCTTCTTAGCCGGCTCGACATAGGAGTGAAGTAGGCACTCATAGGATTGGGGAGTTAAGTACGCCACCCCATGAATGGTATTAAGGAATACAATCCATCATCCACGCAACTATAACAAGTAATTAACGTGTAAAAGATATCTAGGGAGTAGTGAAATCTAAGTAAACACATTTCTCCACTTATTGCTCACAACCTTAGTTTAATTTAGTTTATTTTCATTTCTAGTATTTTATTTTGATTGCATCTTTAGTATTGGGTTAGTTGACTAGCAACTAATTCCACCCAAATCCTTCAAACCCGAGAAATTTACTTGCTTTCTAAAAAAACCTAAAAAATACAAAAAAAATCATCTCTCATCCCTAGAACTAGTAATTAGGTTTTTCTAATCCTAGCGACACTATTCCTAGCTGAACGATCAATCCCCCGATACTTGTCACTATACTATACTACAACGATCAGGTACACTGCCTGGTGAGGGTTGTAAGCTTCTCAAGATCCCTTGAGAGGTAAAGCCTGGTGCGATTCCCACGTATCAAGTTTTTGGCGCCGCAGTCCGGGGAATAGTTATTGTTTAGGTTGAATTTGGTTTTTATTAGGTCTACTCATTAGATTCCTATCAAGTGAGATTTTTTCTTTTTACTTTGTAGCTTTCTCGTAGTCTATCTTTTCTTTGTGATTTTGTATGTAATTTGCTTCAAATGGACACTTCACTTAGACTTCTAAGATTGCAATATATGGTTGAGTGGCTAGAACACCAAGAAGTGCAAAATACCTCATTTAGAGACACCTATGAATCATATGAGCCTTCACCTAGGATAGATTCTTTTGAACAACCTCCATGTTTAGGATCTCGTTTTAGTGAGGCTAATAGAAAAAGCGACCTAGTTTGCCAAGAAATTATGGATAGAGCCGTATCAATAAACCATAAGTTGGATGAAGCACTAGGTTTGTTATTATCACTACCTAAGGATATAGGTGATCGTGACACATGGAATGATGAGGTAAGTAACATAAGCCCACAAAATACTCAACCATCATTTGAGGCACACACACCGCCCGTGACTTACCCGGAGGAAGTAGAAGAAACTTTAGGAATTCCGATGGAGGTAGAACCCTTGGACCAGGCACCACTTGAGGATATAGGTTTGAAGACTTGTAGTGATAACCTTACTCCTAGTTCTAGGGAATTTCCTAGTGTTGATGAACCGGAACCTCAATCTTTACACACCTTTCCATCCTTAGATATATTTCTAGGAGACAAAAGAGGAACCGACCCACCCATCGACCAATATTATCAGGGTAGTTTTAGGATGAAGGAAGCCATTCACTCACCCCCTTCACCTCACGTGGCATATTCACACCCTAAGGGTGTGTATCGCTACTTTCACCCACACTTAATCCTAAGTGTAGGGAGAACCTCCCCTATTTCCGTTAAATAAGGGTAGAGTCAGGCTCGTGACTCGAACAAAAACAAGTGCTTCTTGGGAGGCAACCCATGTTTTGTGTGTTTTTATTTGTTTGTTTGTATGTTTGATTTTATTTGCTTCCGTATGCATGCTTTATTTTTATTGTTGGTAGATCGTGTTTCTAAACTAAAAAGTGGAAATACTTTACTTTGTTGTTTTGGCCTAGTCTTAACTCCACCTAAAGGTATTTTTGCAAACGATAAGTGTAAGGGGAAACCCCAAATATGTTTTTAAGAAACAAACCGATCATGATTCTCCACAATATTAAGTGAACATGTATATTCGTATTTGTTAGAGTCAAATGCTTGTATTGAGTCATAATGAAGTTTTGCAGGATTTTCCAGGAAGTAGGACCAAGTTTTTCCAGAAATTTTCCAGAAACTTAACATAAGAATTTCTGCAGGTCACTTCGGACGGCGTCATGAGCTTGCTCTTGACGGCGTCACGTGTAAAAATCTGGAAATTTTACCAGTTTTGTTTTTCTAACGGAGTCTTAAAGTTTTTGTTGAATTATTAAGTTTTATAATCTCCAGAAAATCTGCAAACTTCATTCCACAAGCATTATATCTTATTTTGTTTTCTAGGATTTAGTAACTTATGTAGATTGCCGCCGATTTTATGCGAGGTTGTCTTGTTTGTTTTCTCAGGATTTACAGGTTATGTATGACAAGAAGATGATTTATATTCTGGAAAGGAAGCTTTGATTGTTCATTTTCTTGGAGGAAGATTTAACCTGGCCACCTTATTATCCATACCGAGCGAATCAGGGGAGTATTTGATTTCATTTGTTTTACTTATTTCACTTTTACTTTCTTTACTTGAACATTGGGGACAATGTTCATCCTAAGTGTAAGGGGAGGGTAAAATTATGATACCTTACAGATATACTTTTGCTTGAGTTTGTTTGTTTGATAGTAGATGTGTAATAAAACTATGAGAAATACTTGTTAGTGCAATTTTAGCGCCAAATTTAAAATTTTTTACAACATTTAGGAGTGAAACTTTAGCCATAGCAAGCGTCTCATGGATAGGAGATTGTATGACTAGCACATAACCGTACCATTCAGAAAAATTTTTCACCCAAATATGTGAGGTTCGCCTTTAGATTTGATAGGAAAAACATTTACTATTAGTGCTTATGAGTGTACCGGTAGCATTTAGATTCTAGAACTTGCGTTAGTGATGCATCCCGAGACCGCTAGTGAGACTACATTCGTGTGGTAGGATTTACTACATGATAAGAGGCATTAGAATCACCTTTGTGTTAAACCCGTATCATAATTACATGACCATTTAAGTCATATTACTTGGCTAGTTAAGTCAATTAATTTTTCCCACACCATTAGCGTTGTACTCATTTTTAGTACACGATACCCCTAGTACACCCCTCCGAGCCTATCTTTTCGTTTCTAACTTTAAGCATTTTACTTAAAGGAAGAATTTGTTACACCCCACTTAAATGTACAACCAAATCGCCTTAGCCTTCCGTGTATGCGCTCATTTTTAGTGCATTATTGTTATTTGTTTAAACCCTAAGTTAATTATCTAATTGATTACATGGTTGCTAAGTCGAGTCCTATCCTTGTACATATTGTTTTGGGACGATTGGGACTCATGGGTAAAGTACTTATTTTATGAGTAATGGAGAAGAACATCATATATTACCCCCATATGTACGTTAATTTTAAAAGTACTCAAAGTGTTTTAATTTTCTTAATTCGAGTCATTAGATTAGTTTATTGTAAAGTATGTAAAAATTCAAGTGTAAGGGAAATGTTCATTCCCTATGATGTATTATTTTGGATGGTAGGGTAAGAGTGTATGCAAAAAAAATAATAAAAATAAATAAAAAAAATCTAAAAATCAAGAAAAAGAAAAAAAAAATAGAAAAAGAAAAAGAGAAAAAACATACGGACTACCATCCCGTTTCATTCTATGTTTATGTTTTTGTTATTTTTCATTTATTAGCTTAAGTCGAGTCTAGTCTTGGCTTAGCAACGCCACATTGTACATGTAATTAACCAAGATTGTTAACTCGCCACCAGTAAAGACTGCCAATATCCAACCAAACCGTGTATTCCATATCCCTACACCTAACGTTACAACCCTTTAAAAGACCTCTTTGATAGTTTATCCTAGGTGCTTACGCCATGTGGTGGAGGTTTGATCATTTCCCAAGCCTATAGTAATCTATTTTGCTATGACAGGTAGTGAGAGATATCTTCCGTTTCCATATTGTAATTTATACTTTATTACACCCGAGAGATGTGAATATCTAAACACTATTTGTGAGGTGCTAGTATATAACCTCCGTGCTTGTCTTTGGTCTTTAGTGGAACGATTATTTGTTGTAATTACTTTTATATTAGTGTTAAATGACCCCTAACTTGTATTTTGAGTAGAATAAAAGCGCATTTGCTTGAGGACAAGCAAATCTCAAGTGTAAGGGTATATGATGAGGCAAAAAATGAACCACTTTTAGGGGGTCATTTAAGCCCGAAATTGAATTTATTTGATCAAATATTGCCCTAAATCGTTCCTTTTGTGATTTTAGGTACTTTGGGAGTGAAATCTGGAAAAGGAAGCAATTCGGACGTTTTTGGATCATAAAAGTGAAGAAAACGCCAAAGACTTAATTTTCCAAGCTGGGAACAGTGTGTGACGGCGTCAAGAGTAACAATTTGACGGCGTCAAGAGTAAATTTCATGACGGCCCAGTACAGAAATGAAGGCGTCACAAGGAAGAGCGTCAAGAGTTAAATACGTGACAGCCTGGAAAAATATAATACGTGATGGCGTCAGATGTAGATCAAGGCAGTCCGAGAATTCTTTTGGCGGCGAGATGACGGCGTCACAATGTTGTTCTTGACGCCGTCAGCCTCAATTTTCTATATATAGTTTTCTAACTTTCATTCATTAGGAGGAACAAGTTTGGAGAAACCCTAAGGCCGAACCATATACGAATTTTACAGGTTTTTCAAGGGTTTTCAGCCCTTGAACCCTTACATGTGCTATTGAGATAAGTGTTCTTCTAATTCAATCAATATGTCTATGTGTTGGTTGTCTATATCTTGTGCTTGTCTTGATTCCACCATGCTAGGCTAGATTTATCTTGTGTTTGCTTAGATCTAATGAAACCTATATGTTGATTATGTGTTGATTACTTGTTTATGGTTGTATTGGATGAATGATTTCAATGTTAGGCTTAAGAAAACTGGCAGATCTCCAATTGGTAACATGCTTGAACGTCTTAGGAAACATGAACCAATGTGTACTAGGTTTTATTGGTTGTATTTAATGCATGAGTAAATTCTAATGATCCCATGTTAGGAGCTTCTTAGCCGGCTCGACATAGGAGTGAAGTAGGCACTCATAGGATTGGGGAGTTAAGTACGCCACCCCATGAATGGTATTAAGGAATACAATCCGTCATCCACGCAACTATAACAAGTAATTAACGTGTAAAAGATATCTAGGGAGTAGTGAAATCTAAGTAAACACATTTCTCCACTTATTGGTCACAACCTTATTTTAATTTAGTTTATTTTCATTTCTAGTATTTTATTTTGATTGCATCTTTAGTATTGGGTTAGTTGACTAGCAACTAATTCCGCCCAAATCCTTCAAACCCGAGAAATTTACTTGCTTTCTAAAAAAACATAAAAAATCCAAAAAGAATCATCTCTCATCCCTAGAACTAGTAATTAGGTTTTTCTAATCCTAGCGACACTATTCCTAGCTGAACGATCAATCCCCCGGTACTTGTCACTATACTATACTACAATGATCAGGTACACTGCCTGGTGGGGGTTGTAAGCTTCTCAAGATCCCTTGAGAGGTAAAGCCTGGTGCGATTCCCACGTATCACAGCTCTAGCAAAAACCTAGGGTACAAGGGCGGATCCCTGGTTTTGGATCCGCCTGATCCGTGTCATAGCTGTTTGGTTTTTCCTATAAATAGCATGCCACATCCAAGAAATCTACAATCATTTTTTAGATATACTTTGCATAAACACTCTCATCTCTTTCATCTAACCAAATAACATCTCATTTGTGTGATCCACTTTTGTAGCAAAGAAGTTCACAAGTTCATTCAAGAAGTTACAAGTTTCAACACATAGTTGCAAGACTTGTTAGCTTTGCATTGTGTAAACTCTTAGAGTTTATACTTCATTTGTATCTTATCTAGTAGTGATCGGTTAGTATTTTAGTCCTCAAAATACATCAAGTGATATGAGTGGTTGTGCCTTTTTAAAAAAACTCGACATCTAGCTTAGTGTCGGAAATAGCGGATATGCAACGTTAGGGTGATTCTACCTTGAACTAGGACCCGTTATTTAGCTTTTTACAGGGTAAAGTGTAAGTGACGATTGTAAGGCTTTCTCCTCCGGTGAAAGGAGTTTGTTGACTAGTGAAGAAAACTCTCGAGTTGGATACTTGAGGAGTGGAGTAGGGCAAGGAAAAAGAGTCTGTTGGGAATTACACTAACAGTTACCACTGTTAAGCATGGAAGAAGCCACTGCTGAAGAATGCACTAGCAGTGGAAATTCATTACCACTGCTAGTACATAATATTACCAATGTTGCAGGATAATTGTTAGGAAATGTGTATTATATAAGTATAGAAAAGATCTTGTGTATATTCTATTATTCTAAGTTAATACTTATATTGTAAAGGACTCCTTGTGTCCTATAAAAGGAGGTCCTAGATTTAGGTTTATGTACGTATCAATTAGAAAGCTTGAAGGTGTAACCCTAGTGATAAGCTAGATCACTCGTATTATTATTCTTAATAATATTGGAGCTTAAAGTTTGGTTTGCATTCTGTGTTCATATACAACTGTTCTCACTCACAAACTCACTCACAAACAAATCTTCTAAGTATTACTAAGTATATTCCGCGTCCTTGTTAGTATCATTCAAAGTATCATTCTAACACAAGGCGTGTGTTTAGATCCATCAAGTGGTATCAGAGACAGGTTTCTGATACTTTGATTTAGAAGATCCGAAGTTTACTCACTTCTACAAGATCCAATGAAGATGGAGAACAGTCAGTCTAATATTGCTGCTAAGCTTCCTAAGCTTAAACTGAATGACTATGAGATGTGGAGAATAATGATTGAACAATTCTTTTTGGTGCAAGACTATGCACTTTGGGAAATCATTATGTATGGTGATTCTTTCAAACTCGGCACTTCCTCAGAGACTATTGATGGCAAGGTTGTGCAGAAGTTAAATACAGGTCCAGTTACAACTGAAGAACGACTCCAGAAGAAGAATGATCTGAAAGCCAGAAGCTTATTGCTAATGACCCTTCCTAGGGATCAAATCTTAGCCTACAGCAAGTACACAACTGCTAAGACCTTGTTTGAAGAGATCTGCAATGTTTTTTTTTATGGCAATGATGCTACCAAGAAAACTCAGAAGACCTTGTTGAAAATCAGCATTTGCCACTGCTAAGCCAGCAGTTGCCACTACTAGACCAAAAGTTTCCACTGGTGGTTTAGTAAACAATAAAAGGGAGAGTGTGGGAAATGCTGTGAAGGCCTCAGCACGTTGGGAATGGAAACCTAAAGGAATTAACACCTCAGTCAATCTCAATGGTGTATCAATGACCTTTGATAGATATAACTATATTGATACACGAGGCAGATCCAAGTCATTTGTGGCTTGGGTCCCCAAAAGGAACTAATTCCTTTATCTTCTGTACAGGGACATTCAAAGATTAAAGAAGATCAAGGATATTTAGATAGTTGATGTTCTAGGCACATGACTGGCAACAAGTCCTATCTTTTAGATTTCAAACCTTATGGTGGACAATTTGTCAGCTTTGGAGGAGGAATTGGTGGCAAAGGCACAATCAAGGCTGGAAACTTGGATTTTGAGAATGTGTACTATGTGAAAGAACTCAAATATAATCTTTTCAGTGTGTCACAGATGTGTGACAAGAAGCACAGAGTTCTTTTCTCAGAAGATGAATGCTATGTCCTATCTAAGGATTATAAGTTACCTGATGAAAGTGAGGTGTTACTTAAAATCCCAAGAAAAGGTAATCTTTACAGCATTGACATGAAGAAAATTGTGGCTAATGAAAATGATACTTGCTTGATTGCAAAATCCACTTTGGATGAATCAATGCTATGGCACAAAAGACTTGGTCATGTTAACTTTAAGACCATCAACAAAATTGTGAAAGATGGCTTAGTCAGAGGGTTACTAGAGAAGAGATTTGAGGATGACCAAACCTGTGTTGCATGTCTCAAAGGCAAGCAACATAGAGCATCTTGCAAGAACAAGGCCTATAACTCTATTGCTCATCCTCTCTATATGTTTCTTATGGACTTATTTGGTCCTACATCTGTGAGCACCATAAATTTGAAGAAGTATTGTCTTGTTGTAACTGATGACTTCAGCAGATTTACATGGGTTTTCTTTCTAAGAACCAAGGATGAAACAACTGGCATCCTTAAAACTTTTATTACTGAAGTTGAAAACCAAGTTGATAAGAAGATCAAGGTTATCAGGTGTGACAATGGGACAGAGTTCAAGAACAGAGTTATGGATGATTTCTACAGAGAGAAGGGTATTAAGAGAGAATTCAGTGTTGCAAGAACCCCTCAGCAGAATGGTGTAGCTGAAAGAAGAAACAAAACACTAATTGAAGCTGCTAGAACCATGTTAGCTGATTCTAAGTTACCAGTGACATTTTGGGCTGAAGCAGTGAACACTGCTTGTTATATTCAAAACAGGGTTTTGGTGGTGAAGACAAAGAACAAGACACCTTATGAGTTATTCAGAGGAAGACCCCCAATCTTGGATTTCATGAGACCATTTGGATGTCATGTTACAATTCTCAATACCATTGATCATCTGGAAAAATTTGAAGAAAAGTCAGATGAAGGCTTCTTTGTTGGATATTCTATGGTCAGTAAAGCATTCAGAGTATACAATCTGATAACAAAGAAGATTGAAGAGAATCTGCATGTAGAGTTCCTTGAAAATAAACCTAACACTGCAGGTGCAGGTCTAGAATGGCTATTTGATCTTGAAACATTATCAAATACTATGAACTATGTACCTGTTGCTTTAGGTACTGGAGATAACAACTTTGAAGGTTCAGAAGAGTTTATTGATGAAGATGAACCTAACAAAGATTCTGAGGATGATAAGGATCAAATTGTTATGCCACTTTGGGACTTTGTAGATAATGATCATGCTTTAAAGAAGGAAGATCCACAACCTTCAATAGATATTGGAAAATAAGGTGATGCAGAAGCTGTGAATTTGGATGCTCAGAACAAAGATATTCCTGAAAGCAGTGGTCATACAATTTCCACTGCTATACCAAAAGTTTCCACTACTGAACCAAATGTGGAAAACTCTACCTCTGCTGCTCAGGAAACTATCATCAATGATGTGGAAATCACAAATATGCCTTCTGCATATGATGTTTCACATACTCCTCAAGCTTCAATTCACAAGGTGCATCCACTTGACAATGTGATTGGTGATCTACAATTAGGAGTGAAGACCAGAAAACAGACAAAGATGACCAATGATCATGGATTTATTAGTGAATTTTATGAGTCCAAGAAGCATGTAGACAAGAATAAGTGCTTGTTTTTCTGTTTTCTATCACAAGTGGAACCTAAAAATGTGTATAAAGCATTGGAAGAATCAAGCTGGGTAGAAGCAATGCAAGAGGAATTGCTACAATTCAAGCTTCAAAAGGTTTGGGTTCTTTGTGACTTGCCTAATGGGATGAAGGTTATTGGTACAAAGTGGGTTTTCAGAAACAAGAAAGATGAAAGAGGCATAGTTATCAGGAATAAAGCTAGGCTAGTTGCTCAAGGATACACTCAGGAAGAGGGCATTGACTATGAAGAAGTTTTTGCTCCTGTTGCAAGGATTGAGGCTATTAGATTATTTCTGGCCTACGCATCTTTTATTTTACTGTATATCAAATGGATGTCAAGAGTGCTTTTCTCTATGGGAAGATTGATGAGGATGTATATGTTTCACAACCTCCAGGAGTTGAAGATCCTGAACATCCTAATAAAGTTTATAAAGTGGTCAAGGCTCTTTATGGCTTACATCAAGCTCCCAGGAAGTGGTATGAAACCCTTGCTGCCTACATACTAAATAATGGGTTTCATAGAGGGAAAATTGATCAAACTTTGTTCATCAAGAAAGAAAAAGCTGATATCTTATTGGTTCAAGTTTATGTTGATGATGTCATTTTTGGATCCACAAAGCCAGAGATGTGCAAAGAATTTGAGAAGCTAATGAAGGATGAGTTTCAAATGAGTTCTATGGGGGAACTTACTTTCTTTTTGGGACTTCAAGTACAACAAAGAAAAGATGGCATTTTTATTAGTCAAGACAAATATGTGACTGAGATAATCAGAAAGTTCCATTTTACTGATGCAAAGCCTTCAAGCACTCCTGCTAATAAGACTACATACTTACTCTTAAAGGATGATGGTAGAGAAGCAGTGGATGTTCACACTTATAGATCAATGATTGGCTCTTTGATGTATCTTACATCATCTAGACCAGACATTATGTTTGTTGTGTGTGCTTGTGCAAGGTTTCAAGTCACTCCTGAGACATCACACTTGACTGCAGTGGAGAAGATTTTCAGATATTTGAAGACATATCCTAATCTAGGATTGTGGTATCCAAGAGAATCTCCTATGGAATTGGTTACCTACTCAGATAGTGACTATGCTGGTGCAAGTTTGGATAGAAGGTCAACCACAGGAGGATGTCAATTTCTTAGATGTGGATTGGTGTCATGGCAATGCAAGAAACAGACAATGGTGGCTACTTTAACAACTGAAGCAGAGTATGTAGCTGCTGCAAGCTATTGTGCTCAGGTCTTATGGCTTCAAAACCAATTATTGTACTATAGGTACAATTTCATGAACACCATTATCTTTATTGACAATAGCAGTACCATATGCATAATTAAAAATCCTGTTCAACACACTAAGACTAACCATATTGAAATTAGACATCACTTTATAAGAGATTGTTATGAGAAAAAGCTTATTCAAGTTGTCAAAATACATACTGATGACAACTATGCTGATTTATTAACAAAAGGACTTGATGTGGGAAGGTTTCAGTACTTGGTAACAGGTATTGGAATGCTTAATCCATAAAATTCTAATAGTTTTTAGTGTTGAGGGGAGGTTTTTGGTACTAAAATTGTTATATATGTTTGTATATGCATGTTTGTCCACTAACTTTTATGCAGCGGATAAAGACAACAGTGGAAAATATATTGCAAACAGTGGTAAATTTTGCTCTCATAGTGGAAAAGGAAACACAGTGTAAATTTATTCATTCAACCATCAACAAAGTTACATTTGACATAAAAGAGAGTAAAAACATCAACGCATCAAAACACAAAATCCTAACAACCTACACCCTACACCAGCTACTCCATTGGCTTCTTGCCCTTTCCCTTGTAGTTGTGCTTGGCCTTTTGAGCATTTTTCCCCTGGTTCTCAAAGGTTGACCACATCCTTGGGCAAGCAAGTCCAAGAACTTGTTTGGGAGGCTTTGGGAGTCTTGCAGGCTTCTCTGGAACTAGTATCTTCTTCATGTTTGATAGTGCAGATCCTAGAGCTTGTGTCAGAGCTTTTGGAAACTCCTTTGAAAGGGTGTATGTCTCATCATCATCATCAGAAGAGCTGGAGTAAAACTCAAGTGATGGTTCAGGTTTTGAAATCTTCTTGTTTGGCTTCATAGTTGAAGAGCTTGAAGCATAAGGTGGAAAGTAATCACCCCACCCCGATCCTTCTGAAGAGTCAGACATATAAATTATTTCATCTGAAGATGAATCAGAGGAGATGTAAACAATGTTTGGAAGTCTGCTCATGGTGATTTTGGATTTTGTGATGATTAAGAAAGTTTTTGGTGATGACTATTGGTGATTCTAGCCCTTTTTATAGGCAAAGTCAATCCCAAGGGATAATTAAGAGAAATAATAACTCTTACCTGTTTTGGTAGATTCGAGAAGTAAATATGGATATTATTTACTATATTGGGTTGACTTTGAGGAGATATTTATGTGAATAATGGCTTGGTCAAAAAGTTATTTTGGCTATACATATTATTTGCTTTATACTAACATGTACAGGTATATGATGTGCTAATTAGCAACCATGTTTTAAATTTATAGAAACAAGAATTACTGGTTAACTAGGAACACATTCAGGCAAGTAAACCCTAGTCAATTGTAGTATAGGAGTGGTAAATCAAGGTCGTCCCAAGAGACTTGGTTGCACTCAAGTGTCGTTTGTTTGTTTAAGCAAGTAACAAATTGGTGGTTATGATTGTCACGGATCAAACCACAAGAAAAATAATAAGATAACATCACACAAAGAACATTAATTGTATCCAAACATCTGTTTATCACAAGTCATCATAATATCCAAACAAGTATTCAAAACAAAACCAAATTGTATTCAACCAAACATAAGTCTTCAACCAACATAGTAATCATAAGCATCATGAAATATAAAAGTAACAAGGTTTACCCAAAGTATGTATTACAATAGGTAAAGGTGAAAGATTATAGCAACCTTCAAGCCTCCAATCAACGTAACAAAGTTTACCCAAAGTATGAATTACAATAGGCATAGGTGAAAGATTTATAGCAACCTTCAAGCCTCCAATCAACTACAACATCTAACCAAACTAGAGAATCGCTCCAATATTTGGTGATATGTCCTCCATAAACGGCAGAGGTTTGTGGTCTTTTGGGTGAGATAAGGTGGTGACAATTCGTCCTTAAGGGTGGATGAAAGAATTGCACCCAGTAGATAGTGACAAATCTTCCTTTAGGGTAGAGGATAGAAATGCACACCTGAAACCAAGGCTAGGCACTCCTATATGTAGTAGAAATCAACCTTAGCCTCCAAGCATGTTTCTTGGGCACTAAGTGTCATAAAGTAGCAGTAAATGGAGTTATTAGGGACATATGATCGGACTTGGGGCATAATGGCACCTTAATTGAGCATTAAAAATAACTTGGGGAGGTCAGATTGGTCCATCCGATCGGATACGGGGCCATGTCGATCGGATGGATGAGACATTTAGCTCCAACCGAATCGGTTGGGCTCCATCCAATCGGATGATCCTCCTGGGCAGAAATGATAAAGACAAAAGTTGTAGATCTTTCTCTTAGCTTTCCGTGGCCGCTTGAATCACCTAAATCGGAGTCCGTATGCTCAAGATATGGCCAAAATGGTGAAGGTGTGTCGGGAACAACGAGTCTTCCATTATTTCTTCGTTTTAGCTTCTTTCCTTCATTTCACTTCTTGTTTTCCTTCTTGTGCTTTATTCTTGAGTCCTTGGAGTGATAATCTTCATGACTTTATCTTCTCGAATATACTCCAAGAGACTTTCATTTCTCGGGAATTCCTCCGTACATTCATAAATCTTCGTTTTTGTTCATTTCTTCGTCTTTTTCTTGGTTTTCTTCGTTATGAACATAAAATAGAGAATATACTTCATTAAGTACCATAAGTTCATAAAAGTGACCAAAATATATGCATAAAATCCACAATAACGCTCCTAAAAACATGTTAATTTTGAGCGTTATCAGTATATAACCAAATTTTTGCTAAGAGTTGATCATAAATGGTGTGTAACTGAGACACACAACAAATGGTTATTGATTCACCACGTTTAATCCACATAAGAATCAACTAGTCCAGAGCAAACGGCTACTGGTAAAGACTTAACAAATCCGTTTATGGTTGATAGTTTACCAAAAACTATATGGTCATCAACTCACCATATTCCATGTGATGAAGAGTTGGCTAGTCCATAGCAAACGTGTCACACCCCCAGAATCGGGTCCAGCGGAAGCATACATGTAGCTGGGGTGTAACTCAATTGGTATTACAGCACAAGTACAAAATTGGTTTTCACTTCAATCATTTAGAATAAAATCGTTTAACTAAAAGTATTGAATTTACATTCTTTAAAATTAGTGCGGAAGTAGGCCTTTAAATAGTTAAGAACGGTCCCCATAAGAATATCAGAGTCTTCTATGACCATGCCATGCCCTGCCAAAACCTCCTGTAGTGTGCCATTGCTTAAAACCTGAAAATACATGCTAAAACGTCAGCATAAAGCTGGTGAGTTCATAGTTTAAAGTAAACAAGTATTTCCCGTAAACGAGTGTTTCCAGAAATCAAGTATTTCCCAGCAAAGGCATCGTAAATCCACTCAGTTACAAGTCCCGCCATAAGAGACTTGTAACCTGTGTGTTTACAACCCACTGCCAAAAGTAATATGTTTAAGTAAACAAGTCATTTGCGGAACACGAGATTTTCAGTAGCAAGACAATATAACAAATACAATGTCACAGCTAAAAATAAGGTATACAGTGCCTAAAGCTCATGATCCCGAAGCTCGACGTAATCATATGCAACCAAGCATAAAATGCCCCAATTAAGTGTTTGCCAGACACTCGGAAGTAATCCGAATGATATGCGTCCGTTTGACAGGTTGGCGCGACCAACTCGGATGGGGTGTCAACCCAAATAGATCTATCCACAGCATTCGCGTTCACACGCATGTAATTAACGGTTCATGATAAAGGGGACTTCAGTGGCAATGATAGGTAACTCAGGCAAAGTAACAGTTTTGTATTTATGTCCGCAAAAGCAAGAACTTGTGTTCATAAGAAAGAAATCAAGGATGGAATAAGTAATTCATAATGTATTCAAATAATCAATCAAGCATTTCAACCATCCAGTAATGTTTGAGAAAAGGAATCACGTTCAAGTACAACAAGCATTGAATTTAAATAGTAAGGAGCATGTATCTTACCCCAAAACAGTTGTAAAACAAGTAAAAGTAGGGGTTATGAACTCACCTGGTGCAATAGCTACGATGACAACAATGAATACACAGAAAGGAGGCACGATCTCTAACCGCAACCTATTATGAATGATATGATCTAATGTAAGAAATGAAATGACGCTACACATGCAAATACGTATGTTATCGATACCACTCATTAGTTTTGAAAATAACGTTTATCGTCGACAAATACGTTTTTGACGTCTCGTTAGGTTAATAACCACTTTTCATGGAAATAGGTTGAAACGGTACTCAACGATCCTTGTTTGGTGTTCTATCGGCAAATATAAGGTTTTTGTCACAAAAATAACATTTTCATTACTTGAAATATGCCCGAAATGGCCTCGCAAAACAAGTCGTGAAATGTTGTACGTTAAGGGTTAGTGATGAAACTCGGCGTCTTTGAAAACCTTGTAACAATATCTAGAAGTCGTGTCATTTAACTTTTGGCTATACGGGTCTCGATCGATGAGAAAATCGACTCTTATTGTTGTTACTTGAAAGTATTATGTTCAACACTTAGAAAATTTCATTATAGTAAAAGCTGTCAAAATATATATAGTTTATCGGGTATATAGATGAGGTCGTAGTTTATTCGTTATAAGTCTATTCGACGAACGGCCAATTGATTTGAAAAGCTTGTTGGAAGATCTTGATTTCATAAAACTACAGCTCAGACTCAAATTGATCCGATCATAAAGAAAAACAGCCAAGAAAGTGGTGTCTCGCAAAGACAGTTTTGCGGCAAAATAATAATAGAAAAGCTGATGGGAATTTGTAAAAATCGTCTAAGTTCAAACGCTTGTATCTTTTTCGTTATAAGCTCGTTTTCTACGCTCTTTATATCCTCGGAATCGTGGGATGGCATACTAGTATATTTTTGATAAGTCGGGACGGCTAGATCAAGTTTTAGGCCTCGAAACAGTCCAAGAAAATCGTGGGACAGCAAGTAATTTTTCAGAAAATAGTTTTCGTCGTTAATATTGAAAATATCATAACTTTTTCGTCGTAACTCGGATTTTATCCCCGTTTTCGGCCATAGTTTCTTCTCGGAATGTATTTTCTAAATCTTTAGTCCAAAGTTACACCCAAGACCCTGAGTTTCCCACGTTTTACAAAAATGGACAGCAGCTTTGAAAGTTTGTCAAAATCAACTTTTCTAGTTTGTAACTTGTTCAAGGCTTAACCAAACTATTTCAAATCAACTTCACAAATACCCAATCCTACCATACACCTTCTTAGGGTGTCATGGGGTCCTAAACATCACCAATCTTGGTGGATCTAATGAGATTACTAGTGAAATTTATAGATCTATGTTTATAAATAAAAATAAACAATAAGTGGTATGGATCATAGTATATTTGCATGTTTTTGTTACTAGATCATGAAAATATATAAAGTAGATGTTTAAAAGAGTAGGAAAGATTATTAGTAACTTACTTGAAGGTTTGATGAGTTTTTGGAGAAGATTATATATAAGTAACCTAGGGATTTTAGCACAAAACCCCAACTAGATTATGATTAGGACTTGATCAACACTTGATTCTTGAAAAAATGATGGGTTCTTCTTGTTCTTGATGGTGGGTCGATTTGTGTATATGTGTAGGAGGTGATTATATTTTCTTTCTTAGTGTAAGTAAGCTAGTAATATGAGATCAAGTATACATGTATATATATATAGCCAAGAGGTCTAGATAGTCAAAAATACACAAGGACTTAGTCCTTGTGGTTTGCCGAAATTTATGAAAAAGAAGGGGACAAAGTATGGTTCATGCCATCAAAAATTTATTACCATGTTTTATGGTAATTACTTACAAGTAAGAAAACAAATATATATATATATATATATATATATATATATATATATATATATATATATATATATATATATATAGTAGGTAACAAAGGAGGGGCGGCTCAATAATTAGATTTGGAAGAAAATGATTTTTATTTGTATAAAATGTATATATTGAGTGTATTGGGTAGTAAAAATATGTATTGGGTATTAGTTTGGTAGTTAACGAAAGTTATACGTAATTAAACGTAAGATGTAAAGAATTTAACTTGGTCGTCGGAAAATATTTTTGGGACTTTTGTAATAATTTTGAAAGTATAAAAATACTCTAAAAATAATTGTTGAGAAAGTCGGGTATGTCAAGTGTTACATTCTTAAATAAAAATTAATATTTTATTAAATTTAAAACCGTATGTATTTAAAGAATAGAAATTTGTTTTATAGTATAAAATTATGAATTGGGGAAGGAGCAAGGTACCGGAGCGTTGTGGACTAGTAAATGAATGTGTCTAGTATGTGCAAGTATTATTTAAACATTGTTATGTATTAGGTGTTACCGGGTACCGAGTTAACCAGAAATAAATCATGACGCGATGAAATAAAATATGATGAAGTTGTAAAAGTTGTAAAATATTATTCCTGATGATAATCGGGCGTTAAAATAATTATCGTGTTGAAATTTCGCAAACCGACAGAGTTATAAGCTCCGACCGTGAAATATAGTAATTGATTTCAAAACACCGGGTAAATTAATAATATAATTTTTATAGCATTATAATAAGTATGAAAATATGTTAGGATCGTAGTCGGGAGTATTGGGTATACGTTCGTAGTAAAAACTGAGTGGTAACGTTAATTACAAATTAAGCATACGTATATAGAAATAATGCATATCCGTGTAGGGCCTAAAATGTGATGATGATGTAACCGAGGATATGTAGACTACTCCAGTCTATATGACGTGTCATTAATGAATGATGCATGAATTCACAGCTAAACCACATTGGTTACGCGAATTTGAAGACCCGTAAACTCAGTTTACGATGAAATGAACGGCAATCGTGAATAGTGATTTCCTTCCGGAAATGAATAGTGTCATATGAATAATAAAATTTTTGAACGCTTCTCAGAATCACAAACTGACTCCGAAAATGATTAATAGTAAAATGATAAATAGTGACCGGTGAATAGTAAATGATGAATAGTAACTGATGAATAGTGAATAGAAGAAATGTCCTGAAAATGCGGGTTGTTACAGTCTCACCCCCTTAAAAGGAACTTCGTCCCGAAGTTCAGTTTGTGTTGGTCTCTAGAGTGGTATTGGTTAAAAGATGATGATATAATCGTGTAAGCTACTGAGCTCTAACAAGGTTCAAGTCTGACGGCCACTAGGCCTACTCTGTCAGAAATCGTAAATGGTTCAGTGTATATCGGGTTTAACTTTATGAAGTTTTCTGAATGGTATTATGCCTTTCCTAGGCAGAACTTTCAACATGATCTGGCTACCAACTTGAAGTTGTAATGGTTTACACTTATTGGACTTGTAATTGATTCTTGATTTGTAGGAAATTCCTGGTTATTTCATGAATGCTTACGGGACTAGTGAGTTGGGCTTTTCCATGTTTTGATTCGTCAATGGATGTTGACACTTCGACCATAGAGTGCTTCGAATGGTGTAGTCTCTAAGCTCGTGTGATAACTATGGTTGCAACTGAATTTGATTTATGGCAAATGGTTAATCCAGCCATTTCTAGTGTCAATCACACCCGATTTGGGCATATCTCCCTAGGTTTGAATCAATCTCAAATTCTGACCATTGGTCTACAGATGATAGGTGGTGTGGTTCCAAAGAGATCTTAATGAAATCGTTAGGAGTTGAGGTGAATCAAATTCCTTCATTAGGAATAATTGAAATGGGTATCATGAATCTTGTTTTGAAAGACATACAGGGTTAAATCCGTAAAAGGGTGTTGTTGAAAATAATAGATTAGGATAAGGTTGTGATCCTCCGCAGGATGTCAGGAATTGAGTCTTTCTTCACCTACGGTGCTTAGTCTCCATTACTAAGATTTTCCCCAAGCTCTATGTCGTCAAATCACAAGTTCCTAAAGGTATAAGTGAGGTAATATAGTGATTGATTTTCAAAGTTTGTTTTGAGATTGTGTTTTGTTCATAAACCTTCCCCGAATAAATGAATCTACAAGTTTAAGCAAACGGCTTTTTAGGTAACATCCTTCTTGATGTTTCAAAATTTAGTAGTTATGCAATATAGGAAAATTTTCAACATAAGGTGGATAATATGGTTTACCAAAGATCGATGTTTAAAATTTTGTAACATTCAATAGTTTTGTAAAAGATTAGCCAAAAGGAATTTGCTTGTCAAAATAAGTGCATCAGAAAAGTATTTCTTACAAGATATATGTTTTGTATAACGGTAGTTTGGAGAAAATCCATTTAAAAATGAAAGTATTAAGAGGATAAAATAGCCAAGTATGTATGTCTGCACAAATGCATAGGTGTCTAACATGTTCGAATAAAGTCTATTGGTGAGGACATATTCAATCTATAGTCTCGGTTAAGAGGTTGGATTTATATCTATGGTGTTGCTTAGTGAGCATTCGCATCTAAGCGAATCTTGTAATTCGATCAAGCCAATACTTTCCAGATGATGGAATTTTTAGTGATCAGGCCAGTGATAGTGGTTCGAATGGTTTCGTGATATCCTGAGATTTCTGTTGAGTTTTGAATGGTGTTAATGTACCGAGGGATCCTCCTCATAGATGGTATGGAAAATATTTCCTAGGGAGGTCATTGATAATATCCACTTATCAATATAGGGAGTAGTGAGGGATGAGTGACATCGGAATCTATAGAGTGTTAGCTAATTCCTTATATATATGGGGGTGGGGAAAAGAAATGATAGTGATGGTGAGAAGGGAAGAGACTGTGACAACTGCAACAAAATGAGATTGTGACAAAAGAAAATACTGTGATATGAGTGTATCGTGCATAAATATGAAAGTTCATGGAATAAAATGACTAGTTGACATGCTTCCAATCGGTGGTTTACGAAATGATGAAAAGTATGAAGGTTCCAACAACGAGAGTATACACACACATGAATGAAACATTTGGAAATTGAGTAGGGGATTCAATCCAGACATAATCTTATTATAACCATTCTCAGTGTTGCAAAATTCACTGAGTCAGACATAGGTGGTCAGCCTATATCTCACTATCCCGGGTTGAATATAGATGACCAGTCTATATTCCACCGAGGTTCCATGAATTTTGAAAAACTCAGCTCAGTTATACTAATACCATGTCCTTCACAAATACCAAGAGGTTCTGAAAGACAAAAGCAAGTGACCAAACCCGAGGTCAAATGATAAAACTATGCAAGGAAAAACATAACACGGTGACATATATGATACGTGAACATGCTTATATGAAAGACAATTATAGTAATCAACTATAATAAATGAATATAATATACCAGATAATGAGATAACAATCTCATCACCTATGTCAGCAACTAACCACAAATGAGGCTTCAGCTTGGCAGGCAGGCACGTGACGGTCATAGGGTTAAGTTTTCTTGAAAGTAGCTATAGTCTAGGTTTTAAAAACACTTAGTTCGCTATAGCCAAAGCTCTGATACCAATCTGTCACACCCCCAGAATCGGGTCCAGCGGAAGCATACATGTAGCTGGGGTGTAACTCAATTGGTATTACAGCACAAGTACAAAATTGGTTTTCACTTCAATCATTTAGAATAAAATCGTTTAACTAAAAGTATTGAATTTACATTGTTTAAAATTAGTGCGGAAGTAGGCCATTAAATAGTTAAAAACGGTCCCCATAAGAATATCAGAGTCTTCTATGACCATGCCATGCCCTGTCAAAACCTCCTGTAGTGTGCCATTGCTTGAAACCTGAAAATACATGCTAAAACGTCAGCATAAAGCTGGTGAGTTCATAGTTTAAAGTAAACAAGTATTTCCCGTAAACGAGTGTTTCCAGAAATCAAGTATTTCCCAGCAAAGGCATCGTAAATCCACTCAGTTACAAGTCCCGCCATAAGAGACTTGTAACCTGTGTGTTTATAACCCACTGCCAAAAGTAATATGTTTAAGTAAACAAGTCATTTGCGGAACACGAGATTTTCAGTAGCAAGACAATATAACAAATACAATGTCACAGCTAAAAATAAGGTATACAGTGCCTAAAGCTCATGACCCCGAAGCTCAACGTAATCATATGCAATCAAGCATAAAATGCCCCAATTAAGTGTTTGCCAGACACTCGGAAGTAATCCGAATGATATGCGTCCGTTTGACAGGTTGGCACGACCAACTCGGACGGGGTGTCAACCCAAATAGATCTATCCACAGCATTCGCGCTCACACGCATGTAATTAACGGTTCATGATAAAGGGGACTTCAGTGGCAGTAATAGGTAACTCAAGCAAAGTAACAGTTTTGTATTTATGTCCGCAAAAGCAAGAACTTGTGTTCATAAGAAAGAAATCAAGGATGGAATAAGTAATTCATAATGTATTCAAATAATCAATCGAGTATTTCAACCATCCAGTAATGTTTGAGAAAAGGAATCACGTTCAAGTACAACAAGCATTGAATTTAAATAGTAAGGAGCATGTATCTTACCCCAAAACAGTTGTAAAACAAGTAAAAGTAGGGGTTATGAACTCACCTGGTGCAATAGCTACGATGACAACAATGAATACACAGAAAGGAGGCACGATCTCTAACCGCAACCTATTATGAATGATATGATCTAATGTAAGAAATGAAATGACGCTACACATGCAAATACGTATGTTATTGATACCACTCATTAGTTTTGAAAATAACGTTTATCGTCGACAAATACGTTTTTGACGTCTCGTTAGGTTAATAACCACTTTTCATGGAAATAGGTTGAAACGGTACTCAACGATCCTTGTTTGGTGTTCTATCGGCAAATATAAGGTTTTTGTCACAAAAATAACATTTTCATTACTTGAAAATATGCCCGAAATGGCCTCGCAAAACAAGTCGTGAAATGTTGTACGTTAAGGGTTAGTGATGAAACTCGGCGTCTTTGAAAACCTTGTAACAATATCTAGAAGTCGTGTCATTTAACTTTTGGCTATACGGGTCTCGATCGATGAGAAAATCGACTCTTATTGTTGTTACTTGAAAGTATTATGTTCAACACTTAGAAAATTTCATTATCGTAAAAGCTGTCAAAATATATATAGTTTATCGGGTATATAGATGAGGTCGTAGTTTATTCGTTATAAGTCTATTCGACGAACGGCCAATTGATTTGAAAAGCTTGTTGGGAGATCTTGATTTCATAAAACTACAGCTCAGACTCAAATTGATCCGATCATAAAGAAAAACAGCCAAGAAAGTGGTGTCTCGCAAAGACAGTTTTGCGGCAAAATAATAATAGAAAAGCTGATGGGAATTTGTAAAAATCGTCTAAGTTCAAACGCTTGTATCTTTTTCGTTATAAGCTCGTTTTCTACGCTCTTTATATCCTCGGAATCGTGGGATGGCATACTAGTATATTTTTGATAAGTCAGGACGGCTAGATCAAGTTTTAGGCCTCGAAACAGTCCAAGAAAATCGCGGGACAGCAAGTAATTTTTCAGAAAATAGTTTTCGTCGTTAATATTGAAAATATCATAACTTTTTCGTCGTAACTCGGATTTTATCCCCGTTTTCGGCCATAGTTTCGTCTCGGAATATATTTTCTAAATCTTTGGTCCAAAGTTACACCCTAGACCCTGAGTTTCCCACGTTTTACAAAAATGGACAGCAGCTTTGAAAGTTTGTCAAAATCAACTTTTCTAGTTTGTAATTTGTTCAAGGCTTAACCAAACTATTTCAAATCAACTCCACAAATACCCAATCCTACCATACACCTTCTTAGGGTGTCATGGGGTCCTAAACATCACCAATCTTGGTGGATCTAATGAGATTACTAGTGAAATTTATAGATCTATGTTTATAAACAAAAATAAACAATAAGTGGTATGGATCATAGTATATTTGCATGTTTTTGTTACTAGATCATGAAAATATATAAAGTAGATGTTTAAAAGAGTAGGAAAGATTATTAGTAACTTACTTGAAGGTTTGATGAGTTTTTGGAGAAGATTATATATAAGTAACCTAGGGATTTTAGCACAAAACCCCAACTAGATTATGATTAGGACTTGATCAACACTTGATTCTTGAAAAAATGATGGGTTCTTCTTGTTCTTGATGGTGGGTCGATTTGTGTATATGTGTAGGAGGTGATTATATTTTCTTTCTTAGTGTAAGTAAGCTAGTAATATGAGATCAAGTATACATGTATATATATAGCCAAGAGGTCTAGATAGTCAAAAATACACAAGGACTTAGTCCTTGTGGTTTGCCGAAATTTATGAAAAAGAAGGGGACAAAGTATGGTTCATGCCATCAAAAATTTATTACCGTGTTTTATGGTAATTACTTACAAGTAAGAAAAAAAATATATATATAGTAGGTAACAAAGGAGGGGCGGCTCAATAATTAGATTTGGAAGAAAATGATTTTTATTTGTATAAAATGTATATATTGAGTGTATTGGGTAGTAAAAATATGTATTGGGTATTAGTTTGGTAGTTAACGAAAGTTATACGTAATTAAACGTAAGATGTAAAGAATTTAACTTGGTCGTCGGAAAATATTTTTGGGACTTTTGTAATAATTTTGGAAGTATAAAAATACTCTAAAAATAATTGTTGAGAAAGTCGGGTATGTCAAGTGTTACATTCTTAAATAAAAATTAATATTTTATTGAATTTAAAACCGTATGTATTTAAAGAATAGAAATTTGTTTTATAGTATAAAATTATGAATTGGGGAAGGAGCAAGGTACCGGAGCGTTGTGGACTAGTAAATGAATGTGTCTAGTATGTGCAAGTATTATTTAAACATTGTTATGTATTAGGTGTTACCGGGTACCGAGTTAACCAGAAATAAATCATGACGCGATGAAATAAAATATGATGAAGTTGTAAAAGTTGTAAAATATTATTCCTGATGATAATCGGGCGTTAAAATAATTATCGTGTTGAAATTTCGCAAACCGACAGAGTTATAAGCTCCGACCGTGAAATATAGTAATTGATTTCAAAACACCGGGTAAATTAATAATATAATTTTTATATCATTATAATAAGTATGAAAATATGTTAGGATCGTAGTCGGGAGTATTGGGTATACGTTCGTAGTAAAAACTGAGTGGTAACGTTAATTACAAATTAAGCATACGTATATAGAAATAATGCATATCCGTGTAGGGCCTAAAATGTGATGATGATGTAACCGAGGATATGTAGACTACTCCAGTCTATATGACGTGTCATTAATGAATGATGCATGAATTCACAGCTAAACCATATTGGTTACGTGAATTTGAAGACCCGTAAACTCAGTTTACGATGAAATGAACGGCAATTGTGAATAGTGATTTCCTTCCGGAAATGAATAGTGTCATATGAATAGTAAAATTTTTGAATGCTTCTCAGAATCACAAACTGACTCCGAAAATGATTAATAGTAAAATGATAAATAGTGACCGGTGAATAGTAAATGATGAATAGTAACTGATGAATAGTGAATAGAAGAAATGTCCTGAAAATGCGGGTTGTTACAAAACGGCTCATGGTAAAGACATATCAAATCCGTTGATAGCTGATAGTTTGCTAAAAACTATGAAAAGAGCAGTTAAATTTTTATATGTTTTACTTTTACCACTGCTCTTGGAAAAAATTTCTGAAAAGTTCCCACTACTAGTTCGCAGTTCACACTGCCAGTGTAATTTTTACCACTGATGAACTAGCCGTTACAACTGTTGTGTTAGTAACAATATTTTTACTAGCCGTTGAGAGTAACCGTTTTGTCCATATTAATAGGGTGAATTTTTGGAGGATTATCTACTTAATTATTTTAATTTATTCTTTTCTTGAAGATAAATCTTTTCTAAAGATAATCTCTCTTGCGCATCATTATCAAAGCCTAATAGTATATATTCTTTTTCTCTCAATAGGCGTGTTCACCATTCAATTCATACTCACACAATTCTACTTTTCTCAAAACAACTATGGCAAGATTAAACTTTGCAGATGAGCACAACCAAATGGCCTACTTGCAGAAGTCAAACGAAAAGAGTGGCCCTGTTTTTCATCAGATTGTGGATTTTCTCAATACCACTCACATAAGGTATGCTTTAACTTTAAACCCCGCAATCTATGTCTCTCAAATCAAACAATTTTGGAACTCTGTAGAGTCCATAACCATTGAACAAGGAGACACACATGAAACTGTGGATACTCTTAGAGCCACAGTGGATTGGGTAACTATTGATGTTACTAAATCATCCTTGAGGAGAATTCTCCAATTGGATGATCTTAATGGTATCATCACATTGCCCAATCCAAATATTCATAAACATCTCTCATCAATGGGGTATGATACATCTGACAAAAAGGTTACTTTCAGAAAAGGATGTTTTTGTCCCCATTGGAGATTTTTAATTCATACTCTTTTGCATTGCCTAAGTCCTAAGAAAACTTCTTATGAACAATTCAGTTCAACAATGGCTTATCCTTTGGTTTGTTTAGCCACAGATAGGACTTTCAATTTTTCAAAGTTAATTTTTAACAGTATGAAAGGCAATGTAAAGAGTCCTTATAAATTTTTGATGTATCCAAGGTTTGTGCAAGCAGTGCTAAATGAATTTCCACTGCAACCCCACAAAAGAGTTTATAAAACCCCCTGTCTTAAGCCAAAAGTTTTTCAAAATATGAATAAGGCTTCAGATGGATGGAATGGGGAATTTAAACCATTTTTTCCTGAAATGCTTGCAAAGATTGTACAGGTACAGGGTGAAGGTGCAACAATCCCAGTTGTACCCCAACACACACCCACTATTACTGTTCCATCTATCCATTACACCCCACAAGTTACTCACACATATGAGAGGAGGCAAAAACAGCCACCTCCTCCCATCACAACATTGCCTGTTTCTGAACCTTTTGGTCTAGGAACAAGCAGTGTTAGTTCCAGGGTTCAATCTAGTCCAACTAGAGAAGAGTCTGAACCAATGCCCTATGATTCACCTCTCCCAACAGGTAATACAGTTGGAAGTGTTGAGGGCAGTGAGCAACCAATTGAATTGATGGAACTTTGTACCAGGCTAGTCAAATAGGTTCAATCTTTGGAGAAGGATTTGGCATAGACAAAGAAGCAACATGCTACAGAACTTAACAGTTTGAGAGCTGAAATTCAGACTTTGAAGGATGAAGTGCAAGGGTTAAAGAAGCAAAGATCTGCAAAGATTGTAATCTCATCCCCATCTTCTACTCATGATGATGATTCTGAAGCATCAGATGATGATATGGGTGATTCTCCCAAACAGGGGAGGAAAACTGATGCTACATTTAAGGGGAGGAGGTTGGATTTTGAACAAGAGTTTAAAGATCTTGATGATCAAGGTGATGAACAAGAAGAGGAAAATGAAGCAGTGGAAACTCAAGAAGAAGTAGTGGATACTCGATTTGCTCAATTATATGTATATATTATAAGTATCGAGAAAATCCGCAAGAAATACGGATTACCCGAGTCGTTTCCCAACGAAGGTTGAATGGAATCGTTGAAATTCGATTCGCAAAATCGTATCGTGAAATGTGGAAAAGTGAAATAGTGAATGTGAAATTCAAATAATGAAAAGTAATCACAAATAATGCAGAAGGTACAAGCTATATATGCACAAATGATTAAGATCTAAAAAAGGAAATTCAAACGCGATTCTAAAAACGTAACGTACGATTAAAAATGTAACTTTTAATGAAAAATTATCCTACAAATGTGAAATAATTTTCTAAAAATCTTAAACAACTAAAAATAATTTTGAGAAAAAGAAAAATATTTTTTTGACTTTTTATGAATTTTCTATGAATTAATTTCTATTTTTGTATTTTTAAATGAATTAAAAATAAAAGAAATAGTAAAAATAAAAGTGAAAAATACAAAATAAATTTTGGAAAATCTAAAATATCAAAAAAGAATTTCCTAAAATATTTTTGGATGTTTTAAGGCTTTTTCTAATTTTTATTTGATTTTTATTTATTAAAAGATATTTAAAAATGATTTTAAACTAAAATAAAAGAAGAAAAATAGCAAAACAACTCAGAAAAATCTGAAAAATTCACAGAAATTCTAAAATATTAAAATAAACGTGAGAAAAAAATTTGAAAAAAGTGCTTATTGAGTGGAAAACAGCTTATCACAAGTGCTTATTAATAAGCACTTGTGACTAAACTTTGTAGAAATGATACAAAAGGCTTAAGATACTCAAATAAGCTCAAATAAACTCAAATCAGTTCAGATTAAGCACAAATAATACCAACAGATACCAATAAGCAGTTTGTAATAAGCAATGAAATAGCAATAAGCACACCAGAATAAGCTAGAGACAAATGGATCATGAAAAACACTTATACATCCACAATCAAGCTCAGAAATAACAATGATGCACAGATTACAAGTCCAAATGATTATGAGCAGGAATTAACTCACATCAGCTTACTAGTTTTAAGCCACTAACTTTGAGCTACCAAAAAGCTGTGAAATAAAAATCTAAAAATTATTCTAAAATTATCCAGTTATTAACCTACTATTAGACTACTCTAATCCAGAAAATGAAGTAAATCCAATTAACTATGATCAAACTAAAATTTCTCAAAGATTAGTACATAGAACTGATTTGATTTCTTTTTCACTTTATGTTTTTCTTCTTAGTTTGACTAAGGGGCTGTTTGATAAATTGATATGATTTAGCGTTGAATGAATCAAATGTGCTGAATAATTCAAAGATTCTGAATAAGCTATGTCCTGAACCAAAATGAACGTTTGAAAATTCTTCTGAATCAACGCCCTGAATGATTAAAATTACCATTTTATCCTTTATACTCACTTAGTGTAAATTGAGTGTAACTCGTTGATAAGTAACCTATATTAATACAACACCAATTATTATGAAAAATAAAAAGTGTATCATGAAATTATATAAACGTGTCGGTGTTTCATCATATTAAAAATAATCAAAGGTCTTAGAAATAAAATTTTCAATATATTAGGCAATAAAGTATAAAAGTATAAAATTGGTCACACCAATAAAGTATAAAAGTATAAAAAGCAATACAAGTTAGGATAAACAACGTAGATTGAGTTCTTGTCTTATTCGAATAAAGTACTACTACTAGTATAAAAGAAAAAGCAATATGTAGTACGAAGTAACTAATTAAAAAATAAAAAGGGATAAAATAGGGAAAGTTGGTACACTGAACGATTTTGCTTGCTATTGGCCTATATGACTCAGTAGCTTCCAAAATGTTTCAGCGCCATCAATATTTCTATCAAACAAAAGGGGCTCTGACCGATTCATATTTATTCTCTTAGTGGTCCAATTCAAAGGCTATCAAACAGGGCCTAAAGTGACTTATAATTTATCCTAGCTTACTGATAAAGTAATGTTTCACTAATATAAACCTAATTTAAGCTAGATTAACTAAATCTAAAGCTAGTTACGCAACTTTTAATCCTCAAAACTACTACAGCTAACTGTAGTATAGATTCTAGGTGATTATTGACTTTTGATGTTTTACTAACCAATATTTTTTCTAAATTAACTCTAATATTAGCTAAGTAAACTACTAATGCAAGTGTAACTCAGTTATTACAACTAGATACCACTACCAACCACTGAACCAAACACCCCTTAACTGCCACTTATCACTGCTACTTTACTGAGTTCAACTTCAAATTCCACCATCAATGATCAACAACAGTCACAAATCTTATAAATGAACTACAAAAACTCAGATTATTCAATACGATCAACTCAAACTCAAAACCTCAGATATCACTATGAACAAATCAAACTCAGTAACTCAATATAGATACACTATTGAACAATCAAGCTCAATTATAAACAAATCCAACTGAATAACATCAAATAAGATCAAATGAACAGTAAACAACAATTCAACTCAGATCTAAAACATATACTATTAGATGCAATCAGAAACTTGAATTCATGAATCAATACTTACAAATCCTTCATCTCAGCTTGAACAGAGATGATTCACTATGCTTGCCTGTCTTTAGACAGGCCAAGTGCTTCCCTTACTCACTTGAACTATCAAATTGCCCAATAATTCACCATGATCAAGCTATAGTTGACTTTGTTTGACTGTTTATGATTATTTGTGAGAATTGACTGAAAACAGATCCACCTTAAGCTAGAAAGCTTATATGGATTGTAAAAATGATAAACAAGCTTAATTGTAAGCTTAACTAAGAAAATGTAAACATATTTTTTTGAATTTTATAAATTTTTGAATAAAATGAAAACTGAATTGAAAGGTGATGATGTTTAAGCTATATAAGAACTAAAAGTAAAGTGAGTATAAAAGATATAAGAACTTTAACTAATTAGTGTAAATAATAAGCTAAGAGGAATTAAAGAAAAACTGAATTTTATTGAAGCTAATTAGAAATACAATTACAATGAAACTAAACTAAATACATTTGAAATTCAATTTGGCAGAGCTTCGCTGCTTAAACTAACCACCCAGAATTGAGAAGGTGAGCACCTCTATTTATACAACTAGAAAGAATGATCTAGAAAAAGAAGCAACTTCTGCCATGCTGGCAATCCGTGTCAATTTGTGCTTTCTCTGAATGATTATAGCCCCTTAGATCATGATCCTATCTATCCCACCTCATGTGCACCCTTGGATCAAAAGTTATGACGCGTCTAAACCAATTGGAGCTTGCCACGTAATCCCCTCATGTGCTTGTTTGCGTCTGACACATTCTGACACCATCTGACCCTTCTAGAAGCCATTCGATTTGACCTAATTACCCTTAATCTTTGTAATTTAATGGGAAGGGTAATTAGGGTTCATGTGAATAGTGGTAACTGGGTAAGTGGGGTGAAAAGGGGGCGGGAGTGATTATTTTATTTTTGTTTGACTTCTTTTAACTATTGACCGTGGGAAATAAGTGTTAATCGTGAGGTATGATGGGCTCGGGTCTTGGGCCTTTGGATTGTAACTTTGGACCAGGTTTTTGGACTAGTAATTTGGATTTGTAATTTGGAATTTCAGATTATTAATATGACATGGACCAAATGTATAAAAGATGAGACAATAAGGACTAAATCTGCCATTCTTTGTAAACTTGATCCAAGGGTTTATTTTGTCATCTCTTAAATAATAGGAGTACTTGAAATGTAATTTCTCCAAAAATCTCTTTAAAGGGTTAATTTTGACAAGTGATGAAATTTCAGGGACTAAAAGTGACAATCTCTTCAAACTTAATCCATGGATCATTCTTGACACATCTCAAATCTCTGAGGTCTTTAATTGACTTTCTGAGCTTACCTTTGACTTTCTTAGATTCCAGCTTTGACTTTTTGACTTGTTCCACTCTCGTGCTTGTTTTTGCCGGTTTTCGCTTGTTTTTGCCGGTTTTCGTTTGTTTTTCGTCATTTTGTGAAATATCTGTACCTGCACATGCATAATCACAAAAACACACATTCTTTGGCATTTTTGGTTAGTTTTTGGATTATTTGGTCTCATTTTGGCTAAGAAAAAGTGAGTGAATTAGCACTCACCAATACTGGTGATGCTGAACTTGAAAAAAAAGGCAAAAAAAAAAAGGGAAAGTTCAGATTTTGGAAGAATCAACTGAGCAACCAAGAAAGATTTCCAAAAGAGAACAAGCTCAGATAGATATGGACTATGAATTGGCAAGAAAGAGTGAAGAAGAGGATGTAGTAAGGTTCATGGAACAACAAAGGATTCAAAAAGAGATGGAACCTGAAGAAGATATTGTTCCTATTCCAAACACAGAAGAAGGTGCTCATCAATTTACTAATGAAGAAATTGAGCATATGATTGATTCAGATCCAGTTATCAAGAAGAAAGCTATTGAGCTTATTGCTGATGAAAGCTTAACAGCTGAACAAAGATCAGCTCAACTAGCTGATTTCATCAACATGAAGAACAATCAAGCATTTAATTCTATAGTGGATACAAATAATTTTATAACTCTTCCTACTAACGTTGTAAAGTAGCAAGGAGGTTCAAAAGAATTTACAAAATCATTTATTCTAAACTTTCATCAAAAAGAATATGACTCTTCAAATGAACTAGTCATTT
Source organism: Artemisia argyi (assembly GCA_030686995.1). Lineage (NCBI taxonomy): Eukaryota > Viridiplantae > Streptophyta > Magnoliopsida > Asterales > Asteraceae > Artemisia > Artemisia argyi. The sequence goes on from CM060701.1 coordinate 55,495,215, forward strand.
TAGAGAATGAAATGGAGAAATATTTAATCACTATTAATGCTACGAGTTCTAACTGTTTAAATGAAGGTACTAGTGATGATGAAAACATGTGTCATACCCAAAGAGGACTAGGTTACGAATCATGGAGCGACACGGACGGAGAGGATAATGACTATTCGATTTGTGATTGTCAAATTGGTAAAACCACAAGTAAGGTACAATTTTAAATCGAACACTTTTGCTATGACACATTCATCATAGAATTTCTAAAAATTGAAAATAAATTTGAAGATTTTTGCAGGATTTCGAAAAATGAATCCTCAAGTTCTTTTGAAAACAACTTTCTGAAAGAAACAACTTTAGAAGATGAAATGTCTAGAGTTGAGAGTAATATTGAGATTGATCTAGAATGCAAAATATGTCAAGACCACAAAAATTAAATTAAAAGACAAAATGAAAAGAAAAAAATATTAGCTAGATTTAAAGAAAGCTCAAAATCTCATGAAAAACTATTAAAAAGTTAAAAGTCATTTAAAGATAAAACCGGGTTAGAATTTAACTCATATTCATCATCAACAAGTAAGTCAAAACGAATAATGTTTGTAAAGCCTAGAAGAGAAATATAGATTCAACATTATTCCTCGATAAAAGTGATGAAAAGTCAAATGAATCTATAAAATCTCTTTTACTTCTAGTCACCTTCTTTTCATGTGCCATTTATAATGTTTGACTAACCATCTTGGATTCATGAGAATTCGAGTATTTAAGCTTTTCTACAAGTTAGGATGTTTGATGAAATGTCATCCATGGTTGCTACTCTAAGAGACTCAAAAGGTACAATCTCTTTCAACTATATTGATATTGTCTCTAAGATGTTACTTTGGATTTATATTTCATTATTTGTCATCAACTTCTTGAGTAGTTTGTCTTCAAAGTATTTATTGAGTATTGAATCCTTTTGGGTTAATGGTTTTCCGCACTACAACATATGGGAGATATAAGGTGCTTCGTTTCGTTAGACTCTTGAGAATAAACACTTGTGTAAGGCGAACTTAATACTTGTCTACAAGTGAACCAACTAAGAATCTCCTAAGTGAAGATGACTAACACTTTTGTGATGCTTGCAAATAGGACAAACAAAATACTCCACAAAAGTTTGAATCATATGTCTTGTAATACGAAAACAAAATTTTCGAATCGAGTCTCTATCTTCATTAATAAAAGAAGAATTAAAAGTCATATACTAAGCACCAAGAATTGTTCATCTAAATTTTGATCCAAAATCTTATGAAGGTGTAATTCTTGGAGTTTCTCAAAATGGCAAATATTATTTTAAACAAAGAAATCTAAAAGGTCAAAGATTAGTTGAAACGGAACATTCTACAAGTGTCCACTCTTAGACTTCATTTTCGATAGATTATGTCCGAGTCTAAAGTCAAATAACAAAATAACAAGAATGCTAAGATAATGACAAGGAAGATGAACTATTAAATAGAAAAATTGTCAAGAATAAGGAATTCAAAAGTCATTCGCTTAATAATAGCATTAGAAATGTTAATAAATAGACATTATGAATGTAAGATCAAAATATAAGTTGCAACTTTTGTCTTGGGTCAAACATAGTATCTATTAAGATAAAACAAAACAATGAAACTTGAATCATGGATCATTGTTAGAAATTAAACGTGTTTGATAAAAACAATTTTGGGCATTAGTTTCTCAAACAAAGAGTCAAAACAACAAATGGAACAAATTGGACCTTTCAAAATAATTAAGATAAACAATGCTAAGGTAATTAAACAAGGGTATAATCTATGAAAGAATCTTTGTGAACTTAAGCAAGCTTCAAAAGCAAGGTATAATCACTTAAGACCTTCCTGGTTATTCACAAGTACACAATTAATTAGGTATCCTACATCTTACCAAGAAAGAGATATGTGAATTCATGGATAACGCTAATCATAGAGAAATGTTTGGAAGTCTACTTAGTCTCAAGGCTAAAAGACACGACATTGTGATTAGTAGAGGTCGTATTTCTTTGGGATAAACCCCAAAACGAGTTTTCTTGAAGACATTAAAACGATTGTTATGACACTTGTAAGGTAATAAATACCTAGGATTATGGTCTTCCAAAAGAACGGAAATAGAAGCCATAGTGTATGTTACCTCGAACTATGACAATGACGATATCAATAGAAAAGGACAAGTTGTACTTGTACCTTGTTGAACGATGTCTCAACTAATGGTTCTCTAAGAAACTCACGGTCCTCGCTATCTCAACAAATGAAGCCGACTACTTATGAACAGGAAAAGGTAGTCAACAAGCTCCTTAGATACTACGGAATTCAACCTGATGACATCTTCAATCTTTGTGCCAATCATGAAGCTATCAACCTTCATTCCAGCTCAATAATCATACTTGATTGTTTGTAATCCATAGTCACTCCCTTCATTGTAATACTCAAAAAGGGAAACATCTCCATCGAGAAAATATCCCTTTGAAGATTACTTTGTTAATAGTTGCTAATAACTTCCTAAACAAGAACCATTTAACCCTCATAGGCTTGGACTAGGACAAATACATTGTAGTCGTAAACATTAGAATAAAATCCTAAAAATCAAAACAAATCCAACAAAGTTTTTCCTGCAGACCTTAGCGGATCCCTGTGACAAGACGGGTGGATCCCTCTTTTTGGTTCCTCCGGATCCGCCGACCCTACAAGGAAATTACCTTTTGATATTTAAACCAAACACTCCCTAATCATCAACCTTAACTCACAAACAGCCACTATTCACTCTTAAACATCTCCACACACGAAAATTAGGGCTTTCACTCAATTATTGATGCGTGCTGGATTGTAGTCTACACAAAAGTTTTACTTCTCAAGGGATCTTGAGAAGCTTACAATCCCCACCAGGCAGTGTACCTGACTGATGTAGTATAGTGAAGTGGCGGGTACTGGGGGATTGATCGTTCTCCACAGGGAATAGTGTTCACTAGGACTGAAATTAATCTAACTTGGTCTAGAGGTGAGGGATGATTCTTTTTCTATTTTTATATTTTTTTGGAAAGCAAGTAAAATCTCGGGTATTTGGAAGAGTGGGCGGAATTAGTTGCTAGTCAACTAACCCAATTAACTACTTAAACAAATAAAATAAAATAATAAGAAAATAAAATGTTGAGAGACTTTTAATATTAAAAAAACGTGTTTAATTAGATTTCACTACTCCCTAGTTATCTTTTATTGATTAATTGGTTTGCATCAATTGCATTGGTGAAGGGTTGCATTCCTTAATATTATTCGTGGGGCCGTGTACGATCTTCCCCAACTCTATAAGCTTCTATCTCTTCTAATGACGACACGTTTAGTATCCTATCATGGCCTCATTAATAGTTGCTTATGCATTAAATACAACCAATAAAACCGTAGTACACATCCGATTACGTCTCTTAAGACGTTTAAGCAAGTTACCGTATAGGAGATTAGCCAGTTTTCTTAAGCCTAACGCTAAAATCAATCACCCACAACAATCAATGACAAACCAAAAACCAATAATCAATAACTAGGTTTCATTAGATCTAAGCAAACACAAACAACCCTAAGCTAACATGTTAAAAGAAATAAAAGTATACGATATAATCAAACAACACATAGACATATTGAATGATTAAAGGATAACTTATCTTCAATTGAACATGGAAGAAAAAAGGGTTTGAATCCCCAAAATAGCTGCAAAAGTCGACTAGGGTTCGTACCCTAAAGTTCTCTACCAAAAGTCCCCCCTAATGAATGAAAACTTGAAAACTATATACAGATTTACATGGGTGACGGCGTCACCTTTAGATGGCTGACGTCGTCATCTCGCCGCGGCTAGGATTTCTTGTCTTTCAATCCAACTTCTTGACGCCGTCTCTCTCTATGTCTTCTGGGCCGTCACGCTTTAGTGTAATACGTGACGGCCTACCCCTGGTAGAACGTGACGCCGTCACGTGTTAAGTCATGATTTCTCTTCTGGCGCGTCAAGTGTAAATGTAATTTCCACCTCTTGTCACATAGGCTGACGCCGTCTCCTTGAATTCCTAATGCTGTCAAGTGTAAATTCCAGCATGGATTCTTAACTTTGTCGTTTTCTTCACTTTTTTCTCCAAAAACATCCAAAATGCTTCCTTTTCCAGAATTCTCTTCAAAAGTACCTAAAATGACAAAAGAAATGATTTAAGGTAATAATTGATCATATTATCACGACTTAGGGCTTAAATAACCCCTTAAAAGCGTAACAAATTTCGCCTCATCAAATACCCTTACACTTGAGATTTGCTTGTCCTCAGGCAAATGAGCTTTTATTCTAATCAAAATACAAGCTAGTGGTCATTTAACATTAATATAAAAGTAATTACAACACATGATCGTTCCACCTTAATCAAAACAAGCATGTAGATTATACACTAGCACCTCACAAATAGTGTTTGGATACTCTCATCTCTTGGGTGTTATAAACCTAAATATAACTAATGGAAATGGAAAAGTATCACTCACTACCTGTCATAGCAAATAGATTATTATAGGCTTGGGAAAGGATAAAAAAAACCTCCACCACTTGGCGTAAGCACCTAGGAAAACTATCAAAGAGGTCTTTTTCAAGGGTTATGACGTTAGGTGTAAGGATATGGAAAACACCGTTTGTTGGATAAAGGGATATTTTACTGGTGGCAAGTTAATTATCTTAGTTAATTACATGTACAATGCGGCGTTGCTAAGCCATGACTCGACTCTACTTAGGCTAATCATAAAATAACATAAACTTAAATAAACATAAAAGGAAATGGGATGGTAGTCCGTTTGTTTTTTTCTTTTTCTATATTTTTTTGTTTTTCTTGATTTTTTCGATTTTTTTTTCATACACTCTTGCCCTACCATCCAAAATAATACATCAATAGGGCTCGGTTTTCCCCTTACACTTGAACTTTTACATATTTTACATATAACTAATCTAATGACTCGAATTAAGATAATCAAAACAATTGGAGTACTTTAAAATATTAATACACATATGGGGGTAATAATTGAGTTCTTCCCCATTACTCTATAACAATAGTACTTTACCCATGAGTCCCAATCGTCCCAAAACAATATGTACAAGATATGACTCGACTTAGCAACCATGTAATCAATTAGACAATTAACAAAGGGTTTAAATAAATGTTGTAACAATAATGCACTAAAGATGAGCGCATACAAGGAAGGCTAAGGCAATTTGGGTGTACATTTGGGGGTGGATTGTAAACAAATTCTTCCTTTAAGTAAAATTCTTAAAGTTAGAAACGCAAAAGATAGGCTCTGAGGGTTGCACTAGGGGTATCGTGTACTAAAAATGAGTACATCGCAAGGGTGTGGGAAAATTACTTAACTAATGAAGTCAATGTAATTATAAAAAGAAACAGGCTTAAAAACATGGGTTATCCTAATGCCTCTTATCATGTAGTAATTCCAACTACACGAATGTAGTCTCACATGTGGTCTCGGAATGAATCACTAACGCAAGTTCTAGAATCTAAATGCTACCGGTACACACATAAGCACTAAGGATTTTCCTAACAAATCTAGGGGCGAACCTCACATATTTGGGGTGGAAATTTTTGAGTGGTACGGTTTTTGTGCTAGTCATATAACTCCTATCCATGAGACGCTTATTAAGACTAAAGTTTCACTCCTACATGTCGCAAAAAAATTTAAATTTGGTGCTAAAATTACCCTAACAAATATTTCTCTCAGTTTTATTACACATCTACTATTAGACAAGATAAAAATCAAGTACAATTGTAATCTCTAAGGGATCTTCATTTACCCTCCCCCTCCTTACACTTAAGCCGAACATTGTCCCCAGTGTTCAATTGAAAGAAAGTAAAAGTAAGGAAAATGAAAGAATGAAACAAATACTCCCCCTGATTCGTTTGATGTGGATGATGTAGTAACATGGTTAAATCTTCCTCCAAGAAAATGTGAAAACTCAAAAATTAAAGCAATGCCAAAAGCTTGATTATCCATGTACATCTTCGTGTCCAATATAACCTGTTAATTAGCTGAGAAAACAAACAAGAAAACCTCGGGTAAAATCGGCGGTAAAGCTATATAAAATTAAATCCTAGAAAGCAAGTAAAGATATAATGCTTGTGTAATGAATGTTTGCATATTCATGGAGTATATAAAATACAGATTTCACAAAACTTTACAATTCTGGCCGAAAAACAAAACCTGTAAAATTTATAGAAAATTACACCTGACGTCGTCAGGTGATGCCTAACGCCGTCAGAATTGATCTGACAAAATTCTTTTACTTTGTTTCCGGAAAATTTCTAGAAAAACCTATGTTCTAATTCCTGGAATCCTGCAAAACACTCATTATGACTCGATACAAGCATTTGACTAAAACAAATACTAATATGCATGTTTATATCTCATTGTTATCGTTCATGTTCAATCCGTTCTTAAAAACAAATTTAGATTTCCCTTACACTTATCTTTTGCAAAATACCATTATATGTAATCAAGCCGAAGTTAAAAACAAAATAAAGCATTTTCACAAAATGTTTTTGATACATGAACAATAAGCAATAAAAACAAAACATATATACAGAAGCAAATAAAATCAAACAAACAAACAAACAAACAAAGCTTTGGTTGCCTCCCAAGAAGCGCTTTTCTTTATTAACGAGTCTTGTAGCTAGACTCAAAGTCACGCCCTATTACGTGACCTCATCATTGGTCACGTTCTCTAGGTCATCCTCTGGTTTGGTTTGGTATTCAGGACCTAGTTGCAAGCATTCTTTATAGAAACCAAGTATTTTCTTCATTACGTGGTCTACTCCTCTACGTCTATCCTCGTCATTTCTATAATAGACCGCTTGCTTATGCTCCTTCTCAAGGTCCGATAGAAGTCGGTATTTCTCTATCTTATAAGGCATTTGGTAGGCTATCTCATCGGTCTCCTCCTTGAATCTAACTATCCCAAGAGACGGGTCGTAACTCATTTTAGAGACTTCAACAAAATGGTTTCCCAAACACTACTTGAGCTAAGCAATTATCTATTACCGGACGAATATCTTCTACAATCACGAAATCGGTAACATATATGAAGTTTCCTACTAAGACATGCAATCCCTTAACTCTTCCCACAAAGTTACTCATCCTACATATGTTAGGAAATATCCTAGGTCCAAGTTGCTTTTTCATTATCCAATTGTAATGGATCCTAGTCATAATGTTTATGGGAGATTTAATATCGATGTAAGCTTTCCATACATGCACATGCCCAATGTTGCATGGTATGTTGATATTAGATGGATTGCCCGCTTTGATTATTGGTGATCCTAGGAAGTATGGTGTCTCGGGGTCATCGAATAAATCCCTATGGTATGCATGTTCTTCCTTAGTTGGTAACCTATCAAAGTAGTCTTCTACATTATCCACTTCTTTCTCCTTTACATTCTCCACTTCTTTCTCCTTATCCTCCTCAACTTCCTTAACTTCATTCTTAGGTTCATTTTCAACTTCAGTCCTATCCCTATCATTTTCTTCCCTATCCTTATCGATTGGCTTGATAGTGACAACATTGACAAAGTGGACATGTTTAGATGTTGAGGGTTCATTAGTTTGGGTTCCGCTACTTGTGTTCCTAGCGTCCTTATTTGGCGGTGTCAACACTTGGTTGTTAAGAGCCTTCAACAAATTGTCAATTTTGTTGGTCATCTCCGTTTGTTGTTGGTTGAATTCGGCTTCAAACCTAGCTATGCGGGCTTCTTGAGATGCCATAAAATTGGACATCAATCCTTCAAGATTATTGGTACTATCATAGTTGTTGGAAGGATTGTTGTTGAAGGTACGGTTTGAGGATGAACCGTTTGATTGGAACCGATTAGGTGGATTGGAAGAATTGTTTTGAGGAGTATTTTGATTTTGTTTCCACTTAAATTTTGGGTGATTTTTCCAAGAGGGGTTGTATGAATCACCGTAAGGGTTTGGCTCGGGTTTGAAAGTGTACCACTTGTCTCCCGCTCCATCGGTACGCGATGATGCGTAGTCCGCAAAAGCTTGTTTGGGGAGTTCCATGTAATTACGAGTGTCGTGGGGACCACTACTATACTCACATGAAGAAGTGATTTTGTTCACTTGGCTTGAAGGTTTAGGAGCTTTGTAGGATTTCATGAGAAACTTGACTTGGTCTTCAAGTTCCATGATCCTACGGTCGGAAGTGCTTGAGTTATTCGAAGGCAAAGATATTGCCTTGACCGTTTTGTTCAAATCACGAGGATTATTCCAACTTTCGTTGTCATAGAGAGCAAGATATTCTATGAGTTCCCATGATTCTTCAGCACTTCGATCACGTAGCTTACCACCGCCCGCTTGGTCAATGGTTTGCCTTGTGGGAGATTGATATGGTCATAGAAGATTTGGACTTGGAGCCAAAGATCTATGTCGTGATGAGGGACTTTTTGAAGTAAGTCCTTGAAATGAGTCCATGCTTCGTAAAGAGTTTCATCTTGACGTTGTTGGAACATCAAGATGTCATTCCTTAACTTGGTGATTCTTCCCGGTGGGAAAAATTGAGCAAGGAAACGAGAAGTGAGATCATCCCAAGATGTGATGGATCCCACGGGTAAATGCTGAAGCTATTGACTAGCTTGGTCGCGTAGAGATAATTGGAAGAGACGTAATCGGGTCGTCTCTCGAGTGCCAACATCAAGGTCTATGGAATCTACGATTTTAAGGAAATCCTTGAGATGTTGGTTTGGATCTTCGGAACGAAGTCCATGGAATGCACATCTACTTTGCACCAACCGGATGGTGTCGGATTGCAAGGGAGACACGTTGGCTCCTTGAGTGAGCTCAATGGTGTTCCGATAGCCTTAGTGGCTAGGTCGGGAGTATTCTCCTAAAGTGCGGGCTCTAGGAGGTTGGTTTGTGTGTGGTGGGTTTTGTTGTCGTGGGTTGATGGGATCAAAGATGTTACCACCTTCCATGATGGTGGATGGTAATGGTTACGAACAAAGAAACAAAGAAATGAGATAGACTAAAGAAGACCTATAAAATAAAAATTAAAAAATCTCACTAGAAAGGAGTCTACTAAGTAGATCGAATAAAGAAAAAATTCAACCTAAACAATAACTATTCCCCGACAGCGGCGCCAAAAACTTTGATGTGTGCTGGATTGTATTCTACACAAAAGTTTTACTTCTCAAGGGATCTTGAGAAGCTTACAATCCCCACCAGGCAGTGTACCTGACCGATGTAGTATAGTGAAGTGGCAAGTACCGGGGGATTGATCGTTCTCCACAGGGAATAGTGTTCGCTAGGATTGAAATTAATCTAACTAGGTCTAGAGGTGAGGGATGATTCTTTTTGTATTTTTATATTTTTCTGGAAAGCAAATAAAATCTCGGTATTTGGAAGAGTGGGCGGAATTAGTTGCTAGTCAACTAACCCAATTAACTACTTAAACAAAAAAAATAAAATAACAAAAAAATAAAATGTTGAAAGACTTCTAATATGAGAAAAAGGTATTTACTTAGATTTCACTACTCCCTAGTTATCTTTTATTGATTAATTGGTTTGTCACAATTGTATAGGTGAAGGGTTGCATTCCTTAATACCATTCGTGGGGCCGTGTACGATCTTCCCCAACTCTATAAACTTCTATCTCTTCCTATGACGACACGTTTAGTATCCCATCATGGCCTCATTAATAGTTGCTTATGCATTAAATACAACCAATAAAACCGTAGTACACATCCGATTACGTTTCTTAAAACGTTCAAGCAAGTTACCGTATATAAGATTAGCCAGTTTTCTTAAGCCTAACGCTAAAGTCAATAACCCACAACAATCAATGACAAACCAACAACCAATAATCAATAACTAGGTTTCATTAGATCTAAGCAAACACAAACAAACCTAAGCTAACATGTTAAAAGAAAGAAAAGCATACGATATAATCAAACAATACATAGACATATTGAATGATTAAAGGATAACTTATCTTCAATTGAACATGGAAGAAAAGAGGGTTTGAAACCCCAAAATAGCTGCAAAAGTTGATTAGGGTTCGTACCCTAAAGTTCTCTACCAAAATTCCCCCCTAATGAATGAAAACTTGAAAACTATATATAGATTTACATGGGTGACGGCGTCACCTTTAGATGGCCGACGCCGTCATCTCGCCGCGGCTAGGATTTCTTGTCTTTCAATCCAACTTCTTGACGCCGTCTCTCTCTATGTCTTCTGGGCCGTCACGCTTTAGTGTAATACGTGACGGCCTACCCCTGGTAGAACGTGACGCCGTCACATGTTAAGTCATGATTTCTCTTCTGGCGCGTCAAGTGTAAATGTAATTTCCACCTCTTGTCACATAGGCTGACGCCGCCTCCTTGAACTCCTGACGCCGTCAAGTGTAAATTCCAGCATGGATTCTTAACTTTGTCGTTTTCTTCACTTTTTGCTCCAAAAACATCCAAAATGCTTTATTTTCCAGAATTCTCTTCAAAAGTACCTAAAATGGCAAAAGAAACGATTTAAGGTAATAATTGATCATATTATCATGACTTAGGGCTTAAATGACCCCTTAAAAGCGTAACAAATTTTGCCTCATCAATTATCAACCTCTTCAATCAACATTGTAAGTATTCTTTACATAATTGCATCTTTAATCTAAACATAGGATTTCCACTAATTCACAAAAACTAAAATCTTAAGGTTTATGCATAAACTTGAAATCCATGAAAAACCTTGGTTATGAACTAAACTAGTCATGATTTTAATTAGTTAGGAATTGCATATTGTCAAACATTATCATGATTTGCCAAACATTCCAAGCAAATTTCTCACAACTAGGAAAAATATTGTTTTCTACATTGTTAAGCACAAATCAAGAATGTTATGGTTTAAACATCATTTGCACATTGTCTCTTGAATGTTAAAGGAAATACATAACTAATAAGTATTTTCGGGGATATTCAAATTGAAGCTACATTGAATTAGGAGAGTTAGGGTTGTCTCAAATTTTGGTACAAAACTTTCATAATAAAACGTTTTAAGCATTTAAATGAGTCGAGATAACCACACCTCTACATTGCATATAGGCACTCACTAGAACATCAAGTCCTTAATTTTCATTAACTTGGTCTAAAATGGGTTACTTTTGTTTCTAGGAACCATCATGCTTCCCGCAACATTCTCAGATCATAAGGACACTCTTAAGTACCTACCTAAACATCATAGGACCAAAGGTCTTACTCCTGATCAAATCGGGATATTTAAGTGTCTAGAAAACGCTATATTCATGAAGGTAGAACCATTGATCCATCCTTCCTAGAAGGAAATTTCATTCGCCAAAACTTTGCCGCTATCAACTTCGATTGTCTTTTAGACATCGATAAGCCAATTTGTCCTAGGTTCATTCTAGAATTCTATGCAACCATAGGTCTTTCTTCCAATGATTATGGTGAGATATCATTAGTCTTCACAATCAACCAACACCCAAACTTCGTATCTCTAAAAGATTTTGCTCAAGTCCTTGGTATCCCGAATTATGGTACATGTCTCTACACGAATAAGTAGCCACTCACAGGTCTTGACTCCATTGATCGTAATCCTACATACAACACTCCTCTTGCTAGTAAGGAAGTGATTGTGAACATCTTTTCGTTAGAACTTCCGACACTAGGAAAAATCATTCGGGAAAAGAAGCCAATAAGGGCCCATTTGGTATGGAAATCAATGAGCTTAGACCTCAGTTTCAAAAATAGGAAGAAATTCTTAGAGCTAATGTCATAAGTACCATAGAAAATAGAGATCATGTTAACACATGTCTTTGCTACATGCTCTATAGCATCTCTACGGGGCAACTTTTCAACTTGGCTTATTACTTGGCTAAAAGAATGGCCGATATACCTTTGGTTGGAACAACCGCTCTCCCGTACGGAATGCTTCTCACTCGCCTCTTCAGAGTCATATCACCTATTCCTCCAAACGACAAGGGACTTAGCCTTGATTACTCTCTCGTTCCTCATATATTTGTTCCTCTAAGTGATAAAAGAGTCTCGAAGATTAAAGGGAAACGTACTCGCTCTCCTTCACCATCATCATCATCTTCTGCCATGCGCGAAGATGACAGTCTTCTAAACTCTAAGCTTGCTCCTCTTGATTACCTCAACGCACTTCCAACTATTGATAACGAGTCCGCGGAATTCAAGCAAACAAAGGGAATGTTCAAGTGCTTAGGAAGGTATCTTGGAAAGTTGAAGAAGAAGGTGGATCGCCTTTAAGTTCCTTGATTAAGAGTGTTTGACATAAGTAGTCATTTGAACTTTGTAGTTGTTAAACATTGTGCTTTATGTTGTCGTACGATTTCATGTTCCTCTAGGATCATTTTCTATCTTTGGACAATGTCTTGTATTAACCATTTACACAGGAAAGCAACTTTGAAGTATTGTCATATTTTCTTGTATTTCACTATGTATAATGAAAACCACTAGCCCCCGGTCAAAATCTATCGGTAAGCATGTTTCTATATTCGTTTTTGTCTTTTCCTATTCAGATATAGGTGTAAGTTTATGTTTTAGGAGTTTTTAGAAAATTTGAAAATCGTCTCGATGGTTAAAAATGGGGTCTGTCTAAAATTTTGGCCTGGCGGATCTGGCGGATCCAAATTTAGGGATCCGCCAGTGTAATTTCTGGGTAACCCAGAAAATGGCCCAACGAACCAGGCGAATCCAAACATTGGGATCCGCCAGCACCTGCAGAAATTTTTTTATTTATCGTATTTTCGCATACTCTAAAACCACCAATTCATTTCCTTTAGTGAGAAACATCTTCCTAAACACTCTTTAAACACATTAGGATCAGTTTTGCTCATTAGAACCAATAGAAAACCTCTTCCCGCCAAAAATCCAATTTAAACAAAACTAACTCAAGGAACCATTCTGCATAAAGGAAGGATCCCTCAAAAAGGATCCTTGAGATCCGTGGAACATCTGACTTTAAAGCATTTGACATGACCACTTAGCATTTAGTGCTTATTTTGGTATTCTTACTCCACCATTCTCCATTGGATTGACTTACAACCTTCATAAACCACCAATATCATTAGAAACCTCAAATTTTGTATGGATGAACATTTTATCCAAACACTCCTTCCAAAAATTCTTCAATTGATTCATCTTGGATAGTTTGCACTCACACCTCACCATCAACCTCTGGCATCTTCATCATTGATGAGGCGAAAAATGATCCGTTTTTAGGGGGTCATTTAAGCCCGAATCCGAATTTTTTTGATCAAATATTGCCCTAAATCGTTCCTTTTGTGATTTTAGGTACTTTGGGAGAGAAATCTGGAAAAGGAAGCAATTCGGACGTTTTTGGAGCATAAAAGTGAAGAAAAAACGCCAAAGTCTTAATTTTCCATGCTGGGAACAGTAGGTGACGGCGTCAAGAGCAAATTTCATGAATTTCCATGACGACCCAGTAGAGTTTTGACGGCGTCACGTGAGAAGGGCGTCAAGAGTAAAAGAGTCATGACGGCCTGGAAGTGTCTAAGTCTTGACGGCGTCAGAAGTAGATCTAGGCAGTCCGAGGAGAGTTTTGGCGGCGAGGTGACGGTGTCAAAAGATTACTCTTGACGCCGTCAGACCTGTTTTTCTATATATAGTTTTCTAATTTTTCACATTTAAGAGAGAGAAGTTTTGGGAGAAACCCTAAGTACGATTTTGGTGTAACTTTACAGGTTTTTCAAGGGTTCCAACCCCTTGATACCTTGCATGATTAATCAAGATAAGTGTTCTTCTAATTCAATCAATATGTCTATGTGTTGGTTGTCTATATCTTGTTCTTGTCTCAATTCCATTATGCTAGGCTAGATCTCTTTTGTGTTTGCTTAGATCTAATGAAACCTAGATATTGATTATATGTTGATTACTTGTTTATTCTTGTCTTGGATGAATGATTTATATGTTAGGCTTAAGAAAACTGGCAGATATCCAAATGGTAACATGCTTGAACATCTTAAGAAACATGAACCGAGGCGTACTAGGTCTTTATTGGTTGTATTTAATGCATGAGCCACTGTTTACAATCCCTATAGTTGTGCTGGGCATGGTGTAGGAGGAGATAAGAGCTCATAGAATTGGGGAGTTATGTATGCCACCCCATGAATGGTATTAAGGAATACGATCCATCATCCATGCAATTATAACAAGTAATTAACGTGTAAAAGATATCTAGGGAGTAATGAAATCTAAGTAAACACATTTTCTCCAATTACTGCTCACAACCTTAGTATAATTAGTTTATTTACATTTTTAGTATTTTATTTTGATTGCATCTTAGTTTTGGGTTAGTTGAATAGCAACTAATTCCGCCCACTCTTCCAAAACCCGAGATTTTTACTTGTTTTCTATAAAATATAAAAACACAAAAATAATCATCCCTCACCTTTAGAACTAGTATTTAGGCTTTCTAATCCTAGCGACACTATTCCTAAGCTGAACGATCAATCCCCCGGTACTTGTCACTATACTATACTACAACGATCAGGTACACTGCCTGGTGGGGGTTGTAAGCTTCTCGAGATCCCTTGAGAGGTAAAGCCTGTTGCGATTCCCACGCATCAAGTTTTTGGCGCCGCAGCCTGGGGAATAGTTATTGTCTAGGTTAGAATTTCTTTTTATTAGGTCTACTTGCTAGATTCCTTTCTAGTAAGATTTTATTTTTATTTCTAGGTTTTCTTTAGTCTATCTTATTTCTTCGTGCCTTTGTTCGTAACTCTTTACCATCCGACATCATGGAAGGTGGTAACATCTTTGAACCCGTCATACCACCACAACAAAACCCACCATTAGAACCCCTTAGGCCCCGAACCTTAGGAGAGTATTCCCGACCTAGCCACCAAGGCTACCGAAACACCATTGAGCTCACCGGAGCCAATGTGACCCCCTTGCGATCCGACACCATCCGGTTGGTGCAAAGCGGATGTGCATTCCATGGACTTCGTTCCGAAGATCCAAACCAACATCTTAAGGACTTTCTCAAAATCGTAGATTCCATAGACCTAGATGTTGCAACTAGAGAGACAACCCGTTTACGCCTATTCCAATTCTCTCTACGGGATCAAGCTAGTCAATGGCTTGAGCGTTTACCCGCGGGATCCATCACCACATGGGATGATCTCACCACTCGTTTCCTTGCTCAATTTTTCCCACCGGGGAGAACTACTAAGCTTAGAAATGACATCTTGATGTTCCAACAACGTCAAAATGAATCTCTTTATGAAGCATGGACTCGTTTCAAGGACTTACTCCAAAAAGTCCCTCATCATGGCATAGATCTTTGGCTCCAAGTCCAAATTTTTTATGACCATATCGACATCTCCACGAGGCGAGCCATTGACCAATCGGCCGGTGGTAAGCTACGTGATCTTAGTGCGGAACAATCATGGGAACTCATAGAAGATCTTGCTCTCTATGACAACGAAAGTTGGAATGATCCCCGTGACTTGAACAAAACGGTTAAGGCAATATCTTTGCCTTCGAACAATTCTAGCACTCCCGACCGTAGGATCATGGAACTTGAGGACCAAGTCAAGTTTCTCATGAAATCTTACGAAGCTCCTAAACCTTCAAGCCAAGTGAACAAAATCACTTCTTCATGCGAATTATGTAGTGGTCCCCATGATACTCGTGATTGTGTGGAACTCCCCGGAACAACTTTTGTGGACTACGCATCCACGCGTACCGACGAAGCGGGAGATAAGTGGTACACTTTCAAGCCCGAGCCAAACACTTACGGTGATTCATACAACCCCTCATGGAAAAATCACCCAAACCTTAGGTGGAAACAAAATCAAACCTGTGGAAAACTAGAAGGGGGGTTGAATAGTTTTACGTCGTTTTAATTGTTATAAAACAAATTGTTTAAAAGTTTTCGTTGATTTATAAAATATAGATTCGATGGTATATGAAATCTAGTTATACACAATATGAACAACACTAAGTATATATACTATGAAGCAATAATTATGTAAGTAATGAAATAAGTAAAAGATGGAAAGATCAAACCGAGAGACAAGCGATTTATAGTGGTTCGGCTACAAGGCACCTTCCTTGCCCTACTCCACTCCCCGAGCACCTAACTCGAGAGTTTTCTTCACTATATCAACAAGCTCCCTTATGGCGGAGAAAACCTTACACACCAATTTACACACCACAATATCTTCACAACTACTACACACCAATTCACTACTTAATCACACCACTTCTTTCACACCTATCTTCTACACACCATTAATCTACACACCAATCTTCTACACACCAATACTTCTACACACCAATTCTTCTACACACCAATCTTCTTCCTAACTTATCTTTTTCACAACTATTCTCTAACAAATATTCACAACTAATCACACTATGAAATAATAATCAATGATGATGCTCAAACAACTTAGATGTGGAGATCACAACTAGTTGTAATACTTCTTGTCTTGAGGGATAGAAGTATTCTTCTCTTGCACTTGAATGGATTATGTATGGATCACTTTGAAACAAAGATTTAAGAATGTATGATCAAAGGATTTATAGATTGGAAATGGAGATCTAGAACAGAAAGTTCTGGAGTGCAAAAGGTGGGGAAAAAATCCAGGTTTAAGGTGGTATTTATAGGCAAAAGTTTCTGACAGAGGAGCGTGGCCGGTCCCCTTAAATCATGGCCGGTCCCCTTAATTTTAAGGGGACCGCCCTTTATAATTAAGGGGGCCGCCCAGCTGAAACGGCCAGAAACTTTGTCTTTTAGTGGGGAAAGTTTATTTGGTGAAAAACTAACTGATTTTGGTTAAATATTTGAAATCATATATTTAGTATGATTAAAACATTTTTCCTTATTACCAAAAGTGTTTTTCAAAAATATATAATAAGATTATATAATTAAATAAACTTTGTATTAGTTAATTAAATACCCCTTTGATCATACATTGCACTAAACACTTTGTTTATTCATACCTTAAGTGATTTGGATGTAAAGAGAAATATTAATCACCAAATACTTGTTTATGTCATAAGTTTTAGTTCTTTGAGGTTATATTTTGTAATGATCAAAACATAGAGATATTGATAAAAACTTAATAATGTTTTTTAGGCATTATTTATGTCAACAATCTCCCCCTTTTTGATTATTACAAAACCTTAAACTCAAAAGATTTAAAACTTGTTATTAGACAAGTATTATAGAGTTTACCATTTCTCTTCTCCCCCTTTTTGTAAAATCAAAAAGGTTAGGCCGAATAATCTTCGTGAAAGAAGTTTAAACGGGTAGAGAACTCCCCCTTGATGTATGCTCCCCCTCGTTTGAGAGCACAAAGGGAACGAGCAATTGGAATCTTGGCTACAAAAATATTTTGAAGAGAACAACACACATATATATGCAAAAACAACAATTATGCAAATAAAAATAGATTCATTCAAGCATGATAGAAATAATTAGCATAACAACATTCAATATGCTTGTAGCATATTGATTACAATAAAACAAAATAAAAGATATAGTCCTATATTGCCTAAGAGAGCACTTGGACTTGCTTGCAACCCATTGTTGATTTGTTTTATTTGCTTGAAGGAAAACATAAGCATGGAGCTTAGATGTTTGATTGAGGTGGATATGGGGTGTTGTATGGAGTGGAAGAGGTGGATCTCACGATGTTGTATCGTGTTAAGGGTGGTATGGGATGATTACGAGTGAGAAGATATTCAATCCAAGAAATATCTTCACTCAAGTAGAGGATTTGTTTTTGAAGGAATATGCAACAAGGGCAAAAGTGAGTGTGGTTAGTAACTTGATCCAAGTTGAGAGAGTGGGGAAGGCAATTAGCATAGGGTGATGATGGGGGTTGCCCTTTGTTGCGTTGTGCAAGATGCATAGCAAGGAGATCACTAAGATCATGGATTTGGTTAATTCCATCACGGAATTTTTGTTTTTCCGTGGCAATGTGGAGGGGATCATAGGTTTGGTATGGAAGAGTTGGGTTTGTGTAGTTGGAATTGTAGTTTGATGGTTGATCAAACTTGTATGGATCATTATAAGTGGTTGGAGGTTGGGATGTGTAGTTTGGTTTGAAGGAAGATGTTTGACCAATGTTGTATGGTTTGTAGAGAGGATCAAATGAATGACCTTGTTGGTTTGATGCAAAGTTTGGGAAGTAAGAAGTTGGGGGTGTGGAATGACTTCCAATTTCATTAATGGTGATGGATTTGTTTCGAGGGCTTTTTCTTCGCCAAACGGGTTTTTCCGTCATCCTTGCTAGCCTTGAGACTTTTGATTTTGGTTTGTTTGGAGAGTTCATGATGGAATGAGTGGAGAGTTTTGAGGATTGGGGATATTTATAGTGTAGGATTTGTGTGTTTAAGGATGGATAAGGTTTGTTTGGAGGATTAGGACAAAATGTGTTGGTGAAAAATGGGAAATGTAGGTTGAAGTGGGCTAAAAAGCAGAAAAGATTCTGTAAACCCGTCCATCAGATGGCCGGTCCCCTTAATTAGGGGGCGGTCCCCTTAAAATTAAGGGGGCCGCCCATCTGGTGATTTCCAGATTGCCAGAATTGGGTTTTTGGCAGAAAATTTGCAGAAAGGTTGTGTTTTTGGACTTGGATTCAAGCAAGTTCAATTCCTTTAGGCAATATAGCATCTAATCTAACATTAGATATCATGCAAAAACACATAGGCACAAGAGCAAATAATCAACACATAATAAGCAATAGGAGGTAAGCAAATGCAAGCACACTTAAGCTTCCTAAGGTACCTATCTTGAATTAAAGGCAAGGGCAATTAGTGAGTGAAAGACTAATGATGGATCAAGATGACACCATTACTAGTGAATTTGTCCTAGTGAGTGTCTATATGCAACAAATGTGGAGTTGTGATTGTTTCGACACCTAGAAGCAAAAAGAAATAACGATCCTAAGAAACAATCCAAATGATCTCCTTGATTCAATTTTTGCTCGATCATGAATGTCAAAGACATATATTAGATTATATACCTTGACAATTTATGTGAGAGTTTATGCATGATTTTGAAATACAATGTTTTTAGAATTAGTCAACAATGCAATGAAAATGATTTTCATGTGATTCCTAGATTGTGAGAATAAAGATTAGAGAGAATTGATTGAGTTTTTTTTTTTTTTTTTTTTTTTTTTTTTTTTTTTTTTTTTTTTTAAATTTATGCAAAGAAAACAAATCTTCTCAATCTTAAGTTTTGTGCGAAATAGATTCCTAGACTTAGAGAAGATGGAATGAAAGAAAAATAAATTTTCATGCAAGTATAACTTAGAATTAATTCAATGTAATTTAGTCAACTTGTTCCATCATTCCTAATCCTAAACGCAAGTGGTTGAATAATTCACGCTTAAGGGGTTTTGTGAATATATCCGCAATATTGTCTTCCGATGCAACCTTTTCTATAGATATATTTCCTTTTTGTACATTATCCCTAAGAAAATGGTGACGTATTTCTATGTATTTAGTCCTAGAGTGTTGTACCGGATTTTTGCTTAAATCTATCGCACCTTTGTTATCGCACATAATGGGGACATTTTCTAACCTAATTCCATAGTCTACGAGAGCTTGTTTCATCCATAGTGCTTGTTGACATGCCTTTCCGGCGCTTACATACTCGGCTTCGGTGGTAGAGATAGCAAGAGCGGTTTGCTTTTTCGAAAACCAAGACGTTAGACAACATCCCATAAACGTGCAAATACCGCTAGTACTTTTTCTATCTACGTAGTCTCCCGCATGATCCGAATCCGCATAGACAATGGTTTCTATGCCGGATTCCTTAGGATACCATAATCCTAAGTGTATAGTGCCTTTAACGTATCGGAAGATACGCTTAACCGCTTCTAGGTGAGAGGTTTTGGGATCCTCTTGAAAACGGGCACAAAGGCAGACACTAAACATGATATCGGGTCTACTTGCCGTCAAGTATAGTAAACTACCTATCATTCCTCTATACTTGGTGTTATCTACGGACTCACCTTCATCGTCCTTTGTGAGCTTTACCTCCGTAGACATGGGTGTTTTCATGGGTTTTGAGTCTTCTAGGCCAAATTTCTTAAGCATTTCCTTAATGTACTTAGATTGGTTAAAGAATATTCCATCATCTAATTGTTTTATTTGTAATCCTAGGAAGAAGTTGAGTTCACCCATCATACTCATCTCAAACTCATCATGCATGATTTTGGCAAACTCATCACACATGTCTTGACAAGTCGATCCAAATATAATGTCATCAACATATATTTGAACAATGATGAGATTTGGGTCTTTCCTTTTAGTGAAAAGAGTGTTATCTACCATTCCCATGGAATAATCATGTTTAATAAGAAAAGCTTTTAATCGATCATACCAAGCTTTGGGAGCTTGTTTGAGTCCATACAAAGCTTTCTTTAACTTATAAACATAATCAGGTTTTGCGAAGTCAATGAATCCTGGAGGTTGTGCCACATATACCTCCTCATTGATAAAACCGTTAAGGAATGCACTTTTCACATCCATTTGAAATAACTTAAAATCTAGGGCGCAAGCATAGGCAAGTAATATCCTAATTGATTCTAGTCTAGCTACGGGGGCATAAGTTTCATCATAATCAATTCCTTCTTGTTGATTATAACCTTGGGCAACTAACCTAGCTTTATTCCTAGTAACTATTCCATTCTCGTCTAACTTATTTCTATATACCCATTTGGTTCCTATGATGGTCATATCCTTTGGATTTGGGACTAGTTCCCAAACATCATTTGCCTTAAATTGATTTAATTCTTCTTGCATAGCTATAATCCAACTTTCATCCTTTAAAGCCTCACTAATATTCTTAGGTTCTATTGCTGAGAGGAAACAAAAGAAGTTGTTTTTATCTTGGGCTTGTGACCTAAGGGTTCTTTGGTTAAGATGTCCTATTATATTATCTAATGGATGTGATCTAGATTCTTTAATATTAATAGTTTCGTTATTTTTTAAGTGGATGTCTTCATTATTATTTCCTATGGGTTTTGTTTTACTAACCTCAATGGCTTCATCTTCGACTAAATTATCATCTTCTAAAGGTAGCGTTTTAGGAGGTGGTGGTGTTTCATCAAATGTTACATTTAGTGATTCCTCTACTTTCATGGAGTGTTTGTTAAGTATTATATATGCTTTACTATTTTGTGAGTATCCTAAAAATATTCCTTCATATGATTTTGGATCAAACTTAGTGAGGTAGTCCTTAGTGTTTAAAATATAGCATTTACTTCCAAATACCCTAAAGTAGCTTAAGTTTGGTTTTCTATCTCTTAATAACTCATAAGGAGTTTTTCCTAGAATTCTTCTAATTGATACCCTATTTAAAATATAGGTCGATGTATCTACGGCGTGACACCAAAATTTTTGTGGAATGGATTGTTCATTTAACATAGTTCTACTCATTTCTTGTAGTGACCTATTTTTTCTTTCTACTACCCCATTTGATTGAGGAGTACGAGGAGCAGAGAAATTGTGAGATATTCCATTTAACTCACAATATTTTCCAAATTGTATTTCGTTATCAAATTCCCTACCATGGTCCGTCCTAATGGCAACTATTGAGCATCCTAATTTATTTTGAATCATTTTACTAAATATTTCGAATTTTTCAAAGGCTTGGGTTTTGTCACTTAAAAACCTAGTCCACGTGTATCGTGAGTAGTCATCTACTATTACTAAGGTATATTTGTTTCCTCCATAGCTCCGCACAGCGGATGGACCAAAGAGATCCATATGTAATAATTCTAGGCACCTAGTAGTGGATACTATATTCTTAGCTTTGTGACTAGCATGAGCTTGTTTTCCAATTTTGCATGCATCACAAAAATGCTTGTCATAATTTAGATTAGGCAAGTTTCTAACTAATTCCTTAGAGGCCAAAGATTGTATTTGTTGCATGTTAGCATGTCCTAATCTCCTATGCCACAATGTAGAGTTTTCATCTAGAGTCGTTAGGCATATCCTATCTTCAGGTTTGTTTCCTAGTTTCATAACATATACTCCTCCTTTCCTAATACCTCTACCTATAATTTTTTCATTCTTAACTATTTCGCTATCTTCTTCGGAAAAGATAACTCTACATTTATTATCGCATATTTGCCCTACACTAAGTAAGTTATATGTTAAATTATTTACATGTTCAACATTTTCAATAGTAAGTGAGTCTTGAGAAATCGTACCTTTGCCAATAATTTTTCCCCGCAAGTCACTACCGAAAATAACGTTACCTCCATTGTATGCCTTGTATGTAGAGAATAGCTTGCGATTCCCCGTCATGTGCCTCGAACATCCACTATCCTTGATCCATTCGTCAGGCTCCAAGTCAATTCCAAGGCATATTTCGTCGGTTGCATTTGCCACAAAACACTTTTCTTCTTTTGGTTTTTCCACTTCTTCTTTATCACTATCACTCCATGTTCCACTAACAAATGCGCTTTGATTTTCATAACCCGGCGGCTTTAAACATTCTCCAACGAGATGATTTGGACTTCCACATCTAAAGCACTTTCTTTTCACGTAATTATCACTTCTATTTCTTTGGAACACCTTTCTTTCGTCACGTGGTGATCTAGTGAATCTTCCTCGTCTCTTGAAGAATTTCTTGAATTCTCTTACGGCCATCGCATATTCTTCATCTTCACTCTCGTCACTTGAATCATCATCGTCACAAGGTTCCATTTTGGCTTTTAGAGCAATGGATTTGATTTGTTCTTTCTTGACTTTGACCGTTTCCAAATCTCTTCTTATAATTTCTTCATGGACTTTCAAGTTGCCAATAAGCTCATCTAGTGACAATGTCATCAAATTCTTTGATTCTTCAATAGCCGTGACTTTAGCTCGCCATTTCGGATGTAATGCCCTAAGAAATTTCCTAACACAATTTTTACTAGAAAATGTCTCATCAAGTGCTTTTAAACTTGTGATGATGGTGTTAAATTTAGCAAAAGCATTATCAATTGATTCCTCTTCCGGAATCGTAAATTGTTCATATTGATGTACAAGAAGATCTATTTTGTTATCTTTAACTTGACTATTACCTTGGTGAGTGATTAGTAAAGAATCCCAAATTTCTTTTGCGGTTTTACACATAAAAATTCTTTCATATTCTTTACGTGGTAACGCATTATAAATAACCATTTTAGCCTCATTATTTTTTGCTAGTTTCTTTTTCAAATCATCATTTTGTTTTTCAAAATCTACAATTTCATCCATTTTAGTTTCAACATTATATTGAATAGGAGGAAAATCACCAAAGGTAATAATATGCCAAAGATCAAGATCTTTTGATTTCACATAGGTTTCGAATCTATTTTTCCAATATAAAAATCCATCACTTTCAAATAGTGGTGGTCTTTGCATAGATTGCCCTTCTAAATATTTTTCAGATTCCATAGATCGTTACAAGTTTTAAAATACAATATATTTTAAAAATCTTGCTAGACGTGGCTCTGATACCAATTGTGGAAAACTAGAAGGGGGGTTGAATAGTTTTACGTCGTTTTAATTGTTATAAAACAAATTGTTTAAAAGTTTTCGTTGATTTATAAAATATAGATTCGATGGTATATGAAATCTAGTTATACACAATATGAACAACACTAAGTATATATACTATGAAGCAATAATTATGTAAGTAATGAAATAAGTAAAAGATGGAAAGATCAAACCGAGAGACAAGCGATTTATAGTGGTTCGGCTACAAGGCACCTTCCTTGCCCTACTCCACTCCCCGAGCACCTAACTCGAGAGTTTTCTTCACTATATCAACAAGCTCCCTTATAGCGGAGAAAACCTTACACACCAATTTACACACCACAATATCTTCACAACTACTACACACCAATTCACTACTTAATCACACCACTTCTTTCACACCTATCTTCTACACACCATTAATCTACACACCAATCTTCTACACACCAATACTTCTACACACCAATTCTTCTACACACCAATCTTCTTCCTAACTTATCTTTTTCACAACTATTCTCTAACAAATATTCACAACTAATCACACTATGAAATAATAATCAATGATGATGCTCAAACAACTTAGATGTGGAGATCACAACTAGTTGTAATACTTCTTGTCTTGAGGGATAGAAGTATTCTTCTCTTGCACTTGAATGGATTATGTATGGATCACTTTGAAACAAAGATTTAAGAATGTATGATCAAAGGATTTATAGATTGGAAATGGAGATCTAGAACAGAAAGTTCTGGAGTGCAAAAGGTGGGGAAAAAATCCAGGTTTAAGGTGGTATTTATAGGCAAAAGTTTCTGACAGAGGAGCGTGGCCGGTCCCCTTAAATCATGGCCGGTCCCCTTAATTTTAAGGGGACCGCCCTTTATAATTAAGGGGGCCGCCCAGCTGAAACGGCCAGAAACTTTGTCTTTTAGTGGGGAAAGTTTATTTGGTGAAAAACTAACTGATTTTGGTTAAATATTTGAAATCATATATTTAGTATGATTAAAACATTTTTCCTTATTACCAAAAGTGTTTTTCAAAAATATATAATAAGATTATATAATTAAATAAACTTTGTATTAGTTAATTAAATACCCCTTTGATCATACATTGCACTAAACACTTTGTTTATTCATACCTTAAGTGATTTGGATGTAAAGAGAAATATTAATCACCAAATACTTGTTTATGTCATAAGTTTTAGTTCTTTGAGGTTATATTTTGTAATGATCAAAACATAGAGATATTGATAAAAACTTAATAATGTTTTTTAGGCATTATTTATGTCAACAAAACCAATTTTTCCAATCCGCCTAATCGTTACCAACCAAACGGTCCACCATCCAACCGTACTTTCAACAACAATCCTTCTAACAACTATGGTAGTACCAACAATCTTGAAGGATTGATGTCAAAGTTCATGGCATCTCAAGAAGCTCGCATAGCTAGGTTCGAAACCGAATTCAACCAACAACAAACGGAGATGACCAACAAGATTGACAACTTGTTGAAAGCCCTCAGCAACCAAGCGTTAATCACACTTAGGAAGGACACTAGGGACACCAATAGTGGAAGCCAAATTAAGGATCCCTCATCATCCAAACATGTCCACTTTGTCAATGTTGTCACCATTAAGCCAATTGATAAGGAGATAGAAGAGAGTGACAAGGATGAAGTTAGAGTAGGAGCCGAGATTAAGGATGAGAGTAGGGAAGTTGAGGTTAACAAGGAAGAGGAATTAGAGGAAGTAGAGCCTATAGAAAAATACTTTGATAAGTTGCCTACCGAGGAAGAACGGGAATACCATAAGGATTTATTCGATAGTCCCGAGAGACCATATATCTTCGGCACACCCCTTATCAAAATGGGAGACCCCTCTAACATTAACATCCCATGCAATATCGGACACATGCATATATGTAAAGCTTACATCGACCTTAGATCCCCCGTGAATATCATGACTAGGACTTATTACAATTGGGTGATGAAGAAGCAACTTGATTTTAGGATGATGCCCAGTAAGAATCTGATAAGTAATTTTGCAGGAAGAGTGAAGGGATTGCATGTAATTATTGGGAATCTCACCTATGAGATCGATTTTATGATAGTGGAAGACATTCGTCCGGTGATAGATGCTTGCCTAAGCCAAATAGTATTCGGAAAATCATTTGTTGAGGCCACTAGGATGAGTTATGATCCGACTTTAGGGATAGTTAGATTCAAGGGAGAAAATGATGAGGTTGCTTTTCAAATGCCCTACAAAATTGAGCAATACCGCCTTCTCTCTAATTTCGAAAAGGAACACAAGCAAGCGACTTATTATAGGAATGAGGAGGATAGACGTAGAGGAGTAGAGTATGTAAAGAATAGAATGCTTGGTTTCTACAAAGAATGCTTACAACTAGGTCCGGAGTACAAAACTGGTTTAGAAGACGACCTAGAGAATGGAACCAATGATGAAGTCACGTAGTAACCCATGACCTTGAGTCTAGCTACAAGACTCGTAAATAAAGAAAAGCGCTTCTTGGGAGGCAACCCATGTTTTGTGTGATTTTATTTGTTTGATTGTTATTTGCTTCCGTATGCATGCTTTATTTTTATTGTTGGTTGATCATGTTTCTAAACTAAAATGTGGAAATACTTTACTTTGTTGTTTTGGCCTAGTCTTAACTTCACCTAGAAGTATTTTTGCAAAAGATAAGTGTAAGGGGAAACCCCAAATATGTTTTTAAGAAACAAACCGATCATGATTCTCCACAATAATAAATGAGCATGTATATTCGTATTTGTTAGAGTCAAATGCTTGTATTGAGTCATAATGAAGTTTTGCAGGATTTTCCAGGAAGTAGGACCAAGTTTTTCCAGAAATTTTCCGGAAACTTAACATAAGAATTTATGTAGGTCCATTCTGACGGCGTCAGGAGTTAAAATCTGGAAATTTTACCGGTTTTGTTTTTCTAACGGAGTCTTATGGTTTTTGTGAATTATTAAGTTTTATAATCTCCAGGAGATCTGCAAACTTCATTCTACAAGCATTATATCTTATCTTGTTTTCTAGGATTTAGAAACTTATATAGGATGCCGCCGATTTTACGCGAGGTTGTCTTGTCTATTTTGTCAGGTTTTACAGGTTATGTATGACAAGGAGATGATTTATATTCTGGAAAGGAAGCTTTGATTGTTCGTTTTCTTGGAGGAAGATTTAACCTGGCCATCCTATTATCCATACCGAGCGAATCAGGGGAGTATTTGATTTCATTCTCTTTACTTTTTCACTTTTACATTCTTTACTTGAACATTGGGGACAATGTTCATCTTAAGTGTAAGGGGAGGGTAAAAAGATGATACCTTACATACGCATTTTCGCTTGAGTTTGTTTTGTTTAATAGTAGATGTGTAATAAAACTATGAGAAATACTTGTTAGTGCAATTTTAGCGCCAAATTTAAAATTTTTTACAACATTTAGGAGTGAAACTTTAGCCATAGCAAGCGTCTCATGGATAGGAGATTGTATGACTAGCACATAACCGTATATTCAGAAAAAAATTTCACCCAAATATGTGAGGTTCGCCTTTAGATTTGATAGGAAAAACATTCATTATTAGTGCTTATGAGTGTACCGGTAGCATTTAGATTCTAGAACTTGCGTTAGTGATGCATCCCGAGACCGCCAGTGAGACTACATTCGTGTAGTAGGATTTACTACATGATAAGAGGCATTAGGATCACCCTTGTGTTAAACCCGTATCATAATTACTTGACCATTTAAGTCATATTACTTGGCTAGTTAAGTCAACTAATTTTTCCCACACCTTAGCGTTGTACTCATTTTTAGTACACGAAACCCCTAGTACACCCCTCCGAGCCTATCTTTTCGTTTCTAACTTTAAGCATTTTACTTAAAGAAAGAATTTGTTACACCCCACTTAAATGTACAACCAAATCGCCTTAGTCTTCCGTATATGCGCTCATTTTTAGTGCATTATTGTTATTTGTTAAACCCTAAGTTAACTTTCTAATTGATTACATGGTTGCTAAGTCGAGTCATATCCTTGTACATATTGTTTTGGGACGATTGAGACTCATGGGTAAGTACTTATTTTATGGAGTAATGGGGAAGAACATCATTTATTACCCCCATATGTACGTTAATCTTAAAAGTGCTCCAAGTGTTTTAATTTTCTTAATTCGAGTCATTAGATTAGTTTAAATGTAAAGTATGTAAAGATTCAAGTGTAAGGGGAATTCTCATCCCCTATGATGTATTATTTTGGATGGTAGGGTAAGAGTGTATGCCAAAAAAAAAAAAAAAAAAAAAAAAAAAAAAAAAAAAAAAAATCGAAAAAAAAAAAAAAAAATCGAAAAAATAAAAAAAAAAATCGAAAAAATAAAAAAAAATTCGAAAAAATCAAAAAAAAAATCGAAAAAATTAAAAAAAAAATAATAAAAATAAAAAATAAAAGGAAAAAGAGAAAAAACATACGGACTACCATCCCGTTTCATTTTATGTTCATTTTATGTTTTTGTTATTTTTCATTTATTAGCTTAAGTCGAGTCTAATCTTGGCTTAGCAACGCCATATTGTACATGTAATAAACTAAGATTGTTAACTCGCCACCAGTAAAACTTCCTTTATCCAACAAAACCGTGTATTTCATATCCCTACACCTAACGTTACAACCCTTTAAAAGACCTCTTTGATAGTTTATCCTATGTGCTTACGCCATGTGGTGGAGGTTTGATCATTTCCCAAGCCTATGGTAATCTATTTTGCTATGACAGGTAGTGAGAGATATCTTCCGTTTCCATATTGTAATTTACACTTTATTACACCCGAGAGATGTGAGTATCTAAACACTATTTGTGAGGTGCTTGTGTATGACCTCCGTGCTTGTCTATTGGTCTTTAGTGGAACGATTATTTGTTGTAATTACTTTTATATTAGTGTTAAATGACCCCTAACTTGTATTTTGACTAGAATAAAAGCGCATTTGCTTGAGGACAAGCAAATCTCAAGTGTAAGGGTATATGATGAGGCGAAAAATGATCCGTTTTTAGGGGGTCATTTAAGCCCGAATCCGAATTTATTTGATCAAATATTGCCCTAAATCGTTCCTTTTGTGATTTTAGGTACTTTGGGAGAGAAATCTGGAAAAGGAAGCAATTTGGACGTTTTTGGAGCATAAAAGTGAAGAAAATGCCAAAGTCTTAATTTTCCATGCTGGGAACAGTAGGTGACGGCGTCAAGAGCAAATCCTTGACGGCGTCAAGAGCAAATTTCATGAATTTCCATGACGACCCAGTAGAGTTTTGACGGCGTCACGTGAGAAGGGCGTCAAGAGTAAAAGAGTCATGACGGCCTGGAAGTGTCTAAGTCTTGACGGCGTCAGAAGTAGATCTAGGCAGTCCGAGGAGAGTTTTGGCGGCGAGGTGACGGCGTCACAAGATTACTCTTGACGCCGTCAGACCTGTTTTTCTATATATAGTTTTCTAATTTTTCACATTTAAGAGAGAGAAGTTTTGGGAGAAACCCTAAGTACGATTTTGGTGTAACTTTACAGGTTTTTCAAGGGTTCCAACCCCTTGATACCTTGCATGATTAATCAAGATAAGTGTTCTTCTAATTCAATCAATATGTCTATGTGTTGGTTGTCTATATCTTGTTCTTGTCTCAATTCCATTATGCTAGGCTAGATCTCTTTTGTGTTTGCTTAGATCTAATGAAACCTAGATATTGATTATGTGTTGATTACTTGTTTATTCTTGTCTTGGATGAATGATTTATATGTTAGGCTTAAGAAAACTGGCAGATCTCCAAATGGTAACATGCTTGAACGTCTTAAGAAACATGAACCGAGGCGTACTAGGTCTTTATTGGTTGTATTTAATGCATGAGCCACTGTTTACAATCCCTATAGTTGTGCTGGGCATGGTGTAGGAGGAGATAAGAGCTCATAGAATTGGGGAGTTATGTATGCCACCCCATGAATGGTATTAAGGAATACGATCCGTCATCCATGCAATTATAACAAGTAATTAACGTGTAAAAGATGTCTAGGGAGTAATGAAATCTAAGTAAACACATTTTCTCCAATTACTGCTCACAACCTTAGTATAATTAGTTTATTTACATTTTTAGTATTTTATTTTGATTGCATCTTAGTTTTTGGGTTAGTTGAATAGCAACTAATTCCGCCCACTCTTCCAAAACCCGAGATTTTTACTTGTTTTCTATAAAATATAAAAACACAAAAATAATCATCCCTCACCTTTAGAACTAGTATTTAGGCTTTCTAATCCTAGCGACACTATTCCTAAGCTGAACGATCAATCCCCCGGTACTTGTCACTATACTATACTACAACGATCAGGTACACTGCCTGGTGGGGGTTGTAAGCTTCTCGAGATCCCTCGAGAGGTAAAGCCTGTTGCGATTCCCACGCATCAATCATCCTATTACCATTATCTATCACCATGACTAAGTCAAACAACTCATCACCACTATCTCAACCCATTTGGAAAACCGCTAGAATTAGCATAAAACCATGTTACCTCAACTCCACTATCAATCTTGACTCTTCATCCTTGGAGAAATCACCAATCATGCCACCATCACCTATCAAGGAAGACAACTTGCTAAGTAATGTCACCATCACTCCATCACCAACAAAGGCACCTATTGATCCAACACCACCATCCGCACCTACTCAATCATCAAAATCACAATCACCTCCGAATTCACCTAAGATAGAGCCCATGGAACTCTTTGGTTCTCCACCATCATCACCACTTTCATTTCTTGACAACTTGGAAAATCTTCATCCAAGATCAACAAATCCACCACCATTGGAACCACAACAACCACTCTCATTTCAACCACAAGAACCACCACAACCAAAATCAATTGTGTTCCATCCAATTGATAATGACATCGATGGCCCTCAATATGGAGTGCCAAACTTCCAACAACATGATCAACCTCAACAACAAGCACCACCTCAAGAACCAATAACCCAACTCTTTGACTTCTTGTTTCCTTCTTACGAGGAAATAGAGGCCTCCTTATGGTATAACCCACAAAACAACCATGAGGAGATTAGTGATCCCCTAGAAAACCTATATGCCTTCAAAAGCATGATTGACACACACCTCCATCAAGCGGTAGACTTCCAAACCGCCTTGATATCATCCGTTGTAGCACCAAACACAAACCAACAAACAACAAAAGTTTCACCACAACCACCACCATCAAACACCAACCCTATCCCTCCTAGTCCTCATCATTGCTTGCAATGTGAGGAAACAACCAAAATGTGTGAAAGCATAAAAACCATGCTTCACAAGGTTCAAGATGAAACCCGCTTCATTCTCCAACACATTCTCGAGCGCCTAAATGCTCTATCTCATCCTCACCAACCTTAGAAATTGCTCTAGGAGAGTGTTTCTCATTAAGGACTTGTAGTGGCCTTTTTATAGATGTAGGATTTTTCTTTTCTAAATTAATTTTCCATTGTTATTTTTATTTTAGAAGTAAGATGTTGACTTTCTCATTTCTTGCCTTTGACTTTTTAAAAGTCAAATTTTACT
Organism: Artemisia argyi; assembly: GCA_030686995.1. Taxonomy (NCBI): domain Eukaryota; kingdom Viridiplantae; phylum Streptophyta; class Magnoliopsida; order Asterales; family Asteraceae; genus Artemisia; species Artemisia argyi. The sequence continues at coordinate 55,526,346 of CM060701.1, forward strand.
TGAAATAATATCGGTTCTATTATCATGTGTGCATTATTGGTTGACCATATATGTGTTGTGATTGTGATATTGTTGCTTATCTTTTCACAACTTGGTGTGGTTGACTACGTGTATATATATATATATATATATATATATATATATATATATATATATATATATATATATATATATATATATAGACACACACACACACACACACACATACTTGTCTTTCTCAACTAACTCTTCTTTTGTAGGATCAAAATTCATGTATCCTTACTTGGCACCCCAACTAGGGGGAGCATTTGGAAATGCATCATTCCGCTACACAACTCTACTTTTTGTTTCGACAAAAAGGGGGAGAATACACATTAAACACTACCTAATCTTTTGCATTTCATTACTTACTCACATAGAATGAGAAAATGAGTAAAACTTAGTTTAATATGAATTTTTATAAGACGTGACACTATAATTATCTAGTTGCTTATAAATAAAATTTATGTTTTGTCCTCAACAAAAAGGGGGAGATTGTTAATACAAATATCGTCTAAAAATGTTATTTATATTTTACGATCTTTGCTAGTTTTGTTGTCGACAAAGTATAAACGTTATTTTATAGTAAAGCATAATTATAGCATGAGTCTCACATATATAAACTTTATTTATAAGAAAACATTTTATATAGTATAATGAGTATCAAAACATATTTAGTAAGTTTTACTAAATCACGTGTCTAATTAAGTTATAAGTTTTGAATCATCTCTAGTAACTTAATTAGACATTTAACACATCACACAAACATCTTTTTTATGTTACTACAAGTCTTTTACAATTTCACTGTCATATTAGTAAAAGTCTAAATTAGGAAATATACATTTACATCATGCATTGCATCATACATGTCTTATCAAGTTGACCTTGTAAGATCACATGCATATATTGGTTAGATCCTCACTCTACATATCTTACAAGTTGTCTTTATGTGTGTTTGATTAGACTTGCCATAGATTTGGGAAGATTTCTTGCAAGACTTGTTAGCTTTGCATTGTGTAAACTCTTAGAGTTTATACTTCATTTGTATCTTGTTTAGTAGTGATTGATTAGTATTTTAGTCCTCAAAATACATCAAGTGATAGGAGTGGTTGTACCTTTGTAAAATAACTCGACATCTAGCTTAGTGTCGGAAATAGTGGATAGGCGACTTTAGGGTGGTTCTACCTTGAACTAGGACCCGTTATATAGCTTTGTACCGGATAAAGTGTAAGCGACGATTGTAAGGCTTTCTTCGCCGGTGAAAGGAGCTTGTTGACTAGTGAAAAAAACTCTCGAGCTGGATACTCGAGGAGTGGAGTAGGGCAAGGAAAAAGAGTCCTTGTAGCCGAACCACTATAAACATCCGTGTTATGATTTGATCGTTTCTTACTTTACACTTGCATATTATTTATTGTTCACTAGTCTTGATCGTTGATTACACGTAAAAGATTTCAAAGTATATCAAATTAAAAAGCGGTAAACTATTCAACCCCTTCTAGTTTTCCACATATATATGTATTGCACGAAGAAAAACAGACTCCTGAGAATGCTCGGGAGTATTGATTGTATGCATTGAGAATGGAGAAAATGTCTGAAGGCATTACACGGGCAAATTAAAAGGTGTGATCATAAATGCCCGACTCTAATGCTTGAAGCCGTTGCATCATATGATTTGTGAATTTGACATGCATATTTTGGTGTTGCGGGGTCAAATAATGATCTCAATCTTATATACTAAAAGCTTAAGTAGTCTTATAAATGCAAAGTGCTCATAATAAATGTTTCATGAATTGATGGTACCATATGCAAGAGTCAACATGGGTGAATTGAATGTAAGAATATGAAGAGTGATTATTGAAGATGAAGTGTTGTTGGAGTTATGGGAATGTCATTAATATAAGAAAACCAAAGATTATAAACCCCCAATCTCTTTGCCTCCCATGAGTTACAACTTACAAGCAAATCATACTAAACCATTATATAAAGAGTTGTGTGGGAATGTGAGTTGGCCATGCTTTCAAACATGGAACGGATGGTTGCACACATGCCATTGGTAGGTTCTTAGAAGGTTAAATTCATATCCTCAGTCTCATTTTAGTCATTGTATATGAGTAGTTGATTAAAAGAGAAATACATGTTGTTGAATGTATAGTCGTATAGGTGTAAGTTGTTGTGTTGTGCCCTCAATGGATTGTAGCAATGGAGGTCGATTTTAATTTTAACTCGATTAGTCAGCCCATGTTTATTATTGAGTATATATACACAATATGATCATTTTCGTGGTTTATTCTATGAGTAGGCTTGCAATGCATAAAGTTTGATTTGTGTACCTCTTTATGATACCATTGGTAACTTCATTTTTATCATCCTTTTATATTTCTTACTCAACCATTTGTAAATCTTGATTCAAAGATTGATTATTTATTATTATTGTTTTTCTGAATAGTGGCAGGGCGGTAAACTTTATCTTGGAGCATGCAGAAATTTATATAGTTTTTGTCCAACACAAAAAAGTTAACAAAGTGAGCTTAAATAACCCTTCGAATTAACGCATCAAGTTCATTATATATTTTCATCAATTATTAAGTGCGGTTTATCTTTGCAGTTACTGGATCCGGAGTGTATACATACTCGACGCCTCAAGAGTGAGAAATTAGTTTTTAGAAAAATATATATGTGGTTGAGAAATCAAAAATATTAGCCTAAGTAATATCATAATATTGTGGTCGCATCGATTGTTTGTTTCACTGCAATGGAGGATGAGGAAAAAGAATCCTTAAGTTGCCAATAATGATAGTGTATTATCAAAGTTTTGTGATTTGACTTTATGCATATATTAAGTTATTAACTATACCTTATGTAATGTTGGACGAATAATAAACGTGAGACTTCAAGATTGAATCCAAATATGTACAACCGCACCATGTTTAATTGCAAGAAGTGATGAAGTTGAATACAAAGTGTTTGTTGGAACATAAATGAAATGGTTCGGTTACCAGGAAGATGAATATGAAGTGTTAGATGCATTAGATACAGAAGATGTATGGTTTTTGCAATCAAATAAATCATTATAATTAGCAGGGACCTATTGTAGATTTGTAGATAACAGAGTTGAGAACTCATTCGACATTTTGATAATTTTTATGTTTCTTAACTGAATTAGTGGATTGATGTCAATATCTATTCATTCATCCATACATTCTATGCATAGTAAAAGTTTTGTCACTTAATGTATTAGGGTTGTCTACTCTTATATATCCATAAATTTTGTCAATTTAATTTAATGGACATCTATAATCATTATGAAGTTGTTTTGTTTTTTCTCCATCCGCCAGTAAAAAGTGTAACATAAACTACGGTGCAATCGACACGATCAATAACATTATATGGCTAGCAGTCATGAGTATGATAATTTAATGAAATTTAAAACACTAATCTCATATGAATATTTCCCTTACTAACTTATATGTGTTAAGTACATGGATACGAGTGACATAAAGGCTTCATATGTTAAACAAGTTTTGAACTTATTTTATGCTTAATTTACAAATAGTTAATAGCCATCATGAAATTCTGAAAAAAACTTAACTTTAGCATTTATAGAGATAAATCTATCAAGTCTTTTTATGACTTGATACATTGATCATGCTCTTAACCTCTTAAATGTTTGGTTTAGCTTATCATGATTGATAAAGTAAAATGACAAAAAGATAAATGAATATTAAAAGAATGTAATTATTAAATAAAGATATAAAAGTCTTTTAATATAACCTCTACTACTTACTATAATGCATGCATAATTTTCTTTAAATTTGAGTAATTTGTAATGCTAATAGTACTCTTTACAAGACAAATTTAAATGCAAAGTTGTACTCATTATAATTAATTTGGTTTAAATGACAACTTTTAAAACACATCGCGCAACAAGCATTTACCTAAAACCTATAGCAGCACCAAAATTAGTGCCGCACAAAAGATATAAAAAAGTGAAGAAGCACAACTAAAAGAACTAAACTATAAATCAACAAAATAATTGCCGTTGCGTAAACATTAACAAAAATTTTCTAACAATCAACAAAATTGTCACGAGACAGCACGAGTTATAGATTGTTGTATATTTACACAAACATTACGCTATGAACATCTAGATAAAGCCCAACAAAATCCTACCATCACCAAAACATGATAGTTTCAAACATGATGAAAATTAGTGCTGAACATTACACTATGAACACTTAGATAGAGCCCGTGTGCAACGCACGGGTCTGAATGACTAGTATTCTATATAGTTCAAACTTATTTGATGGCATTCTTGACTCCGGAACTCCATTTGTACTAAATGAAAAACATACGAAAAATGTTATTATTTAGCAGATATTTGTCAAAACGCTTTCCATTGCAAGGGATGAAAAAGCAAGAGTTCAAGAAAGTGCAAGAAAGGATACTGAATAAGCTTTCAAAGTCCTACAAGGTCATTGGAAAATTTTACAACAACCGGTATGTGCTTACCAAGTCAAAACACTACGTAGAATCATGTATTGTTGCATCATATTATATAATATGATATTGAAAGATCAAGAATTTTGTGAAATTTTACAAATTGTACGTTTCTCCATAACTGTATTTGCAATGTATTTGGGTTGAATGATGCGACATACATCAAAGGAAAAACAAATAACTTCAAGATAAGAAGGTGCACAACGATCTTCGACAAGATATTACAAAGTATCTATGGAACCTTAATCACCAACTATTTTTTTTCGATGTATGGTTATTTTTAATGTATCATTATTTTTATTTGATGAAATGTGTTATTTTATTTGAATGAATGAAAAAAATAAAAATTATGAGGTTTAAGGGTATCCTATAACTTGAGTGATGCATAAAAGTTATTTTTTTTATTAAGTTATATTTTTTTCCTATAACTTGAGCATTATGGCTCCGGGACACTCTCATGAAACTAATATTCCATAAATGATATACGGTAAGGATTGAGATCCTCTCATGTACAATTTGAACATTTGAGGTAATGTTGAGGTTTTTGTGAGTGAAAAGAAAAAGTGAGTCATGTTATGTGAGACATCTAATTTGTTACAAAATAAGTTTTCTATCATGTTTAAATAGAACCACAAGGGGTGACTCAGTGGTAAGAATACTGACATTTCAAAAAGAAGGTCAAGAGTTTGAATCTAACGGAGAGAAAATTAATCCTCTTGTGGCCACGGAGATTCACCTGCGTCGACTCCGAGCTATCTAAAAAGGTAATCGCTCTGGAATTAGTCGGCTTGCAATATCGAGTCAGAAACGATAAAAAAAAAAAAAAAAAAAAAAAAAAAAAAAAAAAAAACTAGTTACTCTTTCAAAGAAATACATAGAAATCAATTAATATCCGACGTGTCACACAGTAAATGGATTAGAAAACTTGTCACTGTATCATCAAATCAAAATCTTTAATCAAATAAATAAAAAACCCTCATTTCTCAGATCCGAGACCGAGAGGAGGGATCCACAAATCATCAAAATCAATCAACAAACCGTCAAAATTACGTCTCCAAATAATCAGATCTAAGGTAATAATAAATAATCATCTTCAAACCCTAACTTAATTAAATTAAATCATCACATAAATAATAATAACAGAATTTGATTTGATTATTACAGATGTTGACGAAATTTGAGACGAAGAGTAATCGAGTGAAAGGTTTAAGTTTCCACAGCAAGAGACCATGGATCTTGACTTCATTACATAGCGGTGTTATTCAGTTATGGGATTATAGAGTTGGTACCTTAATTGATCGCTTCGATGAACACGACGGACCTGTTCGCGGTGTTCATTTTCATAAATCTCAACCGCTTTTCGTTTCCGGAGGTCCGAATTCTTTTATTTATCTACATTTTATTTGTTACGGATAGTCGTATTAGTTCGAGTAGGCTGATCTGATTATATTGATATATGTGCATTGTGTATGTTATAAATAAGTGTAGTGCGGTATTAGTTTGTTATGATTTACATAATGTGTTACTAAGTGGCTTGGATCTGGACGTTTCGTAATCAGTTAGAAAAAATGGACATGACTTGGATCTGGACTTTACGTTAAGATGTAGATAGCTTTTGTGTTCTGTTGTTGTTACTGATCTGAATATGGAAAATGTTGAAATGCCGTATTAGTTTGTTATGATATGAAAAATGTTTATGACTTGGATCTGGACTTTTGCGTGACGTTTTTTATAACGTGTTGAGGTAAGTGCTGTTAATAATGATAATTGGGCGAGATCTACAAAATTTAGAGGGTTTAGGATTTTTTTTTTTTTTTAAATAGTTGAAAAGTAATTTGACTGGGCACGGATCTACCTAATTATAACATAAAAGTACATGAATGTATGTAGTACTAATGCGTTTGTTTGTACTTCTAGCTAGATTAATCAGAATGATATGAATATCCACATATAGAGTTATAGACACAGTATTTGTTATAGATAACTGTAGACCATACTGCCATACTACTTTGATCGTAAGTTTTATGAAGTTATTCATTTTGCATATTGATAGTTGATGAACATTCACTGCTGCAGTAAAACCACTATTATTTACTTATATTTGCTTTATTTAGACTGATGTAGCCATTGTGATAATTGAAAGTTCACTACTATATATTGGATCGGGATAGTCTTAGTGCCCTGTTATTTTGTTATGATAAATAATGATACTGAAATTATGGAGGTGACTTTGTTATGATTAAAAGTTTAATATAATGTATTATTGTAAGCGCACTCACTTTTGGAAATTAAGGGAGATCTACATGGCATTGATACGTCTTATGAAGCATTTTACATTTTGCTTATAATAAGAATGAATAATTTTTTACTCGTGACTGGTTTAGCAGACGGAACTGGATAAATATGGGAATGCACTGTCTCTATCGTATATATATTGCACATAATATGATAAAGATGGAAGTGACTGGGATCTGGAGTCTGGAAATTACAATATTCTTATTAGTTTTTATATAATGAATCCTTGTAATTGCCGTTAGTTAAGGAAATTAAGCCAGATTTACAAAATCTAAAGGGTTTAGGATACTTTTAAAAAAAAAAGTTAGTAGGAATTTGTTTATAACAATAATAAATGAAGATTTCTTTTAGCATGAAAGGATTCGTTCGATTACTCAAAAATGTTTGAATTAGACTCATGAATTTTGATAGACATGCACTGTTGCATACAAATTTAACTTTTGGCCATTGTCATGATTGGAACTTGGCTACTGTATTTGATATAGATGGTCATAAAGCCTTATTTCTTTGTAATGATGCACATAATATGTAAAAGATGGAATGACCTGAACCATGGCAGGTGCATTAGGTTTCATATAATCCATTATTGTAAGTGCTGTTAATTAGGAAAATTAAGTGAGATCTTCAATATTCAAAGGGTTTAGTATACTTTTTAGGGTTTTGCTAAACATATACTGTCTTTTTTGAGATAATTGCTTCCGCATTAAATGTATTGGCGAGTTTGGATATCTTGAATGTGTATACTGTCTTTTTTGAGATAATTGCTTCCGCATTAAATGTGTTATGATGTTGTGATTGATGCAGGAGATGATTACAAGATCAAAGTATGGAACTATAAACTGCATAGGTGTTTATTTACACTTCTTGGGCATCTTGATTACATCCGTACAGTTCAGTTTCATCATGAGAACCCCTGGATTGTTAGTGCCAGTGACGATCAGACTATCAGGATATGGAATTGGCAGTCTCGTACTTGTATATCTGTATTGACAGGGCACAATCATTATGTTATGTGTGCATTGTTTCATCCGAAGGAGGATCTTGTTGTTTCAGCATCATTAGATCAAACTGTTCGGGTTTGGGATATAAGTGCTCTGAAGAAGAAATCAGCTTCTCCTGCTGATGACATTCTTCGCTTGGGTCAGATGAATACAGATTTCTTTGGTGGTGTTGATGCTGTTGTAAAGTATGTCTTGGAAGGTCATGATCGAGGAGTGAATTGGGCTTCATTTCATCCTACTCTCCCTCTTATTGTCTCTGGTGCCGATGACCGCCAAGTGAAGATCTGGCGAATGAATGGTATGATTTTTATTTCTTGAATGTATTTTTTGCTGGCCCTGGTTTTATGTTTGTTTTTTCTTTCTTAAGAAAACCAAAAAGGTGGGTCAGTATTTGTAGGTCATTTGATCGTGTTACAAATTGTTGAAATATAAACAATTGACGCGTTTTCGCTCTTTGCTATTTAGATCTATTGTAGTGAAATCATTTATCTTTGTATCACAGAGAAACCATATGTGATTTGTGATAAGCAGTAAAGCAGAATGAGCATGATAATTAATATAGCCTGTGGGTCGCTTTCTTTCTGTTATAATTGAGGGTGGGGGGTATTGGACTTAAAGATTGAAATGAGAGTTATGGACAATGTAGAAATAAATGGCTGTCTAGTTTAGTCATGCCTTTTATATATGGTTTTGTAAGATCTATTATGTCACTACCGGGGTGACCTGAAAATATTAGTGAAGAATTGGAGGCCATTTTCCTGTTTGCTGGTAGGTCTTAGTTAAGGGTTATGCATGATCTTGTATAACTACTGATAAGTCACCAAGTAAATAAACAAAAAATATATTCAAGTAACTACTGTATAAGAAATAAGAAAACAAAAAACAGACAATGGAGTCCAGAAATAGTTTCAGATTTTCCTAATTATTAACTGATAAGACAGTAATTGCTTTGGACTGACAGTAATTAAAGGAAGGAAGACTAATATTATTTTTGGACTGACATGTCATGCATGTTTTATTGCTTGTATAGTTGGAGCTGTCCCATTGAAGTCTTTTTGTTCATTTGTTGTTTTTAGGGGTACTGAGAACTAATATACTTGATGCTTTTGTGTTTCAGATACCAAGGCTTGGGAAGTAGACACTTTAAGAGGTCACATGAATAATGTTTCATGCGTTCTTTTTCATGCAAGGCAGGACATTATCATATCAAATTCAGAGGATAAAAGCATACGGGTCTGGGATGCTACAAAGAGGACTGGCCTTCAAACTTTTCGACGGGAGCATGACAGGTTCTGGATTCTTGGGTGTCATCCTGAGATGAACCTTTTGGCAGCTGGCCATGATAGTGGGATGATAGTTTTCAAGTTGGAGAGGGAACGCCCGGCTTTTTCTGTCAGTGGTGATTCACTTTACTATGTCAAAGATCGTTTTCTGCGTTTTTATGAGTACTCAACTCAGAAAGAGACACAAATTATACCAATCCGTAGGCCTGGTTCAGTCAGCTTGAACCAGGGACCCCGAACCCTTTCTTATAGCCCCACAGAAAATGCTGTTTTAATATGTTCAGATGTAGATGGGGGATCATATGAGCTCTATATTGTACCTAAAGATAGCTTCAGTAGAGGTGATACGGTTCAAGAGGCAAAAAGAGGTGTTGGGGGCTCTGCGGTTTTCGTGGCCCGCAATAGATTTGCAGTTCTTGAGAAGAGCACCAATCAAGTGCTTATCAAGAACCTGAAAAATGAGATTGTGAAGAAAAGTCTCCTTCCAATGGCTACTGATGCAATATTCTATGCTGGTACCGGTAACTTGCTATGCAGGGCAGAGGACAGGGTGGTCATTTTTGATCTTCAACAGCGGTTGGTTCTTGGGGACCTTCAAACTTCTTTTATAAGGTATGTTGTTTGGTCAAATGACATGGAGAGTGTTGCATTGCTCAGCAAGCATTCTATAATCATAGCTGATAAAAAACTTGTTCATCGATGCACCCTTCATGAGACGATTCGTGTCAAAAGTGGATCCTGGGATGATAATGGTGTATTCATATACACAACTTTAACGCACATCAAGTACTGTTTACCTAATGGAGATAGTGGAATTATAAAGACTCTTGATGTTCCTTTGTACATCACAAAGATATTTAGAAATACACTCTTTTGCCTTGATCGAGATGGGAAAAACCGTCCGGTTGTCATTGATTCAACTGAATATATGTTTAAGCTGTCTTTGCTGAAAAAGAGATATGACCACGTAATGAGCATGATAAGGAATTCAGAGTTATGTGGGCAAGCCATGATTGCATATCTCCAGCAAAAAGGTTTTCCTGAGGTTGCTCTCCATTTTGTGAAAGATGAAAGAACCCGCTTCAATTTAGCACTCGAAAGTGGAAACATCCAGATAGCTGTTGCTTCTGCTAAAGAGATTGATGAGAAAGATCACTGGTATAGGCTGGGTGTGGAGGCCCTTCGTCAGGGCAATGCTGGTATTGTGGAATACGCATACCAGAGAACAAAGAACTTTGAGAGGCTATCCTTCCTGTATCTGATCACGGGCAATTTAGATAAGTTGTCGAAAATGATGAAAATTGCAGAGGTTAAAAATGATGTTATGGGTCAGTTTCATAATGCCTTGTACCTGGGTGATGTTAAAGAGCGAATTAAGATTTTGGAGAATGCTGGTCATCTGCCACTAGCATATGCTACTGCCAAGACCCATGGGTTGAATGATCTTGCTGAAGAAATTGCTGATAAACTAAATGGTAATGTTCCTTCTATGCCAAAGGGTAGGTCTGCTTCTCTATTAGTGCCACCAACTCCTGTTTTATGTGGTGGAGACTGGCCGTTACTGAGGGTCATGAAAGGGATCTTTGAGGGTGGTCTTGACAGTGGAGCGGCTGCACAGGAAGAGTATGAAGATGCTGCAGATGCTGATTGGGGTGAAGATTTGGATATTGTGGATGTGGATAAAATCCAAAATGGGGATATTAGTATGGTTCTAGAAGATGAAGAAGCACATGAAGATAATGAATCAGGAGGTTGGGACCTTGAGGATCTTGAACTTCCTCCTGATGTTGATACCCCAAGAGCTGATCCTGCTTCTCGCACGACATTTGTGGCACCGACTGCTGGTATGCCAGTGAGTCAGATTTGGGTTCAAAAATCATCTCTTGCTGGTGAACATGCTGCAGCTGGGAACTTTGATACTGCAATGTGTTTGCTGAACAGGCAATTGGGAATAAAGAACTTTGCACCGCTAAAATCATTGTTTCTTGATCTTCATACGGGAAGTCATACTTACCTACGCGCTTTCTCATCAGCTCCAGTGATCTCGTTGGCTATTGAAAAAGGTTGGAGTGAATCAGCGAGCCCGAATGTTCGAGCGCCTCCTGCACTTATTTTCAGTTTTTCTCAGTTGGAAGAAAAGCTCAAGGCTGGTTACAAAGCCACAACTAATGGGAAGTTTAGTGAAGCTCTGCGGTTATTTTTGGGTATTCTCCATACCATTCCACTGATTGTAGTTGAATCACGAAGAGAGGTGGATGAAGTTAAGGAGCTAATTGTTATTGTAAAAGAATATGTTCTGGGTTTGCAAATGGAACTTAAAAGGAGAGAATTGAAGGACGACCCTGTTCGCCAGCAAGAGTTGGCTGCTTACTTCACTCATTGTAACCTTCAGCTGCCTCACTTGAGACTTGCCTTGATGAATGCTATGATGGTGTGCTACAAGGCCCGTAATCTCATCACTGCGTCAAATTTTGCTAGGAGACTCCTTGAGACCAACCCAACTGCTGAAAACCAATCCAAAAATGCCCGCTCTGTAATACAAGCTGCTGAGAAGAACATGAAGGATTCCTCACAGTTGAATTATGATTTCAGAAATCCTTTTGTTGTTTGTGGGGCAACTTATGTTCCGATTTACCGTGGGCAGAAGGATGTCGTGTGCCCATACTGCACTTCACACTTCGTACCTTCGCAGGAAGGGCAGCTTTGTACCGTTTGCGACCTTGCAGTGGTTGGATCAGATGCATCTGGATTACTCTGTTCTCCAGCACAGATCAGATGATTTAAACATTTTTCCTGATACTATTTCTTAGCTTCAGTTCTTCTGTTATAAGGTAATTTTTCCTCTCTCAAGTTTAATTTTTCATATGCTCAGATTTAATTTTTCAGTAGTTACCCTTCTGCTTTTTATGTGCTTGCAACTCTATCATAGCCTCATAGGTCCAGTGATAGTTATTTATTCAAGTCCTTGTATGTCCAACATGAGGTTACTATGTAACTGTCGCTTTGTTTGCCTGTGATTTTAATATTCTAGATAGAAATTGCCAGGCTTCAATATGATTAAAAATATTAATGTTGACCTGAAAGAAATAAGCATCTGGCTGTATGGAAACAATGCCATAGGTAAAAAAATCCTGCACTTCATTGCTAAGAACAAAAGAACATTTAAAATCAATAAAAAATATGTTGCCTTCTTATATGTTTAATATGAACCTAAAATCTTGTTGCTCTTTTAACATGCTAACATCATAACTGAAACTTGGTTCCTGAACAATTTGTACAGAAAAGTTGCACAATCGCTAATACATTTAATGGCGAAAGATACTAGAGTTGCCAGGGTTTATAAAATGAACGATTACTTAACAAACCCAATTTTTATTTTATTTTATTTTATTTATTTATTTTTTTTGTGTATAATTAGTTTTTTCTACAAAGCTGAGCCATTGTTGAAATTTGTGTTGTAGAACAATAGCATATTAGAAGGACCCTGCAGTGTAGTTTTTTTTTAATAAACTGTCACTTTCACTTGGCATGACTTCTTTCCCGTTTCTTCCACATATATCTTTTTACACAATAGAACTTGCAAACCATATGAAAAGTGAATGAGACTAATCATTTTTTTTGAACCGGATGTATGAAGCAAATCAACTTCGCATTAGACTCTTACTGACATTATTGTCTTCGCATGACAGGGATCACACATATTTGATCTTGACGTCTGATTTGTTTTGTGCAGTTTAAACAGGGTTTGGGTTTCGAGAATTCTAAAGTTACTAGTAATATGTAATACCAGTTGGGTGCTTCGTGATATACCTGCTGCTGTTTTGGTGTTGGTTTCTAGCGGGTGTGTTTGGAAACTAGCCCTTTGTTTCTGGTCATAAGTAGTTGATTACAGTAAACCGGAAAATAGATTTTTGCTTTTGTTCTAGTTTCTCTGAGACTTGAGGTTGTTCTGCAAAGATAAAGTTTTCTTTCTGTTACAAAAAGGTTGGATGTTATTTCACTATTTTTTTGTTCCCATATTGAATATTGATATTATACACATTGTTTTCCTTCTGTTTTTATAGTTGCATTTTGACTGGCATGAGCCACGGAATGCGTTTTGACTGCTAAATCAGACTAATGGCGAGATTTCCAGTTGCTCTAGAAATAGGAGAGCATTATAGATACACACAGGGGTATTTGGGATTGAAATCCTCTAAAGTTCAATTTGAACAATCATAACTAAAATAAAAGTGACACATAGAAGGGCTTACATTTTTTCCCTTCTCACAAAACATTAATATGATCTTTAATGTTCAGTTTGAACTTTAGAGAACCTTAATCCGGGGTATTGATGGGGTGACTTGGTAAACTAGTTAGGTGAAACCAATTAGTTCTTTAAAATATGGAACTAGCGTTAACCAACTATATTAGCCTGCTTTTTGGAACATGATAAAGCCGAATACTTGAAAGGTATAGGTAAGCTAAGGGACCTAGTTTTTATATTTGATGCATTTAAGAATTAAGATTTGTTTTATGTATCGGCACGATATTTGCATTTCGGGGCCAAAATTATAATCGATGTTCCAATAAGCGCTAGGTACTAGTCGGACGGTCAACTACTTTGTAGCTAGTAATTGGTCTAGTTAGAGATTCCTCTTATTGTACTTTTTATGTATAAATTTCGTTTTTTTATGTATGACATTTGGTTGGACCATAGTGTTTAGAAACATTAATACAATTGTTCAAATACTTCAAACATTTGGTTGGACTTAGTTTGAAGGTTTTTTTTTTTTTTTTTTTTTTTTTTTTTTTTTTTAATTGAATGAAATCCAGTGTCTTTGTTGTGAGTAATGGTCGGTTACTCGACCTTGTAATTCTTGCTTTACAACAATGATGCTAATACAAATTTTTTGACAGGTGATGCAAAAAAGACCCAGTGTCTTTTATTATGTCCTGCCCATATGACTAGTCCTGGCAAGATTAATTCGGCTTAAATTGATCCGTTTAAATTTCGTTTATAGAAAGATGTTCAAACATAGGACACTCCTATGTGTGTCGCTTGGCGCAATCGATCCTAAATTTGAGTGTGTCGGCATGCCTTGTTTCCATTCCAGAAAGAAACATGGGACCTTAGACCGTTCTATTTCACAACAACCAACAAGAGAGCATTGCACATGCCTTATTTGTTACTCTTCTACCTTTAGAGGCGTACATCATCTTACACTTGAAATCAACTATCCGTGCGTATATTGAATCAAACTAAATAAAATTTAATCTTTTGTAAATCATCTTAGCTTGATGGCATGAACAGGTGGTGGTATTGTTATCGATCATCATTTTTTTTTGTCAAGATTATGGTCACAGACGAATTTTACTAAGAGTAATGGGTATTAGTGCCATGCCCTTATAACACCGCCATCGTTGCACCGACCTCTGACGTTATAGATGCACCGCCCTCCGGATAGCGAGTTTTTTTTTTTTTTTTTTTTTTTTTTTTTTTTTCGGGAGTGAAAGTAGAGTTAGTAATTTTTTTGTTTGTTTGTGTGCTACAGAAATGTTATTTGGAAAGAGTGTTTTCGTGTTTAGCATTATAAGAATATTATATGGTAAAAGCTGACTTGACGACGCCTATAACTACTGTACCTAGCTCTCTAGAGGCAAGAAGGGGTTGTCGCCCCTCCAAATCATCGAGCTACTTAGATAATCTCTAACCTTTGCTTTAAATGTCACTCAATCTCTCTATATTTGGAGATACGGAACTAAAAAATTTGAAGATTTTCAACTTCGATCATTGCTCCATTAATGAAGTATATGTTGTTGAGTAAATGGATAAAGATGAATAAAAAGTTGAAGTAGAAATATTCCTGAAAAATGTTTTCTGCAAATTTAGATATGAGATATAAAATTTTAGTTCTTTTTTATTTTTTGATTTTTTCCCCTCAAAATTAGTATAGATGTAAAACAAGTATAAATTTGGGCCCTTAAAATTAATATCACTACATTTTAGCATCTCAATACAAATTTTAATTAATCTAAGGGTATGTTTGGTTAAACGTAATTGATTTGTAAAGGAATGTAATGAAATAAACATAGTAATTGAATGAGTAATTACTATTCCATAAACTTATTTGGTTGCTATGTTAGAATGAAATAAAACATTTACGCATGTTGTTTGGTATGGTGCAATGAACATTGAAAATGATGAAATAAATTAAATATGACAAAATATGATTACATGTCATAATGGAATGAAGATAAACCAGGTGGTGACTATGTAATGAAATTAGAGGTTATAGTCGTAAACTCGTAATGGAATGAATTAATTAATGAATCATTCCATTACAAAATTCAAAACAAACAATATTTTTTCATTGCATCGTAATGGTTTATTCTATTCCAACTTCTTTCATGCTTACCAAACACTACGTAAATGTTTTAGGAAATCCAATACAATTTTTATTAGTAACATATTCTTATGTCGTGCAATTTTACAATCATTGCATGCTATACCAAATTTATATCGTATCAATATTTAAAATGAAGGAGACTAGGAGTGGCATTTCATTTGGATACTCAATGATAGCTAGTATATACATTTTATGTTGGGTATTATTCTTAACCTTTAAAGCATCTCTAGCGTTGATATTAAAATTTACACCAAATTTGGTAAAATAAAAAAAATACGAATATTATAAGAAAGGTCAATTTTATAGCTCCCTTTATAAAATTTTATATTTATCCAAACATGTTTTAAAAACATTGTACATTATGCAATCAGTGATTGTAACTTAAGTATATATAAAATTAATTATGAAAGTAGAGGGAGATACGCAGGGTCTTCCCTTGTAAAGGTGTAAAGATTGAAGCTTAATCTGTAGCAATGAGGGATACGTTTCAGGTATACATTGGAGAAGAAAGGTTATTATTATATATACTAAAAGGGGAACCTTCACTGTAGCAAATCACTGTAGCTACAGTGGACGAAATAGTGCTCATGTACATTTTAGTCCCTGAGGTGAAACTGTCGTTGCAAGATAGGTCCTTTGAGGACTAATGAAGCAATACACTGGGGACTAACGATGCAACACGTCGAGAATTTTAGGGACATTTTACGTAAAAAAACATATTATTTTCAGAATTATTTTGTACCTAACGAATTTACAAAAATGGTCCCTCAGGTTAGCTGTAAATAGCATCGTTAGTCCCCTTTTAGCGATATTTTGCAAATTTAGTCTTTAATAATTTTTTCCCGATCGTTTTATTTCGATTTTAGCATCGTTAGTGCTAGGGGTGTAAACGAGCCGAGTCGAGCCGAGTATTTTCATGCTCGAGCTCGGCTCGTTTAAAATCGAGTCGAGTCGAGTATTTTTCGAGTTGATCTCGAGTTGTTCGCGAGTTGTCTCGGCTCGATTACACCCCTATATATATATATAGGTATGGATTAAAATAAAAAGAGCCTTATAATAAAAAGTGTAGGAAAGATTGTGAGGGCGACATGTGTCACCCCTATGCCACATCATATGACACATGTCACCACCCCCACCCCCCGCAAAAAAAAAAAATTTTTTTCCCGCCAAAAAAAATTTTTTTTTGGGCAATTTTTTTTTTTTTTTTTTTTTTTTTTTTTTTTTTTTTTTCCCGCCAAAAAATTTTAGTGCATCACAGTTATAAAGTTACTGCATCACAATTATAAAAGTTACTGCATCACAGTTTTAAATTTTAGTGCATTAAGGTTATAAGTTACTGCAACATAGCTGATGCACTAAACTATTAAATATGATGCAGTAACTTATAATAAAGATGCACCAAAACTTAAAAAAGAATCGTATTTTAATTGTGATGCAGTTACATATATATATGATGCATAAAACTTATGATAATTCAGTTTCTTTATAACCATGATGCAGTAACTTTATAACCATGATGCAGTAACATTAAAACCATGAATGCAGTAACCGTGATGCAGTAAAATCATAATTGTGATGCAGTAAACGTGATGCAGTAACTTTATAACTGTGATGCAGTAACTTTATAACTGTGATGCACTAAAAAATTTTGGCGGGAAAAAAAAAAAAAATTTTTACCCCAAAAAAAAATTTTTTTTTGGCGGGAAAAAATTTTTTTCGGCGGGGGGGGGGGGGGGGGGGTGGGGGGGGGGGGGTGGGGGTGGGGTGACACGTGTCATATGATGTGGCAAGGGAGTGACACATGTCACTCCCACAATCCTTCCTACACTTTTTATTATAGGGCCCTTTTTATAATAACCCCACCCTATATATATATATATATATATATATATATATATATATATATATATATATGTGTGTGTGTGTGTGTGTGTGTGTGTGTGTGTGTGTGTGTGTGTGTGTGTGTGTGTGTGTGTGTATATTGGGGTGTAAATGTGTAATCGAGTCGAGTCGAGTAGCTCGCGAGTTGTCTCGGCTCGTTTAAAATCGAGTCGAATCGAGTATTTTTCGAGTCGATCTCGAGTTGCTCGCGAGTTGTCTCGGCTCGTTTACACCCCTAGTTAGTGCCCCCACTCATTCTATCTATAGGCTGGGTTTTGGTTTTTTCTTGCTGGGCCAGCTTTATTCAAATGGGCTTTTATATTATTTTGAGTGGCCAATTTGTTTTCACATAATTTGTGATTAAATTAGTTGTGTTCCAAGTGTTTAAAGAGGGCACTTGTTACTTTGTTATTTTATGAGTAGTATTTGACAACAAGTCAACAATAAAGTTAAACATTTTATTTTGCTTACAAGGTTTATGTGAACATCGAAAATCATTTAGAATGAGCGACTTAACATATTTTGTGAAGCAAAGCCTCATTATTTTGTGCTACCGGCAATTAAAATTATTGTTATGTCATTGCTCAACCTAGCTGCGTGAAGGCAGCTATTTTTTGTTAAGCCCTTTAAAAATTTCCGAGTCCACCACTGAAGATAGTGTGTTTTCAGTGCAAAAAGGGCATTGTTCGCACAGGGCATTCAAAAACTCAAGACTGACAAGAAGATATGAAATTCCTCCTTACTAGGGGCAATTTCCTACCAGTTGTTATGGAAAATATTTGAACTACACTGTAATCACTTTGAAACGTAATAGGACTGATGACGTATAGTCCGCACTCAGGTCACGAACCCGACTAATGGACACTACTAATACCTAGCCCATCACGCAAGGGCTATCGTGATCAAGATTTGGGCTTACAAAGGCCCAAATCCGTAATTATTATTTATGGTCTAGATATGTGATCTATTATTTATGGGATAAGAATCAAGGGACCGCATTAAGAGGGATACGCCGAAGAGTAAGGAACACGAAACCAACAAAGATTCAGTGTGTATATAAAGGGCATCTCGGCCCTCATTAAGGTATCATCTAAAAACCCTAACTCTTCACTAAAACCCTAAACCGATTATTTACTCTCACGCCGAAGGATAATCATGGGAGACAATCCCAGATAAGCCTAACGGTGTTGTTTGCTTTCTTAATGCGCAAGTCTCAAGCATTAAGATCCAATTGATACGAGAACAGGAACACAAACAAGAAACGCCCAACTTTTGTATCAACAAATATAGATATGCATATATTAACTTAGTTAAATTATGGCACGCATTACTTCAAAGCACAAATCGATAGGGTTCGACGTTAAATAACCCCGTATACAATAATACAATATGCATAAATTTGACGGCAGCTGATATTACACTCTTATTTTACGAAATGCATCTATTTTGTTGCACGAAGTAGCCACCATGTGTTTCACAACTCAAAAAAGTGCAAAAATTAAAATTTTGTATTGATTCCGGAAAGAAAAGACAACAACCTCCTAAAATATGGATTTGTCAATAAACTGTATAAATTTCGGTTGTAGTCATCATATCTAGTTTTATGTTGGTTCTTTGAGAATTTTCAATTTTTTTATTTTTATTATTTATTTATTTTTTTGAAAAAAGCAATTTTATTAACACCAAAAGGCCATTTTAGCCAAGACAGAAAACAAATGATCAAAAGCTACAAGAAGAAGATAGCCAGAAAGCATAAAAGAGATTAAAGTTAACAAGATGATCGTGATGTCAAAACCAACAAACCTACCAAACAACCATCAACATCAACATCAACAGTTGCTCAAAAAATAAGTTAGCCTAACATTTACATCAACCGGGTTTAGGACCAAAAAATAAGCTAGCACCTTGCTAGCTTAATAATATCGCCGTTCAAAAAAAAAAAGGACCAAATTATTTCAATTTAAGACAGGGCGAGCACATCTATTCTCCATCCATAGAAGAGACGAATGCTTTAAAGAGTATATAAAATATGATATTTTGAGAACTGAATGGTGTTCTTATATCAGGGTTTGGGGTAATTTTAGCATTACTATTTAATAGACTGAATTGGTGTAGTCATTTGGGCACACACATTAGCGAAAATTTTTAGATTTCGCATCTCAAATTTGGTGCAAAATTGGTATTCCACGGACACATTGAAAATGTTGTTAATATATAAACTAAAGATAATCGTATTTGTGTACTAACAAATGTTTTTCGTTTGTATAAAGGTATTTGTGTACTAACAAACTTATTTGATTTTGAATATATATCTCATAAGTTCAATTTTGTCACTTTGTTTTAAGACTTAGGTAGTGTTTGATAATTCACGTTACCACCTGAGATCAGCGTGGACCCGGTTAAAACAACATAGTCTGGCGGGGTGGCGATGGGGCCTTCGCTGTCCGCGAAGGTGGTCGTTTCTAAGTTGAAATTCACCTTTCAAAAAAAAAGGTAGTGTTTGATAATGACTTAAAGAGTCTTAATTCAAAAATAGATAAATTTATTAAGTCATTAGTTGAGTGTTTGTTTGGTGCTTAATTTAAATGAATGACCTTCTAGAAAAATCCATGAAAGTGAGGGTCTCCATATTAAATCATCACTTTTATCCTACTTTTATTTATTTAACCTCCCACTTTTTAACCACTAATTTAACACTTATTTTAAATAAAATAGTATAATAATAATTTTTTTAATTCAGACACTTTATTAAGCACACAAAACAAATAACCATTTATTCGTTTACAAACAAACATCATATATCCAGACAGACACTTTAATTTAACAGGACTTAATAAAAAAACAAAACAAACAGGCCCTAAGTCACAAAAAGGTGTAAATTGATAGGATACCCTGACCACGGGTGTCTTTTAGCACCAGCCATCAGTGATGGAGCCAGGATTGTTCAATCGGTAGGCCAAAACAAAAAACTTGAAAAAAGATATTGAAAAAAAAAAAAATTAAAGAGTCATACAATAATGTATTTGAGTGGAATGTGTATCTTATTTTGGGTGGGCCTATTGACATTTTTATGTAAAAGTTACACTCCATCATATCCATAATACTACTATACTAGTATTTATAAGAACATTGGGGTTAGCCTTGGCCCATCCAAGTGCCAATGTGGCTCCGTCAATGCCAACCATTGTCCAACTCACAAGGATTAGTGTTATATAAGCTTGTTACATCATACAGAGTAATAAACTTGTATAAGCTCATAAATCTAAAGCATTTAAGCTTATAAAATACAAACCGAAATCCAATAAGCTCATAAGCCCCTAAACAAGCTTAAACAAACACTTGGATACCTTCTTTTAAAAAAAGAACCCACTAGCAAAAACTAAGTGTGCGTTTATTTGGTGAAAATTATCTCATTTTTCTAGAAAATTTTTCATGTGAAAATGAAAAAAATTGAAAATCCGTTTACATGTTTTTCAACAATTTTCAAAAAAAAAAAAAAAAAAAAAAAAATCTCATTTTTTAAATTTTAACTAAGAAATTGAAAAACCTATTTTACAATTCTCACTTTTTTCTTTTTCATTTTTTTTTTCAACTCAAAAAAAAAAACACATACACCATTCTCCCTCGACCTCTCGTGTCATTCTCCACCGCCGACCGTCGTCGTCATCTTCCGCCGTTGCAATTTGAGGTAATCTTCTTATTATTTCAAAATTCTCAACTTTTCACTAAAGAAGAAAAATCTCAACTTTTCTCTAAAGAAGAAAAATCATTATCTTCTCAATGAATTTAGAAATAGAAAAAGAGAAAAAAAAATTACAAAACGGAACCTAAATAATGCTAATCCTTTTTTAATTGTAAGGTTGCAGCCTTGAAAATTTCGCAACTAAAAAGTTTCAGTTTAACTTTTTACACCATGCAATTATAAATAAATAAAGATAGTCTTAAGTGAGAGTTAAACATGATTTTGATTTTTTTAAAATTACTCTAAATGAAAAGTGAATCTATAAATTTTTTTATATAATTTATATTATAATGGACGATTTTAATCTGCATTCATGCAAGTATGCAACAAGACATTAAAAATAGAAACAAAAAATCAAACAAAGCAGTTAAGCAGATACACATTACGCCAACTTCTGCCTAGCAGAGTTGGTAAGGCTTCGGCCTTTCAGGGTAAAGACCAAGGTTCGAACCTTGGTAACAGGATTTCTTTGTAATAATATTAGGATTTCATTATAACAGGATTTCATGTTAATAGAAAGTCAATTTAAAAAAAAAAAAAAAGCAGATACACATTACCAAATACCAATACAAACACTGTTCATGCATGTGTAGTGTCGCTAGCTTGACCGACCCGTTACTACAGACTGCACCAAACTACAACGACCAGGGCGTTGACTCAGAGATAAAGGTGAATGATTAGACCCCTAGCCCAAAACCAAAACCGGGTTTTTAGAAGAGAGAGAAAAGGTGACCGGGTTTTACGGTACAAGGACTATCAAATATGATATAAAGTTGATAGGGGATGTCACGTGGAGAGCATGGAGAGAATGGGACGGATAAGATTGAATGATATTTTGATGTAACTGGTAGACGACTGTAGAGTGAGTATGTATAAATATCTATCGTATTGGAAGATTGTGTTTGTTGTTATTAAATTAATGTGGTGACAGGGTAAGGTTTGCAGTTTTTGTGGCGGCGTTTGCAGGGGGCGTGATTTTAATGTATCCTACTGTAAAACAATACGGAGTATATCTTCTCCAGTTTTACAGTATTACTCTGTAAATAAAGAAAACATAATCATATTGTTTGTTGCAACTAATGGGCTTGTGGTCCACTGGGCATGTCTTATTCAGTTAAGCGTGTCTAGTGGAGAGTAGTACCGGTTTGGGTGACCAAACCGGGAAGTCCTCCCTTGTGGACCACTGCCCTGTCGGTACGATTTTAAAGTCCTTCAATGAAGGTTTCAACCCACAAGGGTTCGAATCTGGAGAAGGCAGGGTTTACTTCAATTAAGTGTCGTGCCTTCGGGCGGCTTAAGTTGAAGGCTTTCCCCCCATCGGGTTTCAAATTGGACATGGATTTCCTTTGAAAGAAAGTAACCGTTCAAAAATAAATATTGTTTGTTGCAAGTAGGGACGGCAATACGTGTGAAAAAACCTATAGCTCGTCAATTTTCACTCACGAGTGGGTCGTGAGTGAGAAAATTTATATTCATTGGTGAGTGACGGGCGAGTTACAGGTAATTTATATTCGTCACGAGTAAACACAACACCTATTTAAAAAACATATGAGTATACCTATCAAAATACCCGTACGTGTACCCATAAATCTATTTATGTTAAAGTAAAATTTATTATGTTAATTAAAGATTTGTAAAATTGTTTGTATATATATTTAATAATTACAACTCTTGTTGATATATATTTGATGACTACAACTCTTTAAAAACACAATAAATTAATAATTTCTTTGAGTTTCAAAATCAGTAAGTGAATATGAAAGATATATACATGATACATCTTAGATCGTCCATATTCAAGTACTTCTTTCCGATTTCTCGCTCGAAGTTCCAGTCACCTCTAACATCACTTTATCATATACACACCTCTAATACATTTTAGTCTAATTTCATAGTTTTGTAAAGTTTATGTTTGATTTGGTGTAATGATGTTTAATTTTCTAGTTTTAGATATATGTTTAAGCAATGGGTTTACCCGTGTATAATAGATACCCGCAGGCATGGACATGGGTATAAAATTGTACCAATTAGCGGGTGACGGGCGGATGACGAGTAGGAAAAAAAACTATGAGGGCAGGTCACGGGTTAGAAGGACCCGTGCCCATTTCCCGAGAACGCCATCCCTAGTTGCAAGTCTATATCCGACTGTATAAAGGTAAATTAAAAAAAAAAATCTCAAATCTTAAAACTTATTCCAAAATCTTGTTAAGAAAAGTCAACGTTTCAAAAATAAATCAGTACGATCGGATATTTCAGTTAATTTTTGACACGTGTTTATTTTTTTAATAATAAAATACAAGTGCTAGTTAAGGTTTTATTTTTATTTTTTTTCAACTTTTGGCACGTTTTATTTTTTTAATAATAAAATACAAGTGCTAGTATAAAGAAATATATATGTAAATGCCCTTGGAATAATATACGGCATGAGTTATAAGGACGGGGTTTACTTTTTTATTCTAACGGGGGTTTGTCTTTTTTGGCGTTTTGTGCCTTTTTTTTTATTTTTTTATTTTTTTTATTTTTATAATTTTGTTTATATCAAAAAGCTATAAACCTGAAAGTGCGGAACAAAAAATATAAAGTTTAATAAGTCAAACTGTTAAAACTGTCAGAAATACGGAACAGAAACTGGGCTGCGCTGGAAAAAAATAGGGGACAAAAGGGAGACAAAGGCCCTGACACCTTTGTCCCCCGTTAGAATAGTACGACCCTAATATACGCGTTTGAATATATGTTCATGGGATAATCTTCTTTGTTGCTTGGATTATATGAATCCTAAATGATTGATTACATGTTTTGTTGGGTAGAGTAACATCTACAGTATATGTTTAGTTTGGGCATGAGTTAACCGGACCCCCCCTTGTAGGGAGGGTTTGTGGAAGACATGCTGCCGCCGCCTGTAATGTCTGCATTAAAACTTGTACATTTTGACTAAAGTAGGTGGACCCCCCATGGTAGGGAGGGTCCGGTTAAGACATCCCTTAGTTTGTAGGTTTGATAGAGAAGCACATGCACTTTGATTATGATATTATGATTATTATTGTTTCTTGTCGTGATTACTCTATGCAACTTTTATTTATAAACCTATTCCCTACGATATTTTATCTGGATCCTATGATTAATCTAATGGTTAGATCTTGAGACATAACCATAGTAAAATGGTTTAAAATAATAATTTACCTAGATTGAATATTTTTTGTATGATTGCGAGCAGTGACAATTTTTGTTATCAGCGTATGTCTATCTTTTTTTTTTTTTTATCATAAAACACATTACATAAATAGCTTTAATTAATTCAGCTTAATGTGTAACTTGAGTTGGTTTAATTGCGAAGGATTTTACGTTAGCTTTCTAATGATAATTCGTTTACATAAGCTAAAAGTGGAGTTTTCTTGAGTTGGTTTACGTTAGCTTTCTAATGATAATTCGCAAAAGGATCCACAAATGTCGTTTTTAAGAGGATTAGTTTTGCAATTCAAAAAGAGCTAGCGGCGTAGCTTGTTGCTCGCTTGCCTTTCACTACTATATAAATTCAATTCAGTATTATATATATAAAATATTGAAAATTTTATGCTTAGTCCATTTGTCATTTAAATTCAAGGGACAGTCGAGTCTAAGTATTCACTAAGTTTTTAAAACTCAAACTAGTCTTGCTTTAAATTGTTATTTCATACCCAGGGAATTGGATCCTTTTGCGCAGCCTTTAACTCTATAATTTGTTGAAAAATATGTTAACTGAAACAAATGGAGACAACACAAACTCACATTACCAACAGTAACAAATACGAAACATAACAACATATGGATTTACATGTTTCGACTAATCATGTGAAGATTAACCCGGAATCACAAGCGGAAGATACTCTTATCTGTTATTGCGAATTTAAAGGTTTACAATGTTAAATCTAAGAAGGAACTGATCAATTTTACCCTTCGTAGAAATTGACGAACCCTAAACCTCCGATTGCAAACCGAAAGAAATCGATCCCCTAGTGAACACGTGGTAAGTGGAAAACTAATTTCCAATTATCAAATGTTGCTGGTGCCGTTGTTGATGCGGGTGATTTTGCTAAAAAAAAATTAACATTTTATTTTTCTTTTTTATTATTATTTTTTATTTATTTTTTATTTTCCAGTGGTGATTCTAAAAATAGCTGTACTTATAGATTAAAAATAGGGAAAATTGTCTAAAAATACATTCAACTTGCCACTTTTTATTATTGTATGCATTGAACTTCTTTTTTCTTATTGGATACACAAACTTTGTTAATCTTACTATTGTATCAATAATACGCCTGTTTTATGACGTGACAGTGATTAAGCACACTAATTATTGATACAATAGTAAGCTTGACAAAGTTTGTGTATTAATACAATAGTAAGATTAACAAAGTTTGTGTATACAATAGTATGATTAACAAAGTTTGTAAATACAATAGGAAAAAAAAATCAATGTATACAATAGTAAAAAGTGACAAGTTGAATGTATTTTTAAACAATTTTTCCTTAAAAATATAAAATGACATAATTTGACATACAAATAACAAACAAATACTAATAGAAATAATAGGTAAAATTATTGACATAAACCATAAAGGGCAATTCCGTAATTTTGTGAAATATAATCTCTAGCATCTTTATAAAAGTTGGTTTTGGTAACTTACCTTTTTAAAGTAATCAACAATCTTAGTTTGTCAAATAAAAATTATTTTTTGACCAAGCTTATTTTCCAATAAAATAAACTTAAGCCTCCGTAATTTTTCATAATCTCTCGCGCCAAACATGCCCTACATCCGTTACAGTCTCACTCATTTTTCACACTTATCTCAGATCCACACTAAACAGACGTAATAAGGCCCACCAAATTAACCATACAAATATATCCTACTTTAAACACAAACAATGATTTTAACCCGCGTATTGCTGTGGAGTGTCTGTATACGATGCTATTGCACGCACCGAAAATAATAATTTTCTTTAGTTTTCTTAAAGGTTTTTTATTTTATTATAAATGCAATAGTTAAGTTAATAGCATTAAGTTTAGTGGTTTTTGATAACGTTACCACTACAAACAAAGAAAACATCATTTTATAGGTAAAAAACAAAAGTGGTATTTGATTAAATACATGCTACACGAAAATTCATATTTACATTGTTGCTTCATAAGTATGTTAATTAAAAAAGAAAGAAATGTAGGACCTTATATTAATCAATCTTATCAATATATTAAGTTTATGTTATGGTGACAACAAGATATGTATATAAACTTAGAGAGAGAACGTAAAGAGAAAGAATAGATAAATCTTATTAAGAAAACGCACACATTACACCTTGAAGCACACCTTACAAATGAAGCTTTGATGTGCTTTTATACTTGGAATGATACGCCCTTATGGGCCTTTCCATGGGCTTTGTTTGGGTCATGGATTGGACTTGGATTACAACTTAGATATAAGGACTAGCTTATAATAATTAATAACCCTATTAGATTAGTGCATTCAATGAGCCCATTAACTATTCTATTATAACACGGACAAGGTTCCTAATGATATAGAATGACCATCACTTCTTTAATTCTAACAATCTCCCCCTAAGGGGTGGTCATTCAAAAGATGCTCTACGTGAATAGGTCAGTTGTCTTCTTGATCTTGAACTTTGTGTGTCGTAATAGAATAATCTTGATTATTTGTTTCTTCATGATTTGTGATCTTGGATTAATGACTTTTGATCATTCTTGCCTTTGATCAACATCTTCTTATGATTTGTTATGACGTTTTCTCCATCATACTCATACTTTTTGGAGAGACTTTGAACTTCATACTTATGTCTTCCTCACTTGATACTTGGACTTGTTCTTGACTTTCTTGATTAGCTCTGAACTTTGACATAACTCATTGTCTTTAATTTGATCTTTTGTCCTTGAACATTCTTGATTTGAGTTTGTTGAGGATGAACTTCATAAGTATGAGTATGTGGAGGTGAATATGTTGATATTCATGAAATGATAGTGTACGGTCTTTCTCCAAGGGACTATCATCAGTACCTGTATAAATATTGTTAGTTGAAAATACCAATCGATCATGGTGGAATTTTCTTAGAGAATAGACCACTACGATTGTTTTACTGATGAATGTCTTGATTTCATTTACCTTGGTTGGGCACATCAGTCGTCCGAATCCCGTTGAGGGACAATTATCAATACTATGGATAAAATCCAAGTAAAGAACCACGTCTTAAGGATTCGATTCGTGATAGGAATCTCCTTGACGGGATTTCCAGCACTTACAGGCTCAAACTTCGAGAGAATTAACAGCATAGTGTGAAAACCCTCTCTAATCCTTACAAAGGTTGTTCCTGAATTAGATACCCTCAAGAAGGCTTACAAAGATATACCGAAGTATATCAACAATTTAGGTGAGCTGCTGAAGTATTCCGAAGTATCACTCCACGACTGTAGACCTTTTGAAACATAAAGTAACCATCATGATAGATAAGGCAAGATCCGTAGATCTTATAAAAGACTCTTACAACTTGTGTTCTTTTTGGCGAACACAAGTGTATGTTTTGGAAAATGTGTCATAAGAGATCTTTTTAATGAATCTCATGGCTCTAGACTCGATTACGTGCGTTTTGTTTTAGTAGTCGGAGGCATGGAGCAGAGTGCCACCTTCTCAATATCAACACATCTCGGAGTGAGAGGTCGATAGATTATGCTAGGTTCACTGTGAGAAATGAAATAAGTACCTTCTAAGAGATACCTGAGTGGCTAGGAGGTTAAGTGCAGTGCGTCACTGAGTCCATGACGTCTTGTCTTCAATATATGTGTCACCTTAGTAACAACCAATAACATATGAATGGAACCCGGTTTCTGCCCTAAGGTTGATCATTTGAAGGGCTATTTCTTTTCACTATTTCATTAGCTTTTCTTTTTAGTTCTTTAACCCCTTCTTTCTCCTTTCATTTCTTTACCACTATTTTCAATCATACCTAAAGACTTCTAGTACTAAACTGTTGGTGTTGTCCTTGGGTAGATCCCTTCGGCTCTGGCGGATCATAGGACATAAACCTAACCATAATCACCTTATTACTCTATGATTTTCCTAGGTTCATTGATCACATGCTATAAAACCTTTTGTGAAACTCTTTCAAAGTGTTTATGATTATAAAACACATTTTTAATACTTTGAGAGTTTTGCATTTTCTGAAATATTCCCACTTCACATGTGCATATAAGTTTTATGATAGATTTACACATGTTGGGCAGAGTTTTCACTTTTGAATTGATTGATTTTCAGTGAACATGACCAATTCGAGACATGCTTACATCACTAGTAGACTAGCTTGAAATATTACCCGTCCTGGTCAAGTTCAAAGAAAGTCTCTCAAGACGGTATATTCTACTTAGACAAGTCATATTCGAGACACGCTTACATCGGTAGTTAGACTAGCTTGAAATTATTACCCGTCTAGGACAAGTCTTTTCGATTACTGACACTTAAGCTTCGTTAATTCATTGGTTATATCTGAGTCAAGCTCTTTTGAGAATCAACTACGATCTTTAAACATTTTTTATCACATTTTAATCACGTCTTCGCCCCCTAAAAAAATAGCATATTCGTGAAATTTTTGATATCAACGGATTAATAGAAAAGCTTTTGGAGAGATAGACGGATTTGCTTTTGCATGAAATCGGAACATTTTCGATTTTTATACTCCCCCTTAATGAAAATATATTTTTCAAACATGAAGTTTAAAATTCTTGAATAAGGGTTTGTAGGGAGTTATCTTGAGCATATAATCATTTTGAAAGATTTTGAGAAAATCTTTTGAAAAATCTTGAAAAGTGCTCAAGACTTCTTTTAGAAAACGAGTTGTGTACTTAAATGTACACAAGTCTTTTTGGATAAATTAGTTTTTGATTGAAATCTTTTCGTTTGTTTATACTCGAACATTTTGAAAATGATTTCATCTTTGAACGTAAGAGTCTTGATCTAAAATAATCAGACGTCATCTTAGCTCAGGTTTCGTACTGAAGTATATGAAAGCCGTAGTTGAAGAAATTTTAAGAAATGACTGTTTTAGAAAACTTTTTAGAGAACTCTCGCTCAAGCATCCGTACATGTCCGTATCATTGTTGAATGACATTTCTAGATACGTACAGAATAATGATTTATACGAGAGACATGTCGTCAGAAGAATATTTTTTGATTTCATATTTTTGAAATTTTCTATTTTTGTATTTTGTTTTTGTTGGTTTTTCAAATTTTGTATTTTGTTTTTCAAAAATATTTATGGCGAAGCTTTTTGAAATATATTTTTCAAGAAGATTCGAGAAGACGTTCTAGCTCCTCAGGAGTTAGACTTCGCATGCTAATTCATCGAACTAAATTGTCAAACCTTTCTTTTGGAAGGGCTTTAGTAAATAGATTGGCGAGTTGGTAATCTGTCTTCACGAAAAATAATTCAACAGTATCCTCTTCTACGTGATCTTTGATGAAGGACCCTTAATATTTTTAACGTGTCATTTTATATCTTAGAAACCAGAAAATGTCCTTAATATAATTACTTAAGTTACGTAAATTATGTATTGTGAATTACAAGTTTATTAGGGCTTATTTGGGATTTTATAAGTATTTATTAAAAATTTTAGTCGTAAGGGTATTTTGGTCATTTTACACGTTTTATAATTTCAGGTATTACATGGCTTGTCCACGTATGTATCACAAGTGGATGCTGGAGTCTTAGAACATGAGGAGACATATCAAATAAATCATTATTGTGGCATGTATTGAATAATGGTACCTCAAGAGTGCATTGGTGTCATAAACAGGAGGTGTGTCAGAATCGTTGTCGTACTTAGCCTCCTGAAGATTCCCCATAAAGATGTAGCTTCCATTGATATCCTCTTGATCTTCCATTTACAATTGAAACCTGCTTCTTCCTTTGGAGATAATAGCAACACTTTCTATAAATACGCTGAGTCCTTCTTTTTCGACTTAGTAGGACAATTCCTTGCAATATGACCTACACCTTGACAGTTGAAATACTTCATTGGATTACCCTGATTCACATTTCCATATGTCCTAACAACTGGAGCTGCAACATTCCTAATTTGATTACCCACTGCCTGATTCCTAATATTCTGACCCCTCTGATTTCCAACAAACTGACTCACATGATTCCCTGCATACTGTCCTGCATTCTGAATATTCTGATTACCCATATGAAATCCAGTAGCATATCCCTACTGATTCCCAATAACTCCAACCAATTGTCCTCCTTGACCTATGTTGAAACTCGGTGATAGCATAGGGATTGCACCAAGCTTTACCTCTCGAGGGATCTCGAGAAGCTTACAACCCCCACCAGGCAGTGTACCTGATCGTTGTAGTATAGTATAATGACAAGTACCGGGGGATTGATCGTTCAGCCAGGAATAGTGTCGCTAGGATTAGAAAACCTAAAGACTAGGTTTAGAGATGAGGGATGATTCTTTTTGTATTTTTTTTTATATTTTTATGAAAGCAATTAAAAATCTCGGGTTTGAAGGAGTTGGGCGGAATTAGTTGCTAGTCAACTAATCCAATTACTAAGATGCAATCAAAATAAAATACTAAAAATGAAAATAAAACTAAATTATACTAATGTTGTGAGCAATATGTGGGAGAATTGTGTTTACTTAGATTTCACTACTCCCTAGACATCTTTTACATGTTAATTACTTGTTATAGTTGCGTGGATGATGGATTGTATTCCTTAATACCATTCATGGGGTGGCGTACTTACTTCCCCAATCCTATGAGCGCCTACTTCACTCCTATGTCGAGCCGACTAAGAAGCTCATAACATGGGATCACTAGAATTTGCTCATGCATTAAATACAACCAATAAAACCTAGTACACATCGGTTCATGTTTCCTAAGACGTTCAAGCATGTTACACAAAGGAGATCTGCCAGTTTTCTTAAGCCTAACATTGAAATCATTCATCCAATACAACCATAAACAAGTAATCAACACATAATTAACATCTAGGTTTCATTAGATCTAAGCAAACACAAGATAGATCTTGCCTAGCATGTTGAAATCAAGACAAGCACAAGATATAATCAACCAACACATAGACATATTGATTGAATTAAGAGAAGACTTATCTCAATTGAACATGAAAGGAATCAAGGGGTGAAAACCCTTGAAAACACTGTAAAATATGACCTAGGGTTTACAAAGTTCGGCCCTAGTTTTCTCCACACAAGTTCCTCTTTTATGAATGAAAAATAGAAAACTATATATAGAGTTTGATAGGTGACGGCGTCAAGAACAAATGTCTGACGCCGTCATCTCGCCGCCAAATAGTTTCTCGGACTGCCAAGATCTGGATCTGACGCCGTCATGTATTCCCCTTGTGCAGGCTGTCACCAAATTAACTCTTGACGCCCTTGTTGTGACGCCTTCAGGTTTGCACTGGGTCGTCATGGTTTTTACTCTTGACGCCGTCAGGATCTTCCTCTTGACGCCGTCAGGTACTGTTCTCAGCATGGAAAATTAAGTCTTTGGCGTTTTCTTCACTTTTATGCTCCAAAAACGTCTGAATTGCTTCCTTTTCCAGAATTCACTCCCAAAGTACCTAAAATCACAAAAGGAACGATTTAGGGCAATATTTGATCAAATAAGTTCAATTCCGAGCTTAAATGACCCCCTAAAAGTGGTTCATTTTTTTGCCTCATCATATACCCCTACACTTAAGATTTGCTTGTCCTCAAGCAAATGCGCTTTTATTCTAGTCAAAATACAAGTTAGGGGTCCTTTAACACTAACATAAAAGTAATTACAACAAATAATTGTTCCACTAAAGGCCAAAGACAAGCACGGAGGTCATATACTAGCACCTCACAAATAGTGTTTAGATACTCTCATCTCTCGGGTGTAATAAAGTAATATCACAATATGAAAATGGAAAACATCTCTCACTACCTGTCATAGCAAAATAGATTACCATAGGCTTGGGAAAGGATCAAACCTCCACCACATGGCGTAAGCACCTAGGATAAACTATCAAAGATGTCTTTTAAAGGATTGTAACGTTAGGTGTAGGGATATGGAATACACGGTTTTGTTGGATATAGGCAGTCTTTACTGGTGACGAGTTAACAATCTTGGTTAATTACATGTACAATATGGCGTTGCTAAGCCAAGGCTAGACTCGACTTAAGCTAATAAATGAAAAATAACAAAAACATAAAATAAACATAGAATGAAAAGGGATGGTAGTCCGTATGTTTTTTTCTCTTTTTTTATTTTTTATTTTTTTTTATATTTTTTTTTCTTGTTTTTTCGGATTTTTTTTTTTTTTTTTTTTTTTTTTTTTTTTTTTTTTTTTTTTTTTTTGCATACACTCTTACCCTACCATCTAAAATAATACATAATAGGGAATTAACATTCCCCTTACACTTGAATTTTTACATACTTTACAATAAACTAATCTAGTGACTCGAATTAAGAAAATCAAAACACTTGGAGTACTTTTAAGATAAACGCACATACGGGGGTAATAATATGATGTTCTTCCCCATTACTCCATTAAATAAGTACTTTACCCATGAGTCCCATGAGTCCCAAAACAATATGTACAAGGATATGACTCGACTTAGCAACCATGTAATCAATTAGATAATTAACTTAGGGTTTAACAAATAACGATAATGCACTAAAGATGAGTGCATACACGGAAAGCTAAGGCGATTTGGGAGTACATTTAAGTGGGGTGTAACAAATTCTTCCTTTAAGTAAAATGCTTAAAGTTAGAAACGAAAAGATAGGCTCGGAGGGGTGTACTAGGGGTTTCGTGTACTAAAAATGAGTACAACGCTAAGGTGTGGGAAAAATTAGTTGACTTAACTAGCCAAGTAATATGACTTAAATAGTCAAGTAATTATAATACGGGTTTAACACAAGGGTGATCCTAATGCCTCTTATCATGTAGTAAATCCTACTACATGAATGTAGTCTCACTAGCGGTCTCGGGATGCATCACTAACGCAAGTTCTAGAATCTAAATGCTACCAGTACACTCATAAGCACTAATAGTAAATGCTTTTCCTATCAAATCTAAAGGCGAACCTCACATATTTGGGTGGAAAATTTTTCTGAATGGTACGGTTTTGTGCTGGTCATACAATCTCCTATCCATGAGACGCTTGCTATGGCTAAAGTTTCACTCCTAAATGTTGTAAAAAATTTTAAATTTGACGCTAAAATTACACTAACAAGTATTTCTCATAGTTTTATTACACATCTACCATCAAACAAACAAACTCAAGCGAAAGTGTATCTGTAAGGTATCATCATTTTACCCTCCCCTTACACTTAGGATGAACATTGTCCCCAATGTTCAAGTAAAGAATGTAAAAGTGAAATAAGTAAAACAAATGAAATCAAATACTCCCCTGATTCGCTCGGTATGGATAATAAGGTGGCCAGGTTAGATTTTCCTCCAAGAAAATGAACAATCAAAGCTTCCCTTCCAGAATAATAATCATCTTCTTATCATACATAACCTGTAAAACCTGAGAAAACAGACAAGACAACCTCGCATAAAATCGGCGGCAATCTACATATGCTAATAAATCCTAGAAAACAAAATAAGATATAATGCTTGTGGAATGATGTTTGCAGATTTCCTAGAGATTATAAAACTAATAATTCAACAAAAACTTTAAGACTCCGTTAGAAAAACAAAACTAGTAAAATTTCCAGATTTTTACACGTGACGCCGTCAAGAGTAAACTCATGACGCCGTCAGAAGTGACCTGCAGAAATTCTTATGTTAAGTTTCCTGAAAATTTCTGGAAAAACTTCATCCCACTTCCTGGAAAATCCTGCAAAACTTCATTATGACTTATCTTTTGCAAATACGAATATGCATGTTCACATAATATTGTGGAGAATCATGATCGGTTTTGTTTCTTAAAAACATATTTGGGGTTTCCCCTTACACTTATCTTTTGCAAAAATACCTTTGGATGAAGTTAAGACTAGGCTAAACAACAAAGTAAAGTATTTTCACCATTTCAGTTTTGAAACATGATCTACCAACAATAAAAATAAAGCATGCATACGGAAACAAATAACAAACAAACAAAATAAAAATCACACAAAACATGGGTTGCCTCCCAAGAAGCGCTTTTCTTTATTTACGAGTCTTGTAGCTAGACTCAAGGTCATGGGTTACCGTGTGTCGCTTATGCTCACATAACCAAGCGTGAGCCATCTAATAGTTGCCTCATCTTTCTTATAATCATCTCCTAACTCTAAACATCCGCGATAGTATCTTTTATGCTTTTCATGAGTATATTTAAGCCCTTTTCTCTTATCATTCTCACTTAGCATTTCTATGGGCGGATACCTACTGCACTTCTCCATGGAAAAATCCTTGAACCTAGGGTGTGCTCGGGGCATTTGGTAGACAAAATCTTCATCCCCATCCGAGAATGTAATTAACCCTTCCATAAGTTTTTCATCAAGGTTGGTCAATCTTTTAAAAGGTTTTCCAAACACAACTTGGGTTAACTTACTATCAATAAATTCTCCTAGATTCTCCATAACCATGAACTCAACAAGATAAACAAAGCTTCCTACAAACACATGCAATGACATTGCCCTAGCAATAACATTATCTCATTTGTATTCTAACTCATCTACCATGATTTTATTATATTCATTACGCGAGATTATGTTCATTGGGAGAGATGAGTTAAGGTAGGCATCAAAGCTCCTAAATCCAATCTTACAAGGAAATTGCATATTGAATGAGCTATCACTCTCAATTCTTGTTCTAGGGTCGACATACCTAAGTGGGTTCACCTCCTCTTCCATCCTATCCTCATTAATCACATCACCATCACCTAGATCCTCATCGGAGTCAGAATAGTAAAAAGGACTAGCCCTATGGTCATTATCATGGTCAGACTCCTTCATTTCAGAATTATTGTCAATGTGGTGGTTAGGCGATAAGTTAGGTGGGTTCTCATTTTCCACAAAAGGGATTGGGGTGGGCATTTGGAAAATCCTACGACGAAAAACACGAATAACAGTAATCAAATGATCAATGTTATTGTTATCCATCGAGATAGTTTACAAACAAAGGAAACAAAGAAATAAGATAGACTAAAGAGAATCTAAAAATAAAAATAAAATCTTACTAGAAAGGATTCTAGCAAGTAGACCTAATAAAAAGAGATTCTAACCCAGACAATAACTATTCCCCGGGCTGCGGCGCCAAAAACTTGATACGTGGGAATCGCACCAGGCTTTACCTCTCGAGGGATCTCGAGAAGCTTACAACCCCCAACAGGCAGTGTACCTGATCGTTGTAGTATAGTATAATGACAAGTACCGGGGGATTGATCGTTCAGCTAGGAATAGTGTCGCTAGGATTAGAAAACCTAAAGACTAGGTCTAGAGATGAGGGATGATTCTTTTTGTATTTTTTTTATATTTTTATGAAAGCAATTAAAAATCTCGGGTTTGAAGGAGTTGGGCGGAATTAGTTGCTAGTCAACTAATCCAATTACTAAGATGCAATCAAAATAGAATACTAAAAATGAAAATAAAACTAAATTATACTAATGTTGTGAGCAATATGTGGGAGAATTGTGTTTACTTAGATTTCACTACTCCCTAGACATCTTTTACATGTTAATTACTTGTTATAGTTGCGTGGATGACGGATTGTATTCCTTAATACCATTCATGGGGTGGCGTACTTACTTCCCCAATCCTATGAGCGCCTACTTCACTCCTATGTCGAGCCGGCTAAGAAGCTCCTAACATGGGATCACTAGAATTTGCTCATGCATTAAATACAACCAATAAAACCTAGTACACATCGGTTCATGTTTCCTAAGACGTTCAAGCATGTTACACAAAGGAGATCTGCCAGTTTTCTTAAGCCTAACATTGAAATCATTCATCCAATACAACCATAAACAAGTAATCAACACATAATTAACATCTAGGTTTCATTAGATCTAAGCAAACACAAGATAGATCTAGCCTAGCATGTTGAAATCAAGACAAGCACAAGATATAATCAACCAACACATAGACATATTGATTGAATTAAGAGAAGACTTATCTCAATTGAACATGAAAGGAATCAAGGGGTGAAAACCCTTGAAAACACTGTAAAATATGACCTAGGGTTTACAAAGTTCGGCCCTAGTTTTCTCCACACAAGTTCCTCTTTTATGAATGAAAAATAGAAAACTATATATAGAGTTTGATAGGTGACGGCGTCAAGAACAAATGTCTGACGCCGTCATCTCGCCGCCAAATAGTTTCTCGGACTGCCTAGATCTGGATCTGACACCGTCATGTATTCCCCTTGTGCAGGCCGTCACCAAATTAACTCTTGACGCCCTTGTTGTGACGCCTTCAGGTTTGCACTGGGTCGTCATGGTTTTTACTCTTGACGCCGTCAGGATCTTCCTCTTGACGCCGTCAGGTACTGTTCTCAGCATGGAAAATTAAGTCTTTGGCGTTTTCTTCACTTTTATGCTCCAAAAACGTCTGAATTGCTTCCTTTTCCAGAATTCACTCCCAAAGTACCTAAAATCACAAAAGGAACGATTTAGGGCAATATTTGATCAAATAAGTTCAATTCCGGGCTTAAATGACCCCCTAAAAGTGGTTCATTTTTCGCCTCATCACTCGGCTGAGCAATCTGCTTATTGCGAGTGTTCGATGATATCCTTTGGTTGTTGTTTATTGGTGTAGAATAGTGTCCTTGGAATGCCTTTGTCAGATAAGAAAATGTTTGTATCAAAGTAGCAGTAGATTCATCATTGTGAGTGAATTCGTGTTCATAGAATTGTGGATATTGTTGTTGTGGAATAACATGTTGTTGTTGTGAGATGACAGTAGTTTGTGGTGGAATGTATTATGGTTTCATGTAGTTGAGTGGAAGATGATGATGGTTGATGTGGTGTGTTCAATGGTAAAGGTGTTGGTGTGTTAGCAATGAATGCAAGAGGATCATTCTTTTTAGCAAGTAATTCCGCCCTGACTTCATTTACCTCAGCTTGGTTCTGCTTTAAGAAGTTGTATAACTGATCATAGTTAACTTCATGCAAGTTCTTTGTTTAATAAACAAGGGTGACGTATCTTTCCCATTCTGGTTGTAACTCGTTTAGAAACTTGGTGTTGTTAGTAATGTCCTTTTGTGTGAGGTTGTGTTTGGATAAATCATGCATGATCTTACAAAACCCGTGATAGTACGACTCTATTGATTTACCAGCAATTGAAGTGAACTTGTGTAGTTCCTTGAGAAGTTGTGTTTCCATTTCCTGATTCCTGATGTCTGTCCCGTACATTAACCTCTTGACTCTTTCCCAGACTGCATGAGCACTTCCTTCGCTATCCACAGTTGCATATGTCATTTCAAGTAGTCCAAGAATGACGTTGAAACGCAAGATCATCAGCTACAATTTGTAGTTTGTCTTCCTCATGTACTCAGCCTCAGTCTGATCTCTGTAGAATGGTTGTACTTGGGGGGGGGGGGGTGCCATTAGGATCTCCAGGGTCGAGGACTTGTCATGGTTTAAAGAGTCCTTCCAAAATGGAATTGACAAGAAGTTTTCCGTTTGGTTTCCTCTTAAGATAGCGCATCATACGACTAGCCCACTGTGAGTATCCACCCTTTGACAGCATGGGAGGACGGTTTTCAGCACCAGCTGCATGAATATCTTGCGGAGTTGCCATTGATGTATGATAAAGTTGATCTTGGATCGGTTTAACGATGTAGGAGTTGTGTTTGGTGAAAGAGAAGTTCTGTTGTTGTAGTGAAATTTTGCTGAAAACGGAGTTACGGTTCAAAAGTTATGGCCGTTTGAAGTTTTGTTTGTCGTAAAAAGTCAACTTTGAAGGTTCAATTGCGATAACACTATTCACTTTGGTCCAATTTTGATAACTTTGACTGGGTTGCAATTTTGATAACTTTGAATAGTCCAATTTTGATAAGTTCAATTACGATAACAACAATTTCGATAAACAATTGGAATTTCGATAAACCCTTGCAATTTCGATAAACCCTTGGCAATTTCAAAAACCACAATTTTGATAAACCCTTAGGCAATTGCGATAATATCTATCTAATTTGTACAAATTAGAAGATTTTGTCTTAGTCGAAGTATTCCACAAACTTATACAAGCAAGGGAATACTGAGTAAAATAATAGTAAAGTTGAGACCTTTAACGTTTATAATGAAATTTGAAGAAATTCGATAAGTAGCCAAAATGTTTTAAATCGATAAGAAACAAGTTGTTGAAATTTTTGATGCGATTTTTTTCCCAAAACTCACTAATAAATACTAGAACAATAAGAAAGACAAATGATAAGGATTTATTTGATACGCTTTTAGGGGTCATTTAAACCTGACTCCTCCCAAACTAACCAGTCAACCAGGTGTGGTCAACAGATCAAACCTGAGAGAAAGTGCAAGATATAATATCCGTGGAAGTACAGGGAAATCCGTGGGTCGTTAAGTACCAACGAGATTGAAATTGTGCTTTTGGAAACGTTTATGGGAATCAGTGATTAGGGAACAATAACAGATAAAGATTTGGATTGATTTACACTACTGATTGTTTGGTATTAAGATAATGAAACAGTATTAACAATTACAGAATTATAGATATAATCAAACGTAAACAATTTAAAAATAAAAAACGTCTAAAGACAGGAAAAGGGTGAGTTTTGAACAATTTACAACTACAGGGGGTGAAAATGAAACTTTTGCAAACTTAATATTAAAAGAAAATTAAATTAAAAAGAAAATTATTTTTTTGATTATTTTATTATTTATTATTAATTAAAACTAATTTAAACTATTTAATAATTAATAAAACTAATTTATAACTAATTTAAATTTAAGAAAAATACTAAAATGACTTAGAAAAATATGATTTTTTTAAAACTAATTAACCATCACAGGAATCCTAAAAAATTATAAAAAGTTTATAAAACTTATTTTTAAACTATTTTACTAATTATTTACTTATTTATGAATTAAAAACTAATTAAACTAAATTAATTAAAAAAAAAAGAAAATGAACAGAAATTATGATAAATTTCCTAAAATTATTCTATGATATATAAAACCTAGGAAAAATATAAAAAAATACTGTTGTTAAATAAAAATTAATAAAACTATTTAATTAACTAATATTACTTAATTATTATTTAATCTAATATTAATTATAATAAATACTAAATGAAAAGAGAAAAATTTTGAAAAATTACTAAAAATACTACAAGTGAACAGGAACTTATGAAAATTATAAAAATGGAAAATGCTTTTTGAAAAAGCAGAAAAATATGCCAAATGGCTTAAATAGAAGCTATCACTTTTTTTAATTTTAGTTTTCTGGAATTTTCTTTTACAAACTTATTTTTATACTAAAAATAAAAAACTTTTGTGAAGGAAATTTGATTGGAAATGAAAAATAAGCACTATGGAGGTCAAAGTGCTTAACAGGTTATATATTGTAGCTTATTAGGACTTAATGAAACTTGAAAAAGCTACCACAAGGATGTCACAAGGATAAATAAGCTACAATAATGTTACATGAACTTGAAATAAGCAAAAGAGAACAGATGAGCACTGGTAATAAGCTAGAATAAGCAAATAAGCAATTGGACCAAATCTGAGTGCACAACAGGCCAAAAGGGCCAACTAGCAGGGCTTGTGGGGCCCACAAGGGAGATTGGAAGCCCAAAGTGAGACTTGTTCCTAAAAGCCACCCAGAAGAGCTTTCTAATAAGCCAAGATCCAGGCCATGGGTCCCACTAATAAGCACTAGGGGAGGGCATGAAGTTGGGCTTGTTATGCTGAGTACTAAGTATACACTCAGGAAATGGACAACCTAAAAGCTGCTTGCAGTCCTACTAAATAAACTCTAAACCTGAAAATAAGCCCTAATCCTTGTAGAAGGGCTTATTGGCTTTCCAAGAAGCCAATAACCAAAAGGTGGGACCCACTAATGAATAATCTATGGCTTGTAGAAAACTGGTAAAAGTCCTAGTGCCCTGGTGTAGGGCATGACTTTGCCCTGCAGGCTGATTTGAGCAATCAAATAAGCAAGAAATAAAATTCCTAAAAATAAGCTGTGGTTGGGATTCAAAAGCTAAGCTGCGGGACTATAACATGTAAAAAGATCATGGTCTAGCTCTAAACACAAAAATCACAAAAATTCCTAGAAGATTGGGAATTCTGCCTAACTAAGCTAATTTGACTTTTTTTGATTTTAAACCTACTTTGACTTTTGTGAAGTTTGATTGATCTGAGATGACTGAAAAGGATGTAACAAACTAAAACAAAGCTAAATTACTCTAAAACTACAACTTGTGCAATGATATGAGGGTTTATGGATCTTAAATCTTTCACAGTAAACTGTAAATGAAGTTGCTAGGTTGATTTTTGAGGAGCTGAGTTTGTAGCTTTCCCAAAGTATACATAAGGACCTTTCTTGCCAAGCTGAGTAACCCAAAGACCATTTTTGCAATTTTCCATATCCAGGGGTATTTTCTGCCAATCTTTCAAACTAGAGGGACTAGTTCTGCCAAAACTTCAAAATTGAACTCCAAGGGCCAGAGTTGTCATTTTTGGATTCTTTGAGGACTGAAAGTCCAGGGACTGATTCTGCTAACTGTGAAACTTCAGGGACCAAAATTGTAAAATTTTGAAACTTTTCACCCAAGGAATTATTTTGACAACTTTTGAATTCCAAAGGACTTGGGTTGACTTTTCTTCCAAAATAAATGCTCAGGGACTGATTTTGACAAGTTTTAAAAGTTGAGGGACTGAAACTGCCAATTATACAAAATTTGTTCGTTTTTCATCTATTTTCAATCATTTTGCATCTGAAACATATAAAACACAATACTGGGATATTTTCTGTATTTTGATGCATTTCTGAGTGTTTTTGAATGTTTTTGCAGTTCAGATAAGACAAAAATGAAGAGTATTTACACACTCATCAAAGCCCTAAATCGTGTTTTTATTGTAACACCCGTATCCCAGATACAAATAGGCCCCACCCTAGATGAAATGGTCTAAGGGCCTTACGTGATTGGTTAGTCAACGAATGTTGCGTAATGGTCAAACCCGTTAGTCAATCTTGTGGTCAAAGAATGTGTTATAAGGTTATGAAAGTATTATGTGGCACAAATAGAAGGAAATAGACTTTAAGGGCTTGACTTGTTATATGCTTAATGTGTTATAAGTTTTTTGTGGCCAAAGTAATAGAAAAGAGACTTAAGGGGCGATTCTTGCCATTAGCCCAAACAAGTGCAAGTAAATATCTAGGATGTGGAGGATTCTAGCATTTTCCATATTATCCTAGGGGTGTTTGAGGTCCGGTTTTGGTAAATGAAAAAGAGAGGGAAAAGTGAGATGATGGCTCAAGAAGAAAAAGAAGATGATGAAGATGTATTGTCCATAGTCCTTCCTAGTTATGATCCCCACAAGTAAGTAAATCTAATCTTGAGTTTATAATGATTATTGTGGTAAAGGGTTAATGGGTTAAGTAGGTTTTCATCATATGATCTTGATATGATCATATGATGATATAGAGATGATGTTGGGTAAGTTTAGATGGGTTTAATAACCCTTGATCATGATATGTTGTGTTAATAAGTCTTGATGATGATGGCTAGGAAGTATGATGATGATGATGATGATGATGAGGTGGATGATGATGCTTTTATATGCTTAGCTTGGAGCTAAGGTAAGTAAAATGATGATAGCATGGTATTATATGGACTACTAACATGTTTGTGTTATGTATGTTATAGAGATTATGTGCTAAGTATCAAGTGGCCATAGATAGGCTTATGTGATGTAATGAATGTGAGCTAAGTGATAACATGGTGTTATGTGTTTAAGTGGGGCTAGAAGTAGTAAGCTTGTAAAGTAAGTGTTATGATGTATATGATGCATATATGTTTGTTGTGAAGTATAATGGTATTTTATGATCATTTTACTTACTAAGCGAAAGCTTATGGCTTAGTTGTCTAACCTTTTTGTAGGTTCTTGTGATTGTGGATGACGTGAAATATGGAGTATGGTTGGACATGTGAAGTAGAAGGTATGGTAAGATAGTAGGAGCTAGGTAGTATACCGAGCTCAAGTATCATGTTTGTACCCCCGTGAGTCATTAATGTTATGTAAAGTATGGTCAAGTGTCAAGTGTATAATTTGGTGGTCAATGGACAAGTTATAGTATAGTTCATGTGTTTACGGTAAAGTAAAAGGGGCATTTGGCATAACGTGTAATTGTACCCATTTTGGGATGTGAACGGGTCAATGGTCATGAATCAAAGTTGTCATGGTTTTTAATGTTAAATGAGTGTTTGGTTTACGGTTATAGTGTTAATTTTATGGTTAAAGGTGATATGGTTAAGTGTAGTATGCAAATGGGTCAAAATGGGTGTTTCCACCCGTTGCTTTGTAAAGCACATTTTTGCGGGTCATTATGACTAAGTTTATGCATATATTTGAAGTTTATAATGTTCTAATGATTTCTGGAAGCTTTGGTGTTATGTCATGTTATAAAAGTCGTTTTTCCGGAAAAT
This sequence comes from Artemisia argyi, assembly GCA_030686995.1. Taxonomy (NCBI): domain Eukaryota; kingdom Viridiplantae; phylum Streptophyta; class Magnoliopsida; order Asterales; family Asteraceae; genus Artemisia; species Artemisia argyi. The sequence goes on from CM060701.1 coordinate 55,569,085, forward strand.
TGGTCAATAGTGCACTAAAGGGTCATGCAGTAAAAGGAGTGTTTGGGACAAGGTCCGTTTTAACCCATTTTGGGTCTAACGGGTCAAGAATTTTGGGAAACAAGGTATAATGTATATTTTAAGTTAAATATGGATTACATGTGTTTAGATATAGGTCCAAAGTGTTGATTTAGTGTTTAAAGGTGTTACGGGTCAATAGTGCACTTTATGGTCCCTTAGTGCACAAGAGGTGTTTGGCAGTTTTCTTTATTTTGTAGAAAATCAACCGTGACTTGTTAGAAGTTGTGTCACCTATCGTTTTAAAGGTATTTTAGTCTAGTTTCATCTAAAAATGGTTCCAAGGTCTATACGTTAACAAATTTTAGTCAATGGTCAAAGGAAAGATGGAATGTACGTAAAGTCAAGCGTTTCAGCGTAAAAAGTTCTAACTTTTGGTCAAAGTGTTCACGGGGTGTTACAACTTGGTATCAGAGCTTCGGTTTAAGTGAATTAGGTTTTCACTTTAGGTTTCCTAGTCTTAAACCACTCGTAGAAACGTTGAACGTAAGTATAAGAAATGTAGAAGATAAATGTTAAGTTAGAAAAAGGAATGTGTGCTATGTTATATGTACATAAGTTGTTGATTATGATTAATGTGTTTTATTAGGAGTAGTGTGTATGTGATATGAGTCCGTGGAGGACTTGAAATGTTTAGATGAATAGTTGGTCGTGCACATTGTTTGGTGCCGGTGATTATATTGAGATTGTATGAATGTATGCTAGAGTAACGGTAATGGAATGCGAGTAGGAATGATAAGTGGTATTAGAGATGGGCTAGCAAGTGAATTAAGTAATGACGATTTAAGTGTGACCCTTAATGATATTAAGCGTGCTAAGGTATAATGCGCAAAGATAAGATAGGATTGGAACACTAATTATTAAATGTTTATTGACATAAGGTTAAAGAATGAGGTTAAGGAATGATGAGATGAAAGGATGTATGAACTGTAAGGTATTATTGACCAACATATGGTCTCACTATATTTAGTGGCTAATGAATGACGTTAAGGTGGTATAGAGACGGGTTAATGGTAAGGTATGGTATATGAAGTTGAGACTTGGTGTATGTACTTGAATGTGTAATAATGATAACGATGTTATGGTGTGTAGTAATGAAAGTAGTAATGACTTCGACGTATTGATTAAAAAGCGTCCTATAGTATTATGAAAACTAAGGAATGAGATTGAAGTATGAGATTATGTGAAGAGGAATGAGATTGAAGTATGAGATTATGTGAAGAGGAAAAATAAAAGATGTAGTTAAATGCTAATAACTGAAATGAGGTAAACATGTATAAAGTTAAGATAATGACTCGAAATTATTATTATCACGGCTAATGTACCCCATTTGCGGTGACTATTAAAATGAAAGTAAAACATGTTTAAGATGTGTAGCTAAGCATGATGGAATTTGTTAATGTCTAAAAGGAACAAGAAAATGAATGATGCTAATGAATGTGTATTAAATCAACCTGTGTAAGGCTTAAATGTGGGAATAGTTGGGTAGACTAAAGAGTAAGTAATAATGTGAAAATGATTAATTTGGGTTAAGAAAGAAGGTTGTAATGAAAAGTGCAAACACATAGAGAATGTGTTAATATATATTAACCAGGTTTCGTATAACCTATGATACTTGCTTAAACTAAATAAATATATGGGATAATGTGTGTGCTACAATGTTAATGACTTGGATCCTTGATTGAAATGTGAAAGGTTAAAGATGGTATCCTTCGGGATGACCGAGTTAATGATGATGAACGATGGTATCCTTCGGGATGACCTAGCTAATGAATGTTAAAGGATCCTTCGGGATGTATAAAAGATCCTTCGGGATAAAAAGTATTGCCTTCATCGGCAAAGGGTTGCCTATATCCTTGGCATGTAAAAATAACCCCAAAGTGAATGTGGTAATGGTACGGATCCAAGTCTAAAAAGTTAAAAGGTAACGTAAATAATAAAAAGAACGAAAAGATTTAAAAGCTAAATGTGAAACGGGTATTACGAGTGTTATGTCGGAAGTGTATAAGCAGGATGGTTTATGGTTTCTTTATTTAAATGAATTGGGACGCCTTTTCATTTGAATAAAGAAGTTGTGAATCACCGAACCTTGAGTTTGTACTTCTTTATTTACATCGTTTGGGACGCCTCTCTATGTAAATAAGAAAGTATGAATGAGTGGGCTTATGTGTTCCCGGCATGGCATGAGTAGGGTAAAAGGGTAGAAATGGGAGTCTAGGAATGGTTAGAAGTCGTAAGGAACTAAGATAGGTGGATAGAGTAAGAGTTAGACTTTTGACATGAAGTAAGAGTCGTTGTGTAAAGCCTAGAGTTTAGGTATTAAAGTATAAGTTGAAATGATTAAAGTTTTAAAAGATATAATTGTTTGCAATGCGAAATAATGATAAAGTGAAGTAATGAATGGTAAAAAATGCTAATGTGGGTTAACGAGCTATGAAGGCATGGGATAAGAAGTAAAAGCAAACATAACGTGTAGTAAAATGCTATCGGAATAGTAAAAAGGGTTACGGTAAGTAGAAAGTTAATAAATAATTTACTTATTAAAGTTAAGATGGTACGAAATGTTCAAGTGCCACATAGTCCTTGACGGGAAAGTTAGAATGGAACGAGTTATTAGGTTATCTGATAGACGTAGAAAGGGTTTAATGGTATACATTAGTGGCAAGGATTGTGTCTTAAATGACAAAATGGTTAAAAGAGAAATGAAGAATTAGAAGAGTTAAGCATGAAATGAAATAAGTTAAGGGTATGAAGTGCTTGTAGAAGGCGTTGAATTGCAAGATCACTTAGATCGTTGCAACAAAAAAGGGATGAAGAACGGAAAGTGCTAATAACGGGAGTAAGATGGGACTAAGTTTTGGTTAGTATAGACAAGAGATTTGGGGGACGAAATCTAAATAAGGGGGATAGAATTGTAACACCCGTATCCCGGATACAAATAGGCCCCACCCTAGATGAAATGGTCTAAGGGCCTTACGTGATTGGTTAGTCAACGAATGTTGCGTAATGGTCAAACCTGTTAATCAATCTTGTGGTCAAAGAATGTGTTATAAGGTTATGAAAGTATTATGTGGCACAAGTAGAAGGAAATAGACTTTAAGGGCTTGACTTGTTATATGCTAAATGTGTTATAAGTTGTTTGTGGCCAAAGTAATAGAAAAGAGACATAAGGGGCGATTCTTGCCATTAGCCCAAACATGTGCAAGTAAATATCTAGGATATGGAGGATTCTAGCATTTTCCATATTATCCTAGGGGTGTTTGAGGTCCGGTTTTGGTAAATGAAAAAGAGAGGGAAAAGTGAGATGATGGCTCAAGAAGAAAAAGAAGATGATGAAGATGTATTGTCCATAGTCCTTCCTAGTTATGATCCCCACAAGTAAGTAACTCTAATCTTGAGTTTATAATGATTATTGTGGTAAAGGGTTAATGGGTTAAGTGGGTTTTCATCATATGATCTTGATATGATCATATGATGATATAGAGATGATGTTGGGTAAGTTTAGATGGGTTTAATAACCCTTGATCATGATATGTTGTGTTAATAAGTCTTGATGATGATGGCTAGGAAGTATGATGATGATAATGATGATGATGATGATGATGATGAGGTGGATGATGATGCTTTTATATGCTTAGCTTGGAGCTAAGGTAAGTAAAATGATGATGACATGGTATTATATGGACTACTAACATGTTTGTGTTATGTATGTTATAGAGATTATGTGCTAAGTATCAAGTGGCCATAGATAGGCTTATGTGATGTAATGAATGTGAGCTAAGTGATAACATGGTGTTATGTGTTTAAGTGGGACTTGAAGTAGTAAGCTTGTAAAGTAAGTGTTATGATGTATATGATGCTTATATGTTTGTTGTGAAGTATAATGGTATGTTATGATCGTTTTACTTACTAAGCGAAAGCTTATGGTTTAGTTGTCTAACCTTTTTGTAGGTTCTTGTGATTGTGGATGACGTGTAATATGGAGTAAGGTTGGACATGTGAAGTAGAAGGTATGGTAAGATAGTAGGTGCTAGGTAGTATACCGAGCTCAAGTGTCATGTTTGAACCCCCGTGAGTCATTAATGTTATGTAAAGTATGGTCAAGTGTATAATTTGGTGGTCAATGGACAAGTTATAGTATAGTTCATGTGTTTACGGTCAAGTAAAAGGGGCGTTTGGCATAACATATAATTGTACCCATTTTGGGATGTGAACGGGTCAATGGTCATGGATCAAAGTTTTCATGGTTTTTAATGTTAAATGAGTGTTTGGTTTACGGTTAAAGTGTTAATTTTATGGTTAAAGGTGATATGGTTAAGTGTAGTATGTAAATGGGTCAAAATGGGTGTTTCCACCCGTTACTTTGTAAAGCACATTTTTGCGGGTCATTATGACCAAGTTTATGCATATATTTGAAGTTTATAATGTTCTAATGATTTCTGGAAGTTTTGGTGTTATGTCATGTTATAAAAGTCGTTTTTCCGAAAAATTGGTCAATAGTGCACCAAAGGGTCATGCAGTAAAAGGAGTGTTTGGGACAAGGTCCATTTTAATCCATTTTGGGTCTAACGGGTCAAGAATTTTGGGAAACAAGGTATAATATATATTTTAAGTTAAATATGGATTACATGTGTTTAGATATAGGTCCAAAGTGTTGAATTAGTGTTTAAAGGTGTTACGGGTCTATAGTGCACTTTAGGGTCCCTTAGTGCACAAGAGGTGTTTGGCAGTTTTCTTTATTTTGTAGAAAATCAACCGTGACTTGTTAGAAGTCGTGTTACCTTTCGTTTTAAAGGTATTTAAGTCTAGTTTCATCTAAAAATGGTTCCAAGGTCTATACGTTAACAAATTTTAGTCAATGGTCAAAGGAAAGATGGAATGTACGTAAAGTCAAGCGTTTCCGCGTAAAAAGTTCTAACTTTTGGTCAAAGCATTCACGGGGTGTTACATTTATGGTCAAATATTACCTTAAATCGTTTCTTTTGTCATTTAGATACTTAGGACATGAATTTTGGAAAATGGAGCATTTTGGAGCTTTTTGGACGTTTTTATTCTCAAGAATGATGAAAACAAGAAAACCAAGAAAGGTAACACCAGACGGTGTCAGGCTTTGGAGCTGACGCCGTCGCCCTTTGAAGAGATGCGATGGAATTTTACACTATACGCCCCAAAAAAGAAGTTGGAAGTTATAACGGGACGGCGTCAGGTGCAAATGAGGCGAGGCCGCCTGGCTTTACACTTACACGAGGCAACCCAGAACTATTACAAAGGGACGGTGTCAGAAGGTCTCTTGGGCGATACGAAACCCTAAAAGAGGCGACCTGACGACGTCAGGAATTATAACCCGATGCCATCAGCCTTGTAAATCAATATATAGTTTTGGATTTTTTTCATTCATTAGTGCGTAACTTTTAGAGGAGAAACCTTAGTCCAAGTTTTGCAGTAATTTTAGGGTTACAAACCCTCTTTTCTTCCATGTTCAATTAAAGATAAGTTCTCCCTTTAATCATTTAATATATCTATGTGTTATTTGATTAATTGTTTGTCTTTTCTTTACTTTAACATGCTAGCTTAGATTTCCTTGTGCTTTCTTAGATCTAATGAAACCTAGTTATTGATTATCGATTGTTGGTTTGTTATTGATTGTTTGGTTGATTGACTAGCGTTAGGCTTAAGAAAACTGGCTAATCTCCTATACAGTAACAAGCTTAAACGTCTTATGAAACGTAATCGGATGTGTACTACGGTTTTATTGGTTGTATTTAATGCATGAGTGACTATTAATGAGGCTATGTTAAGATACTAAATGTGTCGATATAAGAAGAGACAGAAACTCATAGGGTTGGGGAAGGCTGTGCACGCCCCCACGAATGGTATTAAGGAATACAATCCTTCATCCAAACAATCGTGACAAATCAATAAATCAATAGGAGATAACTAGGGAGTAGTGAAATATAAGTAAACACATTTTTCTCTTATAAGTAGTTCACCACTTTTATTTTCTTGTTATTTATTTTTGTTTTGTTTATTAGTAGCTTTTGGGTTAGTTGACTAGCAACTAATTCCACCCACTCTTCCAAAACCCGAGATTTTACCTGCTTTCATAAAAATTTAAAAATACAAAAAGAATCATCCCTCACCTTTAGACCTAGTTAATGTAGTTTTCAATCCTAATGACACTATTCCCCTAGAGAACGATCAATCCCTCGGTACTTGCCACTCACTATACTTCACCGGTCAGGTACACTGCCTGGAGCATTGCAAGCTTCTCAAGATCCCTTGAGAAGTAAAACTTTTGAGAGTTTTGTAATCCCGCATCAACAAAAACTTTCAACTAAGAAACATAAACATCAAAGCTTTTTGTAGAAAAGCTAACATGCTTATATAGATAAACGAAACTTTTGCAAAGCTTTAACCAAAAAATGAAATACAAACACTCCTACCTCATTGTTAGGTGATTGATGCCACTTGGAGGACCTTATATTAATCAACCTTATCAAAATATCAAGCTTATGTTATGATGACAACAAGATATGTATGTGAACTTAGAGATAGAAAGTAGAGAGAAGGAAGAGAGAATCTTATTAAGAAAACACACACATTACACCTTGAAGCACACCTTACGAATGAGGCTTTGATGTGCTTTTATACTTGGAATGATACGCCATTATGGGCCTTTCCATGGGCTTTGTTTGAGTCATGGATTGGACTTGGATTACAACTTGGATATAAGGAGTAGCTTACAATAACTAATAACCTATTAGATTTTTCCAATCCATGATCCCATTAACTATTCTATTTTAACACGTACAAGGTTCCTAATGATATAGAATTACCATCACTTCTTTAATTCTAACAAGAAACAATCAAAAGGTAATTTAGGTGAACACTCGCGAATGTTTCAATATCGTCACCTTCACTTTCATGCTCAGATTCACTATACTCGTGCCCTTTTAACCTATTAATCACAACAACATCTTTCCAATGCCCTATAATAGCCTATGCATGCTCCTTTCCTATGCTATTTCTTTCTTATTCCTTTATCTACATTTTTGTCCAAAGTTGCCCATTCATAATACCACGACTGATTGAGGCAAAAGCAGTCAACTAAAGTTAACCACGGATGTGGTCAATATAGTCAAACTCCTTAGGCTCAATGCTCCGTGGAATACAGTGTTTCCCCGGGTCGTTATGTCCCAACGAGTTGTGATGGTATAAAAACGGGTTTGTGATCGGGTGAATTTGAATCTGAAGTAACCAGATAATGATTTGGATTTGTTTTACACTACTGGAATGATTAGGAATAACAGTATTAACAATCACGGGAAACAGATGGGTATAAACGTAAAGTAAATTAAAATCAGACACGATTGCGTGCTGAGAAAAAGGTGAGTTTTAAGCAAATATAAACTACAGGGGGTGAAAATGAAACTTTTACAAACTTAATATTAAAATAAAATTTAATTAAAAAGAAAATTATTTTTTTGATTATTTTATTAATTTTTATTAATTAAAACTATTTAATTACTTATTACTAATATTTAACTTGTACTAAATATAATATAATATTAAATTAAAACTAAGAAAATGAAAATTTATTTTTAAAAATTCTAAAATAACTTAAAGATAATATAAAAACTCAAAAAAATATGTCTTTTTGTCTTTTTGTGATTATCTATTAATTAAATACTAATAATATTAATTAAACTATTTAAACTAATTTAAATTACTAATAATACTAAAAATGACTTAGAAATTTAAGAAATATTTTATAAAACTAATTAACCATCACAGGAATCCTAAAAAATTATAAAAAAACTTATAAAAATTATTTTTAGACTATTTTACTAATTATTTACTTGTTTATTAATTAATATCTAATTTAACTAAATTAATTAAGAAAATTAGAAAATGAACAGTAAAAATTCTAGAAAAAATTCTAAAATTATTTTATAACATATAAAAGCTATGAAAAATATAAAAAATAGGTAGTGCTTAATAAAAACTAATTATGCTATTTAATACTAAAATATTAATTAATAATTAATAAAACTAATATTAAATCTAGTCAATACTAAATGACAATATAAAATTCTGGAAAAATTACTAAAAATACTTTAATTTAAAATAAAATTAAGAAAAATATAAAAATGCAAATTACTTAATAAAATGCTAAAAAGGAAAATTAAAAAGATAATTAATATTAAATAGAAACGATCACTTAATTTTAAATTGGTTTTTTCTAGATTTTCTTTTGGAAATCAATTTTATACCTAAAAACTAAGAACTTTTGTGAAAACACTTTTTCCAAAGCATAAAATTAAGCAAAATGGACACAAAAAGGCTTAACAGTTTGACTTTTGTTGACTTTTGAAGGAAATGAACCTCTGTGGGGTCCACAGGGGTGGAAAATGGTTCAAATAACTTATTTGGATTGGTATAAGCTAGAAACAACAAAACACACCATTGAATAAGCCAATAAGCACATAAAAATAACCACTTGCCACTTAGTTCAACACAGAAAATGGGACAGACAACAAGGGGGTTCTAGGTGGGTCCCAGGGGTGTTGAGCTCAAAAACTTAGATGTAATGGAGAGAGGGCAAGCTAGGGAACACAATGGAACCAAGAACCACCACTCGGGCCCACTGAGGTGGCCAGGGGGAGGCTCCAAAGTGGTGGAGCTAGTGACTGTGGTGGTGGTGCAGGGGAGTACAGTCCCCATGCAGCTGTGTTTGGGCAAGTGTGGGCCCCACTATAAAAATGGCAAAAATATAATGACAAAGGGATTTCAAAGTTGAGGTGGGGGACTGCAATTTGTGAAAGTTTCAAGGTCTAATATCAAATACAAAAATCAAAATAATTCTTGGGATTTTTGCTTTTTTCCTGATATATGCAACTTTGACTTATTATGAAATCTACTCTAGTTGACTTTGGTGAATTTTTAAAGGTCCTAATCTACTGAATATGTAATAATAGGCTTATAAGAAACTAAAACAAGTTATTTTAACTACTGATGAAATGATTAGAGGGATTTGGGTACTTAAAACACCAACAGTTAAGGAATTAGTGGGGTGACAAGCTAATTTTGACTTTTTGGTTAACAAGCACCTGGTTTCAAGTTATATCTAGCCTACATTAGCCTATTGTACCCTGCTCAAGCCAAAACAATAACAAGGCAACAACAAGTACACAGGGAACAACTTAGATCCAAACACTCCCTTAAGCAACAGTCTATTTTGATTTTTCAAATGGAACAAGTGAGTTTGATCAAAGCTTATGAACATGAGGCAAGAACTAAGTTAGAAAACATCTAAAAAGTAAAACTCAGTACCAAACAAGCAGCTAAAAGTACTTATACAGTTAAAAGTAAAAAAATGGATAAAGACTCACAATGTGCATCCAAGCAAAATCCTGAGAACCATGGCCACAATCACTTCCTAAAGCCTCCCCTGAGGCAACTAACAACCATGACCATCATTAATCCACCATGCTCCACTGTTCATCCTTCATCTTCATTGATTTTTTTTTTTTTTTTTTTTTTTTTTTTTTTTTGATTTTATTTGAGTTAAACTAATTTAAACGATTTAAAAGCTTTGTAAACTATCATAAACTTATAAATAAGCTTAAATGAGGTTAATGGAACTCTGAAACAAATTTTAACAAGATTTAAGTGAGTATGTTAAATTCACTAAAAATTGCCAAAACGGAATTATAACAAGTAAACTTGAATTTTAATTGCAATAAGAGTTAAATTACATTGCAGATACTGATTACAACATTTGTAAGTTCAAAATTACACTAAGGATGGAAATTTAATACATACGACAATAAAAACTACACTACACTGAGCTACTCTAATATATTTCCTTCTGGTCTTCCTTCCCCTTTTGTAATTGATGAATTTAGTTGTGTGGGTCCCAAGGGTCAAATCCCAGCAAAGATATGAGCCATTGGATCATTTATAAGCAATCTTGGCCTTTAATTCAATTTGGCGGAAAAATTGGATTTTACCAATTGGGTCTGTTGCGTGTAGCCATAGGGGGGTGATGATTAGATAGCCTGCAGTAACCTTGTTATTGGATGAGAGGGGTGGTGGAGAGAGTAGCTTGGGCGGCAGAGGTGATGGCAGGGTGTGGGTGTTGCAGGTTATCCAAGTGGGAGGGAAGGGACAGGTCAATGCTTAGTTTGACCGTTCTAAATAATAAAGGGGTAGTTTGGGCCTGAGGTTCTTAGTCTTGGAATTTTGGTGGATCAGGGAAAGGTTTGCTGGATCATGGTTGTGTTTGGATTGGATTATTGGTTATAATAACACATGGGTCCATTTGGTGTAGGATTTATTACAAGGACCAAATATGTAAATTCTGCAAAGATGAGGGACTGATCTTGTAATTTCTCCAAAGATGCCATATGGATCAAAATTGTAATATTTGAATAACCCAAGGACCAAAGTTATATTTTCTAAATTTTAAAACTCCATGGGCCATTTTTGCCATTTTTGAAACTTCAAGGACTAATTTTGACATTTGTTGAAAAGTTTTATTCAAGGACCAATTTTGAAAACTTAGAATAACACAGGGACCTTGAATGATAATTTTCCATATTTTTAATACCAGGGACTATTTTTGCCAATTTATGAAAGTTGGGGGACTGAAACTGCCAATTATGCAAACTTTGTTCATTTTTCATCTGTTTTTACTCATTTTGCATCTGAAACATATAAAACACAATATTTGGAATATTTTCAGTATTTTGATGCATTTCTGAGTGTTTTTAAATATTTTTGCACTTCAGATTGACCAAAAATGACGAGTATTTACACACTCATCAATCCCCCACACTAAACTATTGCTAGTCCCTAGCAATACAAAATCCATGAACAACCCGTTTTGAAAATTTAATTGATTTGATATCTCTTTACCAAAAGCCATTACTTCTGGAGTAGCCAAATGTTTCAGTTCAAGTAAGAACTATGGCACACTGATAACCATATGATTTTGAGCAAATCATCAGCTGTCAACGGATTTGATTTGTCTTTACCAAAAGCCGTTTGCTTCTGGACTAGCCAACTCTTGATGTAAATATCATCTTGGTGAGCTGATTACCAATTATGGTTTTCCACTGCCTTTACCACAAGCCATAACCTTGCGGGCTAGCCAACTCTTTACTTTTTAGGATATGGTGAGTTGAGTACCATAAAATTTTGGAGATATTGTCAGCCATCAATGGATTTGATATATCTTTACCAAGAGCCGTTTGCTCTTGGATTAGCCAGTCCTTTTGTGGTTTAGACATGGTGGACTGATAACCATAAAATTTTTGAAATAAAGTGAAAAAAACTTTAAAATTTTGGCAAAAAACGGGGGTACTAGAAGGTATAATGTGATTAAATTCGCTAGAATCCCCCCCCCCACCACACTTAGAATTGAATATTGTCCTCAATATTCATAGTCCCGGATATTATGCCAACTCTTTGAACGTAAAAAGGCAGCATTACAAGCTAAATGTGGAAACACCATTTTTTCACTTTATTTCTATACATACACATTATTATTATTATTATTATTATTATTATTATTATTATTATTATTATTATTATTATTATTATTATTATTATTATTATTATTATTATTATTATTATTATTATTATTATTATTATTATTATTATTATTATTATTATTATTATTATTATTATTATTATTATTGTAATGACCAAGAAACACCTTCAGGAGGTCGGGGATGCTCGAAATAAAGAATAGACATGGTATTATTAGATTAAAAGAATGGGGAAGGTGTGTGTGTTTTCTAGAGAGAGAAAGAAGGAAACCACACACACCTAGAGAATACAAAGAGACATCCACCCTCCTAGTTGGGACTAGGAGGGGTATTTATACAAGAATACAAGGTAATCTATACACTAATGGCAAGACTAGTCCTTGTAGTTAAAGACTAATGCAATTCCCGAATATAACAAAAATTTAAGGCTAACAATCTCTCCCCAAAGTGAAGTTATATGGGAATTGCTTACAATGTTCCCTATAAGTAAAATTAAATACAAAGCATAAGCGCAGCAGCTCTGAGAGTGGTCTTCAAACTTCATTCTTTCATTCAGCTTCCTGAATCTTCTCAGCTGCCATCTTTTTACTTGCAGAAGAACAATGTGAGCAAATCTAATTAGGGATTAATTCTGGCTTTACACTCTCCCCTAATTAGTGCTCTCCCCCAAACTGACAACCATTCTGATGAATGCCCTGAAACTGAAGAAGTCTTTTGATAATTAACTGCAAACCGTCTTTAGTCTTCAAACACACAGCGGAAAATGTAGAACAGACTGTAGACTCGACCTTCTTCAAGATTGTCCATTCGGGGGAACTGAATATCAACATCTTCATCTCACCAAATGCATTCCAGTTATCTTGCATAAAGCAAATCAGCCCATAACGTACACATGAAATGATAACACCAAAGTAACAAGTTGAAACACCGATCATCTTGAATTTGATGCCCGAAATTGGTGAAGGTGGATAAGTGAAATTGGTGAAGGTGGATAAGGTAGAAGTACGTAGAAAAAGTTGAGAGGATAAGGATATAGAATCAACCAATCTCCGACACAAACCATTTCATAAATCATTAAGCCCGATCTCGTGAACTTGTTGTGCGTCCTCGATGTACACATTTCTCTCCCCTGATGATTGCGATCTCATCGGAATCAGCATGACATTGTGTACTTGAAGTATTAACTAAAAGCACTTTATCATTAATCACATAAGCCCGTGAGAAGATGTCGATAATCCCAATCTACTAACAATACCATTTGAAACTGTCTTACTCTTTATCAACCTCTGAATCAACAACGGCTCTCTGTAGTAGCCCCATATGAAGATAACCTGATATGATGAACTTGAGAATGAAGTAAAATCCCCCAGACTTGTGACTTAAGCTTGTACTATCCTGTGACTAAGAACGGTGTACCTTATACCCCTAAAGAAGTGTAATAAGCACAATCCATCTTGACATATCCTCAACTATGTGAGACACTGAGCACTACAACGTAACTCCTTAAAGTGATAGCTACTCTGTGGGTATAGAGAGAAAGAATCACAGAAGTAACTAGATATCCAAGTCTTCGTCACCATTAATATATGCCCAAACAAGTCATCTTCGCGGTAGTGAAGAAAGAAAGAAGATGAAATAAGTACACGCGCCCGTAAAATGTTACTTCAAACCCGAATAAATAATAACGAATTATCCCCATATCACAAAATCCGATACAAGCTGTTGTTATTTGATTGTGATTCTTGATCAGGATCGTTTAAACAAAAACGTGGTGTGTTTTTGGTGTGTGATATATTGGTATTTAGATAATGAGACATTAAAATGAATCATGTTCTATAAGATGTTTACCAATAATATCATGTGTTTTAGGTGAGGATGAAAGTTAGGTTTTAGGGTATATAGACATTAGGTTAATCGATGAGGTAAGGGTTTTGTTTATATAATAATCCTTTGATGTGTCCTTGCTCAAAAACCCATCTCGATACTCGATATCCTAAGTCAATTTTGGCAGAGTTTCGTTTAGATTAGTCCAAAAGAAATCCTTACTCGTTAAACGATAAGGTTGGAACAGCCTAACTCGGCAAAATTCAATACCAAACTCGGCAAAATTAGAAGAAAAAGAAACTTAACTCGGCAGGTTTTTCTAACTCGGCAAGTTTTATAACTCGGCAAGTTTTCCTAACTCGGCAAGTTTTCCTAACTCGGCAAGTTTTTCTAACTCGGCAAGTTTTCTCTAACTCGGCAAGTTTTCTCTAACTCGGCAAGTTTTTCTAACTCGGCAGATCCTAACTCGGCAGATCCTAACTCGGCAGATCCTAACTCGGCAAGATCCTAACTCGGCAAACTCGGAAAAATTTGGCCGAGTATCGACTTAGGAGTAAGCCACGAAAAACCTAACTCGATAAACGATTAGGTGAAACAGCCTAACTCGGCAAAACACCTAACTCGGCAAAACATAACTCGGAAAATTACCTAACTCGGCAAACCTTTGATGAACAGTACCAGATCCGTTTTATTCACCCAAAAACACGATTTTTCACCACAAAACACCACGATTCGCCCCCGGTTAGCTCTGATGGCTCTGATGCCAATTGTAATGACCAAGAAACACCTTCAGGAGGTCGGGGATGCTCGAAATAAAGAATAGACATGGTATTATTAGATTAAAAGAATGGGGAAGGTGTGTGTGTTTTCTAGAGAGAGAAAGAAGGAAACCACACACACCTAGAGAATACAAAGAGACATCCACCCTCCTAGTTGGGACTAGGAGGGGTATTTATACAAGAATACAAGGTAATCTATACACTAATGGCAAGACTAGTCCTTGTAGTTAAAGACTAATGCAATTCCCGAATATAACAAAACTTTAAGGCTAACAATTATTATTATTATTTCAACAGCAGGGGCAACACCCCCACATTTAGGGTGAAAACCCCGTATACATGCTACTGTTTTTGTTTATCGAGTCGCTAGCTTGACTCGACCCCGAATTCAATTGTCCTTGGGAAAGTATCATGTGGAAGAGACAATCTCCATCGAACTTTCATTCAAGATGTTTGGACAAACATTGAAGTACGTGAAAGTTCCACACCGATGAGACATACTGAGAGACCCTGGTTTTAAATAGTATAAACTATAAGCGGTGATATCGGGGTCAAAGATAATGTCTTCATTCCCGAAGGAGTGAAGAACAGGAGAGGTCACAGGATAGGTGAAGAAAAGGAAGAAAACCATGATGAAAATCATGACTAACTCGTCATCACCCATAGGAGAATCCATAATTTCTATATTATGAATCTCATCGTTTAAGCACACGTGATCAAGACATATCCCGGGTGTGTCATGATCAAGATGGAAGTTATCATACTCCGGTGGAGATATGATATGAGTGAGTTCACCGGAGAACTCCTCGGAATGAGAATCAATCAAAAGATGTAAATCAGTGAACTCATGTTCCAGTGTAGACTCATCACTATCCTCGTTCTGAGTATCAAAGATTGGATTATCAGAAATTAAAGTGAATTCAGAGTCGAATTCAAACAAAGGATTGGTGAGAGTAGTTTTGAATGCTTCGGAAACAAAGTGATCATTATTCTCAATTGGACTGTTGGGATCAGAACTGAGTGACGGATCATGATATAAGAGACTTTCAATCTCTCCTAGATCAGTTTTAAAGTCAAAGAGATCATCGTCACTTCCTGTTGGAAGTGAATTGATGTGAGTGAGTTCATTGGTGAACTCCTCAAGAAGATGATCAGCATCAGAA
Organism: Artemisia argyi; assembly: GCA_030686995.1. Taxonomy (NCBI): domain Eukaryota; kingdom Viridiplantae; phylum Streptophyta; class Magnoliopsida; order Asterales; family Asteraceae; genus Artemisia; species Artemisia argyi. The sequence continues at coordinate 55,584,463 of CM060701.1, forward strand.
TGTGGAATTGATGCCTCAACATACTCGATGTCTCCATAAGATGCACAATCTTCGCTACAATCGGAGAAAGTCTCAAATTGATCTTTTGGATACTCAAGAGGGGAAGGTAAATCACACATATGATCAAAAGTTCCCTGTGACTCTCCTGGGATTGGGATAAGGTTCTCAACACTAGACTTTATAAATTCGTCCGATTCCTTTTCAGGAACAGTGCTAATATGCTCGTCCCCCATGTTTAAAGAGTGAGTGGGAACTTCGGGTGTGATATCAACAGACTGAGGGAGTTGAGAAGGACTAGCAGTTATGGATTCTACAAGTTCCATTATTTCTACTGCTAGTGATTCAGTCATATTCTTTTCTCCCATTATTTCTACTGAAGCAGTTTCAACTAAAGTTGAATCAAAAGGTTTCTCAGATACCTTTGGGATTGGAACAAGGTCATTTATTTCCTCAAGAGGATTGACTTTGACTTCCTTGTCTCCTATTATCAAAATATCTGAAGGTTCCTTAGAGTTTTCTTCTTCAAATGGTTCATCCTCATCACTTTCGTCCTCAAGATAAAATGAGTCAACAGGAGGTTTTTGTTTCCTAAGAATCAGATCCTGAAGACAGTTTATTCCATTTTGAATGTTCTTGTTGAATTGAGTTTGAGCAATAATTATTTTCGTAATCAATTCAGCTCTAGCCAATTCGTCCTGAGGAAGTGGTTGAGGGTTTGTGTTGTGAAGGCTGGTAAAACCCAATTCATGATTGTTACAAGGAACCTGTTCATAGACAAACTGATTTCTAGTTTGACAATCAGAGCTGTAGTGAGGGCCTCCACAATACTCACAACAGTAAAACTGCTAGGTCTCATGGTGTGGAAGCTGATGGAATGAATTAGTCGTGCCATGGTAGGAATAGGGATTCTGGTTATAGACAGACCCGTTTCCTGGCTCTACCATGCCACAACTAGGGCAATTACCACCATTATAAGGACTACTACACCATCGACAAACAAGAAGGTGAGGATGAGACATAGAAAGAATCAAAGGATTTTAGAGGATGAGAAATGAAGAATTAAAAAGGTAGGAGGGTAAAGATGGATATTTTTTATAAACATTTTATAAAAATAAGAAAGAAAATCTTTTTGGGATTTTGTGTTCGTTGAAAACTAATTTTAAAATGTTTTCGGGAACCGTTTTATGAAAATATGAGCAACGATGGTAAATATACAATAAGGGCATATCCAGATTCACTAATCGGCAAACTGTTTAGAATACTGATGAGGCTGTTTTTAGGGGGTCATTTAAGCCCAAATTCGAATTTATTTGATCAAATATTGCCCTAAATCGTCCCTTTTGTGATTTTAGATACTTTTGGAGTGAATTCTAGAAAAGGAAGCATTTTGGACGTTTTTGGAGCATAAAAGTGAAGAAAACGGCAAAGTCTCAATTTTCCTTGCTGGGAACAATACCTGACGGCGTCACCAATTTCTACATGACGGCGTCAAGCGTAAAAACAAGAGGTGAAGTGGATAGAGTCCATGACGGTCCAGAAAGATTTTACACTAGGGCATGACGGCGTCACCATAGGCCGTCATGGTCCCTTTATACGTGACGGCCCAGAGGAAAACTACTCTTGACGGCGTCAGATCTGGATCTAGGCAATCCGATTTTATTATGGGCGGCGGGTTGACGGCGTCAGAACTTTCTTCTTGACGCCGTCACATTGGAAAATCTATATATAGTTTTGTAATTTTCATTCATTAAGATAGGACAATTTTAGGGACGACTTGGAGAAACCCTAGCACGATTTTATCAGTATTTTCAAGGGTTTTCACCCCTTGAAACCTTTCATGTTCAATTAAGATAAGTATCATTTCAATTCATTCAATATGTCTATGTGTTGTTTGAATATATCTTACGCTTGTCTTGATTTTAACATGCTAGGCTAGATCTCTTGTGTGTTTGCTTAGATGTAGTGAAACCTAGATGTTGATTATGGGTTGATTGCTTGTTTATAGATGTTACGGATGAATGATTTCGATGTTAGGCTTAAGAAAACTGGCAGACTTCCATAGTGTAACTTGCTTGAATGTCTTAAGAAGCATGAACCAATGCTTACTAGGTTTTTATGGTTGTATTTAATGCATGAGCGAATTCTAATGATCCCATGTTAGTAGCTTTTTGCAGGCTCGACATAGGAGTGAAGTAGGAGCTTATAGAGTTGGGGAAGTACGTATGCCACCCCACGATTGGTATTAAGAAATATAACCCGTCATCCACGCAATTGTAACAAACTATCAACCTGTAAAAGATATCTAGGGAGTAATGAAATCTAAGTAAACACAACTTTCCTATTTATTGTTCACACCACTAGTTTAATTAGCTTTATTTACATTTTTGTTATTTTATTTTGATTGCATCTTAGTTATTGGGTTAGTTGACTAGCAACTAATTCCGCCTACTCTTCCAAAACCCGAGATTTTAATTGCTTTTATAAAAATATAAAAAATACAAAAAGAATCATCCCTTACCTCTAGACCTAGTTTTTAGGCTTTCTAATTCCCCGGTACTTGTCACTATTCCTGAGTTGAACGATCAATCCCCCAGTACTTGTCACTATACTATACTACAACGATCAGGTACACTGCCTGGTGGGGGTTGTAAGCTTCTCGAGATCCCTCGAGAGGTAAAGCCTGGTGCAATTCCCAAGCATCAAGTTTTTGGCGCCGCAGCCCGGGGAATAGTTATTGTCTAGGTTAAAATTTCTTTTCATTAGGTCTATTTGCTAGATTCCTTTCCAGTAAGATTTTATTTTTATTTTTAGGTTTTCTTTAGTCTATCTATTTCTTCGTGTCTTTGTTCGTAACATTTACCATCCGACATCATGGAAGGTGGTAACATCTTTGAACCCATCAACCCACCACAACAAGACCACCCACAAAACCCACCACTAACAAACCAACCTCTTAGGCCCCGAACCTTAGGAGAGTATTCCCGGCCTAGCCACCAAGGCTATCGAAACACTATTGAGCTCACCCAAGGAGCCAATGTGTCTCCCTTGCGATCTGACACCATCCAGTTGGTGCAAAGCGGATGTGCATTCCATGGACTTTGTTCCAAAGATCCTAATCAACATCTCAAGGACTTCCTTAAAATCGTAGATTCTATAGACCTTGATGTTACAACTAAATAGTCGACCCGATTACGCCTATTCCAATTCTCTCTACGTGATCAAGCTAGTCAATGGCTTGAACGTTCACCTGCGGGATCCATCACCTCATGGGATGATCTCACCACTCGTTTCCTTGCTCAATTTTTCCCACCGGGGAAAACTGCGATGTTTAGAAAGGATATCTTGATGTTCCAACAACATCAGGGTGAAACTTTCTACGAAGCATGGGCTCATTTCAAGGGTCTACTCCAAAAAGTCCCTCATCATAGTATAAATCTTTGGTTATTAGTTCAAATCTTTTATGACCATGTCGACTATCACACCAAACGTACCATCGATCGAGCCGCCGGAGGTAGATTGCGTGATAGGAACGCCGAGGAATCTTGGACAATTATTGATGAACTTGCCGCCGATAATCAAGAATTATGGGAGTTTAATCACACTATAGAAGTGGTCATCAACGCAATCTCGATACCTGGAGGGACTAATCAATTCTCCGATGAACTCCTTTGCAAACTTGAGGCAACAGTTGACTATTTCGAGGAAAGGCAAAAGAGACCTTTAAGTCCTAGACGGGCTGCTGTCAATTCTATCTTGAAAATGACATCAATGCCGTTATCAGAGTCACCTTCTAGAGAGAATGTTGAGACCTTTCAAAATTATGCCCCATCTTATTCTCCTCCTGAGAAACTTAGCCCGGAATTTGAAGCTAGAATGAGAGAATATATGGCAACCCATTCTGAGCGGCTTGCTAGATTCGAGGAAGCAGTTTATAAACAAAAGGAGGAGATAAAAGAGAAAATGAATGAGATGATGAGCCTAGTGTAGGAGTATGCCAACCAGAAAACCCCTGAAAAGATGTTACTGAGGAAGGAAAGCGCCACCCCCACTACCCGGTTTGTTAATTCCATCACAATTGTCCACACGGATAATGAGAAAGTACAAACCCCTAGTGAACAAACCACAGAAGAACCGCCAAAATCCTAATCCTTAAGTTACTACCTGAAACATGATATAAACGAAAACACCATAACAAATTGGATAAAGGGTGACGGGCATAACCAATCCTCCAAACAGGGTTCAGAGAAGGAGGAAGAGGGAAAAGATGAGTATGATACAGGGGGACCGATATTTGAGAAACTACTGGTACAAAAGGTAGCTACTAAGGAGATGGCATGTGGGAACTTTGAGATACCAGCCAGCATCGGGAATTTGAAATGTCTAAACACTTTCGCCGACCATGGATCGGAAGTAAATCTTTTGCCCCTAACTATCTATACCCAACTAACGTCAAAAATGCTAGCCACCACTCGTGTTAGGCTATCCTTCGCTGGGCACTCTTATATGTACCCCTTGGGAATCGCAGAAGATGTGTTGGTCAATGTCGCAGGATTCATGTATCCCGTTGATTTCATGATCATCGATGATAAAGGAGGTGGATGCATGCCAATAATCCTTGGGGCACCATTCCTTACCACCACAAGAGCTGTCATTAGGTATGAAAATAGGAAAATTGAGCTTAAATCTGGAAAAAGAAAGATTAGCTTTCCCATGACCCCGCGATATAAGCAAGAAAGCTTGATGGGGAGAAACCTCAAAAACAACATTGACACATCGCCTATTCGTGTTCAGAAAAGATTCTTGCATGGGAAACAAGAATCAAAAGTTACAAAGAAATGAAACATGAAGGAAGCAAAAGCAAAAGCAACGAAGTTCATGTCGATTTTGAACATAGTCAACCAACGAGAAATCATGTACCATTCGCGAAAGGGGACCTAGTACTCTTAAGACACTTGGAGATAACAATACCTCCCGATAAACCGAGTCCCTAGTGGTATGGGCCTTTCACAATTGAAGGCATAAACCAAGATGGGATAGCTAACTTGAGCAGTAAAGGAGGAGGAGAGGTGACTGCAAGTATCGGTCGATTGAAACATGAGAGGATCGGTTGACTGTGATTACACACTATAGGTGTTGGACCTTTTAACATGTAATATGATATTTTGAGTGAATATGATTAAGTATGCGGAATCTACTTAACCACACTTAGAAGTTTATTGGAAATGGAACTGTGATGTTTGTGTTTATTTAACAAAGAACAATGAAAGTATTTCACCAAACGATTCAATATTATTCAGAATAATACGAGTGATCTTCACTATCACTAGGGTTACAAAGACCTTGAATCTTGTGTTTTGTTCTAATGTTTTTCTTTATGTATATCTCTACACATGTATGTATTTTCTGCACACGTAATACATATCTAAGATTTTCCTTTTATAGTCCAAGGAAAGATCTTTTACAAACTATATGACTCATCTAAATACTAGCTTATGACTAAGCTTCATTCTAGCTAGTTTGATGACTTATCATGTGAGTCATTAAGATACAACATGTATCTAGGATTACAACTCACTTGGAGTGTTCAATTTGATGACTACAACAAAGATATTATCTTGTATATGAATCAGTAGAATAAGTCGTACTTATCTACACAGCTGTCTGTATGAGTCATAGTAGCATCAGCAGAATCATATGAGTCATAGTAGTATCAGCAGAATCCATCAGCAGAAACACCTTCAGTAGAAAATGTTCTTCAGCAGAATCCATCAGTGGAAACGTGCTTTGTGCTTTATCAGCAGAAACATACTTGATGTATTTCCTTAAACCTTTATGTTGATTCTTCTGTTTATTTAATTCCCAACAATCCTCCCCTAAACATGTGAATCCGATTCAAACATGTTTTTCTGAATTAAATGAGGACTTTGTGAAGATCTTTCAAACACTTCATTGTCAGACTGTGATCTGAACTTTCTTCTCTTTTGAGTGATTGAATGTCTTTCTCTGTAACTCATCTGCTTTCTGTTCTTTGCTCCATTCTTGGACTAAAAGATGGTGCAATGTTCAACTTGAAGAATTATAAGAGGCAATGATGCTGTGTATCTTGGATGCTTGTTCCAAGAAGTAGAAATCATCTTTCAGCATGTCTTTGGAAGTGATGAACAAACGTAGTGAACTGAAATTGAAACCTTTCTTTGAATGATCTAGATAGAACTTTCTCCTATGAGCTCTATTCTTGTTCTTTATCAGTAGAAACCATGTCATCATCTTGTATGCTCTTATCTTTTCCTTCTTCTTCTTTGGTTAATCTTCCTTTAAAGGGCTTTTGTAACCTCCCCTGAGATTTATTTCTCTCTTGAGCAATTTCCTCCCCTGTTTGGAAGATCTCTCACAATCATATCATATAACCATCATCTGATCTAGCAATTTCTATGTTTTCAGACAATTTGTACATGAAGCCATCAATTCCTTAAGAGTTTAAGATTCTGCCCTCATCACTTCTAGGTGTGTTAACTCCTATGAGAGGTGATTCAATGGACGTTTTTGACTCATGGTCCATCTATTGATGGTTTTTTTAAAGTTATCTTTGAAAATCCTTTTTAAGAAATATTTGACTTAGCAGTATGAACATGATTTTATGATAAAAATCATACTGCTTCTAACCATTTTGAAGGGATTAAGTATGGTAACTAACACTTAATCAAAATTTCGGTTTAAAGCAACCTCTGGTTGTGTGAGAACCAATGTTTTCAGTTATAAATAACTGCCTGTGTATAGATAAACCTATTCAAAAGGCTTTCTTTACAGGGTTTCCAGCTCGTGGCATTTGTTACCTCTAACATGTTAGATTCACTTTTGCTCGCTGTTCTTTCTATCAGATATCCGTAGATTAGTCACATTATACTTGAGAGTATAAAATGATAGAAAGTGAGTTGTATCAGTTAATACCTGATCAACTAATTTATCAATTCAAAATGAAATATCATAATCAGATTCCAAGAAAGAAGTTTTAAGGAGTTTTGAAATCCCAAACTTTTTCTATCATGAATCTATTAAATCAGCAGCAATGATCAGCTTTCAGCAGCTATGATCAGCTTTCAGCAGCAATGATCAGCAGATTTCACTTGAAATAGCCTTTGAGCTCAAACATTCATACCTGAAATTGTTAGTCTAAAACCAAAAGAACAAAGTACAAAGTACTTGTTTTGAATTAGAATAATCATAGAACTAACTGTATGAATAACTTTAAATATTGTTAATAGTAGTTTTAGATAACAAAGTTAGATGCATTAACAAAATCTATATACAAGAACACATTATATTGAAAATTTTAAAGATTTAGCATTCCAATACCTGCTACCAAGTACTGAAATCTACCAACATCAAAAGCTTTTGTAAGAAGATCTGCAAAGTTTTGTTCTGAAGCACTTTTCATTACTTGAATTAACCTCTTTTCATTGCAATCTCTAATAAAATGATGTCTAATTTCAATGTGTTTTGTTTTAGAATGTTGCACTGGATTTTTAATAATGCAAATTGTACTACTATTATCAATATGAATAATGGTATGTAAGAAATTGTACCCATAATCAAGAAGTTGGTTTTGAAGCCATAGAACTTGACCACAACAATTTGCAGCAGCTACATATTCAGCTTCAGTTGTTGAAGTAGCAACCATTGTCTATTTCTTACACTGCCATGAGATAAGTCTGCATCCAAGGAATTGACATCCTCCGGTTGTTGACTTTCTGTCCAAGCTAGCACCAGCATAATCACTATCTGAGAATGCTACCAAGTCAAAAGATGACTCCTTAGAATACCACAGACCCAACCTAGGTTGACCCTTGAGATATCTAAAAATTCTCTTGACTGCTGTTAAATGAGAAACCTTAAGAGTTACTTGATATCTTGCACAAGCACAAACAGAGAACATGATATCAGGTCTTGATGATGTGAGATACATCAAAGAACCTATCATAGATCTGTATGTGTGTACATCCACATTAGTTCCTTCTACATCTTTAAGAAGTGGCTTCTCAGGATCAATTGGTGTGCTTGCTGTTTTGGAATCAGCAAATTGAAACTTTCTAAGAATCTCTGCAACATATTTGTCTTGACTAATAAAGATTCCTTCTCTTGATTGTTTAACCTGCAGACCCAAAAAGAATGTAAGTTCCCCCATGGAACTCATCTGAAACTTATTGTGCATAAGCTTCTCAAACTCCAAACACATCTCCTTCCTTGTAGATCCAAAGATGATATCATCCACATACACTTGAACTAGCAAAAGATCCTTCTTATGCTTCTTGGTGAAAAGTGTCTGATCTATCTTTCCTCTTTGAAATCCATTTGAAATTAAGTAGGAAGCCTGTGTTTCATACCAAGCTCTTGGTGCCTGATGTAGGCCATATAGAGCTTTAACAACCTTGTACACTTTATCTGGATGGTCAGGATCAACAAAACCAGGAGGTTGTGAGACATACACCTCCTCTTCAATAGTACCATATAAGAAAGCACTCTTGACATCCATTTGATAAATTGTGAATCCCATAAATGAAGCATAAGCCAAAAAGAGTCTAATGGCTTCAATCCGTGCTACTGGAGCAAAAACTTCTTCATAGTCTATCCCTTCTTCTTGTGTGTACCCTTGAGCTACTAATCTAGCTTTATTTCTTATCACTACGCCCCTTTCATCCCTTTTATTCCTAAAAACCCATCTAGTGCCAATTACCCTTACACCACTTGGTAAATCAACTAGCACCCAAACCTTTTGAATCTTAAACTGAAGAAGCTCCTCTTGCATAGCCTCCAACCAGCTTGAATTCTCTAGGGCTTTATGAATATTCTTTGGTTCATCTTGTGAGAGAAAACATACAAATAAACAAGAGTTTGAAAACTCATGTTGTTTTGAAGCATAAAGGGCATCAAGAAGCCCTTGTTAATCTGAAGACATCAATTGTTGTCTTGTCTTCACTCCTGATTGTACATCTCCAATTACATTGTCCAGGGAGTGGACTTTGTGAATCCTTGAGTGTTGAGTAGAAAGAACTTGGTAATCAGGTGGAAGGTTGTTGAAATCCACCTCATCTTCTGAGATATTTGCTTGTGTTTCTTCTGATGGTCCATCAGCAAAAACATTTTGCTTATCAGTGGGAATGATTTGCTTATCAGCAGAAACAGCAGTGTTACTTCTGACTTGAAACTTTTGTTCCTTAGCTCTTTCTTCCTTGTGTTCATCTTCAACATCTTCTTTAGATTTACCAGAAGAAGATTCACCATTTATTGAAGTTGAATCCACACTTGCATTTGTCCATATTGGCATCATCACATAATCTTGATCTGTCTCCTTCTCTAATCCTTCTCCATTTGTTGCATCAGCAGTTTGTGAACCTGAAAATTCATTAGTTTCTGCAACAAAAGGCACATAATTCATTGATTTGGATAGAGTGTCAAGATCAAATAGCCATTTGGGACCTTGACCTTCTACATTGGTTTTATATTCCAAAAACTTCACATGTAGATTTTCCTCTACTCTTCTAGTTCTCATGTTGTATACTCTGAATGCTTTGCTATTGATAGAATATCCAACTAAGAATCCTTCATCTGCTTTTCCAACAAACTTTCCAAGATGGTCTAAGGTATTTAGAATTGTCGCATGACATCCAAAAGGTCTAAGAAATCCTATTTCAGGAGTTCTACCTCTAAAAAGTTCATATGATGTCTTATTGTGAGGTTTTACAACTAAAACTCTGTTTTGAACATAGCAAGCAGTGTTGACTGCTTCTGCCCAAAAAGTTATAGGCAACTTAGAGTCAGCTAACATAGTTCTAGCAGCTTCTATTAGTGTTCTATTTTTCCTTTCAGCAACTCCATTCTGTTGTGGAGTTCTTGCAACACTAAATTCTCTTTTAATACCTTTTTCTTTGCAGAAATCATCCATAACTCTTTTTTTAAATTCTGTCCCATTATCACACCTAATGACTTTTACTCTTTTGCTTACTAGGTTTTCTATCTCTGTTATGAAGGTCATAAGGATGCTAGAAGTCTCATCCTTAGTTCCTAAAAAGAATACCCATGTAAATCTACTAAAGTCATCAGTAATAACTAGACAATATCTCTTATGCAACAAACTTCTAACATTTGTAGGACCAAATAAGTCCATATGCAGCATAAACAATGATTGATTGATAGAGTTAAAAATTTTGGGCTTACAAGAGGCTTTGTGTTGTTTGCCTTTAAGACAAGTAATGCATGTTTGATCATTTTCAAATCGTTTTTGAGGTAAACCTCTTACCAAACCATTCTTAACAATATTATTTATGGTTTTGAAGTTAATATGACCAAGCCTCCTATGCCATTTCATAGATTCATCCAATGTGGCCTTAGCAATAAGACAAGTAAGAGAATCTTTTGGAACAATTTTCTTCATATCAACACTGTACATGTTGCCTTTTCTTGGAATTCTAAGAAGTTCTTGACTTTCATCAGGCATCTTAAAATCAGAAGAAAATACAAGACATTCAGTGTCAGTAAAGAGAACTTTGTTCTTTTTGTCACACATTTGTGAGACACTAAAAAGATTATACTTAAGCTCTTGCACATAGTACACATCTTCAAAATCTAGTTTACCGGTTTTAATAGTACCTTTACCAGTAATTTTTCCTCCAATTCCTCCTCCAAAGGTAACATAGCCTCCATCTACTGATTGAAAATTTGAGAGATAAGACTTGTTGCCTGTCATGTGCCTTGAACATCCACTATATGAGAATCCTTGATCTTCAGTATCTGCTGATGAATGTCCCTGTACATAAATAAAGGAATTAGTTTTCTTTGGGGATCCAAGCCAACACTGACTTGGATCTACCTCTTGCATCAATGAAATATAATTTCTTGAGGACTGTTGATGCAACATTGGATTTAAGAATCCAACATGCTGAGGCCTTAACAGCATTTGCCCTATTTCCCATAGCAGTGATATGAACTGTTTGACTATCAGCAGATACTGATGGCTTTGCAGTTGTATCCTTTGGTTTCCGAACTTGTTTTTGGACCACTGCTTTTGTTTGAATGGGCCTTTGAACAATATTAGATGCATGTTTGAAAGTTGTTTTTGCACCCTTAATTGTTAATTTTGGGTAAACAGCCATATATGGTTTTTCAGCAGAAACCATTTTCCTTTCAGCAGGAACAGTTTTTGCTCTATCAGCAGGAACTGCTTTTGTGACTATTTTGGGTTTTAATCTTTTAGAATTAGAGTGAAAATGAGATTTAGGTGTTTGCCTTTTGTAGTTCACTCTATTACTTTCATACCCATATACCCATTGGTTGCAGAAAGCTGTAAGATGGTCAAAACTACCACGTGTGTAACAAGCTTTGTTATCTCTTTGTTGAAGAGACTTGAGGCTATACCAATTCCTTTGGGTACCTCTGGACTTGTTTATGGTTCTATATTCTTCACAATATCTTACTGGTTGCCTAACATGTTTATCATTGGACTTAGGCCTATCAGTATTGTGTTTGACTATCTTAGGAACACTTGTCCTTGCTTTCTTAACCACTTCAGGTTTAGACATAACCTGTAATAACTTTTTATCATCAGATGTTGAATCCACAATGATTGGACCATCTGATTTTGTACAAGAACACACCTTGTCCTTAGGAAGTGAAGTTTTACTCAAACTTTCACTTTCTTTCAAAGGTTCATTATCAACTACATTAGATTTTGGTTGACCACCATATTTTAATTTAGGAAGTTGAAATTCAGGTAATCCTGTGTGTTCTAGGTCAATTCCTGGGGGTGAAGGAATACCTCTATATGGTGGAGGAACAGATTTGTATCCAACACCAGACTTAGCTTTATTAATTACTTGACATTCAATTAAGTTAGTCACACCCTTAGATGCATAATCTAGTGTTTCTACACTCATTTGAATATTCTCTTTAGCCTTACTAAGCCTATCTACTTCAGCTTTTAAGTTACAAATGTCATTGTTTTTAAACATTATTTCTCTTTCAAGAAGAATTTTGACATCAGTAAAGGTAGATTCATTTGTTCTAAAATGTATTAATTGTTCCCCTAGAGTAGCTATACCTCTTTTATGATTTGTTAAGCTATGAGCTGTATCAATTAATTCCTTTCTTTGATTCTCATAACGTTTGGTTAAGGTTTCTAAACTTTTAAGAGCAGAACAATTATTTGAACAAACTTTATCAAGTTGTACCTCTGTGGTGAAAGCCATAAGAGCTGTCTGAGGAGAACTTTCTTCTTCATCAGCAGTAAAGCTCCAATCAAATCCTAATCCATCAATAGCTACCATAGCCTTTGGATTGGTTGATTCCCCTGTCTTGGACTTGCTTCCAAAACCTCTGTTCTTGCTATCTTGCTGCCTTGGCCTTCTGCATTCTCTTGAGAAGTGCCCCAACATATGACAGTTATAGCATTCTATCTTTGACTTGTCAAAACCAGCAGTATCATTGCTGCTGATGGTGAGTTTCTTCCCCGTCCTCTGATAGAATTTCTTAGCCCTCATGCTAAGAAGAGAAATTTGCCATTTTAGGTCCATCTCTTCTAAATCATCATCATTGATTTCTAAGAGATCTTCATGAGTAAGCATGGACCCATTATTCTGGCTTGTGAAAAAGGCACAACAAGCCTTTTCATTCAATATACCAAAGGTACTGCTTGATGAACTAGCAGCACCAGCTCCACTATCAACCTTTTCATCTTTAACTGGGTTTGAACTACTAGGAGATGACATAAAGGCCATGTTCCCAGTATATGAACTAGAGACACCAGTTTTCTTTACTTCTTGTTCCACAATTTTAAAGTTGCTATACAAATCCATAAGATCCATAGTGTCTATGTCTGGTTTATTCTTCCAAACAACAACATGCATAGCCCACTCTTCTGGTAAGCTTCTCAGAAATTTTGAGTTTAAATCTTCTTGAGGTATATCAACCCCAAGAACAGCAAGTTGACTCACAATTTTCTGTAGCCTTGTAAACATGTGGTCAAGAGATTCATTCATGGTTGATGAGAAATTTTCAAACTGCTGCTTGAGAAGGGTTTTCTGGGTCTTCTTGGTGGCTTCATTCCCTCCATATCTTGCAACTATTGCCTCAAATAATGACTTGGCATCTTTGAATTTGCTGAAGTTTATAAGTTGATCATTTGGAATGGTCATCATCAGCATGCTTCTGGCCTTGAGGTCATTCTTCTTCTTTATCTTTTCATCAGCAGTTGTAGGGATAGTTTGAACAACTGAAATTTCCCTACCTTCAACTGTTGATAAAGTGGTTGTGGGTTTGAAAGAGTTTCCATCTTCAATGATTTCCCAGAGAGTGTAATCCTGCACCTGGAAAAACTGTTCTATTCTTAACCTCCACAATTCAAACTCATTCAGTTTGAGAACTGGCAACTTTGCAGCAACATTTGTTTGAATAGATTCTGTATCCATTATTCTTCTTCTAAATCAAAAGTATCAACCTGGATGCTCTGATACCAACTGAGAGGATCGGTTGACTGTGATTACACACTATAGGTGTTGGACCATTTAACGTGTAATATGATATTTTGAGTGAATATGATTAAGTATGCGGAATCTACTTAACTACACTTAAAAGTTTATTGGAAATGGAACTGTGATGCTCGTATTTATTTAACAAAGAACAATGAAAGTATTTCACCAAACGATTCAATATTATTCAGAATAATACGAGTGATCTTCACTATCACTAGGGTTATAAAGACCTTGAATCTTGTGTTTTGTTCTAATGTTTTTCTTTATGTATATCTCTACACATGTATGTATTTTCTGCACACGTAATACATATCTAAGATTTTCCTTTTATAGTCCAAGGAAAGATCTTTTACAAACTATATGACTCATCTAAATACTAGCTTATGACTAAGCTTCATTCTAGCTAGTTTGATGACTTATCATGTGAGTCATTAAGATACAACATGTATCTAGGATTACAACTCACTTGGAGTGTTCAATTTGATGACTACAACAAAGATATTATCTTGTATATGAATCAGTAGAATAAGTCGTACTTATCTACACAGCTGTCTGTATGAGTCATAGTAGCATCAGCAGAATCATATGAGTCATAGTAGTATCAACAGAATCCATCAGCAGAAACACCTTCAGTAGAAAATGTTCTTCAGCAGAATCCATCAGTGGAAACGTGCTTTGTGCTTTATCAGCAGAAACATACTTGATGTATTTCCATAAACCTTTATGTTGATTCTTCTGTTTATTTAATTCCCAACAAAACACCACCACCATGATAGTAATGATCGCAATTTGATGAGTGTCTAAATACTCATCATTTCGTTCACATTTAGGCTACTAAAACATATGAAAACATACAAATATGCTTCAAAATACTAGAAATATCATGAAACTGTGTTTTTAGGTGTTACAAGTGCAAAAGGGATGAAAACTGATAAAAAAACATATAAAATATACTTAATTTACAGTTTCAGTCCCTGAACTTTGACAAATTGGCAAAACTAGTCCCTGGTCAATCAAAACTTGTACAAATGTCATAAAAGGTCCTTGGGATTCATAAGTTGTAAGAAATAGTCCTTTAAAGTTTAAAATCGCATATTTACAACTTTGGTCCCTAAACTTTGAAAAGTGTCAAAATTAGTCCCTAAGGTTTTAAAAATAAGAAAATAATCAAAAATAAACCTTATACTATTCATAAATGGCATATTTGGTCCTTTGTGTTAATATTTGATATTTACAGGTTTAATCCCTCAAGTTTGGTGAATTGGCAAAAATAGTCCCCAGTTATTTAAAAAGTGAAATTTATCAAAAAAATACCCGTGTACTATTCATTGGTGGCAAGATTAGTCCTTATGATAACTATGGGAAAGTCACACATCAGCCCCCCTAAACTTTCAGAATATTACAAAATTGGTCCTTGTGATTTTCCAAGTTACAAACCAAACCGGACCTTATTATTATAACCAAATCCAATCCAAACCAAATATAAACCCATCACCCCTCACCCAGCCCACTCCCTCTCTTATTTCTGGCCCAGTCCACCCTTAGCCCAACACCCTTTATAATAATACCAGGGTTTGACCCTGGTCAAACACCATCACCCCGCCCTACTGTTCACCATCTCCCCCAAACCACCCAGTCACCATACCAAGGTGGTATTTGGCCACCTTTCTCCTCCACCTCTTACACCTATCCCACCTTCATTTAATGCCATTCCCACACTTTTTCCCTCCAAACTACTTCTACTTCCCCTGTTTTCACCAATACCACCCCAACTTGGCTTGAAATCCTCTCAAACTTATCCTAATGTGTTCCCTAAGTCTCTGCTACATTCCTAAATGCATTAATTGAGTTATATCAGGCTGCAAGCAACCTAGGAGACTTTGGCGCCAAAATGAGTTTAAACGGATGAGATGAATTTGACCAATCCAATGGTCAATTTGAAGTGGGAAAGTGTGAAGAACGTGGGGAGATACTTTTGAGTTATTATAAAGAAAGAAAGAGGCAGAAGTGAAGACATATCATAGAATACGTTTTGTGATCAAACTTTTATTGCTTATCTTTATTACTTGTCTTTTAAAAGCTTTCAAGGCTTAATTACTCTTTGACACATTGTAATCAAACCTTATTTACAGTCTGTAGTTTCATAATCTTTACATACTTGTCATTTAAATACTTGTCTTTTACTTAAATTGTCATTTAATTACCTTGTCTGTTATAGCTGTTTAGAGGACTTGATATAAGCACTTAGGCTCCTGACAATGCCATAAGGCTTTTAGAAACCTTAAAATCAGTTCTAATACATAAATCTCAAAAATACAAAAAAGAAATCATCAAAGAAATAGTTTACAAGAAAGAACAAGGTGGAGCTGGGTGGATACTGGATTGCTATGGGATATTAGAAGCTTATGGTAAGCTATAGGTGTAATCTAAGTTCTGTTTGTGGTTCTTATTGCTCAGCATTCATTATGGGCACTTTTGTAAGCAATTTCTCACATTTTTGGTAATTTACTGTTTACTAGTTAAATTGCTTTAATCTTTGTTGTTTCCTGCTTATTTTGTGTTGTTTGATGTTGTTATAGTTTAAAATTAATAGGTTGTTAATTGTTTTCCTAAGTTATAAAGTTTTCTTCAAAACAGTTATATAGCATAATCTTCAATTTTGTGTTCTTTTGTTGTTATTATTGTTATTTTGTGTTTATTATGTCTATTGTGATGATAATCTAAGGTCTGATAACAATTTAGAGGTTCATATCATTGATTTGCTTTGAAAAATCTTTAAAACAGTTGGAATAAGGAGTGTTTGGATTATCTGTGTACACCATGTTCATAGATGTTATTGTTGTTGTTTGTTATTGCAATATGTTTGTTCAAGTCTAATTAAGTCTTTTCAGTCATAAAAATAGTACCTAATTAGTTAAATAGTCAAAATCCAATTACAAATCCCTTGACAGTTAACTGTCAAGGATTTTAGTTTCATAAACCCACCCATTAGCTTATATCTTTAAGCTTTAGCTTATTTTAGGTCTATCATAGCTTAGTATAACTTAATCAATCAGTTAGAAGTGTTAGAATCTCAAGAAAGTCAAACTAGCAAAGTTCTATCAAAAGTCAAATTGCTTGATACTCAGTTTTCACCAAAACTTCAAGGATTTTTGTAGATTTTTGTATTAAGTTTCAAGGTCTGAAATTTGTTGTAGTAACACTCTACCACTTTGTCTTTAAGTTCCTACATAGCTTATATTTTTAGCATTTTTACCCTGGGCCCCACTCAACCTCAAAATCACTTGCAGGGAAGACCTCTTCCCCTGCACCAGCAGACTCAGTCACACCACCAACTTTGGTGGTGATTTGTGACCACCTCAGTGGTCCCCACACCATAATCTTAGTTTCTTACAACCCCCCTCCTACCAGGGAGTAAGTGTTGACCTTTTGTTTGACCTGAATCATTATGGACCCCACCTGAATCAGACCCTAAAATCTGTCTCAATTCTGTGTTCAAATTAGTTTTTGGAATAGCTTATTTTTGCTTATCAGCTTATTTACTGAGCTTATTTGGAAAATTTTAGCTTAGACAAGTCCATTATACTTATTTAGATCAGATTTATCCATAGTGGGTCCCACATAAGCTCATTTGAGCTTATTTCCATCTTCAGTCAACAAAAGTCAACTGTGGTAGCATTAAGCTTCCACAGTGCTTATTATTAGCTTTTAAAATAGTTGTTTTGACAAAAGTTGTTTATTTTTAAGTATAATTTAGTTTTGTAAAATAAAATTCAAGAAAAACCAACATAAAAATAAGTGATAGTTTCTATTTAATTTAATTTAATTTTAATTTTCATTTTTAGATTTTTATTAAGTAAGTTGTGTTTTTATATTTTTATTAATTTCCTTGTATATTATATTATTTTTAATAATTTTTTCAGATTTTTATTTTGTAATTTAGTATTTATTAGAATTAATAATAGTTTTATTAGTAATTAATTAATAAGTAAGTTATAAATAGCATAATTAGTTTTTATAAAATAACACCTAGTTATTATATTTTTTATAGCTTTTGTAAGTCATAAAATAGTTTTATAAATTTTCTCATAATTTTCTAAGGTAATTTAGTATTATTAGTAATTTAAATTAGTTTAAATAGTTTAATTAATATAAATAGTTTTTAATTAATAAAAAGCTTATAAAAAGACAAAAACATTTATTTTTATTTTTTTATACTTTCTTCAAGTTCTAATTTAAGTTTAGAATTTATTTTTTACAAGTTTTTAGTTAAGTTGTAGTATTTATCATTTTTAGTTTGATTTAAATTAGTTTTAATTAAAAAGTTAAATAGTTATTAATTAAACAATTAATAATAAATAATATAATAATCTAAAAAATAGTTTTCTTTTTAAATTAATTTTCTTTTTAGTTTAAGTTTATAGAATTTTCATTTTTAACCCCTTTAGTTTATTTTTCTTAAAACTCACCTTTTTCTTAGTACGCAGTCGCGTACGTTTTTAATTCCTTTTACGTTTTTAAGTTTTCTTATTTCAAGGTTTTGTTTATATAGCTTATTAAAGCTAGTTTCTTTTCTCCTAGGGTAATCACAATCACATACCCTTTCCTGTTCAATAATTCCCGATCACAGATCCGTTCTAACTCAGGATATCACACTTCCAAGGGACATAAACGACCCGGGGACACTAAACTCCTTGGATATATTTGAATTCAGGTTTCTTTAGTTGACTTTTATTGGTTGACCATTCACAAGTGGTTGATTAAACAAAGTTGACTAAAACACCAGAGTCAATTTTTGGCGCCGTTGCCGGGGAACGTGTGCTGCGTTGAACGATTCTGAAGTATCAGATTTGTTGAATACCTATCCATAGTACATATATCTTATATAATATCGTATTTAAATCTTCCATAAACATATAAAACACCAAACATATTTTCTTTTTCTTTCTATATATATATAACATAAAAACCTAAAAATACTCTTCTCACCCTTATCTGAGTTTCCTTTTCTTCAAGGATCCTTAGACGCGTCTTAGTGCATGCGCACTCGTTCTTCAAGGTCATCAAGTCCTCTTCGTGAGCTTGTAGCCATACCTCGAAGAAGTCGTAGACGTTCTGCTCCCTCAGTCGTACCCGAGATACGTACTGATCCTAAACCCCCTGTCATAATGACGGAAGATCGTCCGATGAATGAGCTTCTCCAAGCACCCACCGAGGGTTACGGAGATGCTATTGTTGTTCCAGCCATCGTGGCTGAGAATTTTGAGCTCAAGACTGGGTTGATAGCTCTGGTAACCCATCGGCAATTCTATGGTTTTGAAAGGGACGATCCTCATGATCACATTAGATGGTTTAACAAGATCACTTGTACCATCAAATGTAAAAATGTCCCTGAGGAATCAATCAAACTTCTTCTCTTCCCATTTTCAATCGAAGGCAATGCCAGGATTTGGCTTGATAAACAGCCCCCTAAATCGATTGAAACATGGGGAGATTTGGTTCATAAATTCGTTAATGAATTCTTTCCTCCTTCCAAAACCACATTTCTTAAAAATGAGATCATGAAGTTCTCTCAAAGGTTTGATGAACCATTCGGAGAGGCATGGGATCGTTTCAAAGAATTGCTTCGCAGATGTCCACATCACGGTTTCACCGAATTGATGCAAATGGACACTTTCTACAATGGGTTAAACCCATCTGATCAAAATTCTCTAAACGCCTCAGCTGGAGGTAATTTTCTGAGCAAATCTACAAAGGAAGCCATTGCTTTAATTGAAAACATGTCTAAAGTCCGTACTACACGAGATAGAACTTATAATTCTCATGCTAGTGCTGGTCCTTCTACATCATCTCACGTGACTTCTAGCACTGATTCTCAGATTGCTGAACTCACGAAGGCTATCCAAGCTTTGGTTTCCAAGAAAGAGTCCGCTCCGCAAACTTCTCAAACTGCTGAAGTTAAAAAGGTAGACGTTTGTGTTACTTGTGGAGGTCCTCATCCATACTACAATTGTACCCACACCGTTGGCAATGCAATTGGAGTCAATGCTATAGCAGGCAGTTCCAATCAAGGAGGAAACCAATTCCGTCCTCAAGTGGAAACAAACTACCGTGCTAACAACCAAGGAGGACAACCTGGATTATACCAACCAAACAATGCTAACAGGTTCATTCCTAACCAGCAGCGATGGCAAAACACACAGAATCAATATCATGCCCCGAGCAATCAAATGATTCCTTTTCAATACCCACCCCACAAGGGAACTTCTAATCAAGGGTATTCAGCTCCTGCTCATCAAATGGTTCCTTATCAAGAATCTCCCTCCAATGACCTCGCTAACCACATCAAGGTTAATGATGCTAACATGAGGGCAATGCAGAACCAAATCTCTAATTTGAAGAATGAATTTGATTCTTCAATTGCTAAGAACAACCATGAGCTGAGGAACGATATTAAAGACATGTTTGCTGGTTTAGTAAAACAACTAAATCCACCATCTACCTCGGGAACTCTCCCAGGTAACACTGTTCCAAATCCAAAGGGTGAACTCAAAGCTATTACCACTTGTAGTGGTAAAGCTCATGATGGACCATCGATTCCTACTCCTACTTCGAAGAGGAATATGGAACGAGAAACCAAGGTGACAAAGGACCCGGTACTTCCTTCTAATAATGGAAGTGCTCATTACGTACAAACCACGGTTGTCCCAAAATCTACACCCCCTGTCACTCCTACATCGTCAAGAATAGATCCTACTCTTTCACGATTCACGGTTAAAAGTTTATCAAGCAATCTTTATGACCAAAGGGCAGCTGTGACTTATTCTCATATGCTTAATTCTGCCCGTAGGAGTGTATTAGACGACAGTGATGAGGAGGAGGATGATTCCAATGTCATCAAAGCTATCACCACTCGTAGTGGTGCTGCTTATGATGGACCCTCAATGCCTATCCCTCCTCCATTGTATGATGTGGAAAAAGAGGCGGAGGATACAACAGACAAAGTGCAAATTCCAAGTTCACAAAGTACTGCACAAGTCTCTCCTCCGGCCCTCCCTAAAAAGAAATCCAAATCAAGAGTTGTCTTTGAATCTGTAGCGACTCCTGAGGATACCATCCCTAAATCCAAACCTTATCTTCCTTACCCATCACGTATGAATGATGATAGGACCCGTGAAAAGAATAGTCAACAAATAGATAAATTCTTTCAAATCTTTAAAGAATTACATTTTGACATTAGTTTCGCGGATTCTCTCATTCTAATGCCTAAGTTTGCAGCAACAATCAAACAACTGCTAAACAACAAGGAAAAGCTGTTTGAGATGGCAAAAACTCCAGTAAGCGAAAACTGCTCGGCAGTTATCTTAAAGAAGCTTCCTGTGAAGCTTGGAGATCCTGGGAAATTCCTAATACCTTGTGTATTCCCAGGAATGATTGAATGCTACGCCTTGGCCGATCTCGGTGCTAGCATCAATCTAATTCCTTATTCAGTGTGGAAGAAACTTTCTCTTCCTGAACTCTCCCCTACTTGCATGACTCTCGAGCTTGCAGATCGTACCATATCTATGCCCCTCGGCATCGCTGAGGATGTATTTGTTAAAGTAGGGAGGTTCCATTTTCCAGCAGACTTTGTGGTCGTCGACTTTGATGCCAATCAAAAGGTTCCTCTCATTCTTGGAAGAGGATTCCTTAGAACCGGCCATGCTCTTATTGATGTTTTGGAGCATGAGATCACCTTACGTCTTGGTAAGGAAGCTGTTACATTTGGTCAAGATCAAACTTCGAGGTACTCCTCAAACTATAACTCTAAATCGGTTAACCGAATCGATTTCATTGATGTTACTTCAAAGGAGTATTCTCAAGAAAATCTTGATTATTTTCATAATTCTGTGAGTGGTAATCCCACTCCATCTTCTACTACTATCTTAGCCGACTCTTCAACTTCTCTCACTCGGGTTGAGGAAAGTGATCCCATTTGGGATGAAGATGAGACTGAAAGCGATCCCATTTGGGATGAAGATAGAGGGATGAGGAGGGAGATATTCTTCTCCTTGAGGAATTAATGCATAATGATCCAATTCCCCCTCCTCCGCTAGAAGAACTTCATAATGAGAGTATTGATTCTATTCTGGATGAAATCGATGTTTATCTCGATTTAGACACATTTATGCCAGGTATTGATGATGCCGAGAGTATTCAGGAGGGAGATGTCAGTCTTCTTCTTGAACAACTTTTATACCCAGAAAATTATCCCACCCTCCCACCCAAACAACTTCATAAGGAGGAATTCAAATCAGTTGAAAAAACTGATAAAATTCCTGAGATCAAGCATAAGACCTTGCCTCCTTCACTTAAATTTCAAATTCTTGAGGAGGAAGTTCTTGTGATTACTGCTGTTCTGATCTCCCTACTACCCTTCACCTACCCGGTGATTTCTCCTTCCCTTCACTCATTCGAGAGTGAGGATGTTACTTTTGACCCTGGCATTTTCCATATAACATTGGTTTAAATGCCAGATATATCTCTCTTGGTGTGGAACTTTCATGTACTTCAATGTGTATGCAAACATTTTGTATGAAAGTCCGATGGAGATGGTTTCTTCCACTTACTTCCCCATAGATTTTTAAATTGCTTTTTCTCCCGGTCTGTTCAGGACCTATTTATTACAGTTAACCGTTCACAAGCGGTTAGCTTGCGTGCTAAACCTAACAGTTTAGGAGGAAAGAAATCAAATACGAGGTCGATTCAAGCTAGTGACTCGGGAATCAAAAACATTAGCAAAAACATGGGCTTGTCACCCGTGTGTAACACCCTAGTGTGGGGGAGATGCCCCACATGTTGTATATATGTAAATATCTAAAAAAAAAAAAAAAAAAAAAAAAAAAATGTACATATAGTGATAGCTTCTATTTAAGAAGTTTTATCTAAAAAAATAATTGTATGTATATACATCTTTAA
Source organism: Artemisia argyi (assembly GCA_030686995.1). Lineage (NCBI taxonomy): Eukaryota > Viridiplantae > Streptophyta > Magnoliopsida > Asterales > Asteraceae > Artemisia > Artemisia argyi. Next base: position 55,606,941 of record CM060701.1, read on the forward strand.
ATAATGGCTAGTTATATTTCCTTTTTACGTTCTAAGTTCGGTTTAACACCCGGTACTTTGAATATTGAGGGCAATATTCAGTTCTAAGTGTGTGTGTGGGGGGGGGGGGATTCTCACGAATTCAAACACATGTTCCATCAGGAACCCCCAATTTAGCCAAAAATTTTAAAATTTTTTCTCACTTAGAACGCAACAAATGGTAATCAATCCACCATTTCTAACCCACATAAGGATTGGCTAATCCAGGAGCAAACGGCTTTTGGTAAAGACTAATCAAATCCGTTGACAGCTGGTGGTTTGCTCAAAATCACACGGTTATCTTGTGTACCACAGTTCTTACACTTGGCTACTCCAGAAGTGATGGCTTTTGGTAAAGAGTTCTTTGAAATCCATTAAAACTTCATAAAATATTGCTAGGGACTAGCAATAGTTTAGTGTGAGGGATTGATGAGTGTCTAAATACTCATCATTTCGTTCACATTTAGGCTACTAAAACATCTGAAAACATACAAATATGCTTCAAAATACTAGAAATATCATGAAACTGTGTTTTTAGGTGTTACAAGTGCAAAAGGGATGAAAACTGATAAAAAAATATATAAAATATACTTAATTTACAGTTTCAGTCCCTGAACTTTGACAAATTGGCAAAACTAGTCCCTGGTCAATCAAAACTTGTACAAATGTCATAAAAGGTCCTTGGGATTCATAAGTTGTAAGAAATAGTCCTTTAAAGTTTAAAATCACATATTTACAACTTTGGTCCCTAAACTTTGAAAAGTGTCAAAATTAGTCCCTAAGGTTTTAAAAATAAGAAAATAATCAAAAATAAACCTTATACTATTCATAAATGGCATATTTGGTCCTTTGTGTTAATATTTGATATTTACAGGTTTAATCCCTCAAGTTTGGTGAATTGGCAAAAATAGTCCCCGGTTATTTAAAAAGTGAAATTTATCAAAAAAATACCCGTGTACTATTCATTGGTGGCAAGATTAGTCCTTATGATAATTATGGGAAAGTCACACATCAGCCCCCCTAAACTTTCAGAATATTACAAAATTGGTCCTTGTGATTTTCCAAGTTACAAACCAAACCAGACACTATTATTATAACCAAATCCAATCCAAACCAAATATAAACCCAACACCCCTCACCCAGCCCACTCCCTCTCTTATTTCTGGCCCAGTCCACCCTTAGCCCAACACCCTTTATAATAATACCAGGGTTTGACCCTGGTCAAACACCATCACCCCGCCCTACTGTTCACCATCTCCCCCAAACCACCCAGTCACCATACCAGGGTGGTATTTGGCCACCTTTCTCCTCCACCTCTTACACTTATCCCACCTCCATTTAATGCCATTCCCACACTTTTTCCCTCCAAACTACTTCTACTTCCCCTGTTTTCACCAATACCACCCCAACTTGGCTTGAAATCCTCTCAAACTTATCCTAACGTGTTCCCTAAGTCTCTGCTACATTCCTAAATGCATTAATTGAGTTATATCAGGCTGCAAGCAACCTAGGAGACTTTGGCGCCAAAATGAGTTTAAACGGATGAGATGAATTTGACCAATCCAATGGTCAATTTGAAGTGGGAAAGTGTGAAGAACGTGGGGAGATACTTTTGAGTTATTATAAAGAAAGAAAGAGGCAGAAGTGAAGACATATCATAGAATACGTTTTGTGATCAAACTTTTATTGCTTATCTTTATTACTTGTCTTTTAAAAGCTTTCAAGGCTTAATTACTCTTTGACACATTGTAATCAAACCTTATTTACAGTCTGTAGTTTCACAATCTTTACATACGTGTCATTTAAATACTTGTCTTTTACTTAAATTGTCATTTAATTACCTTGTCTGTTATAGCTGTTTAGAGGACTTGATATAAGCACTTAGGCTCCTGACAAAGCCATAAGGCTTTTAGAAACCTTAAAATCAGTTCTAATACATAAATCTCAAAAATACAAAAAAGAAATCATCAAAGAAATAGTTTACAAGAAAGAACAAGGTGGAGCTGGGTGGATACTGGATTGCTATGGGATATTAGAAGCTTATGGTAAGCTATAGGTGTAATCTAAGTTCTGTTTGTGGTTCTTATTGCTCAGCATTCATTATGGACACTTTTGTAAGCAATTTCTCACATTTTTAGTAATTTACTGTTTACTAGTTAAATTGCTTTAATCTTTGTTGTTTCCTGCTTATTTTGTGTTGTTTGATGTTGTTATAGTTTAAAATTAATAGGTTGTTAATTGTTTTCCTAAGTTATAAAGTTTTCTTCAAAACAGTTATATAGCATAATCTTCAATTCTGTGTTCTTTTGTTGTTATTATTGTTATTTTGTGTTTATTATGTCTATTGTGATGATAATCTAAGGTCTGATAACAGTTTAGAGGTTCATATCATTGATTTGCTTTGAAAAATCTTTAAAACAGTTGGAATAAGGAGTGTTTGGATTATCTGTGTACACCATGTTCATAGCTGTTATTGTTGTTGTTTGTTATTGCAATATGTTTGTTCAAGTCTAATTAAGTCTTTTCAGTCATAAAAATAGTACCTAATTAGTTAAATAGTCAAAATCCAATTACAAATCCCTTGACAGTTAACTGTCAAGGATTTTAGTTTCATAAACCCACCCATTAGCTTATATCTTTAAGCTTTAGCTTATTTTAGGTCTATCATAGCTTAGTATAACTTAATCAATCTGTTAGAAGTGTTAGAATCTCAAGAAAGTCAAACTAGCAAAGTTCTATCAAAAGTCAAATTGCTTGATACTCAGTTTTTACCAAAACTTCAAGGATTTTTGTAGATTTTTGTATTAAGTTTCAAGGTCTGAAATTTGTTGTAGTAACACTCTACCACTTTGTCTTTAAGTTCCTACATAGCTTATATTTTTAGCATTTTTACCCTGGGCCCCACTCAACCTCAAAATCACTTGCAGGGAAGACCTCTTCCCCTGCACCAGCAGACTCAGTCACACCACCAACTTTGGTGGTGATTTGTGACCACCTCAGTGGGCCCCACACCATAATCTTAGTTTCTTACAACCCCCTCCTACCAGGGAGTAAGTGTTGACCTTTTGTTTGACCTGAATCATTGTGGACCCCACCTGAATCAGACCCTAAAATCTGTCCCAATTCTGTGTTCAAATTAGTTTTTGGAATAGCTTATTTTTGCTTATCAGCTTATTTACTGAGCTTATTTGGAAAATTTTAGCTTAGACAAGTCCATTATACTTATTTAGATCAGATTTATCCATAGTGGGTCCCGCATAAGCTCATTTGAGCTTATTTCCATCTTCAGTCAACAAAAGTCAACTGTGGTAGCATTAAGCTTCCACAGTGCTTATTATTAGCTTTTAAAATAGTTGTTTTGACAAAAGTTGTTTATTTTTAAGTATAATTTAGTTTTGTAAAATAAAATTCAAGAAAAACCAACATAAAAATAAGTGATAGTTTCTATTTAATTTAATTTAATTTTTATTTTTATTTTTAGATTTTTATTAAGTAAGTTGTGTTTTTATATTTTTATTAATTTCCTTATATATTATAGTATTTTTAATAATTTTTTCAGATTTTTATTTTGTAATTTAGTATTTATTAGAATTAATAATAGTTTTATTAGTAATTAATTAATAAGTAAGTTATAAATAGCATAATTAGTTTTTATAAAATAACACCTAGTTATTATATTTTTTATAGCTTTTGTAAGTCATAAAATAGTTTTATAAATTTTCTCATAATTTTCTAAGGTAATTTAGTATTATTAGTAATTTAAATTAGTTTAAATAGTTTAATTAATATAAATAGTTTTTAATTAATAAAAAGCTTATAAAAAGACAAAAACATTTATTTTTATTTTTTTATACTTTCTTCAAGTTCTAATTTAAGTTTAGAATTTATTTTTTACAAGTTTTTAGTTATGTTGTAGTATTTATCATTTTTAGTTTGATTTAAATTAGTTTTAATTAAAAAGTTAAATAGTTATTAATTAAACAATTAATAATAAATAATATTATAATCTAAAAAATAGTTTTCTTTTTAAATTAATTTTCTTTTTAGTTTAAGTTTATAGAATTTTCATTTTTAACCCCTTTAGTTTATTTTTCTTAAAACTCACATTTTTCTTAGTACGCAGTCGCGTACGTTTTTAATTCCTTTTACGTTTTTAAGTTTTCTTATTTCAAGGTTTTGTTTATATAGCTTATTAAAGCTATTTTCTTTTCTCCTAGGGTAATCACAATCACATACCCTTTCCTGTTCAATAATTCCCGATCACAGATCTGTTCTAACTCAGGATATCACACTTCCAAGGGACATAAAGGACCCAGGGACACTAAACTCCTTGGATATATTTGAATTCAGGTTTCTTTAGTTGACTTTTATTGGTTGACCATTCACAAGTGGTTGATTAAATAAAGTTGACTAAAACACCAGAGTCACAATTATATGGGGTACATCATCTCGAGAGATGAGGTCACGTAATAGCCCATGACCTTGAGTCTAGCTACAAGACTCGTAAATAAAGAAAAGCACTTCTTGGGAGGCAACCCATGCTTTGTGTGATTTTTATTTGTTTGATTATTATTTGTTTCCGTATGCATGCTTTATTTTTATTGCTGGTAGATCATGTTTCAAAACTAAAATGGTGAAAATACTTTATTTTGTCGTTTTGCTTAGTCTTAATTTCATCCAAAGGTATTTCGCAAAAGATAAGTGTAAGGGGAAACCCCAAATATGATTTTAAGAAACAAAATTGATCATGATTCTCCACAATATTAAATGGACATGTACATTCGTATTTGTTAGAGTCAAATGCTTGTATCGAGTCATAATGATGTTTTGCAGAATTTTCCATGAAGTAGGACATAAGTTTTCCAGAAATTTTCCGGAAAATTAACGTAAAGATTTCTGCAGGTCACTTCTGACGGCGTCAGGAATTAATTCCTGACGGCGTCATGTGTAAAATTCTGGAAATTTTGCTAGTTTTGTTTTTCTAACGGAGTCTTAAAGTTTTTGTTAATTCTTTAGTTTTATAAACTCCAGGAAATCTGCAAATATTCATTCCACAAGCATTATATCTTACATTGTTTTTAGGATTTTTTAGTATATATAGATTGCCGCCGATTTTACGCGAGGTTGCCTTGTTTGTTTTCTCAGGTTTAACAGGTTATGTATGACAAGAAGATGATTTATATTCTGGAAGGGAAGCTTTGAATGTTCATTTTTCTTGGAGGAATATCTAACCTTGTTACCGCACTATCCACACTGAACGAATCAGAGGAGTATTTGATTTCATTCTTTTACCTGCTCACTTTTACATTCTTTAATTGAATATTTGGGACAATGTTCATCCTAAGTGTAAGGGGAGGGTAAATGATGATACCTTATAGGATACAATTGCACTTGAGTTTGTTTGTTTGATGGTAGGTGTGTAATAAAACTATGAGAAATACTTGTTAGTGTAATTTTAGCGCCAAATTTAAATTTTTTTACAACATTTAGGAGTGAAACTTTGGCCTTAGCAAGCGTCTCATGGATAGGAGATTGTATGACTAGCACGAAACCGTACCATTCAGAAAAATTTTCCACCCAAATATGTGAGGTTCGCCTTTAGATTTGATAGGAAAAGCATTTACTATTAGTGCTTATGAGTGTACCGGTAGCATTTAGATTCTAGAACTTGCGTTAGTGATGCATCCCGAGACCGCTAGTGAGACTACATTCGTGTAGTAGGATTTACTACATGATAAGAGGCATTAGGATCACCCTTGTGTTAAACCCGTATCATAATTAATTGACCATTTAAGTCATATTATTTGGCTAGTTAAGTCAATTAATTTTTCCCACGCCCTTAGCGTTGTACTCATTTTTAGTACACGAAACCCCTAGTACACCCCTCCGAGCCTATCCTTTCGTTTCTAACTTTAAGCGTCTTACTTAAAGGAAGAATTTGTTACACCCCACTTAAATGTACACCTAAATCGCCTTAGCCTTCCGTGTATGCACTCATCTTTAATGCATTATTGTTATTTGTCTAAACCCTTAGTTAGTTATCTAATTGATTACATGGTTGCTAAGTCAAGTCATATCCTTGTACATATTGTTTTGGGACGATTGGGACTCATGAATAAAGTACTAATGTTATGGAGTAATGGGGAAGAACATCATATTATTACCCCCATATGTGCGTCAATCTTGAAAGTACTCCAAGTGTTTTGATTATCTTAATTCGAGTCATTAGTCTATGAGGTATTATTTTGGATGGTAGGGTAAGAGTGTATGCAAAAAAAAAAAAAAAAAAAAAAAAAAATAGAAAAAAAATCGAAAAAAAATCAAGAAAAAAAAAAAAAAAAAAAAAAAAAAAAAAAAACATACGGACTACCATCCCGTTTCATTCTATGTTTATTTTATGTTTTTGTTATTTTTCATTCATTAGCTTAAGTCGAGTCTAGTCTTGGCTTAGCAACGCCATATTGTACATGTAATTAACCAAGATTATTAACTCGCCACCAGTAAAGATTGCCTATATCCAACAAAACCGTGTATTTCATATCCCTACACCTAACGTTATAACCCTTTAAAAGACCTCTTTGATAGTTTATCCTAGGTGCTTACGCCATGTGGTGGAGGTTTGATCCTTTCCCAAGCCTATGGTAATCTATTTTGCTATGACAGGTAGTGAGAGATGTTTTCCATTTTCATATTGTGATATGTACTTTATTACACCCGAGAGATGTGAATATCTAAACACTATTTATGAGGTGCTAGTATATGACCTCCGTGCTTATCTTTGGTCTTTAGTGGAACGATTATTTGTTGTAATTACTTTTATATTAGTGTTAAAAGCGCATTTTCTTGAGGACAAGCAAATCTCAAGTGTAACGGTATATGATGAGGCGAAAAATAATCCGTTTTTAGGGGGTCATTTAAGCCCGAATTCGAATTTATTTGATCAAATATTGCCCTAAATCGTTCCTTTTGTGATTTTAGGTACTTTTGGAGTGAATTCTAGAAAAGGAAGCATTTTGAACGTTTTTGGAGCATAAAAGTGAAGAAAACGACAAAGTCTCAATTTTCCTTGCTGGGAACAGTACATGACGACATCACCAACTTCTACATGACGGCGTCAAGCGTAAAAACAAGAGGTGAAGTGGATAGAGTCCATGACGGTCCAGAAAGATTTTACACTAGTACATGACGGCGTCACCATAGGCCGTCATGGTCCCTTTATACGTGACGGCCCAGAGGAAAACTACTCTTAACGGCGTCAAATCTGGATCTAGGCAATCCGATTTTATTATGGGTGGCGGGTTGATGGCGTCAGAACTTTCTTCTTGACACCGTCACATTGGAAAATTTATATATAGTTTTGTAATTTTCATTCATTAAGAGAGGACAATTTTAGGGACTACTTGGAGAAACCCTAGCACGATTTTATCAGTATTTTCAAGGGTTTTCACCCCTTGAAACATTTCATGTTCAATTAAGATAAGTATCCTTTCAATTCATTCAATCTGTCTATGTGTTGTTTGAATATATCTTACGCTTGTCTTGATTTTAACATGCTAGGCTAGATCTCTTGTGTGTTTGCTTAGATGTAGTGAAACCTAGATGTTGATTATGGGTTGATTGCTTGTTTATAGTTGTTACAGATGAATGATTTCGATGTTAGGCTTAAGAAAACTGGCAGACTTCTATATTGTAACTTGCTTGAACGTCTTAAGAAACATGAACCAATACGTACTAGGTTTTTATGGTTGTATTTAATGCATGAGTGAATTCTAATCATCCCATGTTAGGAGCTTCTTGCAGGCTCGACATAGGAGTGAAGTAGGAGCTCATAGAGTTGGGGAAGTACGTACGCCACCCCACGATTGGTATTAAGGAATATAACCCGTCATCCACGCAACTGTAACAAACTATCAACCTGTAAAAGATATCTAGGGAGTAATGAAATCTAAGTAAACACAACTTTCCCATTTATTGTTTACACCACTAGTTTAATTAGCTTTATTTACATTTTTGTTATTTTATTTTGATTGCATCTTAGTTATTGGGTTAGTTGACTAGCAACTAATTCAGCCTACTCTTCCAAAACCCGAGATTTTAATTGCTTTTATAAAAATATAAAAAATACAAAAAGAATCATCCCTCACCTCTAGACCTAGTTTTTAGGCTTTCTAATCCTAGCGACACTATTCCTGAGTTGAACGATCAATCCCCCGATACTTGTCACTATACTATACTACAACGATCAGGTACACTGCCTGGTGGGGGTTGTAAGCTTCTCGAGATCCCTCGAGAGGTAAAGCCTGGTGCAATTCCCACGCATCAAATACGCGCACAACCTCCCCGGCAGCGGCGCCAAAATTTGATTGAGGCAAAAGCAGTCAACTAAATTCAACCACAGATGTGGTCAATATAGTTAAACTCCTTAGGCTCAATGCTCCGTAGAATATAGTGTTTCCCCGAGTCGTTATGTCCCAACGAGGTGTGATGGTATAAAAACAGGTTTGTGATCGGGTGAATTTGAATGGGAAGTAACCAGATAATGATTTGGCTTTGTTTTACACTACTGGAATGATTAGGAATAACAGTATTAATAATCACGGGAAATAGATAGGTATAAACGTAAAGTAAATTAAAATCAGACACGATTGCGTGCTGGGAAAAAGGTGAGTTTTAAGCAAATATAAACTACAGGGGGTGAAAATGAAACTTTTACAAACTTAATGTTAAAAGAAAATTTAATTAAAAAGAAAATGATTTTTTTAATTATTTTATTATTTTTTTATTAATTAAAACTATTTAATTACCTATTACTAATATTTAACTTATACTAAATATACTATAATATTAAATTAAAAACTAAGAAAATGAAAATTTATTTTTAAAAATTCTAAAATAACTTAAAGATAATATAAAAACTTAAAAATATGCCTTTTTGTGATTTTCTATTAATTAAATACTGATAATATTAATTAAACAATTTAAAATAATTTAAATTACTAATAATACTAAAAATGACCTAGAAATTTAAGAAATATTTTATAAAACTAATTAACCATCACAGGAATCCTAAAAAATTATAAAAAACTTATATAAATTATTTTTAGACTATTTTACTAATTATTTACTTGTTTATTAGTTAATATCTAATTTAACTAAATTAATTAAGAAAATTAGAAAATGAACAGTAAAAATTCTATAAAAAATTCTAAAATTATTTTATAACATATAAAAGCTAGGAAAAATATAAAAACTAGGTAGTGCTTAATAAAAACTAATTATGCTATTTAATATTTAAATATTAATTAATAATTAATAAAACTAATATTAAATCTAGTTAATACTAAATGACAATATAAAATTCTGGAAAAATTACTAAAAAATAATTTAATATAAAAGAAAATTAAGAAAAATATAAAAATGCAAATTACTTAATAAAATGCTAAAAAGGAAAATTAAAAAGATAATTAATATTAAATAGAAACTATCACTTAATTTTAAATTGGTTTTTTCTGGATTTTCTTTTGGAAATCTATTTTATACCTAAAAACTAAGATCTTTTGTAAAAACACTTTTTCCAAAGCTTAAAATTAAGCAAAATGGACACTAAAAGGCTTAACAGTTTGACTTTTGAAGGAAATGAACCTCTGTGGGGTCCATAGGGGTGGATAATGGTTCAAATAACTTATTTGGATTGGTATAAGCTAGAAACAACAAAACACACCACTGAATAAGCCAATAAGCACAAAAAATAAGCACTTGCCACTTAGTTCAACATAGAAAATGGGACAGACAACAAGGGGGTTCTTGGTGGGTCCCAGGGGTGTTGAGCTCAAAAACTTAGATGTAATGGAGAGAGGGCAAGCTAGGGAACACAATGGAACCAAGAACCACCACTCGGGCCCACTAAGGTGGCCAGGGGGAGGCTCCAAAGTGGTGGAGCTAGTGACTGTGGTGGTGGTGCAAGGGAGTACAGTCCCCCTGCAGCTGTGTTTGGGCAAGTGTGGGGCCCATAATAAAAATGGCAAAAATATAATGACAAAGGGATTTCAAAGTTGAGGTGGGGGACTGCAATTTGTGAAAGTTTCAAGGTCTAATATCAAATACAAAAATCAAAACAATTCTTGGAATTTTTGTTTTTTTCCTGAGATATGCAACTTTGACTTTTTATGAAATCTACTCTAGTTGACTTTGGTGAATTTCTAAAGGTCCTAATCTATTGAATATGCAATAATAGGCTTATAAGAAACTAAAACAAGATATTTTAACTACTGATGAAATGATTAGAGGGATTTGGGTACTTAAAACACCAACAGTTAAGGAATTAGTGGGGTGACAAGCTAATTTTGACTTTTTGGTTAACAAGCACCTGGTTTCAAGTTATATCTAGCCTACATTAGCCTATTGTACCCTGCTCAAGCCAAAACAACAATAAGGCAACAACAAGTACACAGAGAACAACTTAGATCCAAACACTCCCTTAAGCAACAGTCTATTTTGATTTTTCAAATGGAACAAGTGAGTTTGATCAAAGCTTATGAACATGAGGCAAGAACTAAGTTATAAAACATCTAAGAAGTAAAACTCAGTACCAAACAAGCAGCTAAAAGTACTTATACAGTTAAAAGTTAAAAAAATGGATAAAGACTCACAATGTGCATCCAAGTAAAATCCTGAGAACCATGGACCACAATCACTTCCTAAAGCCTCCCCTGAGGCAACTAACAACCATGACCATCATTAATCTACCATGCTCCACTGTTCATTCTTCATCTTCATCTTCATTGATTTTTATTTTTTTTATTTTTTTTATTTTAAACTAATTTCAATGATTTAAAAGCTTTGTAAACTATCAGAAACTTATAAATAAGCTTAAATGAGGTTAATGGAACTCTGAAACAAATTTTAACAAGATTTAAGTGAGTATGTCAAATTCACTAAAAATTGCCAAAACGGAATTATAACAAGTAAACTTAAATTTTAATTGCAATAAGATTTAAATTACATTGCAGATACTGATTACAACATTTGTAAGTTCAAAATTACACTAAGGATGGAAATTTAATACATACGACAATAAAAACTACACTACACTAAGCTACTCTAATATCTTTCCTTCTGGTCTTCCTTCCCCTTTTGTAAGTGATGAATTTAGTTGTGTGGGTCCCAAGGGTCAAATCCCAGCAAAGATATGAGACATTGGATCATTTATAAGCAATCTTGGCCTTTAATTCAATTTGGCGGGAAAATTGAATTTTACCAATTGGGTCTGTTGCGTGTAGCCATAGGGGGGTGATGATTAGATAGCCTGCAGTAACCTTGTTATTGGATGAGAGAGGTGGTGGAGAGAGTAGCTTGGGCGGAAGAGGTAATGGCAGGGTGTGGGTGTTGCAGGTTATCCAAGTGGGAGGGAAGGGACAGGTCAATGCTTAGTTTGACCGTTCTAAATAATAAAGGGGTAGTTTGGGCCTGAGGTTCTTGGGCTTGGAATTTTGGTGGATCAGGGAAAGGTTTGCTGGATCATGGTTGTGTTTGGATTGGATTATTGGTTTTAATAACACATGGGTCCATTTGGTGTAGGATTTATTACAAGGACCAAATATGTAAATTCTGCAAAGATGCCATAAGGATCAAAATTGTCATATTTGAATAACCCAAGGACCAAAGTTATATTTTCCAAATTTTAAAACTCCGGGGGCCATTTTTGCCATTTTTGAAACTTCAAGGACTAATTTTGACATTTGTCGAAAAGTTTTATTCAAGGACCAATTTTGAAAACTTAGAATAACACAGGGACTTTGAATGATAATTTTCCATATTTTTAATACCAGGGACTATTTTTGCCAATTTATGAAAGTTGAGGGACTGAAACTGCCAATTATGCAAACTTTATTCGTTTTTCATCTGTTTTTACTCATTTTGCATCTGAAACATATAAAATACAATATTTGGAATATTTTCAGTATTTTGATGCATTTCTGAGTGTTTTTAAATGTTTTTGCAGTTTAGATTGACAAAAAATGATGAGTATTTATACACTCATCAACGACTCATCAGACGGGCATAAGGCTAGTTTTACATAGCCATTTCCCTTAACTTCTACATGCTTTGCACCTGGTCACAAAATCGCATTGATTAGATGCTATAAACTAACAGCCTGTAGTTACTGCAATTATGATATATTCAACATGTACATTCGCCAATCGTCACACATCATTAGATAAAACAAAACTAAATCTAATGTAACGATATACCTTAACCTGAAACTGTTCTAAGGACCGTATCTCTAATAATTAGCCAGCACAAAAACAACACGCAAAATGACAGCACCAAAGACAATACCATTACCACAGGGAATAGGTTTACCAAGAACAATAGTTGTATCCAATACTCTTCTCATCCGCAGACGATTTCTGAAACCTCGATTGCATAAAAAAAATGGTTCAGTTACCCAACATTGCGTACTTAATACATCAAAATTTTATACAGGCCACGTTATCACATAGCTGTCAAAAAACACATATGTATAAAGCAGGTTTAACTAATTGTCTCAATAATAGATCTCAGGCGCTGAGACATCTCAGTTAACTTATATTTCAAACCTAAACGTCAAATAGAATTTTAAAACCCCCTTCAAACTTATCAACCTGAGTCTATGTATTTCCCTCTCACAAAATAAATTACACTAATCAAAATAACTCTTTAATTAATACTGTCTAGCAACGCGTTAGCCTAAACTGTATCAAGTAACTAAAGCTTAAACCATGAAAAAGTAAAACAACAAAGATATAAAACTGAAAGCGAACTATAAACATAAAGAATGTAAACGAAACTCACAAATTTGGTTATAACAATCATATGCATCCTCTATGCTTCAGCAAATCCGGAATAACTGCTAAGTTTCAAATGCATTCCAATTCCCCCAATGGTTTTTCTATATCGCCTTTGCCAAATTTCCATTTCCTCTAACTCATAGTGGAAGGAAGAGAAAAATGATTGTGAAATGACATCCTAAGAATGAACACATGGATAATTAAATGTGGCTTTTCATTCCTCACTCCACATTTCTTTGCCAAATGCTCCAGCAGCTCGACATCAAATGGAGCAAATCAAACTCGAGTGGGGAGCTAGGGCCATTCATCCAATGCATTGATACACGAACATCGAAGAAAACAAAAAGTTTTATCTATAAAATGCATGGCAAGCTTAATATATAAAAACAGTCATCGATTCAACAAATCTCATAAAAAGTAAGACCAAGAAAAAAAACTTACCCAAAGAATGCCAATTAATGTGGCCATAGTTTCATTTCTTCTAACCCGAAGCAGAGAGAAGGGGTAAAAGACTGCTAACGTGATGAGATTTATCCCGTCGTCGCCATCAACATCCTTTAATTGGTCCTCCGGAGCAGAAAAGTCATACACCTTGTCTAACAGTCCTTGCTCCACCTGTCTATCAAACAGATCATGTATAACAATTTCTTCCATCCTCGTTATCTACATCATTAAGTCCACCTACCACCTAAATGCAAACAAGGACCATCTATTAATAAGTTAAGTAGCATTATTTATTACATAATTTTGTCACACCAAAATTAAGACTCAATGAGAGACCAAATCATTACGCTCACTAAGAAACCAAATCATTATATTGATTATCATACCAAAACCAAGACTGACAAAGGGAACATACCAAAATTACCAATCAACTACCATCTAGATTAGATTAGCAAAAACAAAACTACCCTACGTTAATGTTCGATAATATCAAAAATTAATGATATAAATAAAATTTGCACTTGTGCTGATGCCACCTTTCCGGCGAAAGGTTTTCGATGCACTGTAAACAATTCCCATAATGATAACATCAATGCACACTAAAAACAAAATTCAGATGTAAGAACAACCCCTGAGCCAAAAAGTACATCAAATAACGTTAAAATGTATGACCATTCAAACCAAATTCGTACAATGACACACTATGCCCATATCAAGAAAAAAAACTATTCTAGACACATGAGATTCTAAAGAAAAATGAGTTTTCTTTTTTCAATTAATAGCAGATACGAAATCAGCAGACGTGACCCAATATACAAATATCATAACCACTCAAAACCTATACTAAAAATGGCATCAATAGTATGATAACTGATAAATAGATGTCCAACGATAGGAAAAAGCACAAAAATATTCAGAAAATCATACATGTAACGATAAAAACTAATACCTGATTACTCTAAATTCCAAACCTCGTACATACTTTATCCACACACATTTTTTTAATCATTGTTGAACATGTAAAGTTTTTATGCTACCCAAATTTTACTTTCCGTCAAATTTTTATGCCACACATGATTTGTTGAATCATGTTTCTGATATGTTATGTATAACTCTCAACAATGTATTAAACTAAATCATAGAATCATGCAATCCAATGCACCAATAAAACCATTACACGACTCCTGAGCTTTTACATATACATCTACCATAGATGTTAGCTTTTACATATACATCTACCATAGATGCCTCTTAACAGAACCAACTATCCACCTCTCGAATCACGATAGTTTGATGCAAACAACTGATTATTCAGAAAAAACAAAGCTAGATTAATTCAAACAAAAAAAAAAAAAAAAAAAAAAAAAAAAAAAAAAAATCAAAATATAACAACTCAACAAAACACCATTTAGCCTGAAATACCAACCAAGCCTAGATACATTTTTTTTATCGTTGTCGAATCCTGTCAAATTTGTATGCTAACCACATTTTACTTTCTGTGAAATTATTTTAGCTACAAATGTTTTTTTTTTTTTTTTTTTTTTTTTTTTTTTTTTTTTTTTTCTTCTTCATGTATAACTCTTAACAATGTATTAAACAAAATCATTGGATCATGCAACCCATTGCATCAATCAACCTATTACATGACTCATAAGCTTTTACAAGTACACCCACAAAACATGACCGTATTAGAACCACCTATTCACCTCATGATAGTTTGGATGCAAACATACGATTCAATGAATTCCAAACCTCACCTATACTTTATCGATACATTGTTTTTTATCGTTGTTGAATTCTGTCAAGTTTTGATGCTAACCACATTTTACATTATGTCAATTTTTTTCTACTACACATGTTTTGTTGAAATATGTTTCTAAGATGTCATGTATAACTCTCAACAATGTAGTAAACCAAATCATTAGATCATGCAGGCCATTGCACCAATCAACCCCTTACATGACACATAAGCTTTTACAAATACACCCACAAATTATGCCTTTTCTCATTGCATGCATCTACCATGTTCAATTAACCACAAAAACAAGGCTAAATTAGGGAAAAAAAGGGTATCAAAATAAAACAATAACTCAACAAAACACCATATTGGTCCGAAACACCAACCATTGCTACATAAGAACCAAAAAATGATGGTCGAGTATTGATATTACCTGCTAATGGTTTGGGTGCAAACCACGACTGTCACTCCCATTGCAGATACGTAACCTGCCAATATCGAAAAAAAACATCAACTAAACAAAACACAATATCAGTCATTTCATTTGAATCGCTAAACAAAACACATAAAACTTGAGTATCGAAGATATCAGATATCAGATATCAAATATGGTTCGTATTCATTTTATCAAATTATACATAAAAACACATATAACTCAACAACAATGCGAATATGTAAAATTATACCAAACTCGAAGATCACATTCACAATCTGCTCCACCATTCAATATGTAAAACAATCCGCTGAAACAATCAAAACAATATTGAAATTAATTGACTGAAATACCTGGAAGGATCTTTAAAACTCGAAGTTTACCTCGCATCCAAGTTTCTGATTTTCAGCGCTGCTTGTGTAGCCGGAATATATTGTGTGTGTGTGTGTGCGCGTGTGCGCGCGTCTGAGCTTTCGTATTAAAAACCAAACAAATGAAATAGATAGCCTTCTTAAGCGAAAGCTTCTCAAATTGATTATGAAAAATAGGTGTACAATTATCCAACACATCCAATCCAAAACAGGTGTCAAACATGAGATTAGTCTAACAAATGAAGTGGCGGATTAGTGAAGAACCTACTAACAAAGCCCCACTAACCCAATTGTTTAATCCCTCAAAGCCGGCGACTTGGCTCAGCGTGTGAACAGTGTTGGCTCAAGCCGCGGCTTCACAGTGCACCCTAGCTGTCCCACTCCCTCAAGCCGATCTTCCATTTGGCGATTTCTAAACAGCGCCGGCTCCCAAAACACTTAAATGAATGTTATATAGTATAATATATCCGACAAATATAACTAACGCATCCAACACCAAACTTTTCGTGTTCTGTCATACAGACCACTAAACTACCTCCACTTTTAGACAAACCCTATTCTATCGATGTGAGATTCATGAAAGTTGACTATATATCCATAGACGAAATCCATAATTTCAAAATTAGATTCTAACATTTCATTTACAATTTAATTTAATTGAAATGGCCTATGCTTTTTCTCATAGGCAAAGCAATTTTGTATATTACATTGTTGTTAGTTTAGCTAGTGACATTGAAAGCTATAAATTGAATAATCACATCGTCTTGAATTGCACTCTTAAGTTCTTACGTACCCTATCAAACAGTAGGTGCATTTGCGTACACGTTTATTCATTTGATTCGCTAATATGTTTTAGTAAGGGTGTTCATGGAACTGTCGAAGCACTTAAAATCACTCAAACGAAGTTAAGTGAGCTAGTTTGTCGGGCTAGGCAATGAATGAATGACCAAGTAATTTACTAACTTCGAAACTGTTGCACACCCCTAATGATTATATAAGGATTCTACAAACCTAAATGATTGAGAGTTGATAGTTTATACTAGGCCTACAAATGTTTTTCTTTGACAAATTATAAACGCCACAAGTCTCAACGTAACTAAAATCTATTGACGTGCATAGTAAGAGAATCTAATTAATTCTACATAATTGTTTAAGACTTTATACTCTACTATTATTGCAAATGAAGAATCATTATCATTTCTCGGTCACTTATGTTTAATAATGCTTAAAGTTATAATCTAAATTTTTAATTATATCCCTCAACAATATCTAGCATAGTAACAGAGCACATAAAGACATATTCAAAAAGCGATGATGGAGAGCCTATATCACACACAAACACCCTATTTTGCACACATACAACTAGTGAAGAAAAAAAAAAAAAAAAAATTAAAAGAAAAAAGAAGCTAACCCCCACCCTAGATCTTTCAAGAGTTGACACTATCCGACCCCTACACTCTTCATTACCACACAAATTTACAACCCTATTAATTTTATTTATTTTAAACTTTTTTAATTCTTGCTCTACTATGGATTGGATCTTGATCTTTGAACACAAGTTAGTAAATAATTTGTGTGTATAAGAATGTCAAGATATTTCCCTCTAGAGGCAGGAATTGAAATTAGTAAAGTTGACAAACACCACCATCATCAAATTCCAATACAAGATCATGATCATAATCATGATGGTATAGTTAGTCCTTATAGCTTACATTTATTCAAGAACGAAGAGATCTATAACAAAAGCTTTGAATTATGGCAACAATATTATCAACAACGACAACATGATGTTAGTAGTAGTGATAGTAAAGTTATGAGGCAAGGAGGGTACGGAAGTGGTAATAGTGGAGGAATGAATTGTCAAGATTGTGGTAACCAAGCTAAAAAAGATTGTCCACACATGAGGTGTAGAACTTGTTGTAAAAGCCGAGGGTTTCATTGTCAAACACACGTGAAAAGCACTTGGGTACCGGCTGCTAAACGTCGCGAAAGACAACAACAACTTATGTCTGTAGCACAACACCATACCCTAGGAACACAACAGTTGAGTTTAATGATGAGAGCCACTGGAAATGAGGATCAAAACCCTAAAAGATTACGCGAAGATCCTCATCGGAGTATGGTCGCTAGTGGCAGTGGTAGTGGTGGAGGTGGAGGTATGGGCATGATCTTGCCTAGTTCACAACATCACAATACTTGTTCAGGTAAAGTTACGTGTATGTTATATATAATGAAGCAAGAAAGATAGAAACATAAACAAAATATTGTTATTTGGACTCAATTATTGAGTTATGTTTTGGAAAAAATTCTCTTTTTCTGTTTACCAATATTGATTTATGATTTGATAGGATTCGTCTCTATATGTATATATATATAGAATTTAGCTTCTTATGTCAAGACCAATTTAGGCTTTGAATTCTGGGCTAGTCTCTATAATTCTATATCTATAACCCCTAACATCTATGGTGGAATATGAATACACCTAGTGAGTGTGTAACTGTGTGCGTATATCATGCTTTAATTATAGATTAGCTTTATAATTCAAGACTCTTCTTTTAGGCGTTGAATTCTGGGCTATTGTCTTTATATCTATAACTCCTAACATCTATGGAATATAATACACCTACTCAATGTGCAATTGTCCTGATTATGTTTAGATTACAGGACCAGTTTAGGCTTAAATACCTTTAACCAAGTTTTTTATTTTTATTTTCTTATTTTATTTTATAAACTATGGAGGATCAATCTGGATTAACTGCATAGTTCAAGACTCATAAAAGCTTTAAAACCTGGACTACGGTCTATGTCTAGCCATAAACCCCTTACATCATCTATGAAGAGAGAATACACATAGTGAGTGTGTAACTGTGAGATGATCATGCTAATATGCTATGCTCCATATTTGACCTACACTCATCATGTGCACATAAAAAACCTATTTATTTTCATACTTAATTTTTGTTGTTTCATTATTTGTACCTAACTTATGTTTAGTTATCAGCAATTATGACCATATAGTAAAACGTAAAAACCTACTAATTTTATAACTAAGATTTTTTTTTTTTTTTTTTTCCTCCTTCTCCTCTTTCTAGGGATGGGAGTGGGTCATTTTCCAGCAGAAGTGAATTCTCCAGCGGTTTTTAGGTGCGTAAGAGTGAGTGCAATGGACGATGCTGAGGAACAACTGGCTTATCAGACGGCATTGAGCGTTGGTGGGCATGTTTTTAAGGGAATTCTATATGATCATGGTCCTGAAGGTAGTTCATCGGGTAGTGGTGTTCATGGTCATCATCAACAACTTAATCTTATTACTTCCAGTACAACAGCTGCTGCGACGGCGAGCACTAGTATCAATCCCGTGGTGACCAATTTTATTGACCCTTCTTCAACTTACCCAACTCCTTTCAGTGCTTTTATGGCGGGTACGCAATTCTTCCCACCACCAAGATCTTAAAAAGTGAAAGAAAAAAACTTATTAAATGCTTATTATTGTTATGAAGTTTTATTATTCTAACGAAAAAAACATTAATACTTGATTGATCGAGCTTTAGAAGCTATGGATGTTTTTTTTATAAGTTTTGGGCACTCATCAAAGTAGGATAATTTAGAGGTTCAATTGAAATGTATGGAAGTTTAAGGAGTTTGGGATGATTAATGATATGATGTAATTCAATGGGTTTTTGTTGATATTCGGTTCCGGTCGGTAATCAATTCCTTTTATTACTATATAGATCAAGTGCATGAATAAATTGCGACTGTGATATTTTGGTGAATAGTAATCGATAACTAAACATATACTCAAGAAAATAAAGCTCAAATAGTTTTATATAAACTGTAATGTGAGCATTGAATTTTTGAAGATTAGCAATATTGTTTCTGTTTTGCCAACTATGTATAAGAATTAAATAATAATAATAATAATAATAATAATAATAATAATAATAATAATAATAATAATACACACACACTTTTTATATATATAGTTAAACTATCTTTGATGGAACTATGAACTATCATCTACAGTTAAACTACGAAGTATCTTCTATCTATAAATTGTAAAAATGACTCATGCAATAAATGTTAGTATTGATAATTATAATTTATTAGACTCTAATGAATTATAATACTTATAAATCCATAAATATAGAAATAGTAAATTAGTCATATTTAACATATAGAAGAATTTTGAATAATTTCTTTATATATAAACATACTAAATTTGAATTATATTTAATAAATATAAAATTTTTGAATAACTTTTTTTTATGATATATAAAAACTGTGTTTTATGCAACAAATGTTAATATTGATATTTATAAGACTATAATTAAATATAATACTTATAAATCCATACATATAGAAATAATAATTTTGAGTCATATTTAATATATAGAAGAATTTTGAATAATTTCTTTATATGTAAAAATAATGAATTTAAGTTATATTTAGTAAATAAAAGATGTTAAATAACTTTTTTATATGAAAGTTAAGTTTCATACAATAAATGTTAATATTATTTTTCATTAAAGTATTATAAATATAATATTAGATATACAAATAAATAATATAAATATGAGTATTAAGTAATGAATATATAAAAATTGTAGATTTTTTTTATAGAAGAACTAAATATACTTGAAAGAGTTGAATTCATGTAAAAAGTTAACACTTTACACCCGACCTCATTTATTCCGAGTTTCCAAAACACATTAACGGGTCAACTTATTCCAAACAATTTTGACAAAACCGTGTTTTTATATATGTTGGCCCGCAAACACATCCTAAATAAAAGTGGAATTTTTGAAACAAATAACAGTTGGATTTTATGAGCTCACAAGTACCTACATAAAAGTGAA
Source organism: Artemisia argyi (assembly GCA_030686995.1). Classification (NCBI taxonomy): domain Eukaryota; kingdom Viridiplantae; phylum Streptophyta; class Magnoliopsida; order Asterales; family Asteraceae; genus Artemisia; species Artemisia argyi. The sequence continues at coordinate 55,627,631 of CM060701.1, forward strand.
TTTTAAAACAAATGATTTTTTGAGAGCTCACAAGTACACTCCTTGCTGGAAGAAAACAAAACTGAATTCACCACACCAGCTTCTAATATAGAGAGTATTTTACCTAGTTTAAGTGTATGTAGTGATAGAATTTAAACATCGTAAATTAGTCGTGAAAAAGTTAGAAACCTTGTTTACCAAAAAAAATAGTTTGATTTTATCAACATGACATAAATATAATATTGACATAAACCCAATTGTATATATTCTAAGCGTGAATACATGTCCGATAAAAATAAGGAGGAATAAAAAAAAAAAAAAAAAAAAGTAAAGTAACTCCCAATACCGTCTTCCACAGGTTATGGGTCCAAATACCGTCTTCCACGGTGTATGGGGAATACATATATATATATCTCTTCAAAAACTCAAAATTACGTATATATCCAATTTTTCCTTATAATTGCATATATATCATATCAAAAGCTTAAAAATTATATATATATTCTAAGCGTGAATACATGTCCGATAAAAATAAGGAGGAATCCATATATATATCTCTTCAAAAACTCAAAATTACGTATATATCCAATTTTTCCTTATAATTGGGTTTATATATATATATATATATATATATATATATATATATATATATATATATATATATATATATATATATATATATATATATATATCCAGCTTAAACTTATAAATGTATATATCCTTTATAAATCTTAGATATGTCATATATATCTAAGTGACTTACAACTCTAAAATACATGACAATTATAATTATAAAAATAATATTTCTTAAAATAATTTTTTCTTTATTTATAAACTTGTTGGTAGGAATATACGCTTTCATAGTAACCATACTTTATTTGTCATACATATAACAATTATGATATTTATAACTAGTTTATTTCATGTATTTGAATTATATATGAAATAATGTGATTTTTTTGTGAGGTTAAATATTGTCTTGATATATAAATTTTTAATATCTAGTTCATTTTCAACCTCGTTACATCGTACCTTTGAAAAAAGAAAGGTTGTTGTTTTGGCTATTTTAAAAAATGTAATTACCATAATTTAGAGGTTATATAATTATTTTGTTGTATATGACATATCAAACGTTTAGAAAAGACATATATGGAGACATGAAGGTTTAGAAATGATAAATATGTGATTATTAATTTATGTTGGATATATATGTAATTTTGTAAGTTTTGAAATGATATATATACAATTATAAGTTTAACTTGAATATATATATATATATATATATATATATATATATATATATATATATATATATATGTATATATGTATATATATATATATATATATATATATATATATATATATATATATATATATATATACATACCTATATATATATATATATATGTATATATATAGGTATGTATATATATATATATATATATATATATATATATATATATATATATATATATATATATATATGATCAAATAAGAAGAATAATTAAAATAAGAATGATAGGAAGTAACTACAACCACACATTTCAGATGCACCTACAAAAGTGGATGCATCTTCCTTCAAATTTTCCCTCTTAATTTGAAATGTGTGGCTAAAATTACTTCTTACCCTTCTTATATATATATATATATATATATATATATTAGCTAATTGGCTACAATTTTATGCTATAAAATGTGGGTCCATGATTTTTTTTTTGGGTTCTGATTCTTTTCTGTGGGTCCTTGATTCATTGCTATTGTATTTTTTTTGTGAAGGATTGTAGTTAATTAGCTACAAAAATTGTAGCTAAGATATCCTCACATATATATATATATATATATATATATATATATATATATATATATATATATATATATATATATATATATATATATATATATATATATAATTCTCCTTATAAATATAAAGCTTGATTTTTTTTTTAAATATTTGTGCATTGCATGGGTCAAAAATAAATAACACAAAGAATAAATTTTTTAGAATTTAAAAGAAGGAAACCTTAATTAATTTTTACATTATCGCATGGGCCAAAAATAAATTATACTCCGTACAACGAAAAGAATAAATTTTGTAGAATTTAAAAGGAAACCTTAATTAATTTTTGTATTATGTGCGTACACGTCCATTCTGTCTGTATTGTGCTACATTTATATTCCATATATTTCCCGACCGGATTTGAATTTGGGATGACTTTGTGATTGGTTTTTGAACTCGAGGTTGCTTTTACCCGGTTTGTTTGCCGGTTCCGAGGTAGCTAGGGTTCCCTTTTCAATGCATATCTTTACTTTACTTTATTATTTTCTCATATTTTATATAAACGTACATTTGTACGCCAATGGTGTCTTATTAACTTAAATTTAACTACTGTACTAAAAAAGAGACCATTCAAAATCATGTAAAATGGTACCAAAAAGGCTAAAAATTGCAAAAGTAAAGCAAATAAGTCTTTCACTGATTGGTCCGAAGAATTGTTCATTTCGTGCCAACGATTGTGATACAGTAATATGTACAGTATGTTATAGGAAAAAGTATTGCACTACTATATGACTAAGGGCATGTTTGATATGGGGTATGGCTATTAGGGAATGAGTTTCATTCTAATAATAATGGTGTTTGTTTGATAAATATTGATATCATATATGAGAATAATATATCACTACAACATCAACCACTTTTAGAGACAGACAGTGTGGACGCAAAAAGTGGGTTTTTTTTGTCGCTAATACTTTTGGCGACAGAGGGTTGTCACCCAAAAGGTTGTCGCGTATAGTCCGTCACAAAAAGTTTTTGTGTCAAATGGTTTCTACTTTTGGCGACAAAATGGTGGGACCCACTATTTTCAACCAAATTGTTTTGACTGGAGTGGGCCCTTGCTTTTAGCGACCATCGGTGTTGTCACTAAATGATTTTTCATAATTTATTTATTTTTATTATTTATTTACTAAAAAAAATATTTAAAAATAAAATAAAAAATAGAAAAAGTTTGGAATCATTTGGCGACGACGCCATTTGTCACAAAAACCAGAAAGTGAAACCGGTCCAGTTTTTTTGGTCACTTTTAGCGACGAAAGTTCCAACTTTTAGAGACAGCTAGGTGGTCGCTAAACGTTGCTGTGCAGGAAAAAAACAGCAGCATTGCTGCAATTCCAAATTTATTCCGGAACTTTTTCCGGAAAAAATTACCAAATCCAATGCCATAAATCACCCAAATCAATAATGCAAAATGTTTCCATTCATTCATTCATTCAAAACCGACGAATTACAAAAGAATATCCATACAAATACTAATAGTTTCGCTAATATACGTATTCAAATTGAAAAAGAAAGATCCATACATCGTACTAAATAATACTACCAAACTCACTACTACCACCATCATTACCAAACTCACTACTCGTCATCATCATGCGTGTCATCAAACTCACTACTACTACCATCATAACCAACATCATGCCCACTATTACCATCACCACCATCATCATCTTCATCAACATTTATCGGTTTGTAACAGTTATCAAGGTCGAGATTAGAACTAGGGTCGGAATGAGTAGTACTAGGACCGCCACAATCATATGTTGAACCAGGAAACATAGGAGTGCATGAGTTGGGCATTTGAAACTGTGAAGTGGGTGTACCTTGTTGACGGTTGTAGAAATCCAGAAATTTCTTAAGCAAGTTTCTTTGCTCCTGTAGCTCAATAGCATGCTGCTTCTTCATCTCTTCAATCTCCTCCCGAGTACAGAAACCTAGGTCCACTTGTGAGATCCTAGAACTCGAGCCCGTGCCCGGTACCACCCTGCCTACACCCGCAATATGTCCTCGATTTTGAGAATGCAGGACTTCATTGATGATTTGGAGGTCTGTCTTGGGATCCATTTTTTTTTGTTTGATTGCATCTTGAATCGCCATCATTTCTCCCTGTGTAGTTCAAAAATAACAAGAAAGTTAATATTACAAATGACGAATACGGTCAGATATGCGAATAAGTTCTTCGTGTCAATTAACAAATAATTAATACCAAATAAGCAAACATCACTTGATCCGAAAATGTAACAGTAAAAGGAAAGGTTTCTTACTCTATTTTGTACAAGTTAACAATAACAAAAGCTACATGTGCAAAGTAAAAGGAAAGGTTTCTTACTCTATTTTGTACTCCCTCCGTCCCAAAATTATTGTCCACTTTGAATTTTCAAAGTCAAAACGGTATAACTTTGACCACAAATATATTTTTTTTTATTATATAATACTTGATGAAAAATTATACCATTGAAAAGTAGACTTAAAACCTAATCCATTTATATATTTTGCATCAAATATTATATAACACTCACAAAAATATTTAAGGTCAAAGTTGAATAAGAAAGACTAAAAAAGTCAATAGTGGACAATAATTTTGGGACGGAGGGAGTACAAGTTAACAATAACAAAAACTACATGTGCAAACTAAACAGAAACTTTTAACATATCTGACGCGTAAAAAGTAGAATAAACTTGAAAAAAAATGTTGGTTCGTTATCAATTTTCATTTTTGGGAGTAGTAGTTTAAATATCTGAACAACATGAAACAAGAATAAAAACCATGAACAAAATATATAAACAACCAATTAGGTGATCATATTTGTCAAGAATGGAACTCCTAACACACAACAAAAGTAGTGGCGTGGGCTGGTTGGGGTTGCTAAAAATCCAACCTTTTTGGGATCCTACGAAACGACTAAATTGGTCTACTTCATACACATGACAAATATAAGTTATGTTATTTCCATAAATATAACTAAAAAACTGCAAGTGCCCACCACCACCTGAACTTACATATGATCAGTTCACCAAGACACCAGCCATAATTAGCTTTCCAACATAATTAAGACACCAACCTTTCTCCCTATAGGACCATTATCTGGAAATGTAGAACTACATCTAAACAAACTCTCAGCACAAACAGATGCACCCGCTCATTATGTGTATCTGAGTATTCGCTACACTAAAAAACACACTCTGCATTCAACCGACTTGAAGGATAGTGGTTTTCTGTTTTAAACGTTGTCCTATATCTACTACAGCAATAGTTAGTTTAATGCTACATCTGCAGTTACATATTTGCATACCTATCTCTGGATTCCTATGTTATCCGCCAATCTCTGAACTTATAATTAACTCATATCTAACAAAAATGGCTCTGTTCAGCCATAGTTATCTGACCATATACAAGTTTACAAAAAGCTTTAGCTTATGATGCTCACTAGATGCCTAATTAGTAGTGTTTGAGTTACCATAACACAAAGACAAAAATAATAATAATAATAAAAATAAATAAATAATTTTTTTTAAAAAAAAAAAAAAAGAAAAAAAAAAAGTGGGCTTACATATAAAGTTTCGTTTTCCTTAGTCTTGAACTGACCCTTTTTGTCCGTATGATTTTTCCTCCAAGTCTCAACCAAGTCCTCGTGTTTCTTTTGATTTAAGAACTATAAATAAACAACATAAAACAAATTAATAGCAAAGTATACATAAACAATATAAAACCTTTAAAATAATACAAAAATTAAAAATAATAAAGAAGCATATGAATTGGTGTCTTCCTCGCGCGAAAGACATCGATCCTTGGTGTGTCGTCACTTTGTTCTTGGATCTGTTCTTCGAATTCCTCTCTGATTGTTTCATTCGTTTCGGATCGGCCCAGAAGTTAACGAGCTTCTGCCACTCATCATCTCCTGCTTTCCAATTCGGCGGCTTTCTATTTCTTGCCTCTTCGACCGAATCCACTGAATCAAACCACTTCCTCTTGAACCTATTTTTGTTACCTGAGTAGCACTTCGCGAAATCCTTCCGGAGCCCCTCTCTCACCAAGCTCCCCACCGTCCTTTTTTCGTTTTTTACTAGGATTATAGTCTGGTCACTGAGGTGGGGTTGCAACTTGAAATACCTCTGCAAAGAAATACACACATTTATATAAACACACTTTAAAATACACACATATCTAAACATTCGATAACAATAAAAATATAAATAAAATAAACAAGACCTGGAGGTTAGGGATTAACGTCGCCTTTTCTACTTCAGGAACTTTATCCCATGACTCGTAATACTAGGGAATTTTCCTAACTAATTCCCCAGCATAGGTAGTAAAGTTACCCGAATATCGGCCTACTGGTTTGAACGTCTTCAGATCCCCCACATCGAAATCTATCTCAAGGGGTTGATTGTTATTTTGTTTGAAGTTCTTTTTCAACGTCTTGTGTTTGGTTGGACCGCGTTTCCCAGATCCTACAAATATAATTGGTGAGTCAAAAAAATACAAGAAATCAAATTAAAGGTTATAAAATAATCCGCAATTTCTTACCTTCACACTGGTAGGGTAGACGCTTAGGCTGTCGATCCTCAGGAGGATCACCACCTGCATCCCCTCCATGGTAGCCAGGAGCAACACACGCCATCTATAAAAATACCAAGTACAGTAACATAATATTTCGTTGCACTTGTAGTTGCCAAATTCAATTCCAATACAAATAGTAACAAATTATATTAGGGTACATTACAATATACATGGCAGTAAGCTTAAAAAAACAATAGGCTAATATGGTAGCAAGGTAATAATAACAATAAGCTCATAAAAAACATGGCCTACTATAGGATAGATGATAAAAACTAAACTAACTAGTATGCCCAGACGTTTAAGGAAAGTAAAAAAGAAACACTAAACTGAGTACTTTACATTCCAAGGCTCAAATTAAACCAAGAAAAAAACAAGACTTTATAATCAAACTAACAAAAAGAATACAATCCATTCCAAGGAGTAAGCTCAGGCAAAAAAAAAATGCAGTAAGCTCATGCAATAAGATTTATTAACAGGTCACTGTATCTTATCGAGTTTATCGGGTCAACCCGTTAACCCGATGACAAACTAAATAAGACCCTAACCCGACCCTACTATGCTATCGGATCTATCGGGTCAACCCGTTAAACAATATTTTAATCCATTTATTCCCAATATTTATGTATTCCCATTACAGCAGACTGTCCTAATTCAAATATATTAGGAGATCAAGTCATTTTGCATATTAGGCTCCCCACGCACAAATTAAGTTCTACTACATTAGCCAAATAAAAAATTCCATTAGATAGAAGCACACATCACAAAGGACCAGCTCATTTAACGTGTAATATTGAACAATCATGTTGCAATTCCAAATTCAAAGATATTGCCAACTAAAGTGAAATTAGACAAATACAAAGGACAACTAACTGAGATATCAAAAATTAAAATAGAGAAGTATATCAAGTGATAGAATAATACATTAAGAGAACTATATCGAGTGAAGTTGGTCTTTCTTCTACTCCAAATTATAATGTCAGTTATGCAAAAACAAAGTGATGCACATACAGTAGCATATATCAATTACAGTTTATTAAGTGGCTCATATGTGAAAACCAATCCACATAAAACTTGGCATACACATTCAAAGAAATTGTGTATCACCGGTACTTAAACCACATACGAACAATATACAACTTTTTAGTTTCATACTTCAACAAATTGACATATAACAGCATATAAAACAATAATAAAAAGTTTAGAATAATTACCCCAAAAGATTGAATGAAAAGCTTCAAAACCAAAAATCGATTTCAGTATATGTGGGTGTTGAATTGTTGGTGAAAGGTGAAAGATTTGGTGGTTAAATGGTGAGTTTTGAAAGGGGTTTTTAGGGTTGCTACTACAGAAGAAGAGGTGAACAAGTGATAAACTGGTATTTATGTGATTTTTTGGTGTCGTTGCAACCAAAACCGTTCCCACTCTTTCCATTTGCCGCCAGTATTTTCGACCTCCATGATTTTGCGATTGCCCGCCAACGGTTGGAAGGAAGACTCTGTCAAAGCGATAGGGGTAGTGGTGTTAAGTGTTTAGTTATGTTAAACTTATATGATAAAAAAATTGAAATACTTCAAAGTTATACTTACTTTATCAACAACTGTATCCGAACATATGAAATTATAATAATATAAAAATAAAATTAAAAACAAATGTCTTCTTAACACTTCTTGTCTATATACATTATTGATATTCCTATAAAAAAAATGAATTATATTAATATGTTGAATATTATTCATAGAGGTGACAAAACGGGTGGGCCGGACGTGCATGGGCACGGGCTAAAACGGGCACGGGCTTAAACGGGCATGGGTCAAACGGACACATGTTATACAAATTGCTTCAAAAAATATTTAAAACAACAAAATAAATTCCTTAAACATAATATTTTATTTTAATTTAAAAACTTAAATATATCATATGTATAAGTTTTTCTTTAAAAACGATCGTAATATTCTTCGATTGAGAAAAAATATGTGCCCGTTAGTGCCCATTTAAGATTTCAATAAGTTATATGTGCCTCGTGAACCTTTCTCTTCGGGAGCAAGCTGTAATCGAATTCGCATTGAGACCATGTCTTTTCGAGCATTAACTCCATCTTTTGTTTTCCCAGGAATGTTCAACAATAGCCCTATCAAGCTATCACAAACATTCTTTTCGATATGCATTACATCTAGGCAATGTCGGACACTAAATGCTCCCAATAAGGCAAGTCCCAAAATATTGACCTTTTTTTCCATTTTCCTTTAGGGATTCGACTTTTTTTTTGATTTTCCAAACACAGTGTTTAAATCTTTAACTCGGGAAAGTGCATCTTTTCCATCAAATCGTTTTCTTACCTTTCCGTCCTCAACGCTCCCATCAAACTCCTTTTTCATATTACGATACGGGTGATCAGTTTCAAGCGATCTTCGATGACCCATGAACACAGTCTTTTTGAAATTTTTTATCCACCTCGAAGACGTCTGATCTTCACATATAGGACACGCAAATTTACCTTTCGTTTTATACCCGGACAGATTGCCATATGCCGGAAAATCACTTATGGTACAAAAAATCATGGCTCTAGCTCAATTTGAAGGTTTCCTTCTTATACGCATCATAGACGTCAATGTCGTCTTCCCATAAAGTTGTCATGTCTTCAATCAAAGGAGCCAAATAAACATCAATGTCTTCCCATAATGTATTTACGTTTCATGCATAACCATGGTGGAAGATTGTAGACACATAGAAGAACTAGCCAAGTACTATGACTACTCATGTTTCCGAAGGGGTTGATTCCATCCGAACTAAGTCCAAACCGTATATTTCTAATATCTCCACTGAATTTCTCATATTTATTATTAATTTTTCTCCATTGAGGTGAATCAGCCACATGTCTTAATTTTCCATCCTTTCTACATTTTTCGGAATGCCAACGCAACAATTTTGCATCTTTCTCATTTGCAAATAATCGTTTGAGTCTTGGAATGATTGGTAAATACCACAATAATTTACCGGGGGGGGGGGGGGGGGGGGGGGATTATTCTCCACATTCCCCATACCCTGCCCCGGCGAGATTGGATCTGTTGTTATTGTTGTGCCATTATTCTCCACATTAACGCTTACTTTTGTTCCCTTTTTACTCTTATACCTCGATTCATTACAAATAACACAATTATCTTTGAATGTATAAAAACTTTGGATACTTCGCATATTTTGTATAATATTGTTTTGGTCTTATCTTGGAAACATAAAGTGTATTACACCTTTATTATTAACACACTAAATACCAGTATCTTTATCTTTTGGCATAAAACCGGTTTGACCTGGCGGTTCAACCGGTTAAACCAATGACCCGGTGAACCGATGAGTCGACCGAGTCAATTAAAAACTCGGGTTTTAAAACATTGGTTACAACTTGTGCAACATTTTGTGGCCCAACCTCCTAATGCCTTTGTCAACATAATCAAATATAAACTCCCCTGTATGAGATTTTAGGGAACATTCAACCGAAGAAAGAAAAGTTGTACATTCCCTAAAGTTCACACCAAAATTCATTATGCTTCTTCGCTTTCGATCTGTCCATCCATCTGTCATAACTGAACAACAATTTTGTGCCCACTTTTCTTTTTGTTTCTTGAGAAGTCCTTTAGTTAATCATAAAGTTTATGCATATAATATATATCTATGATGGTGTAAACGCATGTAGCTTTTACATATACGAAACATGATTGTTGTACTACAGATACTTTATGGGGTTATTCTCATCATATCGCTTGAAAATCTACCCTACACAATGTATATTCTAACGTGTATGTTTGCAACACAAATGATAGTGTGGGAAATTAATATTCAACACAAATGTTAACTACAATGAAAGTTCAACCAAATCATATACAACTTGAACTTGGCAACTTACCGATGAGTGGTGGTGGTTGGACTGTGGACGGCGGGATGATGGGGAGAGGCTTTCCAAGCTGCAGGTAAGACTTGAGGGTTCAGAGTAAAAAACCTAGATCTAAAAAAGTAAAAAGTAAAAAGTAAAAAATGAAACCTTATCACTTTATTAGTTTATAATGCCAAGGTCAATGAGTGGTAGATACTGTTAGACTATTACATTGATTGAAAACATAAATATGAATTAAGTTTTAAAATTACTAGGCCTAAAAGAAATAGTCCAAATACTACAAATTCAAGCCTAAATCCCCAAATCCTTTAAATGCTCCTAAAAATGGCGTCACGCCTTACGATATGCGAGCCTTTGCGCGCCTTTTTACGCCTTAACCCATGCCACGCCTTAAGCCGACACCAAGGTCCATTTCATAACGGCGAGGTTAAGCCTCGCGCCTTTTTGAACACTGGTTATTGATGTTGTAGTAGTTGTTGTTGTTTAATGTGTTAATGTTAATGTGAGTTGACCTATTATTTCCAAAAAGTTGTACTAACCTACAACATTAACACCAACCACCAAGCAATATTCTTCTTATATTCGATCGGGTTTAAGTTGCATATCGTAAAACAATAGGAAGTCCAAACGTGCATAACTCTCTGTTTCTGTCACAGTCGCCATAGTTACGCCAACCTTTTCGATTAGACTCCCAAGCTTACTACTACTAGATAGTTTTTGTATGTTCGATGTCTGAACCAACTCCCCAGTCTGATCCGAGTTCTCCTACAACTACCTTAGTATCATCTCGACCAATCCGTTTAACATAACTTGTATATCAATTTCATCTCGAGTCATCGGTTTAACATTTAATGTATATCAATATCATTTTAACTCACCCCTTTAACATACATTGTATATCAATATCATCTCGACTAATTTATATATCTTCTGTTTTTGTAATAATTATGAACAATTTTAAAAACAATTTTAAATAGAAATCCACTTAATACGTTAATAAAATATTATTTTTGTGAATAAACAAATTTATATATCTTATAAAATTAATTTTAACAAGTATAAATAATTTTAAACACACTTCAACTACTAATATAATTTTCATAACTTAATCAAATTGTAATTTTTTGAATAAACTAATTTACATATTTAAAAAAAAATAACGTTAACAACTATAAATAATTTTATTAAAAAAAATTGAATTCAACTTTTAGCAACAACGATTTTGTCGCTAAAAGTGTTGCGGAATTTTTTTAATTTTATTTCGCGGTTATTTTATTTTCGGTAAAATTATTAAATTTTGTAAACTAACTTTTAGAGACAACTCATGTTGTCGCCAAATGTAAGGCAGAATTTTTTAAATATTCGGTCCTATTTAATTTTCAGGTAAAAAAAATTAAAATATACTTTCACTTTTGGAGACAACTTGGGTTGTCGCAAAAAGTGTGGCAGATTTTTATTTTTATTTTTCTCCGTAATTTATTTTTGGCCAAAAAATAAAAAATTGTATTATCACTTTTGGCGACAACATGGGTTTGTCGCAAAAAAGTTTGGTCAAAGCATTGCAAAAGTGTTGAATATTGTGGGGCCCCCTTAACCTTTAGTGACAACCTTCTGCTGTCTCCAAATCGATCCGTCTCTAAAAGTCTTTTGTGGTGTAGTGTATAGATATCTTTCATACTCTAAACCACTTCAACTAGTATGGTATGAAACTTTCATAGGTGAGGGACTCACCTTATGCCTAAACTCATATCGATTGTGATTCATGGCACTATACGAAATGCACCCTGCGCACCTATCGGTATATGTGCGTTCCATCTATATATGCGGACATGCATGCTTGTATATGGATGTCTATAGACCATAGACGCAATTGTCTTGGTTGGTAAGATGTAACTGTCTGGACAATCAAGTTCAATTCAGTATGGGTCATATTCACATAAAAGTATTGTACATATATATACACATGTTACATGTATGTGTACAAGTACAAATCCCAAGGACTGGGAAGAGAAGTCCATGAAGTAAAGGTAAAGAAGAATTTATTTGAAAGAGCGTTGCATAAGCATTTTACAATAGAAAAATGATTGAAAGACTTAAATTGTGTGCTTAAATTCATGTTTAAATATATGTAGCATGATTTTGATGGTTTGTGAAAGAGTGGGTCTACTAGTTGCAGCTATTAGGGTGATGTCACGTAGGCTTATGTATAAATTTAGGCATATATTTTAGGACTCTCAATCATTACTCCATATTCTCTGAGTAGGAGTATAAGAAGAAACAACATTTTCTAATTTGAAAAGTATATACAACATTCAACATGCAAAAAAAAAAAAAAAAAAAAAAAAAAAATTGAAGTGAACCCTCCCAAAACCACCATCAGCATTTGAAAGAATATTAGAAAACTGGTAGATTGTAGCCTCGCCGTTATGTATTATGTTTAGTTAAGGCATGTGATGAGTTAGCATCTTTAAATTATAACATACATTTATGTGAGCCTTAGACTTAATGTGCATAAGTAATTATCCATGTCCTTACAATGTTACGTGTTCGCGTCTCAATGCTCAAATGTAAATTACCCCACATCATTTAACATTACAACGAATCTTTGTATCGAACTGATTAATTCATTAAACTGCATATAATTCATAACGACCCCTTTTCTTTTATTTTGTTTTAAAGACTGGCAAGAAAGATTACAACTTGCAACTTTCAAGTCACCCTTTTCTTTTATTTTGTTTTAAAGACTGGCAAGAAAGATTACAACTTGCAACTTTCAAGTCATAAAGCAGACCATTAATTTGTTAGTACAATGTGTATTATATACATGTTACGTTGTATGATAACGTATAGCCTATATTTGGGCCGCAAGCCCAAATGATAGACATTACTTACACCTAAGTCCATCACGAATGGGCTACCATGACAAATGGTATGGGCCGTGGTATCAACGCTTGGGCTCACGAAGCCCAAAGGCCCGATCTAACTCACCGGATATCCGATAAGGATCATCTATTCAAGGAATAGATATCCTTACCTCGGATAAGCACCACGCGTGCGAAGAGTAAGGAGCAAGAAACACGGTTTCTTAGCCCCTATATATAGAATCATACGATTCTCATTCAAGGTACGATTCACGGAATCCCTAAAACTCTTAAACCAAAACCTAAATTCGATTACTTACTCTCACGCCGGAGTCTAATCGGGGGAGACAATCCCTCGATAAGTCTAACGGTGTTATTCTCTTTTCTTAGTACGCAGGTAACAAAGTGCTAAGGATCCAATTGATATAAGAGCAAAGCCCAACAACCAGGTACGCCCAACTTTTGTATCAACAAGTGGCGCCATCCGTGGGACCCTACAACGAACTAGAATGACGAAACACAAGAATTCGGGCCAGCGGACTCCGCAGTCAGAAAAACGTGATCATCAGAAGAAGAATCGACAAGATTCGACCTCTAAGCAGGTTGCTGGGACAACCAGCGCACCTGATCACCAGGAGGCGGGAACAACCCAGCCTATTCCAACAATGGAACTACCTTTAATCTCGTCAGTGGTCCCAAGCGCTGAGGAACTCCAGCGCACCCTCTTCACCACTCCTCATCAGGCTGCACCCGTAGTGAACAACACTGTGCCGCCAGGCGCGCCTGAACGAAACCGGGCGCCCCATACTGAGGCAGAGATCCTTACAACGACTGAGGACGTACCCGATTTAACTTTGGGAAATTTCGTGTCCCAAAACTATGAAACCCTAACTGCCCTCATGCAGGAAGAAGCGGCAAGAAGAGCCGGTACGGATCTGCAAACCCGACTTAATTTCGGGCCAGAACGTGAACTAACACCACCACGTCACCCACAAGGAAGACGTACAGAACGTACCAATGTCCATGACAGGTTGGGTACGGTGTCTGGCTCACAAAATTCTGGAGACAGCGGTAGGCGCACCAATGTTCATTCCAGACTTGGCAGTCGGGGAATACACGACCGATTAGGTCCTCAGCATTCGCCGAGTCAAGGATCCTCCAATCCCAGAAGTAGGCGGATCCAAGACAGGTTGGGGAGAAGAAGATCCCCAAGCAGAGATCCCTCAGGCTCCTCTTCTGAAAGGAGCAGGCGCAAACGCCGACGGAGAGATTATCCTTCCTCCAGCGATTCCTCGGACAACGAGGATAAAGAAACAGGTCACTGGAAATCAAAAGGACGACGTCGCGAGGAAGAGAACGAGGATATGTCTCTCCCATGGCGACGCCATAAAATTGATGCGTTCACACGTCGCATAAGTGATTACTCAGACGACAGGCGCAGACGCATGCCCGCTAATGTGAAGACATATGATGGAACAGGTGACCCTGACGACCATCTCAAAATTTTCGAGTCAGCCGCAACTATCGAAAATTGGCCACAGCCTGTGTGGTGTCATATGTTTAATTCCACATTAGTAGGGAACGCGCGCACATGGTTTAGCAAACTCCCACGTAGGAGTATAGGCGGCTTTGAGGAATTGCGAAAAGCATTCCGCCACAACTTCACCCAGCGAAAGAAGTGCGCTAAAAATCCTGTGGAATTGGCAAGGGTGAAGCAACGCCAAGGAGAATCAACCAGCGCCTTCATGGAGCGCTTCAAGGATGAGTGCATACAGGTCAAAGCATGTCCCGAAATACTAAAAATTTCGGGGTTCATGAATGGAATTAATAATCCAGAACTCATCCGAAAGCTCAATGATAGAGTTCCACAGTCTTTCGATGAACTCACAAAACGCACCAGATCCTTTATACAAGGAGAAGCAGCTGCTGCGGATAGCAAGAAAGGATATTCAAACTATAGACAACAAGAACAGCCGCGGAGACAATCCAATGATCAAAACAATAACCGCGGCAGGAACTACCGCAGTGGAAGAGACAACGACAAATATACTCCTCTCACTAAAACTCCAAGGGAGATATTTGCAACAGAAGGTGCGAACTTCCCAAGACCACCACCAATTAAAACGGCAGAAGAAAAACGCCAAGGTAGTGGATACTGCGAGTACCACGGCCAAAAGGGCCATACAACTAACGAGTGTGTCCAACTGAAACAACTAATCGAAAAATTAGTGAGAGAAGGAAGGATGGACCATCTCGTAAAAAACATCAAGGAAGGAAAAGATAGACAGAGAAATGGAGGCAAGAAAGAACCCCCAAAGGAAAAGGCTGATACTATATACATGATACAATCATGGCAGCGCAAAATAAAGCAAAAAGTCAGCCAAAAATTCTCTCCAGAAAAAGAGATATCCTTCCCTACAATCGCTGCGGACAACGCAGTCGTGGAACCTCTGACCATTGAAATACATACAGGAGGACACGACATCCACCGCATGTATATTGATGGAGGAGCATCCGCAGACATCATGTATGATCACTGCTTCAAAAGGCTGCGACCTGAAATCCAAAGTCAGTTGATACCAGCTACAATGTCACTAACAGGATTTACAGGAGAAAAGATCTGGCCCATGGGGCAGTTACGCTTATTGGTGGTCGTAGGAGATGAGCAACACTCAACCGCGGCATGGATAAATTTTATGGTAATCAAGTCTCCCTCACCATACAATGGCATAATTGGAAGACCAGGAATATCATCCATGCGCGCAGTACCATCCACAGCACACGGAATGCTTAAATTCCCAGTTGAAGGAGGAGTGGTTACTCTCTATAACACAACGGTACCACCAAGAGAATGTATCGCAGTGACAACTGAAGCAGATACTATTCCAGAACAGCGCACGGAAAAATCGCCAAATTTAAAGGTCGCTATTCATCCAGACTATCCGGAACAACAAGTTTCGATTGGAGGATCTTTATCTGACAAAGGTAAAGCAGCCGTATGCGCACTCTTGCAAAAGAGCCTAGACATCTTTGCATGGGAACCAAAGCATATGACAGGAGTGCCTCGTTCTATCACAGAGCACAAACTACAAATCCGACAAGGATACCCTCCAATACGACAAAAGAAGCGCGGTCAGGCTCCAGATCGTGCAAAAGCTATTTTGGAAGAAGTACGCAAGTTAGTAGATGCGGGCATCATGCGCGAAGTGTACTACCACGACTGGCTCTCTAACCCAGTCATGGTAAAGAAGAGCGATGGTAGCTGGAGGATGTGCGTGGACTTCACGGACCTCAATAAAGCATGCCCGCAAGACTGCTATCCATTGCCAGAAATTGATTGGAAGGTTGAATCCTTATGTGGATACCCCTTCAAGTGCTTCCTAGACGCATATAAAGGGTACCACCAAATCCAAATGGCAGTGGAGGATGAAGAAAAAACAGCTTTCCACACCAGTCAAGGGGTATACTGCTACACAAAAATGCCTTTTGGCTTAAAGAACGCAGGCGCGACATACCAACGGCTGGTGGACACAGCTTTCGAAAAACAAGTAGGCCGTAACTTAGAAGTCTACGTGGACGACCTCGTTATAAAAAGCCATACAGAGGATGAGTTAGTGCGCGACATCGAGGAAACATTCCGAACGTTGGGGCGGATAAACATGAAACTGAACCCAAAAAAGTGCACCTTTGGCGCAACTGAAGGCATGTTCCTCGGATACTTAATAGAACCCGATGGAATTAAACCATGCCCAGAGAAGACAAAGGCTGTTATTGACCTCCCCTCCCCGCGCACACTCAAAGAAGTCCAATCACTGAATGGAAAGCTGGCAGGGCTGAATCGCTTCTTATCTAAGTCAGCAGACAAGTCCCTTCCTCTCTTTAAAACACTCACGAAGTGTACAAAAAAGGGAGACTTTCGTTGGACCAATGAAGCCGAGGAAGCTTTCCAACAACTCAAACATCATCTGGCATCTCTTCCCAAACTAGTCGCACCGCGACAAGGGGAAGAATTAATCATGTACTTATCAGCAACCCACGGAGCAGTTAGCGCAGTACTATTGACAGATAGAGACTCCGTCCAGACACCCATATACTTCGTAAGCAAAGCCTTAAAGAAAACAGAGGTCAACTACAGCGCCATGGAAAAACTGGTCTTGGCTTTAGTGTTCGCCGCCAAGAGACTGCGCAGATACTTCCAAGCGCATCCAATTGCGGTAATCACTGATCAGCCAATTAAACAAGTTATCTCTAAACCAGATGCATCGGGACGCTTACAAAAATGGAGTGTAATGCTCAGTGAGTACAACATCTCATACAGGCCGCGCACTGCTATCAAAGGGCAAGTTTTAGCTGATTTTATCGTGGAGAAGCCAGAGGGCGACAGCCCAACATCTGCAGCAAAAGCGGATCTACAGGAACCATGGACACTGTTCACTGATGGATCCTCATGCGCAGATGGATCAGGCGCAGGACTCATTCTTACAAACCCAGAAGGTATGGAATTCACCTATGCGCTACGCTTCGAGTTCACAGCCACAAACAATGAGGCAGAATATGAAGCCCTACTGGCCGGACTACGCATCGCAATTCAAATGGGTGTACGCAACCTAGAGGCAAATGTAGATGCTCGGCTAGTCGCTAACCACGTGTTAGGAGAATACGAGGCCAAGGATGACCATATGATCCAATACCTGGAAAAGACAAAGTCTCTGATCAAAAACTTCGATAGGTTCACAATAAAACAAGTACCTAGAGGGGAAAACAGAAAGGCGGACGCACTCAGCAAGATCGCATCTACAAGCTTCGCACACCTTTCAAAACAGGTATTGGTGGAAACCTTAAAGAACAAGTCAATCCTTGATATGGAGATATCAACGGTGATAGAAGAACAAGATCCTACGTGGATGACACCTATCATCGAATTTATCAGCAAGGGAACTCTACCCCAAGATAATAAAGACGCTCGAAGAATACGGCGCACGGCGCAACGATTCGAATTCCGCGACAACGTACTCTATCGGCGATCTTTCTTACAACCATGGCTCAGATGTGTTGGACCCCTTCAAGCAGACTATGTACTCCGCGAACTTCACGCTGGATCATGTAGTATGCACTCAGGACCGCGATCCGTGGTGGCAAGCGCTTTAAGGGCAGGATACTATTGGCCAACAATGCACCGCGACGCACGCGACCTAATAAGAAAGTGCAGCAACTGCCAAGTACATAGACCTATTCCGCGCCGACCACAGCACGAGCTAACACCAATTACCTCACCATGGCCATTTTACAAATGGGGTATCGACATCGCAGGACCTTTTCCCGTCGCAGCGGGAGGAGTAAAATTCCTCATCGCAGCCATAGATTATTTTACAAAGTGGATTGAAGCAAAAGCTGTGGTGAACATTACGGGAAACCAAGTAAAACGCTTTGTCTGGGACAATATTGTCTGTCGCTTCGGCCTACCAGGCGAGATCGTATCAGACAACGGAAAACAATTCTGTGATAACCCATTCAAAGATTGGTGCACACAATTAAACATCACACAACACTTTGCTTCAGTCAAACACCCACAAACCAATGGCCTGGTTGAGCGCGCTAATCGCAGTCTAGGCGAAGGCATAAAAGCGCGCCTTGACAGACATAAAGGAAGATGGGTAGATGAACTCTCGCATGTCTTGTGGGCGCATCGCACAACAATCAAAACCAGTACTGGCGACACGCCATTTTCCTTAGTCTATGGAACAGAAGCCGTCATACCAGCTGAGATAGGAATGCCTACTATACGCACAGCAGAAGTCAACGTCATGACAAATGACGAGGAACGGCGCATAGACTTAGATATACTGGAGGAGAGACGCGAACGCGCAGCCATACGAGAAGCAAAGGCCAAGGCAAAAATGAAGAAGTATTATGATGCAAAAGTCAAGAACACTTCATTTCGACCAGGGGACTTTGTTTATCGCGCCAATGACGCAAGCCACGCAGAAGACACAGGCAAACTTGGACCCAAATGGGAAGGACCTTACGAGGTCACAGACGCGCTCGGCAACGGCGCATACAGGTTGCGCGATATGGAAGGTCACGACCTAGCGCGCACTTGGAACATCTGTAATCTCAAAAGATGTTACTTTTAGGCTACGGCCCTTACACAAACACACTCACACCCTACGCGGTGCCCAATAAGTGTTTGTCTTTCTTTTCTTTCTTAGGAATTATGTTTTCCATTTTTTCAATAAACTTGCAAGTATTAATAAAATGTTATGGTTTCTAGCTAACTCCATAGCGCACTTTTACCTTATTGCATATATGTCAATATTGTCTATTGTATATTTTTTGCCTACATGGCGTGCATGCACCACTTAAAGACCCACGAAGGCATAGAGGATGAGTTAACCTACTAATTTACTCGTTGAATAAGAGGGTTGCAAACCCATCAACATTGGATCACGTATCCTTGCTAAGCGCCTTACTCTTGAGACGTCAAAGTAAGTTTCACATGCGCACCCCACGACGGATGCGCGTATACCAAGTACACTGTACGAGCTTAGCAATTTAACGAGCCAAGACACTTGGTCAAAAATAAAACTTAGCAAACAATGCAAGTATACTTAAGTTACGCACTTAAAAAACTTAGTCAAAAATAAAACTTAGCAAACAATGCAAGTATATTTAAGTCATGCACTTAAAAGACTTAGTAAAAAAAAATAATAATAAAAGCACACAATGCAAGTGTATTTAAGTTACGAGCTCATAACAAAATGTATTTTAGTCCATATTTATTAAATTACAAGGACAAAATACATAAGCTCAAAAACAACCTATATGCTATGGCGGTGATCATGGCTCTCTTCTGGAGCGGCGGAACTTCCCTCCTTCAACTTACTCAAGGTTATGGCATCCTGCATCGATACGGTTGGAACACTTACAGCCACACCATCTGATCTAGGAAGGTGTGCAGCACCAATACCGCACATCACGGCCTTGCCCTTGATACCCTTTTTCACCGCAGCCCTCTGCGCATGTTGCTCCAGCACCTCCTTCAAGGGGACTTCCTTCTCCAGAGCAAAAGGCTTGAGGATATCACGGGGCCGCGCAAAAACTGGGACTTGAAGCTGCGATATATCAGGTTTTAGATAATAGTCTAACTCCTCTTCCGCATTCTTCTCAAGATGGCGCTGCAAAGTTAAGCCGGCCATCAGCACAGCTATAGGGTCATCTTGGTCGCGCTCCAATTTCCCTATATGCGGCAGCTCAAGAACCTTCAGCCCCGCCATCGCCTCCACCAGCTCATCGTACGCCGTTGAGCTATAACCAGGAATCTCCGCCAAGTCCTTCTCCAACAGCTTGGCCTCACGGAGCTCCTCCATCGCCTGCGAACGGCCACGCGCTATCGCGCAGTGGACAACCTTCCCAAAGGCCTCCACCACCTCCGCAGACTCTAAAGTACTTAGAGCTGCCAGACGAAGCCCATGGCTGATCAACCACCTGCATTCACAAAGTGGTAACAAGATAAGATAAAATGGAGTGAAGAAAACAATTCTAAAAGATAAGGGTGTAAAAATACCTGCGCTCAGCAATCACAGTCATGAGATGAGGATACAGCTCCTCGTCGTACTCAATGCTAAGGGCGCGTAGCTTCTCCTCATACGCCACAAGCGTCTTCTCCATATTTTCCTTGAATTCTTGAAGCATAGCATAATGCTCAGATCTTTTCTCCTCAAGGAACGACACAGACCACGATGCCCTGGCCTTCATCTGCTCGAGACACGACCTCGCATGTAGCAGATCAGCCAAGATGCTCATCTTGTCCTGAGCCATCTTCTCCCCATACGCCCTTGACTCCCCAAGCTCAGCCTGCACGCCCGCCAATTGCGCGCGCAGCTCCTCCAACTCCTCTTCCTTCTGGGCCAGAGCACGACTCTCCCCAACGCGCTTTCCCTTCAGCTGCGCCACCAGCTCAGCCTGACGGGCAGTAGTCGCAGCCAACTCATCAAGAAGTTGCTGCGCCTCACCACCACCTGCTGCCAAGGTATCCTCTCCCTTGTTTTCATTCTGCGGAGAGGATACTTCATCATCCTTCGCGTCGTCATCCCTACGGAACAAAGACAGTCAACAAAAAAAAATTACAACAAGTAAAAAAAAAAAAAAAAAAAAAAAAGGAGAGAGAGGAAGTGCACACTTACAGAAACGGAGAAGCATCAGCCTTCAACCGTGCGCCGGAGGTCGAAGTTTCCTCCGCGTTCGACTCTGCGTCTTTGATGACGTGTCGACGCCTCTTGCTGGTGCCACTGGTTCCAGCACCTCCCTTGCGCTTTAAGTTCTGCGCAACCTCTTCCCTCAGCACCTCTTCAGGTTTCAGGATCCGAATACTGTCAGATGACCCTGAGCGTGCCTCTTCGTGCGCCACCTCCACTTCAGGCACCACAGTAGGCGCCACCACTACCTCTGGCGCCATACTCTGGACGGGCGTCACCACAAGTGGTGGCGTGTCCTCAGGGACTGTCGCGGGAAAAACAGTCAAACGCCCCGCGGTTGCTTCCAGCAAAGGCAGCTCCCCTTCCCTCAGAGGACGCACCCCTATGGTCACCTGCTTTGGCTTATCAAGCTTCACCACTGCGAATAAGTCCATCTCTGCACATATAAAAATGAAGCAAGAAAACAACGAAAGATTAGTTGGTAAATGCGCGAAGAAAAAGGATGAAAAACTTACAAACAATTACAAAGGATGAACACCCACCCCGGCCATCCTCACTCAGGAAAGTGGGAACCTCATCCGCTGCGCCAAAATACGCGCGGCTCAATCCTACATGCACCAAAAACTCCTCCGGATAGGGGTTAATGGCCAATCGATTGGCATTTAACGTCTGCGCGTCAGCAATACTATAGGAACCGGGTGCGAGATGCCCATCCCTTGGTAAAGACGCTTGAGTATAAAACTCAAAATTGGAAGGAAAGACCACGTCGTCTACCCAAAAGAAAAATTCCCTCCAATTCTTGAGGGCATCAACTTTCTCCGTATAACATTGAAACGCCCGTGGGCGCTTCGCAAAGGACACCCAACCGTTCGACCATGTTGAGTGGTAAAAAGAGCGAAATAAATCTACAGTTGGTTCTATCGCTAGTAAATGGCAGTTTACCTCAAAATTCGACACCTTCGCCGCACCTATACAGTGCAGCTGAGAGATGTGGAGGCGGTAGTGATTGAGCAAATCGCTCAGAAATATAGATATAGGTACGCGGTAGTTAGCGTACTCGAAGAATTTCGTGTATAACCCTATCTTCCCTTCGGGGAAGTCGGCTATACACGCATCGACATCTGGCGCCTCTGGATGCACATCCAAAGGCACAAAATAGTCGGAAGAAAAATGCATCACATCCTCAACAGACAACGCAGAGCGAAACTCCTCTAATTGAGCGACCATGTTCATCTTAAAACTAAGTGTACGCACACAAAGCTTACCTACAGAAGCTCAAAGGTTTTCTAGCAAAAACGCTCTCAAAATGAAGAAGATGAATAGTGGTTGTGTGTGTATTTTACTGTGTGGTGAAAATAAAGGGGGGCGGCATTCTTATATAGGGTGGTAAAAACCCTAATTCACGCCCACGTGGATCCCACTCACATTAAACGTGTGGCTAGAAGATCAAAAGGTACAACACTTTTTCCCGAATCCCAAGTGATACGTGGACACCATCCCCATTTACCGAGGTAACTATTTTGAACCTGTTAGGTGCATTGCACCTCCAAAAAAGGCGGTAACAATTTGTTCATTACCCCGCCACGCTTACCGCTGCTTACATTAAGTCTAGTACCCGCGGCTACGTGCCGCGCATACTAGACTGGGGGGACATGATGACGTATAGCCTATATTTGGGCCGCAAGCCCAAATGATAGACATTACTTACACCTAAGTCCATCACGAATGGGCTACCATGACAAATGGTATGGGCCGTGGTATCAACGCTTGGGCTCACGAAGCCCAAAGGCCCGATCTAACTCACCGGATATCCGATAAGGATCATCTATTCAAGGAATAGATATCCTTACCTCGGATAAGCACCACGCGTGCGAAGAGTAAGGAGCAAGAAACACGGTTTCTTAGCCCCTATATATAGAATCATACGATTCTCATTCAAGGTACGATTCACGGAATCCCTAAAACTCTTAAACCAAAACCTAAATTCGATTACTTACTCTCACGCCGGAGTCTAATCGGGGGAGACAATCCCTCGATAAGTCTAACGGTGTTATTCTCTTTTCTTAGTACGCAGGTAACAAAGTGCTAAGGATCCAATTGATATAAGAGCAAAGCCTAACAACCAGGTACGCCCAACTTTTGTATCAACATTGTACATGCTTAGCTTTAACACCGACTAGTAACTAGACACATGATTGATTAATAACTATATGCACAATGTTAACCATGCATGTTACATTCACTTGTATGTCGTATGATATTTGGATGACCCTTGTAAAGTCAGCTATGAATGGATGTAATTAAGTTGAGTTGTTAGTAGGTGATGGCGCAGTCTAAAAAACCTACACATACTAAATATGGGTAAAGTTAATAAAGATGCCCTTTTATAGGGTACTAGATTTGGGGAGTATGTGTAAGAAACACTATGATTAACAAGGTTACCTGAGTTGATGAAAGTTCTATTCAAAACAAGTACCCCTTCGATTAAGACACTACACTCTTTCAAGGTAAACATACTTTCTGGTACCATCTTATTTTCTACGAGTATTCCTCTGTGTTTTGTGTGGTTTTGGAACAGGCATTGACAGCAACACAAATTTAGGAAGTCAATTTGTTTTTTCATTTTTTTCTTCATTTTATTTTTGGCTTAAAAGTATACATTATGGGCACTTGTAAGTTGTAACTAGGGGCGGATCTAGCATGGCGGCGGTTGTAGCACCAGCTACACCCGTTTGCCCACTCTATATATAAAAATTGAATTTTCCCATGGTGCTATTAGCAAATTTTCTATGTGTTGCTAGTTTAGTGTCAAGAGGGCGATCGTAGGTGTCATTTTTAGATGGTGCTATTAGCAAATTTTCTATGTGTTGCTAGTTTAGTGTTAAGAGGGCGATCGTAGGTGTCATTTTTAGCTTTATACATGGTACAATTTAAAAATCGAGTGGTTAAATGAGGATATTTTTAAATGGAGCTAAGGTGCAAAGATTTCGTAATTCTTTTGTGCGATACCCAAATAAAAACCTGGCTCCGCCAAGCCAGTTACTTATTGGTTTTTCCAATGTAACCCTTGAACAGTTTTCTTGTGTGGTTTGAACAGTAATTTCCTAGACTTGTTCCTTGTTCAATTATTGAGGATATAACTGGCAATATATGATTGGACCCACAAATTCATTATATGTTGCGACCATTTGGTTGTCTCACTATTAGCGAATTTTCTTCATATGCGATTCAATTTCTTAACGGAGTTGTTAATTTGGTGATTATTTTTTGAGGAAGGGTTTTTTTGTAGGCTATTTCAATAGTATGGTAGTTATTTGGGAAAAAAGTTTACTTTTAAAACAAGTTAACTTGTTGAATAAGTTTATGTTTTCACATACATACGGTTCACTAACTAGTTGTAACACCCAACTCGACCAGGGTTAAAATGCAACATTATGGTGTCAATCATACAAACGCAAGCGGAAGACTTATAAACATAATGATTACAAAGGCGTTCCAATGATAATAACGAAATGCTAACTCTAAACATAATGAGTTGTTCTAAAACTGAAATACAAATCCAAGCCAAATCTAACTGAAGGTAATCCATGTCTAATCCAAAAGCAAAATGGGTATCTAGATGAAAGGTGATCTTCAAAACTCCAACGACTAATCAAGGAAAATGGGGATTTAACTTCAGGGTAGTCCACTAATGTCTCCTACACACTCTTTACTCGAATCCCAGCTTCCCTCTTATAACCTGCTGCATGAAAAGAAATGCGGTTGAGCTTAAAAAACTTAGTGAATAGATATAAACAAATAACTGATAAAGATATAATGAAACCAATGATGCCAAAGAGAGCCTGCTGAGAAGGATGTCAGATGAAACCAAATACAGGACAAATACGAATCAAAAGATGTCAGTTAAACATAATATATAACGAATATGAACCAAATACAGAATCAGAGTGTAGAAGAATATAAATCAATACAGAATCAGAGTGCATTGCCCAACTACCTAAACATGATACATGAATAGTGTTAATACAAATATCGCCTAAAAACGTTATTTATATTTTACGATCTTTGCTAAGTTTTGTTAATGACAAAGTACAAACTTTAGATTGTAGTAAAACATCATTTTAGTTTAAGTCTTGTATAACTAGTCTTTACATTTCTTTTTAAACTTAACATTGTTTTTATTTCTTTAATAAGAAAGTGTCACATCTCATCAATGTGCATTTATGGTAAGTTTATGTGTTTGACTATCCATGAAGTTCTTACACACTTTGGAAGTATTCCATGTTTGGTGCAATGCATGTTGACTAGTATTTAGTAGATGTGACATTATTTGTTTATGTGTTTGACTATCTATGAAGTTCTTACACATTTTGGAAGTATTCCATGTTTGGTGCAATGCATGTTGACATAATAAGAAAGTGTCACATCACATTTAGGGCAAGCTTTGTCAATATACATTTATGGTAAGAAAGTGTGTTTGACTAAATATATGTTTGCTTGCAAGGTTTGTGTTTGACTAGTATTCATGTGATGTGACCTTGTTTGGTTTGGAAGATTTATTGCAAAACCAACTGCAGCCCTCACGGTACCGTGGAGATACACGGGCGGACCCCTTCTGAGGGGTTCGCCGTATCCGCCAGACCTGAAGAATGTTTTGCTATAAATACCAAACCATTTGTTAGTTTTGGGTCAACCCTTTAGGACATATTTTCACATACTCTCTCAACAAACTCAGTAACATTTTGATTTGTGTGATTCTCTTATGTAGCAAGGGACTTCACAAGATCATTCAAGAAGTTACAAGCTTCAACTCTAAAGTTGCAAGTCTTGGTAGCTTGGTCATGTATAAGCTTTGGTAGTTTATACTTCATTTGTGTCATGTATGTAGAAGTGATTGGTTAGTATTTTAGGCCTTAAAATACGTAGTGTGTCGGGAGTTGTTGTACCCTTGTGAAAGAACTAACGGGAGTAGTTGTACCCTTGGTAAAGAACTCGACATCTAGCTTAGTGTCGGTAAAAGTGTAAGTGACGATGGGAGTGGTTGTACCCGTGTAAAAGAACTCGACATCTAGCTTAGTGTCGGTAAAAGTGTAAGCGACGTTGTAAAGGTTTTCTCCGCCGGTGAAAGGAGCTTGTTGATTAGTGCTTATAACTCTCGAGTTGGAAACTCGGGGCGTGGATGTAGGGCAAGGAAAAAGAGTCCTTGTAGCCGAACCACGATAAACAATCGTGTTGTGGTTTGATCGTTTCTTTCTTTATCTTTGCTTATTACATGTTGTTCTTTAGTTAGAATTGCTAGTTACATATAAAGCTTTCCAAAGAACTAAACAATTAAAGATGTGTTTATATCTTCAAACAAAAGTAAAGCTTTTCAAAGAACTAAACAAGCAAAGTTAGGATCATCACAAGCAAAGTTTTTCAAAGTATGAAACTAGTAAAGTTAGAATTGTTATGAAAAGCTTTTCAAAGAATCAAACATATAACGTTGTGTTTATATCTTTAAGCAAACGTAAAAGTTTTTTTAAAGATATTCAAGCTAAAAAGAATTTAAAAAGCGGTAAACTATTCAACCCCCCTTCTAGTTTTCCACAATTGGCATCAAGAGCTACGTTACTCAAGATCTTTAAAATAGAATGTATTTTAAAACTTGGATCGATCTATGGATTTTGAAAATCTCAAAGAAGGGCAACCTATTCAAAACCCACCGCTATTTGAAAAAGAAAACTTACTTGAATGGAAACGTAATTTTGAAAACTATGTGAAATCAATTGATCAAGATCTTTGGCATATTATTTCTTTTGGTGATTTCAAACGAAAGAAAACAAGTTTTGAAAACCAAGATAACTATCTTGAACTTGATAAAATTACTAAAGCTAAAACAATGATTTTTAAAGCTTTAGTACCAAATATGAAAGAATGTATTTTTGTCGAACGGCTAATGATATTTGGAAAAATATGTTAAACTTTCATCAAGAAATATGTCAAGTCAAAGATGATCAATTTGATCTCACATATGAATTAGAAGTCTTAGAAATATTAATAGATAGACATTTAGTTGAGATAAATACATGTACTACTAGTTTTAATGTTTTAAATGAAGGTGTAAGTGAAGATGATTATTCATGTCGAGCTCTTTGTGGACTTGCTTACGATTCATGGAATAACACGGATGAAGATGAAGCCAACCATCCGGTTTGTGATTCTCAACTAGATAAAACATCAAGCAAGGTACATTTTGAAACCAAACACTTTTGCATTGATAAATTTATCCTAGAGTTTTCTAAACTAGAAAATGAATCTAAACGGTTATGCAACATGGACCCAAAACCTATCTTCAAGAATGAGTCTTCAAAACCTTTAAAGAATATCTTTGAAAAGGAAATCTTGTTAGAAGATAAAATGTCTAGAATTGAGAGTTATGTTAAAATTGATCTAGAATGTAAATTGTGTCTAGATTACAAACATAAGATTAAAAAGCAAAATGAGAAAGGAAAATTATTAGTTAAATTTGATGAAAGCTCAAAATCTCTTGAAAGATTGTTGAGGAGTCAAAGGTTGTTTAATGACAAAACCGAATTAGGACTTAACTCAAAAGCACCATCAACTAATAAAACAAAACAAGTAAAAATTTTCAAACCTAGAAGAAAGATTTAGAGATAATTCAATCTCTAATAGAAACTCATGATAAAAGGATTAGGATTATCATTCTCTATGCTTTTATATGATTATCTAACCTTCTTGGATACATGAGTTATTGAGTTTCAAAGCGTGTCGTCAAACCAAGATTTTACGCGTAGTGTTTATCCTCTTGATAGCATCTCTATGCAATTTAAAAGGTACGCATTACTTCAACTCGACTTTGATTGTTTTTTGTTTCTAGCATTATGTGTTGGAATATGTGTTATTAGTAATACTCTAAAAGTGTTTACTTGCTATTAGTAATAACTAAGATTAGATTCTATGTAACAAGGAATTTCGTCATTAGTATTAGTAGGAGATATAAGGTGTTTTGGTTCTTTAACCATCAAGAGATAAACACGAGAAACTCTTGAGTGAGTCTCACTCAACTCTTGCTTACAAGTGAGCTAACTAAGAATTTCCTAAGTGTTAAAATATCTAACACTTTTGTGATGCTTGCAAAACAAATCTTTGTTAAACAACTTTCTCAAACACCATACTTTGAGTCTTTAATTGTGTTTTTCTTCAATCACTCCTTTATAATAATCTCACATAAAACACACAAGGTGAAATAAATCACATTAGCATATATTAAGATGTGTGAAAGAAAATGAGTTTTTAACATCTAGGATTTACACATCAAATGTGACACATAGTCTCATGATGTTGTACCTCTTGGACTTTTTCAAAACAAATAGAGTTCATAGTGTCTTAAGTAAGAAAACCCAAAGAGACGAGGAGTCGTTGAATATAACATTTGACGAGTGATCTCCTCCTTCTAAGATATCATCTTTGGTAGATGATGACTTAGTCGAAAGTCCAATGATGGCAAGACAAGCATGGAAGAAAAGTACAAAATAACATCTTCTCTCCTTGAGTCAAACATTGAATCAAGTAAAATTGACATTAGTTATAAAACTTGATTTATAGGTCATAGTTGTGTCTAAACAAATTCAACAAAAACAATTTTTGGAATTTAGAGTAAAACAACTAGTTAAACAAAATAGATATTTCAAAATAATCAAGTGAGTATAATGTCAATATTTGAAAGATTTTTTTTTTAATAAAAGCAAGCCCCAAAAGCAAGGGATTTTAACTTAAAGACATTCCTAGTTACTCTCTTGTTCTCAATGGTTAAGTTATTGATGACTTATCAAGAATGAAATTAGTAAATCCGTAGGTAAAACTAAACGTAGAGAAATGTTTGGAAGACTACTTGTTCTCATAACAATTAGATTCAACATTATGTTTAGCTTTTGTCTATGTGCTCGTGATTAAAGAAGATCCTAAAACAACTCTTTAGTTGAGCTTATTTGGATACATCATAAGGTACTACACAACTAGGATTATGGTATCCCAAAAGAACGGGAATAGAAACCATAGTGTTTGACAAATGGAATTATGTCGGTAATAAGTTGATAAGAAAAGCACAAGTGGTACTTGAACTTTTATACTTACTTACCCAATGATTCTCCAAAACGCGTAAGATTCTCAAAATATTATCGAATAGAGAAGCACATCAACAAGCTCCACTTGAGTACGCTAAGTCATATCGACAACGGAATTCATCTCATATACATTATTATTCCTTCCACAAAGGAAGCATCGACTTCGGCGACAATTCTATCCATTATGCTTCTTAATTGACATATTGTGATCCATCATCATCGTCTTGGTAAAAATGTTCATTGAGGAACATCTTAACTAAGAAAGTCTTATACGTTAACCATTCTATCAACGTTTTCACAAAACCTCTTGAATGAGAAGCATTCATCATCCCTAGGCTTAGTCAAGGACTCATAAGACCTAAAACCTTAGTTTTGAACATTAGGATAAAACCACAAAAATCAAGACAATCCCTTTTGAATTTTTCCATGCAGCTCCCACGGTACCCTCAGACCATACGGGCGGAACCCTCTTTTTGGTTCCGCCTGGTCCGCCAAATCTACAGGATGTTTTATTTTTAATTTCAAAACCAAACACCTCTTTACTCACAACTCCAACTTACCATAAGCCCATAAGATTCACAAAATGAGCAAAACTTCAAGCATATTCCTCATAACCTTTCATCACTCAAACCTCAAACAACCAATGTGAAATGAGAAACCGAGTTATCCTTTGTCCTATCAATATCAAGTCATCCACCATTTCCATGCCCTCAAAGAAACCAAGAGTCAATATCATCTTCACCAATAACTCCACCTAGTCATCTTCACAAGAAGATTCCACAATGTAACCAAACAAGTGTGTCATCCCCACTATAACCTAACCTATTAAGATTAAACCACCTTTCATGATACATAAACCTATGTTCACCCTTGTGTCACTCTTTGAAACAAAGGGCAATTGTCATATCCATACTCTCATTACATATTTGTCTATGTCGTCAAAAGTCAAGTGAATTTCATTATGAAATGCGTCTCTTCCACTTTCTAACAAGTGAAGAACACAAAGAAGATATCCAAGCTTCAAGTGTTGTCAAGAAATCACCACCTCATTTCACATATCCATTCT
Organism: Artemisia argyi; assembly: GCA_030686995.1. Lineage (NCBI taxonomy): Eukaryota > Viridiplantae > Streptophyta > Magnoliopsida > Asterales > Asteraceae > Artemisia > Artemisia argyi. Next base: position 55,658,139 of record CM060701.1, read on the forward strand.
CGGTCATCAACCATACTTTACCACCGTTCACCACATTGCTAAAACAAATGAAAAACGTCATTGAAACATCACTTGCATTATAAAATGTTTTAAGCATCAAAATGAGTCAAGTTAACCGCACCTCCACATTGTCTTCATATAGGCACACATTAGAACATACACATTACAATAGTCGTTCGCTTAGACTAAAATGTGAAATTTTGATTTTCTAGGAATCATAATGCTTCCTCTAATTCACTACGACTACAAGGACACCATCAAGTACCTACCCAAACACCACAAAACCAAAGGTCTTACACAAACTCTAATCGTTGTCTACAAAGCCTTAGAAAAACAATATGTCCATAAGGGTAGAACCATTGATCCATCCTTCTTAGAAGGTATAAACCACTACACGGAATTTTCCACAATCAACTTTGAGTGTCTCTTAGAAATCGACGAGCCTATTTGTTCTAGGTTCATTTTAGAATTCTATGCATCCGTCACCCTCTCTAAAGATGAGTATGGTCGCATGTCTATTAACTTTAGGGCTAGTAGTCATCAATACTCCTTCACTCTCGAGGAGTTTGCTCAAATCCTAGGTGTCCCAAACCATGGTACTTGCATCTACTCCTACTTGCACTCCCTCTCAACTCTTGACACACTCTTTGACCGCATCTATCCCTATGATACCCCTCTTGTATCCAAAGATGAACTTCGTGACCACCTCTTTATTAGGACCACCAACACTAGGAGAACTAGAACCGGAAATGAGGTCATCAAGGACCCATATGGAATGGAATTCAATGAACTCAAACCACAATTTAAGAAATGGGAAGAGATTCTTAGAGCCAACGTTATAAGTTCCATAGGAAATAGAGATCATGTCAACACATGTCTTAGCTACATGCTCTATAGCATTTCCACTGGTCAACCTTTTAACTTAGCCTATTACCTCGCCAAAAGAATGGCCGACATACTTTGGTAGGAACAACCGCTCTTCCTTATGGAATGCTTCTCACCCGCCTCTTTAGAACAATCTCACCCATTCCTCCTAACGATAATGGAATGTGCCTTGACTATTCTCTCATTCCTCACACCTTCGTTCCTCTAAGTGATAAACGAGTTTTCAAAGGTAAGGGCAAACGTACTCGATCACCTACACCATCATCATCATCATCTGACATGAGAAAGGATGATAAACTTCCTAACTCTAAGTTACCTCCTTTAGACTACCTTCTAGAACTCCCCGTCATTGAAAATGCATCCGAAGAGTTCAAGCAAACCAAAGGAATTTTCAAGTGCTTTGGAAGGTACCTAAGCAAGCTCAATAAGAAGATAGACCGGTTATGAGACGATTAAGGAGTGTTTGGCTTATGAATGTTTTAGAACCTTTTATGTGTTAAACTACGTGATTTGTATTGTTTTTCACTTACATGTTTTATTACATTTGTCAGATTATGTTTGTATGAGCTTTTATGCATAATGACAATGTTTGAGGTGTCTGTCAATTTTTTATGCTTATGGCAATTCTTACTAAGTATAGTGAAATCCTCGACCTCAAGGTCCAAGTCCTATGATATGTGTGTTTACGTGTCTAATTTTTGCATTGCCAAACCAGAAATGCATTATCTTTTTGATTTTAGGAGTTTTCAAAAATTTTGAAAATCGTCTCGCGGGTCAAAATCGCGGACTGCTTAATTTTTCAGCCCTGGCGGATCTGACGGTACCCAAAATTGGGTTCCGCCAGTGTATTTTCTGGGAAACCCAGAATTGGCCCAACGGACCAGACGGTACCCTCAAATGGGTTCCGCCTGTGTACCGCGAGGGTTCCGCCAGACACCTGCAGAAAATTTTTGTCATTTTTCTTAAGTTCAAAACTTGTAAAGTGTCAAACCATTTTCTTTAGTGAGAAACATCTTCCCTTACCTACAATAACCATATTAGGACAACTCTCACTCACTAAAACAATTAGGAAGTCACTTCCCGCCAAAATTTGAAATTCAAATATAACTAACCCAAGGAACCCTTTTAAAGGATCCTTCAAACCATTGGAAGATTTTCAACCAAATCACATCCCATGATCACAAAGCATTGAGTGCATATGTTGGTCTTTCACTCCACCCTATTCCATTGGATTGACATCAAATGATGTGACAAGTTCATGAAAATCATTTGATACCTCAATCTTTGAATGGTAGAACATCAAATCCAAACACTCCTTCCCACAATTCTTTTTAAGTTTGATCACTTTAGAATACCCCAAAACTCACACCAACACCATTACTTCTCTCAAACCAAAGATTTGAGATGACTTAATCAAACACCTCATCCGAATCATCAAGCTAAAACCACTAGGACTAGTGTTAAACCTTGTTGCTTCAACAAAACCATCAAATCAAGCTCATCACTTGACATTTCTTCACCTATCCAAAACTTCCTAAACCTTACTACCTCAACATCATATTCAATACCTTGCAACATCAACATGACCACTATTCAAGATTTCCTGAATCTTGCTACTCCAACATCCTCTCCCAAACATGGCAATACAAACATATACATTTTTCAACCATCAAAAACTTTTTCAACCATCTATCACCAACACTTACACCAATGGAACTTTTCCATACACCACCAACATCACCACATCCACTATTGGAAACTTTTGAAAACCTATCACCTAAACCATCAAGCCCTCCATCATTGTCACTTTTTGACACCATTGCCGAAACGGAAACCCAACAACAACCAATATTTCAACCAAATGAGTCATTGGATGATGCACCTCATCCGCCGTCATTGCTTGAGAGTTTGGCTTACCATTATGCTAGACCTTAAATATTTTTTTAAATGATCAAGGTCATACACACCTACAATCATTTGTGTTTCACCCCATTTACAAAAAAACCTTCATGGTAATCCTTCCGGAGAACCAAGCTTCCATCACTTTGTTCAACGATAACAACCACAAGAACCTTCCCAACACTTTGAATCTCTATTTTCTTCATATAAGAAAATAGAAGCATCTCAATGATCTTTCACCAAGACCAACAAATCCACCACCTTTCCCAAATGAATAACCAAGGTCATTGTTTAACCAAAATGAGTCTTTTGACCAGAACCAAACACCACAACAAGAATATCACCACCCAAAACCATTGTTGTGTCACCCTATCTACAAAGACATCCATGATCCTCTAAACAATGAAATGAGGTTTATCCTAAACCACATTGTGGAACGTCTCGAGTTTAGAGTCTCCAAAATGAAACAAAACCGTTTCTTTTGGAAAATGTTGCTCATTGAAACCAACAAACCAAGTTTAGAGCACCAACACCACCTCAAATTTAGAGTCTCCAAAATGAAACAAAACCGTTTCTTTTGGAAAAAGTTTCCCATTTAAACCAACAAACCAAAACCGTGTCATCCTCTCAACCTTCAAAATAAAGCCCGCTACAACCCACAACATACATTTTCATCCTTAAACAACCTTAGCCTTGTTTTTGGAAAATATTTCTCATTAAGGAAAATGATGATTTCCTTGTAGCTTTTCATATTCTTAGTTTTTCTTTATTTTTAGAAGTAGGATGGTGTCATCCAAATTTCTTGTCTTTGACTTCTTTAAGAGTCAAAATTTTACATGAAATGAATTTCATTCTACTACAAGGTTTGCATTGTTTGTTGACCATTTAGGTATAATAAGTGAACTATACCTTGCTATGGTAGCATACACATATCTTGTGTTTTTGAAACCAACCTTTCTTTTTGTAGGATCATTATCCATGTTTTCCTTCCTTGATACTCCATTTAGGGGAGTAATATTCAAGGGGGAGCGTGAGTGTTGCGTTATTCCACTTCACAACTCTTAGTTGTGTTTTAGACATGCAATACTTTCATGACTTGTCTTGTGCGACAACTAACCTTTTTCTTGTAGGTTCAAAATCCAAGTCTCCTCTCTTGGCACTCCATTTAGGGGGAGTATCGTCCAAGGGGGAGCAAGTGCTTACTTCCGCTTCGCTACTCTTCTTTTTGATTCGACAAAAAGGGGGAGAATTTAGATATAAACTTGTTTCAAAAAAATTTTTTTTTGCATATCACATCATCTTAGCAAAAACAAGTTTTTATACTAACTTTATAAGACTTAACACTAAAACTAGTGACTTACTTATAAATAAAGTTTATGTTTTGTCATCAACAAAAAGGGGGAGATTGTTAATACAAATATCGCCTAAAAACGTTATTTATATTTTACGATCTTTGCTAAGTTTTGTTAATAGCAAAGTACAAACTTTAGATTGTAGTAAAACATCATTTTAGTTTAAGTCTTGTATAACTAGTCTTTACATTTCTTTTTAAACTTAACATTGTTTTTATTTCTTTAATAAGAAAGTATTTCTTTAATAAGAAAGTGTCACATCTCATCAATGTGCATTTATGGTAAGTTTATGTGTTTGACTATCCATGAAGTTCTTACACACTTTGGAAGTATTCCATGTTTGGTGCAATGCATGTTGACTAGTATTTAGTAGATGTGACATTGTTTGTTTATGTGTTTGACTATCCATGAAGTTCTTAAACATTTTGGAAGTATTCCATGTTTGGTGCAATGCATGTTGACATAATAAGAAAGTGTCACATCACATTTAGGGCAAGCTTTGTCAATATACATTTATGGTAAGAAAGTGTGTTTGACTAAATATATGTTTGCTTGCAAGGTTTGTGTTTGTCTAGTATTCATGTGATGTGACCTTGTTTGGTTTGGAAGATTTATTGCAAAATCAACTGCAGCCCTCACGGTACCGTGGAGATACACGGGCGGACCCCTTCTGAGGGGTCCGCCGTATCCGCCAGACCTGAAGAATGTTTTGCTATAAATACCAAACCATTTGTTAGTTTTGGGTCAACCCTTTAGGACATATTTTCACATACTCTCTCAACTAACTCAGTAACATTTTGATTTGTGTGATTCTCTTATGTAGCAAGGGACTTCACATGATCATTCAAGAAGTTACAAGCTTCAACTCTAAAGTTGCAAGTCTTGGTAGCTTGGTCATGGATAAGCTTTGGTAGTTTATACTTCATTTGTGTCATGTATGTAGAAGTGATTGGTTAGTATTTTAGGCCTTAAAATACGTAGTGTGTCGGGAGTTGTTGTACCCTTGTGAAAGAACTAACGGGAGTAGTTGTACCCTTGGTAAAGAACTCGACATCTAGCTTAGTGTCGGTAAAAGTGTAAGTGACGATGGGAGTGGTTGTACCCGTGTAAAAGAACTCGACATCTAGCTTAGTGTCGGTAAAAGTGTAAGCGACGTTGTAAAGGTTTTCTCCGCCTGTGAAAGGAGCTTGTTGATTAGTGCTTATAACTCTCGAGTTGGAAACTCGGGGCGTGGATGTAGGGCAAGGAAAAAGAGTCCTTGTAGCCGAACCACGATAAACAATCGTGTTGTGGTTTGATCGTTTCTTTCTTTATCTTTGCTTATTACATGTTATTCTTTAGTTAGAATTGCTAGTTACATATAAAGCTTTCCAAAGAACTAAACAAGTAAAGATGTGTTTATATCTTCAAACAAAAGTAAAGCTTTTCAAAGAACTAAACAAGCAAAGTTAGGATCATCACAAGCAAAGCTTTTCAAAGTATGAAACTAGTAAAGTTAGAATTGTTATTCACATGAAAAGCTTTTCAAAGAATCAAACATATAACGTTGTGTTTATATCTTTAAGCAAACGTAAAAGTTTTTTTAAAGATATTCAAGCTAAAAAGAATTTAAAAAGCGATAAACTATTCAACCCCCCTTCTAGTTTTCCACAAATAGGTCAAATAATCATATCACAAATCATATACCGTCAATTCAAACTGTACATGGAGTAGCTAGCTCACAATGTACCAGATTGTGATTGAGTGTAGGAACACACACCTACCAATCACCATATACAGATACAGATTCTATAGGATGCATCCATACGATCCCTGTAAAACAATATAGTACATATACTAGCTCTAGGCTAGCATACATACCCAGATAATAATAATGGCTGATTGGCTCCAAACGGTCAACCTAAACTGACCAGGTGATGGTCAACTTGGTCAAACAGCCTAGAATCAATCTCCGTGGAATATAGTGTTTCCCCGGGTCGTTATGTCACGACGAGGTGTGAATTGTGCTTTAGCGTGCTTGTGATCGGGTGATTTTTCACAAGAAAGGGTTGTGATAAGAATTATTTGAGAATTATGAAATGAAATAGCTTAGGAAAGCTATATGATTGATTACGGGAATTTAGATTGAGAAGAAATGAGTTAAAACCTAAAAACGTACGTTTTAATTACAAACGTATACTGACGTACGTGATAAAAAGTAAAACTGATTAACTAAAAAGGCTACAAGTGTGAAATTAATATTTTTACAATCCTAATGAATAAAGAAAATTTTTAAAAAAAGTTAAATTGAATTAAATAGAAACTATCACTTATAATTAAATTGGTTTTTTCTGTTTTTTCTTTTTCCAAACTATTTTAACACTAAAAACTAACAACTTTTAAGAAAACACTTCGAATGGAACTCAGAAAATAAGCACTTAGAGTGCTTATTAACTTGATAGTTGACTTTCTTTGACCAAGCTAAGAAATAAGCTTGAATGGGCTTATGTAGGGTCCACAATGATGGATTCTAATTCAACTAAGTTTGTTGGACATGATTAAGTAAGATTAAAACAAATAAGCTCACAGGATAAGCCCATAAGCTAGATTTAAGCACTTGGTTTCTTATTTATGCACTGAAAATGGGACAGCCTTAAGGGATGATTTCAGGTGGGTCCCAGGGAGCCTAAGCTCACAAGCTTGCTCAAAATTAAAAGTTGGCCAGGAGGGGGGTTCCAAGAACCAAAAGTGGGGTTGTGGGACTGATTTGCCCTAAATCGTCAACTTATATTGACCAAGGAATGGTCAACAAAGTCAAATAGCCTAGAGTCAATCTCCGGGTAATATAGGAAATCACCAGGTCGTTATACCCCGACGAGGTGTGAATTGTATCTGAGCGCGTTTGTGATCGGGCGATTATTCATAGAAAAGGGTGGTTATGAGAATTATTTGGAAATTATGAACAGAAATAGCTTAGGAAAGCTATGTGATTAATTACTGGAATTTAGATTAAAAAGAAGTTAACTAAAACCTAAAAACCGTACGTTTGCTGAAAACAAGAACAAACGTACGTAAAATAAAAGTGAGTGAGGTGATCTGAAAAGGCTACTGGTATAAAAATGATATTTTTACAACCCTAATGATTAAAGAAAATTTTTGGAAAATTAAAATTAATTTTTACACTATTTTTATAATTACTATTAATTAAATACTAATTTCCTATTTAATTTTAATTAATTAAATTAACCTAAAATATAAATAATTATGAAATTAACTTAGAAAAATAAAATTTAAACTTAGAAAAATCTAAAATACTATAAAACTAATTTTAGAATTGAAAATATATTTCTAAGACTTTTTAATAAATTACTACTGATTATTAACTAATTATTAATTATCTTTTTAATTATTTAAATTAACCTAAATTCTAATTAATTATGAAATTACACTAGAAAATTGAAAATAAAATTTGGAAAAATTAAAAATAACTAAAAACTAATTTTAAAACTAAATTTTATATTTTTCTGATTTTCTAATTAATTAATATTAATTATTAACTATTTAATAATTATTAAAAATTAATTTAAATTAAGAAAATTACCAAATGATGAAAGAAAAATCTGAGAAAATACCAAAAATTATTTTTATATACCAGAAGCTTAGGAAAAATATAAAAATAAAATTAGCTTATAAATAAGCTGAGGTAATAAGCCAATTGGCTTAAATAGAAGCTATCACTTCTATAAAAGTTGGCTTTTTGGGACTTTTCTGTTTCAAACTTGGTTATTGGATGTTTTTAAGCAACTTTTGTGAAGGTGATAAGTTTGGAACTCAAAAATAAGCCATTTGGGTAGCTTATTAGATGACAGATGAGCTTTTTAAGCTTATTAGGACTTGAATGATAAGCAAAAGCTACCAAATGATATTTAAAACACAAGTAAGCTACAAACAGATGTGCAACTACTCAAAACAAGCCAAACTGAGTAAATAAGCACAAGAAATAAGCACAAGTTAAGCTATAAGCAATCCACACACCAAACAGTGCACAACAGGTTCAAAGGGTCAACTTTTGAGGCTTGTGGGGTCCACTAGGGACTCTGGAAGTCCAAACAAAGTAATAAGCCAAAAAGCTGAGGTGATAAGCTATCTAAAAAGCTAGGTCACACCCTCTGGGTCCCACAGATGAGGTCAGGGGGGGGGGTTGAAAGATGGGTACAAAAGCTGAGGTATTAGCTTAACTCAGAGGAGGGTCAAACTTTAGGGCACTTGCAGCCCTACCAAATGGCTTCTAAACTACAAAATAAGCTTAAGGTCTGAAATCCTGGCTTATTAGCTTTCTAATAAGCCAGAAAGCTAGGTCTGGGGTCCACTAGGTAGGCCTGTGGGGTCCACTAAACTTGGGTGAGTAGAACTGAACCCAATGCATAGGGGAGGTGCTTCCCCTGCAGCTCACTTTGAGCTTGTGCACAAGCTTGTGCAAAATTCACAAAAATAAGCTAACCATAGGATCTTGTAGACCATCTAAGATACTATAAGCACAACAAATTTCACTTGCTCATTCCAAACACAAAAATCTAGAAAAATCCTCCCAGGAATGGATTTCTACCAAGGAGTCTTTTTGACTTTTTTATGAAAACTTGATTTTTGACTTTATTGAACTTTGATTCCTGATTTTATGACTTGTTTAAGTTATATAAGCTACACTAGGCTCAAATTAAGCAAAAACTTGTACAAGTGACTTGAAATGAGGCTTATGCCTCTCTAAATCCTTCACATAAGTTTTTTTTAACCATTTTACATGAGATTTTGACTTTCTTGTTAATAAGTGACTAATTTATTGCTTGACTTGGTGTATTTAGGCAATAAGTAAGCTGAGTAAACAAGCAACAAACACTAATAACAACCACTGTGATCCACACAGCTAAATCCAAACACCCCTTTAAAACTCAGTAAATAAGTAAACTTGGTACAAATGATTCCAAATCACAAACTAATGATCACAAATTATCTACTGATCATTAAACAACCAAAATAAACAAAGATAAACCACAAATAGTACTTGTACACTAAGATGGTGAAAATCAAAGTAAAATGCTTACAAAGCCTTCCAAGCAATTTTCAATGAACCATGAATCAAGGACCCTTCCTATTGGTTCCCATGAACCACTAAACCATGGCCATCCCAAATTTACCATGCTCCATGCTTCTTCAACCTTGAATCATGAATTTTTATTTTTTGTATATTTTTTTCTATTTTTATGAAACTTGGGTAAAATTAACTCCGCAAACTTGAAAAACTTATCAAAACAGATACATTTAGATTTTTATGAGTTTACAAACAAGTAAATACCACTAATGAGCCTTAAACAAGAAATTCAAATTCTTAAATAAACTTTGGAATTGCAAATTGGAATTAAACTTAAAACAACCTTTTCATTAACTTAAAAAAGATTACAATGGTGAAATAAGTACTGAAATTGATTAAGTTACAAACCTACATACATAATAGGGCTCATATGAGCATACATATATATAACGAGATCAAATTAGGTCATATCTCTTTCCACATGGCTTCTTTTTTATATCTTTTTGTCCCAGTGGCCTATCTTTTGACCCTTGACAAAATCCTCACCCTTCAATTCTGCTATGATGAATCTGAGCCTTTGATTTCCATTTTCCCGCCAAAAACAAACGCACCAAAATTAGTGGTATTGGTGAGGGCATTTATTGTGGTGGTGGTGGGGGTTGGTTTGGTTGGTGAGGGGAATTTATTGTGGGGGGCTATTGGTTGGAAAGGTGGAGAGGGGGGGGGGGGACATAGGACCATGGTTTTGCGTTGTTTGGTTGGGAGGGAAGACGGTCAAAAGGTGGTTTGACTGGGGTTTTAATATAAAAAGGGGAGTGGGCCGGATGGTGTGTTGGGCTTGGGGGTTGGATTTGGATCAGGCTTTGGTCGATTGGGCTTGGCTTTGGGGTTTAATAAATAAAAAAGGGTCTGTTTGGTGTTATTACACATAAGGACCAATTTTGTAATTTCACCAAAGATGAGGGGCTGAAGTAGTGTATTTCCCAAATTATTACCAAGGACCAAAAATGCCAAGTACCAATTATACAAGAACCAATTTTGTATTTTTCCATTTTCCAAAATTCCCAGGGACCTTTTCTGCCATTTTTGAAATCTCAAGGACCAAACATGTAAATTTGGAAACTTATGACCTAAGTATCATATTTTGTGATATTTGACTTTCAAAAGCTTGAGTTGACTTTTTCTTTCAAAATAAATACATAGGGACTATTTTTGACAAGTTTTGAAACTTGGGGGACTAAAACTGCCAATATTGCAAACTTTGATCATTTTTCATTTGTTTTTGATTATTTTGCATTTAAAACACATAAAACACAATCCCTGGGATAATTTAAGTATTTTGATAACTTTTTGATTGTTTTTGTATGTTTTGGCAGTTTAAATACGACAAAAATGATGAGTGTTTGAGCACTCATCAATCCCCCACACTAAACTATTGCTAGTCCCTAGCAATCTTTTTAGAAAACTTGATAGATTTGAAATCTCTTTACCAAAAGCCATCACTTCTGGAGTAGCCAAATGTTTCGATTCAAATAAGAACTATGGTCCACTTGATAACCATGTGATTTTGAGCATACCACCAGCTTTCAACGGTTTTGATTTGTCTTTACCAAGAGCCGTTTGCTCCTGGACTAGCCAACTCTTGATGGACACAGTCGACATCTTGGTGAGCTGATTACCAATTATGGTTTTTCCACTGCCTTTACCACAAGCCATAATCTTGCGGGCTAGCCAACTCATTCACTTTTTAGGATATGGCGAGTTGAGATACCATACAATTTTGGGCAAATTGCAAGCCGTCAACGGATTTGAGTTATCTTTACCAAGAGCCGTTTGCTCTTGGATTAGCCAATCCCTTTGTCGGTTAGACATGGCGGACTGATAGCCACAAAAATTTTGAAATAAAGTGAAAATTTTTTTAAAATTTTGGCCAAAAACGGGGGTACTCAATATTCAAAGTCCCGGCTATTATGCCGACTCTTTGAACGGAAAAAGCCAATATTCGAATCTATCTGTGGAAACACCATATTTCACTTTATTTCTACATATACACACATTTTTTTTTGTGGAACTTATATACGTATATACATTTTCAAACAGCGGGGGGTTAGCCATTCCCCCACACTAAGTTGGTAGAAAGTAGAAAGAAATCAGAGATACGGGTGAAAACCCGTATTGTGCTATTGTTTTTGTTCATCGAGTCGCTAGCTTGACTCGATCCCCGAATTCAATTGTCCTTGGGGAAAGTTTGGAGATCCGGGACAACCATTGGTGGTATGTCCTCTCTAAAGTAATGCTTCAATCGATGTCCATTCACTTTGAAATTCGGACCGTCATTTTGAGATAACTCGACGGTGCCATAAGGATAAACTTTAGCAATAGTGAATGGACCAGTCCAACGGGTTTTTAGCTTTCCCGAGAAGATCTTGAGTCTAGAGTTGAAAAGAAGGACTCAATCACCAACGTTAAAAATGCGGTTCTTGATTTTGGAGTCATGAATCTTCTTTGTCTTTTCTTTATAGATCAAGGAGTTCTCGTAAGCTTGATCACGAAGTTCATTTAATTCATTCATATGAACTTTCCTATGATCACCCGCAGTTTTGAGGTCAAAATTTGCATGCTTGAGAGCCCAATAGGCTTTGTGCTCAAGCTCGATCAGAAGATGACACGCTTTCCCGTACACAAGTTTGTAAGGCGTACACCCAATGGGTGTTTTGTAAGCCGTACGGAAAGCCCAAAGTGCATCATCTAATTTATCCGACCACGATGCACGATTTTCACCTACGGTTCTTTCTAAGATTCTTTTAATACCCCGATTGGAAACTTATACTTGTCCACTTGTTTGAGGGTGGTACGCAATAGAAAGATGGTGAGTTACACCGTACTTTTGCATGACTTTGTCGAATTTGTCATTACAGAAGTGCATACTACGATCACTAATAATAGCACGTGGAGTTCCGAATCGGGCAAAAAGAGCTTTCAAAAATTTCACAACTACTCGGGCATCATTTGTGGGTAAAGCTTTCGCTTCAACCCATTTTGACAAGTAGTCAACAGCTACGAGTATGTATTTGTTGCCATGAAAAGACGGAAATGGCCCCATAAAATCGATGCCCCAAACGTCAAAAATTTCACAAACTTGAATTGCATTATGAGGCATTTCATTCTTTTGTGAAATGTTCCCGTGACGTTGACAAGCGTCACATGACTTGACCAATTCTTGGGCATCCTTGTAAATTGTGGGCCAATAAAAGCCGGAATCAAACACCTTTTTAGTGGTGTAGTTGGGATTGTGGTGGCCCCCCGTGGGACCAGCATGGCAAGCCTTTAAAATTTCAGTGGCTTCCTGACCATACACACACCGCCGGATGACTTGATCCGCGCAAATTTTGAAAAGATAGGGGTCGTCCCAAAAATAGTGTTTTACATCTTTGAAGAATTTATTTTTTTGTTGGGACGACATCCCTTTCACAACAAAGTTACCCGCATGGTAATTTGCAAAGTCGGCAAACCATGGGGTAATCGAGTCTCCACGAAAGGTAACCGTATTGAGTGTCTCGAGAGGAAATGTTTCATTAATTTCTTTCTTCTCAAAGACATCTTGGTGGGGGTTTTCCAAATGGGAGAGATGATCAGCAGCTAAGTTCTCGGCTCCTTTTTTTATCACGAATAATGATATCAAATTCTTGCAGGAGGAGAACCCAACGGAGTAGTCTCGGCTTTGCATCTTGTTTTGCAAAGAGGTACTTCAAAGCCGAGTGATCCGTATACACTATGCTCTTGGTCAATATCAAGTATGGCCGGAATTTTTCAAAGGCATACACCACAGCTAATAATTCTTTTTTAGTGGTGGTGTAATGACTTTGAGCCTCGGTCATAGTTTTGCTGGCATAGTGTATAGGCTGAAAATGTTTTGTTTTACGTTGCCCCAAGACTGCCCCTATCGCATAATCACTACCATCACACATGAGCTCGAAGGGCCAGTCCCAATCGGGGGCAACAAGAATCGGTGCCTCAGTAAGCTTTTTCTTTAATGTTTCAAAAGCTTTGATGCACTCGGGGGAGAAGATAAAATGAGCATCCTTCTCGAGGAGATGGGTCATAGGCCGGGCGATTTTAGAAAAATCTTGAATAAACCTATGATAGAACCCGACATGACCCAAAAAGCTCCTAACACCTTTGAAAGTAGTGGGATGAGGCAATTTTGCAATGACGTCCACTTTGGCTCTATCAACCTCAATCTCGTTCTTTGAAATTTTATGGCCGAGGACAATGCCCTCTTTGACCATAAAGTGACTCTTCTCCCAACTTAGACATAACTTTGTGTCTTCACAACGTTTTAGCATGTTGTCTAAATGGGAGAGACATGATTGAAACGAATCCCCAATGACCGAAAAATCCTCCATAAAGACCTCCATAGTTTTCCCGATCATGTCGGAAAATATGGCCATCATACATCTTTGAAATGTGCCCGGGGCATTACATAAACCAAATGGCATACGTTTATACGCAAAAGTTCCATAGGGGCACGTAAAAGTGGTCTGTTCCTGATCTTGCGGATCAATGGGAATCTGAAAGTAACCCGAGAAACCATCGATGAAGCAATAGTACTCATTCCCCGCTAATCTCTCGAGCATCTGATCCATAAAGGGTAGAGGAAAATGATCTTTGCGGGTGGCGTCATTTAACTTGCGATAGTCAATACAGAAACACCAACCCGTAACCAACCGAGTTGGAATCAACTCACTCTCCTCATTTGTGACAACAGTGATGCCACCCTTTTTTGGAACACAATGAATTGGGCCAACCCAAGGACTGTCCGAGATAGGTTAAATTAATCTGGCATCAAGAAGTTTTAAAACTTCTTGTTTGATAACCTCATGAATTTTTGGATTCACCCTTCTTTGTTGTTGGACTGCAGGTTTGAAGTCGTCATCCATTAAAATCTTGTGAGTACAAAATTCAGGGTCAATGCCCTTGATGTCGGAGAGTCGCCAAGCCATTGCTTGTTTATGTGACTTCAAAACCTTTATGAGAGCAACCTTTTACTCAAAGCTTAAATCTTTGGCAATTATGACGGGTAATTTATCATCACCCTCCAGAAATGCGTATTCATGATGAGGCGGCAAGTCCTTAAGTTCAACCTCAGGGAAGTCATCAGTCTTCTCAACATTTTTGACTTCTTCTTTATGAAGTGTTTGTTGTAGAACAGGAAGAGGATAGGGATCTTCGTTTAATAATTTCTCAAGTAGGAGAATATCCCTCTCGCGGTCAATCTCTTGGTTATCGACTCCATCCGGAATCGAGTCACTTTTGAGAAAGGCGTCAATTTCTTCTAAGATGAAGTCACTTCCCTCAAACGGAATGAGGGAAGGAGAAGAATTTGCAATGATGGGATGAGAAGATTGAGTGAGGTTTTCACTCGAAGAATCATCAAAGAAACCTAAAATCTCTTGAGCATACTCCTCAGTAGCAACATCGATGACATCTATTTGGTTCACCGATTCACAGTCATAATTGGAGGAGTATCTCGAAGTTTGATTTAGGTTGAAGGTGATGGCTTCCGTTCCAACACGCAATGTGATCTCATGCTCAAATACATCGATAAGAGCGCGCCCAGTTCTAAGGAATCCCCTTCCAAGAATGAGAGGGACCCTAGAATCGGCATCAAAGTCAACAATCACAAAATCTGCCGGAAAATGGAACTTTCCCACTTTAACGAATACGTCCTCGGCAATGCCAAGAGGATGATAAATCGAACGATCGGAAAGCTCTAAAGTCATGCACGTGGGAGTGAGTTCGGGAAGAGAAAGTTTCTTCCACACAGAATATGGCATCAGGTTAATGCTAGCACCTAGATCGGCTAAGGCGAAGCATTAAACCATACCCGGGAAAGTACAAGGAATGAGAAATTTCCCGTGGTCTCCAAGCTTTTCAGGAAGCTTTTTCAAGAGAACTGCTGAGCAGTGCTCATTCAGAGGAGTTCTTGCCATCTCGAAGAGTTTTTCCTTATTACTTAACAGATTTTTGATTGTTGATGCAAACTTGGGCATCAAGAGAATAGCGTCCGCGAAGCTAATGTCAAAGTGCAAATCTTGGAAGATTTGGAAAAATTTATCCATTTGGTTACTAGCCTTTTCGCGGAGCTTTTGTTCATTGAGACGTGACGGATAAGGAATATAAGTTTTGGATTTAGGGTTGTCCTCTGGAGTTTCTGGTGGTTCAAAGACAACTCCAGGCTCACATCTGGTTTCTAGAATAACCTGAGGTTGGACGTGTGATGTACTTCGTGGGCTAGGAGTTTGCACTTTGTCCTTTGTTACCTCAGGTTCACGTTCCACTACCTTTGGAGGAGAGGAAGAAGAGGTAGTAGGACTCACGGGTTCATCATATGAAGCACCACTTCGTGTTGTGATCGCCTTAGCATCGCCCCTCGGGTTAGCGATCATGTTGCTCGGTAAAGTAGTACCTGAGCCCGAGGGTCGATCATTTAAAGACTTCTTGATATCAGAAATCTGGCTGACCAGCAACTTGTTCAACTCTTCTTGGGACTTCATGAATTGCTTTGACAACTCATCAGATGAAGGCGCGGTTGGAACAATGGCTTGATTCAGATTAGGAAAATTTTGAGCTCGATTGTTCAGGTTGGGACCTTGGTTGAAATTTCCTTGGTTTTGATGTTGGAAATTCCCTTGATTCTGGTGATTGTTTCCATGAAAATTCCCGGGATTGAAATTACCCTGACCTTGGTTCCAGTTAAAGTTTCCATGATTTTGGTGTTGGAAACCTAGATTTTGGAAACCTTGGTTTTGATTTTGGAAACCGTGACCCTGATTGAAGTTACCTTGGTTTTGAAAACCTTGGTTCACTCTATTTTGATTTTGGCCACGGTTTTGGACATTTTGGTTTTGATTAAAACCGGGAGGTCGAGGATAATGATGAGGACGATAGTTCGGGTCCATAGGAGGGCGGTATTGATTACCTCCTTGATTTTGGGACCCGACAACAGCATGAGCTTCATATGGAGTACCATCAGTAGCTATGCAATTGTAGTAGGCATGCGGCCCACCACAAGTCACACAGACTTCCACTTTTTTAACCTCAGCAGGTGGAGGATGTTGTGGAAATGAAACTTTCTTTGTTGGGACCAAAGCTTGAATCGCTTCAGTGAGCTTGTCAAGCTTAGCATCCGTGCTAGATTGACCCACAGAAGATGAAGTGGAAGGACCCACATTGATTTGAGAAATAATCGGTTTACTTCGTGTAGAGCGGACCTTGGACTTGTTTTCTATGATTTGCAAAGCTTCTTTTGTGGTTCTACTCAAGAAATTACCTCCCGCGGAGGCATTGAGAGAATCCTGATCAGCTTGGCTCACGCCATTGTAGAAAGTATCGAGTTGCATCAACTTTGAGAAACCATGATGTGGACACTTGCGAAGTAATTCTTTGAAACGATCCCACGCTTCACCAAAAGATTCATCATATTTCTGAGTGAACTTGGTGATTTCGTTCTTAAGACTCGTGGTCTTGGAAGGTGGGAAGAATTCATTCACAAATTTTTTCACAAGATCTTCCCATGTCTCAATAGATCGAGGAGGTTGTTTTTCAAGCCAAATCCGGGCTTGTCCTTCCAGTGAGAATGGGAAGAGAAGAAGTTTGATTGCTTCACAAGGGACATTCTTGTACTTGATGGTCGATGTGATTTTATTGAACCATAGAATGTGAGCATGAGGATCGTCCCTCTCAAAACCGTAGAATTGACTTGAGGTTACAAGATTGAGTAACCCGGTTTTGAGCTCAAAATTATCAGCCACGATGGCTGGAGCAACAATGGCATCTCCATAACCCTCGATGGGTACTTGGAGAAGCTCACACATGGGGCGGTCTTCCGCCATGGTGACAGTGGGTGTGGCAACCGTACGGATCTCAAATCCGTCTGTTGGTGCAGAACGTCTACGAGGTCTTCGAGGTTTCCTGACAAGCTCCTGTAATGGGCTAGTGGACCTTAAAGAACGAGTGCATGCACTAGGGATAAAAACCAATCAAAACAAAATCAAGGCAAATCCACAGTGAACTTAAACCAATAATCACAAGAAAGTGGCTTCTTTAAGAAAAGTACACCACTCACAGGGATACAAAGACAAGTTTTAAATCTTTGGTTTGGGAACTTATTATGTCCACACCCCCAGTTGGTAGGTGTTCTGTCTTGGTTTGCGACGGTTTATTTTTATGTATGATTATTATTCACAAGAAAAGACGGATGTTTTTGGGTTTTGTGTATAGGTGAAAAACTTTTGGACAATATTTTTGGTATCGTCTCGTAATCTAAAATCGTTTCTCTTTAAGAATCACCTTAAAAGAAAACCGATTCAGAAAACGTTACGATCTGTTTTGTTGTTTTTAATTTGTTTGGTGTTTTAACTCTTTAGAAAAAGTGTTAATGACTTTTTTGTGTTTTGGTTTCAAAATTTACGAAAGTGGTGGTATTTGTACAGTGATGATGGTGAGATAACACTAATCTCAAAAGACGCTGCAGAAACGTGCACACCTCCCCGGCAGCGGCGCCAAATTTTGATTTGCCCTAAACCGTCAACTTATATTGACCAAGGAATGGTCAACAAAGTCAAATAGCCTAGAGTCAATCTCCGGGTAATATAGGAAATCACCAGGTCGTTATACCCCGACGAGGTGTGAATTGTATCTGAGCGCGTTTGTGATCGGGCGATTATTCATAGAAAAGGGTGGTTATGAGAATTATTTGGAAATTATGAACAGAAATAGCTTTGGAAAGCTATGTGATTAATTACTGGAATTTAGATTAAAAAGAAGTTAACTAAAACCTAAAAACCGTACGTTTGCTGAAAACAGGAACAAACGTACGTAAAATAAAAGTGAGTGAGGTGATCTGAAAAGGCTACTGGTATAATAATGATATTTTTACAGCCCTAAAGATTAAAGAAAATTTTTGGAAAATTAAAATTAATTTTTACACTATTTTTATAATTACTATTAATTAAATACTAATTTACTATTTAATTTTAATTAATTAAATTAACCTAAAATATAAATAATTATGAAATTAACCTAGAAAAATAAAATTTAAACTTAGAAAAATCTAAAATACTATAAAACTAATTTTAGAACTGAAAATATATTTTTAAGACTTTTTAATTTGTTACTACTAATTATTAATTATCTTTTTAATTATTTAAATTAACCTAAATTCTAATTAATTATGAAATTACACTAGAAAATTGAAAATAAAATTTGGTAAAATTAAAAATAACCAATGTTGCAAAAATCGTGAATTGGTCCCGAGGCGGTCGGGGGCCGAGTTGCGATTTTTTCCCGATTAATCGGCCGCCTCGGCCGATTACCTTGGAATTTCCTCCAAGTTCCAAGGCCGAGGCCGATTAATCGGCCGCCTCAGCCGATTTTTGCAACACTGAAAATAACTAAAAACTAATTTTAAAACTAAATTTATATTTTTCTTATTTTCTAATTAATTAATATTAATTATTAACTATTTGATAATTACTAAAAACTAATTTAAATTAAGAAAAATACCAAATGATGCAAGAAAAATCTGACAAAATTACAAAAATTATTTTTATATACCAGAAGCTTAGGAAAAATATAAAAATAAAATTAGCTTATAAATAAGCTGAGGTAATAAGCCAATTGGCTTAAATAGAAGCTATCATTTCTATAAAAGTTGGCTTTTTGGGACTTTTCTGTTTCAAACTTGCTTATTGGATTTTTTTAAGCAACGTTTGTGAAGGTGATAAGTTTGGAACTAAAAAATAAGCCATTTGGGTAGCTTATTAGATGACAGATGAGCTTTTTAAGCTTATTAGGACTTGAATGATAAGCAAAAGCTACCAAATGATACTTAAAACACAAGTAAGCTACAAACAGATGTGCAACTACTCAAAACAAGCCAAACTGAGTAAATAAGCACAAGAAATAAGCACAAGTTAAGCTATAAGCAATTCACACACCAGACAGTGCACAACAGGTTCAAAGGGTCAACTTTTGAGGCTTGTGGGGTCCGCTAGGGACTCTAGAAGTCCAAACAAAGTAATAAGCCAAAAAGCTGAGGTGATAAGCTATCTAAAAAGCTAGGTCACACCCTCTGGGTCCCACAGATGAGGTCAGGGGGAGGGTTGAAAGATGGGTACAAAAGCTGAGGTATCAGCTTAACTCAGAGGAGGGTCAAACTTTAGGGCACTTGCAGCCCTACCAAATGGCTTCTAAACTACAAAATAAGCTTAAGGTCTGAAAGCCTGGCTTAATAGCTTTCTAATAAGCCAGAAAGCTGGGTCTGAGGTCCACTAGGTAGACCTCTGGCTGTCCACTAAACTTGGGTGAGTAGAACTGAACCCAATGCACAGGGGAGGTGCTTCCCCTGCATCTCACTTTGAGCTTGTGCACAAGCTTGTGCAAAATTCACAAAAATAAGCTAACCATAGGATCTTGTAGACCAGCTGAGATACTATAAGCACAACAAATTTCACTTGCTCATTCCAAACACAAAATCTAGAAAAATCCTCCCAGGAATGAATTTCTGCCAAAGAGTCTTTTTGACTTTTTTATGAAAACTTGAGTTTTGAATTTATTGAACTTTGATTCCTGATTTTATGACTTGTTTAAGTTATATAAGCTACAATAAGCTCAAATTAAGCAAAAGCTTGTACAAGTGACTTGAAATGAGGCTTATGCCTCTCTAAATCCTTCACAGAAGGTTTTTAAACCATTTTACATGAGATTTTGACTTTCTTGTTAATAAGTGACTAATTTATTGCTTGACTTGGTGTATTTAGGCAATAAGTAAGCTGAGTAAACAAGCAACAAACACTAATAACAACCACAGTGATCAACACAGCTAAATCCAAACACCCCTTTAAAACTCAGTAAGTAAGTAAACTTGGTACAAATGATTCCAAATCACAAACTAATGATCACAAATTATCTACTGAGCATTAAACAACCAAAATAAACACAGATAAACCACTAATAGTACTTGTACACTAAGATGGTGAAAATCAAAGTAAAATGCTTACAAAGCCTTCCAAGCAATTTTCAATGAACCATGAATCAAGGACCCTTCCTATTGGTTCCCATGAACCACTAAACCATGGCCATCCCAAATTTACCATGCTCCATGCTTCTTCAACCTTGAATCATGAATTTTTATTTTATTTTTATTTTTTGTATATTTTTTTCTATTTTTATGAAACTTGGGTAAAATTGACTCCACAAACTTGAAAAACTTATCAAAACAGATACATTTGGATTTTTATGAGTTTACAAACAAGTAAATACCACTAATGAGCCTTAAACAAGAAATTCAAATTCTTAAATAAACTTTGGAATTGCAAATTGGAATTAAATTTAAAACAACCTTTTCATTAACTTAAAAAAGATTACAATGGTGAAATAAGTACTGAAATTGACTAAGTTACAAACCTACATACATACTAGGGCTCATATGAGCATACATATATATAACGAGATCAAATTAGGTCATATCTCTTTCCACATGGCTTCTTTTTGATATCTTTTTGTCCCAGTGGCCTCCCTTTTAACCCTTGACCAAATCGTCACCCTTCAATTGAGCTATGATGAATCTGAGCCTTTGATTTCCCTTTTCCCGCCAAAAACAAACGCACCAAAATTAGTGGTATTGGTGAGGGCATTTATTGTGGTGGTGGTGGGGGTTGGTTTGGTTGGTGAGGGGAATTAATTGTGGGGGGGCTATTGGTTGGAAAGGTGGAGAGGGGGGGGGGGGGCATAGGACCCTGGTTTTGCGTTGTTTAGTTGGGAGGGAAGACGGTCAAAGGGTCGTTTGACCGGGTTTTAATATAAAAAGGGGATTGGGCCGGATGGTGTGTTAGGCTTGGGGGTTGATTTGGATCAGGCTTGGGTGGATCGGGCTTGGCTTTGGGGTTTAATAAATAAAAAAGGGTCCGTTTGGTATTATTACACATAAGGACCAATTTTGTAATTTCACCAAAGATGAGGGGCTGAAGTAGTGTATTTTCCAAATTATTGCCAAGGCCCAAAAATGCCAAGTACCAATTATACAAGAACCAATTTTGTATTTTTCCATTTTCCAAAACTCCCAGGGACCTTTTTTGCCATTTTTAAAATCTCAGGTACCAAACAAGTAAATTTGGAGACTTATGACCCAAGTATCATATTTTGTGATATTTGACTTTCAAAAGCTTAGGTTGACTTTTTCTTTCAAAATAAATGCATAGGGACTATTTTTGACAAGTTTTGAAACTTGGGGGACTAAAACTGCCAATATTGCAAACTTTGATTATTTTTCATTTGTTTTTAATTATTTTGCATTTAAAACACATAAAACACAATCCCGGGGATAATTTAAGTATTTTGATAACTTTTTGATTGTTTTTATATGTTTTGGCAGTTTAAATACGACAATAATGATGAGTGTTTGAGCACTCATCAGGGACCCACTGTGGTGGCCAGGAAGAACCACCAAAGGTGGTGGTGGTGGATTGATCTGCTGCAGCAGGGGAGGTGATGCCCCCTGCAGCAGTGTTTCTTGGCTTGTGGGGACCACACAAAAAATCACAAAAATATAGTGAGAGTGGGACTCTAAAGTTCAGCTGGGGGACAATGATATGTGAAAGTTTCAAGCCCTAGATCCTAACCCAAAAATCACAAATATTCTTGCCATTTTTGCCTTTTCTGACTAAGGAGCAATTTTGACTTTTGAATATAAACCACTTACTTTGACTTATATGAATTTGAATCCTAAATTACTTACTTATCTAGTTATATTAAGCTAATAAATGATGAAAACAAGCAAGATAATCAAGTTTCAAGCTAATGCGATGAATTTGGGATCAAGTGGTTCAACATATTAACAAGCAAGAGTGATTCAAGATGATTTTGACTTTTCCTTTAAGAGTTATTGGTTTTGATGACTCAAATGAGATGTTAGATCACTTTGTGCAATACATCAGACAAGAACACTCACACAAACAGCTTATACCACATAAACTCATATTAAACCAAACACTCCTTCAAGAAAAATGAAATCTTGAATTCAAACCTAGTCACTTATTTAACCCTTGATACTGAATCAAATCCTTTAATTAGCATATAACAAGACTATTTGAGCACAAATCAACAGAGATACAAGCATGAAACACACTAAGTACCAAATTGAGTTTTAACTGTGAAATTGGTGATTTGTAGCAACAACAAATTTCAACAAACAATCTAATAATTTTAATCAAGATTATGACTAGTTAACAACTAACAAGCATGAAAACACAAATATCAACCAAATTAACCAACTAATACAGTAAATGAGAAACTTTGCACAAGAGCTTACAAATGAGTAGCAAGGCTGAAACCAATGAACCAAGAGCCAAGGACCAACCTATAGGTTCCCCACAGAACCACTAACCCATGGCCATCCTTAATTCACCATGCTCCACATATCTTCATCACCTTCAACTATTTTTTGAATTATTTTTTATTTTATGTATTTTTCTTTATTTTTGCTTTTTTGACTTACACTGAATTTTAAGGTTACTAGAAGCTTTTACAAGCTTCCTGGGAGCTTATATGATCTAAATTAGTTCATAATAACAACAAACAACAACATCACACTACGAATGGAAATTGAGGTAAAATTGCACAATATTGAATACTTTAAGAAATACTTGAATTGATGCTTTTAAAAGATTCAAAATACACTTAATTAACTTGAAACACATTTGAAAGTTTTAAGATACAATAAAATTACGAAAATTAACAAAACGGTTGAAAATAAACTAAGTTACACTACTCTCCTCCACATTGCCTTCTCTTTCTTCTTATAGAGCACTTCTAGGGTTTCTTTGACTTTCTGAATATATCCCACCATGAATATTAGCCGTTGGATGACTAAAACCAATCTCAGCCTTTAACTCACTTTTTTGGCGCCAAATTCCACAACTGCTACTCTGGGTTACTTGGAGACTCTTAGTAACAATAAATGCTTTTTGGAGGTTTGTTGAGGTTGGTGAAACATGGAGTGGGAGGCTGAGGTGGAGGTGAGGAGGGGGAAGGTAGCAGCAGCGACCCACGTGGGGATGAATGTGGGGGTGTTTTATTTATTTGAGGTGGGAGGGAGTAATAAAAATGGGGGTAATGTTTTTATTTTTTTTATTTGTTTGGGCCGGGTATAAAAGGGAGGGGGTATTGGGCTGGTTTGTGTTTGTGTTTTGTTATTTGACTTGGATTGGTTTTGGGTTTATAAGATAACAAGGGTCCGTTTGGTGTTTGTTATAATAAGGACCAATTTTGTAATTTTAAAAAACATGAGGGACTGAAGGTAATCATTCTCCAAAGCTCTCACAAGGACCAAGCATGCCAATTATCAATAACACAAGGACCATTTTGACATTTTTTCCATTTTTAAAACCCAAAGGACCATTTTTGCAATTAAGCCAAAGTTGAGGGTCCTTTTCTGTCTTTTGCCCAAAGAATCATTCAAGGATCAATTTTTGACAATTTAGAATATTTTAGGGACCTTGATATGATAAAACTCCGCATTTTAGGATTCCAGGGACTAGATTTGCCAATCTTTGAAAGTTCAGGGACTGAAAATGCAAATTATGTAATTTTTGTTTGTTTTTCATTTGTTTTCAGTACTTTTGCCCCTGAAACTTATAAAAACACAGTCCACTGATATTTTATAATTTTGAGACTTTTTGAAGTGTTTTTGAGGTTCAAATGTGAAAGAAATGATGAGTATTTACACACTCATCAATCCCCCACACTAAACTATTGCTAGTCCCTAGTAATCCTTTTTAGAAAACACAGTGGGTTTGAGTCTCTTTACCAAATACCATTACTTCTGGAGTAGCCAAATGTTTTAGTTCAAGTAAGAACCATGGTACACCGATAACCATGTGATTTTAAGCAAACCACCAGCTTTTAACGGTTTTGATTTGTCTTTACCAGAAGCCGTTTGTTTCTGGAGTAGCCAACTCTTGATGGACACAGTCAACATCTTGGTGAGTTGATTACCAATTATGGTTTTTCCATTGCCTTTACCACAAGCCATAACCTTGCGGGCTAGCCAACTCTTTTAGTTTTTAGGATATGGTGAGTTGAGATACCATACAATTTTGGGCAAATTGCAAGCCGTCAACGGATTTGATATATCTTTACCAAGAGCCGTTTGCTCCTGGATTAGCCAATTCTTTTTTCGTTTAGACATGGCGGACTGATAACCACAAAAATTTTGAAAATTTTGGGCCAAAATGGGGGTACTAGAAAGTATATTGTGATAAAATTCGCTAGAATTTTTCCCTCCCCCCCCCCCCACACACTTAGAATTGAATATTGTCCTCAATATTTAAAGTCCCGGCTATTATGCCGAATCTTTGAACATAAAAAGGTAATATTCTAAGCTAACTGTGGAAATATTATTTTTCACTTTATTTATGTTTACATACAAACACCCTTTTTTTTTTGAAACTTATATACATATATACATTGCAAAAGGTAGGGGACGGCCACTCCCTCACACTTGGGTGTTAGAAAGTAGAAAGAAGTCAGAGATATGGGTGAAAACCCATATTGTGCAATTGTTTTTGTTCATCGAGTCGCTAGCTTGACTCAATCCCCGAATTCAATTGTCCTTGCGGAATGTTTGGAGATCCGGGACAACCATTGATGGTATGTCCTCTCCAAAGTAATGCTTCAAACGATGTCCATTCACTTTGATATTCGGACCATCATTTTGAGATAATTCGACGGTTCCATAAGGATAAACCTTTGCGATAGTGAATGGACCAGTCCAACGGGTTTTTAGCTTTCCCGAGAAGATCTTAAGTCTAGAGTTGAAAAGAAGGACTCGATCGTCAACGTTAAAAACGCGGTTCTTGATTTTTGAGTCATGAATCTTACTTGTCTTTTCCTTGTAGATCAAAGAGTTCTCGTAAGCTTGATCACGAAGTTCATTTAATTCATTCAATTGAACTTTCCGATGATCACCCGCAGTTTTGAGCTCAAAATTTGCATGCTTGAGTGCCCAATAGGCTTTATGCTCAAGCTCGATCGGTAGATGGCACGCTTTCCCGTACACAAGCTTGTAAGGCGTACACCCGATGGGTGTTTTGTAAGCTGTACGAAAAGCCCGAAGTGCATCATCTAATTTATCCAATCACGATGCACGATTTTCACCTACAGTTCTTTCCAAAATCCTCTTAATTCCTCGATTGGAAACTTCTACTTGTCCATTTGTTTGTGGGTGGTACGTAGTAGAAAGACGGTGAGTTACACCATACTTTTGCATGACTTTATCAAATTTGTCATTGCAAAAATGCGTACCACGATCACTGATAATAGCACGTGGAGTTCCAAATCGAGCGAAAAGAGCTTTCAAGAATTTCACAACAACTCGGGCATCATTAGTGGGTAAAGCTTTCGCTTCAACCCATTTTGACAAGTAGTCAACAGCCACGAGTATGTATTTGTTTCCATGAGATGACGGAAATGGCCCCATAAAGTCGATGCCCCATATGTCAAAGATTTCACAAACTTGAATTGCATTTTGAGGCATTTCGTTCTTTTGTGAAATGTTCCCGTGACGTTGACAGGCGTCACAGGATTTGACCAATTCCTGGGCATCCTTGTAAATCGTGGGCCAATAGAAACCGGAGTCAAACACCTTTTTGGCGGTGTAGTTTGGATTGTGGTGGCCCCCCGTGGGACCAGCATGGCAAGTCTTGAGAATTTCAGTGGCTTCTTGGCTATAAACACACCGCCGGATGACTTGATCCGCACAGATTTTGAAAAGATAGGGGTCGTCCCAAAAGTAATGTTTTACATCTTTGAAGAATTTATTTTTCTGTTGGGACGACATCCCTTTCACAACAAAGTTACCCGCATGCTAGTTTGCAAAATCGGCAAACCATGGGGTAATAGAGTCTCCACGAAAGGTAACCGCATTGAGTGTCTCGAGAGGGAAGGTTTCATTAATTTCTTTCCTCTGGAAGACATCTTGGTGGGGGTTTTCCAAACGGGAGAGATGATCAGCATCAAGGTTCTCAGCTCCTTTTTTATCACGAATAATGATATCAAATTCTTGCAATAGGAGAACCCAACGGAGTAGTCTCAGCTTTGCATCTTGTTTTGCAAAGAGGTACTTCAAAGCCGAGTGATCCATATACACTATGCTTTTGGTCAATATCAAGTATGGCCGGACTTTTTCAAAGGCATACACCACAGCTAATAATTCATTTTCAGTAGTGGTGTAATGACTTTGAGCCTCGGTCATAGTTTTGCTTGCATAGTGTATAGGCTAAAAGTGTTTTGTTTTTCGTTGCCCCAAGACTGCCCCTATTGCATAATCACTAGCATCACACATGAGTTCGAAGGGCAAGTCCCAATCGGGGGCAACAAGGATCGGTGCCTCAGTAAGCTTTTTCTTCAATGTTTCGAAAGTTTCGATGCACTCGGGAGAGAAGATAAAAGGAGCATCCTTTTCGAGGAGATGGGTCACACGCCAGGTGAATTTAGAAAAATCTTGAATAAACCTACGATAGAAACCGGCATGACCCAAAAAGCTCCTAATACGTTTGACGGTAGTGGGATGAGGTAATTTTGCGATGACATCCACTTTGGCTTTGTCAACCTCAATCCCGTTCTTTGAAATTTTATGGCCGAGGACAATGCCCTCTTTGACCATAAAGTGACTCTTCTCCAAATTTAGACATAACCTTGTGTCTTTACAATGTTTGAGCATGTTGTCTAAATGGGAGAGACATGATTGAAAGGAATCCCCAATGACCGAAAAATCGTCCATAAAGACCTCCATAGTTTTCCCGATTATGTCAGAAAATATGGCCATCATACATCTTTGAAACGTGCCCGGAGCATTACATAAACCAAATGGCATACGTTTATAAGCAAAAGTTCCATAGGGGCACGTGAAAGTGGTCTTTTCTTGATCTTGCTGATCAATGGGAATCTGAAAGTAACCCGAGAAACCATCGAGGAAGCAATAATACTCATTCCCCGCTAATCTCTCGAGCATCTGATCCGTAAAGGGCAGAGGAAATTGATCTCTGGCATCATTTAACTTGCGATAGTCAATACAGACACGCCAACCCGTAACCAATCGGGTTGGAATCAACTCATTTTCCTCGTTTGTGACAACAGTAATGCCACCCTCTTTTGGAACACAATGTATCGGGCTCACCCAAGGACTGTCCGAGATAGGGTAAATCAATTCGGCATCAAGAAGTTTTAAAACTTCTTGTTTGATAACCTCATGAATTTTTAGATTCACCCTTCTTTGTTGTTGGACTGCTGGTTTGAAGTCATCCTCCATTAAAATCTTGTGGGTACAAAATTCAGGGTCAATGCCCTTGATGTCGGAGAGTCGCCAAGCAATTGCTTGTTTATGTGACTTCAAAACCTTTATTAGAGCAGCCTTTTCCTCAACACTTAAATCTTTAGCAATTATGACGGGTAATTTATCATCACCCTCCAGAAATGCGTATTCAAGATGAGGCGGCAAGTCCTTAAGTTCAACCTCAGGGAAGTAATCAGTTTTCTCAACATTTTTTACTTCCTCTTTATGAAGTGTTTGTGGTAGAACAGGAAGAGGAGAGGGATCTTCGTTTAATAATTTCTCAAGTAGGAGAATATCCCTCTCGGGGTCAATCTCTTGGTTATCGATTCCATCGGGAATCGAATCACTTTTGAGAAAGGCCTCAATTTCTTCTAAGACGAAGTCACTTCCCTCAAACGGAGTGAGGGAAGGAGAAGAATTGACAATGATGGGATGAGAAGATTGAGTGAGGCTTTCACTCGAAGAATCATCAATGAAACCTAAAACCTCTTGAGCATACTCCTCAGTAGCAACATCGATGACATCTATTTGGTTCACCGATTTCGAGTCATAATTGGAGGAGTATCTCGAAGTTTGATCGAGGCTGAAGGTGATGGCTTCCTTTTCAACACGCAATGTGATCTCTTGCTCAAATACATCGATGAGAGCACGCCTAGTTCTAAGGAATCCCCTTTCAAGAATGAGAGGGACCCTTGAATCGGCATCAAAGTTAAAAATCACAAAATCTGCCAGAAAATGGAACTTTCCCACTTTAATGAATACGTCCTCGGCAATGCCAATTGGACGAGAAATCGATCGATCGGCAAGCTCTAAAGTCATGCACATGGGAGTGAGTTCTGGAAGAGAGAGTTTCTTCCACACAGAATATGGCATCAGGTTAATGCTAGCACCTACATCGGCCAAGGCGAAACATTCAACCATACCCGGAAAAATACAAGGAATAAGAAATTTCCCGGGGTCTCCAAGCTTTTCAGGAAGCTTTTTCAAAAGAACTGCTGAGCAGTTCTCATTCAGAGGAGTTCTTGCCATCTCGAAGAGTTTTTCCTTATTACTTAACAGATTCTTGATTGTTGATGCAAACTTGGGCATCAAGAGAATAGCGTCCACGAAGCTAATGTCAAAGTGCAAATCTTGGAAGATTTGGAAAAATTTATCCATTTGGTGATTAGCCTTTTCGCAGAGCTTTTGTTCATTGAGACGTGATGGGTAAGGAATAGAAGTTTGGATTTAGGGTTGTCCACTGGAGTTTCTGGTGGTTCAAAGACAACTCCAGGCTTACATCTGGTTTCTGGAATAACTTGAGGTGGGATGTGTGCGGTACTTCGTGAGCTAGGAGATTGCACCTTGTCCGTTGTCACCTCAGGTTCATGTTCCACTACCTTTGGAGGAGAGGAAGAAGACGTAGTAGGAATCGCGGGTTCATCATATGAAGCACCACTTCTTGTTGTGATCGCCTTAGCATCGCCCCTCGGGTTAGCGATCGTGTTGCTCGGTAAAGTAGTACCTCAGCCCAAGAGTCGATCATTTAAAGACTTCTTGATATCAGAAATCTGGCTATCCAACATCTTGTTCAACTCTTCTTGGGACTTCATGAATTTCTTTAACAACTCGTCAGATGAAGGCCCATTTGGAACAATGGCTTGATTCGGATTAGTAAAATTTTGAGCTCGATTGTTCGGTTTGGGACCTTGATTTTGAAAATTACCCTGATTAGGGTTGTTGTTTCCATGAAAATATCCCGGATTGAAATTACCCTGACCTTGGTTTCGATTAAAGTTTCCTTGATGTTGGAAACCTTGATTTTGGAAACCTTGGTTTTGATTGTGAAAATCGTGACCTTGATTGAAGTTACCTTGGTTTTGAAAACCTTGGTTCACTCTATTTTGATTTTGGCCACCGTTTTGGACATTTTGGTTTTGATTAAAACCGGGGGGTCCAGGGTAGTGATGAGGATGATAGTTCGGGTCCATATGAGGGCGGGATTGATTGCCTACTTGATTTTGGGACCCGGAAACAACATGAGCTTCGTATGGAGTACCATCATTAGCTGTGCAATTGTAGTAGGCATGCGGCCCACCACAAGTCACACAGACTTCCATTTTTTTGACCTCAGCAGGTGGAGGATGTTGTGGAAAGGAAACTTTCTTTTGTTGAGTGAGAACCGAAGCTTGAATAGCTTCAGTGAGCTTGTCAATCTTAGCATCCGTGCTAGATTGACCCACAGAAGATGAAGTAGAAGGACCCGCATTAATTTGAGAAACAATCGACTTGATTCGTGTAGAGCGGACCTTGGACTTGTTTTCTATGATTTGCAAAGCTTCTTTGGTGGTTCTACTCAAGAAGTTATTTCCCGCGGAGGCATTGAGAGAATCCTGATCAGCTTGGCTCACGCCATTGTAAAAAGTATCGAGTTGCATCAACTCTGAGAAACCATGATGTGGACACTTGCGAAGTAATTCTTTTAAACGATCCCATGCTTCACCAAAAGATTCATCATATTTCTGAGTGAACTTGGTGATTTCGTTGTTAAGACTCGTGGTCTTGGAAGGTGGGAAGAATTCATTCACAAATTTTTTGACAAGATCTTCCCATGTCTCAATAGATCTAGGAGGTGGTTTTTCAAGCCAAATCCGGGCTTGTCCCTCGAGTGAGAATAGGAAGAGAAGAAGTTTGATTTCTTCACAAGGGACGTTCTTGTACTTGATGGTCGATGTGATTTTATTGAACCATCGAATGTGAGTATGAGGATCGTCCCTCTCAAAACCGTAGAATTGACTTGAGGTTACAAGATTGAGTAACCCAGTTTTGGGCTCAAAATTATCAGCCATGATGGCTGGAACAACAATGGCATCTCCGTAACCCTCGATGGGTGCTTAGAGAAGCTCACACATGGGGCGGTCTTCCGCCATGGTGACAGTGGATGTAGCAACAGTACGGATCTCAGATCCGACTGTTGGTGCTGAACGTCTACGAGATCTTCGAGGTTTCCTAACAAGCTCACGTAATGGGCTCGTGCACCTTGAAGAACGAGTGCGCATGCACTAGAGATAAAAACCAGTCAAAACAAAATCGAGGCAAATCAACAGTGAACTTAACCAAAAATCACAAGCAAGTGGCTTCTTTAAGAAAGGTACACCACTCACAGGGATACAAAGGCAAGTTTTAATCTTTTGTTTGGGAACTTATTAATGTCCACACCCCCAGTTGTAGGTGTTCTGTCTTGGTTTGCGAGGTTTGTTTTTATGTATTTATTATTATTCACAAGAAAATACGGATGTTTTTGGGTTTTTGTGTATGGGTTAAAAACTTTTGGACAATATTCTTGGTATGGTTTCATTTACCAAAATAGTATTTGTGGAAAACTAGAAGGGGGGGTTGAATTGTTTACCGCTTTTTAGATTCTTTTTAAATTGAATATCTTTTACGTTTGCTTAAAGATATAAACACAACGTTATATGTTTGATTCTTTGAAAAGCTTTTTATGTAAATATCAATTTTAACTTTACTAGTTTCATACATTGAAAAGCTTTGCTTGTGATAATCTTAACTTTGCTTGTTTAGTTATTTAGAAAGCTTTTACTTTTGTTTGAAGATACAAACACATCTTTACTTGTTTAGTTCTTTGAAAAGCTTTATATGTAACTAGCAATTCTAACTAAAGAACAACATGTAATAAGCAAAGATAAAGAAAGATACGATCAAACCACAACACGATTGTTTATCGTGGTTCGGCTACAAGGACTCTTTTTCCTTGCCCTACATCCACGCCCCGAGTTTCCAACTCGAGAGTTATAAGCACTAATCAACAAGCTCCTTTCACCGGTGGAGAAAACCTTTACAATGTCGCTTACACTTTTACCGACACTAAGCTAGATGTCGAGTTCTTTTACACGGGTACAACCACTCCCATCGTCGCTTACACTTTTACCGACACAAAGCTAGATGTCGAGTTCTTTACCAAGGGTACAACCACTCCCGTTAGTTCTTTTACAAGGGTACAACAACTCCCGACATACTACGTATTTTGAGGCCTAAAATACTAACCACTTACTTCTATATACATGACACACATGAAGTATAAACTACCAAAGCTTATACGTGACCAAGCTACCAAGACTTGCAACTTTAAAGTTGAAGCTTGTAACTTCTTGAATGATCTTGTGAAGTCCCTTGCTACATAAGAGAATCACACAAATCAAAAGGTTACTGAGTTAGTTGAGAGAGTATGTGAAAATATGTCCTAAAAGGGTTACCAAAAACTAACAAATGGTTTGGTATTTATAGCAAACAATTCTGCAGGTCTAGCGGATTAGGTGGACCCCTCAAAAGGGTTCCGCCCGTGTACCCCCAGGGTACCGCCAGGGTTGCAGTTGGTTTTTGCAATAAATCTTGCAAACCAAACAAAGTCACATCTCATTACTCTTGCAAACCAAACAATGTCACATCTCATAATATCAAGTCAAACACTAAACTTGCAAGCTACCACTTAGTAAGTCAAACACACTTCTTACCATAAATGTATAATGACAAAGCTTGCCCTAAATGTGATGTGAGCTTACTATATTAAGAAATAAATGTGTTGTGACAAGTCTCATTTTAGTTTAAGAAATAAAAACAATGTTTTGTTTAAAAGGAAATGTTAACCTTAGTTAAACAAGACTTAAACACTAAAAGTGATGATTTACTTATAGCTAAACTTCATACTTTGTCATTAACAAAACTTAGCAAAGATCGTAAAATATATATAACGTTTTTAGGCGATATTTGTATTAACAATCTCCCCCTTTTTGTTGATGACAAAACATAAACTTTATTTATAAGTAAGTCACTAGTTTTAGTATTAAGTCTTATAAAGTTAGGTATGAAAACTTGTTTTTGCTAAGATGATGTGATATACTAAATAAATTTGAAACAAGTTTATATCTAAATTCTCCCCCTTTTTGTCGAAACAAAAAGAAGAGTAGCGAAGCGGAAGTAACCACTTACTCCCCCTTGGACGATACTCCCCCTAAATGGAGTGCCAAGAGAGGAGACATGGATTTTGAACCTACAAGAAAAAGATTAGTTGTTGCACAAGATAAGTCATGAAAGTATTTTATGTTTAAACACAACTAAGAGTTGTGAAGTGAAATAGTACAACACTCATGCTCCCCCTTGAATATTACTCCCCTAAATGGAGTATCAAGGAAGGAAAACATGGAAAATGGTCCTTCAAAGAAAAAGTTAGTTTAAACAACCCAAGATATATGTATGGTACCATAGCAAGGTATATTTCACTTATTATACCTAAATGGTCAACAAACGATGAAAACATTGTAGTGTAATGAAATTCATTTCATGTTAAATTTAGACTCTTAAAAAGTCAAAGACAAGAAATTTCGATTACACCATCCTACCTCTAAAAATAAAGAAAAACTACAAATAAACTACGACCATAAAAAACTACAAGGAAATCATCATTTTCCTTTGTGAGAAACATTTTCCAAAAACATGACTAAGGTTGTTTAAGGATGAAAATGTGGGTTGTGGTTGTAGTGGGCTTTATTTTGAAGGTCGAAAGGATGACATGGTTTTGGTTTGTTGGTTTAGATGGGAAACAATTTCCAAAAGAAACGGTTTTGTTTCATTTTGGAGATTCTAGGGTTGAGGTGTGTGAGACGAGGATTGTAGAAGATCCAAAATGTGGTTTAGTATGAACCTCATTTCTTCGGATAGCTCACGAATTTTCCTTCGACACCCTTCACTTATGTGAGCGGTTCTTTCGCAATGATTGCAATCATGGCGGGGAAAGTTTGGTGGAAGGGTGGTTTGATATGTTGGTGGTGAATGGTTTGAACTTGAAGGAGCAAAGGTGGAAGGTTGAGTAGTGTTTTTACTTCCTTCATTTGTTGATTGAAGTGTTGTTTGTAAAACCATGATATGGTTGATTTGAGAGTCAACCATACGTTTGAAGGCATGAAGGTGATTTAAATGAGTGTCAATCTCATTATGAAGGTTTGGAGGGTTTTCCCATATGGATGCTTCTATTTTCTTATAAGAAGAAAGTAGAGATTCAAGATGTTGGGAACGTTCTTGTGGTGATGGTTGTTGTTGTGGTGGTGGTTGTTGGTTTTGAACAAAATGGCGGAAGCTCGGTTCGCCGGAAGGATTGCCATGAAGGTCTTTGTAAATTGGGTGAAACACAAATGATTGTGAGTGGGTATGACCTTGATCATTTGGAAAGATGGATGGTCTAGCATAACGGTAAGCCAACCGTTCTACTAATGATGGTTGATGGGGTTCATCATCTAGTTGCTCACTAGGTTGTTGTTGGGTTTCCATTTGAGCAATGGTGTCAAAAAGTTACAAGGATGGTGGATTTGATGATTTGGGTGATAGGTCTTTGAAAGTTTCCAAATAAGGTAGTGGTGATGTTGGTGGTGTATGGAAAAGTTCCATTGGTGAAATTGTTGGTGATTGAGGTGATGAGGTTTTTTATAGTTGAGCTTGTTGAGAAGGTGATGATGAATCACTTGAAGGTCTAGTTGTTGGAGAAATGGTGGCCATGTTTGTGTAGCAATGTGTTGGAGAGGGTGTTGGAGTATCAAGATTAAGCAATTCTTGAAAGGTCATAACATTGGTATTACATTGTGTTGGGGATTGTGTTGAGGTAGTGAGATTAAGGAAATCTTGGATAGGTGAAGAAATGTTAAGTGAAGCATCACTTGAAGAAGATGAGCTTGACGTGACGGTTTTGTTAAAACAACAAGATTTAACACTAATTCTAGTGATTTTTTAGAGGGATTTTGATGACTCGGATGATGTGTTGGATTTGGTCATTTTCAAAGGTGTGGTTTTGATGTTTTGAGAGAAGAAGTTTTGATGGTGATGGTGTGATTTGAATTGTTGCAAACTTTCAAATTTATAGGATGAAGAAGATGTTGAATAGGGTGTTTGGATTTAATGTTCTACCATTCAAAGATTGAGGTTTCAAATGATTTACAAAATTTTCATGAATATGTCAAATCAATGAATGTCATTCCAATAGAATAAGGTGGAGTGAAAGACCAACAAAAGCACTCAATGCTTTGTGATCATGGGATGTGATTTGGTTGAAAATGTTTCAATGGTTTTGAAGGATCCTTTAAAAGGGTTCCTTAGGTTGGTTATGTTTGAATTTGAATTTTTGAAGGGAAGTGGCTTCCTAATTGCTTTAATGAGTGAGAGTTGTTCTAATATGGTTATTGGAGTTAATGGAAGATGTTCCTCACTTAGGATAATGGTTTTGACACATTACAAGTTTTGGACTTAAGAAAAATAGAAAAATTTTCTGCAGGTGTCCGGCGGAACCCTCAGAATACACTAGCGGAACCCATTTGAGGGTACCGCCTGGTCCGTTGGGCCATTTCTGGAATTCCCAGAAAATATACTGGTGGAACCCAATTTTGGGTACCGCCAGATCCGCCAGAGGTAAAAAATTAGGCAGTCCGCGTTTTTGACCCGCGAGACGATTTTCAAAATTTTCAAAAACTCCTAAAATCAAAAAGATAAGGCATTTCTGGTTAGGCAATGCAAAAATTAGACACGTAAACATACATATCATGGGACTTTGACCTTGAGGTCGAGGATTTCACTATACTTAGTAAGAATTGCCATAAGCATAGAAAAAATGACAAACACTTTAAACATTGTCATTATGCATAAAAGTTCATACAAACATAATCCAACAAACGTAATAAACCATGAAAGTGAAAAACAAATAGTTCACGTTGTTTTAATCCCAAAGACGATTCTAAAGCATTCATAAGCCAAACACTCCTTAATCTTCTCACAACCGGTCTATCTTCTTGTTGAGCTTGTTTAGGTACCTTCCAAAACATTTGAACATTCATTTGGTTTGCTTGAATTCTTCGGAAGCATTGTCAATGATGGGGAGAGGTTGAAGGTATTCTAAAGGGGGTAACTTAGAGTTGGGAAGTTTATCATCCTTGCTCATTCCGGATGATGATGATGATGGTGTAGGTGATCGAGTACGTTTGCCCTTATTTTTGAAAACTCGTTTATCACTTAAAGGAACGAAGATGTGAGGAACGAGAAAATAGTCAAGGCGCATTCCATTTTCGTTAGGAGAAATGGGTAAGATTGCTCTAAAGAGGACGGTAAGAAGCATACCATAGGGAAGAGCGGTTGTTCCAACTAAGGATATGTCGGCCATTCTTTTGGCTAGGTAGTAGGCTAAGTTGAAGGGTTGACCGGTGGAAATGCTATAGAGCATATAGCAAAGACATGTGTTGATGTGATCTCTATTTCCTATGGTACTTATGACTTTAGCTCTAAGAATTTCTTCCCACTTCTTAAATTGCGGTTTAAGCTCATTGAGCTCCATACCAAAAGGATCCTTATCTACAATATTCCCCGAACGATTCACCCTAGTGGTAGAGGTTCAAACAAAGAGGTGTTCCTTAATAGTTTCCTTACTAGCAAGAGGTGTATCGTATGGATAAAAATGATCAATAGAATCAAGACTTGAAATGGGCCACTTATCCGTGTAGAGGCAATTTCCCTCATTTGGTACACCAAGAATTATAGCTAAGTCTTTTAAATCTATGTCATGTGGTATTTGATTGGTTGTGAAGTTTAATGATATCCTACCACCAGCACATGTGGAAAGGTTTACGGTTGCATAAAATTCCAAGATGAACCTAGGACAAATTGGCTCATCTATATCAAGGAGACAATCAAAGTTAATTGCGGCAAAGTTTTGGCGAATAGATGTTCCTTCTAGAAAGGATGGATCAATGGTTCTACCTTCGTGAACATAGCGTTTTTCTAATGCCTTAAAGGTTTCTACTTGAACCGGGTTGAGACCTTTGGTCATATGGTGTTTGGGCATGTACTTAAGGGTTTCTTTGTGAGCGGATTTGTTTGCGGGAGGCATGTTGATTCCTAGAAAACACAAAATTGTATGTTAATGACATTTAACAACGTGGATGTTCTAATATGTTCCTATATGCAAAATAATGTGAAGATATGGTTATCTTGACTCATTTTGATTCCCAAATTGTTTTGTTATGCAAATTTTGTTGTAAAAACAAAAGATAACCAACACTCAACTAATTGAATGTGTCTTCGATTGAATGTACCCGAAAATACATATTAGTTATGTATTCCCTTTAGCATTCAAGAGATAGTATGCAAGTGATGTTTAAATGATGTTTTTCATTTGTTTTAACAATGTAGTGATGAATCATGTTCTAATTTTGGATGCAATTTTGAAAGATAATGCACTTGGTGTGTTTGGCAAATCAAAGTAACAATGAAAAAGATACACTTCTTAACTAATGAAATACATAATTGACTAGCCACCAAGTTTTTCATGAATCATGAAGTTTTATGCAAAAGCCCTAAGATTCTAGTTAATGATTGTAAGCAAGAATGTTATAATTAAATCAAAAATGCAATTGTGATTAGAATACTTACAAAGTTAGTTGGATTGGAAGAGATTGGATTGGAAGCCCTAAAATTCGTGAGGATATGTGTTTTTGAGAGGGTAATGGCTGTTTGAAAGTGGATGATTAAGTTAAGAGGATGTTTGGCTTTGAAGTTAAAAATTAAACAATCTGAGGTTTGGCGGACCAGGAGGAACCAAAAAATGGGTTCCGCCCGTATGGTCTGAAGGTGCCATGGGTTCTACAGGGAGAAACTTAAAAAGAAATTGTCTTGATTTTTATGGTTTTATCCTAACGTTCAAAACTTAAGGTTTTAGGTCTTATGAGTCTTTGACTAAGCCTAGGAATTATGAATGCTTCACATTCAAGAGATTTTGTTAACGCGTTGATGAAATATTTAACGTAGCAGACTTTCTTAGTTAAGACGTTCCTCAATGAACAATCTTACCAAGGCGATGATGATGGATCACAATATGTCTATTAAGAAGCATAATGGATAGAATTGTCGCCGAAGTCGATGCTTCCTTTGTTGAAGGGATAACAATGTATATGAGATGAATTCCGTTGTCGATATGACTTAGCGTACTCAAGTGGAGCTTGTTGATGTGCTTCTCTATTCGATAATATTTTGAGAATCTTACGCATTTTGGAGAATCATTGGGTAAGTAAGTATAAAAGTGCAAGTACCACTTGTGCTTTTCTTATCAACTTATTACCGACATAATTCCATTAGTCACACACTATGGTTTCTATTCCCGTTCTTTTGGGATACCATAATCCTAGTTGTGTAGTACCTTATGATGTATCCAAATAGGCTCAACTAAAGAGTTGTTTTAGGATCTTCTTTAACACGAGCACATAGACAAAAGCTAAACATAATGTTGAATCTAAATGTTATGAGAACAATTAGTCTTCCAAACATTTCTCTATGTTTAGTTTTACCTACGGATTTACTAATCTCATTCTTGATAAGTCATCAAAAACTTAACTGTTAAGAACAAGAGAGAAACTAAGAATGTCTTTAAGTTAAAAACCCTTGCTTTTGTGGCTTGCTTTTATTGTCAAAAAGTCTTTCAAATATTGACACTATACTCACTTGATTACTTTGAAATATCAATTTTGTTTCACTAGTTGTTTTATTCTAAATTCCAAAAATTATTTTTGTTGAATTTGTTTAGACACAACTGTGACCAATAAATCAAGTTTTATAACTTATGTCAATTTTACTTGATTCAATGTTTGACTCAAGGTGAGAAGATGTTGTTTTATACTTTTACTCCATGCTTGTCTTGCCATCATTGGACTTTCGACTAAGTTATCATCTACCAAAGATGATATCATAGAAGGAAGAGATCACCCGTTAAATGTTATATTCAACGACTCTTCGACTCTTTGGGGTTTTTTTTTTTTTTTTTTTTTTTTTTTTTTTTTTTTTTTACTTTAAGACACTATGAACTCTATTTATTACGAAAAAGTCCAAGAGGTACAATATCATGAGACTATGTGTCACATTTGATGTGTAAATCCTAGATGTTGAAAACTCAATTTATTTCACACATCCTAATATATGCTAATGTGATTTATTTCACCTTGTGTGTTTATGTGAGATTATCATAAAGGAGTGATTGAAGAAAAACACAATTGAAGACTCAAAGTATG
The DNA here is from genome assembly GCA_030686995.1 of Artemisia argyi. Classification (NCBI taxonomy): domain Eukaryota; kingdom Viridiplantae; phylum Streptophyta; class Magnoliopsida; order Asterales; family Asteraceae; genus Artemisia; species Artemisia argyi. The sequence continues at coordinate 55,696,821 of CM060701.1, forward strand.
GTGTTTGAGAAAATTGTTTAACAAAGGTTTGTTTTGCAAGCATCACAAAAGTGTTAGACATTTTAACATTTAGGAAATTCTTAGTTATCTCACTTGTAAGCAAGAGTTGAGTGAGACTTACTCAAGAGTTTTTCGTGTTTATCTCTTGATGGTTAAAGAACCAAAACACCTTATATCTCCTACTAGTACTAAAGACTAAATTCCTTGTTGCATAGAATCTAATCTTAGCTATTTACACATAGCAGGTAGACACTCTAGAGTATTACAAATAACACATATTCGAACACATAATGCTAGAAGCAAGAGACAATCAAAGTCAAGTTGAAGTAATGCGTACCTTTTAAATTGCATAGAGATGCTATCAAGCGGATAAGCATTACGCGTAAAATCTTGGTTTGACGACACGCTTTGAAACTCAATAACTCATGTATCTAAGAAGGTTAGATAATCATATAAAGGCATAGAGAATTATAGTCTTAATCCTTTTATCACGAGTTTCTATTAGAGATTGAATTATCTCTAAATCTCTCTTCTAGGTTTGATAAATTTTACATGCTGTGATTTATTAGTTGATGATGCTTATGAGTTAAATCCTAATCCGGTTTTATCTTTAAACAATCTTTGACTCCTCAACAATCTTTTAAGAGATTTTGAGCTTTCATCAAATTTAACTAATAATTTTTCCTTTCTCATTTTGCATTTTAATCTCATGTTTGTAATCTAGTCATAATTTACATTCTAGATCAATTTCAACATTACTCTCAATTCTAGACATTCTATCTACTAATAGGATTTCCTTTTCAAAGATATTCTTAAGAGATTTTGAAGACTCATTCTTCAAGATAGTTTTTAGGTCCATGTTGCATAAACGTTTAGACTCATTTTCTAGTTTAGAAAACTCTAGGATGAATTAATCAAAGCAAAAGTGTTTGGTTTTAAGGTGTACCTTGCTTGGTGTTTTATCAAGTTTAGAATTGCAAACCGAGTGATTGACTACATCTTCATCCGTGTTATTCCATGAATCACAAGCAAGTCTACTACGAGCTTGACACGAATAATCACCTTTACTAACACCTTGCTTGTTGTTTCAATAAATTGACAATCAACTACCGGATCATTGTCTTCGTCAACATCCATATCATTCCAAGATACGCAAGCAGGTTCATCAAAACACACGTACTCATCTTCACTTGTACCTTCATTTAAAACATTTAAACTAGTAGCACATGTATTAACTTCTACTAAGTGTCTATCAATTAGTTTTTCTAAAACTTCTAATTCATATGTAAGATCAAATTGATCATCTTTAACTTGACATATTCCTTAATGAAAGTCTACCATATTTTTTTCAAACATCATTAGCCGTTTGACAAAAATACATTCTTTCATGTTTGGTACTAAAGCTTTGTAAAGCATTGTTTTGGCTTTAGTATTTTTATCAAGTTTAAGATAGTTATCTTGGTTTTCAAAAACTTATTTTCTTTGGTTTAAAATTAACAAAAGAAATAATATGCCAAAGATCTTGATCAATTGATTTCACATGGTTTTCAAAATTACTTTTCCATTCAAGTAAGTTTTCTTTTTCAAATAGCGGTTGGTTTTGAATAGGTTGCCCTTCTTTGAGATTTTCAAAATCCATGGATCGATCCAAGTTTTAAAATACATTCTATTTTAAAGATCTTGAGTAACGTAGCTCTGATACCAATTGTGGAAAACTAGAATGGGGTGTTGAATAGTTTACCGCTTTTTAGATTCTTTTTAACTTGAATATTTTTTTACGTTCGCTTAAAGATATAAACACAACGTTATATGTTTGATTCTTTGAAAAGCTTTTTATGTAAATATCAATTTTAACTTTACTAGTTTCATACATTGAAAAGCTTTGCTTGTGATAATCTTAACTTTGCTTGTTTAGTTATTTAGAAAGCTTTTACTTTTGTTTGAAGATACAAACACATCTTTACTTGTTTAGTTCTTTGAAAAGCTTTATATGTAACTAGCAATTCTAACTAAAGAACAACATGTAATAAGAAAAGATAAAGAAAGAAACGATCAAACTACAACACGATTGTTTATCGTGGTTCGGCTACAAGGACTCTTTTTCCTTGCCCTACATCCACGCCCCGAGTTTCCAACTCGAGAGTTATAAGCACTAATCAACAAGCTCCTTTCACCGGTGGAGAAAACCTTTACAATGTCGCTTACACTTTTACCGACACTAAGCTAGATGTCGAGTTCTTTTACACGGGTACAACCACTCCCATCGTCGCTTACACTTTTACCGACACTAAGCTAGATGTCGAGTTCTTTACCAAGGGTACAACCACTCCCGTTAGTTCTTTTACAAGGGTACAACAACTCCCGACACACTACGTATTTTGAGGCCTAAAATACTAACCACTTACTTCTATATACATGACACACATGAAGTATAAACTACCAAAGCTTATACGTGACCAAGCTACCAAGACTTGCAACTTTAGAGTTGAAGCTTGTAACTTCTTGAATGATCTTGTGAAGTCCCTTGCTACATAAGAGAATCACACAAATCAAAAGGTTACTGAGTTAGTTGAGAGAGTATGTGAAAATATGTCCTAAAAGGGTTACCAAAAACTAACAAATGGTTTAATATTTATAGCAAACAATTCTGCAGGTCTAGCGGATCAGGCGGACCCCTCAAAAGGGTTCCGCCCGTGTACCCCCAGGGTACCGCCAGGGCTGCAGTTGGTTTTTGCAATAAATCTTGCAAACCAAACAAAGTCACATCTCATTACTCTTGCAAACCAAACAATGTCACATCTCATAATATCAAGTCAAACACTAAACTTGCAAGCTACCACTTAGTAAGTCAAACACACTTCTTACCATAAATGTATAATGACAAAGCTTGCCCTAAATGTGATGTGACCTTACTATATTAAGAAATAAATGTGATGTGACAAGTCTCATTTTAGTTTAAGAAATAAAAACAATGTTTTGTTTAAAAGAAAATGTTAACCTTAGTTAAACAAGACTTAAACACTAAAAGCGATGATTTACTTATAGCTAAACTTCATACTTTGTCATTAACAAAACTTAGCAAAGATCGTAAAATATATATAACGTTTTTAGGCGATATTTGTATTAACAGTATTTCTTTAAGAATCACCTTAAAAGAAACACGATGTAGAAAACGTAACGATCTGTTTTGTTGTTTTTTTTATTTTTTTGGTGTTTTAACACTTTAGGAAAAGTGTTAATGACTTTTTTTATGTTTTGATTTAAAATTTACAAAAGTGATGATATTTGTACAGTGATGATGGTGAAATAACACTAATCTCAAAAGACGCTACAGAAACGTGCACACCTCCCCGGCAGCGGCGCCAAAATTTGATTGGCTCCAAACGGTCAACCTAAACTGACCAGGTGATGGTCAACTAGGTCAAACAGCCTAGAATCAATCTCCGTGGAATATAGTGTTTCCCGGGACGTTATGTCCCGACGAGGTGTAAATTGTGCTTTAGCGTGCTTGTAATCGGGTGATTTTTCACAGGAAAGGGTTGTGATGAGAATTATTTGAGAATTATGAAATGAAATAGCTTAGGAAAGCTATATGATTGATTACGGGAATTTAGATTGAGAAGAAATGAGTTGAAACCTAAAAACGTACGTTTGAATTACAAACGTATATTGACGTACGTGATAAAAAGTAAAACTAATTAACTAAAAAGGCTACAAGTGTGAAATTAATATTTTTACAATCCTAATGAATAAAGAAAATTTTTAGAAAAAGAAAAATTATTTTTACACTATTTAATTATTTATTATTAATTAATTACTAATTACTTATTAATTAACTAATTATTTTGATTTAAATTATTAGAAATACTAAAAAGACTTAGATAATTAAGAAGATTTTTATAAATATAATTAACCATCACAGGAATCTAAAAAATTATAAAAAGTTGGTTTTATGTTTTTTTTTAAAACTATTTTACTAATTACTATTCTAATTATTAATTAATTACTAATTAAACTAATTATATTCTAAAAAATAGAAAATGAACAGTAGAAATTCTAGAAAAATTCCCAAAAATGTTTTAACTTATATAAAAGCTAGGAAAATTATAAAAACTAGGTGTTACTTAATGAAATCTAATTTTGCTATTTAATACTTTAATATTGATAAATAATTAATAAATCTAGTATTAAATCTAATAATTACTAAATAACAAGATAAAATTCTGGAAAAATTTCTAAAAACACTTCAATATAAAAGAAAATTAATAAAAATATAAATATGCAAGAGTGCTTATAAATAAGCTGAAAAGAAAATTAAAAAGTTAAATTGAATTAAATTGAAACTATCACTTATAATTAAATTGGTTTTTTCTGTTTTTTCTTTTTCCAAACTATTTTAACACTAAAAACTAACAACTTTTAAGAAAACAGTTTGAATGGAACTCAGAAAATAAGCACTTAGAGTGCTTATTAGCTTGAAGGTTGACTTTCTTTGACCAAGCTAAGAAATAAGCTTGAATGAGCTTATGTTGGGTTCACAATGATGGATTCTGATTCAACTAAGTTTGTTGGACATGATTAAGAAAGATTCAAACAAATAAGCTCACAGGATAAGCCCATAAGCCAGATTTAAGCACTTGTTTTCTTATTTATGCACTGAAAATGAGACAGCCTTAAGGGATGATTTCAGGTGGGTCCCAGGGAGCCTAAGCTCACAAGCTTGCTCAAAAGTAAAAGTTGGCCAGGAGGGGGGTTCAAAGAACCAAAAGTGGGGTTGTGGGACCCACTGTGGTGGCCAGAAAGAACCACCAAAGGTGGTGGTGGTGGACTGATCTGCTGCAGCAGGGGAGGTGATGCCCCATGCAGCTGTGTTTCTCGGCTTGTAGGGACCACACAAAAAATCACAAAAATATAGTGAGAGTGGGACTCTAAAGTTCAGCTGGGGGACAATGATATGTGAAAGTTTCAAGCCCTAGATCCTAACCCAAAAATCACAAATATTCTTGCCATTTTTGCCTTTTCTGACTAAGGAGCAATTTTGACTTTTGAATATAAACCACTTACTTTGGCTTATATGAATTTGAATCCTAAATTACTTACTTATCTAGTTATATTAAGCTAATAAATGATGAAAACAAGCAAGATAATCAAGTTTCAAGCTAATGTGATGAATTTGGGATCAAGTGGTTCAACAGATTAACAAGCAAGAGTGATTCAAGATGATTTTGACTTTTCCTTTAAGAGTTACTGGTTTTGATGACTCAAATGAGATGTTAGATCACTTTGTGCAATACATCAGACAAGAACACTCACACAAACAGCTTATACCACATAAAATCAGATTAAACCAAACACTCCTTCAAGAAAAATGAAATCTTGAATTCAAACCTAGTCACTTATTTAACCCTTAATACTGAATCAAATCCTTTAATTAGCATATAACAAGACTATTTGAGCACAAATCAACAGAGATACAAGCATGAAACACACTAAGTACCAAATTAAGTTTTAACTGTGAAATTGGTGATTTGTAGCAACAACAAATTTCAACAAACAATCTGATAATTTTAATCAAGATTATGACTAGTTAACAACTAACAAACATGAAAACACAAATATCAACCAAATTAACCAACTAATACAGTAAATGAGAAACTTTGCACAAGAGCTTACAAATGAGTAGCAAGGCGGAAACCAATGAACCAAGAGCCAAGGACCAACCTATAGGTTCCCCACAGAACCACTAACCCATGGCTATCCTTAATTCACCATGCTCCAGATATCTTCATCACCTTCAACTGTTTTTTGAATTATTTTCTATTTTATGTATTTTTCTTTATTTTTGCTTTTTTGACTTACACTGAATTTTAAGGTTACTAGAAGCTTTTACAAGCTTCCTGGGAGCTTATATGACCTAAATTAGTTCATAATAACAACAAACAACAGCATCACACTACGAATGGAAATTGAGGTAAAATTGCACAATATTGAATAATTTAAGAAATAATTGAATTGATGCTTTTAAAAGATTCACAATACACTTAATTAACTTGAAACAACACTTGAAAGTTTTAAGATACAATAAAATTACGAAAATTAACTAAACGGTTGAAAATAAACTATGTTACACTACTCTCCTCCACATTGCCTTCTCTTTCTTCTTATAGAGCACTTCTAGGGTTTCTTTGACTTTCTGAATATATCCCACCATGAATATTAGCCGTTGGATGACTAAAACCAATCTCAGCCTTTAAATCACTTTTTTTGGTGCCAAATTCCACAACTGCTACTCTGGGTTACTTGGAGACTCTTAGAAACAATAAATGCTCTTTGGAGGCTTGTTGAGGTTGGTGAAACATGGAGTGGGAGGCTGAGGTGGAGGTGAGGAGGGGGAAGGTAGCAGCAGCGACCCACGTGGGGATGAAGGTGGGGGTGTTTTATTTATTTGAGGTGGGAGGGAGTAATAAAAACGGGGGTAATGTATTTATTTTTTTTATTTGTTTGGGCCGGGTATAAAAGGGAGGGGGTACTGGGCTGGTTTATGTTTGTGTTTTGTTATTTGACTTGGATTGGTTTTGGGTTTATAAGATAACAAGGGTCCGTTTGGGGTTTGTTATAACAAGGACTGATGAGTGCTCAAACACTCATCATTTTTGGTCAAATCTGAACTGCAAAACATACAAAAACACTCAGTAATGCATCAAAATACTGAAAATATTTCAAAATTGTGTTTTATATGTTTTAGATGCAAAATGAGCAAAAATAAATGAAAAACGTACAAAGTTTCCAAAATTGGCAGTTTCAGTCCCTCAACTTTCATAAAATTACAAAATTAGTCCCTAGTCATTAAAAATATGGAAAATTATCACCAAAGGTCCTTTTACAATCATAAGTTGTCATATTTTGTCCTTTGGTGAAAAATTGGAAAAGTTTTGGAAATTTACACTTTTGGTCCCTGGAGTTACAGATATTGACAGAATTGGTCCCTGGTGGGATATTTTTGGATGGAAAACCATTTTTAATCCTTGGAAGTTTAAAAATATTCAATATGGATCCTTGGATAAAAGTTTTTCACAAAATGGCAAGACTGGTCCCTTAACTTTAAAAAATATCAATTTTTGTCCCCGGGAAATTTTGAAAAAATGAAAATGGCAAAAGATGGTTTTTTGAAATATTGGTGATTGGAAAAATGGTCCTTGTGATTGCTTTGGAAAATTTACAAAACTGCCCCTTGAATTTCAGATTGTTACATTATTGGTCCTTGTGTTTATACCATATACCATTTGGACCCTTAATATTAATAACACCCCAAAACCAAACCCTTAACCCCCCCCCCCCCTTTTTGGCCTGATCCACAAACCCCCAAGCCCATCACCACAACCGGCCCAAACTCCCTCCCTTTTAATAACACCCAACGTTGACCCAGTCAACACCCACAACTTCGACCACTGTTCATCCCTAACCTTTTTCCCTGGTTTCCAGCGACTGTGTCCCCCCCCCTCCTCCAAAGTCCTCACCAACTCACCAAACATCATTAATACTTCCCTCCAACCCTAACCAACCCCCCTCTTCATTTATTGCTCACCAAACCCCACTCAACTGCCTTTTACTCATTTCCCGCCAATAGAATTTGAAGGCTTGGATTGATTTGAGCTTATCCAACGGCTTAAAATGGTGTGGGAAAGAAAGAGAAATGCTAGAGGACCCTTATAAGTCAAGAAAAGAAGGCCAGAAGTAGTAGTCAGTTTTTATTTTTTTTAGATTAGTAGTAGTTAATGTAATTTAGTTGAAGTTAGTTTTTCTACTGTAATTTCCATTCCCAGTTCATTTCTCAGCTTAATTTAAGTTTAATTCCAATTAGTCATTTGTAATTTAAGGAATTCAGTCCATGTGTAAAGTTTCCACTTTTCAAATGAAATTCTAATTTCAAGTTCAACAAATGTTAACCAAGTCCTTTACTGTTTAACTTAGCTCATTTTTAACCTAATTATAAGTTTTAATAAGCTTGGGAAGTGTTTAGTTCCATTTCACTTAAAAAACCAAAAATACTCACAAATAGAGAAAAATAAAAGAGAAATGAAAAATCCAGGCTTGAAGGTCAAAGATGCATGGATCATGGCAAATTCTGGATTACAGTGGTATTAGAACCCCAAGGGGGGATGTAGGTTGTAGTTTGGTTACCCTGGTTACTCATCTCAGAGTGGAAGTTATAGTAAGCAAGTTTCAATTTTTTTTTTAAATTTATTGTTAATGTACTTCACTTTGTTGCTTATGTCAGTTTAATCATGCTTATTTACTGCTAGTATAGTCCTAGATTCAGTTCCATGGTTTAAAGTTTCAATTTTCTTCTCAAAACTAAAAACAGCTTAGTAAAGGGGGTGTTTGGATCAGTGGTTAACACCACTGATGAGCTTGTTTTTGTTGTTGTTAATTACTTAGATATGATGCATTAGGTTATGATAGGTTGTTTAGGCTTCTAACTTAGTCCCTTAATAAGCAAAAGTAAAAAAAAATCATTCCTAAGCCCTTGACAGTCCACTGTTGGACTTTTTGGGTGTCCAAATTCTCACCACACCCTTGGATCATGTTAGTAATGCTTAATTTAAGTTCATTTTAGCTTATAAAATCAAAATTAGCAAGTAGTGATTACTCTAAAGTTCAAAAAAGTCAAAATATCAAGTTTGTTTCAAAAGTCAAATTGCACTTTCTCAGATTTTTCTCAATATAGCATGAATTAAATAGAATTTTGTGGTATGATTCAGAGTATGAAACTTGTTTAATTTGGTTGTCTACCACCTCAACTTTTAAGTCCTAGCTTGTTTATATTTTTGTGAATTTTGTGTGGGCCCCCACCATTGCCCAAAGTAGGCTGCAGGGTGGCTGTTTCCCCTGCTGCATCAGATCAGTGGCCACACCACCACCTTTGGTGGTGGTTTCTGGCCTCCATAGTGGACCCCACATCCAAAACTTGGTTTCTCCCAACCCCCCCCCCCCAGGTAGGCTTGGGCTTGTGACCATTTATTTGACCTTGGAACCACTGGGACCCACCTGAATCAACTCCACAAGTCTGTCCCATTTCAGTGTTCACCACAATAATCCAAGTGCTTATTTGTGGCTTATCTGCTTATTTTGTGAACCCCCCCCCCCCCCTTTTGCTTTTTATGGCTCAAACATGTCCACACAATTAGTCTAGATCAGATTTCACCTTAGTTGGTCCCACCTAAGCTGATTTGAGCTTTATTTCCATCTTGGTCAACAGAAGTCAACTGTTGACCCAATAAGCACTTCAAGTGCTTATTTTTTATTTCCATTAAAGTTGTTTTTATAAAAAGTTCATGTTTTTAGTTGTAAAATAGTTTTCTAAAATAAAAATCCAGAAAATACAAAGTAATATTAAGTGATAGTTTCTATTTAATTTTATTTAAATTTTATTTTTCATTTTTAGATTTTTATTAAGTACTTATCTATTTTATATTTTTCTTAAATTTCTCTTATATTAAAGTATTTATAATAATTTTTTCAGATTTTTATTTTATCATTTAGTATTTATTAGAATTAATCTTAGTTTTATTAATAATTAATTAATATTAAGTTTTAAATAGCTTAATTAGTTTTTATTAAGTAAAACATAGTTTTTATATTTTTCCTAGCTTTTATATATTATAATATAATTTTAGAAATTTTCTTGTAATTTTTACTGTTCATTTTCTATTTTTCTTAATTTAAAATAGTTTAATTAGATAATTAATAATTAATTAGTAATTAATTAATAGAAAAAGCACAAAAAGACAAAAATACATATTTTTAATTTTAAAAACTATATTAATAATTAGTAATAATTAGTAATTAATTAATATTAAATAATTAATTAGTGTTAAAATTTATTTTCTTTTTCTAAAAATTTTCTTTTACCTTTAAGTTTGTAAAAAAGTCATTTTCACCCCCTGGGGGTTTTCAGATTTCAGTTTTCACTTTTTATTTCGTACGTTTACGTTTTATTTAAACGTAACGTACGCGTTTTAAGATTTAAATCGTTTCTGGTTTTTCCTAGCTTCCAGTCTTATTCATATAGCTTATTTCAGTAATTTCCTTGTAGATTCCTTAGTCAGATCATTCACAAAACCTTTTTCCATCCAAATTCACCCGATCACATAACCGTTTGTTAACCATCCACACCTCGTCGGGACATAACGACCCGGGGAAACACTATATTCCGCGGAGCATTGACTCTGAGCTGTTTGACCTTGTTGACCATCACCTGGTCAATTTAGGTTGACCGTTTGGAGCCAATCAAGGACCAATTATGTAATTTTCCAAAACATGAGGGACTGAAGGTGATCATTCTCCAAAGCTCTCACAAGGACCAAGCATGCCAATTATCAATAACACAAGGACCATTTTGACATTTTTTTTCCATTTTTAAAACCTAAAGGACCATTTTTGCAATTCAGCCAAAGTTGAGGGTCCTTTTCTATCTTTTGCCCAAAGAATCATTCAAGGATCAATTTTTGACAATTTAGAATATTTTAGGGAACTTGATATGATAAAACTCCGCATTTTAGGATTCCAGGGACTAGATTTGCCAATCTTTGAAAGTTTAGGGACTGAAAATGTAAATTATGCAATTTTTGTTTGTTTTTCATTTGTTTTCAGTACTTTTGTCCCTGAGACTTATAAAAACACAGTCCATTGATATTTTATACATTTTGAGACTTTTTGAAGTGTTTTTTTTTACTGTTTTTGAGGTTCAAATGTGAAAGAAATGATGAGTATTTACACACTCATCAATGGCCAAAGTGCTATATAATTTATACAGAAATGAGAACGTCGGAGACTAATCACACCGCCCCAGATAGTGTCATGCAACCGGTGCCTCAATGACATGGCCATGGTACCTCCATGGCTAGGAATACAAATACAAAAGCTGGGCAATACAAGAGTAATCATAATCATAATCATAATCATATCAATCAATCATAACAAATACTGAACTGAAGCATATCATATCAAATACTGAACTGAATCATATCATACCGATAACCAACGAATATCAGAATGAGATGGCAAATCAAATATCAAAACAAATATCAAAACGGATATCAATCAGATAACAAAACGGATATCAATAGCAATAACGGATAACCATACCAATGGATGCCGTTACTGAAAGGACATAATATCTATACCTTAGCAAATGAAATGAGAGCAAACGGGAAAGTGATTACAAGGAAACAATGTCACGTCTTCTTCAATGAATTTACACTGATTAGGGTTCATATAATACTTATTAGCTCGTTTGTTAAGTTCATTACTGATTTAATACTTATAGTTATCCAGATTACATATTTAGGGCTTACAATTACTGAATTAGGGTTAGGTCACATGTTATTCGGATTAATAAATGTGTACTCAGGGTCTAGCCAAATTTTGAAAACAATATAAACATATATCACTTACAAGTTCACTGCATAAGTTACAATTGGTTTTTAATGATTTATACCTATGGTGAATCCGGATCGATTGAGAAAAGTGAAATAATTTTGACCATTAATCTCATTAAACCAACTTAAAGGCATGATGGACATTTAAAATTTATATTCTTTTTCCTATTAAACTACATTAATACATAGTTTTTTTCTTTCCAATTATTTTTTTTTTCTTTTTCTATCAAAAGCATCAACATTTCAATTTATATATCTTTTATTTTTTTATTTTTTTATTTATTTATTTTTTATTTTTTTAAAACACCAACCTTGTCATTAGTTACGTATTACGTAACTTTTTGATGTAATGAGTCATATAATTTTTTGTGATTCAATTGTTTAGTTTAGTAGTTCAAAAAAAAAATGAATATATTTATTTTATGACTCTAGTAATTGTTTATGATTCTTTTTTTTTGGCTTTAAAATAACTGGTAACATGGATTCGTATACATAAATTATTTGTTGATCATTATCATATTAGAATACAATGATTCATTTATTTTATTTTTTTAATTATTGAATCATTAGTATATTCATATTCAATGTTATGTTAAAAGAACACTTGTTTAATGTTCACTAATCTATATGTGATTCAAAACAACTTTTTAATGATTCAGTAAACTTATCATTTGATATTTACTAATCCTATTTTGAACCATTTACTTGAACATGAGCCAAAGTATAAAAATAGAGAAGAAGCCCACGCCCACTTCATTATTTAATTCACTACCCCGAAAATAATTTACGCATAATTGTAAATGGTTCGCTATATATAACTATCATTTAATGATTCAAAACTCAAACTATGATAGAATAGTGAACCAAAAAGGATATATACGAAAACATCAAAAAATAATAATAATAAAAAATAAATAAATAAAAGATCATACATTGGATAGGAGAATCAATATAACTTGATTGAAAAAAAAAAACAATTAATGATTCATTAATTAAAGTTATATGAACCAAAAAATAAATACAAAATGAATGAAAAAAAAAAAACAAAAAAACAAAAAAAAAAAAACCGGTAGTCTTCATACAAAACGTAGTTAAACTCGAATTTGGAAAATCAGACTACGAAAGTCATTAATTGCTATTGACCAAATCAATTACTACTAGGGGAGTGATATGTACACGGACCACTTTTATTTGCACACAGAAATTTATCTTGAAATGACATTTATACCCTTCACAACCTTTTTTGTTACGATTTTACTTTTACCAAATTCCTGTTTGTTGTATTCTGATTCTTATTAAATCCAGCACACCAGAAATCATTGCAACCCATTTAACAATGTTTACTCGTTAAAAAGATCCATTTAACTATGTTCCATGTTCCTGAACAGTGATACTTTGTAAAATTTTAAGATACAAGTTATTGTTTACAGTAATAACTTTGACTTTGTTTATTGGCATCTTTCCCTTGTGTGTTCATCTTTTCGATTAAAAAAAAAACACTTCCTCTAAAGATTCTAAAACTTCAAGTTCCATTTCAAAGTATTTCTTCTCCGGTAACCAAAAACACAAAATAAAAAATTAACCAATCAATGAATGATATGAATTTCAAAAAGAGATGCAAACTGTCATAAGAATATTAAACAAGCCCAACACAAATTAGTCTTACAATGGTGATAAATAGGAGGGAGTATCAAAATTGGCAAACATTATTCCCGATATGTTCATTTAATTAACTAGGAACCAACAATTGAACCTGGCGACAGTGGAAGGTAGCCAGAAGCTTTCTCTCTCTTTAAGGGTAAAAGAAAATGACAAAAAAAAGTAACAATAATCATATGATATAGAAATTTTTGGCGTTTGGATATGTTGAGATGATGATTTATTTTTTGTACTAAACTGTGTGAAGAATGAATTTTTCACTTGGGTTTAAGGATCTACAAAGTGAGAAAGTGGGGTGGGAGGAGAACAACATTGATGATGGATATTGGGTAAAAGTGGAAGGGTGTATATGTCATTTCAAAACAATTTTCTGTGTGCAAATAAGAATACTCCGTGTACATATCACTCTCCTTACTACTATTATACCCCTATCATCATAATAAACAATTTACACGGAGTTCCGCTATTCTTATTTACACGGTATAATATCACTCTCCTTACTACTATTATACCCCTATCATCATAATAAACACCCTTATTATACCCCATATCACTCTCCTTACTACTAAGTTCCGCTATTCTGATGATGTTCACTGGAGTTGGTTGGTAAATTTTGTGGTGGTGGAATACTGGAATAGAAGTGAAGTTATTGATGAAAGAGAAAGATAAACAATCCAACTTTGTGAATGCTAGTAAGGGTAATATAGTCATTTGATTTGATATATCTGTGTACCAATCAATCTTTTCCGTGTAAATATCAACGCCCTATAATTAATTCTCAAGTTTCTCAATCTAAAATACTTCTCAATGGAATCAAATCCTACCTATGGTTAAAATATATATATATATATATATATATATATATATATATATATATATATATATATAGGGTGAGGATCAGGTACGTTTTTGTCTTTTAGTGCGGACGGTACGGACGAATCTCAGCCCTCCATCTAGTCAACCATCTGAAAAAGGCGGAGTGGCAATATCGTAAATATCCCGTCTTTTTTTAAGATCGTTACTATCGTATTAGTTTTTTTTCGGAAAAAAATTCAAAAAAATCTGAAAAAATTAAAAAAAATAAAGAGGACAACAAATAATTAAGAATCGCTGAAAAAATTTTCAAAAAAAAAATCGTTGTCATCGTTAAAGGTATTGTGATATCAGAATCTGATTTTGACTTTTTTACAAAAGTCAAGATTTGATCTTGACAAAGTCAAGATCAGATCTTGACTTTTGTAAAAAAGTCAAAATCAGATTCTGAAAACTTTTTTTTTAATAAAAAATTTAATATCACAATAACTTTTTTAATATCGTAAAAACTTTTTCTTAATAAAAATTGTTAATATCACCGTAACTATCATGCTTTCTTAATATCAAAGTTAATATCGCCGTAACTTTTTTACTATCGTAATATAAAAAAAAGTCAAGATCAGGATGAGATTCTGATATCACATAAACTTTTTTTTAATATCGTAATAAAAAAAAAGTCAAAATCAGATTCTGATATCACATAAACTTTTTTACTATCGTAATAAAAAAAGTCAAGATCAGGCTCATAATATCGTTAATATCACATTAGCACTCATAATCAAAAAAGAAAAAAAGTGCTCAGAAAAATCTGAAAAAATAAAAAAAATAAAAGAACACAACTAGAGTAAGGATCGCTGAGAAGGAAAAAAATCAAAAAAATCGTTTTCATGATCAATTGGTACCGTGATATTAGCGTCAGATCTTGACTTTTTTACAAAAAGTCAAGATCAGATCTGGAATGGGCGGTCCAGATCCATCCGCACGTCCACACTAAAAAATTGTATCCGCACGTGATCCTCACTATATATATATATATATATATATATATATATATATATATATATATATATATGGAGTTGATTCGCACACCATTTTTTTTATTATTTCACCACACCCAGTGCATCACAGTGTTGTACTGTATGCTCTCTGTGCATTACAATGTTGTACAAAATGGTAAAATAATCAAAAAATGTGATGTGCGAATCACCTCCATATATATATTTCAGTTATACAAACAGTTTGCGTAATACCCGTTTAATTAGTCGGCCAACTAGATTCCCGGTCATTAAGATGTATTGGACATAATAAAGAGTTGAGATAAATGCACTAGTCGCCAATTTAAAACATCCGTCCAGATAACTGAAACGAATTGAACTAACATAGATCAAAAGGGTGAGATAAATCTCCCGCCCCCTCAAGATGTATTGGACATAATAAAGAGTTGAGATAAATGCATGAATGCCTCTATCATTAGTAGTTAATCTAACCGGTAATTTATCTTGAACAAATCTCCATATTGCAAAATTAGCGCAAGGTTTTAGAATCTAAACTAACAAAATATAAAAGTAACTTACCTTGTTATCTCAAGATATCGTTCTTGTCGCAATCTAACCTCATATACGTAATAGTTGTTGATTATTGACTTGGTTAGATTGTGTGACTTTGACTTTTGTGAGAGGAAAAACGTCTATACTGACAAACGAGTGAGTCAGAAGAATGTAGGTTAAGCACGGGTGGGCTAGAGTGAACCCCGCACCCCCCTCGAGTGGTCCGTGTTTCATTTTCAAATCCATCAGCCACTTGCCTACTTTTAGGAGACACAAAAGCCATTTTGTTTCTTATTTATTATTATTATTATTATTATTATTATTATTATTATTATTATTATTATTATTATTATTTTTTGGTGTCTGAGCCGACAGTACGAACCGAATAATACCAAGTCGACTATCTTTTTGGATAGTCAGGAGTCGGCGCAAGTAAACTTCTGTGGTCACAAATGGATTAATTTTCTCTCTGTTTGATTCGAGCCCTTACCTCCTCTTTAAAAAACTGGTATTCTTACAGTTGGGTCACCCTTCGTGTTTTTTTTTTTTTTTTTTTTCGCACTACAAAAAGTAATTTGTAAAGTTAACTTGCAACTAATTTGCAAATGTTTCTTTCTCATTACTCCGTAGATTGTAAGAATGTGCTGAAGTAGACCAAGCTAGTACTGGCGGCGTTGCTAACGTGTGTTAGTGTGTTAATGTAAACTAAGTCGTGACACATATATGTAAAAGCTTAATTAACTTTGTCATATATCCATTTAGTTAATTTATATTTATAATCCTGATTCAATTTCTCAACTTCTATTTTATTTTGTGTTACATTGCTGTGAAAATATCATGTTTAACTAACGCCTACATTTTTTTAGCGAAAGGGGCCAATGTGGTTTGATGGGTAACGAAAATGAAGGTCAATGGTGGTTGGCTAGTTGGATTGAGATTGAAGTGGAACCAGATCACTTTCAAAGGATATTGAATGTGATTTAACTCCAGTTATATGCAATCAATTTACACTTTTAATGCCCTCTACAACAACAACAACAACAACAACATACCCAATCCCGCGAAGGCGAGGTATGGGGGAGGTAGAAATGTAGACAGGTCCTACCCCTACCCCAGGCAAAACCTGGGAGTAGAGAGACTGCTTCCAGGGAGACCTCCGGCACGTGCACCAGTGCGAGTGATAGAGAAACGAAAAAGAAGCAAGTAGCAAAAGATTTGTTTTCTAACGTAAAGATACTCGGTTGTTTTTTATTTTATCGGATAGAAATTTTGTGAGTTTAAAACTATACATGTTTTTGTTGACAATAATGAGTTTAGAGAGAATCACACATTTCACACATACACACAATAGTGAAAGTGATTTCATTGAATTGTTAATGAGCAGTACATGGTGTATATATACAAACAGAAAGACAAGAGAATACTAACTAACTATCTTTTTCAAATATACAAAAGTAGTCCCTGAACTATTAACCAACTCCTCTTTGACACTCCCTCTCAAGTTGAGAGGTGGAAGAATTGGAAACTCCCAACTTGGACATGAGTTTTGAATGTTGATCTTCAGGTAAAACTTTTGTAAACACATCTGCAAGCTGTTCCTTTGTAGACACATAAGAAGGACTGACTTGACCATTCTTCACTTGATCTCTTACATAGTGGCAGTCCACCTCTATGTGTTTGGTTCTAGCATGAAACACAGGGTTAGCAGCTATGTATAGAGCTGCTTGATTGTCACACTTCAAATCAACTGGACCAAGGTCTTTAATTCCCAACTCTCTTAGTAATGAAACTAACCAGGTCACTTCACAACAAGTTAGAGCCATTGCTCTGTATTCTGCCTCAGCAGATGATCTTGAAACAACACTTTGTTTCTTTGATTTCCATGAAATAGGAGACTGACCAAGTAGAATGCAATATCCAGTTGTGGATCTTCTAGTCATTGGACAACTAGCCCAATCACTATCACAGTATGCAGTTAGATGAGCAGCAGAGTCATTAGCTAGCAAAATTCCTTGACCTGGTGATTTCAAAAAATATCTCAACAAATGCTTAACAGCTTGCATATGAACTGAGGTTGGATTTTGCATAAACTGACTAAGAAGTTGTACTGTGTAGCAAATGTCAGGTCTAGTAATAGTAAGGTAAATGAGTTTTCCAATGTACTTCCTATATACTTCTGGATCAGAAAGAGGAGTACCAATGTCAGCCTGCAACTTCACATGAGGATCCATGGGTAGCTTATAGGTTTTAGCATTAGACAAGCCTGCTTCATGCGACAAATCAGTAGTATATTTCTTCTGTGAGATGAAGATGCCTTGATCACTTTTGCACACTTCCAGACCTAAGAAGTAGTTCAATTCTCCAAGGTCCTTCATATGAAAATGAGAACTTAACTGGGACTTCAAAGCTTGAATCTCACTGTTTTCAGAACCAAATCATCTACATATACTAACACAGCTGTAAATGATGTACCATTTGATTTGACAAACAATGAATAATCTGCCTTTGACTGAACATATCCAAAAGACACCAGGGCTGATGACAATTTGGCAAACCATTGTCTTGGTGCTTGCTTGAGACCATACAAAGATTTCTTAAGTTTACAAACAAGGTTTTGATTGGGAACATCTTGCACATTCTCCCCCTTACCAACATAACCTTGTGGCATCTGCATGTAGACTTCTTCAAACAAATCACCATGTAAAAAGGCATTTGAGACATCCATTTGACAAATATCCCAACCCTTCATGGCTGCAATAGCTAACAAGGCTCTCACAGTCACCATTTTGGCAACTGGAGCAAAGGTTTCTTCATAGTCTACTCCTTTTCTTTGTCTATTTCCATTTACCACCAACCTTGCCTTCTTTTCGTCCTCAGAACCATCAGCATTGTACTTTATTTTGTATATTCAATGACAAGCAATAGCCTTTTTATCTTTAGGCAAAGTTGTCACTTCCCATGTTTCATTGTCTTCCAAAGATCTAATTTCCACATTCATTGCATTACCCCATGCAGGAATCTTAATAGCTTCTTTGAAAGATGTTGGTGCAGTGTTGGCTAACAAGGCACACAAAAACACTTGAAACTGAGATTGCAATGGAGTAACTGAGACTTGATTGGCTCTTGGCAAATGAGGGGTAACATAGTCTTTAAGCCAACTTGGTGTAACTGGAACCCTGGATGACTTCCTTGTGCCTGAAGGTTGTGCTCAGCAGTTGTCCCAAACACTAGTGGAGCAGGCTGCTCAACTGGTTGAGCTTCTTCTTCATGAATCTCAGTCTCATTTGTAACTGGTTCAGGAGAATGTGAAGTACTAGAGGATGTAGAATCAGTTGTTGTAGGAACTGGTTGAGTGGTAGACATAAAATCCTCATACCAAATAGAAGATGACATAGGAGCAGCTATGGGTTGAAGTACTTGATTCATACTAGATTTTGAATAAGGAAAAATATGCTCATAGAATACCACATCCCGTGAAACAAACCTAGTGTGGGTGAGCAAATTGTACAACTTGTACCCTTTTTGATGTTGTGGATAGCCAAGAAACAAACAGGGCACACCCCTGGATTCAAACTTATCAGCAATTCTTGTTGGATTGCTTGCAACAGCCAGGCACCCAAAAACTCTCAAATGGCCATAATCAGGCTTAGAATGCATCAAAATTTCATAAGGTGTCTTGAATTTTAGAACAGCTGTAGGAAATCTATTGATGAGATAAGTGGCAGTGATAACACAATCTCCCCAATAATGCACAGGCAAATGAGCATGTATTCTTAGTGCCCTTGCAATCTCCAAAATGTTTCTATGCTTTCTCTCTACTATTCCATTCTGCTGAGGTCTATCCACAATAAAGGTTTGATGCTCAGTTCCTAGAGATTTCATATAAGGTCCTATTGATCCTTTGAGAAATTCTAGTGCATTGTCTGACCTTATTATCTTAATGTCTTTCTCAAACTGTGTCTTAACAAAAGTATGAAATGACTTTAAGACAGTGAAAGCATCTGATTTCTTAATCAATAAATATGTCCACACAGCTCTACTACCATCATCCACTATGGTCAGAAAATACCTATGATGCCCTATGGTTGGATCTTTATAAGGACCCCAGATATCAATGTGAATGAGATGAAATGGAACTTTAGAATGTGAGACACTAGTAGTATAAGGAAGTTTAGCAAATTTAGCCATATGACAGGTCAAACAAGCTTTATTACTAGCATTAGAATGACATTGAGGTACAAAATCAATGTGCTTAAGAGTAGAATTTGAAACATGACCAAGCCTATGATGGCATAGACTATATGAATTATTGAAAACACTGAAAGCAAATGTATCAGGAACATAACAGTTTGCAAAGAATGAATACAAGCTACAATCTTCAAGTGCAGACACAACCATAGAAGAGAGTTGAGCATGCACTTGCTCCAATGGAAGATTGAGCAGATGATAGAGACCAGCCTTCTTCTTACCCAAGCCCAACACCTTCCTGGTTTTCAAATCCTGAATAACACAAAACTGCTCATAAAAAGTGACAAAACATTGAGAGTCTTTTGTCAATTTTGAAACTGACAAAAGTCTGAATTTGAATGAAGGAACAACCATGACATTTTTTAGCTCAATTTTGTTTTGTAACACCTTATTTCCAACTTGTGAGATGACAGATGTGTGACCATTAGGAAAATTAATCATTTGTTTATACTTAAGGGTCTGAACATCTATTAGATCCTCACTATCAGGTGACATGTGATCACTAGCTCCAGTGTCAATTATCCAACCTTCTATCACACCATTTATGCAGGAAAAACAATAAATTGTACCTTCACCAAATGGATGATCCATTTCAGTTGGTTCTTGATCATTCTGATTGAAATGTGGCAAACTTTTCATGAGTTGCTCAAACTGTTTGGATGTAAACACAACATGACCATTGTTTTCAACTACTGCAGCAGTCCTTTTGACATTTCCATTGCCATTCTTAACCACTGATTTTCCTTTCTGACCTATTTTATACTTATAATGCCAAACAGGATAACCAATTTTCTCTCAACACTTCTCTGGTGGATGCCACTTAAATCCACAAATATGACACTTATCTTTTACCTCTCCCTTGCTGTAAAGAGCAGTTGATTCAATCCCCACATGACTATTATTTCCAAACACCCCTCTTTGTGATTCTTCTTGTTGAAGCAAAGAACAAGCAGTTTCAACACTAGGCAGAGGAGAGTTCAACAACAGTTGACTTCTTTGACTTGCAAAATGATCATCCAGACCATTGAGAAATTGAAACAATCTTTGCTCTTGCTTCTGAATATTCAAGGCTTGAATAAACACAACAACTTCAGGAGTTATATTGACAATTCTTGGCAATTCATTTATGGAATCCAACTCTTCCCAAACACACTTCATATTGGTGTAATACTCACTAATGGACCTTCCTGATTGCATAATTGCATAAGTTTCTCTATTGAGTTTGTACTTATAAGATCCATTACTCAGTGCAAACCTTGTTTCCAACTGAAGCCATATGGCATGAGCTGTCCCCATAAACATGATGGATTTGCCAATAGATTCGGAAACTGAATTCATCAACCAACTAATTACCAAATTGTTACATGTGTCCCATTGTTCTTGTAAACTAGCCTCATCAACTGATCTTGGAACAGTACCTCTAATGAATCCTAACTTCCGTTTTGTGGACAAAGCTATCTCAACTGATCTTCTCCAAGAACGATAGTTCTGAGCCCCAAGAAGTTTTTCAGTCACCATTAATGTACCAGGTCCATCAGAAGGATGCAAGAACAGTGGATTTTGAAATAACATTTGATTATTCATCATTCCAGCAGTTTCAGATGAAGAAGAAGATGCTGAAGTCATAACTATTGATGCGGAAGCGTTTTATAGATTCAAGAAACCATTACAGTGATAACCTATTGATTCACAAATTCAGTTTTAGAACAAGAAACATGAATTGAATCAATTACAGATGTTTGTGAAGAAATTTGATAGGGATTAGTGAAAGAATGATGAAATTTGGTGTTGAAATGATGGTTTTATGAAGATGATCAGAAAATGTGGTTATGATGTTTTACGGTGGTTGAAGGTGATCGGAAAAGTTAGTTAGAGTGATTGTAACGGTTGCAACTGATCAAGAACTCATTATTGAGCTCTGATACCATGTTGACAATAATGAGTTTAGAGAGAATCACACATTTCACACATACACACAATAGTGAAAGTGATTTCATTGAATTGTTAATGAGCAGTACATGGTGTATATATACAAACAGAAAGACAAGAGAATACTAACTAACTATCTTTTTCAAATATACAAAAGTAGTCCCTGAACTATTAACCAACTCCTCTTTGACAGTTTTTAATCCAGTAGTAAATATATAAAATATATTATATACCCCGTTCTTTTTAACAATGGGTTATGAGTTTGCATAAAAATTAGAACAAGATGTATGAAATATATATACCAATTTGCAACCAAAAGGGCATTTAACATTTGTAAAAAAGGGCAAATGGGTCCAAGTGTGTCTCAAGAATAAAATTGGTTAAACAATCGCTTTAAACTTTTAATTTTGAAAGACCTCTAATTTTTACATTTTTTATATATATTACACGGATACTCGTGAATATCGGTGACAATGTATAATAACGTTATATATTGGTGATAGGTATTGAGGAAATTATAATGAATAATTTATGCTTTAAATTGTAATTAATTATTTAAATATTTAAACTTCCCTTATATAAAGTTAAAAAATTACAATCAGTTACAATTTTAAATAATTGTTTTAACCTTCAAAATTAATCGACCCACGTAAACTACTCATATATTAACGATGATATATTTAAATAATTAAAAGAATTTAATCAAATTATACACGTTGAAAATGAATAAATGATACATCAATTGATATACTTAACTCTATTATAAAAAAACTTAGTTATTTATCAAATGCTTATATTGCAATCGAATCAATATGACTCTCCTTTTGACAATTGCTCTTGCGCAAAAATAAGCTCTTTTTTTTTCTTTTTTTATTTTATTTTATTTATTTTGAACATCAAGATGAATTAAAAAAACTAACAAAATGCTAGAAACAATTACAAAGAAAAATTAATCCAGTCATTCCAACTACTATAGTTACCGCCTCTAAATTTACACCAAGAAAAAAAATACAAACGAATGTTATCAAAAACGTCACTTTGCCTCATAACTTGAGAACTAAAAGTAACGCAATTACGATAGCACCAAATTATCCACAAGGTAGCCAAAATATTACCATACATGCAATCCTTACGAGACTTTGAAGTATACCAATTATCAAGCCAAGCGATCCACTCAAAATTCGAATCAAATCTCGGCATTGCAATATCACACCAAACACGAGTTTTGGTCCATATATTTACGGCCACGTTACACGAATAAAAGAGATGATCATTGGATTCCTTAGAGCCATCACGTACCGGGCATAATATGGAGTTAATTTCCAAACCACGGGCCGACAGGTTCAACCTAAGAGGTAATCTATCCAAAAGAAGACGCCACCTAAAAACGTTTACCTTTCTCGGCAAAGAAGTAGACCATCTTGTAGATGTAGGCAACGTTGGAAGCAATTGAGCATCAATATACCTCCTTCTGACACCCACAGAAAACAACTGTAACACCCCCAATTCATGATGCAGCGGAATTCAACTTGGGTGTTACTCGACGGCACAACAGTCATAATAATAGAAAACGATCTCTAACCGAGTCGTAATAAAAAGAGTTGTCATTCATATTTATTCAAATATAACAGAGTTTACATAGTAAGGTCCCAAAACGGTTCCATGTTCCAAAATACATCAATATAAAGTCTTTGATGTTTTTATAGAATGACATAATAGTTTATAGCCTTCTTCCTTCGGTACGTGCCCTTCCGCTCCATTCTTGATTATCATGGACCTGAAATACATGCTTAAGAGGTCAACACAAAGGTTGAGTGAAATTCATATAGTTTGTTTAAGGTTGAACACAATATGTTGGTAGTAATGAGTTAATTAGACTCATACTCATGTTAGAAAACAAAACAGTTATTATTATATACTAAGCTCATGCAACCAATACGTTAACGGGTACCAATATCAATCGGCGGTTATGTTGCCCCGGTAAGTACTTTGCCGTCATACTTAATGTTCAAATATAGTGCATTCGTTTGAACTAATCTGCTCAAACAAATGGGATTCGTCAATCCCAATAGGCCTATTCACAATACTCGCGCTCACTAATTCTAGTGATTAAATGGTTCATGATAGGGGCCTAGGATTGGCAAGGTAGGTACTTAGTAATAATAAAATAATCAGGCAGCATACAGTTTCAAAGCATTGTGTTCGGTTTAAAAGTAGCATGTATTCCCCCCAAGGGTTTGTAAAACATTGAAGAAATGTAAAGTGGGGCTATGAACTCACCTTAAGTAGGATAGCAAGTAATGAAGGCGATGATTGGATCGTGTAGGTTTCTACGAGCAACCTATAATAGAATGTCGCGACTTAGGATTTGTGTAAAGAATATAACGGAGTGCCTATATATATCTTGCATTTAGTCCATGATGTGGTATGATGTATATTGTAAGTCCTTGAATGAAAAGATTCATGAACATGTATGTTTTGTATATCGTTTACTACCGTTCGGGCCGACATAATTCAAAAGTCATGTTAGTAAGCGTTCGAGGAGCCAGGACACTTTAACTCGTAAATCCACAACTCATCTCGACGGCTTACATAATGAACTCCTCACATGAGGCTCCCTACTATTGTAGTAGTTGATAAAATATATAGATATAGGTTTTGGTCCGAAAAGTTACATGTCCGATATTTGTATAAACTTAGGAAAGTTTATTTGTACATGAAGATTGTTATTAGGGGTAGCTTCATAAGTCTTGAATGACCATTTTCTCTTGGTAAAATCTCATAGTTTCCTTTTAAGTGAAGTAGATCCAAATTGCTTGTTCAAGTTATCGGCTAATTCATTGTTTCATGTTTACGCCTATGTAAGTTGGTATGGTCATTTCGTCATGGCCTAGCCATGACCTTTGGTTCTTGTTCCAAGGTCATGAGACACAACCTTAGCTCTAGCCATGGTGGTGGTCTTGTTTATAGGTCATAAGACCTCTTGTTCCTTTTAAAGTATAACCATAATCTAGTGTCTTATAAATATGTAAATAGCTGTTAAGAAACTGAGAAATATTTCACTCAGAAGCCGTTTTCAAGGCTCGAGCCTCTTTATTCCTGAATGAAAACGTGATTCCGGACAACTTTCGTGTTTTAACTTTTTCATGAATCGGAACAGAAAGGCCTCTTTTTGCGTGTTTTAGGTTCTGTCACAGAAGCTTTTTAGGCAGTTTTGCCGGAAATCTTTGGTAACTTCAAATCGCCATAACTTTTGACTCGTATACTCTTTTTAGGTGGTTCAAATTGCTACGGTTTGCTTGTTAAGTCCTCTACTGTAATATGTAATAATCCAACAACAAATTTTTACCATTTTGATCAGGTCTTACCAAGAAAGTCACTACTTTACTTGTTTTAGTAACTTGTTTTAACAATCCATTATAACAACATCTTTTACTCATTTTTATACATCATGGACATAAATACAACACATAATATAGCAAGAATAACATGTAAATGATATGAGCATGAGAAATTAACAAGAAGCATGTTAAGTTTAAGCTTACAACTTTTGGCTTTCTAATTAAAGAAAGGAGTAACAAGTAAGGAAATGGACTTTGATAGACTTGCTTCAACCCTTTTCACTTCATGCAACCTTTCTACCCTTGGTATTCTTGAAAGAGATGTAATGAAAGTTGAGGTGAATTGAGTGGATTTAAACTCAAGAGAAATCACCAAGTATTCTAGGGTTTGGAAGATTTTTGGTAACTTATGATCAAACTAGGGTTTCTACTTGAAGAAGCACTTGAACCTTGCAAGAAATTAGAAGGAAATGAAGCTAAGTGAGAGTGGTTATGGTGTTGGAGGTGCACGGCATCAAAGGGGAGGGGAGGGGCTTTTATAGCTCAATGAGGAGGTTACATTTCATGACTAGTCAAAGCTTTCTAAACAAGCTTCAACACATGTAACACATCTAAGCCAACCTTGCCTAGGATCAAGCCACACAAGGGATGACTCCCCCCCCCCTTATGGCGGTTCACAAGGGATAAGGGGGTGAGGTGGCTTGGCTTGGTATTATCCTAGGTTATTTGGATGAAACTTGACTCCGGGAAATGCCAACCGTAAGTGATTAGGCCTCAAAAAGTAAAACCGGGTGTCGTAAAATTATGAAACTTTAAAGTATTGTTAAACATGTCCATATGTCCCATAATAAAATATAAAATGGGTGGTAGGTTCCATTTGGGTGGTAAACCCTGCTAAAAACTGGAAACACGGGTCTCAAACGCGTAATACGTAAAATGTACGAATATTGCGTAAAATTGAGAAAAGTAAAATGTTACTTTTCTAATATGATATAAATGATTTAAAATGACTTATAATGTCTAGACTGGGCTCAGTCCAGTGTCGGTTGGTATTAAATGTCTTTTAGACATCAAACCGTAAGCCTAAAAATCACGAAATGACTTATAACATCTAGGGATAATTTTTGGTCAATGGAGGAGGGAAAAATATGTTGACTTATTATAATAAGTTGAAAACTCAAATCA
The DNA here is from genome assembly GCA_030686995.1 of Artemisia argyi. Classification (NCBI taxonomy): domain Eukaryota; kingdom Viridiplantae; phylum Streptophyta; class Magnoliopsida; order Asterales; family Asteraceae; genus Artemisia; species Artemisia argyi. The sequence goes on from CM060701.1 coordinate 55,722,984, forward strand.
TCTTAGAAACACGGTGCAGGTAAAGGCTAGGGTTACGGCTGAGTAAAAACGCTTAAAACTGAAATTTCCAGTTTTTCACGGCCGAAGTTTATTCTGGTCATATTTTTCTCAGTCATGGTTTATTCTCAAATAAATCATGAGTGTGTCAAACATTTTTCTGATGTGGGGTCACCTGACGGGGTCAAATTTCGTTGTGCGTGGAATTTCTGAATGACGTTTTACCCTAAAACGTGTATTTCCTTAATAACTTTCATGAAAATGATCTGACGAATGTCAAACATTTATTTTGTCATGGAAATGATTTATCACTTGAGAATATGAAATAAAAATCAACTTTCTGGGAAAATTTCGGGAAAAATGAATAGTAAAAGTGAATAGTAAAATTTTCCAGGAATAGTAATTAACCTGAATTTGCGAATTGTTACAGTCTCCACCCCATATGAGAGCTCCGTCCCGGAGATCAATTTGCGTTGGGAGTAGAAGCTTCGTTGGTAAAAAGATGCGGGTATTTCTTACGTATCTGGTCCTCTCGTTCCCAGGTGTATTCAGGACCACGTCGTGAGTTCCAACGAACTTTGACAATTGGAATACGGCTTTGCTTGAGTTGTTTGACCTCTCGGTCCATGATTTCTATGGGTTCCTCAATAAATTGAAGATCGTCATTGAGTTGAATTTCATCGAGTGGAATCACGAGTGATTCATCTGATAAACATTTCTTTAGGTTAGATACATGGAAAGTGGGATGTACACTACTGAGTTCTGATGGAAGCTCAAGTCTGTACGCCACAGGGCCAACCCTGGCTAGGATTTTGAATGGTCCGATGTATCTTGGGTTTAGTTTTCCTCGTTTACCGAATCGTATCAAGCCTTTCCAAGGCGATACCTTTAGCATAACCCTATCTCCGACTTGGAATTCTAGGGGTCTGCGTCGTGTGTCGGCATAACTTTTCTGTCGATCTCTTGCAGCTTGTAATCGACTTCTGATTTGTACAATCTTATCTGTTGTTTCACGGATGAGTTCTGGTCCAGTGAGTTGAACTTCTCCCACTTCAGCCCAACAAGCAGGTGAACGACACTTTCGACCATAAAGTGCTTCAAATGGAGCTGCTTGAATACTTGCATGATAGCTGTTGTTGTAGGAAAATTCGACTAATGGTAGATGAGTATCCCATCCTTTTCCAAAGTCTATTATACAAGCTCGAAGCATGTCTTCAAGTGTTTGGATGGTTCGTTCACTCTGACCATCGGTCTGAGGATGATACGCGGTACTCATGTCTAGATTTGTTCCAAAGGCGTCTTGGAGTGACTGCCAAAAATTGGAAGTAAATCTACCATCTCTGTCGGATATGATGGATATTGGTGCACCATGTCTTGAGACTATTTCTTTGACGTATAGTCGGGTTAGTTGTTCCATTTTGTACGTCTCTTTGATTGGTATAAAGTGTGCGGATTTTGTGAGACGATCAACTATGACCCAGATGGAGTCATAACCGCTTGATGTCTTTGGGAGCTTGGTAATGAAGTCCATAGTAATTCTTTCCCATTTCCAAGTGGGAATCTCTAGTTGTTGCAATGGACCGGATGGTTTTTGATGTTCGGCTTTTACTTTGGAGCAGGTAAAACATTTGCTAACGTATGTTGCAATGTCGGCTTTCATGTTCGGCCACCAATAGAGTATTTTAAGATCATGATACATCTTATCAGATCCTGGATGTATGGAGTATTTAGACTTGTGTGATTCATGCATGATCAAGTCTCGTAGGCCACCATAAAGTGGTAACCAACTTCGACCTTGGAAGCATAGAGTTCCATCTGAACGAGTTTCGAATTTCTTTTGTATCATGCCATCCAACTTTTCTTTTTGGATATCTTCTTGTTTCACCGCCTCAACTTGAGCGTGAAGGATTTGAGTAGGAAAGTTTGAATTTATGGTTAAAACTAAGGCTCAGACTCGTAGTGGTTTAACCCGTTCCTTTCGGCTCAGGGCGTCAGCTACTACGTTTGCCTTTCCTGGGTGATAACGAATGTCGCAGTCATAATCACTCAGTAATTCCAACCAACGACGTTGTCTCATGTTTAGTTCTTTTTGGTTTAAAATGTGTTGTAGGCTTTTATGATCGGTGTACACAGTACATCTAGTACCGTATAGATAGTGCCTCCAGATTTTTAGTGCAAAGACTACGGCTCCTAACTCTAAGTCATGAGTGGTGTAATTTTCTTCATGAACCTTGAGTTGTCTTGATGCATAAGCCATGACCTTATCACGTTGCATCAACACAGCACCTAAACCTTGGTACGATGCATCACAATAGACTACAAAATCTTCTATCCCATCTGGCAATGCTAGGATAGGAGCACTACAAAGTTTTTGTTTAAGGGTTTGGAAAGCTTTTTCTTCATTTTCATCCCACACGTATTTCTTGTCTTTCTGAGTTAGCTTAGTCAAAGACTTTGCTATTGAGGAAAATCCTTCAATAAACCTTCGGTAATACCCGGCTAAACCCAGAAATTGACGAATTTCCGTAGGTGTGGTAGGTGTTGGCCAATTTTTGATAGCTTCAATTTTAGCGGGATCGACATGTAAACCGGTCTTGTCAATCACATGCCCAAGGAATTGTACTGATTGAATCCAAAATTCACATTTGGAAAACTTTGCATACAATTTCTCTTCCTTGAGTAGTCCTAAAATTGTTCTCAGGTGTTCTTTGTGTTCCTCTTCGTTTTTGGAATATATGAGAATGTCGTCTATGAATACGATCACGAATTTGTCCAAATATGGTTTACACACCCGATTCATGAGATCCATGAATACTGCCGGTGCATTTGTTAACCCAAATGGCATCACTTGGAATTCATGGTGACCATATCATGTCCTAAAGGCTGTTTTTGGAATGTCTTCATCACGAACTCTAACTTGGTGGTAACCTGATCGTAGGTCAATTTTTGAGTAATAGGTTGAACCTTGTAATTGATCGAATAAGTCATCAATTCTTGGTAGTGGGTATCGGTTCTTTATGGTTAATTTGTTTAGTTCACGGTAGTCAATACACATTCGTAATGACCCGTCTTTCTTTTTTACGAACAAAACTGGAGCTCCCCAAGGTGAGGAACTAGGTCGAATAAATCCCTTGTCCGAAAGTTCTTGTAATTGATTTGATAGCTCTTGCATCTCTGAAGGTGCTAGCCGGTATGGTGCGCGGGCAACTGGCGCCGCTCCTGGTATTAAATCAATTCTGAACTCTATTTGACGATTTGGTGGTAGTCCGGGTAAGTCTTCTGGAAAGACTTTAGGAAACTCACGGGCAATAGGAACATCTTTGAGACGTTTTTCATCGGATTTCTTTTCTGTTACGTGGGCTAAGAAAGCATAACATCCTTTCTCAATGTACTTCATGGTTTTGATACACGAGATGATGTTTATTCGAGTTCCACTTTGATCACCACGAATGATCAAAGTTTCATTGTCACATGGAATGTGCACAACTCTTTCACCACAAATTATGTTAGCTTGATGTTTAGACAACCAATCCATGCCAATAACAACATCAAAACTTCCGAGTTCGATTGGCATAAGATTGATGTTAAAGGGGTGGTCTAAGAGATTAAGGGTACAGTTTGGGATTACGGTATTGGTATTTACTAAGTCACCGGTAGCTAGCTCAATACTATAACTAGTAGTTAAAGTGATTGATGGAATATCAAGTAAAGGCGCAATTCTAGTAGATATAAAGCTCATATCAGCACCAGAATCGAATAAGACTTTAACAGGAATATTATTGAGTAAGAACGTACCGGTAACCACGTTCGGGTCCTGGTGTGGTTCTTCTTTTCCCATGACATAGGCTCTACCACGAGCACCTCCGCCTTGGGGTCCTTGGTTTTGAGGACAGTTGTTCTTGTAGTGTCCCCTTTCCCCACACCCAAAACATGTAACTATGGGCTGTGTGTTAGCCCCAGTAGCTATACCCTTGCCTCTACAATCCTTGGCAAGATGTCCGGGCTTTTGGCACTTGTGGCATTTGGCCGGGCAAGGACCTTCATGATGGTAGTTGCACTTGGTACATTGTGGTAGATTACCAACGTACTTACCACCAGCTGGTGCAGCAACATAAGCCGTCGCGGCTTCCTGTCTCTTGTTCTGTTGATTGTGATGGTTGTTGTTTCGGGTTTGGTTGTTGTTGTTGTTATTTCCACGGTTACCATCCCATGGTCGCTTGTTGTTGTTGTTCTTGGGCCCTCTCAACCAAAGTGAGTCTATCCTTGACATTATCCAAGCCCGTCAAAGGATTTAAGACTACTTCCCCAACATGAGTCGAGTCACTCTTCACGTAGCTCATGTCAAGCTTAAACCAATATAGGTCGTCTCGAGCATTCATGGCATCCATTCTGGCAGAATTTACCTTGGATATGTAGTCGTGCATTTGACTTGCCATACTTTGAACTTTGAGTTGGGTTAGGTTGAGAGCTTGTTTCAAAGAGTAGATTTCGTATTGAGCTGAGTTCACGAACATATGTGTAGATGTAGATGTTTCGCCGGTTTGGTGAGTAGAATTCGGAACTTGAGCTGGAGTGGTACGGTTAGATTCGGATGAAATTGGTGAAGCGGGAGGTGGAGATGTTAATGGTGATAGGTGTGGCACCACTATTTGTTCCTCCGTTTCCTCATCGATGCCTTCGATGTCAACATCCATTTCAGGATCCTCTTCGTACTCATCGATGTTTATGTCCATATCCATTTCAGGATCTTCGTCCGAATCTATTTCATTGTCTAGATCCTCATAAGGTTCTTCCTCATCGTCGTAATCAATTGCCTCAAAGTAAGGATCATTAGGTCCGGGAAGAATTGGTAAATACTCAGGCATAGCAGGAAGATGATCGGGAGATGGAGGTGCGGACATGATGTCTACAATTAGTATTTCGATGTCAAAAATAAATCAAATGCTTATGGAAAATGCTCAAACTATGGCAATGTGCATATAACAATATACAAATATGTTCATGTAGCATAACATGTGTAATAAGTCCATAATCTTCTGGAGGATGGAAGGCACGAAGAGCGGAAGGCTATAAAAATGTTTTTGCTTGTTATTGTAGTTATAGTTTAGGTCTCACTTAGACCCGTTTCTCTATAACCATGGCTCTGGTACCAATCTGTAACACCCTCAATTCATGATGCAGCGGAATTCAACTTGGGTGTTACTCGACGGCACAACAGTCATAATAATAGAAAACGATCTCTAACCGAGTCGTAATAAAAAGAGTTGTCATTCATATTTATTCAAATATAACAGAGTTTACATAGTAAGGTCCCAAAACGGTTCCATGTTCCAAAATACATCAATATAAAGTCTTTGATGTTTTTATAGAATGACATAATAGTTTATAGCCTTCTTCCTTCGGTACGTGCCCTTCCGCTCCATTCTTGATTATCATGGACCTGAAATACATGCTTAAGAGGTCAACACAAAGGTTGAGTGAAATTCATAGAGTTTGTTTAAGGTTGAACACAATATGTTGGTAGTAATGAGTTAATTAGACTCATACTCATGTTAGAAAACAAAACAGTTATTATTATATACTAAGCTCATGCAACCAATATGTTAACGGGTACCAATATCAATCGGCGGTTATGTTGCCCCGATAAGTACTTTGCCGTCATACTTAATGTTCAAATATAGTGCATTCGTTTGAACTAATCTGCTCAAACAAATGGGATTCGTCAATCCCAATAGGCCTATTCACAATACTCGCGCTCACTAATTCTAGTGATTAAATGGGTTCATGATAGGGGCCTAGGATTGGCAAGGTAGGTACTTAGTAATAATAAAACAATCAGGCAGCATACAGTTTCAAAGCATTGTGTTCGGTTTAAAAGTAGCATGTATTCCCCCCAAGGGTTTGTAAAACATTGAAGAAATGTAAAGTGGGGCTATGAACTCACCTTAAGTAGGATAGCAAGTAATGAAGGCGATGATTGGATCGTGTAGGTTTCTACGAGCAACCTATAATAGAATGTCGCGACTTAGGATTTGTGTAAAGAATATAACGGAGTGCCTATATATATATCTTGCATTTAGTCCATGATGTGGTATGATGTATATTGTAAGTCCTTGAATGAAAAGATTCATGAACATGTATGTTTTGTATATCGTTTACTACCGTTCGGGCCGACATAATTCAGAAGTCATGTTAGTAAGCGTTCGAGGAGCCAGGACACTTTAACTCGTAAATCCACAACTCATCTCGACGGCTTACATAATGAACTCCTCACATGAGGCTCCCTACTATTGTAGTAGTTGATAAAATATATAGATATAGGTTTTGGTCCGAAAAGTTACATGTCCGATATTTGTATAAACTTAGGAAAGTTTATTTGTACATGAAGATTGTTATTAGGGGTAGCTTCATAAGTCTTGAATGACCATTTTCTCTTGGTAAAATCTCATGGTTTCCTTTTAAGTGAAGTAGATCCAAATTGCTTGTTCAAGTTATCGGCTAATTCATTGTTTCATGTTTACGCCTATGTAAGTTGGTATGGTCATTTCGTCATGGCCTAGCCATGACCTTTGGTTCTTGTTCCAAGGTCATGAGACACAACCTTAGCTCTAGCCATGGTGGTGGTCTTGTTTATAGGTCATAAGACCTCTTGTTCCTTTTAAAGTATAACCATAATCTAGTGTCTTATAAATATGTAAATAGCTGTTAAGAAACTGAGAAATATTTCACTCAGAAGCCGTTTTCAAGGCTCGAGCCTCTTTATTCCTGAATGAAAACGTGATTCCGGACAACTTTCGTGTTTTAACTTTTTCATGAATCGGAACAGAAAGGCCTCTTTTTGCGTGTTTTAGGTTCTGTCACAGAAGCTTTTTAGGCAGTTTTGCCGGAAATCTTTGGTAACTTCAAATCACCATAACTTTTGACTCGTATACTCTTTTTAGGTGGTTCAAATTGCTACGGTTTGCTTGTTAAGTCCTATACTGTAATATGTAATAATCCAACAACAAATTTTTACCATTTTGATCAGGTCTTACCAAGAAAGTCACTACTTTACTTGTTTTAGTAACTTGTTTTAACAATCCATTATAACATCTTTTACTCATTTTTATACATCATGGACATAAATACAACACATAATATAGCAAGAATAACATGTAAATGATATGAACATGAGAAATTAACAAGAAGCATGTTAGGTTTAGGCTTACAACTTTTGGCTTTCTAATTAAAGAAATGAGTAACAAGTAAGGAAATGGACTTTGATAGACTTGCTTCAACCCTTTTCACTTCATGCAACCTTTCTACCCTTGGTATTCTTGAAAGAGATGTAATGAAAGTTGAGGTGAATTGAGTGGATTTAAACTCAAGAGAAATCACCAAGTATTCTAGGGTTTGGAATATTTTTGGTAACTTATGATCAAACTAGGGTTTCTACTTGAAGAAGCACTTGAACCTTGCAAGAAATTAGAAGAAAATGAAGCTAAGTGAGAGTGGTTATGGTGTTGGAGGTGCACGGCATCAAAGGGGAGGGGAGGGGCTTTTATAGCTCAATGAGGAGGTTACATTTCATGACTAGTCAAAGCTTTCTAAACAAGCTTCAACACATGTAACACATCTAAGCCAACCTTGCCTAGGATCAAGCCATACAAGGGATGACTCCCCCCCCTTATGGTGGTTCACAAGGGATAAGGGGGTGAGGTGGCTTGGCTTGGTATTATCCTAGGTTATTTGGATGAAACTTGACTCCGGGAAATGCCAACCGTAAGTGATTAGGCCTCAAAACGTAAAACCGGGGTGTCGTAAAATTATGAAACTTTAAAGTATTGTTAGACATGTCCATATGTCCCATAATAAAATATAAAATGGGTGGTAGGTTCCATTTGGGTGGTAAACCCTGCTAAAAACTGGAAACACGGGTCTCAAACGCGTAATACGTAAAATGTACGAATATTGCGTAAAATTGAGAAAAGTAAAATGTTACTTTTCTAATATGATATAAATGATTTAAAATGACTTATAATGTCTAGACTGGGCTCAGTCCAGTGTCGGTTGGTATTAAATGTCTTTTAGACATCAAACCGTAAGCCTAAAAATCACGAAATGACTTATAACATCTAGGGATAATTTTTGGTCAATGGAGGAGGGAAAAATATGTTGACTTATTATAATAAGTTGAAAACTCAAATCATCTTAGAAACACGGTGCAGGTAAAGGCTAGGGTTACGGCTGAGTAAAAACGCTTAAAACTGAAATTTCCAGTTTTTCACGGCCGAAGTTTATTCTGGTCATATTTTTCTCAGTCATGGTTTATTCTCAAATAAATCATGAGTGTGTCAAACATTTTTCTGATGTGGGGTCACCTGACGGGGTCAAATTTCGTTGTGCGTGGAATTTCTGAATGACGTTTTACCCTAAAACGTGTATTTCCTTAATAACTTTCACGAAAATGATCTGACGAATGTCAAACATTTATTTTGTCATGGAAATGATTTATCACTTGAGAATATGAAATAAAAATCAACTTTCTGGGAAAATTTCGGGAAAAATGAATAGTAAAATGAATAGTAAAATTTTCCGGGAATAGTAATTAACCTGAATTTGCGAATTGTTACAACAACCCACTTATTTCTAAACTCTAAATGCAAGTATCCGGGCCTGAACCGAGATCTACCAAGCCGATTTCTTCCAATAGCAATGCTAACAATTCTGTATGACGGGTTCCAAGCGACTGTCTGCACAAGTCCCATGACCATACTCCATTTTAAGTCTATCTCGAATTACGCATTCTTCATTACGATCTATTCTGAATAATCTGTTGAAACGAACCTCAAGCGGGCCATTACCTAGCCAATTATCTTTCCAAAAACGTATCGTTGATCGACAACTCACTTTAAAACTAAGTGTTTCCTTTGGTATAGTTCCGCTAGAGTGCAAATAATTAACAGTCCCAACAATCTTGGCCCAAATTCCTTGCGTTTTACACCCCACCTCATCCAAACTGGCATTACTACCATGGATCACTTTGATTAATCTAACCCACAAATGACCTAGGTTGTTGACCAACCTCCAACGCCACTTTGTGAAATTTATTTAAAATCGATAATGTCATAAGCTAGAATAATGGATTGTTTACTTTTATCGATGAGGGGGAAAAAAGTTATCATATCTAATTGTTTCTAAAAACATAAGTACACATTAAAAAAAAAAAAAAAAAAAAAAAAAAAAAAAAAAAAAAAAAAAAAAAGATTCAAATTGTAGATTTTTATATAAACTAAGTATTAAAAAAATAGTTTTTAACCGAAAAAGTCTCATCTCCAAGCTTCGTCTTAGGCCCCAGTGGAGGCTTGACGCCCATACTAGGGTGGATCCCAACTCAAGTCATTGATAACTAAAATGTTTGTACTTGTACTCGTGGGAGTGTTCGAAACCAGTGGTGTATAGTGTTAGGATTATTTGCTGATTTAAACCTCTTGAGGGGGTATCAATGTGCGAAAAATAGTTATCTCGCAATATTGTACTTTCGAATCTTGACAATAAGAACGACGTACTGGGGGATGGAACTGATTTTATTTGACAAAAAGATGGTTCAAATTTTGCTTGTGGTCGTGTGTCTCTTATTGAAAGAATAATATCAAATATTTTTTGTGTTATGCGTATCCACTTTTAGTATTTTAGAGAAAAAAAATTGGGAATAAAATTCAGAGTTGGACTTAAATGGTTCTCTTTGTGTTTGCTTTTGCTTTTTCGGGCTTGTAATTACGGGCTTAATACATTGCTGCTCTTTGAAACCATTTTTTTTTTTATATATATCTATCTTCACAAGTCTTTATGTAAAAGTATTAACGGGCCTGGGCTACTTGTCATCCCCATATACTCTTTTGGTTACACTTTATGTGAAGCATTAAACCATAAGTGTTTTCAACACGTAAAAGCTTTTGCAATGCTACGTGTAGATATAGCCAATTGCTCACGGTAAAAAAAGGTGACGATTTAAAAGAAATTGATCATTAAATTCTATATGAAAAGTGAAACGTATGCTACCCTTTCAAATTCAAATATGCATATTTGTTCAAATATATACGTCGGGTTTGAGTATTGTTGTTGTTGTTTATAAAAGATTAGGTATAATTAAGTAATGTGTAGGAGTGGGTTGTAATTACGGTTCTAAAAGGCGCCATGACCTTCACATTACGAAATAGACCTAGACGTTGGTTTTAGGCATGGCGTGAGATGAGGCGCGATAGCCGATAAGGCACGAGGCATGACGTATTTTTTGAGGCATTTTTAAAGAATCTGGTTACAATGTTATGCAGATCACGTATATGAGCCGGGTCTGATATTTGGGTTTGTTTTTTTTTAAAGAAATGAAAAGTTTACATGTAAGGATAGTTTCTTGATTTTATTTCTTATTTATAATACTTTTTTTTAACTAGTTACATATAAAATATGATAAAAATATATAAATCTATAAATATTTATTCTGCTTTAAGTCACACTTTAAAAACATTGTGGTTTCGTCATGATTTTTAAAACGTAAGGCTTCCTCATGCCGCTACGTCTTACGTTATTTATAATTGGTTGCAGTGGAACTCATAGCAGTCTATGGTATATGACAATTAGATTAAGGTATATCTGACAGAATTATACCACGAGAATCATATATACTAAAAGCTTAAGTAGCCTTATAAATGTAAGTGGTTATAATAAATGTCTCATGAATTGAAAGTGAAATGTGGATGCTTCATTTGTTAGTACATTGATTTAATAGTCATGCATAAGCATAAGTACATAGGAGGTGAAGTGTTTGGTGCCATAAATGCATAAATTAAACACACCAATTAGTGGTTAGTCTTTTTACTTTCCCGTCCATGAGTTACAAATATTTTATCAACTATATAATGTGTCAAAAATCACACACAACAAACCATAACTTCCTCCACACTGCGTGCACATTGGGCTACAACTTATTATGGTGGTAAAGTAAGCATCATATCATCTTACTTATTTAGCATATTGATTTATATTGTTTCATGTAAATTTCACGTGTGTTTTGTGTGTGTAACAATTTAGGACATAAAGATGACGCTTAGGAGGTTTGGTAGTAACATCATCTTCTCTAATGGTTTAAGAAATCCTACACATCGTTGTCTTATCAATTAAGTGAAACATGCACGAACATTTTTACTTTGATAAAAAAATGCAATATATTGATTAATTGTATTTAAGTTACTAACGATCAACTATATCTAATTGTTTTTTGTAGCACGTTAAGAATCATTAAAAAAAGAGATCGAGAAGTCACAAAAATTGTATCAAGAAGAAAACATGCAAAAGGCCAACGAACAACAACGACAAAGACAACAACAACAAGAACAACAACAAAAACAAGAACAACGCCACGACCATCGGTGGAATGAATACTTAGCATTCATATTAATTGTACGTAACAAATTAAACATACAATATTTTACTTAATGTAATACCGATAAACGGGCTAATACTATTGTTTCGTTAACAAGCAAGTTTCTTGAAAATAATGTGACGAACATTCAATTTTTAATCAATAATTATTACTACACTTTGTTGGTGCATTTTAATATTTTTGCTCTTAATGTAGTTTTTTGTCGTGCGGTGTGTTAATATCACTATGGAGATTAATTGATTATCTCAATATGATTTTAGTTTCATTTGTAGAATGATAAACAAATTTGGCAAAATATTAACTAATACAAAGTTTATTTAATTATATAATCTTATTATATATTTTTGAAAAACACTTTTGGTAATAAGGAAAAATGTTTTAATCATACTAAATATATGATTTCAAATATTTAACCAAAATCAGTTAGTTTTTCACCAAATAAACTTTCCCCACTAAAAGACAAAGTTTCTGGCCGTTTCAGCTGGGCGGCCCCCTTAATTATAAAGGGCGGTCCCCTTAAATTTAAGGGGACCGGCCATGATTTAAGGGGACCGGCCACACTCCTCTGTCAGAAACTTTTACCTATAAATACCACCTTAAACCTGATTTTTTTACCCACCTTTTGCACTCCTAAACTTTTTGTTCTAGATCCCCATTTCTATTCTCCAAATCCTTTGATCATAAATACATAATCCTTTGTTTCAAAGTGATTCTTACATCATCCTCTCAAGTGCAAGAGAAGAATACTTCTATCCTCCAAGACAAGAAGTATTACAACTTGTTGTGACCTCCACATCCAAGTTGTTGGTGCATCATCAAGAATATTTACATATATCTTTGTGTAGTGTGTTGTGAATATTTGATTGTAGATAGTTGTGTTAGGAATATAGATTGTGTGATTGGCTAGTAGATTGTAGTGAAGATAATTGGTGTGTAGAAGATTGGTGTGAACTAGATTGTAGTAAAGATAGTTGGTGTGAAGTAGTTGTGAAGATAGGTGTGTAGTAGATTGGTGTGAAGTAGTTGTGAAGATAGGTGTGTAGTAGATTGGTGTGAAGTAGTTGTGAAGATAGGTGTGTGGTAGATTGGTGTGAAGTAGTTGTGAAGAAGGTGTGATTTCGTTGTGACGAAGCTTTGGTGTGTAAGTGATGTGTATATTGGTGTGTAAGGTTTCTCCGCCATAAGGAGCTTGTTGACATAGTGAAGAAAACTCTCGAGTAGGTGACTCGAGGAGTGGAGTAGGGCAAGGAAGGTGTCCTTGTAGCCGAACCACTATAAATCCTTTGTCTCGCGGTTAGATCTTTCCATATCTTACTTATTATCTTGCTTATATCGTTATTACATTTGTAGACGTAGACGTATATATATAGTTGCTCATATAGTGCTAGTATTGATTTTACTTAAAGATCAAACGAAAGTTTCATTCACAAAACAAAGTTTTTACAATCAAACTAAAAAGGTTACATACATATAATTGATCATTTCGATCAAGTATAGTTTTTATACAAAATATAACTAAGGATTATAAAATAAACGATTACGTACTTATCTCTCGTATATAGCTATAATTGTTTATATTATGCATGTGTTGATTTCACATACTTCGCTTACATTATTATTATTGTTCATACTTAGATATACTTGTTCATATTGTTCAAGATTTGAGTTCACATAAGATTGAATCAAAGTTTTAAAAGCAAACAAGGTTTTAAAACTAAACTAAGTTTTCATAATAAAATTAAAAAGACGTAAAACTATTCAACCCCCCCTTCTAGTTTTCCACAATTGGTATCAGAGCCACGTCTACCAAGGTTTTTAAAATATATTGTATTTTAAAACTTGTAACGATCTATGGAATCTGAAAAATATTTAGAAGGGCAATCTATGCAAAGACCACCACTATTTGAAAGTGATGGATTTTTATATTGGAAAAATCGATTCGAAACTTATGTGAAATCAAAGGATCTAGATCTTTGGCATGTTATTACCTTTGGTGATTTTCCTCCTATTCAATATAATTTTGAAACTAAAAAGGATGAAATTGTATCTTTTGAAAAACAAAATGATGATTTGAAAAAGAAACTATCAAAAAATAATGAGGCTAAAATGGTTATTTATAATGCGTTACCACGCAAAGAATATGAAAGAATTTTTATGTGTAAAACCGCAAAAGAGATTTGGGATTCTTTACTAATCACTCACCAAGGTAATAGTCAAGTTAAAGATAACAAAATAGATCTTCTTGTTCAACAATATGAACAATTTACGATTCCGGAGGAAGAATCAATAGATAATGCTTTTGCTAGATTTAACACTATTATCACAAGTTTAAAAGCACTTGATGAGAATTTTTCTAGTAAGAATTTTGTTAGGAAATTTCTTAGGGCTCTTCATCCAAAATGGCGAGCTAAAGTTACGGCGATTGAAGAATCGAAGAACTTGTCAACTCTTCAACTTGATGAGTTGATCGGCAACCTGAAAGTCTACGAAGCAATAATAAAGAAAGACTCCGAGATGGTCAATGGAAAAAGAGAGCAAAGCAAGTCAATTGCGTTGAAAGCTAGGAAGGAATCTAGTAACGAGGATAGCTCAACCTCCGAAAGTGATGACGAAGAATATGCGACGGCCGTAAGAGACTTCAAGAAATTCCTCAAATGGCGAGGAAGATTGGTTAGACAACCGTATGATGAAAGGAAAGCAAACCAAAGAAATAAAGATGACAAAAATGGCAAAAGTGATAGGAAGTGCTTCAAATGTGGTGATCCAAATCATCTCATCGGAAAATGCCTAATGATGTCAAGAAATCAAAATCAAAAGGCGTTTGTTGGAGGAGCTTGGAATGATAGCGATGACGATGAGAAAGAAATCACAAATGAGGAGAAATGTCTTATGGCTAAGACATCAAGCGAGGTACGTTCAGAAACCAAATACTTTAGTGACGAAAATTTATCATTAGACGAAAAAGACCTAGATAGTGAATATAATAGGTTACGCAAATTAGGTCAAAAAGTTATAGCTAAAAATAAGTCACTAAAACATATTAACAATCTATTAGAAAATGAAGTACTCGAATTAAAAATTAGACTACAACATTTGGAAAAAGGAAAAGAAGTTCTTATAGAATGTAAAACATGCATAGAGGTTAACAATGAAAACGAAAAACTTAAAGATGAAATTTTCAAACTTGACAAGTTTAAAAATAGTAGTAACCCACTTAAGAAAATAATAAGTGTTCAAGAAACTTCGGGAGACAAAACCGGTCTAGGATTAACCTCAACTAATGTTTCAACTAGTGAAAATAAAAATATAATGTTTGAATGTGAATCTAGTAAACAAAAACCATTAGAGTCAAAACCTAAGTATATACTTAGAGAAGATAGAAAAACACCTATTGCAAGTGATGTGGAAGTAAAAAGTTTTTATAAACCATCATTAAAAGTCAAAACCGGATTTTCTAAACCTAAATTAAGATCTAAAACTCCACCACCAAGAAAACCTAACAATCATCATCCAAGATCTAAAACACCTCAACCTAGAAGAAATCAAAATAGACAAAATTACAATAACACTAGAAATCAAATGTGGAATTATCTACCAAGTTACAATCCTTGGGAAATATTACCACCATACATGCATCCTAGCCAAATGTTAAATATGTTTGGACCAAACAACTTTGGACCAATGAGACAATGGGGACCAAGTGGCTAAGTTGTCAATCTTGGAAGAAGTTGGAATATCATCTACTAATGACTTCTATAAGTCAACATGGTCACTTGAAGTGCTTGAAGATATTCCATTGAAGACTAAAAGGTACACGTTTCTTTTAAGTTCATCACTATAATTTGCATGCTTAGATAAATGATTAGTTAGATTAATGCTTAGTACATAATTGCTTATATTCTTATAACCTAGAAACATCATTGGTTGACTTTCCTAGGAATAAGATAAAATTGTTCATTGCCGAACAAAATAGAAAATGGAAATCTTCTATATCCACTATTAGGAAACTCATGGTGATGAAGTGAAATGAGTTAAGTGGATAAATCGTTAATATAGAAGTAGGATTTGATTCCTCGCGTAAGAAAACTATGGATGAAACAAGCTCTTGTTGACTATGGCATTAAGTCAGATAAGCGTGCGAAATCAAAGGAACTATAGATGTTAGGTTATACCCCATTCAACACTCTCGCATCCTACATATTAATTTTCGTCATCACTTCCTTTAGGATCATAGGATATGTAGAAACGATAGCATGAGATAATAGTAGGCTTAACCAATCCTCTTGAGCATGAGATCTATAACAAACATCTTTTAAAATATATGATAAATGATATTTGTTGTCAAAAATCTAATATCTTTAAAAATATGCAAAAACCTCACATTTTGGAAAATAGTTTTTCAAATAACTATCCCACTTTTAAATAAGATGTTTTCACAATAAATATCCACAATTTTGTTTTGATCGAAACCAAAGATTGAGAAAATTTTATTTACCTTTCATTAACACATTTTGAAGTAAAACCGAATCTATTTTATTCAATTAACTCTCATATCTACATGAAAACCTACTTTCAAACATTGTTGAATAATGCTAAAAACGTCTCTTTAAATCATGCATGGTGATCTCATATTTGTCATCTATATTTATATAAATGACACTTATAAGTGAACTAAATCAAATCAAGAGGGCCATGGTTTATCTATTAAGACTTCGTTTGTAACAAGTCTAGAAACCCATGCTATCATAATACACATTAGGATTAATCCTCCTAGTTATGTAGTTATGAAATACTTGATGTTGCTTATTGTTTCCTAGCACTTATATTTTGCTTGCTAGATGAGTATGTTTGCATGCTAGATGAAATTGCTTGATTACTTAATCTCTTTGGTTAACATGCTTTGGCTACATAATTGCCTACATAATTAGTATATGCTTAATTGCCTCAAAGAGTTGGACTTGTTTGAAACCAAAAAAACAACCTTTCTGCAATTCACTACCAAAAACCCTTTTCTGGCAATCTGGGAATCACCAGATGGGCGGCCCCCTTAAATCATAAGGCGGCCCCCTTAATTATTAAGGGGACCGGCCTCCAATTAAGGGGACCGGGCATCTGATGGTCGAAGGTGTTGTTTCCCTTTTCTATTTTTTAGCCCATTTCATCCTACACTTCCCAAAATTCACAAACCTATTTTATCCTAAACCTTCCATCAAAGTTTATCCATCCTTGATCCCACCAATCCTACATTATAAACACTCTCATTCCTCTCAATCTCCACTCATCTCATCATTTCCTCTCCCATTAAACCAAAACCACCAAGAAACTTGTTTGGAGAAGAAAGCCTAACTTCCTTTAAAATTCCGTCAAATCAAATGACGTTGTCAAACATCCAACACCAAATTCCTCCTATGTTTTCAAACATTACTTACCTAACACCTCACTTTCCTTCTCACCAACATTACATATCAAAAACCTTTACTCACCCATATCCTTCTACATTACACTCAAACCTCATAATCTTTTCACAACTCAAGCGATGTTGTTCATAATCAACCAACACCTAAACCTCACTCTCACATAAATGATCCATTTCACAACAAATCATCCATTCGTGCTTCGACTAATGCTCCTTCTTATGATGAGCATGCACAATCCGAAAACCATAATCCCAACCTCATTACCAACACTTTACATGTTGCTCATTCAACAAAAACACCGTCCACTCATGAAGCATCTCTTCCACCCATATCATGTTTTCATGATTACCCAAGCTCAAACATGTCTCCACCACCAAGAGTATCACCACCACATCCTACAACTTCACATGCCATTCCTATGTTGCATGTTCAAACCCTCACCCAAGACAACTATCATGCTCCACCACCATCACCTTCCTCCGAACACTTGAAGTTCGTTGAGGCGCTAAAAGAAGCCCATGAGCTTAGTGCTCTTTTAGCCTTACATCTTGCTCAACGCAATTTGGATCCACCTTCATCTAGATCACCCTCATCACCACACAACATAAATCAACTTGAGAAGCATGTCAACAATTAACCTTGTTGCATCTTTCTCCTAAAAACGATTGCATTCAATGAACACTTCACTTGGATTGAATATCTTCTCACTAGATCACATCCAATACCCTCACTTGAACAACATCCAAAACCTCAATCAACCTCTTCCGCTACAAACTCTCTACCACCAAACTATCCAACATTCATGACCCGAACATATATCTCCATTTATCCAACAACCTCCATTAATCCAACAACCTTACCCTAACTCAACCATCCTCATTCCAAACACTCCATCATCAACCATCTAAGCATACCATATGCTTATGATTTTCACTTTCAAATACGAATCAACCAACCTTTGGTTGCAAGCAAGTCCAAGTGCTCTCTTAGGCAAAATAGGACTATGTCTTTTCTTTTGTGTTTTTTTTATCAATATGCTTCAAGCATATTGAATGTTGTAATGCTTTTCATTTCTATAATGCTTGAATGAATCTTTGTTTAGTTGCATAATTGTTGCCTTGCATATATGTGTATCTTGCTCTCTTAAAATATTTTTGTAGCAAAGATCTCCATAGCTCGTTCCCTTGGTGCTCTCAAATGAGGGGGAGAATACATCAAGGGGGAGCATTCTACCCGTTTAAACTTCCCTCGCGAAGCTTACTCGGCTTAACCTTTTTGATTTTACAAAAAGGGGGAGAAGAGAAATGTAAACTCTATAATACTTGTCTAAAAACAAGTTTTAGATATATTAAGTTTAAGGTTTTGTAATAATCAAAAAGGGGGAGATTGTTGACATAAATTAATGCCTAAAAACATTATTAACATGTTATCAATATCTCTATGTTTTGATTATCACAAAATATAAACTCATAGAACTAAAACTTATGACATAAACAAGTATTTGGTGATTAATATTTCTCTTTACATCCAAATCACTTAAGGTATGAATAAACAAAGTGTTTAGTGCAATGTATGATCAAAGGGGTATTCAATTAACTAATACAAAGTTTATTTAATTATATAATCTTATTATATATTTTTGAAAAACACTTTTGGTAATAAGGAAAAATGTTTTAATCATACTAAATATATGATTTCAAATATTTAACCAAAATCAGTTAGTTTTTCACCAAATAAACTTTCCCCACTAAAAGACAAAGTTTCTGGCCGTTTCAGCTGGGCGGCCCCCTTAATTATAAAGGGCGGTCCCCTTAAATTTAAGGGGACCGGCCACGCTCCTCTGTCAGAAACTTTTACCTATAAATACCACCTTAAACCTGATTTTTTTACCCACCTTTTGCACTCCTAAACTTTCTGTTCTAGATCCCCATTTCTATTCTCCAAATCCTTTGATCATATATACATAATCCTTTGTTTCAAAGTGATTCTTACATCATCCTCTCAAGTGCAAGAGAAGAATACTTCTATCCTCCAAGACAAGAAGTATTACAACTTGTTGTGACCTCCACATCCAAGTTGTTGGTGCATCATCAAGAATATTTACATATATCTTTGTGTAGTGTGTTGTGAATATTTGATTGTAGATAGTTGTGTTAGGAATATAGATTGTGTGATTGGCTAGTAGATTGTAGTGAAGATAATTGGTGTGTAGAAGATTGGTGTGAACTAGATTGTAGTAAAGATAGTTGGTGTGAAGTAGTTGTGAAGATAGGTGTGTAGTAGATTGGTGTGAAGATAGGTGTGTAGTAGATTGGTGTGAAGTAGTTGTGAAGATAGGTGTGTGGTAGATTGGTGTGAAGTAGTTGTGAAGAAGGTGTGATTTCGTTGTGACGAAGCTTTGGTGTGTAAGTGGTGTGTATATTGGTGTGTAAGGTTTCTCCGCCATAAGGAGCTTGTTGACATAGTGAAGAAAACTCTCGAGTAGGTGACTCGAGGAGTGGAGTAGGGCAAGGAAGGTGTCCTTGTAGCCGAACCACTATAAATCCTTTGTCTCGCGGTTAGATCTTTCCATATCTTACTTATTATCTTGCTTATATCGTTATTACATTTGTAGACGTAGACGTATATATATAGTTGCTCATATAGTGCTAGTATTGATTTTACTTAAAGATCAAACGAAAGTTTCATTCACAAAACAAAGTTTTTACAATCAAACTAAAAAGGTTACATACATATAATTGATCATTTCGATCAAGTATAGTTTTTATACAAAATATAACTAAGGATTATAAAATAAACGATTACGTACTTATCTCTCGTATATAGCTATAATTGTTTATATTATGCATGTGTTGATTTCACATACTTCGCTTACATTATTATTATTGTTCATACTTAGATATACTTGTTTATATTGTTCAAGATTTGAGTTCACATAAGATTGAATCAAAGTTTTAAAAGCAAACAAGGTTTTAAAACTAAACTAAGTTTTCATAATAAAATTAAAAAGACGTAAAACTATTCAACCCCCCCTTCTAGTTTTCCACACTAAATATAAAAGTCATCAAACAACTAATTAAACTCATTCATAAACTCATGCGATGTTTACAAAAGTTGTGATACCATCACAACTTACAAACCTAATGACGAAAATAAATACCACGCATTACACTATGACCAATTAGATAGAGCCCGTGTGCAACGCACGGGTCTGAATGACTAGTTACTATTATTTATGACACACAAAAGAGAGAGAGAGAGAGAGAGAGACAAAAATAAATAAATAAATAAGCAATATTGTATGCTCGCACATTGGTCATGGATATTCGGTGTTCACAACAATGATATGGTTTCAACTTTCAAGTTTTTTTTTTTTTTTTAAAGGTAAATTTCAACTTAGAAACGATCACTTTCGCGGACAGCGAAGGCCCCATCGCCACCCCGCCAGACTATGTTGTCTTAACCGGGTCCACGCTGATCTCAGGTGGTAACGGGTTTTCTCCGGAAACCGCACTGCCTCCACACAAGTTTACCTTGCTGGAGAAACAGCCGGATGAAAACCGGGCCATGCTCAAGATTTGAACCCCCGCAACGAGTAGCTTGAAGGTTCAAATCTATCATTGCAATATATCTCCGGAACAATATGGTCTAGAAGTGGACCACAAGTGAGGACTTCCCGGGTGGTCACCCACCCGGTACTACTCTCACTTGTGGCTCGCTTAACAAGTTAAGCCCCACCCACTAGACCACAAGTTAAACCCCACCCACTCGCTTAACAACTTTCAAGTTAACCATTTATTTGTTTATTTGAACAATAACATTTTTGTTTACCTAGAATGAATACAACGCCTAACACGCCACGACGATGATACAGTTTTAAGTTAACATTTTTTGTTTTTTTAGAGTTAATTGCATTTTTGGTCCCTGTGGTATGGTCAAATTGCAGATTTGGTCCCTAAAACTTTGAAATTGCACCAAACGCCACCTTGGACCAATGTTAAATGACCTAACTACCCCTCTTTCCACAGGGACCAAAAATGCAATTAATAGTTTACATTTTCTTTTTAGTTTTTACAAGATATGTCCTTGTGATTTGCACAAAAATTTAAATTCGGTTCTTTTTTCAAATTTCTCTCACGAATCATCCCAATTGTTGTTAAATTTTGCCGTTTTCGTCCTTATTGCCAACGATCGTTAGTATTTATCATTTTCGTCAGTTTTTATACGTTTTCATCATTTTTATACGTTTTCGTCCGTTTTCTATGTTTTCATCCGTTTTTCTACGTTTTCGTCCATTTTTATAAGTTTTCGCCCGTTTTCATACGTTTTCGTCTGTTTTTCTTGCATTTTCGTCTGTTTTATACGTTTTCGTCAGTTTTTCTACTTTTTAGTCCGTTTTTTCTACGTTTTAGTCCATTTTTCTTACGTTTTCGTCTGTTTTTATAGGTTTTCGCCCATTTTTATACGTTTTCGTCTGTTTTCTCACGTTTTCGTCCGTTTTTATACGTTGTCGCCCGGTTTTCTACATTTACGCCCTTTTTTCTTACATTTTCGTCCGTTTCTATACGTTTTCACCCATTTTTATACGTTTTAAAAACGTAAGAAAAACAGAAAAAATTGTATAAAACGAGCGAAAATGTATAAAAACGTATAATAATGGACACAAACGTAAGTAAAACAGATGAAAACATATAAAAATAAGCGAAAACGTATAAAAACGGACAAAAATGTAAGAAAACGTAAGAAAAATGGCCGAAAACGGACTAAAATAAACGAAAAAGTAAGAAAAAGTAAGAAAAACATATCAAAGCGTATAAAAACGGGTGAAAACGTAAAAAAAAAGACAAAAACATAGAAAAACAGACAAAAATGTATAAAATGGACAAAAACGTAAGAAAAACAGAAGAAAACGTATAAAAACAGGCAAAAGTGTATAAAACCAATGAAAACGTAAGAAAAAGTAAAAAAAGGGAAAAAAGCATAGAAAAATGGATGAAAACATAGAAAAACTGACAAAAACGTACAAAAACGGACGAAACCGTAAGAAAAACAGATGAAAGCATATAAAAATGGGCGAAAACGTATAAAACAGACGAAAACGTAGAAAAACGGACGAAAACATATAAAAGCGGACGAAAACGTATAAAACTGATGAAAACGATAAATACTAGCGATCGTTGGCAACAAGGACAAAAACGACAAATTTGACAACAATTGGGATGATTCGTGAGAGAAATTTGAAAAAAAAAGGACTGAATGTGAATTTGTGTGCAAATCACAAGGACGTATCTTGTAAAAATTGAAAAGAAAATATAAAGAGTTAATTACATTTTTGGTCCTTGTGGAAAGAGGGGGGTAGTTAGGTCATTTAACATTGGCCCAAGGTGGCAAAGGGACCAAAAATGCAATGGAAACTTGAAAATGGGGATGTCTGATGCAATTTCAAAGTTTTAGGGACCAAATCTGCAATTTGGCCATACCGTAGGGACCAAAAATGCAATTAACTCTTTTTTTTTTATAACAATAACATTTTTGTTTACCCAGAAAGAATAAAACACCTGTGGAAAACTAGAAGGGGGGTTGAATAGTTTACCGCTTTTTAGATTCTTTTTAACTTGAATATCTTTTACGTTTGCTTAAAGATATAAACACAATGTTGTATGTTTGATTCTTTGAAAAGCTTTTTATGTAGATATCAATTCTAACTTTACTAGTTTCATACATTGAAAAGCTTTGCTTGTGATAATCTTAACTTTGCTTGTTTAGTTATTAGGAAAGCTTTTACTTTTGTTTGAAGATACAAACACATCTTAACTAGTTTAGTTCTTTGAAAAGCTTTATATGTAACTTAGCAATTCTAACTAAATAACAACATGTAATAAGCAAAGATAAAGAAAAAAATGATCAAACCACAACACGATTGTTTATCGTGGTTCGGCTACAAGGACTCTTTTTCCTTGCCCTACATCCACGCCCCGAGTTTCCAACTCGAGAGTTATAAGCACTAATCAACAAGCTCCTTTCACCGGCGGAGAAAACCTTTACAATGTCGCTTACACTTTTACCGACACTAAGCTAGATGTCGAGTTCTTTTACACGGGTACAACCACTCCTATCGTCGCTTACACTTTTACCGACACTAAGCTAGATGTCGAGTTCTTTACCAAGGGTACAACCACTCCCGTTAGTTCTTTTACAAGGGTACAACAACTCCCGACACACTACGTATTTTGAGGCCTAAAATACTAACCACTTACTTCTACATACATGACACAAATGAAGTATAAACTACCAAAGCTTATACATGACCAAACTACCAAGACTTGCAACTTTAGAGTTGAAGCTTGCAACTTCTTGAATGATCTTGTGAAGTCCCTTGCTACATAAGAGAATCACACAAGTCAAATGTTACTGAGTAAGTTGAGAGAGTATGTGAAAATATGTCCTAAAGGGGTGACTCAAAACTAACAAATGGTTTGGTATTTATAGCAAACCATTCTGCAGGTCTGGCGGATACGGCGGACCCCTCAGAAGGGTTCCGCCCGTGTATCCTCAGGGTACCGCCAGAGCTGCAGTTAGTTTAGCAATAAATCTTGCAAACCAAACAAAGTCTTGTCTCATAACTCCTAGCAACCAAACAATGTCACATCTCATAATAACAAGTCAAATACTAAACTTGCAAGCAACATCTAAGTGAGTCAAACACATTACTTACCATAAATGTATATTGACAAAGCTTGCCCTAAATGTGATGTGACCTTACTATATTAAGAAATAAATGTGATGTGACAAGACACTTTCTAGTTTAAGAAATAGAAACAATGTTTTGTTTAAAATGAAATTTACACCTTGGTTAAACAAGACTTAAACACTTTAAAGTGATGATTTACTTATAGCTAAAATTCATACTTTGTCATTAACAAAACTTAGCAAAGATCGTAAAATATAAATAACGTTTTTAGGCGATATTTGTATTAACAACATCTACGCGCCAACGACATATTTTTAATTTGAGTTAATTACATAAATAGTCCTAGTGTTTTACATACTTTTTAACTTTTCATCTTAAAACTACATTGCTCGTCCCTGTATTTGACACTTTGTAACAAACCGGACATTTGACCGTTAGTTTGTTAAATATTTCCATCAGCTCCCTGATCTAAGGGTATTTTCGTCCTTTTATACTTCATCTTCTACCACTTGAATCCCCACCCATTTTCATCTTCCTTATATGTTCTTATATTTTCATATTCTTAAAAACTAAATAAAACAAGAATACCTTATGTTTTGAATAAATAAATCATATCCACATTTTACATCAAATTCAACAATTTTTTGAAAAGCTAGAAGGGAGAGAGGGTTGAATAGTTTTACCGGTTTTTAATTATTTATAAAAGTTTACATGTGAAAAAATTTGATTTAATTGTTTGTGAAATCAACCAACAACAATATTAATACTAAACTATACTACAAAGTACAAATGATAAAAGTAAAGAGTAAGAGATGGAAAGATCAAACCGTGACAACGAGATTTATAGTGATTCGGTAACGAAGCTCTTCTTCGCTCTACTCCACTCCCCGAGTATCCAACTTTAGAGTTTTAAGCACTATGTCAACTAACTCCCTCAATGCGAAGAAAACCGTACAACGTCGCTTATCACAATTTCTAGCACTAAGCAAAATGTCGAGTACTAATCTAGCTAGTACCAATCTAACTCACGATCCACACGATCCTTACTTCTCACACGATCTACACGATCCTCACTTATCACACGATTTACACGATCCTCACTTATCACACGATCTACTCTTGATTCACTTGATCAACACACTAACACACAAGTTACAAGAGATCTCCAAGATATTAACAAGATCACAATGATCCACACATACAAGCTAAACAAAAGATAAACAACTTGATGTATGCCTAGATACAACTATGTAAAAGTGCACTACCCTAAGACTACAACACATTGTATCTTCTTGATACAATGTGTTCTTCTCTTGCAATAGGAAGAATGAAGGTGATCTCTTGGTTGGATGAAAAGACCACTCTTAAACAAAAGAAAAACTAATTAAATGTTCAAAGAAAAGTGTATGTGATAGAGAGTTTGAACTCAAAAAGTTTTGTGTGAAAAAAGATGCCTAAAAACTGTGATGAAAGCTGGTATTTGTAGGCAATGAAAATTTGTTCGTTACAGGGTCACGGTACCATTAAATGCCCGGCAGTACCACTAAATTTAGTGGTTCCATGGTATAGTCCCAGATAAAGACGCTTCAGATTTTGTTTTTTGTGGTGAAAATTTATTTGGGAAAATTTGGAGCTGATTTTTTTTTTTTTATTTTTTTTTTATTTTTTTATTTTATTTTTTTTTTGAGGGGGGGGGGGGGGGGGGGGGGTAATAGCTGTTGGTGATTTTAAACTTATTCTTCAAATTGAAACATTTTTTTTATTCAAAAATAATTTGTAAAATGCATTTTTAAAAAAATGTTTTGTCACATTAGAATGTGAGGTTTGAAACAAAAATCACTTCTTTAATCATTTGCCAAGTTGTAAATTTGTTTGTCCTTACCTAGAGTGAATTACGTACAACGGGATATTTTGACTAAAAATTTGTTTACGTTAATTTTGAAGTAAAGTGTTTTTACATTTTGTTATCATCAAAACGTAAAGGTATCGAAAAATAGAAATAACATTTTTAGACCATTTCATCAAATTAAAAATATCACCAGACCCACGTAGCAAACCCACCTTTATCTAAACCATTTCATTATTGAGGTAATTCACATGATTATTTTTATAAAGTTTCATTCTTTTTTTTTGTGTGTATTTTTTTTATTGGTTTTTGTGAGGTATGTTTTTTTGTTGTAAATTTGTAATTGCCTTATTAGTAGTTTTGGATAGAAAGCTGATGTGGCAGATATGCCAATGTGTTACCACACTGTTTATGGTTGATTAGCATTGGCTTATGTCGCAAGCCAATTTGGTTTATAAGGTTTACACTCAAAGGTTTACACTCAAGAAATTAACTCTTTATGTAAATTGAGTGTATGCTTCATTCCATTTTGTTACGTTGGTTAACTACCAAAAGGAAAAAAAAGGAATTTGACAAATTACATTAGTTTGAGTAAGAGATGTTACGATGGATTTACTATAATGGTAAATTCCAAAATATGTTTGTAGTTACTTGTTAAAATCAATTTACCAAACACTTTCGAATCCAACTAATACAATGTCCAGATTCTTAATGTAAGTGGCTGTAAGTTTAGACATCACACCAACAACGATATGTGTATCTTATTTGCTTTGACATAATTACCTAAATCATCCACTAGAGTACCATATTCAGTCAAGATGTACAAACTTAGAAAACAAAGTTCGCATTAAACCATCACCGAAAGCACAAGCCATTACAAATTAAAACCTAGTAATGTTGATAGCGAAGCCAAAATGCATATAGCAGCATAAGCTTCAACAATAGACATTGTTTGCAATACATATGTACACATTTTGTTATTCAAACACCAATTCGAACACAATTATTAGGTGTTAGTAGAAACCACAGCTGAAACCATGGTGTCCATCCCGCACAAATTGTAACCGCTGCAGATCTTGTAGTATCCATCCTCTCCCCAGTTTGGTCCCCATGAGTTCTTGATGATCCAGTATGGCTTCTCCTTGAGTCTGCTAGGTGCATAACCAGCTGATCCGTACCCAACTAAAAGGACACCATGATCCAAACGCTTTTTAGAACAAACATACGGGCATGAAACTTTGCCAATATATGTTTGCATCCATGCTGCATTGATTCCAACTGCAAGGAAGATAAAGGGCTTTAGTTAATATTTTAAGGATCAATCTTTATATGATATATATAATAGTTTCAGTTGGTGTGGTATTTACTTGCAAGAGGGCCATGCTTGACAAGGTTGGCGGCAATTTGGTCTTCGTCAGTACCAATGACACTGAAATTGGCGACAGATGCAGCGATTTTTGACTTGTCAAAGTGACAGGTACCATCTTTTCCGGTGTAGGGGTAATCCGATTCCTTTTGAACTCCACCAGCCTTAAGTATATACTCGAATGCATTGTTCATCAGCCCACCATTGCAACCAGCGTCACATGAATTCTTTTCGGCCGGATCACACTGCAACACGACAACAAGAAACACTCTTAGCCGATAACTAGCAATTTTCAATTTCAAAAAGTTTGGAATCATATGTATATTCTACAATCATAGTGTCAATCCTAAACAAATTAAATGGTCTAGACTGCTTTTATAGATTGCCTATAGTATACATTGACGCAATTCCCATGGGATTCAAATACCTAAAGAAATAAATATGAGTCTAAAACAAACAAAAAAGTCAAGAAATGCAACTCACCTCGTGATCACAATCCACAAGCTGCTGCTCACTGAGACTAACCAACTCTCCTGTTTGAAGAAAGTGAGATCCCTCCAAAGCTCCAGTAGTGCTAAACGACCAGCACGATCCACATGAACCCTTCAACAACATCCCACAAAATTAAAATCATCACACAGCATCGTAACACAGTAAATAATAACACTTAACTAACTCTCTATTAAAAGGTGAAAATGTCAAACTCAAGACATAATAATTGGATTTTTCTTGAACAACATGTATGATTTTGTCTCGTGGATATATAAACTAGACAAACCTAATTTTCCAAGCACAATTCACATCCATATTACATATAACAAGTCAACCATGCTTTGAACTAATCAAATTATCATCAAAACACAACGTAACACAATCCAATTCTATTATTTAATTACACCTATATATAAACTAATCATAATCCAATAATCTCCACACAAAAATTATACTATTCCGATAGTATTTCATCAACAATAAAAAAAAAGTCAACGCTCAATTACAAAACCCAATATATATCTCTGATCATCAAATTATTTTATAAACACATTTTATAAAAAAGTCAACGGTCAATCAAAATATACCCGATCATCATCAAAAATATATACCTGGTCTTTAACAGGAGTAACAGCACCATGGTCTCTCCAATCAAACTCCTCCGGCAAATCACTCGTCGGCAAGATCGGCGCGTTATTCGCATCAGCAGGAAACTTAAGCTTACCACCACTCCTCAACCCCAAATACTTTTGCTTAAACTCAGTCGGGGTCAAATCCGAAAACTTAGTAACTCCATGCTCAGCCGTTGGATCTAACAGCTGGTGCCTTTTAGCACGGCGCAAGTTAGCCTTGAACACCGAGAATCTGTAATCATGCTCCTCCTCGCTAACGTACGCCTTGTTGAATTTGGTCTTGAATAGTGTGAAGTGATGCTCATCGGTCAAAAGGGGTTGTTCTTGTTCGGATTCTGGGATGACTTGACGGATTAACGGGTCTGTAACGGAATCTGTAACGGCGTTAACGGTAACGGAGATTAGGAGGATGAGAGAGAGAAGAGTTTTCATTGTGGTGGGGTTATTTTTGTGTGGGGTTTTGGGATGTGATTGGGTGTGGGTTATATAAAGTGATTGGGAGGGGGGATTGGCGAATGGGATGGTGACGCGTGGTGATGGGGTGCCGTGTCTTCCTGAAAGAGTGGAGTATTGGAGGAAGCAATGGGGGGTTTGTTTTGGTCATGGTCCTTGTGGATGAGTGTGGTTTCTAGTTTTGGTCCTTTATTAATATAAAGGTTTATTTGTATGACTAAAAGTGTTGTTTGATTTTTAAAAGAATTTGAATTTGAGTGACCGAGTCGCATATCTGAATTTAAATATGTGGTTCAAAATACTGAATCTGAATTCATCTTAATGTGAATAAATGGTTGAAAATATAAGCGTGACTCATAAAAATGTTTGAATGTGAGTTTAGATTATGAATGGTTTTCACTTATTATGAGACACGACTTAACACTAACACAATAGTAAATTGGTTAGAGTTGTGATTAAATGAGTGATCGACATGGGTAACTCATTTGTGATAAGGTCGGGTTTAGGTTGACATTCTCAACACGTCAAAACGTGTTCACTTTTAGATTTCACGTTTCAACATGAATTATCACACACAACTATTATCTTCTTATACATTCTTTATTTAGTGCATAAATGTTACTTTACTTAAGGACTAGTTTCTTTCACTTTAAATTGGGTTCTTGTAATCAGCAAAAAAGACGACAAAACATATTGTTGTGGTTAAACTGGTTAGGAGATGAAGACAATATCAGAAACTCACGATTATTAAGAATTAATATACTTGGATATGCCTATTAAATTAGTTTTTAAAGTATTTTTTTTTAATAAGGGTATTTTGTCCTATTACGATATTTCGACTTGGATTTGGACGGAATTGAAATAAATGTGCTCGAAGACATAATTGGCTGGCTATAAAAGAAAGGTTTTATACACTGAGGGCCTCATGATAAAAAGTTTAATAAACGAATGGCCTTTTAATTCATTATCCTTTTCTAAAGGGCTCTCAAGGTACATGTCATTAGTCAATATCTATTTTAAAAGCAATAATCACACATTTAATTAAAAATGTGCTAATTGTTTAAAAAGTAAGGGTGGAAACGAGCCGAGCCGAGCCGAGCCGAGCCTGAGTCTGCCAGAGCTCGAGCTTGAGCTCGGCTTGTTTAAGTTTTAAAAGGCTTGAGCTCGAGCTCGGCTCGTTTCGAGCCTTAAATTTTAAGCTCGAGCTCGGCTCGTGGAATAATATATAGGCTCGAGCTCGGCTCGTTTATACGATTTGACCATGAAAAGTTAAAGTTTGGCTCGAGCTCGAGCTCGGCTCGTAATATATCTTTATTGAGCTAGTTAATAAGCTCGAGCTCGGATCGTATATATGATTAATACACATAATGTCGTTTAGGCTCGCGAGCCCAAATGAGCTTTGTATGTAAAGATCGGGCTCGAGCTCGATTAATAAACGAGCTGCAACTTAGGCTCGAGCTCGGGTTCGAGCTCGTTTAGGCTCGGCTCGTTCGAGCTTTTTACCGATCCGATCTCGAGCTTTTCACGAGCGGCTCGGCTCATTTCCACCCCTACCTAAATACATGCATATACGTATTATATATGTATAAAAACACAAAATGTACTAAAGCTCGTTTAGTCTCGCGAGCCTATTCGAGCTTTAAATATAAAGCTTGGGCTCGAGCTCGATTATTAAACGAGCTCTAATTACTAATGTGGTGTGAACAATAATAGGGAGAGTTGTGTTTACTTATGTTTCATTACTCCCTATATATCTTTTACAGGTTGATAGCTTGTTACAATTGCATGGATGACGGGTCATATTCCTTAATACTAGTCGTAGGGCCATGGGTCATATTCCTTAATACTAGTTGTAGGGCCATGTACAATATTCCCTAACTCTATAGGATCCTACTTCACTCCTATGTCGAGCCGTTAGAAGCTCCTAACATGGGATCATTAGAATTCTCATACGCATTAAATACAACCAAAAATCATATTACACCTCTGATCATGTTTCTTAAGACGTTCAAGCATGTCACCAATGGAAGTCTGCCAGTTTTTTTAAGCCTAACATCGAATACAATCATCCGTAACAACTATAAACAAACAATCAACCCATAATTAACATTTAGGTTTCATTACATCTAAGCAAACACAAAAGAGATCTAGCCGAGCATGTTAAATTGAAGACAAGTGTAATATATATTCAAGCAACACATAGACATATTGATTGAATTGAAAGAGTACTTATCTTAAATTGACATGAAAAGTTCAATGGGATGAAACCCTTGAAAAAGCTGTAAAAATTCGAACCTGGGGTTTTTCCCTCAAAGTTGCACACTAATGAATGAAAATTGGAAAACTATATATAGATTATATAGGGTGACGGCGTCATGAAGAAATCTGTGACACCGTCAACTCGCCGCCCATAATGAAATCGGATTGTGTAGGACCTTAAATCTATCAACTTTATCACAAATATAAGCACTAGATGAAGTAAAGATGGTGACTTGATGTAATATATGTGTGGCGTTAATATTGAAAGAGAATGATAAGATGAATAGAAATTTTATTAATGATGCGTGGGAATCGCAACAGGCTTTACCTCTCGAGAGATCTCGAGAAGCTTACAACCCCTACCAGGCAGTGTACCTGATCGTTGTAGTATAGTATAGTGACAAGTACCTGGGGACTGATCGTTCAGCTTAGGAATAGTGTCGCTAGGATTAGAAGGCCTAAATACTAGTTCTAAGGGTGAGGGATGATTATTTTTGTGTTTTTATGTTTTATAGAAAGCAATTTAAAATCTCGGGTTTGAAGGATTTGGGCGGAATTAGTTGCTAATCAACTAACCCAATACTAAGATGCAATCAAAATAAAATACTAGAAATGAAAATAAACTAATTATACTAAGGTTGCGAGCAGTAATTGGAGAAAATGTGTTTACTTAGAGCTCTTATCTCCTCCTACACCATGCCCAGCACAACTATAGGGATTGTAAACAGTGGCTCATGCATTAAATACAACCAATAAAGACCTAGTGCGCCTCGGTTCATGTTTCTTAAGACGTTCAAGCATGTTACCAAGTGGAGATCTGCCAGTTTTCTTAAGCCTAACATATAATTAATCACTCATCCAAGACAAAAATAAACAAGTAATCAACACATAATTAACATCTAGGTTTCATTAGATCTAAGCAAACACAAGATAGATCTAGCCTAGCATGATAGAATTAAGACAAGAACAAGATATAGACAACTAACACATAGACATATTGATTGAATTAGAAGAACACTTATCTTGATTAAACATGCAAGGTATCAAGGGGTTGGAACCCTTGAAAAACCTGTAAAGTTACACCAAAATCGTACTTAGGTTTTCTCCAAAACTTCTCTCTTCTTTTAATGTGTGAAAATTAGAAAACTATATATAAAAAAATAGGTTTGACGGCGTCAAGAATAAACTTGTGACGCCGTCACCTCGCCGCCAAAACTCTTCTCGGACTGCCTAGATCTACTTCTGACGCCGTCAAGACTTATACACTTCCAGGCCGTCATGACTCTTTTACTCTTGACGCCCTTCCTACGTGACGCCGTCAAATCTGTTCTGGGTCGTCATGGAAATTCATGAAATTTGCTCTTGACGCCGTCACCTACTGTTCCCAGCATGGAAAATTAAGACTTTGGCGTTTTCTTCACTTTTATGCTCCAAAAATGTCCGAATTGCTTCCTTTTTCAGATTTCTCTCCCAAAGTACCTAAAATCACAAAAGGAACGATTTAGGGCAATATTTGATCAAATAAATTCGGATTCGGGCTTAACTGACCCCCTAAAAACGGATCATTTTTCGCCTCATCATATACCCTTACACTTGAGATTTGCTTGTCCTCAAGCAAATGCGCTTTTATTCTAGTCAAAATACAAGTTAGGGGTCATTTAACACTAACATAAAAGTAATTACAACAAATAATCGTTCCACTAAAGATCAATAGACAAGCACGGAGGTCATATACAAGCACCTCACAAATAGTGTTTAGATACTCACATCTCTCGGGTGTAATAAAGTGTAAATTACAATATGGAAACGGAAGATATCTCTCACTACCTGTCATAGCAAAATAGATTACCATAGGCTTGGGAAAGGATCAAACCTCCACCACATGGCGTAAGCACCTAGGATAAACTATCAAAGAGGTCTTTTAAAGGGTTATAACGTTAGGTATAGGGATATGAAATACACGGTTTTGTTGGATAAGGAAGTTTTACTGGTGGCGAGTTAACAATCTTAGTCAATTACATGTACAATGTGGCGTTGCTAAGCCAAGACTAGACTCGACTTAAGCTAATAAATGGAAAATAACAAAAACATAAAATGAACATAGAATAAAAAGGGATGGTAGTCCGTATGTTTTTTTTTTCTCTTTTTCCTTTTTCTATTTTTTTTTTCTTTTTTTCTTGATTTTTTCGATTTTTTTTTTTTTTTTTTTTTTTTTTTTTTTTTTCATACACTCTTACCCTACCATCCAAAATAATACATCATAGGGAATGAACATTTCCCTTACACTTGAATCTTTACATACTTTACATTAAACTATTCTAATGACTCGAATTAAGAAAATCAAAACACTTGGAGCACTTTTAAGATTAACGTACATATGGGGGTAATAAATGATGTTCTTCTCCATTACTCCATAAAATAAGTACTTACCCATAAGTCCCAATCGTCCCAAAACAATATGTACAAGGATATGACTCGACTTAGCAACCATGTAATCAATTAGAAAGTTAACTTAGGGTTTAACAAATAACAATAATGCACTAAAAATGAGCGCATACACAGAAGGCTAAGGCGATTTGGTTGTACATTTAAGTGGGGTGTAACAAATTCTTCCTTTAAGTAAAATGCTTAAAGTTAGAAACAAAAAGATAGGCTCGGAGGGGTGTACTAGGGGTTTCGTGTGCTAAAAATGAGTACAACGCTAAGGGTGTGGGAAAAATTAGTTAACTTAACTAGCCAAGTAATATGACATAAATGGTCAAGTAATTATAATACGGGTTTAACACAAGGGTGATCCTAATGCCTCTTATCATGTAGTAAATCCTACTACACGAATGTAGTCTCACTAGCGGTCTCGGGATGCATCACTAACGCAAGTTCTAGAATCTAAATGCTACCGGTACACTCATAAGCACTAATAGTAAATGCTTTTCCTATCAAATCTAAAGGCGAACCTCACATATTTGGGTGGAAAATTTTTCTGAATATACGGTTATGTGCTAGTCATACAATCTCCTATCCATGAGACGCTTGCTATGGATAAAGTTTCACTCCTAAATGTTGTAAAAAATTTTAAATTTGGCGCTAAAATTACACTAACAAGTATTTCTCATAGTTTTATTACACATCTACCATTAAACAAAACAAACTCAAGCGGAAATGCAT
Source organism: Artemisia argyi (assembly GCA_030686995.1). NCBI lineage: Eukaryota > Viridiplantae > Streptophyta > Magnoliopsida > Asterales > Asteraceae > Artemisia > Artemisia argyi. The sequence goes on from CM060701.1 coordinate 55,756,724, forward strand.
ATGTAAAGTATCATCTTTTTATCCTCCTCTTACACTTCAGATGAACATTGTCCCAAATGTTCAAGTAAAGAATGTAAAAGTGAAAAAGTAAAAAAAAAAATGAAATCAAATACTCCCCTGATTCGCTCGGTATGGATAATAAGGTGGCCAGGTTAAATCTTCCTCCAAGAAAATGAACAATCAAAGCTTCCCTTCCAGAATATAAATCATCTTCTTGTCATACATAACCTGTAAAACCTGACAAAATAGACAAGACAACCTCACGTAAAATCGGCGGCATTCTATATAAGTTACTAAATCCTAGAAAACAAGATAAGATATAATGCTTGTGGAATGAAGTTTACAGATCTCCTGGAGATTATAGAACTTAATAATTCACAAAAACCATAAGACTCCGTTAGAAAAACAAAACCGGTAAAATTTCCAGATTTTAACTCCTGACGCCGTCAAGAGTAAACCCCTGACGCCGTCAGAATTGACCTGCAGAAATCCTTATGTTAAGTTTCCGGAAAATTTCTGGAAAAACTTGGTCCTACTTCCTGGAAAATCCTGCAAAACTTCATTATGACTCAATACAAGCATTTGACTCTAACAAATACGAATACACATGTTCATTTAATATTGTGGAGAATCATGATCGATTTGTTTCTTAAAAACATATTTGGGGTTTCCCCTTACACTTATCTTTTGCAAAAATACCTTTAGGTGGAGTTAAGACTAGGCCAAAACAACAAAGTAGAGTATTTCCACTATTTAGTTTAGAAACATGATCACCAACAATAAAAATTAAGCATGCATACGGAAGCAAATAACAATCAACCAAATAAACAATCAATCAAACAAACAATATGAATAACGTCACCATGAGCACCACTAATTATTCCCAATAAACGTAAACATGAAAGTAAATTGTTCAAGGCCAACAGAGGCCGCATCCTAAGCTATTACAGTACCAAATGTTTTGAATTACATGACCATCAATAAATTGTTCACAAATAACAGATATCAAGAAAAATCACTGGGGAGGAGGACCGAAACGGTAGTCATAGCCTGGAGGGAGGTGCCCGGTGTACCCGTAGGGAGGGTAGTCAGTCTCACGGCCTGGGAAGGGATCAATCTGCAGGTGAGGCTCAAGCTGATCTCGGGTGGAGAGGTGCTGCATCTGGCGGATGGTGTGATCATATATCCAGTCAAAGCGCTGGTCAGTGGTGGTCCGCCATGCGTCCACCTGACCCATCCAGGCACCCTGGTGTGCCTGCCAGTCTCCCCGACCCATGTGTCGGTAGTAGTCAGTCGTCCCCTCCTCATAACCCTGGAACTGATGCTGCTGGGGATCTACCTCATCATCAGCATCCTCCTCAACATCTGGCCCCCCTTCCGCATACCAGTTATAGGTCCCATGCCTCTCTGGCATCACAATGCTCATCTGCCTGAGGGATTTAGCCCTCACTACCCTGCAGGCCCCACAGTCGCTCAAGTACCCTAGGATCTGAGGAGTAAGAAGACCATAGGAACGAGCTAACCGGGTCACGAACATCCTCCCATACACCCTGTCAATATCCCTCTCACCCACACTGGTCCTTAAATAACTGGCCACCCAAAATGGGATGTTGCAGTAGACATCCGTAGAAAAGATGGTGTACAAGTAGAACAGGTCTGAAGCAGTGACACGGTGAGTGGTGCCATGACGTCCTGACAGGCTATATGTGATGCACCTGTGGACTAACCTAGCTATGGGGTCCCTAATGGATGCTGCCCCAGTAGTCGAGGTGTAAACCCCGTTCCCAATGGTCGGCCAAAAAGTGATACACCTCATCTCACTCCTCTGAGTCTCCCCATGCAACAACCTCTGCATAAAAGTCCCATCAACCTCCTCTCTAGTATACAACCCAATCCTCCAACCAAACTCAGCGACTGAACATGAACGCAACTCTCCCCCTAGCCTAAAATATATAGTAGTGCCCCCCATATCCGTCCTAGCCTCAGCCTGATCAAAACGGAAGGTCGCAAAGAACTCCCTAACCAACTCACTGTACACCGTCTCCCTAATCCTAAACAATCTCTCCCATTGAGGACCCGCAAACCCATCAGTGTGGATCCTCTCTAAGAACGCAGCCTCCAACCCATTGGTCCTAAGAAACTCTCAGTCAACCACAACCCCAGCATCAATATGGTGGTTACAAAGCTCCGCATACTTGGTGTTAGCACCAACATCGTCAAACACGCTCCAACTATGGACCAATTCTCCATAATTGACCCTTTGAGACCTAGAGGAACTGCCCTTATGCTGACGAGATCTTTTGCTCATTTTCCTGGAAACAGGTAGAGTGAACGGAAACGATTAGAATGAGAATTCTAATGAACTTCATGCAGTCAGACACATCTGACGCCGTCAAGAGTAATCCTGACGCCGTCAGATGGATCAGAATCCGAATCATGCAAATGCGAGGGAAAAATCAATTTTCAAACTCTTAACCCATTACCCAAACGCCCCTTTAATCAGAAAACATGGGTGGGGGGTCAAAGAATCCGTGGCATGAGTGGCTTTCCCTAAACTAATGCATGATTCGAGTGGGATAACATAATCAACGGGTGACCCCATGTTCACAAATCACCAAATAGATGGCATTACGATCTGTTAATAGTGGGTCAAAAATGGAGTTTCGGGCGAAAGGGGTTTTCCAAATTGATGGGTCCTAGGGACAATTGATCGAAAAAGGACGAAGAAAAATCACTTACCAAGTGAAGATTGGATGCGGAAGACGTCGAATTGGAGGGTGGAGAATCGGAGTAGCAGCAGCACTTTGGGTGAGATTTGTGGGGTATGGGTTGAAAGAAATTGGTTTTGGGTTAATATTGCTGATCCATCGAGCTGACGGCATCAAGAGTTAAATCTGACGCCGTCAGATGCCCGTGTAAGGTGAGAATTGGAGTAGTTCCATGTTCAGTCCCTGCACTTTGCGTGAATAGCTAAACATTAGTAAAACCCATGAGTAGCTATTCCGTTAACGAGGTCCACCAGGGTCGAACGTCTCATTACTGTCACGGAAAGAGGTAAGGTTGTAGAAGGGGTTGGGTGATGTTTTGGCTAAGTTGATCCCTGTGCACGGGTCATTGGTGTGAAAAGAGAGATGTTGTTCCATAGAGGGTTTCAAATCAGTGGTGTTTTTGAGGTGCAACCTCTTTACACCGGGTTTAAAACCAAAAGAACGTTTCTTGGATAAGTTCGGGAATGTGGTACGCAAACATCCAACGAAAATGTTATGGAATTGCGAACTCTTCTCTGCATGGGGGTGCTCATGAGAATGGGGGGTAGTTAATGGTGAAGCACTTGGGGAAACCTTCCCGCTATCCTCTTGGTCAAACACAAAAGGGGTTGAAACCTCGAAGACTTTTTCAATTTTTTTAGGTACGGAATTTTCTTTGATCTTTTCTTTGACCCTTGATATGAATTGGTCAGCGAAATTCATAAAAGCTTTATGAGTGCTTTCCATGCGTGCTTCTAGGTACTGGATTTGTTTTTCCTGATTATCCATGAAGGTTACCATTATCCCTTCGAATTCCTCTTGTCGTGAACGTTCAGGAAAATTCTGGTTGATAACCGTATTCCTGCGTAGATTATGATTCCACACGGGTTCAGCAGCAAGTTTCTCAACACTCATTAATTCTTTTACCTGCTTCTCGATACTTCCTAACAACTGTTCTTGGGTGGCACATGCGTAGTCAAGTTTTACCTTGCTTGGGAACATCGGGTCCTCCCATCCTTCCTCTTCGTATTGTGCCAACCCCTCAAGAACTTTCCAGCACTCGTCAACGCTAAGTCTATTTAGCCTACCCTTGGCTGCGTAATCAATGGCTCTCCTTGTTTGATAGTCAACCTTATCGTAAAAGATTTGGATCTGGAGCCATGGTTCGATGCCATGATGAGGGACTTTTCGGAGTAGGTCTTTATATCGAATCCATGCTTCATAAAAGGTTTCATTTTGACGTTGTTGGAACGTCAAGATGTCATTTCTAAGCTTAGTAGTTCTCCCCAGTGGGAAAAATTGAGCAAGGAAACGAGTGGTGAGATCGTCCCATGTGGTGATGGATCCCGCGGGTAAACGCTCAAGCCATTGACTAGCTTGATCCCGTAGAGAGAATTGGAATAGGCGTAATCGGGTTGTCTCTCTAGTTGCAACATCTAGGTCTGTGGAATCTGCGATTTTGAGGAAGTCCTTAAGATGTTGGTTTGGATCTTCGGAACGAAGTCCATGGAATGCACATCCGCTTTGCACCAACCGGATGGTGTCGGATCGCAAGGGGGTCACATTGGCTCCGGTGAGCTCAATGGTGTTTCGGTAGCCTTGGTGGCTAGGTCGGGAATACTCTCCTAAGGTTCGGGGCCTAAGGGGTTCTAATGGTGGGTTTTGTTGTGGTGGGATGACGGGTTCAAAGATGTTCCCGTTGTCCATGGTGTCGGGTGGTTACGAACAAAGGCACAAAGAAATAGATAGACTAAAGAAACCTAAAAAATAAAAATAAAATCTTACTAGAAAGGAATCTAGCAAGTAGACCTAATAAAAAGAAATTCTAACCTAGACAATAACTATTCCCCGGGCTGCGGCGCCAAAAACTTGATGCGTGGGAATCGCAACAGGCTTTACCTCTCGAGGGATCTCGAGAAGCTTACAACCCCCAACAGGCAGTGTACCTGATCGTTGTAGTATAGTATAGTGACAAGTACCGGGGGACTGATCGTTCAGCTTAGGAATAGTGTCGCTAGGATTAGAAGGCCTAAATACTAGTTCTAAGGGTGAGGGATGATTATTTTTGTGTTTTTATGCTTTATAGAAAGCAATTTAAAATATCGGGTTTGAAGGATTTGGGCGAAATTAGTTGCTAATCAACTAACCCAATACTAAGATGCAATCAAAATAAAATACTAGAAATGAAAATAAACTAATTATACTAAGGTTGCGAGCAGTAATTGGAGAAAATGTGTTTACTTAGATTTCATTACTCCCTAGACATCTTTTACACGTTAATTACTTGTTATAATTGCATGGATGACGGATCGTATTCCTTAATACCATTCATGGGGTGGCACACATAACTCCCCAATTCTATGAGCTCTTATCTCCTCCTACACTATGCCCAGCACAACTATAGCGATTGTAAACAGTGGCTCATGCATTAAATACAACCAATAAAGACCTAGTGCGCATCGGTTCATGTTTCTTAAGACGTTCAAGCATGTTACCAAATGGAGATCTGCCAGTTTTCTTAAGCCTAACATATAATCACTCATCCAAGACAAAAATAAACAAGTAATCAACACATAATTAACATCTAGGTTTCATTAGATCTAAGCAAACACAAGATAGATCTAGCCTAGCATGATAGAATTAAGACAAGAACAAGATATAGACAACCAACACATAGACATATTGATTGAATTAGAAGAACACTTATCTTGATTAAACATACAAGGTATCAAGGGGTTGGAACCCTTGAAAAACCTGTAAAGTTACACAAAAATCGTACTTAGGGTTTCTCCAAAACTTCTCTCTTCTTTTAATGTATGAAAATTAGAAAACTATATATAGAAAAATAGGTTTGACGGCGTCAAGAATAAACTTGTGACGCCGTCACCTCGCCGCCAAAACTCTTCTCGGACTGTCTAGATCTACTTCTGACGCCGTCAAGACTTATACACTTCCAGGCCGTCATGACTCTTTTACTCTTGATGCCCTTCCTACGTGACGCCGTCAAATCTGTTCTGGGTCGTCATGGAAATTTATGAAATTTGCTCTTGACGCCGTCACCTACTGTTCCCAGCATGGAAAATTAAGACTTTGGCGTTTTCTTCACTTTTATGCTCCAAAAACGTCCGAATTGCTTCCTTTTCCAGATTTCTCTCCCAAAGTACCTAAAATCACAAAAGGAACGATTTAGGGCAATATTTGATCAAATAAATTCGGATTCGGGCTTAAATGACCCCCTAAAAACGGATCATTTTTCGCCTCATCAATTAATGAAACACACACAATACACACACAAGCACACCTTACAAATGAGAGATAAGGTGCCTTTTATAGTTCCATACATAGGCTTTCTATGGGCTTGGGCTTGGACTTGGTTTACATGAATTATAAAGGCTTATGAAACATAACTAATAACATATTAGCTTACCAAGACCAAGGCCCATAGACTATTCTTATAACACAAACTATGACATATTACAACGTTACAATAAATGAGAATAACCATTTCTTTTTAATATAATTTTCAATGCTAACAATCTCCCCCTAAGGGGTGGTCATTCGAATGATGCTCCACGTGATTAGGTCTTCTTTGTTCTTTGTTGTTGACCATTGTGTGTCGTAGTAGAATAGTCTTTAGTTTTTGTTCCTTCATGCTTTGTGATCTTTGATGACTGACTTTTCATCATTCGTAGTCTGCCTTTCGTCACTTCTGCATCTGTGGTGGTTGTTTGCCATTCCAACATGCTCATACATCTTTGGACTTTGATATTCATATGCACGTAGTTCCCTTTCTTATACTTTGTAGATTCTTCTTTTTGACGTAGAATCTTTCTTTGAACATTGTGTAGTATAGATCTTTGAGGGAGCTTTCTTTAACTTCCAGATGTATGTATGAGCATGCGGAATCTGTCGCCATGGAGATGATGTATATCTGCAGGTAAACTGTTAGCAATAAATCAACCGGTACTCACAGATAAGGAATTAGAGATCGTCAACAGCATAGTGTGAAGACTCCTTCTAACCCTTATCAAGGCCGTTCCCATGTCAGATACTCCCGAGGGAGCTTACAAGACCTACTTAGTAGCTCAATGAATGGGTGAGTCGCTGGGGATCACTCCACGACTGTAGACCGTTTGAAACCACCGCGAACACTAAGCGTAACCCATAAAGAATTACCGAAGTGACCTGCTGTCAGGGCTGTTTGATGTTGACCCTGGCAGGAGTTTCCATTCAATCATTGAGAATCACTTGTGTGAATTCTCTCATAAATGTTCTGGCAGATTGCTAAGATCTGCGTAGGACTCTAAAGTTTACATCTGGCATCCTTAATGATGAACAACCTGTGTAGAAATATCATGTGTTCCTATGAGATCTTTTGATGAATCTCGGGGCTCTAGACTCAATAAGTGCACATTTGGTTTCCTATGCGGAGATTTGGGAGAGGTCTCCTGCTTCAATATCAACCATCTCTAAGAGACAGGTCGATAGATTACACCGGTTCCCCGTGAGAATGAAACAAGCTCTTTTAAGAGAACTTGAGTGGCTAGAAGGTTTAGTGCAGTGCGTCACTGGGTCCATGACGTCTTGTCTTCAATACCGGTGTCACCTTAGTAACGACCAGTAGCATACGAATTGAACCCGGTGTCTGCCCTAAGGTTGAACATTTGGAGGACTATTTCTTTTCACCCTTTTTCATAACTTTTCTTTTTAATTCTTCAACCCCTTCTTTCTCCTTTCTCATTTTCTCCTTTTTTCAATCATACCTAAGGACTTCTAATTCTAATCTATTGGATTTGTCCTTGGGTAGATCCCTCCTGCTCTGGCGGATCATAGGACGGTTTTTCCTAACCTTAGTCACCTTATAACTCCATGACTATCCTATTATTGCCATGAAACCATTTATGAAAAATCTCTCAAAGTGTTTATGATAATAAAACACATTGTTGACACTTCGAGAGTTTTGCATTTCTTATGAAGGACTCCCCCTTCACATGTGCTCATGAATTATTTAAGAAATTTGCACATGCGTGAGGAGTTTGCACTTTTTGAATTGATCCACTTTCAGTGAACATGACTGATTCGAGACACGCTTACATCACTAGTTAGACTAGCTTGAAATTATTACCCGTCCTGGTCAAGTCCAAAGAAAGTCTCTCGATATGGTACATTCTACTCATACAAGTCCTATTCGAGACACGCTTACATCACTAGTTGCACTAGCTTGAAATTATTACCCGTCCAGGACAAGTCTTTTTGATTACTGACATTTTAAGCTTCGTCAATTCATAGGTACTTTCTGATTCAAACTCTTTCGAGATTCAGTCACAATCTTTAAACATCTTTGATCACATTTTAATCATGTCTTCTCCCCCTCAAAAATAGCATATTGTTTTTGATATCAACTGAGTAAAAAAGCTTTTTGGAGAGAAAGACATATTTCATTTTGCATGAATACGGAACATTTTTGTTTTTGTACTCCCCCTTAATGATAGCACATTTTAAAATCAATTAAGGGTTTTGAGGGAGTTATCTTGAGCACTCATTTGAAAGATTTTGAGAAATCTTTTGAACAATCTTGAAAAAGTGCTCAAGAATTGTATTTTGAAAAACGAGTTTATGTTTGAAATCCTTTTCGTTTGTTTATACTCGAACTTTTTGAAAATGATTTCATCTTTGAACGTACGAGTCCTTGATTTGAAAATAATCAGAAGTCATCATTTTAGTCTGGGTTTCGTACTGAAGTATACGAAAGCCATAGTGAAGAAACATTTGAGAAACGACATATTTTAGAAAAACATTTAAAAGAACTCCCATTCAAGCATCTGTACATGTCCGTATCATTGTTGAATGACATTTCTAGAGACGTACAGAATATTGATTTATACGAGAGACATGTCGTGAGAAGAATATTTTTGTATTTTGATTTTATATTGTTTTTGTATGTTTTGAAAATTTTATATTTTTGTATTTTGTTTTTTTTTCAAAGATATTTACAGCGAAGCGATTTTGAAAACATTTTTCAAGAAGATTCGAGAAGACATTCTAGCTCCTCAGGAGTTAGGCTTCGCATGCCAATTCGTCGAACTAAATAGTCAAACCGTTCTTTTGGAAGGGCTTTAGTAAATAGATCGACGAGTTGGTAATCAGTCTTAACGAAAAATAATTCAACAGTACCCTCTTCCACGTGTTCTTTGATGAAATGGTAGCGGACTTTGATATGCTTCATCTTAGAGTGATGTACGGGATTGCACGAGATGGCTATGACACTTTTTGACTCACAATACATAGGTATTCTGTCAAAAGTAAAGCCATAATCTGTGAGCTGTGTCCGCATCCAAAGAACTTGGGCACAACACGCAGATAGAGACACATACTCGGCTTCGGCGGTTGATAGTGCAGTACAATCCTGTTTCTTTGACGACCAGCTTACTAGCTTTTCACCCAAAAATTGTGCTCCATCTGATGTACTCTTTGCTGTAACTTGATCACCAGCATGGTCTGCATCTGAAAATGCTGTTAGATTAAACCCCGAATCCTTCGGATACCAATGTCCCATGTTAATGGTGCTTCGTAGGTACCGAAAGATCCATTTAACCTCTTTGACGTCAAGTTCGGTAGGCTTTGCCTGAAACCGTGCTAACAAACAAACAGCAAATTGAATATCGGGTCGGCTAGCAGTTAGGTACATGAGAGAACCGATCATGCTCCGATATTTTTTCCGATCGATGGGTTTTCCAAACAAATCAGCACCTATTTTTGGTGAAGTGACCATTGGTGTACCAACAGAATCACAATTTTCCATTCCATGTTTTTTCAAAATCTCTATTGTATATTTAGCTTGATTGATAAAAATACCACGAGGGGATTGATGTATTTGTAAACCAAGAAAGAATTTTAGTTCCCCCATCATGGACATTTCAAATTTGCTTTTCATGAGATTTTCAAAATATTTTGAATGGTTAGGATTGGTTGATCCAAAAATTATGTCGTCCATGTAAATTTGAACGATCAAAATGTCATTTTTGAATTTTTTGATAAACAAGGTGTCATCAACCGTTCCTTTTGTGAAATTGTTTTTAAGCAAGAAAGATGATAGTTCGTCATACCACGCTCTTGGAGCTTGTTTTAAACCATAAATTGCTTTCTTAAGCTTGTAGACGTAGTCTGGATGATCTTTGTCGATGAATCCCTATGGCTGACTCACATACACTTCTTCTTTCATAGTTCCATTCAAGAAAGCAATCTTAATATCCATCTGATAGACTGTGATGTTTTTGTGAGCGGCATAGGCTAAGAAAATCCGGACTGCTTCAAGTCTAGCTACAGGCGTGTATAATTCCTCGAAATCTATCCCTTCTTCTTGTGGATAACCTTTAGCCATGAGACGAGCTTTGTTACGAATTACACTCATTTCCTCATCCAGTTTGTTCTTCCACAACCACTTGAGATCGAGAACACGTTTATCAAGTGGTCGTTCAACAAGTTCCCAACTATCATGTAAATCGTATTGAAGAATTTCCTCCTGCATCGCTTCAATCCATGGGTATTCTGCCATTGCTTCCCGTATGTTCTTTGGTTCTTTGAGGCTGATTGAGCAAATGTAAATGCACAATTCGAGATCAGTGGCAAGTTGTCTCCTTGTCTGAACTGGCTTTGAAGGTTCACCAATAACGTGTTCTATTGGATGGTCTTTTGTCCATTGAAACGTAGAAGGGTACCTTGAGTTTAACAAATGTGTGTTAGATGGTTCTTGTAACCTTGAAGAAGATTCATCAGAGTCTGTTGCAAATGGGTTTTCAAATATTTCATCTTCTTCTTCTAACGTAACATCGTTTGAATTATTTGTTGGTTCTTCTTGAAAATTTGTGTTTTGATTTTGCTCATCAACTCTTGGTAGATCAGTTTCAATAACTAGAGTTACTGGAGTAGATGTTGATGATGCTGAGGGAGTTGGTGCTTCAGCTTCGACTGTTGTAGATGCATCTTGTGGTGGTGGTGGTTGATGGTTTTGAGCGGGTGCAGCGGAATGTTGATGAGATGCATTTGTCGAAGTTCCACCATAGTATTCATCAAACATTAACTCGAAGAAGTTTTCCAGTTCTTATTCTGAAAGTTTATCCGTGTTTGTTGACTGAGCTCCTTGAGGCACGAGTCCTGAACTGATGTGTCCAGAAGTCTGTTGGTTTAGTGCGGGTCCTAATCCGGTTTGATTAGAAGCCATTGGATTAAGCGCGGGTTCTAGAGCGTATCTCTCAGAAGCCATTGGTGAAATCTCGTCAAACTTCACATTCATCGTCTCCATTATCTTTTTCGTTCTTCTATTATACACCCTGAATGCCCTCGAGTTTTCTGAATATCCAATGAAGATTCCAATATCACCCTTAGCTTTTAACTTTCCTAGATCTTCTCTATCATTCGTCGGATAGCACAAAGCGCCAAATACGTGAAGGTAAGAGATGTCAGGTTTACGGTTGTTCACTAGCTCATATGGGGTTTTATTGAATCTTGGATGTACTAGGGATCGGTTCTGAGTGAAACAAGCAGTGGCAACAACATCAGCCCATAAGAATAGTGGTGCACTGGAATAAATTAGCATTGTGCGAGCAGCTTCCACAAGAGTTCGATTTCTTCTTTCAACTACCCCATTCTGCTGTGGAGTTCTAACAACTGATGTTTGGTGAGTGATTCCCACATCTTCAAAGTAGGTTCTTAACTCCTGATTAGTGAATTCTGTGCCAATATCTGTTCTTACAATCCTTGCTGGAGCTTGAAGTAGAACTTGAATACGCTTCGGAAAGGTGATGATGATGCCTGGTGCTTCGTCTTTTGATCTCAAAAACTTTACCCATGTATATCTTGAATAATCATCAACAATAACGAGAATATACTTCTTCCCATTAATTCTTTCAACTCTCATTGGGCCACATAAGTCCATGTGCAACATATGTAACCTTGCTTCCGAACTAGGTACGGTTTTGGGTTTATATGATGCTCTTTTACTTTTTCCTTGTTCGCATGATGGACATAGGTATTCCTTGGTGTATTTGAACTTAGGAAGTCCGGTGATGATGTTGTCTTTAGCTAACTTGTTGATCGTGTCGAAATTGAGATGGGATAATCTTCTATGCCACAGCCAGGACTTAGTTTCGGTTGCCCTTGTCATAAGACAAATTGGTGATGTAGAAGCCATTTGGTTGATGTCGAAAGCATACAAGTTTGTACCACGATTACCAGTTAAGAGATCATCACCAACCAAATTTCTTATAGAAACCGTGTTTCTCCTGAATGCAACTTCTAAATCTGCATCACAAAACTGCCCGACTGAAAACAAGTTGTGTCCCAACCCTTCGACGTAGTAAACTCGAGTGATTAAAAAATTCCCAAACTGAAGATCTCCATAACCCTGAATAGCTGCTACATGATCATTTCCAAAGCGTACAGTTCCCATGAATTTCCAGACGAAATTGATCAGCAGCTTTAAATTCCCGGTCATGTGCTTGGAGCAACCCGAGTCGACGATCCAAAGACATATTTCGATAACCTGCCAAGAACAGAAGAGTTTGTATTTGGAAACCGTTTTGAATTTGGTTCCATGGGGTTAGGAGTAAAATCTAAATCACACTCATAGACAGTTGCTATTTGTTTAGCTTGAGCTATTTCTAATTTGCCGTTCTGAAGAGTGAACTCTCTACCCGTTGGAATCCACATACAAAACTTAAGGTAGTTCCTAGGCATTCGACTAATAGTTGTAGACCTAAAGCGTGCAACTAATCTTTCTATATATCTAGATCTAGCATTAGTTCCCTTTGGAACATACTTCTGTTCAGGCGTAACATTCACATTCTTAGAAACACATTCATCATGAACATCATTAATTAAACATTTCTTGCATATTAAACAAACAGAGTCATTACATGCATTAGAACCAGTACTTTCGACATTACATTCAGATGAATTGATGAGTGCTCAAACACTCATCATTTTTGGTCTAATATGAACTGCAAAACATACAAAAACACTCAGTAATGCATCAAAATACTAAAAATATTTCATAATTGTGTTTTATATGTTTTAGATGCAAAATGAGTAAAAACAGATGAAAAACGTACAAAGTTTGCAAAATTGGCAGTTTCAGTCCCCCAACTTTCATAAAATTACAAATCTAGTCCCTGGATATTCAAAATATAGAAAATTATCACCAAAGGTCATTTTGAAATCATAAAATGTCATATTTAGTCCTTTGGTGAAAAATTGGAAAGTTTTGGAAATTTACACTTTTGGTCCCTGGAGTTTCAGATTTTGGCAGATTCAGTCCCTGGTGGGATATTTTTGAAAGAAAAATTAATTTTTGTCCTTGGAAAATTAAAATGTGTCAAAAATGATCCTTGGACAAAAGTTTTTACAAAGTGACAAGTTTAACCCCTAAACTTTTGGAAAATGTCACTTTTAGTCCTCGGGGTTTAAATTTTGGAAATTTGTAATTTTGGTCTTGGTATTATTCACATGTGGTAAATTTGGTCCTCATAAAATATTTTGAAAAGTATCAATTGCAGCCCTCAAATTTTCAGAGTTTACATTTTTGGTCCTTGTGATTTAATACTTTACCAAATGGACCCTTATATTAAAACTAACCAAACAAACACCACCCCAATCCAAAATCTGAACCAGTCCAATCCATTAACCCTTTTAGCCCACCCAAGCCCAAAACCAAAAATAAAAATAAAAAACCCACCCCGTACGTTGACCCCAGTCAACTCACCCCTAACCTCACCCCTCGCCACTGTTCACCACCATTAACACTCCCTAATTCTCAGGCCCATGTCCCCTCCTCACTCACCAACTCTCACCAACTTCTCACCTACAACACGCTACTCCCCCCCTCCTCATTTAATGCCCACCAGATACACCCAATCTGCCCATCCCATTTTTCCCGCCAAATTGCAATTTAAAGGCTGGGATCAAAACTAATCAATCCAACGGTTCAAGATTGGTGGGAAAGTCTCAATGGACTCCAAGTGGCCCTATAAGTAAAGAAAGAAGGCAGAAGACCAAGAGTTAGTTAAGTAGTGAGGGTAGAGTAATTAGAGTAGTTTAGTTAAAATCAATTTAGCTTAATTATCTGTTTTTATTGTAATCTTTGGTTTAAGAACATTGTATTTGCTGTTCTAAGTGTATCAGAAACTCATTCCAACATTTAATTTCAAGTTGTCAGTTCAAAATTGGTTCTTGCCATTTTTCATGAAAAATCTCAATTTTACTTAACTATTGTTAAAAGTGATTGGTATCTGTTCTATTAAGTCACAATAAGTTAGTATAGCTTATAAAAACCTTAATCTCTCAGTGTTACTCAGTTTCAATTAAAAAACCAAAAAAATACAAAAAAAAAATTAGAATAAAATAAAAGAAAAAAAAATAAAAAAATTTGTGTTCAAGGAAGTTACAATCAAACATGGATGTGGTTCTGGGTTAGTACCTCTTGGGAGGTGTTAGGAAAGATCTTGGATCCTTTTTCATCTTGGTTCTCTACTGTGACAGTTTGTAAGATTTCTCACCATTTAGTGCATTATTTGTTATAGTGAGTTTTCATTGTTTATTGCTGTTTGTTCTAGCTCTAATATAGTCATTATAGTTTTACATTAGTCAATACATCTTAAGTTTGGATCAGAAATACCAAAAGCTTTCTAAAAACATCAAAACTGATTTGTTAGGGGGTGTTTGGATTAGAGAGTTACACTGTGGTGCAGTTGTTGTTTTGTTATTGTTTTAATGTATACATACTACATTAGGTGTATTGAGGTTTACCAAACCTTGAAATCCAAGTTTTAACCACCAAAAGTCAAAATTCCACCCCATTGCCTATGACAGTCACTGTTGGGTCAGTGGACAACCCAAACTCACCCATTTTGTCTAAAAACTTGTGTATTAACATTACTTTGGTCTTAAATAATCATATCAAAACTTTACTGGTCCATTAGAATCATTACAAGTTCATCAAAGTCAATATAAGTAGTTTTTTCAAAAGTCAAAGTTTATGCCATTTCAGATTTTTCCAAAAGATTGAAGAATTGTTGTGATTTTTGTGTGATAGCTCAGGTTGTGAATCTTGTTTCTATACATTGTCTACCAGTTCATCTTTGATATCCTATCTTTCTGTTATTTTTGTGATTTTATTTGTGGGCCCCACAAGTCACCAAAGTGACTTGCAGGGAACACAGCTGCTCTGTCTCAGCATCTGCACACCCACCACCACCACTTTGTGGTGGTGTTCTGGCCACCATGGTGGTCCACCACCTTCACTAGTTGCACCACTCAACCCTCCCCCTACCAGGCTCCACATTTTGACCCTTGGGTTGGCCTCACACCCCCTGGGTCCCACCTAGTTTGAGCTTAGAAAGCTGTCCCACTTCCAGTCCTTAAAACAAATTTCCAAGTGCTTTTTGATTGCTTATTGCTTATTCTGAGTACTCCTTTTGCTTTTTCCAGCTTGTACATGTTCCATTCACTCATTTAAGCCAGAAACACCCATTGTGGGTCCCACTTGTGGTCATTTAGCTTATTTTGCCATTTGGGTCAACAAAAGTCAACTGTCTTGACTTTTGGCTTATTCCAGCTTATTTTTAAGTTTTCAAAAAGTTTGTTTTTATTAAAGTTTGTTGTTTTTAAGTATTTAGTAGATTTGTAAAAGAAAAACCAAGAAAAACAAATTTAAAATTAAGTGATAGTTTCTATTTAATGTAATTTAATTTTAATTTTCATTTTTAAATTTTAATTAAGTAGTTGTCATTTTTATATTTTTATTAATTACCTAGTATATTAAAGTATTTATAATAAATTTTTCAGATTTTTATTTGGTCATTTAGTATTTATTAGATTTAATATTAGTTTTATTAATTATTAATTAATATTAAGTTTAAATTAGCATAATTAGTTTTTATTAATTAAAATCAAGTTTTTATATTTCTTTATAGCTTTTATAAGTTATAAAGTAATTTTAGAAATTTTCTTAGAATTTATACTGTTCATTTAGTATTTTTCTTAATTTAAAATAGTTTAATTAGTTAATTAGTAATTAATTAGTAATTAATTAATATAAATTTCACAAAAAGACAAAAATAGTTATTTTTATTTTTAAAACTTATTTTTAGTTATTTTAAAGTTTTAGAAATTTTATTTTCACCTTTTTAGTATTTAATTAGCATTAAATTATATTTAAGTGTTTTAAGTATTAATAATAAGTATTAAATAGTTTTTAATTAATATTAAATAATTAATTAGGGTTAAAATTTATTTTATTTTTCTAAAAATTTTCTTTTACTTTTAAGTTTGTAAAAAAAGTCATTTTCACCCCCTGGGTGTTTTCAGATTTTCGTTTTCACTTTTACTTTTGTACGTTTACGTTTTATTTAAACGTTACGTACGCGTTTTAAGTTTTAAACGTTTCTGGTTTTTCCCACTTTCTTGTCTTATTCAAATAGCTTGTTTAAGCTATTTTCTTCGTATATTCCTTAGCTTAATCACACACAAACCCCTTTTCATCCAAATTCACCCGATCGCGAAACCGTTTGTTTACAATTCACACCTCGTCGGGACTTAAACGACCCGGGAAAACACTGTATTCCTCGGAGCATTGAGCCTTAGGAGTTTGACTTGTTTGACCACATCCGTGGTTGAATTTAGTTGACTGCTTTTGCCTCAATCAAAATTTGGCGCCGCCGCCGGGGAGGTTGTGCGCGTTTATCTAAACGGTTTTTCTGATTAGTGTCTTTGGAATTCGTTCCATTGTACATTTATCCATCCTTGTTCATATTTTCATAAAAACAAAAACACAAAAACATTTTCTATCTCATTTGTACAAAATGCCTTTCCAAAAACACAAAAATATTCACCTTTACCCTCTCACATCTTTGATTCTTCATCCCTACCCCTCCCAAACCATTTGATTCTTTCTATGTCTCACCCACACCTTCTGGTTTGCCAATGGTGTGGTAATCCTCATAATGGTGGCAATTGCCCCAGTTGTGGCATGGTAGAGTCAGGAAACGGGTCTGTCTATAACCAAGATCCCTATTCCTACCATGACACGACTGACTTATTCCATCAGTTACCACACCATCAGTCTCAGCAGTTTTACTGTTGTGAGTACTGTGGTGGTTCACACTACAGTTATGATTGTCAATCGGGAAACACGCTTGTCTATGAGCAGTCTCCTGATAACAATTGTAATTCTAGCACATACAACCCACAGCCACATCAGTATTACTGTTGTGATTACTGTGGAGGTCCACACTTTAGCTCGGATTGTCAAACAAGGAATCCATTTCCTTATAACAATTACGACTCTTCGTTTTCAGACCCACCTCCACAGTACGATATGATTCACTCAACTCCTCAAGAAACCGAGCAAGACCTTTTACTAAAGGCTCTTGATATTTTAAAAGAACTTAAGGAGGAGTTGGTTACTACACCGTTTCGAGACTCTCGTGAGAAATCTATGGCAGAATTACTTGCTGAGGAACGAGAGGCTAAAAACGAATTGAGTAGGGAAGAATTACTTGTCTTAGAACAAGCAGCCATAACACGTGCCAAATTTCGTCAAGCTGCTCTTCTAGACTGTGATGATGATAGTGATAATGAAGATACCCTTGATGTTCTTCAATTTTATAAGGGTTCGTCAGATTCATCACTTGTGATTCCTCCCACGGAAAATCAGGGAGACAGTAATGAGACGGGGAAATTACTAGCCGATGAACAAATGGAACTTGAAAATTCCATGAATGCTAGCCCCTCTCATCTCCCTCAGTCTATTGTTATCACACCCGAAGTTCACACTCACTCTCTGAACATGGGGGATGAGCATCTTAGCACTATTCCTGCAAAGGAATCGGACGAATTAATAAAGTCTAGTGTTGAGATCCTTGTCCCAATCCCAGGAGAGTCACAGGGGACTTTTGACCAAGTGTGTGATATTCATTCTCACCCTAATAATCCAAATGATCAAATTGAGACTGTCTCTGATTCTAGTGATGATTGTTTATCGTATGGAGACATTGAGTATGTTGATGCATCCTTTCCCCACTCTAATGTTGACTTTCTTCTCGAGGAGTTCGCCGATGAACTTACTCACTCCAATCCACTTCCACCGGGAAGTGATGATTATCTCTTTGATTTCAAAGATGATATGGAGGAAGTCGAAGCATTCCTTGCTCTAGATAGTTCAACTTCGTATGAAGTTGATGATAACTATCTTGATTCTGAGGGGGATATTCTGTTCCTTGAAAGTTTATTGAATGATGATGATCCATCACTCAATTCTTATCTCAATATCGGGCTTAATGATTCAACCACTGATGAAAAGTCTTTATCTCATGGAGACATCAGTGATGTTGATGAAATATCTTCTGAGCCCACCATTGATCACCTTATCATTACTCCTCCGGAGTATGATATCCCGGGGGGAGATATCCTTAATCATGAGGATTTGCAAATTCCCACCCACCCTCCCGGGATGTTTTTGAGCTTACCCTTGGAAATCCAAACTCAGGCTAATGAGCCTGTTCTCGAGGTTCCTTCCTCTCTTCTTCACTCCTTCGGGAATGAGGATACCATCTTTGATCCCGGCATTATCATGTATCATTATCTTGAGCCGGTTACTTATCTCATCGGTGTGGAACTTTCACGTGCTTCATATGTTTGTCCAAACATTTTGAATGAAAGTCCGAGTGAGATTGCTTCTTCCACATCATGCTTCCCCAAGGACAAATAAATTCGGAGTCGAGTCAAGCTAGCGACTCGGTAGACAAAAACAATAGCATGCTTATAGGGTTTTCACCCTAAGTGTGGGGGAGTCCCCCATGCTATGATTACAAGAGTGAAAATACAAAATGGTGTTTTCCACGCTTAGCTTGTAATGTTGCCCTTTTACGTTCCAAATGTCGGCATAATAGCCGGGATTTTGAATATTGAGGACAATATTCATGATAAGTGTGGGGGGGGGGGGGGTATTCGCTATTTTAGCGAATTTTATCACATTTTACTATATAATACCCCCGTTTTTGCCAAAATTTCAAAAATTTTAAAAAATTTTTTCACTGGTGCTTCAAAATTTGTGGTAATCAGTCCGCCTCGTCTAAGCGACAAAAGGGATTGGCTAGTCCAGGAGCAAACGGCTCTTGGTAAAGACATATCAAATCCGTTGACGGCTGGCAATTTGCCCAAAATTGTGTGGGTCATCAACTCCCCGAAAACAAATGAGTTGGCTAGCCCGCAAGATTATGGCTTGTGGTAAAGGCCGTGGAAAATCCATAATTGGTAATCAGCTCACCAAGATGTTGACTATTCCATCAAGAGCTGGCTAGTCCAGAAGCAAACGGCTTTTGGTAAAGACTACTCAAATCCGTTGAAAGCTGGTGGTTTGCTCAAAATCACACGGTTATCAGGTGTGCCACAGTTCTTACACCTGGCTACTCCAGAAGTGATGGCTTTTGGTAAAGAGTTTTTCAAATCCATCAAGTTTTCAAAACAGTATTGCTAGGGACTAGCAATAGTTTAGTGTGGGGGATTGATGAGTGCTCAAACACTCATCATTTTTGGTCTAATATGAACTGCAAAACATACAAAAACACTCAGTAATGCATCAAAATACTAAAAATATTTCATAATTGTGTTTTATATGTTTTAGATGCAAAATGAGTAAAAACAGATGAAAAACGTACAAAGTTTGCAAAATTGGCAGTTTCAGTCCCCCAACTTTCATAAAATTACAAATCTAGTCCCTGGATATTCAAAATATAGAAAATTATCACCAAAGGTCATTTTGAAATCATAAAATGTCATATTTAGTCCTTTGGTGAAAAATTGGAAAGTTTTGGAAATTTACACTTTTGGTCCCTGGAGTTTCAGATTTTGGCAGATTCAGTCCCTGGTGGGATATTTTTGAAAGAAAAATTAATTTTTGTCCTTGGAAAATTAAAATGTGTCAAAAATGATCCTTGGACAAAAGTTTTTACAAAGTGACAAGTTTAACCCCTAAACTTTTGGAAAATGTCACTTTTAGTCCTCGGGGTTTAAATTTTGGAAATTTGTAATTTTGGTCTTGGTATTATTCACATGTGGTAAATTTGGTCCTCATAAAATATTTTGAAAAGTATCAATTGCAGCCCTCAAATTTTCAGAGTTTACATTTTTGGTCCTTGTGATTTAATACTTTACCAAATGGACCCTTATATTAAAACTAACCAAACAAACACCACCCCAATCCAAAATCTGAACCAGTCCAATCCATTAACCCTTTTAGCCCACCCAAGCCCAAAACCAAAAATAAAAATAAAAAACCCACCCCGTACGTTGACCCCAGTCAACTCACCCCTAACCTCACCCCTCGCCACTGTTCACCACCATTAACACTCCCTAATTCTCAGGCCCATGTCCCCTCCTCACTCACCAACTCTCACCAACTTCTCACCTACAACACGCTACTCCCCCCCTCCTCATTTAATGCCCACCAGATACACCCAATCTGCCCATCCCATTTTTCCCGCCAAATTGCAATTTAAAGGCTGGGATCAAAACTAATCAATCCAACGGTTCAAGATTGGTGGGAAAGTCTCAATGGACTCCAAGTGGCCCTATAAGTAAAGAAAGAAGGCAGAAGACCAAGAGTTAGTTAAGTAGTGAGGGTAGAGTAATTAGAGTAGTTTAGTTAAAATCAATTTAGCTTAATTATCTGTTTTTATTGTAATCTTTGGTTTAAGAACATTGTATTTGCTGTTCTAAGTGTATCAGAAACTCATTCCAACATTTAATTTCAAGTTGTCAGTTCAAAATTGGTTCTTGCCATTTTTCATGAAAAATCTCAATTTTACTTAACTATTGTTAAAAGTGATTGGTATCTGTTCTATTAAGTCACAATAAGTTAGTATAGCTTATAAAAACCTTAATCTCTCAGTGTTACTCAGTTTCAATTAAAAAACCAAAAAAATACAAAAAAAAAATTAGAATAAAATAAAAGAAAAAAAAATAAAAAAATTTGTGTTCAAGGAAGTTACAATCAAACATGGATGTGGTTCTGGGTTAGTACCTCTTGGGAGGTGTTAGGAAAGATCTTGGATCCTTTTTCATCTTGGTTCTCTACTGTGACAGTTTGTAAGATTTCTCACCATTTAGTGCATTATTTGTTATAGTGAGTTTTCATTGTTTATTGCTGTTTGTTCTAGCTCTAATATAGTCATTATAGTTTTACATTAGTCAATACATCTTAAGTTTGGATCAGAAATACCAAAAGCTTTCTAAAAACATCAAAACTGATTTGTTAGGGGGTGTTTGGATTAGAGAGTTACACTGTGGTGCAGTTGTTGTTTTGTTATTGTTTTAATGTATACATACTACATTAGGTGTATTGAGGTTTACCAAACCTTGAAATCCAAGTTTTAACCACCAAAAGTCAAAATTCCACCCCATTGCCTATGACAGTCACTGTTGGGTCAGTGGACAACCCAAACTCACCCATTTTGTCTAAAAACTTGTGTATTAACATTACTTTGGTCTTAAATAATCATATCAAAACTTTACTGGTCCATTAGAATCATTACAAGTTCATCAAAGTCAATATAAGTAGTTTTTTCAAAAGTCAAAGTTTATGCCATTTCAGATTTTTCCAAAAGATTGAAGAATTGTTGTGATTTTTGTGTGATAGCTCAGGTTGTGAATCTTGTTTCTATACATTGTCTACCAGTTCATCTTTGATATCCTATCTTTCTGTTATTTTTGTGATTTTATTTGTGGGCCCCACAAGTCACCAAAGTGACTTGCAGGGAACACAGCTGCTCTGTCTCAGCATCTGCACACCCACCACCACCACTTTGTGGTGGTGTTCTGGCCACCATGGTGGTCCACCACCTTCACTAGTTGCACCACTCAACCCTCCCCCTACCAGGCTCCACATTTTGACCCTTGGGTTGGCCTCACACCCCCTGGGTCCCACCTAGTTTGAGCTTAGAAAGCTGTCCCACTTCCAGTCCTTAAAACAAATTTCCAAGTGCTTTTTGATTGCTTATTGCTTATTCTGAGTACTCCTTTTGCTTTTTCCAGCTTGTACATGTTCCATTCACTCATTTAAGCCAGAAACACCCATTGTGGGTCCCACTTGTGGTCATTTAGCTTATTTTGCCATTTGGGTCAACAAAAGTCAACTGTCTTGACTTTTGGCTTATTCCAGCTTATTTTTAAGTTTTCAAAAAGTTTGTTTTTATTAAAGTTTGTTGTTTTTAAGTATTTAGTAGATTTGTAAAAGAAAAACCAAGAAAAACAAATTTAAAATTAAGTGATAGTTTCTATTTAATGTAATTTAATTTTAATTTTCATTTTTAAATTTTAATTAAGTAGTTGTCATTTTTATATTTTTATTAATTACCTAGTATATTAAAGTATTTATAATAAATTTTTCAGATTTTTATTTGGTCATTTAGTATTTATTAGATTTAATATTAGTTTTATTAATTATTAATTAATATTAAGTTTAAATTAGCATAATTAGTTTTTATTAATTAAAATCAAGTTTTTATATTTCTTTATAGCTTTTATATGTTATAAAGTAATTTTAGAAATTTTCTTAGAATTTATACTGTTCATTTAGTATTTTTCTTAATTTAAAATAGTTTAATTAGTTAATTAGTAATTAATTAGTAATTAATTAATATAAATTTCACAAAAAGACAAAAATAGTTATTTTTATTTTTAAAACTTATTTTTAGTTATTTTAAAGTTTTAGAAATTTTATTTTCACCTTTTTAGTATTTAATTAGCATTAAATTATATTTAAGTGTTTTAAGTATTAATAATAAGTATTAAATAGTTTTTAATTAATATTAAATAATTAATTAGGGTTAAAATTTATTTTATTTTTCTAAAAATTTTCTTTTACTTTTAAGTTTGTAAAAAAAGTCATTTTCACCCCCTGGGTGTTTTCAGATTTTCGTTTTCACTTTTACTTTTGTACGTTTACGTTTTATTTAAACGTTACGTACGCGTTTTAAGTTTTAAACGTTTCTGGTTTTTCCCACTTTCTTGTCTTATTCAAATAGCTTGTTTAAGCTATTTTCTTCGTATATTCCTTAGCTTAATCACACACAAACCCCTTTTCATCCAAATTCACCCGATCGCGAAACCGTTTGTTTACAATTCACACCTCGTCGGGACTTAAACGACCCGGGAAAACACTGTATTCCTCGGAGCATTGACTCTAGGCTATCTTTGACTTGTTGACCTTGGTCAATAATAATAAGACGGTTTAGGCTCAATCATGAATCATGTTTCTTATTACAAAGCGATAAATTCCTAGGGTGTTCTTCTACTTCTTCAACTTTATTCTTGCTACTACTCGTAGAGGCAGACGAGACTCTATTGTTCCTTGTATTGCTCCTAGGCTTTAGTCTGCTGCTCCTAGAGGTGCTTTCTAATCCTGTAGAAGGTAAGGCACACACATTAGGATTTATATTGTTGTCCTTTTTAGCATCACTAGACTCTTTATAATTATCATTTGCACGCATTTGTCTTAGATGTGGAGGCAGACGCATTAGTGGGACTAATCCTAAAAAGGCCAGGTGCTATCACTTTAGGTTTATCGACAACCGCTTTTCCTTTATCAACAATCTTAACATTTTCACATTGCTTGGGCAAGGGTGTTGGAGTGATTGGTTTTGTCAAATCCTTTTTCTCATCGACTTTTGGAGCAAACCGAGAAATTGACATTTTTGGTTTTTGAACCGTGTTTGAAACATTTGGTTTCGCCGAAGTAAATGGTTTTGCAAACTTAGTTTCCTCACCCTTTCCTTTTTGACTTTCAAGCTGAGTCCTTAAAAGATCATTTGCTCTTTCATGTTCTTTAAGGCACGCTCATACGAAAATTTGTCATACTTGCATTCTTCTCTTTTTTGATCAAGTTGTTTAAAATGTGATACATTTTCTTTTTCAAGTTTTATAAGAGCATTTTCATATTTTGAAACAATTTCGGAGGTCTCAGCTCTCAGTCTTTCATCGTCTTGAACAGAATATGTTTGTAAAATGATGGACATAATATCAGTGGTCATAACAGCTTCGAAGAGAGAATCATTTAGGTTTTCTAAAACATTCATGTTTTCACGAGTATCATTAGCTTCGTTTACCAGGGATTTGTGGTCCTTGACAAAGTCGGCCGTTTCTTTTAAGAAAGCTTGTTCAAAATGGATTACCCTCGCACTGATGTTATTCAGTGGGATAGTAATTTCGTTTTCAAAAACTTTTTTCTGCTCAATATGAAAACTGGAATGCCAGTTGTTAATATTGATTGTAGTTTTAGAAGCAACAATATTTTGAAGTTCTTGAATTCTCTTTTTAACGTCATCCAAAATGTCTCTAGCCTCACTTGTATTAAAAGTGTTGTTAGAAGACATTTGTTCTATTTTTGAAAGAGATTTGGAAGCAATTACTTTCTTAGAAAACATTTTTGAAAATGGTCGTTTTATGGAAAACACAGATGGTTCTTTTTGTGGAACAAAAGTAATTCCCGAAAGTTTGTTCAATTTGTTGTAATCAATGGGTTTCAAATCCTTTTGTTTCATTTTATTTATGCTCTCTTCGACATGTTCTATAGTTAGCACAGAATCCCGAACGACGGGAGGATCATGTTTGGTGTAAATCACATTACCATTGTACAAAACATTCTGTTCTTGCTGAGCTTTCTTGAGATTACAATGGGTGTTGTTTCCAAGAGCCATTTTATGTTTCGTATGGTAAATCGGATTAGTTTGATTTGAAATCATTTTCATTGTTTGACTTGACTGACCCGACTTAACCACTAATTCTTCTAGATGTGCAATTATGTGTTCTGACTCTACGATTTCGGCCAAAGTTTGTCTTCTTTCTTTGCAAATTCCTTTTTCAACTCGTCCCTTTCTTTTTCAAGATTGGTATAAGCTGATTTTTGTTTAGAAAGTTGGTTTTGCAAATCAGAAATTTCCGCGTTTAAAGCTTTTATCTTCTTGAAAGAATTAACATCAAGTGTATCAAACTTGAGTTGCAATTGTTGTTCCCTTGAAACGGAATTTTGATAACCAGTTTCTAATTCAGACAATCTTTTGTTATGAAATTCAAAAGCTTTAACGTTTTCTTTGTAACTCTCAAGCTCAGCGGTCAATTTAACATTCGCGGCCTTAACATCGCGATTGACCTTTTGCACATTCTCAATTTCAATACGACAATTATTCAATAATGATTCAAACAAAGCACGTGTTTCCTCATCATTCTCAGCATGCTGTGAAACGAAGCCTCTATTATGATTCACATCTGGAGTTGCTGAAGGAGTATTGCTACTACTTGGCGTGTCCAGGTATGTATCATAAGTGGGTGCTAGCTTCTCAGAATGTTGTTCCTCATGAGGAGACATATCAAATATATCATTATTGTGACATGTGTTGAAGTTGGATACCTCAGATGGTGCATTGGTGTCATAAACAGGAAGTGTGTCAGAATCCGTGTCATACTTAGCTTCCTGAAGATTCGCCATGAATATGCAGTTCGCATCGATATCCTCTCTGTCTTCCATGTCATCCATAAGAGCCATAAAATCATTCTCCTCTGCATTCAACTGAAACCCTGCCTGAACCTTTTGTGCCAACATCACTGCTTTCTGCAAGTACTCTAGATCTTTCTTGTTCGGCTTAGTAGGACAGTTCCTTGCCATATGACCTACACCCTGACAGTTGAAACACTTAACCGGATTACCCTGATTCACATTTCCCAAATTCCCAACTACTGGAGCTACAACAGTTCTATTCTGATTACCCATTGCCTGATTACCAACATTCTGACCCCTCTGATTTCCAACAAACTGACCCATCTAATTCCCTGCATACTGACCATGCTGATTCCCTGCATACTGACCTGCATTCTGCATATTCTGATTACCCATGTGAAATCCAGTAGCATATCCTTGCTGATTCCCATAAACTCCAACCATTTGGCCTCCATTACCCATATTGAAACTCGGCTGAGCAATCTGCTTGTTGCAAGTGTTCGATGAAATCCTTTGGTTGTTGTTAGTTGGTGTAGAATAGCGTCCTTGGAATGCCTTTGACAGAAAAGCGAACGCTTGGGTCAATGCTGCAGAAGCTTCATCATTTTCAGTGAATTCTGGGTCTTCGAATTGTGGGTATTGCTGTTGTGGAATAACATGTTGTTGTTGCTGTGGGTAGAACTGTTGTTGATAGACCAGTGTTGGTTGTTGAATGTATGATGGTTGCATGTAGTTGTGAGTGGAAGATGATGATGGTTGTTGTGTGTTCACTGGTAGCGGTGTTGGTGTAGTAGCAATTAATGCAAGAGGATCATGATTCTTTGCCAATATTTCTTTCCTTACTTCATTAGCCTCAGCTTGGTTTTGTTTTAGAAAATCATAGAGTTGATCATAATTCACCTTATGTAAATCCTTTGTTTGATTGACAATTGTAACATAACGACCCCATTCTTCTTGAAGGTTATTGATGAATTTGATGTTTATTGCAATTGTTCGAGGTGTCAACTTATTTCTGATTAACTCATTCATCAAAGTACAAAACCTTGTGTAGTAAGATTCAATCTGTTCACCTTTAGTGGATGTAAAGTTCTCCCATTCAGTAAGAAGTTTGTTCTCAACGTCTTGTTGTCCAATCTCTGTTCCATGACATATCCTTCTAACACGTTCCCACATAACATAAGCAGTTTCACAACTGTCGACCGCAGCAAAGATCTCCCGTGGTAATCCAAGTTGGATTAAATGCATTGCCATATCATCAACGGCGATCTGCTTCTTGTCTTCCTCTGTGTAATCTGCTTCTGTTTGTTCACGCACGAATGGTTGAGTAGGAGGTGTTGTATTTGGATTACCTTCAATTTGAACTTGTCTTGGAATAAATGGACCATTTGTAATGGAGTTGATCATTAATTTACCACCAGGCTTTGTTTTGATGTAACGAAGCATGCGGCTTGTCCATGGGAGATATCCACCTTTTTCAAGCATTGGAGGTCGATTTTCCGCACCGGCTGCATGAATATCTTGCTGAGTAGCCATTGATGAAGTTTAGATTGATAAAGTTGATACTTGGATCGTTCCAACGAAATAGGAGTTATGATTAGTGTAAGTTGATGCAAGTTTGGATGGTGAAAAATTTGATCTAAAACCTTAAAACCTCAATAACTTCTTCCCGAAGCGTTTTTAGGCCTCGAAACTTGGGTTGAATGAATAAAAGTAATTACAACAAATAATCGTTCCACTAAAGACCAAAGAAAATCACGGAGGTCATACACTAGCACCTTACAAATAGTGTTTAGATACTCATATATCTCGGGTGTAATAAAGTATATATCACAACATGGAAATGGAAAACATCTCTCACTACCTGTCATAACAAAATAAATTACCATAGGCTTGGGAAATGATCAAACCTCCACCACTTGGCGTAAGCACCTAGGATAAACTATCAAATAGATCTTTTAAAGGGTTATAACGTTAGGTGTAGGGATATGGAATACACGGTTTTGTTGGATAAAGGCAATATTTACTGGTGGCCAGTTAATCATCTAGGTTAATTACATGTATAATATGGCGTTGCTAAGCCAAGACTAGACTCAACTTAGGCTAATAAATCAAAAATAACAAAAACATAAAACAACATAAAATGAAACGGGATGGTAGTCCGTATGTTTTTCTCTTTTCTCTTTTTCTATTTTTTTTCTTTTTCTAAATTTTTTCGATTTTTTTTTCTTTTTTTTTTTTCTTTTTTTTTTTTTTTTTTTTTGCATACACTCTTACCCTACCATCCAAAACAATACATCATAGGGAATGAACATTCCCCTTACACTTGAATTTTTACATACTTTACAATAAACTAATCTAATGACTCGAATTAAGATAATCAAAACACTTGGAGTACTTTTAAGATTAACGCACATATGGAGGTAATATATGATGTTCTTCCCCATTACTCCATAACACAAGTACTTTACCCATGAGTCCCAATCGTCTCAAAACAATATGTACAAGATATGACTCGACTTAGCAACTATGTAATCAATTAGATAATTAACTAAGGGTTTAACATGTAACAATAATGCACTAAAGATGAGTGCATACACGGAAGGCTAAGGCGATTTGGTTGTACATTTAAGTGGGTTGTAACAAATTCTTCCTTTAAGTAAGATGCTTAAAGTTAGAAACGAAAAGATAGGCTCGGAGGGGTGTACTAGGGGTTTCGTGTACTAAAAATGAGTACAACGCTAAGGTGTGGGAAAAATTAGTTGACTTTACTAGCCAAGTAATATGACTTAAATGGTCAAGTAATTATGATATGGGTTTAAACACAAGGGTGATCCTAATGCCTCTTATCATGTAGTAAATCCTACTACACGAATGTAGTCTCACTAGCGGTCTCGGGATGCATCACTAACGCAAGTTCTAGAATCTAAATGCTACCGGTACACTCATAAGCACTAATAATGAATGCTTTTCCTATCAAATCTAAAGGCGAACCTCACATATTTGGGTGGAAAATTTTTCTGAATGGTACGGTTTTGTGCTAGTCATACAACTCCTATCCATGAGACGCTTGCTAAGGCTAAAGTTTCACTCCTAAATGTTGTAAAAAATTTTAAATTTGGCGCTAAAATTACACTCACAAGTATTTCTCTTAGTTTTATTACACACCTACCATCAAACAAAAAAACTCAAGTGCAATAGTATCCTATAAGGTATCATCATTTACCCTCCCCTTACACTTAGGATGAACATTGTCCCCAATGTTCAGTTAAAGAATGTAAAAGTGAAATAGGTAAAAGAATGAAAGCAAATACTCCCCTGATTCGTTCGGTGTGGATAGTGTGTTAACAAGGTTAGATCTTCCTCCAAGAAAATGAACATTCAAAGCTTCCCTTCCAGAAAAATAAATCATCTTCTTGTCATACATAACCTGTTAAACCTGAGAAAACAAACAAGGCAACCTCGCGTAAAATCAGCGGCAATCTATATATACTAACAAGTCCTAGAAAACAAATTAAGATATAATGCTTGTGGAATGAATGTTTGCAGATTTCATGGAGTTTATAAAACTAAAGAATTAACAAAAACTTTTAGACTCCGTTAGAAAAACAAAACTCGCACAATTTCCAGAATTTTACACATGACGCCGTCAGGAGTTAACTCCTGACGCCGTCAGAAGTGACCTGCAGAAATCTTTTCATTAAGTTTCCAGAAAATTTCTGGAAAACTTATGCCCTACTTCCTGAAAAATCATGCAAAACATCTGTTAGAAATAGAAGTGACGATCATTTATTAAGTCAATGAGTCTTGTAACTGTAGTGTAATAGTCTTGTAGTTTAGTTAAGGGTAAACGGGCTTGGTTTAATCTAATATTGTATTAGGTTATGTCTAGTTCTTTACAAAAGCCCAAGCCCGGCCCATCTTCCTGTCTCACCTATAAATACCTCCAAATGCTCTCATTGGAGGTGTTGCTTCTAGGGTTCTCTATGTGTATTTCCTTCTTTCTCTCTATAATCTAATACATCTTACTTTCTCTCTCTAGAAGTTACCATCCACTCTCTCTCTCTCTACTTACTTTCTCTCTCTAGATATAGCCAAGATTCATATGTGAAATAGGTTGTTCTACGGTCCTACAAGTGGTATCAATCGCCTAGGGATAATATAGGTTGTTTTAGGTTTGATTTGGTTGAAAAAACTTGGTATAAAAGTGAATTTTGAGGGATTCGGTTACTGTTCATCATTTGGTTTTCGAGTTAGGCACAAAAATTTCGAGTTAGAAAATTTTGTTTATCGAGTTTGGAACCAGTTTCTTTCGAGTTAGGATTCTGGTGCTTATCGAGTTAGGTGTAAGATTTTATCGAGTTAGGTTACAACTTTCGAGTTAGGTGTTCATTTTATCGAGTTAGGTTACAACTTTCGAGTTAGGTGTTCATTTTATCGAGTTAGGTGCTTCATTTTATCGAGTTTGGTGCTTGGCGAGTTAGCCTTAATTACCTAATCGTTTATCGAGTTAGGTTTATCAGTTATCGAGTTAAGGGGAAACTCTGCCCAAATTTTTAAGATTTATCGAGTTAGAAACTCATACCTATCGAGTTAGAAATTTAGCATTTATCGAGTTTGGGAGTTGTCATACTTATCGAGTTTGAACCTTCAGTGGTATTATCGAGTTAGCAACACACATAACATATCGAGTTAGAAACCCAAACACATATCGAGTTAAGAACCTTACCTAACGTATCGAGTTTGAAACCCACAGAACATATCGAGTTAGAAACTACATACTTATCGAGTTAGGCACCAAAAAAAAAAAAAAAAAAAAAAAAAAAGTTTTTTGGCGGGAAATTTTGAGTAAAATTTATTTTTCACACGAGAATTAACGTTCAATTTTTACGCGAGATTTAAATTTTGGTATAACGTTGAAAATTTTGGCCCGAAATTCAAATTTTTAGGCCAAAATTCGAAAAATTTCGGTAAAATTTGGCGAAAAAAAATTTTTCAAAACTCAAAATTTTCTAGTAACCTTATAATTGGATTTTATAGTGATTTTCAAATTTTGAGAACGAAAATTTTCATACTCGATTTTTGGCGGGAAATTACGAAATCAATCAGATCAACCGAGAACGAACTTTCATCTTCACCAAAACATCTAATCTTCAACAACAACCTTTGTTATCTTTCAAAAGATCCTCATAACAACTTTTCACTTTAAATTGAATCAATGGCAACTCACCATGATCGTTTCACAAGTACTCTGTTCAATGGTCTTGCTTCACTCTTCAAGGAATTAAACATCCAACAACGAAACAACAATCGGCAAGGATATACTTCGAGTATACAAATGGGGAACCAGATGCAATATGCAGGGCAGTATGTAGGAAATCAGATGGATCAGAATGTGAATCAGAATGTGCTTAATCCTAATGGGATTGATTGTTACATGACTTCGATTCAGAAACCTACATCAGCAAGTCACAGCAGAAACAATGTCAATGCCATGACGATGGTAGAAAAGATTCAGTACTTGATTATGCTTGCCAATAAAGAAGAATCGGGAATACCGTTGACTGCTGAGGAACATGAGTTTAGAGCTACAACAAGAGTTAATGACAATTCAGCAGACCTTAATGCTACCTACAACTTTATGGCAAATCAGCAGGCAACAACATCAAGCAGTGATTCTGATATTCCTCCCACTTATGATTCAGATCCATTCCATGAGGTACCAAATTATGGTAACAATGCTACTTCGTTTGCTCATGAGAAGCCACATCTTGTGCCATCTGAACCTAATTATGATACATATGTGGGGGACCAAGTTAATAGCAATGTTAACTATGAAACTCCAGATATGGATCCTAATGGAGTTCAAGTTGCACAAAATGGTGCTAATGATGAGGAAACCCGTGCTTTCTTTGAATCATTATTGAATAATTGCAGCATTGAAATCGAGAAAGTGAAAAAGGTCAATCGCGATGTTAAGGCCGCGAATGTTAAATTGACCGCTGAGCTTGAGAGTTACAAGGAAAACGCTAAAGCTTTTGAGTTTCATAACAAAAGATTGTCTGAATTAGAAACTGGTTATCAAAATTCCGTTTCAAGGGAAAAACAATTGCAACTCAAGTTTGATACACTTGATGTTAATTCTTTCAAGAAGATTAAAGCTTTAAACACGGAAATTTCTGATTTACAAAACCAACTTTCTAAACAAAAAACTGCTTATACCAATCTTGAAAAAGAAAGGGATGAGTTGAAAAAGGATTTTGCAAAGAAAGAAGACAAACTTTTGGCCGAAATCGTAGAGTCAGAACACATGATTGCTCATTTAGAAGAATTAGTGGTTAAGTCGGGTCAGTCAAGTCAAACAATGAAAATGATTTCAAATCAAACTAATCCGGTTTACCATACGAAACATAAAGTGGCTCTTGGTAACAACACCCCAAGTAATCTCAAGAAAGCTCAGCAAGAACAGAATGTTTTGTATAATGGTAATGTGCTTTACACTAAACATGATCCTCCCGTCGTTCGGGATTCTGTGCAAACGATAGAACATGTCGAAGAGAGCATTTCTAAAATGAAACAAAAGGATTTGAAACCCATTGATTACAACAAATTGAACAAACTTTCGGGAATTACTTTTGTTCCACAAAAAGAACCATCTGTGTTTTCCATAAAATGACCATTCTCAAAAATGTTTTCTAAGAAAGTTATTGTTTCAAAATCTCTTTCAAAAATGGAACAAATGTCTTCTAACAACACTTTTAACACAAGTGAGGCTAGAAACATTCTAGATGACGTTAAAAAGAGAATTCAAGAACTTCAAAATATTGTTGAAACTAAAACTTCAATCAATATTAACAACTGGCATTCCAGTTTTCATATTGAGCAGAAAAAAGTTTTTGAAAATGAAATTACTATCCCACTGAATAACATCAGTGCGAGGGTAATCCATTTTGAACGTGCTTTCTTAAAAGAAACGGCCGAATTTGTCAAGGACCACAAATCCCTGGTAAACGAAGCTAATGATACTCTTGAAAACATGAATGTTTTGGAAAACCTAAATGATTCTCTCTTCGAAGCTGTTATGACTACTGATATCATGTCCATCATCATACAAACATACTCTGTTCAAGACGATGAAAAACTGAGAGCTGAGACCTCCGTAATTGTTTCAAAATATGAAAATGCTCTTATAAAGCTTGAAAAAGAAAATGTGTCATGTTTTAAACAACTTGATCGAAAAAAGGAAGAATGCAAGTATGACAAATTGTCGTATGAGCGTGCTTTCAAGAACATGAAAGAGCAAAATGATCTTTTGAGGGCTCAGCTTGAAAGTATAAAAGGGAAGGCTGTGGACACTAAGTTTGCAAAACCATCGACTTCGGAGAAACCAAATGTCTCAAACACGGTTCAAAAACCAAAAATGTCAATTTCACGGTTTGCTCCAAAAGTCGATGAGAAAAAGGATTTGTCAAAACCAGTCACTCCACCACCCTTGCCCAAGGAAAAGGTACTGGAAAAGATTGTTGTAAAACAAAATTTGTTTGTTGAAAGAAACAAAAATGTGATTTCACCTGGCTCTTCTAGGAATAGTACACCAAACGTGACCAAAAAATCTGTAAAGGAATCTGTTGGTTCTAATGACATGGTCCAAAATCAACATCTAGAAGAAGCTAGGAAAAAGGCACGACGTCGAAAAGACGGAATTTTAGGCTCAAAACCTAGTGTGATGAATTCTACAAGATTTCAAAATACTACTAGTAGTAGTAAACCATTACCTAGGAACAATCTACAAAATACTAGGGATTGGATTGCATCTAAGAGTAGTGACACAAAAGAGAATGCTAGGAATGTAGAATGCAACACAAAGAATTCCAGGGTCTCATCGAACAACAAACAATTTCCAAAAGACTGTAGTGACAAAGTTAAAGTTGCTGTGTTAAACAAGAATGTTGAATTTGTCTGTCCTACATGTCAAGAATGTGTTTTTTCAGCTAATCACGATGCATGTGTTGCACAATTTCTCAAGAAAGGAAAATCAAGTGTCAAGGCACAATCCACTAAGACGCCAAATAGAAACACACCCGTTGATAACAAGAAAATGGATAAGAAACCTAATAGGTGGATATCTAAAGGATGTAGTTTGTCAAAAACTGAGACTTCCGCTGCATCTGATAAGGAAACTATGTCTAAATCTTACCTTAGGTGGATTCCCACGGGAAAAGTTTTTAATACTGTTGGTCTTAGATGGATTCCCACAGGGAAGATTCTTGATAGTTGCACAAAGACTAATGATAGTGTTCATCATCATGATAAGGAAGTTGAAACCACAACAACCGTTGATAGCAAACACCCTCTATGTGAGGAAACATGTACTTCTAACACTGTTATTTGTGCAAACTCTTCTTCTGTGGATGCAGGTACTTGTGAAAGTGAAGAGAGTGCATACACCCAATATGGTAAAGAGGAACTTTACGCCAACATCGCATGTGGACATCCTTTTCTAACTCCACTCTTAACACCACTTTTACTTGTTCATGCTTAATTTTTTCTTTCTTCAATTCTTCTTTGTATATATTTTTGAAAAACAAAATAAAAATTTGAAAAACCATCAAAAACAAAATACAAAAATATAAAATCTTCAAAAATCCAAAAACATTATAAAATCAAAAAATCCAAAAATATTCTTCTCACGACATGTCTCTTGTATAATCGATATTCTGTACGTATCTAGAAATGTCATTCAACAATGATACGGACATGTACAGATGCTTGAGCGAGAGTTCTTTATAATGTTTTTCTAAAACATGTCGTTTTCTCAAAAGTTTCTTCACAATGGCTTGTAAGTACTTCAGCTTACAACCCGGGCTTCAAAAATGGCTTTCGTATACTTCAGTACGAAACCCGGACTTCAACAATGACTTCTTAGTATTTCAGCTAAGGACTCGTTCTTCAAAGAAAGGAAAGTGCTTAACAAAAACAAGGTTTTAAATATTTTTTCAAGCACTTATCCAAAAAACAAAAATTCTCTTTCATCATGAGCACCAAATTTTCAAGATTTCTCAAATAGTCTTTCGAAATCCATCAAAATCGGTGCTCATCATCAATATGACTTCTGTACACCTTACAGTGCACAACTCAAGTTTTCAAAGAAAGGAAAGTGTTACGCAAAAATGATTTTCATCAACAAAGTGCACTTATCCTAAAAATGGACACTGTTGTACGCGTCAGTGCGACATTCCTATTCAAACAAAGAGAAGTCTTTGTTTTTCAAAAAAAAAAAAAAAAAAAAAAAAAAAAAAAAAAAAAAAAAACCTTGATGCAAAATTCAACAAATCTGAAACTTCTTTCTCTTTCAGAATTTTGCTTCAAGACGACTCCTTCCCTCTAAACTTTAAAAAGTTTAACATTTCTCAAAAACATATGCGAGTTTTGAGGGGGAGTATTTCTAAAACAAAAATTGTTCCGAATTCATGCAACAACAAATCTGTCTATCTCTCCAAAAAGCTTTTTCTTAACCAGTTGTTATCAAAAATATCACGATATGCTATTTTTGAGGGGGAGAAAACATGATTAAAATGAGATCAAAGATGTTTAAAGCTTGTAACTGAATCTCAAAAGAGCTAGACTCAGAATGTACCAATGAATTGACGAAACTTAAAATGTCAGTAATCGAAAAGACTTGTCCTGGACGGGTAATAATTTCAAGCTAGTCTAACTGGTGATGTAAGCGTGTCTCGAATAGGACTTGTCTGAGTAGAATGTACCGTATCGAAAGACTTTCTTTGGATTTGACCAGGACGGGTAATAACTTCAAGCTAGTCTAACTAGTGATGTAAGCGTGTCTCGAATCGGTCATGTTCACTGAAAGTGGATCAATTCAAAAAGTGCAAACTCCTCACGAATGTGCAAATTTCTTAAAAATTTATGAGCACATGTGAAGGGGGAGTCCTTCAAAAGAAACAAAAACTCTCAAAGTGTCAACAAAAATGTGTTTATATTCATAAACACTTTGAGAGATTTTCAATCAAAGGTTTCATGGCAATTATAGGATTCATGGAGTTATAAGGTGACTAAGGTTAGGGAAAACCGTCCTATGATCCGCCAGAACCGGAGGGATCTACCCGAGGACAATTCCAATAGATTAGAATTAGAAGTCCTTAGGTATGATTGAAAAAAGGAGAAAATGAGAATGGAGAAAGAAGGGGTTGAAGAATTAAAAAGAAAAGTTATGATAAAGGGTGAAAAGAAATAGCCCTCCATATGTTCAACCTTAGGGCAGACACCGGGTTCAATTCATATGCTACTGGTTGTTACTAAGGTGACACCGGTATTGAAGATAAAGACGTCATGGACCCAGTGACACACTGCACTAAACCTTCTTAACCACTCAAGTTCTCTTAAAAGAGCTTGTTTCATTCTCACGGGGAACCGACATAATCTATCGACCTGTCTCTTAGAGATGGTTAATATTGAAGCAGGAGACCTCTCCCTAATCTCCGCATAGGAAACCAAATGTGCACTTATCGAGTCTAGAGCCCCGAGATTCATCAAAAGATCTCATAGGACCACATGATATTTCTACACTGGTTGTTCATCATTAAGGACGCCAGATGTAAACTTTAGAGTCCTACGCAGATCTTAGCAATCTGCCAGAACATTTATGAGAGGATTCACGCTTGTGATTCTCAATGATTGAATGGAAATTCCTGCCAGGGTCAACATCAAGCAGCCCTGACAGCAGGTCACTTCGGTAATTCTTTATGGGTTACGCTTAGTGTTCGCGGTGGTTTCAAACGGTCTACAGTCGTGGAGTGATCCCCAGCGACTCACCCAGTCATTGAGCTACTTAGTAGGTCTCGTAAGCTCTCTCGAGAGTATCTGACATGGGAACGGCCTTGGTAAGGATTAGAAGGAGTCTTCACACTATGCTGTTGACGATCTCTAATTCCTTATCTGTAAGTACCGGTTGATTTATTGCTAACTGTTTTCATGCAGCTATACATCATCTCCATGGCAACAGATTCCACATGCTCATACATGCATCTCGAAGTCAAAGGAAAGTTCTCACAAAGATCAAAGCAAAGCAAGGTTCAAAGAAAGATTCTACGCAATGTGAATGAATCTACAGAAGCAAAGTGACAAAGATCTGTGTAAAGAACGGGAACTAAAAATGCATGTATCACAAAGACTGAAGACGTATGAGCATGTTGGAATGGCGGACAACCACCACAGACGCAGAAGTGACGAAAGGCAGATGACACCACATCACAATAGAGCAAAGAACGAAGAAAATTCAGTCATCAAAGATCACAAAGCATGAAGGAACAAAGACTAAAGACTATTCTACAAAGACTCAAAGTTCAAGACAACAAGCTTCAAAGTTCAAAGATCAAGATCACTAAGAGAGATCTCAATGATCACCCCTTAGGGGGAGATTGTTAGCAATAGAAGTGTTGATCATCAATGGAATCAAAGAGAGATCTCAATGATCGCCCCTTAGGGGGAGATTGTTAGAAATAGAAGTGACGATCATTTATTAAGTCAATGAGTCTTGTAACTGTAGTGTAATAGTCTTGTAGTTTAGTTAAGGGTAAACGGGCTTGGTTTAATCTAATATTGTATTAGGTTATGTCTAGTTCTTTACAAAAGCCCAAGCCCGGCCCATCTTCCTGTCTCACCTATAAATACCTCCAAATGCTCTCATTTGGAGGTGTTGCTTCTAGGGTTCTCTATGTGTATTTCCTTCTTTCTCTCTATAATCTAATACATCTTACTTTCTCTCTCTAGAAGTTACCATCCACTCTCTCTCTCTACTTACTTTCTCTCTCTAGATATAGCCAAGATTCATATGTGAAATAGGTTGTTCTACGGTCCTACAACATCATTATGACTCGATACAAGCATTTGACTCTAACAAGTACTAATACACATGTCCATTTATTATTGTGGAGAATCATGATCAATTTCGTTCTTAGAAACATATTTGGGTTTTCCCCTTACACTTAACTTTTGCAAAATACCTTTATATGAAGTTAAGACGAAGTTAAACAACAAAATAAAGCATTTTCACAATTTAGTTTGAAACATGATCTACCAACATTAAAAATAAAGCATGCATACGAAAACAAATAACAATCAAACAATTAAAAATCACACAAAACATGGGTTGCCTCCCAAGAAGCGCTTTTCTTTATTTTACGAGTCTTGTAGCTAGACTCAAGGTCATGGGCTATCGTGTGTCGCTTATGCTCACATACCCTAGGGTGAGCCATATAATAGTCGCCTCATCTTTCTTATTGTCATCACTTAACTCTAAACATCCGCGATAATACCTTTTATTCTTTTCATGAGGATATTTAAGACCTTTTCTTTTATCATTCTCACTTATCATTTCTATGGGCGGATACCTACTACATTTCTCCATGGAAAAATCCTTGAACCTAAGGTGTGCACGGGGCATTTGGTAAACAAAATCCTCATCCCCATCCGAGAATGTAATTAACCCTTCCATAAGTTTTTCATCAAGGTTGGTTAACCTTTTGAAGGGTTTCCCTAACACAACTTGGGTTAACTTACTATCGATAAATTCTCCTAAATTCTCCATAACCATGAACTCAACAAGATAAACAAAGCTTCCTACAAACACATGCAATGACATTGCCCTAGCAATAATATTATCTCCTTTGTATTCTAACTCATCTACCATGATTTTATTGTATTCACTACGCGATATTATGTTCATTGGTAGAGATGAGTTAAGGTAGGCATCAAAGCTCCTAAATCCAATTTTACAAGGAAATTGCATATTAAATGGGTTATCATTCTCAATCCTTGTTCTAGGGTCGACATACCTAAGAGGGTCCATTTCATCATCCATCCTATCCTCATTAATCACATCACCATCATCTAGGTCCTCATCGGAGTCCGAATAGTAAAAAGGACCTTGCCCTATGGTTATCATCATGGTCGGACTCCTCCATCTCAGAGTTATTGTCAAAGTGATGGTTAGGTGAAAGATTAGGTGGATTCTCATTTTCCACTAAAGGGATTGGGGCGGGCATTTGGAAAATCCTACGACGAAAAACACGAATAACAGGAATCAAACGATCAATGCTATTGTTATCCATCGAGATAGTTTACGAACAAAGGAAACAAAGAAATAAGATAGACTAAAGAAAACCTAAAAATAAAAATAAAATCTTACTAGAAAGGAATCTAGCAAGTAGACCTAATAAAAAGAAATCCTAACCTAGACAATAACTATTCCCCGGGCTGTGGCGCCAAAAACTTGATATGTGGGAATCGTACCAGGCTTTACCTCTCAAGGGATCTCGAGAAGCTTACAACCCCCACCAGGCAGTGGACCTGATCGTTGTAGTATAGTATAGTGACAAGTACCGGGGGATTGATCGTTCAACTCAGGAATAGTGTCGCTAGGATTATAAAGCCTAAGAACTAGGTCTAGAGGTGAGGGATGATTCTTTCTGTATTTTTATATTTTATGAAAGCAATTAAAATCTCGGGTTTTTGGAAAAGTGGGCGGAATTAGTTGCTAGCCAACTAACCCAAATAACTAAGATGCAATCGAAATTAAATAACATAAATGAAAATAAATCTAATTATACTAATGTGGTGTAAAGAATGATAGGGAAAGTTGTGTTTACTTAGGTTCCATTACTCCCTAGATATCTTTTGTAACACCCCCAATTCAATGATGCGGCGGAATTCAAACTGGGTGTTACTCGACGGCACAACAGTCATAATAATAGAAAACGAACTGTAATTGAGTCATTTTAAAAGATTTATCATTCGCATTATATAAATATCAGAGATTACAAAATGAGGTCCCAGATGGTTCCATGTTTACAAATTACATTAAATGAGTTTTCGAATGATAATAAAATTTATAGCCCTCTTGAATATCCGTGCTCCTCCGTGCCAACCTTGTTCATTATGAACCTGAAAATACATGCTAAAGTGTTAACACGAGGTTGGTGA
Source organism: Artemisia argyi (assembly GCA_030686995.1). Taxonomy (NCBI): domain Eukaryota; kingdom Viridiplantae; phylum Streptophyta; class Magnoliopsida; order Asterales; family Asteraceae; genus Artemisia; species Artemisia argyi. Next base: position 55,796,012 of record CM060701.1, read on the forward strand.
GTTCATAGAGTTTAGTGAAAAAATGTAATGTAAAACATTTAAATGAAGATTTCCCAGCAAAGGCATCGTAAATCCACTCAGTTCCAAGTCCCGCCCATACAAGACTTGCAACTTGTGTGTTTACAACCCACTGCCAAATATGATCTGGTTTATGTGAACAAAAGTAATACTTGTATCTAGATTCAAAGATAAATGTAGCAATACCGCTATATAAACAATTTTGACAAAGATGACATATAAATAATGATGACAATGAAGTGGAAGCTATAATACTACGTTTTTGAATACTAGTGCAATGGGAAGATAATGAAGTATGTAACATGTAAACACATAAAGCATTTGAGTAAACCACAAACATTGAGTAAGGCAATTGGTGTTTAAGTAAACAAGTAGCATGTTCAAGTAAAACAAGTATTGCATTTATGTAAAAATGAGCATGTATTCTCCCCCAAAGAGTTGACAAAATAATTAAAAGAGTAGGGGCTATGACTCACCTTAAGTTATGTAATGAGAAATGAAAATGGTAGTTGAATCGCGAAGGTCTCTAAGTGCAATAACTTTTGGCTTTCTAAAGAAAGGAAGTCAAGTATGAAACTAGGACACTAAACCTATGCTTGCAAACCCTTCACCACAACTCTTGCAAACCCTTGCTAACCTTTACATAACCCTTGTGAAAACCATTTAACCTCAGCCCCTAACACCTTGTGTAGCTCCTAATTCAACCATGGAATCGCCAAATAAACACTAGTTTCATGTAGAGGTTAACTAGGCCTTCGTCTTCAATGTATAACTTGAAACTTGGAAATCAAAGTATCATGTGTTTAGGGCTAAAAGTTGGGGCGTTTTAAATGGTGATCAAAAGAATGAAGAGATGAGTTTCCCTTTATAGTGCAAGTGAGGAGGTTAGCTAGTTCTTACTTGTGGTTAAAATTGGAACACATTAAGTATAATGAACTAATGGTTAAAAACTAAACACATGATGTATACTTGGTTGTTTCTAGGCCATATACTTTCCAAGGCTAATTATCAAGCCACCAAGGCCACCATATACACGTTCATGGACAAGGGGGAGGGCAAGGTGGATGAATCTTGGCCTTATATAAGTTACGGAGTGAGTTTTTGTCCTGTTAATCGCTAACTGTAAGTCGTTAAGTCATGAAACTTAAAATCGGGTATCCTAAAAATATGAAACTTGTAGGAATGATTTAACATATCATTATACTCCATAATAAAATATGAAATGAGTGGTAGTTTCCATTGGGGTGCTCAAACCCTGCTAAAACTGGAAACGCGGGTCTAAAACGCGTAATACGTACGAAAGTTGCGTAAAATTGAGAAAAGTAAAATGTAACTTTTCTAATAGGATAATAATGAATAAAATGACTTATAATGTCTATACTGGGCTTAGTCTAGTGTCGGTTGGTATTTAATGTCTTTTAGACAAAAAACCGTAAGCCTAAAAATCAATGAATGATTTATAAAATCAAGGAGTGATTTTTGGTCAAAGGAGGGGGAAAAATATGTTGACTTTTCCAAAAATGTGAAAACTCAAATCATCTCAAAAACGCGGTGCAGGTATAGGCTAAGGTTACGGCTAAGTAAAAGTGCTTAAAACGTAAATTTCTGTTTCTCACGGCCCAGGGTCTATTTGGTAACATTTTTCTTAGTCATGATAAATTCTCTAATTAATCATGAGTGTATCAAACATTTATCTGATGCGGGGAAAATTGACGCGGTTGAGTTTCGTTGTGCATAGGATTTTTAAATGACGTTTTAATCTAAACGTGTAGTTCCTTAATAACTTTCGCAAAAATGATCTGATGAGTGTCAAACTTTTATTTTGCCTTGGAAATGATTTATCACACGAGAATATGAAATAAAAATTAAATTTTGGAAAATGAATAGTGAAAGTGAATAGTAAAATGAATAGTGAAATTTTCGGGATTGGATGGTAACTTGAAAATGCGAATTGTTACATCTTTTACAGGTTGATAGTTTGTTACAATTGCATGGATGACGGGTCATATTCCTTAATACTAGTCGTAGGGCCGTGTACAATATTCCCTAACTCTATAGGATCCTACTTCAGTCCTATGTCGAGCCGTTAGAAGCTCCTAACATGGGATCATTAGAATTTTCCTACGCATTAAATACAACCAAAAATCATAGTACACCTCTGATCATGTTTCTTAAGACGTTCAAGCATGTCACCAATGGAAGTCTGCCAGTTTTCTTAAGCCTAACATCGAATACAATCATCCGTAACAACTATAAACAAACAATCAACCTATAATTAACATCTAGGTTTCATTACATCTAAGCAAACACAAAAGAGATCTAGCCGAGCATGTTAAATTGAAGACAAGTGTAAGATATATTCAAGCAAAACATAGACATATTGATTGAATTGAAAGAGTACTTATCTCAAATTGACATGAAAAGTTCAAAGGGATGAAACCCTTGAAAAAGCTGTAAAAATTCGGACCTAGGGTTTTGTAGGATCGTGTTTTAGGTTGAATCTTGTGATTCGGGAGGTCGTGTAAGATGGAAGAATATGAACTCCATGGTTAGTGAGAGAGAGTAGAGAGAGAAGGGAAAACTATGTTTTATTGATAATAATGAAAGTGAAAATTACAAACAAAGTCTCACCCCTCCATGGAAGTATGGAGGGGTATATATAGCCATACATACACACCACTTTACAATAATGACGTTTCTAGTACCTGTGTATTAGGCTTACATGATAACTAATGTAATCCCGTTAATGTTGTCACATTTAACTGTTAGGAATGATCCCAACAATCTTCCCCCCAATGTGACAACATAAGGGATTACTTACAACATTTCCTACGAGTACAAATATAAGTAAAATAAAGTCTTCAAAAGCTCTTCAAATGCTGAGGATGGCGACAGTTGACGCTTTTTGTCTTCATCTTGTACCTCGGCTTCAGAACTTTTTCTTCATTTGTAGGTAAATGATGTAATATGCATAAAATGGATTAACTTCCCCCCAATTCATGCTGCATATCTTTATTAGCTTCTTCGTACACTTCTTTTTTGGCAAAGTTTCTGAATCAGCTTCCCCCCAAACTGACAACCGTCTTTAGCAGATTCGAAACTTTGATGTAGTCCACATGTCTTCTAACTATTAAAGTTTTAAGTACGCAGCGGAATTTGTAGATGACACCGTAAACCACACTAAGCAAATCTGACTAGTCACTTAATCACAGTTATGCTCTACGCGGAAGCTCTGTTCGGGGGTAACATGCAAGAAATCAACAAGATCTTCTCACATATGCAGGCTATTTCACACTTCACAACCCGCGAGAGTTGAAACGATTACACCAAAATCAAAAAACTGAAATCAGCGTAACCCCATATGTCCAATCAACCGATTATGTGTGAAGTATCATAAATAGCCCGTGAGAATCAACTGCTGATAAACATCTCTACTCTTTTATACTCTTCTCAACTAACTCTTTACCGACCCCATTATCATTCTGATGGCTTTTTGTAGTGACTACTGATGGAGAAAACCCGATATGACGAACTTGAGACTGAAGTAAAATAACCCGAACTTGTGACTTAAACTTGCACTATTGTCTGACTAAGAACCAATACTGAGAATTTCAATAAAGGTAGAATCATATACCCATCCAACCATCCTTAATTGTATATGAACTTCTCTCGAATTATCCACATCTTTTGGTGACACTTGAGCACTACAACGTAACTCCTTTAAAGTGATAGCTATACACTAAGAGCACAACAACGTAACTCCTTACATCAGGTATAACTAGACAACTCAAGTCTTGGTCATTTGTACGGATAAAAGCTCGAACAAGGATCTTGAAGAATCATGCATCCAACCAACCCCGATATCTTCAACATACTAAGTACACGCACCCGTGAAAATCCACTTCAACCTCAAATAAATAATAAAGAATTAACGCCGTAGTCACATCTTGCGATTAAATGCCCAAAATTAGCCTTTTGACGGTTTAATGAATTTTGATAATGGTTCCCGATCTTGTCAAAATTGTAACCCGTGAAAATTTGTATAACCAAAATATACCACTCCTTTCCGCCAAAAATAATACCAACAATTAACATAATGTATTGAAAAAATACATATGAATATTCACATTACAACTCATGATGATTATTGTCGGATCCGAACATACAGTCTACTCCAATAATAAAGCATTCCAGCCCAGGTATTCGGATCCAGTCCAAAAATTTGATAATATTGATTGGTCCATTACAAGACGTTATTAATCATTTAGCTCAAACCAAATTAATAGACCCGATCCATCATATATACGCACGATTCAAACTTCAAAGGAGCAATAAAGCTACCACAACCCTACTTTGTCAAACATTACAGTTGACCTAATTTCACACACATCCTTAAAAAATCCGCCCCTTCATCTCATTTCTCTCACAAACAGTCAACAATATATCTCATCTACTCACAAATCCTTCAAAATAATCTCATCTCATCATCATCTTCAGTTAGTCTCTATAAAAAAAATCATAATAGAACAAGTAATCAGATGATTTATTTAATTTATGAAGCCCAAAATCTGAATACAAGACTATATCATTCAGTCCACCGAATCCGAGGCACACTTCTTGATCAGTTAACCCACGAAGAACACAAAGGTAGGTGCCTATTGATACGTAATTGTTTGAACGAATTAAAGGAAGAATGTAACAAACTTGTTATAATTCTTTTCTTCTCCATTCGGATATTTAATGAAGTTAAGCTTCAAAAACTATATCGATGATGATTTTTTTTGTTCGAATCAAAGAAAATTGTAAAAGATTTAAGCAACAATCAAACAGATCTGAGATCTTTTCTCCTTTTCGTTATTGTTTATTTATCGAAACTTGTTTATTGTTTTGGTTGGAGATGGGATAGTATAGAACTTGGAGTTGATTGTTGGTGTTTGTTGAAAGATGCGAGATAGGCTAGATGTTGGTCAACTGTTGTTGGTTTGGGTTTTTAGATTAGTTTAATAGGATTTGTTGATGTTTAGAGTTTGGTAGTTTTGAACCGATGAGGACTAGTAGGTCTGAGGTCAAGCGAGTTTGGTATATTGGTATGGTCGTAGTCACATCTGCTCTTCTTCTATTCTATTTCTTTTTCCTTTTTACCAGTTTACGCATAACTTTATGCGTAGACCTGTTGGAAATCTTTTGCGTAGACTATGTTTTGCGTAAACCTGTACGAAATCTTTTGCGTAAGAATCTTTAGCGTAACATGATCTTTTGCGTAAGCAAAATCTTTTGCGTAAACCTTGTCTTTTGCGTAAGTATTACGCGTAAGACAAGGGTTTTATGCCTTGGATGAGCCTTACGCATAACTTGTCCAAGTTATGCGTAGAAAATCGAAGATTTCGCGTAAGAAGAGGGTTTTGACCCGTTGACCATGTTCCGGCGTCCTTTTCCGACCAGATTCCGTCCAAAAAATTCTGAGCATGATTCTGACCAATATTACAGGCACCTTTTGTAAAGACCAATATTATTTTAGACCTTGTTTTTTACCACAAATAATCCAGCGAGAATACTGATCTACTGTTGACCTCATTTTGACCATGTAATATTAGCAATATTGACCACAAAAAATGTATTGGTTCAAAAGTCACTTAAAGATGAGTAATACAAAAAATGCAAAGTTTGGACAAATAGACCAAGAAGCAGATTTGTACAACTGCTTAATAAAGTTTAAAACTTTATGACCTTTGGACACCAAAGTGTTTGACGACTGTTACCAAGATTAAATAAAAGTGACCAGTTAATAAAAATGGTAGAACAGCTTCAACATCATGATACGAACCAAGAAAAAATACGATTTTGACAAGATAACGACACAATAAATCAACCAAAACTAATAACCAAGGCTCTGATGCCACTTGTAGGATCGTGTTTTAGGTTGAATCTTGTGATTCGGGAGGTCGTGTAAGATGGAAGAATATGAACTCCATGGTTAGTGAGAGAGAGAGTAGAGAGAGAAGGGAAAACTATGTTTTATTGATAATAATGAAAGTAAAAATTACAAACAAAGTCTCACCCCTCCATGGAAGTATGGAGGGGTATATATAGCCATACATACACACCACTTTACAATAATGACGTTTCTAGTACCTGTGTATTAGGCTTACATGATAACTAATGTAATCCCGTTAATGTTGTCACATTTAACTGTTAGGAGTGATCCCAACAGGTTTTTCCCTCAAAGTTGCACACTAATGAATGAAAGTTGGAAAACTATATATAGATTATACAGGGTGACGGCGTCATGAAGAAATCTGTGACGCCGTCAACTCGCCGCCCATAATGAAATCGGATTGCCTAGATCCAGTTTTGACGCCGTCATGTGTAATTTGGTTCGGGGCCGTCACTAATACTTGGACCATGACGGCCTTGGGTGACGCCGTCATGTCCTTAGCACAAAACTTTCTGGATCGTCACGTGTATTCCACCTCTTGTATTACTCTTGATGCCGTCATGTAGAATCTTGTGACGCCGTCAGGTACTGTTCCCAGCAAGGAAAATTAAGACTTTGCCGTTTTCTTCACTTTTATGCTCCAAAAACGTCCAAAATGCTTCCTTTTTCAGATTTCACTCCAAAAGTACCTAAAATGACAAAAAGAACGATTTAGGGCAATATTTGATCAAATAAATTCGAATCCGGGCTAAAATGACCCCCTAAAAACGGTTCATTTTTCGCCTCATCAAGAGCCACGGGGACAATTTATGTAATTAACTAACGGACGAATGGCCACAAGGACGATTGGCCACAAGGACGATTGGTGTAATTTTTTAGAGCCACAAGGACGATTTATGTAATTAAATCAAAGATGAATGGTGTAATTTTTAGAGCCACATTGACGATTTATGTAATTAACTCTTGAAGAAATCATGGCACATCAGATATATATACATACAATAGGAAAATTAAGAAAGTCAGATGCATACAATAGGAAAATTAAGAAATAATTTACATAGAATAGGAAAATTAAAAGTTGAATATCTACAAAAGAAAAAAGTATCAACTTTGATGCTTTTTTAGACAATTAACCTATTAAAAATCTACAACCTTTGTCTGCTCGATGGAATAACAATGAAACTTTTGGTGGTAGTAGTCACTTCATTATAAATAGTCGGGTATTTGCACGTTGCGTGACTAGTATCCTGTAATTTAAGTTTTTAGACAGTAATGTCTTTTTATTATACGCATTTTGTAATAATACATTTACAGATAATAAGCCTTTTATATTGAAGCGACTTAAAACAATAGCAAACTATTTTGTATAAAAATAAGCATACAATAAGTATAACTACTCATGTTCCTTAAACGTGTGTATCAATGAAAATTAAGACTACTATTTTTAAAATCTATTTAAGTGTATTTAATATTGTTTTTGGACACTACTTATTTACACAATGCACGAAGAATTATACCATTGAGTCCTGATTGTTTTACTCTACATGTAACCATAAAGTTTAAGAAATTAAAGTTTTTGACGTTCAAAATTTATTAGGCTGGTGTTCCGAATTTTGTTAAAGTAAAGGTCGTCCAATGATTTTTGGTTACAATGTGCTAAGCTTTCATATAAAGCATTGTGAAAATGAAATTACAAGATTTACAATTCTTTTTGTTTTTACGCTTTTTTGTCTTAATTAAGTTATAAATTTAGCATATCCATTTATAAAATATAAATCCAACCAAGAGAACCCAATTACCGTGTACATATGTGTGTATACTTGAAAGTTAAAAATATAAAACTTTATTTTAGCCAAATGGCTAATATGTAATGAACTGCACCATATACACACTACGTCATTTCTTATAAAAGTATAATGTATAATATTTATGTGAAAGGGACATAACCAAGGAAAGTAAATAAAAAATTGGATGTTAATTGATTACATAAAATACAATTATTATTTTGCTCTTTTTTCACTTTCTAAACTTTTAAATGTTAAAATGATATTTTAACTGACATCAATTGTCCATTTTAGCGTCTAAGTCTTTAAGCATTGTTTCCACTATTTTCATTCTTTATCAGTTTATTTATAGGCCTCTAATTTTACCCCATCTAAACCCATCCAAACATAACAAAAAATTTTGCCATAAATAATTATTGAAATAAACCATGTTTATTTACGCTTTTATTCTTCAACACAAGAAAAACGTGACACCAACTACCTAACTATCCCTTCACCGCCACGACTCCTCTCCCGTCACCTTCAAACAACAAAGATTTGTCATGTGCATCCCTTCACACCTGCAATAAATATCGGGTCATCACTAAAAAAAGATCTGACCGCAATCATTACACTCGTGTGCGACAAGCCTTATCAGTAAAGACTCGCTTAGAACCACCGCGGATCTGACCACAATAATATTCACATCAAAACGTCGTCTTCCTTTCCCGTCGTTAATGATTTCGATTCATCTCTTTTAGACACATCGGATTCCTGTGATATATCTTTTTAGAAGTGTTTTTTATTGGTTTTGTGTTAAGAAGAGTGCGTACCTAGAGTTGATAAGGGATTTAGTGAGAATAATTATGGAAATTAGAATAGTGAGAAGAAATTGTAGCTACTTGTTTCAAATAAAGAAGGATAAATAATTAGAAGATGTATCTATTTTACGAGTGTATCTAAAATTCGTGGTTATGGTTTATTCTCATTTTTATTATATTTCATTTGATTCTAACTCACCTAGAGTTTGGTATCTATCTTTTATGGGTGATTGTTTATAAAATCAAGTAAATGTTAAAGATTGTGATTTGTGTTTTAAGAGTTTCAATAACTCATCAATGAAAACTAGCAGGGTATCCGCACGATGCGGCGGCGAGCAGCCTAAAATTATATTTTTTGAATGACAAATGTTATTAAGTTACGTTTCTACTACAATAACCTTACGAATTGTGGTTATCTTAAATTAAAATAAAATCAAACAACACTAATACAAACTAATTAATATTCAAATAAACAAAAGATTCGGAAATAAAGATAGAAACATAAGTAGCATCATAGACGCATGTGTTGAGGCAAAGCATTATTGTTAAATGAAATATGATATGACATAACAAAGAATATGCCAGTTATTCTTAAGGGGTTATTAGATAAATATGTTACTAAAGTTTGTCAAAATGTTCACCTAAGTTACTAAATTTATTTTCGTTATAAAGAGGTTACTCAAGTTAACGGGTTTATTATATGGGTTACTTAACGTTTAAAAAAAAACATTCTTGTTACTAAGAGGGTGGGAAACCGGATGATATACCGGTTCCTTTGTCCACGTCAGCACCATAGTTTAAAATGTTATAAGGAAGTTACTATAGTTTACGGGTTTATAATTAGGTTACTGAACCTTAAAAAAAATTATTGTTCGCTTTTTCTTTTTCCTTTTTTTTTCGTACGTCTTTGTATATTTTCGTACGTTTCTATCCATTTTGTATGTTTTTCTCTCTTGTCGTACTTTCTTTACATTGTTTTATGTTTTTGTCAATTTTCGCACGTTTTTGTATACTTTCGTCCATATTTTTACGTATCTATCTGTTGTCGTACGTTTTTCTCTAGTTTCGTACCTTTTTGTCTATTTTTGTACGTTTTCACCTGTTTTCGTATATTTTCATACGTTTTTTTTTTACATTTTCATAGGTTTTCATAATTTTTTATTACATTTGCGTGCGCATTTATACGCTTGTGTACGTTTCATACGTATTTTTACGTTTTCATACTAGTTTTACGTTTTTCTACACCTTTGTATGTTTTATACGTTTGTATGTTTTATACTTGTTATGTTTTATACGTTTTTATGTTTTATAATTTTATCCGCTTTTATACGTTTGTATGTTTCCGCTTTTTTATACGTTTGTATTGTTGTAACATATAAAAACATATCAAAACATAAAATTACATCAAAAAATGTATTATAACGTCCAAAAACATATAATAATCCTCAAAAACGTTAAAAAAACATACAAATGTGTGAAAAATTGTAAAAAAATATACAAAGACAAAAACGTAAGAAAATGCATGAATCGTATATTACATATGAAAACGTATAATAACGTCCAAAAAATTATCGTTAAAAAAAAAACTGTAGTAGAAGGTTAAAATATACATAGTAACTTATATAACCGGTTATCAAACTTGAGTAACCTATTTGTAACGAAAAAAACTTTAGTAACTTAGGTGAACATTTTTGCAAACTTTAGTAACATGTTTATCTATTATCCCTATTCTTATGCATCATCAGCCGCAACATCTTTAGACAACGAAGTATCACCATTAGTCTGATGGTTGTGTCATTTGAGCCAAAATGTACCATATCTTTTGATTTGATACACATATGAGTCTTATCCGGTGGAGTGAGATTTCTGTTAAATGTCATTAATCAACTATTATTTACTCTATCATTCGTAGGTTGTCTACTTTTATTCGTTGCCTTCCCAGTGCACAATATACTTTATAGTTTTCAATGTTCTTACAATAACATGTTTAAGTATAAGATTATTTTGATAAATATAATGTTGAGATATTGTTTTAAAAAAATGCAAGTTTGATACTCGTATTAATTTTAGACATATATGCGAATGTCTAATGTTGATACATTTAGGTTTTAAATTAAAAGAAATTTTCACATAAAATTTTTACGAATAGAAAAACTAAAAAACCCATTATCTTAATGTTAACTAGCGGGGTAGCCCGCGCTTTGCCGCGAATTTGTTATTTTTTTTTATGGTGTTGTATTTTTTTAGTATTTTTGTTTTTTTTAAACAAAAGTGAATAACCGCATAATAAAATGTTTTTTTTGCAAGTTTTGTATTTTTTTTATTTAAGGAAAATTATTCATAGTTAAAAAAAAAAAAAAAAAAAAAAAAAAAAAAAAATGCTACAGTACATCTGCTACAGTACTGCTACAGTATCGTACAACATGGGACAACACAAATGTTACTGTTTAGTCAACTGTGTGGTACAACTCTTTGAAGCACGTGTACGGTAGCAATTCCTGCCTTTTTAATATATTGTATAATATAATATAATATATGTGGAGTATGTTTCTTGGCCCATTCAATATTAGGGTCGATTAACATATTATTCTATAGAATTCCACGCCTCCTTTCTCACCATTCTATATTTAACAACTTGATTCCAAAGTTAAATTGATTCTTCCCCCCCCCCCCCCCTTTTTTTCTTTTTTTATACAGGTTCTTTTGGGAAATAAATTCGAATATGTTAATATACTTGTGCTAACATAATTTTTTTTGTTGATCATCCTTTTTTCTTAAGCGTTCTCCTATTAACTGAGTTGTATTTCGATGTAATGGGTTGACAACTTAACATTATCAAACATAGCATTAGAGTAGATTAACTATCTACAACATCATCCCAAGAATTTATCGTATTCACTGGTTTTGATCGTGCTTAACCCGTGTCCTTTACTTTTCGTTATTTCGTTTCTTTTGGCATGGTACGATCATTTTAAATAAAAATTACTTATATATAATGAAAAAAAATGACATAATGGAACTCTTCATGCCGAACTTTTTTTATTGTGAAAATGGTTGTTGACTTGAAGCTTCAACGGTTGGACCATAGTGTATTACTGTAATGGTTTAGTGTATTTTCATTTTATTATTTTGTGTTTAGTTGTTTGTTTGATTTGTATAATGTGTTTTATAAATTGTATTTGGGATTGAAGTGGTGTTTTAAGAATATATTGTTTGTGTATTTTAGCTAGTTGCATGGTTTAGTAGCGTGATTAGATTGTATCATGTGGTAAAATGAGTGTATTTTTGAGTGAGGGGTAAATTAAAAAGAGTGTTAATTGTACATGTTGAAAAAATATATTTGTACTTTACATAATTGTGCTTTTTGTTTTATAACTTATATTTACTTAAAATTGATATAAAGAAATCTTAAAATAATTAATATGAGGGACATGCATCCTTTTATTATAATATGGTATAGATGTAACTGTAACTGCAATTATTATTATTATTATTATTATTATTATTATTATTATTATTATTATTATTATAAACATTACTTTTATTAAAAACTTATAGGATTTACAATAAATTAGTAGGGAGCCGAGATACTAACTGAGCCCCCACACCTCTAACAATAGCGAAACCAACCCTACTAAAAATATGAGCAGCAACACGTGCTCCAATGTCTTGAGTCACTGAGAATCTACGAATACGCTTTAGTAAGGTCACTGCATCTTTCTCAAGTTCTCCAAAGGAAGAGAATGAAAAAGGGAGAAAACCATATCCAATATCCGCGCATTTAGTTTCATACTTGACACGTTTACGTTGTGCGACTTCAATAACCGCACGACCCGGCACAAAATCAACCATACCGGATTGTGTCAAGGGTGAAGACCATGTCAGATCAACACACACATCAAGCCCACCATCCCACGAGTAAAGTAACATATCAGCCGGACGTAAAGGTTTGTCTCTTTCCCCACAAAGCCCAATATCAACCTCTTTACGAGCCGAAATTCCAATCCGAGAACATATGTCAACAAGAACATCACGCACCACATTATGCCGATGTTTAATACCAACAATACCCGCGCATGATACAGCATGGTTCCCAAAAATATCCCTAGTAAAGACTCTGGAACAAGCAGAGCATGGCATCTGAACAGAAAAAAGGGAACACCTAGTCGATAACACAACACACATCGGTAGGTCCTAGCATTCATAGTTTGTCCCAACCCATATATCGGAGCCACCCTAAGCCAATATGAAGTGTAGTCCTCCTTTCGCGAACACCATAACGCCATCTATCGAGAAGATAGGCAAAACGTGGATTCAACCGTTTGGGTAACATGTGTGAAATATATATCTGCCAATTTCTTCATGAGTTTGGGGGCAGCGATCTCACCGGGGCTACTCAAAAGGTCAATCTCCATTTTTGCATTAAAAATACATAAGGCATCATCAAAGGAAGGACCAGAAGTCACAATACCAGTATGTCGGAGAAGCTTAGTCTGTAAACTGGCAGATTGAAGTCTAGAAGCAAGAAAAGCATAGTTCAAAACATCACCTGCAGAATATACACCAAGCCTCCCAAAAGAAAAGGGTAAGGTGGCAAGTCTCCACTGCCACTCACCAAAACCAGGTCCAGAAGTAGTGACTATGCGCTCCAAAGAAGAATGAAGCGCTGCATCAAATGAAACTTGGGCACACTCAAACTGAGGATCATTTAGTTTAGCAACAGCAACCATAAGCTCAATAGTCTTAGCAACCCTTTTCATAACAAGCTCACTGCTAAAATCAAAGTCCCCACTAACGGGCCCGCCCAGTAATTTAACACCATGCAAAGGTCGAGAAATATTAGGAGGAAAAACACCCACATGCCTGCTTCTGGGATCTTCCTTTGGCAAAAAAACCTCAGTTTTATCAACATTGAGGTGTAAACCACAACTAGGTCCATCCAACACAATAAGATCTAAAACCTTCATCACAACCAAAGTATCTCCAATAATAGTGCCATCATCCAGATACCAAGCTTGAAGAGAAAGGTTAAATGAATCTCTAATCTTACACACCAAAGGATGTAACACTACAGAAAAAAGAAGAGGCCCAAGTGGATCACCTTGTTGCACACCCTGATGCGACCATAAAGTATGTTCCCCATAATATAATCTAGCTGGGCTGGAGTAACAGAATTACACCCAACGTGAAATAGCAGGACAATGAAGGCGAACCTCCCGTAACATAACCTCACGATCCACCATATTGAAGGCGTTTTTGAAATCCACCAACAACATCGAAAGACCAACATGTAACACCCCCAAAATACCGCAGCGGAAGACTGTGTCACTTGGGGTGCTACTTCATAATACAAAGTACAAGTTATAGAAAACGACCTCTAAATGAGACGTTTTGAAAAGTTACCATTCGATTAATGAATTCAAAGTTACAAACACGAGATTCCAAAGTATGATACATAAATGTATACAAAAATGTTTTGAATGGTAAATGATAAAAGCGTAAGTCTTCAGAATATGCAGCTTGACTCTAAGTTCCACGCACTAGCTATCGCCTTACTAACCTGAGATAAACATGCTAAAGTGTCAACACAATGGTTGGTGAGTTCATAGAGTTTGCCTTAAAATAGTTGAAAAGTCTTTAAAGAATATTCGCACAGCAAAGGCATCGTGAATCCACTCAGTTGCAAGTCCCGCCCATAACAACACTTGCAACCTGTGTGTTCACAACCCACTGCTAACATATAGTATGATTTCGATATATGTGTATACGATATATGCATGCTTAATGTAAAGTATCACTGCCTACTGAACCTCATGACAAAAATAAGTACAAATGCTTCAAAGCTGGATTATATTCACCCAAGGCCAGGAATATATGGCAATGGTGGGGGCGTCAGCCGGATAGTACTATCAATACCACTCCATCGGCTCCATTCAGGAGTTAAACAATGGTTAAAGAATATAGCGTATAGAATAGTTTTCACATATTAAGGCACATATCGTAATAAAACTACACATCATGTTTAAGAGTATAAAAGTATAGCATAGCATGTGAGTAAAATTGTCTTTAGTAAAAAAGAAAGCAAGTAGTTTAAGCATGTATCTCCCCAAAAGAGTTTAAAACAAGTATGAAAAGAGTAAGGGCTATGACTCACCTTAAGCTTATGTAATGAGAAATGATAGTGGCAGTTGAATCGCGAAAGTCTCTAAGAGCAGCCTATAATAGAACGTTGCGACTTAGGTTTGGAGTAACGTCTAAGAATACGAAGAATTGCCTATATATGTCTTGCATAATATTCATGATGTTGTACTTAGTATATAGTGTAAGTCTTTGAATATAAATGGTTTATGAAATATGTATAGGTTGTATCTCTTACTACCGTTCGGGCCGACATAATTCAGAAGTCATGGAGTAAACGTTCGAGGAGCCAGGACACTTTAATTCGTAAATCCACAACTCATCTCAACGGCTTACTTAATGAACTCCTCCCATGAGGCTCCCTACTATTGTAGTATTTGATAACAATATATAAGTTTTTGATCATTAAAAGTTATATGGTCTTTAGCCGTGGCTTTGCCGTGACCTTGGTCATTGTTACCATGGTCTTGAGACTCAACCTTGGCTTTAGCCATGGTTGTGGTCTTAGCTTTAGGTCATTAGACCTCTTGGTCTTAGTAAACCATAACTATTATATAGTGACTTTGATATATAAAATAGCTGTTAAGAAACTGAACAAAATCTCATCCGTTATTGGTTTTCTGGATACGTGCTCCTGAGTTTTTGAAGAAAACGTGATTCCGGACAACTTTCGTGCTTTAACTTTTTCATGAAACGGACCAGAAGGGCTCTTTTTGCGTGTTTAAGGTTCTGTCACAGAGACATTTGGCAGTTTTGCCGTAAAGTTTTGGTAATTTCAAATGGTCTTAACTTTTGACTCGGGTACTCGTTTTGGGTGATTCAAATTGATATGTTTTCCTTGTTAAGTCCTCTTTAACAGTAAGTAAGTGTCCAATATCATAGTTGTACTATTTTGGTCATGGTTCTCCAAGAAAGTTACTAGTTTACTTGTTTAAATAACATAAGTTAACATATATATACCAATACTTGTTTTACTAGTTTTTATACATCATGAACATAATACAAAGACCATATATAGCATGAAAGAAACATAATAAGCATGAAAATGATATTGAGCAAGAAAGTGTAATAGGGTTTCTTACAACTTTTGGCTTTCTAGAGTAAGGAAGTCAAGTATGAAACTAGGACACTAAACCTATGCTTGCAAACCCTTCACCACAACTCTTGAAACCCTTGCTAGCCTTGATATAGACCTTGTGAAAACCATTTAACCTCAGCCCCTAACACCTTATGTAGCTCCTAATTCAACCATGGAATCACCAAACAAACTCTTGATTCATGTAGAGACTAACTATGCCTTCAACTTTGGTGTGTAACTTATAACTTGGAAATCAAAGGATCAAGGTTTTGTGATTTAAGTGTGGCGTTTGGAATGAAGAGAAAGGAAAGGATTAAGCTTGTATTTATAGCATGAAGAGGAGGTTAGGAAGGTGCCTAGGAAGTTTCCTTGAGGAGGTGCAAGTTTAGGATATTTTCCTAAAACTTGGTGACCAAGTTTACTTAATATACATGTATCATAAAGTCCAAGGCTTATCATAAGCCACCAAGGCATGGTGAAGCTTCCTATATACGTTCATATGATGGTTAGGGTGACTAGGTACATAGTTTTGGTATTATCTAGCTTACGGAGTGAGTTTTGGTCCCGGTAATCGCTAACGGTAAGTCGTTAAGTCACGAAACATAAAACCGGGTATCCTAAAAATATAAAACTTGAAAGAATGAGTAAACTTGTCAATATACTCCATAATAAAATATAAAATGAGTATTAGGTTCTATTGGGTTGCTCAAACCCTGCTAAAACTGGAAACACGAGTCTAAAACGCGTAATACGTAAAACGTACAAAAGTTGCGTAAAATTGAGAAAAGTAAAATGTAACTTTTCTAATAGAGTAATAATGACTTAAAATGACTTATAATGTCTAGGCTGGGCTCAGTCTAGTGTCGGTTGGTATTTAATGTCTTTAAACTTAAAACCGTAAGCCTAAAAATCAAGGAATGATTTTTGGTCAAAGGAGGAGGGAAAAATATGTTGACTTATTCCAAAAATGTGAAAACTCAAATTGTCTTAGATACGCGGTGCAGGTATAGGCTAAGGTTACGGCTAAGTAAAAGTGCTTAAAAACGAAAATTCCTGTTTCTCACGGCCGAGGTTTATTTGGTCATATTTTTCTTAGTCAAGATTAATTCTCTAATTAATCATGAGAGTACTAAACATTTTTCTGATGCGGGGAAAATTAACGCGGTCGAGTTTCATTGTGCGTAGGATTTTTAAATGACGTTTTAACCTAAACGTGTATTTCCTTAATAACTTTCGCGAAAATGATCTGATGAGTGTCAAACTTTTATTTTGCCATGGAAATGATTTATCATACGAGAATATGAAATAAAAATCAAATTTCGGAAAAGTGAATAGTAAAAATGAATAGTAAAAGTGAATAGTAAAAATGAATAGTGAAATTTTCGGGAATAGAAGTTAACCTGAAAATGTGAATTGTTACAGTCTCTACCCCTTAAGGAGAACTTCGTCCCGAAGTTCAGTTGATGTTAACTACTTACGGTGTGTCTAAGAGAATTTGGGATTTCAGGATCTCTAAAATAGTGGTGTTCACTCTGATTCGTCTAAGGTTGTGGTTAAGGAGTCGTATCGGATGCAAATAAGCCCACTTATTTATAACTCTTTACTTACATAAAGAAGCGTCCAAATTTATGTAAGTAAGGGATCATAAACTCATGGTTCGGTGATTTTCAATTTCTTTATTTAAATAAAGAGGCGTCCCAATCCATTTAAATAAGAAGATTCTAAATCATCCTACTTAAGAATTTCTGACACAAAATCCGCTCTCTCAGACAGATAGTAAGATAATCAAGTCATCAAATCCCTAAAGCTAAGTAATAATATTATTTAACTCAAACCTTATGTCTCATCAAACAAGAACTGTCAAAAGATCAAGTTAAATAATTAGTTATTACTGAGCTCCATATTTCTAATGACTCGACTAATTTCTGTGGTTCCTTATAATACTAAAGTCATATCATCTAACAGTGTGGAACTAAACCAATAACTAACAAAAAGCATATGCGTATGTAGTGTGTGTAAGGCAAATAAAGAGGAGAGTCTTAACGTATATAGCAGTTATAGTCTAGGTACGAAATGCAACCTAGTTCTCTATAACCAAGGCTCTGGTACCAATCTGTAACACCCCCAAAATACCGCAGCGGAAGACTGTGTCACTTGGGGTGCTACTTCATAATACAAAGTACAAGTTATAGAAAACGACCTCTAAATGAGACGTTTTGAAAAGTTACCATTCGATTAATGAATTCAAAGTTACAAACATGAGATTCCAAAGTATGATACATAAATGTATACAAAATGTTTTGAATGGTAAATGATAAAAGCGTAAGTCTTCAGAATATGCAGCTTGACTCTAAGTTCCACGCACTAGCTATCGCCTTACTAACCTGAGATAAACATGCTAAAGTGTCAACACAATGGTTGGTGAGTTCATAGAGTTTGTCTTAAAACAGTTGAAAAGTCTTTAAAGAATATTCGCACAGAAAAGGCATCGTGAATTCACTCAGTTGCAAGTCCCGCCCATAACAACACTTGCAACCTGTGTGTTCACAACCCACTGCTAACATATAGTATGATTTTGATATATGTGTATACGATATATGCACGCTTAATGTAAAGTATCACTGCCTACTGAACCTCATGACAAGAATAAGCACAAATGCTTCAAAGCTTGATTATATTCACCTAAGGCCAGGAATATATGGCAATGGTGGGGGCGTCAGCCGAATAGTACTATCAATACCTCTCCATCGGCTCCATTCAGGAGTTAAACAGTGGTTAAAGAATATAGCGTATAGAATAGTTTTCACACATTAAGGCACATATCGTAATAAAACTACACATCATGTTTAAGAGTATAAAAGTATAGCATAGCATATGAGTAAAATTGTCTTAAGTAAAAGAGAAAGCAAGTAGTTTAAGCATGTATCTCCCCAAAAGAGTTTAAAACAAGTATGAAAAGAGTAGGGGTTATGACTCACTTTAAGCTTATGTAATGAGAAATGAAAGTGGTAGTTGAATCGTGAAAGTCTCTAAGAGCAGCCTATAATAGAACGTTGCGACTTAGGTTTGGAGTAACGTCTAAGAATACGAAGAATTGCCTATATATGTCTTGCATAATGTTCATGATGTAGTACTTAGTATATAGTGTAAGTCTTTGAATATAAATGGTTTATGAAATATGTATAGGTTGTATATCTCTTACTACCGTTCGGGCCGACATAATTCAGAAGTCATGGAGTAAACGTTCGAGGAGCCAGGACACTTTAATTCGTAAATCCTCAACTCATCTCGACGGCTTACTTAATGAACTCCTCACATGAGGCTCCCTACTATTGTAGTATTTGATAACAATATATAAGTTTTTGATCTTTAAAAGTTATATGGTCTTTAGCCGTGGCTTTTCCGTGACCTTGGTCATTGTTACCATGGTCTTGAGACTCAACCTTGGATTTAGCCATGGTTGTGGTCTTGGCTTTAGGTCATTAGACCTCTTGGTCTTAGTAAACCATAACTATTATATAGTGACTTTGATATATAAAATAGCTGTTAAGAAACTGAAGAAAATCTCATCCGTTATTGGTTTTCTGGATACGTGCTCCTGAGTTTTTGAAGAAAACGTGATTCCAGACAACTTTCGTGCTTTAACTTTTTCATGAAACGGACCAGAAGGGCTCTTTTTGCGTGTTTAAGGTTCTGTCACAGAAACATTTGGCAGTTTTGCCGTAAAGTTTTGGTAATTTCAAATGGTTATAACTTTTGACTCGGGTACTCGTTTTGGGTGAGTCAAATTGCTATGTTTTCCTTGTTAAGTCCTCTTTAACAGTAAGTAAGCATCCAATATCATAGTTGTACTATTCTGGTCGTCGTTCTCCAAGAAAGTTACTAGTTTACTTGTTTAAATAACATAAGTTAACATATATATACCAATACTTGTTTTACTAGTTTTTATACATCATGAACATAATACAAAGACCATATATAGCATGAAAGAAACATAATAAGCATGAAAATGATATTGAGCAAGAAAGTGTAATAGGGTTTCTTACAACTTTTGGCTTTCTAGAGAAAGGAAGTCAAGTATGAAACTAGGACACTAAACCTATGCTTGCAAACCCTTCACCACAACTCTTGAAACCCTTGCTAGCCTTGATATAGACCTTGTGAAAACCATTTAACTTCAGCCCCTAACACCTTGTGTAGCTCCTAATTCAACCATGGAATCACCAAACAAACTCTTGATTCATGTAGAGACTAACTATGCCTTCAACTTTGGTGTGTAACTTATAACTTGGAAATCAAAGGATCAAGGTTTTGTGATTTAAGTGTGGTGTTTGGAATGAAGAGAAAGGAAAGGATTAAGCTTGTATTTATAGCATGAAGAGGAGGTTAGGAAGGTGCCTAGGAAGTTTCCTTGAGGAGGTGCAAGTTTAGGATATTTTCCTAAAACTTGGTGACCAAGTTTACTTAATATATATGTATCCTAAAGTCCAAGGCTTATCATAAGCCACCAAGGCATGGTGAAGCTTCCTATACACGTTCATATGATGGTTAGGGTGACTAGGTACATAGTTTTGGTATTATCTAGCTTACGGAGTGAGTTTTGGTCCCGGTAATCGCTAACGGTAAGTCGTTAAGTCACGAAACGTAAAACCGGGTATCCTAAAAATATGAAACTTGAAAGAATGAGTAAAATTGTCAATATACTCCATAATAAAATATTAAGTGAGTGGTAGGTTCTATTGGGTTGCTCAAACCCTGCTAAAACTGGAAACACGAGTCTAAAACGCGTAATACGTAAAACGTACGAAAGTTGCGTAAAATTGAGAAAAGTAAAATGTAACTTTTCTAATAGAATAATAATGACTTAAAATGACTTATAATATCTAGGCTGGGCTCAGTCTAGTGTCGGTTGGTATTTAATGTCTTTAAACTTAAAACCGTAAGCCTAAAAATCAAGGAATGATTTTTGGTCAAAGGAGGAGGGAAAAATATGTTGACTTATTCCAAAAATGTGAAAACTCAAATTATCTTAGAAACGCGGTGCAGGTATAGGCTAAGGTTACGGCTAAGTAAAAGTGCTTAAAAACGAAAATTCCTGTTTCTCACGGCCGAGGTTTATTTGGTCATATTTTTCTTAGTCATGATTAATTCTCTAATTAATCATGAGAGTACTAAACATTTTTCTGATGCGGGGAAAAGTAACGCGGTCGAGTTTCGTTGTGCGTAGGATTTTTAAATGACGTTTTAACCTAAACGTGTATTTCCTTAATAACTTTCGCGAAAATGATCTGATGAGTGTCAAACTTTTATTTTGCTATGGAAATGATTTATCATACGAGAATATGAAATAAAAATCAAATTTCAGAAAAATGAATAGTAAAAATGAATAGTAAAAGTGAATAGTGAAATTTTTGGGAATAGAAGTTAACCTGAAAATGTGAATTGTTACACAGCATCACCCCTACGATCTTCAATCAACCGATTTACAGCATGAAGAATATCCTCCCCTCCTCCAGATACCCCAACACCAAACTGTAAGTCATTTAAATACCCGTCCAAAGAATGACCAATTATAGAAGTACTAACCTTGGAGACTAAACGCCTCCAAACGGTCCCAACAGCAATAGAACGAATACCACCTCCTGGCTTGACCAAAGGTGTAAGTGGAGCACTAGCAATATACTCACCTAACACCCTTGGGTATTTACCATCAAGGAAAAGATTCGCCACCTGGGTGATAGAAGCGACTAACTCATCAGAAATAGCCAGAGCATCACCATTTACACAATCAAAAAGGTGTTGGGCACGCAAACCATCCCGACCACAAGAAGTACCACGAGGGAAACTCTTAATCATATCAAGAACCATAGCAGGAGATGTAGTGAAGTGATGGTGATCAAGAGGAATGTCAGGAAAAAGGGGAGCAGATTGGAAAGGGTGCTTAGCTTGTAGATCCTCAAGAGTAGTATCATCATAAGGCGCAATACCAGAAGAAGAAAGAACTCTAACAGCCGCAGTATAATGACCGTCACAAATCTTCCTCCTACATTGCTTGACATTACGGTCACCCAAATCCAAGTTTTCCTCATCAATATTAGACCATGATGGGGAGGGTTCGGCTAAAACCTCTCTCACAATCTGTAAACTACCACTAGGAGTCGCCCAAGATCGAATGGCGTTAACAATATACTCTTCTTGGTGTTGACGCCTAGTGGCAGACCTACACTCTTGATTACTCCTCGGGCAAAAGGTTTTAAGTAGACAAAGAGGCAAGACTAACAAACCAACCCAGCAAGAAATGTCATCAGGCGTGCAGATCACCTTATCAAGAGCTCCTTTCAAAGCCCGAGAAAACCCCAAGCGACACTTGGGAGGGATAGATTTGACAATACGCAACCCCTTAGAAAACAAAGTGTGAAGAAGAGGTAAATCGAAACCACCAAGTTCGTCCAAAACCAAATCTACAATAGGAGCAACATAAGAAAGAACTTGTGGTTTGGTGAGATCATACAACACGAACCGAACAACACCATCACCACAATCAGGGGGTGGCACAAAATCAGATCCCTCACCATGACGACACTTAGTACGAAAAGTATGCGTTTTGAAACAAACACCACATAACCACAATCCCAAACGTTTAAGAGTAACCTCGGCCCTTTAAAAAATAACCAAATCGGAAACAAGAGAGTGTTTAGTAATAGCTTGTGCCTCCCCATTGCAATGTCGATCGCGGAGATGTCTGATCAATGAAGTCTTGGTAAGCCCATTCCCACCACCATCGCGACACCCACTAAGACCCGTAAAAGGACAATGGAATCTCACAATAGGCATAGGAAGAGTATGTTTCAGTGAAAGCCAAAACGACTACTTTGAACCAACACTAACAACCCACAAACCAATGTAGTAATGAAGAAGCAAAACAAAACCCCACCAAATGCAAACCACGAAGCAACCACTGTTATTAGGAAGACCGAAAGCTGCTCGAAACCAAGTGACTGAACGGAAGAACAAACCTGAGATGAAGACTACAGCACCACCACAGTAAAGGAACCCAAAACCCAACAACAATTCAGAAGATGCAACCGTGACGAAACCTCCACAACCACAACGTAACAGAACTGAACCACAACGTGCAGGAACCCACTGTTACAGAACCACTATAAAACGCTACTGTAGCGAGAACCCACAACCACCACTTATGACACTACCTGGCAACGAAACCCCAGCCAAATACTAACTTTGCTCGAAACCGAAAACTGCTCGAACCCTCAAACTATTTACGCAAAGCTGTTACTAAACAGCACCACGCAACAGTTCGAAACCCACAGCAACAAAGCACCTTTAAGTAGTCTAGAGAAGGAATAATACACAGCGACTATCTTGAAGAATCAAAACACTCACTGAAGGAACTAATATGAAACAATACAGGTCTCAAAGATGAAACCCTAAAACTGAACAATGGGAGAAAATCTAAAACCTGGAAAAAAAAAGAGATCGATCAAAGAGCCAAAACTCCAACAAAGATGTTGAAACACTGATGCAACTAGGAGGGTTGGATCAGTGAGGCATAGACCAAGAAGCGGGATCAAGAAGTGGAATTCAAAAACCCCATATCGTCCATAATCGCCCACAGTGGTGTGGGAGCTCAGTTAGTATCTCGGCTCCCCACTAATTTTTGCAAATCCTATAAGTTTTTAATAAAAGTGATGTTTATAATAATAATAATAATAATAATAATAATAATAATAATAATAATAATAATAATAATAATAATAATAATAAAAATAATAATAAAATAATAATAATAATAATAATAATAATAATAATAATAATAATAATAATAATAATAATAATAATAATAATAATAATAATAATAATAATAATGTAAAAAGTAAACTTATTAAAAGTTTTAACAAAATAATAAAAGGTTTTGTCAAAATGTTTTGGGATTTTATTTTGGAAAATGGTTTAAGGTTTTGAAAATGTTTTTGCATTTAAGTGTCGGGAAAAAGGGTAAAAAGGGTAATTTGGTTTTGGTAAGGGGCAAAATGGTAATTTTTGGGTTTAGGTCAAGGGTAAATGGGAAAATTTGGGTTTAGTGTAGTTTTCCAAGCTCCCTCCATGTCACATTCTCGGGACTGACTTCGACGTTGACTTTTTATCTTTTTCTTCAATTAAGGCTTCAAAACGTGTCGAGTCGATCCGGTAATGCTCCATTTAGCTCCATTTCCCATCCAAGCTCCATTTTGTTCACTTTTACCTTGTTTTCAATCCATTTGTACCTGAAATACACAAAAACACACTCCAAGGATATTTGTAACATTATATGGTCTTTTTGGTCATTTTTGTGGGTTAAATAAGGTAAAAGATATGTGTAATTAGACACATATTAGGGGTCATTTAACATTAACATATAAGTAATTACAACACATGATCGCTCTATCTTAGTCAAAACAAGCATGGAAATTATACACTAGCACCTTACATTAAGTGTTTGGATACTCATATCTCTCGGATGTTATAAATTTATATATCACAAATGGAAATGAAAAAATATCTCTCACTACCTGTCATAGCACATAGATTACCATAGGCTTGGGAAAGGATCAAGCTTCCACCACTTTGGTGTAAGCACCAAGGATAAACTATCAAAGAGGTCTTTTAAAGGGTTATAACGTTAGGTGTAAGGGTATGGAAAACACTGTTTGTTTGATAAAGGGATAATTTAATGGTGACAAGTCAATTGTCTTGGTTAATTACATGTATAATGAGGCATTGTGTAACAACCTAGAAAATTTTGAGTCATTATTTTACTATTTACAATTACTTATTATCCTAGTTTAAGTAAATTTACATTTACCGAGAGAGATTAACTGCGTATGTCGTAACATGTACATTAGCTTGAACCCGAAACTAGACTACGTTTATTCTACATCCAAAATTTGCATAAAATCTGTCAAAAACTTATTCTTTTAGGTTTTACATTGATTTTATACTTGCCGGGTCATTTTAATAATTTACGTCCATTTTATTAGGAACATGTATCAACGAACGTGTCTACGACCAACGTTTTTGGTTTAACGTTGTATAAACGTCCCGATATGCTCGTGTCATATTTAAAATACTAAATTTACTTAGTTTGACAACTTATAACATTTTTTTAAAGTTTTGTACTTTTACGTTACCCGATTTTACGTTTTACGCATTTTTGAGACTTCGCGTCTCAGTTATATCATCAAAACAACGATTTTATATATTATATTATAAAAATAAAACACACCTTTCTTTTTTTCACTATATGGCAGACCACCTACAATGGCTAACCACGTATTTTACATGCATTTTGGTCTTATCTTTCATCTAGCCATATATTAGGCCATTTCTCTCACATCTAACCCATTTTTCTCCACTTAATAAATAAGTTTTGCTCTCCTTTGCTCTTGTTGCTGATACAACGACCCAAGAACACCAAAAAGACCACCATAAAATATTTGGAGCTAAATTGGAAGGTAAACAAAAATGGTGCAAAGTCTAGTATGATTCTTGCACCAAAAACCTTTAAAAAATCAAGTTTTCATGCACTTTTCTTGAGTTTATTGCATGTCCTTATAAAATCATTATAGATATTTGATTTTATTGTTAAAACACTTTTAAATGATTATAGATAACGCACAAAAACTTTAATTTGTTGATTAGTACAAATGGTCTAAGAGTCTATGCTTTGAAATGGATAAAAACAGGTGATTTTATCCTTATTAACACTTTTATGTACATGCAACAAGATCTAAAATTTTTATGAGTTTACTACTGTAGTTATGACATAAAAACATGCTTAAGTTAGTTATCTAAATGGTTTAGGAGTTTTGTTGGTGAAAGTGATAGGTAAATCTACGGGTTGACATAAACAATGCACATAAAATCATATATTTGGCCATTTTTAACACCTTTACAAGCACATGCATGAAAGTAGTGTTCGATCAAGTTTACCACTGAGATCCTTTTATAAAAATAGTGCAAAGACAATATAAAATAAGGAGAAGAATTAGTGGGGTCGTTTTTGATTATTGGGTAGTGGTTGGACTAGTTTTTGTCAAGGGTAATTTCTAACAGCTCACTTTTCAACCTTTGGGCCAAATTATTTTGATGTATATTGATGATAAATAGGAGTTTTGACATGGTTCTTGGGCCTAAAATCAAGTAATTTTAGTCTAGTTTTCAAAAATACTGGCTTCATAAGAATATGAGGTCGTTTCTTCAGGAATATTTGCAAAATGAGTTGAGGTGTCAAAACAGTCCCAAAAACTGTTTTGAATACTTGTAGTATTTGGTTAATAAATCAAGATATAGGGAAAATATACACTTGTAATTTTTTTAGAGATGCTTTTAAGTCTTACTTAAAGTTTTCCATTGGCCCTAACCATAATACTTTGGTATGGTCCCTCTGCCATTCAAAATACTTTTGTATGTCCAGATTTGACCGTTTTTGGAGTCGGGTATGAAAGGTCAGACAAAAGTCTTTAATAAATTCTGCAAAAATTCTAAAAGATGCCTAAGATACTGTATTAAAATATACTTGAAGGACTTGGTCAGTGGTTGAGTCTAACTTGGTAATATGTTGCTTGTTATGACACTAAAATATGGGACAGATTTGAGATTTCGAGTGTAAAGGTAATATATGTAATTTTCCGACGAAACTAATATTTTGACTTATTATATTTTGTCTTCGAGTTCGAGATTATCGTTAAGAGTCTAATAAGTATTATATTCTTATTTTATGTCATCGATAGAGACACACGTTCGTTGGGTTCCTAGGACGTACTTTGGTCATTTCCGTTCTCACACTCGTTGACTAACTTGTTATCGCTTTGCTCATTCACTTCGAGGTGAGCTCAGAGCCTCGCCTTTACTTATTTAAACATTTTATAAACCTCGCGAGGGGAATACATTCTAGTTTTACAAACAGAATACAAGTAGTTTTTGGTATGCTTGACCGATTACATGATTATAGACATTGAGTATTTCTTGCCAATTAAGTCCTCATCATGAACCGTTAATTCCGTAGGAAACGCTAGTATTATTAATATGCATATTTGGCTTCACTGGTACAAAAAGTTGTATTGGTCACGCCAAAAATGTGTGACGATATGCCAATAGTCACACACGTTTTTTTCGTTGTGTGTCACTAAAGGTCCCGCCACCGTAGGTGGCATATGATCACATTATTGAGTTCGTGGCCTTTTCCATCGAAAAAGAGTGACAAAAACCCCGAATATGTGTGACAAATTAGACACAACTTTTGTTGGATTAGTCATTATCAGTGACCGTAAACACTTTATAGTCACGCGAATGTTTTTTGAGAGTAACTATTTTTCAGCCTTTGGCCACATAAATATATAATGTATGTGACATTTGAGATGATATATTCAAGTAAATGTGTATTTTGTGTGACTATTTCCCGTCCTGTGGCCACATGAATATAAAATAAATGTGACATTTGTGATGATTTAGTCACACAATGGGTGTTAATATTTTGGAGTTAGTCACATACAATTTAACACAAAGTGGCCAAAAGTGTGAATAAATGTGACCATATGCTGTTTAAAGTGAAGAAATGTATATTTTGTGTGACTATTGATCATCCAATGGCCACATGAAGTTTATGTTTGCGTGGCCTTTTTTAATATTTAGTCACACAAAGCATGTTTGTTTTGGATATTTAGTCACATACCATTAAGCAAACAGTGGCCAAAAGTGTAAATAAGTGTGACCATATGCTGTTTAAAGTGAAGAAATATGTATTTTGTGTGACTATTGATCATCCAATGGCCACATGAATTTTATGTTTGTGTGGCCTTTTGTAATATTTAGTCACACAAAGCATGTTTGTTTTGGGTATTTAGTCACATACCATTAAGCCAACAGTGGCCAAAAGTGTTAATAAGTGTGACCATATGCTGTTTAAAGTGAAGAAATGTGTATTTTGTGTGACTATTGATTATCCAATGGCCACGTGAATTTTATGTTTGTGTGGCCTTTTGTAATATTTAGTTACACAAAGCATGTTTGTTTTGGGTATTTAGTCACATACCATTAATCAAACAGTGGCCAAAAGTGTTAATAAG
Organism: Artemisia argyi; assembly: GCA_030686995.1. Lineage (NCBI taxonomy): Eukaryota > Viridiplantae > Streptophyta > Magnoliopsida > Asterales > Asteraceae > Artemisia > Artemisia argyi. The sequence goes on from CM060701.1 coordinate 55,823,890, forward strand.
TGTGACCATATGCTGTTTAAAGTGAAGAAATGTGTATTTTGTGTGACTATTGATCATCCAATGGCCACATGAATTTTATGTTTGTGTGGTCTTTTGTAATATTTAGTCACACAAAGCATGTTTGTTTTAGGTATTTAGTCACATACCATTAATCAAACAGTGGCCAAAAGTGTAAATAAGTGTGACCATATGCTGTTTAAAGTGAAGAAATGTGTATTTTGTGTGACTATAGATCATCCAATGGCCACGTGAATTTTATGTTTGTGTGGCCTTCGGTAATATTTAGTCACACAACGACTAAAGCAAACAGTGACCAAAAGTGTTAATAAGTGTGACTATATGCATCTTTTAGTCACATTTAAAAAATCAATATATATCAAAACAATTCAGATATATATCAAAACAAATTCAAATACAATAAAATTGGAATGTATATAACTGAACAAAATATAAAATTGGAAATCCTTTTATACACCAAGGTTTCCTAGTCGGCTTACAATAGTTTCTTTATAAGTATCTATAATCTTTTCCATAAGCAAGTAGCAACTTCGAGCGGTCTTAATCTCTGAGCAGTACCAACTTTAACTAGCAGTAGTAACTTTTGTACTAGCAGTAGTAAATATTTGGCCATATTTTCTTTGAAGTTCATGAGCTGCACTAAATCCATCTAAGCAATATTAACACAAACATGATCAACAGTAATTCAAACAACATCATGAAGACTTTTAATCCAAAACAATGAACATACTAATAAAATTTGCAGTTAAACTTACAAGTTTTTCTCCCATTGATCTAATCTCATCATCTGGATATAAAAACCTTGAAAATGTAGGCTGCTGCATATCAACACATCAGGATGAGAGCAGGACTAGAACATGTCAAAGCTCACAACATAACATAACTAGATGAGCCACTGGTTCAACTATCTGCACAAACATGATAGGAGAGTTAATACTAGTACCACGTTAGTACTGCTAGAGCAGAGTTACTACTGCTAGTATATATATATATATATATATATATATATATATATATATATATATATATATATATATATATATATATATATATATATATATATATATATATATATATAAATGAAGCAAATATATATACAATTGTATTTCAAATTCAATAAAAATTGAATGTATATAAATGAAGCAAATATATATATATATATATATATATATATATATATATATATATATATATATATATATATATATATATATATATATATATATATAATTGTAATGTCGTATATAATCAAATTCTCAACTATCATAAGTTAAAACCTGTTGACTCTTCTCCGTCTTAGCTTGCTTTTGCAAGGTTTCACTAGAGACCAAATGTTTTCGCTTCGTTGGTACTAATTTTAGTCCTGTATTTTGTTCACTAATATTTGGTATCATAGTTGGTGGTGTAACCTGTAGAACCGGTTTGTCGTGGCTCAAGCGTTTTCGTATGTCCGATAGTTTTAAAAGGTTCCTATATGTATATATAAAACACGGTACATTAGTCATGTACGTAAAACTAAAAAAAATCAAAGGTGGATGTTTTATTACTTACCACTGTTTCCATTATTGGTACGTTTTCCAAAGTTTCAATGGCCATTGGAGTGGTCACCTGCAATATAAATTAAGAAATACAATGGTGTTATCATTAGAAAATGAAATTGTTAACAACATAAAAAGTGGCTTACATCTGAGTCTAATGCCAGTTTCTTTCTGCAAAAAAAATATGGGAAATGTAAGAAACTAAGGCACTAATAACGCTGCATAATATAAGATCTGCCAACCATGAAACCGTAAAAATATACATTGGTTGGCTTTGGTGACTGAGATGAAGCATACCCACGCCTCGAAAATTAATAAGCCAGAAAATTCATCTGAGGGAATTTTTAGCCATGCATCCCATGTATCATCCTCACCCGTGAAAATAATATGTACCCCCTGCAAGAAACAAGTAACGTGATTAATGATAACATAAAAGATGACAACATTAGATGTCCCAAATATAAATTTAGCCTAAAAAACAAACATATGGGTTGCATATCGACTCGGGCAACAAATAATATACAATTGGTTGCAATTTTATGCAGTGCCAAACGTGAAACGAATAAATGTCAAACACATTACCAAGCAAACAAATCACTAACATTTGGTACAAATGAAACAGTTTGACAAAAAGCAACCATATTTGAGTTAATTTCCTATATAACATATGTTATGTTAATCTTTTGATAGATAACTTACGCAACTGCGATAAGCAAACTCCAATTGTTCAGCAACATCCTCCCGGAGTGGAAACCAATCAAGACTCCCTTTACAAGCAAAACAGTGGCCTCTTAGAACACGTCGATTGTCTCCATTCCAATAAACAGGAAAACTATTTCGTCTTAATAAGTCTACCTGCAACGATTACCACAACACAAATTTATAATCAAAAACATGTTTTAGGCTAGTTTAATCCACGAAAATCAATTTAAATCGTTTTATATTCGATTACACATTTAAGAAAATATAAATTAAATATGTGTTTGAGCATACCCATGAACGAGTAGGATAGGTGAGATGAGGGTGATGGTGGCTCGACTGTGATGCTGGTGGTTATCTCGAACCAAACAACCGAAGCAAACAAACTCTCCCATACAGTTCCCTTGTCTTGATGACGGTGATGGCGTGGAGGAGCGATGGTTGGTGGAACCACGGTGAGATAAGGCGGTGAAGTGTGACGGTGGTGTGAGTCGGTTCTAGAGAGAAGATAGATCTGACTAGTGTAAGTGTTAGTGTTTTGATTTTGGGGGAAAAAGGGAGGGATCTTGAGCGGGAGATTGAAATTTTTGGGGAAAAATTAGGGGCGGGATCAGTGTAAGTGTTAGTGTTTTGATTTTGGGGAAAAATGAGCTTGAAATGTTTAATGAGTTGAGCTCAATCTTATATAAGTTCGACTCGAGTTATTGTTGAGTTCTCGAGCTTGTAACTAATATAAAATATGTATTTTTTTTTTTAATTTTTTTTAAGTGCAGTAAGTGTAAATATTTATTTCTGAATGTATCAAGCTTTTCGAGCTGAAGTCGAACCGATCCCGGATAACATGATCGAGAGGGTGATAGAGGCTTGACTGTGATGGTGGTGGATGTGTGATGCGTGGGAATTGCACCAGGCTTTACCTCTCGAGGGATCTCGAGAAGCTTACAACCCCCACCAGGCAGTGTACCTGATCGTTGTAGTATAGTTTAGTGACAAGTACCGGGGGATTGATCGTTCAACTCAGGAATAGTGTCGCTAGGATTAGAAAACCTAAGAACTAGGTCTAGAGGTGAGGGATGATTCTTTTTGTATTTTTATGTTTTTAGAAAAGCAAATAAAAAATCTCGGTTTTTAAAGGAGTGGGCGGAATTAGTTGCTAATCAACTAACCCAATGACTAAGATGCAATCAAAATAAAATAACAAAAATGAAAATAAACTAATTTAAGGTAGTGGTGTGAGCAATATATGGGAGAATTGTGTTTACTTAGATTTCACTACTCCCTAGATATCTTTTACAGGTTAATTACTTGTTACAGTTGCGTGGATGACGGATTGTATTCCTTAATACCATTCATGGGGTGGCGTACTTACTTCCCCAATCCTATAAGCTCCTACTTCACTCCTATGTCGAGCCGGCTAAGAAGCTCCTAACATGGGATCACTAGAATTCGCTCATGCATTAAATACAATCATAAAAACCTAGTACACATCGGTTCATGTTTCTTAAGACGTTCAAGCAAGTTACACAATGGAGATCTGCCAGTTTTCTTAATCCTAACATTGCAATCATTCATCCATTACAACTATAAAAAAGCAATCAACCTATAATTAACATCTAGGTTTCATTACATCTAAGCAAACACATAAAAGATCTAGCCTAGCATGTTATAATCAAGACAAGCATAAGATATATTCAAACAACACATAGACATATTGAATGAATTGAAAGAAGACTTATCTTAATTGAACATGAAAGGTTTTAAGGGGTGAAAACCCTTGAAAATACTGTTACAAATGACCTAGGGTTTATTAGGTACGGCCCTAGTATTCTCCACACAAGTTCCTCCCTAATGAATGAAAAATAGAAAAGTATATATAGATTTTGTGAGATGACAGCGTCAAGAGTAAATTTCTGACGCCGTCATCTCGCCGCCAATAAAGTTCTCGGACTGCCTAGATCTGGGTCTGACGCCGTCATGTGTAATCCATCTTCAGGCCGTCACCAAAATAACTCTTGACACCCTACTTCTGACGCCTTCAGGTTTTCTGTGGGTCGTCATGGATTTTGCTCTTGACGCCGTCATATTTTCCTTCTTGACGCCGTCAGGTACTGTTCCTAGCATGGAAAATTAAGTCTTTGCCGTTTTCTTCACTTTTATGCACCAAAAACGTCCAAAATGCTTTCTTTTCCAGAATTCACTCCCAAAGTACCTAAAATCACAAAAGGAACGATTTAGGGCAATATTTAATCAAATAAATTCAATTTGAATTTTTACTTACTTTACAATAAACTAATCTAATGACTCGAATTAAGAAAATCAAAACACTTGAAGTACTTTTAAGATTAACGTACATATGAGGGTAATAATATGATGTTCTTCCCCATTACTCCATAAATAAGTACTTTACCCTTGAGTCCCAATCGTCCCAAAACAATATGTACAAGGATATGACTCGACTTAGCAACCATGTAATCAATTAGATAATTAACTAAGGGTTTAAACAATTAACAATAATGCACTAAAGATGAGTGCATACACGGAAGGCTAAGGCGATTTGGTTGTATATTTAAGTGGGGTGTAACAAATTCTTCCTTTAAGTTAGATGCTTAAAGTTGGAAACGAAAAGATAGGCTCGGAGGGGTATACTAGGGGTTTCGTGTACTAAAAATGAGTACAACGCTAAGGTGTAGGAAAAATTAGTTGACTTTACTAGCCAAGTAATATGACTTAAATGGTCAAGTAATTATGATACGGGTTTAACACAAGGGTGATCCTAATGCCTCTTATCATGTAGTAAATCTTACCACACGAATGTAGTCTCACTACCGGTACACTCATAAGCACTAATAGTAAATGCTTTTCCTATCAAATCTAAAGGCGAACCTCACATGTTTGGGTGGAAAATTTTTCTGAATGGTACGGTTTTGTGCTAGTCATAGAATCTCCTATCCATGAGACGCTTGCTATGGATAATGTTTCACTCCTAAATGTTGTAAAAAATTTTAAATTTGGCGCTAAAATTACACTAACAAGTATTTCTCATAGTTTTATTACACACCTACCATCAAACAAACAAACTCAAGCGAAAGTGTATCTGTAAGGTATCATCATTTTTCCCTCCCCTTACATTTAGGATGAACATTGTCCCCAATGTTCAAGTAGAGAATGTAAATGTAAAACAGGTAAAAGAATGAAATCAAATACTCCCCTGATTCGCTCGGTATGGATAATATGGTAACCAGGTTAGATCTTCCTCAAAGAAAATGAACAATCAAAGCTTCCCTTCCAGAATATAAATCATCTTCTTGTCATATATAACCTGTTAAACCTGAGAAAACAGACAACGCAACCTCGCGTAAAATCGGCGGCAATCTATATATGCTAACAAATCCTAGAAAACGGAGTAAGATATAATGATTGTGGAATGATGTTTGCAGATTTCCTGGAGATTATAAAACTAAAGATTCAACAAAAACTTTAAGACTCCATTAGAAAAACAAAACTGGTAAAATTTCCAGAATTTTACACGTGACGCCGTCAGGAATTTCTTCCTGTCTCCGTCATAAGTGACCTGCAGAAATTCTTATGTTAAGTTTCCAGAAAATTTCTGGAAAAACTTCGTCCTACTTCCTGGAAAATCCTGCAAAACGTCATTATGACTCGATACAAGCATTTGACTCTAACAAATACGAATATACATGTTCACTTAATATTGTGGAGAATCATGATCGAGTTTGTTTCTTAAAAACATATTTGGGGTTTCCCCTTACACTTATCTTTTGCGAATTACCTTTGGATGATGTTAAGACTAAGCCAAACAACAAAGTAAAGTATTTTCACCACTTTAGTTTTGAAACATGATCCACCAACAATAAATATAAAGCATGCATACGGAAGTAAATGACAATCAAACAAAATAAAAACCACACAAAACATGGGTTGCCTCCCAAGAAGCACTTTTCTTTATTTACGAGTCTTGTAGCTAGACTCAAGGTCATGGGTTACTACGTGACATGGGTGAGGTCCTCATTGAGGACATCTTTGGGATCAAACTTAGGTTTCAACTTCCTATCGGTTTTCTTAGTACGGTATGACCTTTCAAACTTTTCTCCATCCGAATCATACAAAATCATCTTCATATGCCATGATCCATCACCTTCCTTAGGTGGCTTGTCCCACCTCCATTTACAATTATCCCCCTCTCTTTTCCACTTGTTCATCTCTATATTAATAGGCATTACGCTTAAGAACTCAATCATTTTCCTAAAGACTAGGGGGTCCTCGAAAGGGTCTAGCTCTTCATCTCTAGCTATGAGTTGTTCCACCGAATGTGTCTTATCGATGAAATCTTTTTCTAGATAGAATAGGCATTGAGGTCCTATAAAGTTTCTTTCTATCCAAGGTCCATATCTAGATGGTCTCCTATTCATCTCTACCCAATGTGGTGTCGGTTCATCCTCACAATCATAGCTATGTTTCTTGACATCATACACCGACCAAGCATCGCCCTCACCTACCGCTATCTTAGACTCCTTACAATCTATCATGGCGCTGGCGGTAGCTAAAAATCCTCTTCCTACTAATAATGGGCATATAGTGTCACTAACCATGTCTAGGACGTGAAAATCCGCTAAGATAGTTAACTTCCCTACGTGAACAACTACATTATTAATCATCCCAACCGGGTGGGCAATACTCCCATCCGCTAGACCAATTAATACCTCCGTATCCTCTAACTTTCCTAGCTTGAGAGTGGTGAAAAGGGATATGGGAATCAAGTTGAGGCTTGACCCTAAATCGGCTAGTGTGTCGAAAGCTTCGGATCTTCCTATCTTACAAGGTATAACAAATATACCCGGATCATCAAGCTTTTTAGGCAACTTGTTTTGAACGAACGCGATCCCATTTTTACCTAGTTTAAATTTCTCATATTTTTCTAGGAGGGCACTATAGTAGGGAGCACGGGCTATGACATCAATGACGGGACGTTCAAGGTGAAGCTCCTTGAATTCATCGTCAAGGTCTTGCATAGGAGGTGTTTCAACTATGCTTTTGACCGGTTTTATATCGGGTGTTTTATTTAATTGGTCCTTTTGAAGAATTTGGTTTTGTTTGAAACACGTGCTCGTTGATTTAACCGAGTAGTATTGCGGACAAGAAGTGGGTGGCAAAATTGATGATATGGAATTAACGTTTAGTTTCGGGTTCTTGACCGTGTCGCTTGGGAGTGCTCCCATTTCTCTGTCATTGAGAACTTTCAACAATGTGTCAATTTTGGTGGTCATCTCGCTTTGCTTTTGTTTGAAATCGGCTTCAAACTTAGATATGCGAGCTTCTTGAGATGCCATAAACTTGGACATCAATCCTTCAAGATTGTTGGTACTACCATAGTTGTTAGAAGGATTGTTGTTGAAAGTACGGTTGGAGGGTGGACCGTTTGGTTGGTAACGATTAGGCGGATTGGAAGAATTGGTTTGGTTTTGTTTCCACCTAAGGTTTGGGTGATTTTTCCAAGAAGGGTTGTAGGAATCACCATACGGGTTTGGCTCGGGTTTGAAAGTGTACCACTTATCTCCCGCTTCGTCGGTACGCGAGGATGCGTAGTCCGCAAAAGCTGTTCCGGGGTGTTCCACACAATTACGAGTGTCATGGGGACTACTACATAATTCTCATGAAGAAGTAATTTTGTTCACTTGGATTGAAGGCTTAGGAGCTTCATAAGATTTCATGAGAAACTTGACTTGATCCTCAAGTTCCATGATCCTACGGTCGGGAGTGCTAGAATTGTTCGAAGGCAAAGATATTGCCTTGACCGTTTTGTTCAAATCACGGGGATCATTCCAACTTTCGTTGTCATAGAGAGCAAGATCTTCTATGAGTTCCCATGATTCTTCCGCACTTAGATCACGTAGCTTGCCACCGGCCGATTGGTCAATGGTTCGCCTTGTGAAGAGATCGATATGGTCATAGAAGATTTGGAGTTGGAGCCAAAGATTTATGCCATGATGAGGGACTTTTTGGAGTAAGTCCTTGAAACGAGTCCATGCTTCATATAGGGTTTCACCTTGACGTTGTTGGAACATCAAGATATCACTTCTAAGCTTGGTAGTTCTCCCCGGTGGGAAAAATTGAGCAAGGAAACGAGTGGTGAGATCATCCCATGAGGTGATGGATCCCGCGGGTAAACGCTCAAGCCATTGACTAGCTTGATCATATAGAGAGAATTGGAATAGGCGTAATCGGGTTGACTCTCTAGTTGTAGCATCAAGGTCTATAGAATCTACGATTTTAAGGAAGTCCTTGAGATGTTGATTTGGATCTTCGGAACGAAGTCCATGGAATCCACATCCGCTTTGCACCAACCGGATGGTGTCGGATCGCAAGGGAGACACATTGGCTCCTTGGGTGAGCTCAATGGTGTTTCGGTAGCCTTGGTGGCTAGGTCGGGAGTACTCTCCTAGGGTTCGGGGCCTAAGAGGTTGGTTAGCTAGTGGTGGGTTTTGTGGGTGGTCTTGTTGTGGTGGGTTGATGGGTTCAAAGATGTTACCACCTTCCATGACGTCGGATGGTAAAGAGTTACGAACAAAAACACGAAGAAATAAGATAGACTAGAGAAAACCTAAAAATAAAAATAAAATCTTACTAGAAAGGAATCTAGCAAGTAGACCTAATAAAAAGAAATGCTAACCTAGACAATAACTATTCCCCGGGCTGCGGCGCCAAAAACTTGATGCGTGGGAATTGCACCAGGCTTTACCTCTCGAGGGATCTCGAGAAGCTTACAACCCCCACCAGGCAGTTTACCTGATCGTTGTAGTATAGTATAGTGACAAGTACCCGGGGATTGATCATTCAACTCAGGAATAGTGTGGCTAGGATTAGAAAACCTGTTGATATAAATAAATGACTAAAAACGTTAATCATATCTTTTGATATCTCTATGTTTTGATAATCACAAAACGAAAACTCATCAAACCAAAGATTATGACATAAACAAGTATTTAGTAGTAAATACTCATCTTTACCATTAAATCACTTAAGGTATTGATAAACAAAGTGTCTAATGTATTACAAGATCAAAGGAACATTTTTGTTAATCACTAAATATTTATAAAATGTCACAAAACATTTTATATCTTTTGTAAAACATTTTTGGAATTAAAAGAATATGTTTTATTCATTACAAATTTGTGAATTCAAATTTTCAACCAAAAATGGCAAATCTAATCCAGAAAAATTCCCCTCACGAAAGGACAAGAAAATCCAACGTTCAGGAGGGCGGCCCCTTTAATTATACTAGGCGGCCCCCTTAATCATTAAGGGGACCGCCCCCTAATTAAGGGGACCGGCACGCTCCAGAACAGTATTTTCTGGCCATATAAATATTGGATCATTCCACATATTTTTCTCACCTTTTTGCACTAAAAACTTTCTGATCTAAACATCCTTCTCCATCCTCTAAAAATCCTTTGATCTTATATACTTTGATCTTTGTTTCAAAGTGATTCAAGCCTCAACACTCAAGTGCAAAGAGAATAATACTTCTACTAGAAGTATTACAACTTAGTATCATCTTGCTATCTAAGTTGTTTGTTTGTTTCATCTTGTTGATCTTTCATATTTTGGTGAATAAGGTGTATGTATTAGTTTGCTAGATTTAGTTGTAGAATCTAGAATTGTTGTAAGTGTGTAGTGGAAGTTGAAGTGAAGAAGTAGTGGTGAATAGTAGTGAAGATAGAAGAGAGTGGCAATAGTGACTAGTAGTGAAGAAATTGAAACTTTCAAGTGGAGAAGACTTGAAGACATTAGTAGATTAAAGTTGTGAAGACTTTAGTGGCTTGAAGGTGCAAAGACATTATTGGTTTGAAGTTGTGAAGACATTGGTGCTTTGAAGTTGTGAAGTTGCAAGACATCGAAGTCGTGAAGTACTTTGTGAAGGTGTGAAGATACTCGTGGTGTGAAGACATATTGAAGAAGTAAAAGGTGTGAAGAAGTTGTGGTTTGTTATTTGGTGTGAGATTTGTTCTAGCTACAATCAGAACTCGACATCTTGCTTTGTGTCGTTAATTGGTGTAAGCATTTGGTGTGCACGGTTTTCTCCACCATAAGGGAGGTTATTGACTTAGTGAAGAAAACTCTCGAGTTCGGTGCTCGGGGAGTGGAGTAGGGCAAGGAAGGTGTCCTTGTAGCCGAACCACTATAAATCCTTTGTCTCTCGGTTTGATCTTTCCATCTCTCATTCTTTACTTGTTTACTTACTTGCTTCTCGTACATTATTATTATTGTGTGTTGTGCATATATTGGTTTCAAATAAAGATCAAACTGGTTTCCATTCAAAACATTAATTATACATTAGTAAATTTAAAGTATATACAATCATTAAAACACATATAGATATATAAATACAAACTTATAATTAAGTGAGATATATGAAATTATAATTTCTATTCAACACTTTAAATAAGTAGTATCTATGTGACATATGTGAATTAATTTGTATCTACACTTTAGCTTCAAAGGTTTTTACAAATTATCATCAATTCTTTGAAAGTGAACTCTTATTAAACAAAAAAGACGTAAAACTATTCAACCCCCCCTTCTAGTTTTCCACAATTGGTATCAAGAGCCACGTCTAGCAAGATTTTTAAAAAAGATTGTATTTTAAAACTTGTAACGATCTATGGAATTTGAAAAATATTTAGAAGGGGAATTTATACAACAACCACCATTATTTGAAAATGATCATTTTCTTGAATGGAAAAACAAATTTGAAAATTATGTGAAATCAATAGATCTTGATCTTTGGCATATCATTTCAATTGGTGATCTTAAACCAACCAAAATAGATTTTGAAAATCAATATAATAATCTTCAAAACAAAATTGATAAAAACAATAAAGCCAAATTACTTATTTTTAAAACTCTACCAAGAGTTAAATATGAAAGTTTATTTCGTTGTAAAACGGCAAATGATATTTGGAAATGTCTTTTAAAGTTTCACCAAGAGAAATGTAAAATCAAAGATGATAAACTTGATATTGCACAAGAAATAGTTAATCTAGAAAATTTAGTAAATAAATATTTAGTTGAAATAAACACATGTACTACTAGTTCAAATGTGATCATTGAAGGTATCTATAATGAAGAATACATGAGCCAAATCCGAAGAAAGAGCGTGAATAAATCATGGTGCAACAAGTGCAAAGAAGACGATGATAATACGGCTTATGAGAATACTCAAACAAATGTGAACACAAGTATTGATGGCAAGAACTACATGTTTCTAGATCCAAGTGAAACTACAAACAACACATGGAGCGACATGGAAAATGGAATTGATCACCGTATAGCATGTGAAGAATGTACAACTACAAATAAGGTACAATCCAAAACCAAACATTTTTGCTATGATCAATTTACATTAGAATTTTAAAAAATGGAAAACAACTTCAAACATTTTTGCAACATTGACTCAAAAATTATTTTTAAAAACGAATTTTCAACATCCGCTGAAAACAACTTTGAAAAAGAAATAATTTTAGAAGATAAAATGTCTAGACTTAAAAGTAATATTGAAATCGATCTTGAATGTAAAAAATGTCAAGACTACAAACATGAAATTAAAATGGAAAATGAAAAAGCAAAAACATTGGCAAAATTCGAAAATAGTTCTAAATCTTTAAAATATCTTCTCAACATTCAAAATCCATTTTATGATAAAACCGGCTTAGGATTTATCGTAAATGATCCTTCAACAAATGTATCAAAACAAATAAAATTTGTTAAACCTAGTGAATAAATTTAGAACTAATACTATTAACATTCATTATTTATTACTCTAGTCAAGAAAGTCATTGTTTGTTAATTAAAACAAACTATTGATGAATTCTTGTACTTATCGACGACATCCTCATCATGTGCATTCAAATGCAATGGATGTTCTCAACTAACCAACTAGGACCCATGAGAATCTGGAGCTGTTTATCATGTTTAGGTAATTAACGAACGAAGAGTCTATTACGTCTTGATTTACTCATCTCGCTCTATTACCTTTGACGGATATTGGTTTCTATCACGTTGTTTCACATTCTGCAAATGTTTCGCCTATGACGTCGTTGCGGGAATCTTCTTGTCTCGGCATTTTGTTCTTCACTCTTGGAGTATTGGTATCATGGTGTGTCCGTTACTATTTCAAGATGAAGCCTCCAAAGTACAATTTCTATTAGCCTTCACGACTTGTGATGATTGGTGTGATCGATTGAGCATCTCGGATCTAGCTCCCTTGATTTCTATTGCGTTGGAATATTACTTGGCTACTTCGACATGTTTTGGACAAACTCTTAAGATTTCTTCCATTACCGTCATGCCCACTCTTAAAGAAAAGCTGGACCTGAGATAAGTTTTCTTTTAAAAAACTTGTCAATATTACATTATATTTTAGAATGCTTTAATTAGTATGTGAATATGATTTAACTTATAAGTTGCCATGCTTTTAGATCATTAACATTAATATATGCATATATGATATTAGCATTATTAACCTTCTTGTTGTTTAGTCTATTATCATTCTTCTTAATCTTCTATGATCTATAGTAGAACCTTTCCACTTAAGCTATATGATCTTACTAGTTGCATAAATAGATGTATTATAATTGAGACTTGTTTGCAACTTGATATTATGATGTTCTTTGTATATATATATATATATATATATATATATATATATATATATATATATATATATATATATATATATTATATATATATATATATATATGAATGCCTATCTTGTATCCATGAACTATTTACCTTGCTCCTTCCTATCCCGTTGCATTTAGGTCATAAATATCTATCATCTCACTTTAATATCTTTAGATGTCACTAGAGATGATTATGTGTGACAATGGGCTTAATTGATTCTCTTGAGCATGATAAGCTTCCATTTCAAATCCTTCACTTGCAACTTCTTGATTATCATGATCAAAACATCATGATTAAAACTTCTCTCTTTTTTAATGAAATATTTTTTTGAAACAATTTACTTAACTAAAATTTCTTTCACAACCTTATTTCAATCAAAAACAAGATTGATTTTTTTTTTTTTTTTATGATACGTTATGAAACAAAACTCAATTTGTGTTATTGTAATGCACATTTGAATTTACTTCAAAACATTGTTGAATAAAACTAAAAACGTTTTGCTTAAAACACATTTGACTTTCTCACATGTGTCATACACTTCTATTGGAAATGACATTCACAATTTAATCAAATCATTTCATGAGAATCATGGCTTGCCCATATGGATCTTGTTTGTAACAAGTCTTGAAGTCCATATAATCATATCCACCTATTTGTTACTTGTTAACAATCATCAACATGTTTGCTCTAGACTAAATGTTATCATCTTCATATAGTTACACATTTAACTTATTTGCCTTATTGCCTCCTTAGTTGCATATCTTAATTGATAAATTAATAGATAGCATGATTATTTTCAATTATTTCTATATCACTCTCTACATTCATGAATAGTATGCCCTATATTGCCTCAAAGAGTTGAACTTACTTGAATCCAAATCCAAAAACACAACCTTTTTGAAAATTTTCTGCCAAAAACCCATTTCTGGCATTCTGGGAATCACTAGATGGGCGGCCCCCTTAATGATTAAGGGGACCGGCCCCTAATTAAGGGGACCGGCCATCTGATGGTCGGGGATACTGTTTTCTTTATCACTTTTTGACCCATTTCAGCCTATACTTCCCAAAATTCACGAACATATTTTGTCCCATGCTATCCCTCAAAATTTACCTTCCTAAACCACATTTCTCATACACTATAAATACCCTTTTCCCATTATTAATGCCATCACACCCAAACATGTCATCTCCCAACAACCAAAAACCTAAGATTTCAAGAACCGCAAGGATCTCCGTCAAACCCGTTTGGAGGAGGAAACTTGATTCTTGTCATAACTCAAGTGATGTTGTTCCAAGTCAACCAACTACTAAACCTCAAACCTACAATAATGACTCATCTCACAACCTATAACCCACTCATTCCCTCATTCATGCTTCTTCTTATGATGAGCATGCTCAATCCCAAAACAACAATTCCAATCTCTCAATCAATACTTCACATGTTGCTCATTCAACAAAAACACCACTCACTCTTGGAGAACCTCTTCCACCCATTTCATGTTTTCATGACTACCCAAGCTCAACCATGTCTCCACCACCAAGAGTACCACCACCACATCCTATAACCTCACATGCTATTCCTATGTTGCATGTTCAAACCTTCACCCAAGACAACCATCTTGTTCCACCATCATAACCTTCCTCGAAACATTTGAAGTTCGTTGAGGAACTAAAAGAGGCTCATGAGCTTAGTGCTCTTTTAGCATTATATCTTGCTCAACGCAATTTGGATCCACCCCAATAAAGCTCACCATCATCACCACACAACATCAACCAAGTTGAGAAGCATGTCAACAATTGCCCTTGTTGCATCTTCCTTCAACAACAAACCATTGCTTTGAATGAGCACTTCACTTGGATTGAGTATCTTCTTACAAGATCTCAACAAACATCATCACTTGAACAACATCAAAACCCTCAATCAACAAACCCTATCTCTATCCCACCACCTACAAGTTCCACATCTCCAAACTCACCAACATCCATGCAACCAAAAGTTTATCTCCACTAAACCACCAAGCATTTTATATGCTTATGTTTCTCATTTTCAAATAAAACCTTTCAACCATTTTGGGATTCAAGAAAGTTTGGTGACACTCCTTGTTAGCACAATAGGATGCTATATTTAGTCTTAGTATTCTATATTTATGGCATTTGTAACAATGATTATGGGTTGACATAATCATTTTCTACCAATGAATGACTTAATGTGTGTTCCTTATTATCTTTTGCCATGCTTATTACTTGTTGGTATTATAATATATGTGTTTGCTTGTGCCATGCTTGTGCTTCTAATATTTTTCTTGCAAGAATCCCAATTCTCGAACCCTTGGTGCCCTCAAACGAGGGGGAGCATACATTAAGGGGGAGCTTCCTTTCTTTTGGCTTAAACCTTTTTGATTTTACAAAAAGGGGGAGAAGTGAATATAAACTCACTAAATACTTGTCTAAAAATTAATTTTTGGATTTAATGAGTTTAGGTTTTGTAATCATCAAAAAGGGGGAGATTGTTGATATAAATAAATGACTAAAAACGTTATTTATATCTTTCGATATCTATATGTTTTGATAATCACAAAACGAAAACTCATCAAACCAAAGATTATGACATAAACAAGTATTTAGTAGTAAATACTCATCTTTACCATTAAATCACTTAAGGTATGGATAAACAAAGTGTCTAATGTATTACAAGATCAAAGGAACATTTTTGTTAATCACTAGATATTTATAAAATTTCACAAAACATTTTATATCTTTTGTAAAACATTTTTGGAATTAAAAGAATATGTTTTATTCATTACAAATTTGTGAATTCAAATTTTCAACAAAAAATGGCAAATCTAATCTAGAAAAATTCCCCTCACAAAAGGACAAGAAAATCCAATGTTCAGGAGGGCGGCCCCCTTAATTATACTAGGCGGCCCCCTTAATCATTAAGGGGACCGCCCCCTAATTAATGGGACCGGCATGCTCCAGAATAGTATTTTCTGGCCCTATAAATATTGGATCATTCCACATATTTTTCTCACCTTTTTGCACTAAAAACTTTCTGATCTAAACATCCTTCTCCATCCTCTAAAAATCCTTTGATCTTATATACTTTGATCTTTGTTTCAAAGTGATTTAAGCCTCAACACTCAAGTGCAAAGAGAAGAATACTTCTACGAGAAGTATTACAACTTAGTATCATCTTGCTATCTAAGTTGTTTGTTTGTTTCATCTTGTTGATCTTTCATATTTTGGTGAATAAGGTGTATGTATTAGTTTGCTAGATTTAGTTGTAGAATCTAGAATTGTTGTAAGTGTCTAGTGGAAGTTGAAGTGAAGAAGTAGTGGTGAATAGTAGTGAAGATAGAAGAGAGTGGCAATAGTGACTAGTAGTGAAGAAATTGAAGCTTTCAAGTGGAGAAGACTTGAAGACATTAGTAGATTAAAGTTGTGAAGACTCTAGTGGCTTGAAGGTGCAAAGACATTCTTGGTTTGAAGTTGTGAAGACATTGGTGCTTTGAAGTTGTGAAGTTGCAAGACATCGAAGTCGTGAAGTACTTTGTGAAGGTGTGAAGATACTCGTGGTGTGAAGACATATTGAAGAAGTAAAAGGTGAGAAGAAGTTGTGGTGTGTTATTTGGTGTGAGATTGGTTCTAGCTACAATTAGAACTCGACGTCTTGCTTTGTGTCGTTAATTGGTGTAAGCATTTGGTGTGTACAGTTTTCTCCGCCATAAGGGAGGTTATTGACTTAGTGAAGAAAACTCTCGAGTTCGGTGCTCGGGGAGTGGAGTAGGGCAAGGAAGGTGTCCTTGTAGCCGAACCACTATAAATCCTTTGTCTCTCGGTTTGATCTTTCCATCTCTCATTCTTTACTTGTTTACTTACTTGCTTCTCGCACATTATTAGTATTGTGTGTTTTGCATATATTGGTTTCACATAAAGATCAAACTAGTTTCCATTCAAAACATTAATTATACATTAGTAAATTAAAAGTATATACAATCATTAAAACACATATAGATATATAAATACAAACTTATAATTAAGTGAGATATATGAAATTATAATTTCTATTCAACACTTTAAATAAGTAGTATCTATGTGACATATGTGAATTAATTTGTATCTACACTTTAGCTTCAAAGGTTTTTACAAATTATCATCAATTCTTTGAAAGTGAACTCTTATTAAACGAAAAAGACGCAAAACTATTCAACCCCCCTTCTAGTTTTCCACAATTGGTATCAAGAGCCACATCTAGCATGATTTTTAAAATAGATTGTATTTTAAAACTTGTAACGATCTATGGAATTTGAAAAATATTTAGAAGGGGAATTTATACAACAACCACCATTATTTGAAAATGATCATTTTCTTGAATGGAAAAACAAATTTGAAAATTATGTGAAATCAATAGATCTTGATCTTTGGCATATCATTTCAATTGGTGATCTTAAACCAACTAAAATAGATTTTGAAAATCAATATAATAATCTTCAAACCAAAATTGATAAAAACAATAAAGCCAAATTACTTATTTTCAAAACTTTACCAAGAGTTAAATATGAAAGATTATTTCGTTGTAAAACGGCAAATGATATTTGGAAATGTCTTTTAAAGTTTCACCAAGAGAAATGTAAAATCAAAGATGATAAACTTGATATTGCACAAGAAATAGTTAATCTAGAAAATTTAGTAAATAAATATTTAGTTGAAATAAACACATGTACTACTAGTTCAAATGTGATCATTGAAGGTATCTATAACGAAGAATACATGAGCCAAATCCGAAGAAAGAGCGTGAATAAATCATGGTGCAACAAGTGCAAAGAAGACGATGATAATACGGCTTATGAGAATACTCAAACAAATGTGAACACAAGTATTGATGGCAAGAACTACATGTTTCTAGATCCAAGTGAAACTACAAACAAAATATGGAGCGACATGGAAAATGGAATTGATCACAGTATAGCATGTGAAGAATGTACAACTACAAATAAGGTACAATCCAAAACCAAACATTTTTGCTATGATCAATTTACATTAGAATTTTCAAAAATAGAAAACAACTTCAAACATTTTTGCAACATTGACTCAAAAATTATTTTTAAAAACGAATTTTCAACATCCGCTGAAAACAACTTTGAAAAAGAAATAATTTTAGAAGATAAAATGTCTAGACTTAAAAGTAATATTGAAATCGATCTTAAATGTAAAAAATGTCAAAACTACAAACATGAAATTAAAATGGAAAATGAAAAAGAAAAAACATTGGCAAAATTCGAAAATAGTTCTAAATCTTTAAAATATCTTCTCAACATTCAAAAGCCATTTTATGATAAAACCGGCTTAGGATTTATCGTAAATGATCCTTCAACAAATGTATCAAAACAAATAAAATTTGTTAAACTTAGTGAATAAATTTAGAACTAATACTATTAACATTCATTATTTATTACTCTAGTCAAGAAAGTCATTGTTTGTTAATTAAAACAAACTATTGATGAATTCTTGTACTTATCGATGACATCCTCATCATGTGCATTCAAATGCAATGGATGTTCTCAACTAACCAACTAGGACCCATGAGAATCTGGGTACTAAGCTGTTTATCATGTTTAGGTAATTAACGAACGAAGAGTCTATTACGTGTTGATTTACTCATCTCGCTCTATTACCTTTGACGGATATTGGTTTCTATCACGTTGTTTCACATTCTGCAAATGTTTCGCCTATGACGTCGTTGCGGGAATCTTCTTGTCTCGGCATTTTGTTCTTCACTCTTGGAGTATTGGTATCATGGTGTGTCCGTTACTATTTCAAGATGAAGCCTCCAAAGTACAATTTCTATTAGCCTTCACGACTTGTGATGATTGGTGTGATCGATTGAGCATCTCGGATCTAGCTCCCTTGATTTCTAGTGTGTTGGAATATTACTTGGCTACATCAACATGTTTTGGACAAACTCTTAAGATTTCTT
This sequence comes from Artemisia argyi, assembly GCA_030686995.1. Taxonomy (NCBI): domain Eukaryota; kingdom Viridiplantae; phylum Streptophyta; class Magnoliopsida; order Asterales; family Asteraceae; genus Artemisia; species Artemisia argyi. The sequence continues at coordinate 55,842,823 of CM060701.1, forward strand.
CCATTACCGTCATGCCCACTCTTAAAGAAAAGCTGGACCTGAGATAAGTTTTCTTTTCAAAAACTTGCCAATATTACATTATATTTTAGAATGCTTTAATTAGTATGTGAATATGATTTAACTTATAAGTTGCCATGCTTTTAGATCATTAACATTAATATATGCATATATGATATTAGCATTATTAACCTTCTTGTTGTTTAGTCTATTATCATTCTTCTTAATCTTCTATGATCTATAGTAGAACCTTTCCACTTAAGCTATATGATCTTACTAGTTGCATAAATAGATGTATTATAATTGAGACTTGTTTGCAACTTGATATTATGATGTTCTTTGAATACACACACACACACACACACACACACACACACACACACACACACACACACACACACATATATATATATATATATATATATATATATATATATATATATATATATATATATATATATATATATATATATATATATATATATATATATATGAATGCCTATCTTGTATCCATGAACTATTTACCTTGCTCCTTCCTATCCCGTTGCATTTAGGTCATAAATATCTATCATCTCACTTTAATATCTTTAGATGTCACTAGAGATGATTATGTGTGACAATGGGCTTAATTGATTCTCTTGAGCATGATAAGCTTCCATTTCAAATCCTGCACTTGCAACTTCTTGATTATCATGATCAAAACATCATGATTAAAACTTCTCTCTTTTTTAATGAAATATTTTTTTTGAAACAATTTACTTAACTAAAATTTCTTTCACAACCTTATTTCAATCAAAAACAAGATTGAATTTTTTTTATGATACGTTATGAAACAAAACTCAATTTGAGTTATTATAATGCACATTTGAATTTACTTCAAAACATTGTTGAATAAAACTAAAAACGTTTTGCTTAAAACACATTTGACTTTCTCACATGTGTCATACACTTCTATTGGAAATGACATTCATAATTTAATCAAATCATTTCATGAGAATCATGGCTTGCCCATATGGATCTTGTTCGTAACAAGTCTTGAAGTTCATATAATCATATCCACCTATTTGTTACTTGTTAACAATCATCAACATGTTTGCTCTAGACTAAATGTTATCATCTTCATATAGTTACACATTTAACTTATTTGCCTTATTGCCTCCTTAGTTGCATATCTTAATTGATAAATTAATAGATAGCATGATTATTAGAAATTAATTGCCTAATTCAATTATTTCTATATCACTTTCTACATTCATGAATAGTATGCCCTATATTGCCTCAAAGAGTTGAAATTACTTGAATCCAAATCTAAAAACACATCCTTTTTGAAAATTTTCTGCCAAAAACCCATTTCTGGCATTCTGGGAATCACCAGATGGGCGGCCCCCTTAATGATTAAGGGGACCGGCCCCTAATTAACGGGACCGACCATCTGATGGTCGGGGATACTATTTTCTTTATCACTTTTTGACCCATTTCAGCCTATACTTCCCAAAATTCACAAACATATTTTGTCCTATGCTATCCCTGAAAATTTACCTTCCTAAACCACATTTCTCATACACTATAAATACCCTTTTCCCATCATTAATGCCATCACACCCAAACATGTCATCTCCCAATAACCAAAAACCTAAGATTTCAAGAACCGCAAGGATCTCCGTCAAATCCGTTTGGAGGAGGAAACTTGATTCTTTTCATAACTGAAGTGATGTTGTTCCAAGTCAACCAACTACTAAACCTCAAACCTACAATAATGACTCATCTCACAACCTATCACCCACTCATTCCCTCATTCATGCCTCTTCTTATGATGAGCTTGCTCAATCCCAAAACAACAATCCCAATCTCTCAATCAATACTTCACATGTTGCTCATTCAATAAAAACACCACTCACTCTTGGAGAACCTCTTCCACCCATTTCATGTTTTCATGACTACCCAAGCTCAACCATGTCTCCACCACCAAGAGTACCACCACCACATCCTATAACCTCACATGCTATTCCTATGTTGCATGTTCAAACCTTCATCCAAGACAACCATCTTGTTCCACCATCATCACCTTCCTACGAAAATTTGAAGTTCGTTGAGGAGCTAAAAGAGGCTCATGAGCTTAGTGCTCTTTTAGCATTACATCTTGCTCAACGCAATTTGGATCCACCCCAATCAAGCTCACCATCATCACCACACAACATCAACCAAGTTGAGAAACATGTCAACAATTGCCCTTGTTGCATCTTCCTTCAACAACAAACCATTGCTTTGAATGAGCACTTCACTTGGATTGAGTATCTTCTTACAAGATCTCAACAAACATCATCACTTGAACAACATCAAAACCCTCAATCAAAAAACCCTATCTCTATCCCACCACCTACAAGTTCCACATCTCCAAACTCACCAACATCCATGCAACCAAAAGTTTATCTCCACTAAACCACCAAGCATTTTATATGCTTATGTTTCTCATTTTCAAATAAAACCTTTCAACCATTTTGGGATTCAAGAAAGTTTGGTGACACTCCTTGTTAGCACAATAGGATGCTATACTTAGTCTTAGTATTCTATATTTATGGCTTTTGTAACAATGATTATGGGTTGACATAATCATTTTCTATCAATGAATGACATAATGTGTGTTCCTTATTATCTTTTGCCATGCTTATTACTTGTTGGTATTATGATATATGTGTTTGCTTGTGCCATGCTTGTGCTTCTAATATTTTTCTTGCAAGAATCCCAATTCTCGAACCCTTGGTGCCCTCAAACGAGGCGGAGCATACATCAAGGGGAGCTTCCTTTCTTTTGGCTTAAACCTTTTTGATTTTACAAAAAGGGGGAGAAGTGAATATAAACTCACTAAATACTTGTCTAAAAATTAATTTTTGGATTTAATGAGTTTAGGTTTTGTAATCATCAAAAAGGGGGAGATTGTTGATATAAATAAATGACTAAAAACGTTATTCATATCTTTCGATATCTCTATGTTTTGATAATCACAAAACGAAAACTCATCAAACCAAAGATTATGACATAAACAAGTATTTAGTAGTAAATACTCATCTTTACCATTAAATCACTTAAGGTATGGATAAACAAAGTGTCTAATGTATTACAAGATCAAAGGAACATTTTTGTTAATCACTAGATATTTATAAAATGTCACAAAACATTTTATATATTTTGTAAAACATTTTTGGAATAAAAAGAATATGTTTTATTCATTACAAATTTGTGAATTCAAAATTTCAACCAAAAATGGCAAATCTAATCCAGAAAAATTCCCCTCACAAAAGGACAAGAAAATACAACGTTCAGGAGGGCGGCCCCCTTAATTATACTAGGCGGCCCACTTAATCATTAAGGGGACCGCCCCCTAATTAAAAGGACCGGCACGCTCCAGAACAGTATTTTCTGGCCCTATAAATATTGGATCATTCCACATATTTTTCTCACCTTTTTGCACTAAAAACTTTCTGATCTAAACATCCTTCTCCATCCTTTAAAAATCCTTTGATCTTATTTACTTTGATCTTTGTTTCAAAGTGATTTAAGCCTCAACACTCAAGTGCAAAGAGAAGAATACTTCTACTAGAAGTATTACAACTTAGTATCGTCTTGCTATCTAAGTTGTTTGTTTGTTTCATCTTGTTGATCTTTCATATTTTGGTGAATAAGGTGTATGTATTAGTTTGCTAGATTTAGTTGTAGAATCTAGAATTGTTGTAAGTGTGTAGTGGAAGTTGAAGTGAAGAAGTAGTGGTGAATAGTAGTGAAGATAGAAGAGAGTGGCAATAGTGACTAGTAGTGAAGAAATTGAAGCTTTCAAGTGGAGAAGACTTGAAGACATTAGTAGATTAAAGTTGTGAAGACTCTAGTGGCTTGAAGGTGCAAAGACATTATTGGTTTGAAGTTGTGAAGACATTGGTGCTTTGAAGTTGTGAAGTTGCAAGACATCGAAGTCGTGAAGTACTTTGTGAAGGTGTGAAGATACTCGTGGTGTGAAGACATATTGAAGAAGTAAAAGGTGAGAAGAAGTTGTGGTGTGTTATTTGGTGTGAGATTGGTTCTAGCTACAATTAGAACTCGACGTCTTGCTTTGTGTCGTTAATTGGTGTAAGCATTTGGTGTGTACAGTTTTCTCCGCCATAAGGGAGGTTATTGACTTAGTGAAGAAAACTCTCGAGTTCGGTGCTCGGGGAGTGGAGTAGGGCAAGGAAGGTGTCCTTGTAGCCGAACCACTATAAATCCTTTGTCTCTCGGTTTGATCTTTCCATCTCTCATTCTTTACTTGTTTACTTACTTGCTTCTCGCACATTATTAGTATTGTGTGTTTTGCATATATTGGTTTCACATAAAGATCAAACTAGTTTCCATTCAAAACATTAATTATACATTAGTAAATTAAAAGTATATACAATCATTAAAACACATATAGATATATAAATACAAACTTATAATTAAGTGAGATATATGAAATTATAATTTCTATTCAACACTTTAAATAAGTAGTATCTATGTGACATATGTGAATTAATTTGTATCTACACTTTAGCTTCAAAGGTTTTTACAAATTATCATCAATTCTTTGAAAGTGAACTCTTATTAAACGAAAAAGACGCAAAACTATTCAACCCCCCCTTCTAGTTTTCCACAAAACCTAAGAACTAGGTCTAGAGGTTAGGGATGATTCTTTTTGTATTTTTATGTTTTTAGAAAAGCAAATTAAAAATCTCAGTTTTCAAAGGAGTGGGCGGAATTAGTTGCTAATTAACTAACCCAATGACTAAGATGCAATCAAAATAAAATAACAAAAATGAAAATAAACTAATTTAAGGTAGTGGTGTGAGCAATATATGGGAGAATTGCGTTTACTTAGATTTCACTACTCCCTAGATATCTTTTGCAGGTTAATTACTTGTTACAGTTGCGTGGATGACGGATTGTATTCCTTAATACCATTCATGGGGTGGTGTACTTGCTTCCCCAATCCTATAAGCTCCTACTTCACTCCTATGTCGAGCCGGCTAAGAAGCTTCTAACATGGGATCACTAGAATTCGTTCATGCATTAAATACAATCATAAAAACCTAGTACACATCGGTTCATGTTTCTTAAGACGTTCAAGCAAGTTACACAATGGAGATTTGCCAGTTTTCTTAAGCCTAATATTGAAATCATTCATCCATTACAACTATAAACAAGCAATCAACCAATAATTAACATCTAGGTTTCATTACATCAAAGCAAACACATGAAAGATCTAGCCTAGCATGTTATAATCAAGACAAGCATAAGATATATTCAAACAACACATAGACATATTGAATGAATTGAAAGAAGACTTATCTTAATTGAACATGAAAGGTTTCAAGGGGTGAAAACCCTTTAAAATACTGTTATAAACGACCTAGGGTTTATTAGGTTCAGCCCTAGTATTCTCCACACAAGTTCCTCCCTAATGAATGAAAAATAGGAAAGTATACATAGATTTTGTGAGGTGACGGCATCAAGAGTAAATTTCTGACGCCGTCATCTCGCCGCCAATAAAGTTCTCGGACTGCCTAGAACTGGGTCTGACGCCGTCATGTGTAATCCATCTTCAGGCCGTCACCAAAATAACTCTTGACGCCCTACTTCTGACGCCTTCAGGTTTTCTGTGGGTCGTCATGGATTTTGCTCTTGACGTCGTCATATTTTCTTTCTTGACGCCGACAGGTACTGTTCCCAGCATGGAAAATTAAGTCTTTGCCGTTTTCTTCACTTTTATGCTCCAAAAACGTCCAAAATGCTCCCTTTTCCAGAATTCACTCCCAAAGTACCTAAAATCACAAAAGGAACGATTTAGGGCAATATTTGATCAAATAAATTCAATTCCGGGCTTAAATGACCCCCTAAAAACGGTTCATTTTTCGCCTCATCAATGTGGTGGTTATCTCGAACCAAACAACCGAAGCAAAAAAACTCTCCCATATAGTTCCCTTGTCTTGATGACGGTGATGGCGTGGAGGATCGATGGTTGGTGGAACCACGGCGAGATAAGGCGGTGAAGTGTGGTGATGCATGGTGTGAGTCGGTTCTAGAGAGAAGGAGAAGAGATGAATAGAGAGAAGATAGATTTGACTAGTGTAAGTGTTAGTGTTTTGATTTTGGGGAAAAAGAGGCGGGATCTTGAGCGGGAGATTGAGATTTTTGGGGAAAAATTAGAGGCGGATGTTGAGATCTTGAGTGCCTGATTAAAATTTTAGAGATTGAAAGCCTATCAAATGAGCTCGAAAGGTTTAATGAGTTGAGCTCAATCTTATATAAGTTCGACTCGAGTTATTGTTGAGTTCTCGAGCTTGTAAGTAATATAAAATATGTATTGGTTATCTCGAACAAAACAACCAAAGCAAACAAACTCTCCCATACAGTTCCCTTGTCTTGATGACGGTGATGGCGTGGAGGATCGATGGTTGGTGGAACCACGGCGAGATAAGGCGGTGAAGTGTGGCGGTGGTGTGAGTCGGTTCTAGAGAGTTAATGCATTTGGCAGTGGTGTAACTCATCCATTCAATACTGCAAAACATTCATTGTGACTCGATACACGCATTTGACTCAAACAAGTACTAATGAGTTAAGGTAGGCATGCATGCAAGTTCATGTATCCGATTTTACAAGGAAACTGCATGTTAAAGAGAGCGAGACTATTAAGAAAATGACATTATAGCTAGTAGGATCTTACGATCCCGATCCGATCATACGATCATGATCTTGCAAAGACGAAAACGATCCTGGGTAGGATCTGATCCCGATCTTGAAACTTTTAATACTTTTAGTTTTTATACTTTTAATCATTTTAAACTTATCTATACATTTTAAGTAAATACAACAAATTAAGCTATATGTACAATCAATTTAAGCATTAGCACCTACACACATTGACTGGTCAACACTTATAATTAATATATATTATAACACACATCACTTATAATATATATTATTTACAAAGCTTCTTAAACACACTTCACACACTCCAACATATACTTAATCTCTATCCGACAATCACACACAGCTGCCTTGTTCTTTCTTTCTCTCTCTCACTACTACACCCTAAGTTTGACCCTAAGTTAGATCGGAAGCATATGGTAACATACTTAGATCACTTCTATATTGACCCTAAGTTTGACAGATGATTTGGTTTATCTGATTATTTAGTTGTTTTTTTGGTTTATCTGATTATTTCATTGTTTGTGCTTATTTAATTAGTGTTATTTAGTGTTAGGGTTTATGTATGATCTGTATATTTGTGTTTTTTTATTGTTAGGGTTTATGGTTGTTTTTTAGTTTTAGTGCGAATATTTAGGCTAAAACATCAAGTATCAAAGATGGAAGAAGTATCAATGATGGATGAAAAGACACCACTTTCAAGTATGAACATAAACTTGTTCTGGTGTTGTTCATCCATTATTGATTCATCGTCGTTCTTTGTCAAGGATGGGTGAACCAACACCACTTTCAAGTATGAACATCATATGTATCTGTGTCAAAGATGGAAGAAGTATCAAGGATGGTGATGCGTGGGAATTGCACCAGGCTTTACCTCTCGAGGGATCTCGAGAAGCTTACAACCCCCACCAGGCAGTGTACCTGATCATTGTAGTATAGTATAGTGACAAGTACCAGGGGATTGATCGTTCAACTCAGGAATAGTGTCGCTAGGATTAGAAAGCCTAAAAACTAGGTCTAGAGGTGAGGGATGATTCTTTTTGTATTTTTATATTTTATAAAAGAAAATAAAAATCTCGGTTTTGGAAGAGTGGGCGGAATTAGTTGCTAGTCAACTAACCCAATAACTATAATTGCAATAAAATAACAGAATTGTAAATTAAACTAATTACTAATGTGGTGTGAACAATAGATGGGAGAATTGTGTTTACTTAGATTTCACTACTCCCTAGATATCTTTTACAGGTTAATTGCTTGTTACAGTTGTGTGGATGACGGGTTATATTCCTTAATATCAATCATGGGGTGGCGTACTTACTTCCCCAATTCTATAAACTCGTACTTCACTCCTATGTCGAGCCTGCAAGAAGCTCCTAAAATGGGATCACTAGAATTCGCTCATGCATTAAATACAACCATAAAAACCTAGTACACATCGGTTCATGTTTCTTAAGACGTTCAAGCAAGTTACATAATGGAGATCTGCCAGTTTTCTTAAGCCTAACATTGAAATCATTCATCCATTACAACTATAAACAAGCAATCAACCTATAATCAACATCTAGGTTTCATTACATCTAAGCAAACACACAAGAGATCTAGCCTAGCATGTTAAAATTAAGACAAGCGTAAAATATATTCAAACAACACATAGACATATTGAATGAATTGAAAGGATACTTATCTCAATTGAACATGAAGGGTTTTAAGGGGTGAAAACCCTTGAAAATACTGTAAAAGTCGTGTTAGGGTTTATGAAGTTCGACCCTAAAATTCTCCTCTTTTTAGAATGAAAATTACAAAACCTATATATAGATTTACTAAGGTGACGGCGTCAAGAAGAAAGTTCTGACGCCGTCAACCCGCTGCCCATAAAATTCTCGGACTGCCTAGATCCAGATCTGACGCCGTCATGTGTATTTCTGCTCTGGGCCGTCACCACTTTTACTCTTGACGGCTTTGATCTGACGCCGTCACGTTTTCTCTGGGCCGTCACCAAAATTTCTCTTGACGCCGTCATCAAAACCTTCTTGACGCCGTCAGGTGCTGTTCCCAGCAAGGAAAATTAAGACTTTGCCGTTTTCTTCACTTTTATGCTCCAAAAACGTCCAAAATGCTTCCTTTTCCAGAATTCACTCCCAAAGTACCTAAAATCACAAAAGGAACGATTTAGGGCAATATTTGATCAAATAAATTCCAATTCCAGCTTAAATGACCCCCTAAAAACGGATCATTTTTCGCCTCATCATATACCCTTACACTTGAGATTTGCTTGTCCTCAAGCAAATGCGCTTTTATTCTAGTCAAAATATAAGTTAGGGGTCATTTAACACTAATATAAAAGTAATTACAACAAATAATCGTTCCACTAAAGACCAAAGACATGCACGGAGGTCATATACTAGCACCTCACAAATAGTGTTTAGATACTCACATCTCTCGGGTGTAATAAAGTATATATCACAATATGGAAATGGAAAATATCTCTCACTACCTGTCATAGCAAAATAGATTACCATAGGCTTGGGAAATGATCAAACCTCCACCACATGGCGTAAGCACCTAGGATAAACAATCAAAGAGGTCTTTTAAAGGGTTATAACGTTAGGTGTAGGGATATGGAATACACGGTTTTGTTGGATATAGGCAATCTTTACTGGTGGCGAGTTAATCATCTTGGTTAATCACATGTACAATATGGCGTTGCTAAGCCAAGACTAGACTCGACTTAAGCTAATAAATGAAAAATAACAAAAATATAAAATAAACATAGAATGAAACGGGATGGTAGTCCGTATTTTTTCCTCTTTTTCTTTTTCTATTTTTTTTTTTTTTTTTTTTTTTTTTTTTTTTTTTTTTTTTTTTTTTGCATACACTCTTACCCTACCATCCAAAATTATGAACATTCCCCTTACACTTGAATTTTTACATACTTTACAATAAATTAATCTAATAACTCGAATTAAGATAATCAAAACACTTGGAGTACTTTTTAAGATTAATGCACATATGGGGGTAATAATATGATGTTCTTCCCCATTACTCCATAACATAAGTACGTTACCCATGAGTCCCAATCGTCCCAAAACAATATGTACAAGGATATGACTCGACTTAGCAACCATGTAATCAATTAGATAATTAACTAAGGATTTAAACAAATAACAATAATGCACTAAATATGAGTGCATACACGGAAGGCTAAGGCGATTTGGGTGTACATTTAAGTGGGGTGTAACAAATTCTTCCTTTAAGTAAGATGCTTAAATTTAGAAACAAAAAGATAGGCTCGGAGGGGTGTACTAGGGGTTTCGTGTACTAAAAATGAGTACAACGCTAAGGTGTGAGAAAAATTAATTGACTTTACTAGCCAAGTAATATGACTTAAATGGTCAAGTAATTATGATACGGGTTTAACACAAGGGTGATCCTAATGCCTCTTATCATGTAGTAAATCCTACTACACGAATGTAGTCTCACTAGCGGTCTCGGGATGCATCACTAACGCAAGTTCTAGAATCTAAATGCTACCGGTACACTCATAAGCACTAATAGTAAATGCTTTTCCTATCAAATCTAAGGGCGAACCTCACATATTTGGGTGGAAAATTTTTTCTGAATGGTACGGTTTTGTGCTAGTCATACAACTCCTATCCATGAGACGCTTGCTATGGCTAAAGTTTCACTCCTAAATGTTGTAAAAAATTTTAAATTTGGCGCTAAAATGACACTAACAAGTATTTCTCATAGTTTTATTACACACCTACCATCAAACAAACAAACTCAAGCGAAAGTGTATCCTATGAGGTATCATCATTTTACCCTCCCCTTACACTTAGGATGAACTTTGTCCCCAATGTTCAATTAAAGAATGTAAAAGTAAAACAGGTAAAAGAATAAAATCAAATACTCCCCTGATTCGCTCGGTATGGATAGTATGGTAACAAGGTTGGATCTTCCTCCAAGAAAATGAACAATCAAAGCTTCCCTTCCAGAATATAAATCATCTTCTTGTCATACATAACCTGTTAATCCTGAGAAAACAAACAAGGCAACCTCGCGTAAAATCGGCGGAAATCTATATATACTAACAAATCCTAGAAAACAATGTAAGATATAATGCTTGTGGAATGAATGTTTGCAGATTTCCTGGAGTTTATAAAACTAAAGAATTAACAAAAACTTTAAGACTCCGTTAGAAAAACAAAAGTAGCAAAATTTCCAGATTTTTACACGTGACGCCGTCAGGAATCTTTATGTTAAGTTTCCGGAAAATTTCTAGAAAAACTTTGTCCTACTTCCTGGAAAATCCTGCAAAACATCATTATGACTCGATATAAGCATTTGACTCTAACAAATACGAATATACATGTTCATTTAATATTGTGGAGACTCATGATCAATTTTGTTTCTTAAAAACATATTTGGGGTTTCCCCTTACACTTATCTTTTGCGAAATACATTTGGATGAAGTTAAGACTAAGTCAAACGACAAAATAAAGTATTTTCACCATTTTATTTTTGAAACATGATCTACCAACAATAAAAATAATGCATGCATACGGAAACAAATGACAATTAAACAAATAAAAATCACACAAAGCATGGGTTGCCTCCCAAGAAGCGCTTTTCTTTATTTACGAGTCTTGTAGCTAGACTCAAGGTCATGGGCTACCGTGTGTCGCTTATGCTCACATAACCAAGGGTGTGCCATCTAATAGTCGCCTCATCTTTCTTATAATCATCACTTAACTCTAAACATCCACGATAATACCTTTTATTTTTTTCATGAGGATATTTAAGCCCTTTTCTTTTATCATTCTCACTTAGCATTTCTAGGGGCGGATACATACTACACTTCTCCATGGAAAAATCCTTGAACCTAGGGTGTGCACGGGGCATTTGGTAAACAAAATCTTCATCCCCATCCGAGAATGTAATTAACCCTTCCATAAGTTTTTCATCAAGGTTGGTCAACCTTTTGAAAGGTTTCCCAAACACAACTTGGGTTAACTTACTATTGATAAATTCTCCTAGATTCTCCATAACCATGAACTCAACAGGATAAACAAAGCTTCCTACAAACACATGCAATGACATTGCCCTAGCAATAATATTATCTCCTTTGTATTCTAACTCATCTACCATGATTTTATTATATTCACTACGCGAGATTATGTTCGTTGGGAGAGATGAGTTAAGGTAGGCATCAAAGCTCCTAAATCCAATCTTACAACGAAATTGCATATTGAATGAGCTATCACTCTCAATCCTTGTTCTAGGGTCGACATACCTAAGAGGGTTCACTTCATCTTCCATCCTATCCTCATTAATCACATCACCATCACCTAGATCCTCATCGGAGTCTAAATAGTAAAAAGGACTAGCCCTATGGTCATCATCATGGTCAGACTCCTCCATTTCAGAATTATTATCAAAGTGGTGGTTAGGCGAGAGGTTAGGTGGGTTCTCATTTTCCACTAAAGGGTTTGGGGTGGGCATTTGGAAAATCCTACGACGAAAAACACGAATAACAGGAATCAAACGATCAACGCTATTGTTATCCATCGAGAGAGTTTACGAACAAAGGAAACAAAGAAATAAGATAGACTAAAGAAAACCTAAAAATAAAAAATAAAATCTTACTAGAAAGGAATCTAGCAAGTAGACCTAATAAAAAGAGTTTTTTCATGTATTTAGTTACAATGAAAATATTTTCATTGCATTGTTGATATAAATTTAATATGATTTCATTGATTCATGATTATCTCTCTAATGTCGTAGGACCTACATAACTAATATGTATGTTCGTCACATTTAAGTGAGCAATATAAATGATAGTAAGAATTTGGTTGCTAAGAACTTAAAGCTCAATTATCAGGGCAGATCTATCTAACGATGTTGATGGGTTCCATCGCTTTAACTGGACCCCATTTTCTAACGATGTTTAATGGTTCTTTGAATAATCAAGATTAAACATCGTTAGAAAACGGGGTCCAATTAAAGCGATGGAATCCATCTACATCATTAGATAGATCTGGCCTGATCATTGAGACGTCTTCAATGCGATGATGATATAGTGTGTATTGTTCATGACTGGCCACACTCCTTCATCATCGCATTCAAGATGAGTCATGTTACTTAGACTCTATTCTTTACTCAACATTTGTAGATTGTTTGTATGACTCTGTTTGCTTTAGATATATGTATGATGTATTTTTGATATAAGAATTATGTTGCATTTGTATTGAGAGTATAATGAAGATAAGTGGCAGATGTGTATGCGAATATTTAGGCTAAAACATCCAAGTATCAAAGATGGAAGAAGTATCAACATTGGATGAACAGACACCACTTTCAAGTATGAGCATAAACTTGTTTTGGTGTTGTTCATCCATTGTTGATTCATCTTTGCTCTTTGTCAAAATCCAGAAACAATTATCAAGTATAATTTGTAGGTTCGATACTTGAATTTAGCGTCTTCGTCTTTAATGAATGTTGGTAGGTTTGAGATTCAAGGCTGAATAATATGTTGTTGTTGGCTAGGGTAGAAAGGATGGTAGTTCATTGCATTGTTATTATAAGTTTAATATGTTTTCATTGATGCACGATTAGCTCTCTAATGTCGTAGAATCTACATAATTAATATGTATGTTCGTCACATCTAAGGGAGCAATATAAACGATAGTAAGAATCTGTTTTCTAATAACTTAAAGCTCAATGTTAGGGCAAATCTATCTAAAGTTGTAGAACGGTTCCATTACTTAATTTGGAAAACCTCTACTACCGTTATTAGACGGTGTCCAAAAAACAAAGCAATGGAACCTTTCTGCAACTTTAGATAGATCTGGCCTGATCATCAAGACGTCTTCAATGCGATGATGATATAGTGTGTATTGTTCATGACAGGCCACACTCCTTCATCATCGCATTCAAGATAAGTGATGTTACTTAGACTCTATTCTTTACTTAACATTTCTAGATTGTTTGTATCACTCTGTTTACATTCAAATCTTTTTTATGATCTAAATGAGTCTGTAATTTGAATATACCTTTCCATTCTCAGTTCCCATACAGTTCCTTTTATTTTTTCAACAATCTAGCAATGCGACTGGTGCAGTCCTTTGCTCAAAGGGAGTTGAAACAATAAAAGGAGCTGTATCGGGAACTTAGAAGGGTTACGTATGTTGGTTTATTGCATTCCATTCTTTTTTATGATCTAAAACCAACCATCCACCAAGTAATGTGGCCATTGGAGTTCCAAGAACAAAGGTTGTTTCAAATACACCCTGAATTGCAACATTATCTTTTATTTCATTTACACTATATTTTTTAAAATTTTAATATATTTTTTTATTTTTTTTTGTAGAAATCATACATTGACAGCAGTGACTCAAGTTCATTTCAACATACCTTTCCATTCTGAGTTCCCATACAGTTCCTTTTGTTTTTTCAACAATCTTGCAATGCGGCTGGTGAAGTCCTTTGCTCAAAGGGAGTTAAAACGACAAAAGGAGCTGTATCGGGAACTTAGAAGGGTTACGTATGTTGGCAGCAGTGACTCATGTTCATTTCACATATCAAGCAGTTTTGAAGGTCCTCCAAATACTTGGGCAGACTACTTTCCAAAGGGATATTCTGGATCAGGCACAAAAAAGGAAGATGCTAGGAAGGTTAAAACTCCAAAAAAGACTGCCAAAGAGCTTTTTGATGAGAGGGTTCAGGTGCTAGGCCTGCCCAATGCTAAGACTTGTGAAGACAAGGGTATAAAACCATGGGAACCAAAAATGCCCAAAGGTTGTTCAAAAGGGAAGGGTAAAAAGAAAATGTATTAGTTGAGTTAGGAAGTAATTTGAATAAACCTGTGTAATCCGTTTGTACTACTTTATTTGACTTTATGAATAAACATGTTGTCATTGCTCAATTTTCTCATTAATGAACTGAATATGAATCGGTTAATTTTTGTGGCATTTTATTTTTATCCCTAGCAGCATTAAGTTATGCCAAGCAGCATTAAGTTCTGAGTTACTAGCATTCACCCAAATTCCAATCCGAACCCGGAGTTGCCCATAAGATAAGTTTGACAATCTTTGACTTTTGCAAATGACAATCAAGTTTGACAATCTTTGTTTGACTTTTAACAAAGCATCATAACATAATCAACAAAGCAACATAACATAATTAATCAACAAAAAGATAACTTGATCATATAGTAATATAATCGATAACTTGATTAACAAAGAAACATAAGATAAGTTTTCTTTGAACACAAAAACATTAAACTTCAAAGAAATAACATAATAACGATTAATATCATCTTACATCAGGGTTAATTCAATGAAAATTATACAAACTATTTTGAATGCCTTTGTAAATAACAACAATGTTTCCACGGATTTGTTCTATTTCTTGATTACGAACATTAACTTTGTTATGATGCACCAGTATGATATCTTGGTCTTTTTTGTTTTGTTCTTCCAACAACGCGATTCGTTTGTTGTAAAGTTCAACCAACTGTCGTTCATTACTATATTGGCCTTGAGAATGGCATTTGTCCCAACACTCTTGGGTTAGGCCATGGATTTTATATTTTTCTGGCATTGGAGGAGGAGGAGGAGGAGAAGTATCCCTTGAATGTTTTGTTTTCTTTGAAGCAGGATTTGAAGATGATGAAGCCATTGCAGTTCCAAACAAAAATTGAATACGTAATGAAAAGATGAAAGAAGTTGGTTGTAATTCCTTTGTATTTATAGGTACACAAGAGTCGCAATGTCACAAAGTTTAAGTGTCACAACGGTTTAGAGTTACTTTTTTACAGTTACACCGGTTCACAGTAATTTATGCCTAGTAGCATTAAGTTATGCCTAGCAGCATTAAGTTCTTTATTAATCAGGTCATAATAGTGTTGAAGTAAGTTTGCCAATTCAGGGAGTAAACACTGTCACAAACACAAATTTTACACAACTAATAACTAGATTAATACCATTATGTTTATTCTTACTATATTTTCAAACATTTGAAACCACTTACAATGCTTATTACCATTTAAAGTTTAAAAATAAAATTATAGAATGTTTAGGAGCGCGCATTTAATGTGTAAAATTAAAATGATTACAATTAGGCACGAGTAATTAGTTCATTTCACATGTTAATGTGACGTTAAACTTGGTAAATTGCAATAATCTTTAATGGTGAGACTTTCAAAATTCCCTAGGCGTATAGTATGTCGCATCCCTTTTTAAGGCCATCACTTAGCTTTTCAACACACACTTTTTAAAACAATCTAAGATCGAAGTTATGGCTGGAAACAAGAAAAGGTGCATTTCATCAAAGAAGAAGCGTTCAAAGTAAGTACTACTAATTAAACTTTTGTACACGTAAACATTCAAAGTTTGTAAAGATGTTATGTACGTACATGTTGACTTGGTTTTTTTTTCTAGTAGAAGTTAGTTAATCCATAATAATTTTGGTGTATTAAGCTTTTATGAATTTATAAAAATGGTTATCAATTGGTAGCTAATTAGGTAATCAGTTATGAAATTGTGTTAGAATGTTACATTATATACATCATATAATTAAGAACACCAAATTAAAAGGATAATCTGTAAATTTATCATCTAATGCTTATTTGATTTCAGGAAACCAGAGAAGGTATTTAACATTGAAGAGTGGTATGAGTCGTGGAGTTCTCGAAGAAACAAGGCAAGACGCAAAGCAAGTTTGCTTCAAATTAAGAAAAGTGAGAAGGAATACAAGCGATCAAAGCCGCGGGTTGGTTCAGCGGAAGATGATGCGGCTGATGTTGGATTTTTGAGTGAGGAAGAGAGATTCGACTCCATTGACTACGATAATGTGCATTTGTCGTTTGATCCGGAGAAATCTCCGAAATTTAATTGTTAAACTTTTTATATGTATGAACTGCTTTATTTTACTTTTGTTATATATGGATACTAATGTTTTTTTTTTGGTTTATTATATATGAATTTTAACTTTCTTGCTTCATTAAAGCTTGATTTTCATATATTCATTAAGCTTGATTTATTCTTAGCAACATTATTTATGCCTAGCAGCATTAACTTATGCCTAGCAACATTAATTTTGAATGTGTTGCACATATTTTGAATTTTCGTTACACTTAAATATCACATTTTGCTATAAATAATAGTCACATAAATATCACAATGTGACTATTTTGAATGTATTGCACATATAATACCCTTATAATGTGGCAATAAACATAATTTAGATACACATTTGTGATATGGTGTGACTATTGTAAAGCCTATAGTTACATGATCATGCTACAATTAAATGTGATTATACACATTAGGTTGTGGCAAGCAAACACACACTAAACTTTAGACACACATATTTACTTACGTGACCATATGTATCGAATTTTCGTTACACTTAATCATGTTTCTATGGTTTCGTGTGACCATATATGACATTTGGTCACACTCTTCAAGTGTGTGACATATATATTTGTCACTATTAAATGCATATCGTGACTAACGCTTCAAACTTACTTTTTAGTTGTCACACATTTCAAACGCTATGTGGCTAAATATTCAGCAAAGAATAGCAGTCATGTTTAAATAATGTGTGACAAACTTTACTATATAATTTAGTCACATACACAATTACTTCATGTGACCATATATCTATTTTGGTCACACTCTTCAATTGTGTGACATATATTTGTCACATATGTATATCTGTAGTGTGACTAATGCTTAAAGCTGATTTGTATCGGCCACACGTCCCAAATTAAACGTGACTAAATGATCAAAAAATATTTACCTGCTACCCTCTAGTCACATAAATACACAAATGTGAGACATATATCTTTCGAAATGGTCACACAAGTCGGATCGAGTGTGGCTATTTATTTTATTTTCATACATTTAGTCACGTAAATATGTTACAGTGTGACCGTTTGAAATCGACCATGTGTGACAAAAGGCCATTTTTGTACCAGTGCTTGACGAGCCTGAGTGGGTGAGTAGCGCTCATACTTCAACACCCACATAATATTGAGAGATTGCGTGGTAAATGGTAAATCTTACCTTTTCGGGGCACTATTAAAACTAGGTTAAGGTTCGGTGTCATGAGCTCTACACTATAATTTGATTACCCGACATGTATTTGGTATATGTCTATTGATGAATAATGCTTGTATTCAACTTATTACTTATTAAACTCTACTAATTCACTCAACTTTATGTTGACCTTTTAGCATGTTTTATCTCATGTCTCTATTAACTGGCATGTGAAGGCGCATGGATATATTTCTGAAGACAATGCATCATTATCATTCGATAAAACTTGTAAACCCTTATGTCTATTACTTATAAATTTGTGGCAACTCTTTGTAAACTCTGTGGTTTATATAAATCGAATGATAAATTATTTCAAAACATCTCATTTTGGAGTCGTTTTCTGTAACTTGTATTGTGAGCTAAGAAGTAATACCCTAGTGACACTGTCTTCCGCTGCGATAATTTTGGGGGTGTTACAGATTGGTATCAGAGCATGAGTTTTAGAGATCCAGGTTGCATTTAAACCTAGACTATAACTACATCTTACATTTTACTCGTAACACTCATTATTGTCTTTCATATTCCATGCCCCATGCCTACTCTTACATTCATGTGATATATGAAGCCTTTTGAAGACATTGTATATGATTACAATGGTCTTATTCATTATTATGACATTGTGAGTATACAATGGTCTTTCTTATTTCTCTGACATTGTGAGTTGCACAATGGTCTCAATTACTCCTTAGACATTGTGAGTATACAATGGTCTCATTTACTTCTTAGACATTGTGAGATTGCACGATGGTCTTTCTTTTTCTCAGAATATTATATGTGATTACAATGGTCTTTAAATTCTTTTTCATAACCGTATATAATATCATTTCATATGATAACAAAACTCGTTACGGTTTATTAGTTTCTCTCACTCCCCATGCACTTGTATTTTCTGAGCATTTCTGCTTATTTTCTGAAGCACCACTATTGATACTATATATATAAAGACTATATATATACACTTGGTTATCTTTCGACTATTTATATCTAACTACTGGAGCGCTATTTCTTATTTGTATAAAGGTTATTTTTATAAATGCTTTACCGATTTTTTTAACCCTTTATACTCAGTCTCTATAGCACCATGTCAAACTCTACTTTTCCTAATTATGTATCTATTTCACCAAGATTACGAAACTATTTTATCACCACATTATAAACCAATTTACTACCCTCATATAAATTACCCCACTACTACCTTATAAACTAATAACACGATTCACTACTATTTTAGCTCTGACTAGTTCAAAATTGACTATTTTGTCACCCCTTTACAAATCATTTGGTAAATTACCTTGTAAAACTAGTTTACTACCATCTTTTAAACCATTGTCGCTAGAATTTTAATACACTTCTTGCCACTCTCTTACAAACTACTTTATCACAATCTATAAACTAAATCACTGATATACTACTATTACATAAACTGTTTTGGACTAGTTAGGAATAAACTATTTGTTATCATCTTACAAATCATCTTGTCATTTGCCGAATTTTTCACCATCCTATAAACCATTTTGTTGCTTCTGAAAAATTACTCTTCCCCTCTCTTATTAAATTAAAACATTGATTTATTATTACCTCGGGAACTATTTTGTAATTGTTTTTTTTGTTCATCATTTGCCTATAATTCTTATAAACTGATTCATCATCTATAAAAGCTGAGGTGTTGGAACTATTTGCGGTTGAGAAGCAACTCCTGAGCTCACATAGCGGACTTGTAAACCTCCAACTTAGAACCGATTCTGTGTTGTCACTTAAAACTTTATTTAACAAGTTCTTATTTACAAAAGCTGAAGTTCAACAACTTTCTCTACATTTGATCAAGTTCTCTTCCAAAACATTCATTGTTAAAGGTCTGTGATTCTGGCCCGATGTTGACAACAGACATATTACAAGTATAACTAAGTTGAGTGTTTTAGAATTCATCGAGCCTGGGTTAAATATAGGCTGGTCACTTATATTTAACCTAGGGACATTGGATATTTATAAAATCGATCACAACAACTAAGTAGATTCTTACTCTATCCTTACCCTGTGTAGTCAACCTTACCCAACACCGTATTCTGAGTCGACGAGAATCGAACGACATCGCTTCTTATTCTAGACTTCATTTCTTACGAGTAACTACATCTCCTCACTGACATCGCTTTTGCACTAACATAAACTGAATCACGAGGACGTGATTCCTGTTCCGAAAAAATTTTGAGTCATTATTTTACTATTTACATTTACTTATTATCCTAGTTTAAGTAAATTTACATTTATCGAGAGAGATTAACCGCGTACGTCGTAACACGTACATTACCTTGAACCCGACACTAGACTACGTTTATTCTACATCAACATTTTGCATAAAAACTCTCATAAACTTATTTTTTGTAGGTTTTACATTGATTTTATACTTGCCGGGTCATTTTTATAATTTACGTCCATTTTATTAGGAACATGTATCAACGAACGTGTCTACGACCTATGTTTTTGGTTTAAGGTTGTTTAAACGTCCTGATATGCTCGTGTCATATTTAAAATACTAAATTTACTTAGTTTGACAACATATAACATTTTTTTAAAGTTTTATACTTTTACGTTACCCAATTTTACGTTTTACTCGTTTTTTAGACTTCGCGTCTCAGTTATATCATCAAAACAATGAGTTTATACATTATATTACAAAAATAAAACACACCCTTCTTTTTTTCACTATATGGCAGACCACCTACAATGGCTAACCACTTATTTTGCATGCATTTTGGTCTTATCTTTCATCTAGCCATATATTAGGCCACTAGCTTATGGACCCGTCAAATTGACAGGATATTTAAGAAATTATGCATCAAGAAATTAAGTGTGTGAATAAAGAAAGAAAGAACAACAAACGTAAATTGGTTGAATTATTTTTTGAATGGAATAATAAGTAATAAGTCAATCATAATATAAACTATTATGCGTGTAACTATTAATGTAATAAACTTCCATGTATCGTGTCCTCCAATATTGATGGTCTTGAAAAAGCAAATGTATGTAGTGAGTGTTAATTATGTGATAAGCCAATGTCCATTCTGTGAGCACCTAAAAAGTTTTAAAAGAAGTAAGTAAAAGAAGTTTGTGATTGATAATATACGTAAATATAAAAAATGGCATAAAACATGTGATATGTATTGTTGCGCTGATGGTCCTATTTAGAGAAGAGAACAATATTAGGCCTTCATACAAATATATGAACTGAGATTCCTTTGTTGAAAAGAGAAACTGAAAAAAGTGTATAACTTAATGTTACTTCATGAGTATTGATATCGACATTGTCCCCGACTTGCTATTCAAAGAAAAAAGGAAACATCCGGTCTTCACAAAAAGTATGAAAAAAGACGTAAGCAATTGAAGTTTAAAACTGAAAAGGTGTAGACATAAACCTTACCCTGATTTTGGCAATGACGTTTAACCCGTTTTTGGTTGCCTCCAAAATAACTATTGTAAATTATTACGACAAACATCCACTAACTTGAATTGAATGGTGGATAAATTTTATTTAACTTTACCAAGATCATTTTCATAACCATGGAAAGATAAAAGGTAAAGATCATAAACCGTGTAAAGAGATTCTATAATGAAAACACACACAAATACATATATAGAGGGAATTAATGGTACCTAGTTGGCTTATGTTTGTCTTCCTTATCAAAGTACATCAGCAGGCACCTTTGAAAGCATGTCACATGATGAGTGTATAAATACTCATCATTTTTGGTCATCTGAACTGCCAAAACATCCAAAAACATCCAAAAACACTCAAATATGCAACAAACTACAGAAAATATCCCAGGGTTGTGTTTTATATGTTTCAGATGCAAAATATTTAAAAACAAATGAAAAATGAACAAAGTTTGCATAATTGGAAGTTTCAGTCCCTCAACTTTAAAAAACTTGTCAAATCTAATCCCTGAGCATTTATTTTGGACGAAAATTCACCAAAGGTCATTTTAGAATCACAAATAAACATATTTAGTCCTTTGGTGTGAAGTTTCAGAAAATTACAAGTTTGGTCCATGTACTTTATAAAATTGTCAAAAATGGTCCCTGGGATTTAAAACTTTGAAAATACCAATTTTGGTCCTTGTGCTATTCTTCTATGGCAAATTTGGTCCTTGGATGGAAATTTTAGAGATATTACAAGATTGGTCCCTCAACTTTGCACAATTGGCAGTTTCAGTCCCTGAACTATCAGAAATTGACAGAATCAGTCCCTGGTGGAATATTTTTGGAAGAAAAGTCAATTTTGGTCCTTAGGAATTCAAAGTTATCATAAATGGTCCCTGGTTATAAAGTTTGGGAAAATTACAAGTTTGGTCCTCCAAGTTTTAATATTAGCAGATTTGGTCCCTGGGAATGCAAAAATTGGGAAATTACATTTATGATCCTTGGGTTACTCTAACATGGAAAAAACAGTCCTTGAAATACTTTGGTGAAATTACAAATTAGGTCCCTGCAGTTTCAAGATTTACAAGAATGGTCCTTGTGTTATTTTACTACAAAACCAATCCACCCAATCCACACCCTAAGCCTGGCCTAAGACTTCCCAAAGCCCAGCTCTACACCCTGTTTAATATACCATGGTCAAACCATCAGTCAAAACTACCTCCCCCTACCTTTTCCCTCCAATACCACTCACCAAAACCACTCTTATCCCCTACTACCCTCCCAACTTTCTCTTCCACCTCCCCACACACCTCTGCTCACCCATCACCTCCACCCCCTAGTGATAGCCACAGACCCCCAATTGGACCAATTGGCAGTATCCAATTTTCCTGCCAAATTCATCCAATGGCTTAGATTGAAGTTCATACATCCAAAGGCTCATATGAGTGATGGGAAATGTTCAGAGGGACCCACATACCCTAAAGGGTCACTACAAATACAAAAAAGAAGCAGAGAAAAAGGACAGTAGTTAATTAGATTAGGAGTAGTGTCGAATAGTGTAGTTTAATATTCTTAAGTGTAATTTTAAGCTTTCAAGCATTAAATTAAGTTAATTCAGTGTATTGTAACTCTTTTTCATCATTCAATTTCAAGTTTCATTGTTAATCTCAGTTTATGCATTTTTAAATTTTAAAAATCTCATGTTTGTTGAATATTGTTCTTAGTGTGGTTTATGGACTCACTAGGCTCACTTAAGCTCCTAAAAAGCTTATGAAAGCTTTTAGAAACATAAAACACCAGTGTAGTAGTATAATTCAAAAATACAAAAAAATACAAGAAAATCACTTAAAAATAAAAAATCACAAGTTATGAAGAAGGAAGCAAGAAGGATGGCTGAATTTGGATGGCTTGGGTTTTAGTAGCTTGTGGAAGCTTTTAGGAATGATCTTGGGTCTTGGTTCTTGATTTATGGCAGGAATGCACATTGTAAGGCCTTTATCTATTTTTTAGCATTTAATTGTGTAATCCCTTATTAGCTGATTATCTTTGTTTAATTGTGCCTAGTTAGTGTATGTTAGTTGGTTTACTGCTTAATACTGTATGCTTGCTCATTAAATATCCATAGTGCTCAATTTATGCATTCTACTGCCTAAATAGTGCATTAGTGATTTTTGAGTTATTGTTGTTTAAACCTATGTTTGTGTGTTTCAAATAGTCTCTTGTATCATCATTAGTCCTTACGAATCAGTGGTATGGTCTAAATCAGTTGTTTGCATTAGAAATAAAAAATCAAGTTTCATTAAGGGGTGTTTGGATCAGGAACTCTCTGTGTGATTCGGTGAATTTTTGTTGTTGTTTTTAGTTTATGTAACTATATTTAAGTTATATTAGTTCAGTTAAGTGAGAAAAACAATAGATCATAATAAGAAAAAAGTCAAACTCCTAGTTTTAGCACCCACACAGTTAACTGTGTAGGATTTAGTATCCAATAACCCTCATAATATTGCATAAGCTTTTGTTTTAGTGTGATTTGGCTTTATTTTAGCTTATCATAGCTTTTTCAGTTATTTATGATCAACACAAATCCAAAAAAGTCAGCTTTAGAGTTCAAAGTAAAAAAGTCAAATTTCACCCTTTGTTAGAAATCCAAATTTTCAAGGAATTGTTTAGAATTTTGTGCTTGGTTTCAGGACTTGAGCTTTTTACCAATTGATGTCTCCCACCTAATCTTTGGAATCCTACATTCATTATATTTTTGTGATTTTTTATAGTGGGCCCCATAAGCCCTCAAAGTGAGTCCTTTAGGATGTTTGGGACTGTTTGGTTCAGGGGAGTTCAATGTGTTTAAGCTTGTTTCAGATGTTTTTGTTGCTTGTAACAATTCACATGAGGTTATAATAGATTAGTTTAGTCATAAAATCAAGTGTTCTTTTGAGAAAAAGTCTAAATCACTCACAAATCTCATTTGTGAGTTAACTGTTAAGTTTTAGGGTTCTAAATCTCATTCAATCTTTGCATTAGTTGTTCATTTAGCTTAATTTCACTTCATGTTAGCTTATAACATCATTTTTAGTCATTAGGATCAGATCAAAATCCAAAAAAGTCAACTTTTCATGTTTTCTTTAAAAGTCAAAATTGCATACATGTGCAAAAATCCAAAATTTGGGGGATTGTTTAGAATTTTGTGCTTTGATTCAGGACTTGTGCTTTTTACATGTTGTAGTGCTCCACCTAATTTTTGAAATTCCACAATCAGTATATTTTTGTGAATTTTATTATGGGCCCCACAACCCCCCAAACAGGGCTACAGGCCCCTGCTGCACCAGCAGCACCACCCTAACTGTCCAACTTTTGTGGGTCCCACAGACCACCACAGTAGGCCCCACACACGCCCATGGTTTTTTGAGCTCACAAGCTGGCCATCTTGCTAGTTCCACTAAGCTTTTGAGCTTAAACACCCTTGTGGGCCCCCTAGTCAGCTACAAATATTGTCCCATTTCTGTGTACAAAACAAGTATCCCAAAAGCTTATTTTGGCTTTTTCTCTTATTCAGTGGTACCATTTTGTTGTTTCTAGCTTATACCAGTCCAAGTAAGTCATTTGAACCAAATCCACCTCTGTGAGCCCTACAGAGGCTCATTTCCTTCAAAAGTCAAAGAAAGTCAACTGTATAAGCATTTTGGTGTCCATTTGGCTTATTTTTAAGCTACAAAAAAAGTTGTCTTCACAAAAATTTCTTATTTTCTGTAGTTAAATAGATTTCCAAAAGAAAAACCAGAAAAATCCAAAATAATATTAAGTGACAGTTTCTATTTAATATAATTTATCTTTTTAATTTTCCTTTTTAGCTTTTTATTAAGCACTTTGCATTTTTATATTTTTCTTAATTTTCTTTTATATAAAAGTATTTTTAGTAATTTTTCCAGAATTTTATATTGTAATTTTGTATTTATTAGATTTAATATTAGTTTTATTAATTATTAATTAATATTTAAGTATTAAATAGAAAAATTAGTTTTTATTAAGTAATACCTAGTTTTTATATTTTTCCTAGCTTTTATATATTATAAAATAAGTTTAGGAATTTTATCATAATTTTTTACTGTTCATCTTCTATTTTTTAGAATTTAATTAGTTTAATTAGTAATTAATTAATAATTAGGATAATAATTAGTAGAATAATTTAAAAATACATAATATAAATTTTTTATAATTTTTTAGGATTCCTGTGATGGTTAATTAGTTTTATGAAATATTTCTTAATTTTCTAAGTCATTTGTAGTATTATTAGTAATTTAAATTAGTTAATTAGTTTAATTAATATAATTAGTAATTAATTAATATTAAAATCAAAAAAAGACAAAAAGACATATTTTTTGTTTTTATATTATTTTTAAGTTATTCTAGAATTTTTAAAAATAAATTTTCATTTTCTTAGTTTTAATTTAATATTATATTATATTTAGTATAAGTTAAATATTAATAATAAGTAATTAAATAGTTTTAATTAATAATAAATAATAAAATAATCAAAAAAATATTTTCTTTTTAATTTAATTTTCTTTTTATAATTAAGTTTGTAAAATTTTCAATTGCATCCCCTGTAGTTGTAAATTGTTTAAAACTCACATTTTCTTCTGTCTGGAAACAAATCTGATTTCTAATTTGTGTACGTGTAATCATATATGTGTTTCTGTTAATAATGTTCAAATACCAAGTAATCAATAGTATAATCATTTCCAAATCATCTTTGGTTACTGTCCTCAGTACCACTCATTCCCATAAACGTTTACAAACACCATTTTAATCTTGTCGGGACATAACAACCCGGGGAAACTCTATACTATCCACGGAGCATTGACCTTAGGCTGTTTGACTTTGTTGACCAATTTCCTTGGTCAATATTATCTGACGGTTTAGGCTCAATCAAAATTTGGCACCGCTGCCGGGGAGGTTGTTGCGTGTTTCAAAACATTTTTAGGTTTAGTGGTTTTCAAAACCCTCCTTGTACAAATTTCACCAGTTTTGTAAAAAGTTTTTGTAAAAATCTCAATCATACCAAATAGTTCATTAACACTTTTCCTAAAGTGTTAACAACACCAAAAAAAATCAAAAACAACAAAACAATCGTGAAGTTAAATTACTTCGGTTTCTTTAAGATTACAACCTACACAGGTGGAATACGGAAGTTCTGACATTAAATTGCGAACTGAAGAGAGATCTATTCTTCTCTCCCTCCACCCTGGGAGTAATTTTAAAGAAAACGATTTCGGTTAACGAATCGATTCCAAAAATATCTCCAAAAGTTTTTCTGCACACACACCCAAAAAACCCAAAAACATTCGTCTTTTTCCTGTTAATAATAAATTACATAAAATATTACCACCGCAAACCAAGGCTGAATACCTACCAACTGGGGGTATGAACATTAATAAGTTCCCAAACTAAAGATTAAAACTTGCCTTTGTATCCTTGTGATTGGTGTACCTTTTACAAAGAAGCCAGCCATACTGTGATTATTAGTTTAAGTTCCTTGTTGTTTTGCCTCAGTCTTGTTTTAATTGACTTTGTTTTTTAGTGCATGTGCATTAAGCATGTTTCTCAAAAATACAAAAAATATTCACCTTTACCCTCTCACGTTTTTGATTCTTTATCTCTTACCCTCTGAAACCCTTTGATTCTTTCTATGTCTTATCCCCACCATCTTGATTGTCAGTGGTGTGGTGGTCCTTATAATGGTGGTAATTGTCCCAGTTGTAGCATGGTGGAGTCTGGAAACGGGTCTGTCTATAACCAGAATCCCTATTCTTAGCATGACACAACTGATTTATTCCATCAGCTCCCACACCATGAAATACAGACATATTCGTGTGAATACTGTGGAGGTCCTCACCAAGGATTTGAGTGTCAAACCAGGAACACGTTTGTCTATGAACAATTTCCTGGTAACAATCAAAGTTTTAAAAATGAACAATATCCATATTATTCACCGAATCAGTCACAGCAATCATATTGTTGTGAGTACTGTGGAGGTCCACACTTTAGCTCTGATTGTCAAACAAGAAATCCGTTTCCTTGTAACAATTACGACTATTCGTATCAAGACCAACCTCCACAGTACCAAATGATCCAAGCAACTCCTCAATACCCGCAAGACCTTTGTCTAGAGGTTCTTGAGAAATTTAAAGAACTTAAGGAGGAGTTAGCTAATATTTCGCTTCGCCATGCTCCAAGTTCTTCTTGTGCGTATTGTGGGGGTCCTCATGATGATTTTCAATGTCAACCTTCCAGTTTTGACACATCCACACCCCCACAATTTCCACTCATTCCAAATTCTCGTGGGAAAACTATGGCGGAATTACTTGTTGAGGAACGAGATTCTGGGAAAAGCATGGAAGAATTACTCGCTGAGCAACGAGCAGCTAATATATGTGCCAATCTTCGCAATGCTGCTCTATTTGATGAATATGATGACAGTGATGATGATGAAGATAACGTTTTTATTATTCAAAAAGATTCATCGAGCACATCAGTTGAAATCCCACCAATCCAAAAATCGCAGGGAGAAAAGAATTCTAAAGAATTACTAGCAGAAGAACAAATGGAACTTGTACAATCCATGAATGCTAGTCCTGCTCAACTCCCTCAGTCTGCTGTTATCACACCCGAAGTTCCTACTCACTCTCTGAACGTGGGGGACGAGCATCTTAGCACTGTTCCTGAAAAGGAATCGGACGAATTCATAAAGTCTAGTATTGAGAACCTCGTCCCAATCCCAAGAAAGTCACAGGGAACTTTTGATTATATGTGTGATTTACCTTCCCCTCTTGAGTATCCAAAAGATCATTTTGAGACTGTCTCCGATTTTAATGATGATTGTACATCTTATGGAGAAGTTGAGTATGTAGAGGCATCATTGCCTCATTCTGATGTTGACCCTCTTCTTGAGGAGTTCACAGATGAACTTACTCACATCAATCCACTTCCATTAGGAAGTGAAGATGATTTGTTTGACTTAGAAGCCGATCTGGGAGAAATTGAAAATATTTTAAATTCTAATCTCAACATCGAGCTTAGTACTTCACATACTGATGAAAATTCTTTATCTTCTGGAGACACCAGTTAGGTGGAAGGATTACCTTCTAAGCTAGTCAGCTTGGAAGAAGAGAATGATGAAACTGACACTGAAATCAAAGATGAATGTTGGGTTTTGGATTCTGCTGCTGAGTGAAACTGCTGCTAAGGTAAATGATTCTGCTGCTAAGGGAAAATGCTTCTAAAGGAATCTATTGCAAATGTGATAAGCATGTATTCGAAGTAGATAATTATAGAATAGATTGTGTGTATATTATACGCCTAGAATATTCTTATCTTGCATAGAAAGTAATTGTAAACCTAGTAGGACTCCTTGGCCTATAAAAGGAGGATCCTAGGGTTATATTGAGTACGTATTGTTTAGTTTTCGTTTACACTTCAAGGTTGTAAAACCCTAGCATTGTCGAGTGCTTGTATTAATAATATTGAAGTGTTGATAGTGAATTGTTCTTCTTAAGTTAAGCCTTTATATTCCGCATTTTAGCTTAAGTGTTTAATACAAGTCAACTTCTATAAGATCGTTTGCTCAACTGGGATCAACAAATGGTATCAGAGCTTGTGAGCTAGAAGTTGTAATCAAGAAGAAACTGTTCCTTGCAAGTTTGCTGTTCCTAATCAACTGCTAAAGATGGGTGATGACACACATATGGTGACTGCTTCAAAGGTTCCCATGCTCAACCCTGGAGAATATGAGCTATGGAAGATGAGAATCCGATAGTACATTCGCATGATTGACTTTAACATGTGGAATGTGATTATCAATGGTGATTCTTTACCAAAGAAAGGTCCTGATGGTAAAGAGATACCAATCAAGTCTGCTGAAGAGAACTCAGTGAGGAAGATGGAGATCAAGGCACACAGTATTCTCTTAATGGGAATACCTAATGAATTTCAGTTAGACTTTGATAGCTGTGAGACTGCAAAAGACTTGATGGATGCTGTTGAATTCAGGTTTGGAGGGAATGATGCTACAAAGAAGTCAAGGAAAAACATGTTGAAGCATCAGTTTGAGAACTTTACTGCTGAAATTGGAGAGAAGATTAATGGCACTTACAACAGGCTCAATCAACTTGTCAGTCATTTAAAGCTTGTTAGCTATGTGGTTCCACAAGAAGATGTAAATCTCAAGTTTCTCAGAAGTCTTGCACCTGAATGGAGTATGCACACTGTTGTTTGGAGGAATAAGCCTGACTTTGAAACCATGAAGTTGGAAAGTCTCTATAACAACTTAAGAGTGTATGAACCAGAGTTGACTTCTTCATCTACTTCATCTTCTGGTACACAAAATCTTGCCTTTGTATCTTCAAAGTCAAAAGGGTCAAAAGAATCTCACTCTACTGCTTATGGAGTATCTACTGCTGATGGATCTACTGCTAGCTCTAATGATAATAATTCCACCAGTGATATTGCTTTGTGTGCATTCTTGGCTGACCTAACTACTAGTATAAGGTCACAGGCTATTAATCAAGATTTGGATCACCTTGATCCTGATGATCTTGAAGAGATGGATCTTAAATGGCAAATGGCCATGTTGACCTTAAGGGCAAGAAAATTTTTGAAGAGAACTGGAAGAGAAATCAAGTACAGACCTAAAGAGAATGTTGGCTTTGATAAGTCAAAGATAGAGTGCTACAACTGCAATAGGAAGTGTCACTTTGCCAGAGAGTGTAGAGCTCCAAAGAAAAATGCTGAAGCATCAAAGAAGACTGAAGAAACAAAGAATACCACTACTGCATTGGTATCTTGTGATGGATTGAGAGAGTATGATTGGAGTGATTTGGCTGATGAAGAACCAAACTATTCCTTGGTGGCTCAAGTCAAACCTAATGTGCATAACTTTGCACTGATGGCCTATGCATCATCATCTTCTAGATCTGACTCTGAGGTATCTAATGATTCTGATGTATCTGTGTGTTCTTTTAAGTCTTGTGCTGACACTGTAGAAGAACTTAAGTCTAGGAATGAGAGTCTAATTAGAGAAGTTGAAAACCTAAAACTTGATAACCTAGGTTACAAAGTAGGTATTCAAAATGTTGAAAGAAGACTTGAGTACTTAAAAGAGTGTGAGCTAGAATATGTAGATAGAATTAACCAACAAGATGTTGAAATTTTTAAGAAAAACAGTGAAATTGAGTTTCTTAAGAATAAATTAGAAGAAGCAGAAAGAGATAGGGATGCAGCTCTTGCTGAAAAAGAAAAACATATAGTAAGAGTAAACAAACAACAATATGCTTCTGATTTGGTTAATAAATCTATTGAGAGTACCATTATGAGAAAAGGAAGTGGAATAGGTTACAATGAGGTTGCTCCTCCTGCTAAGAGTGCCTATGCTCCACCAGGAAAAGAATTGTCCTTTATTAGTGAGCTGAACATTGAAAAACCAGTAGGTGAGTCTAGTACAAGTGTCTTAGAAACACCTAAGGTAGAGGGTAGAAAATTTCCTGATGCTCCTTTTATTGAAGATTGGTACTCAGATAGTGATGAGGAACAAGAACAGGTTGAACTAGAACCAAGTGTTGCAAAGGAAGAAATTCCTACCAAAGTTGAACCTAAAATTGAACAGGTGAAGTTTGTGAGACCTGTGTTAGGTAAGGGTATCTCTAGGAAACTGGTTGAATATAATGAGATTTCTAGAGAAAGAATGAATGGTTTCAATAATAAGCCTAGGGGTAATCAGAGAAACTTTGATAACCTAGTTTCCAACAAATTAGGTAGTGAGTTTCAATTAAAGAAAAAGGCTTGTTATAAGTGTGGTAGCTTTGAACATTTGATTAATAGTTGTCCTGACCACAAGAAACCTGTTTGGAATCAATATTCTAGGGTGAATCACAAATTTGTTAATCAGAATACTCACCCTCATCCTAATAGAAATATGATTCCTAGAGCTGTGTTGTTAAGATCTGGTGCAACTAGGTCCATTTATGCTGCTAAATCAAATGATGCTTTTAAAACCACAACTGGTTCTGTTGCTGGCTCTACTGCTAGTAAGCACTCCGCTGCTAGTAAGCATTCTGCTGGTAGTAAGCAATCTGCTGCTAGTACAAAACTTTCTACTTCTGGGCCAAAAGTTTTCTCAAATACAGTTGTTGGAAATCATTTTTATGCTGTTAAGGCCTCAGCTTGTTGGGTTTGGAAACCAAAATCAACTGTTACAAACAATGTTTCCAAAAACCACAGTGCATCAAGTGATTTAAAGAAATTTAACTATGTTGATGCACAAGGCAGATCCAAGTCAATAATGGCTTGGGTCCCCAAGAGAAACTAATTTCTCTATTTTCATGTGCAGGGTAATCTACTGGATGATCTTAAACATATGGTTATAGTTGATAGTGGATGCTCTGGACATATGACAGGGGATGAGTCTCAGCTTGAAGATTTTGAGGCTTTTGAAGGTGGTTATGTTGCTTTTGGGAATGATCCAAAAGGTGGAAAGATTGTTGGTAGAGGCACTTTAAGAACAGGGAATTTGGACTTTGAGAAGGCGTTTCTTGTGAAAGGGCTTAAGTTTAACCTCTTTAGTGTCTCACAAATGTGCGACAAAAGGAATTTTGTTCTTTTTACGGACACTGAATGTATGATCCTTTCTCCTGATTTTCAGTTTCCAACTGATAAATTTGTGCTGTTGAAGGTCCCTAGAAACGAAAATATATACAGTGACCATATTAAGAACATTGTTCCCAAAAGAGCTTTAACTTGTCTGATTGCAAAAGCCACTATTGATGAGTCCAAATTATGGCATAGAAGACTTGGGCACCTGAACTACAAGACTATGAATAAGTTGGTGAAAGGAAATCTTGTGAGAGGCATGCCCACAAAGTTGTTTGAAAATTGTGAGACTTGTGTTGCCTGCCAAAAGGGTAAACAACACAGAGTTTCATTCAAGTCTAAGACAGTGAACAAAAATACAGAGCCCTTGCATTTACTTCACATGGATTTATTTGGGCCTGTTTTTGTGAAAAGTTTAAACAAGAAGTCATATTGCCTTGTTGTCACAGATGACTTCAGCAGGTTTACATGGGTGTTCTTCTTAGCCACTAAAGATGAAACCCCAGAGATACTTAAGGAATTCGTTACAAGAGTTGAAAACCTGCACAACCACAGAGTTAAAATTATCAGATGTGACAATGGTACTGAGTTCAAGAATAGTGTGATGAATTAATTCTGTGTGGGAAAAGGAATTTTAAGACAGTACATTGTTGCAAGAACTCCACAACAGAATGGTGTTGCAGAGAGAAGAAATAGGACACTTATTGAGGCTGCAAGAACAATGTTATCTGATTGTAAACTACCTATACCTTTTTGGGCTGAAGCTGTAAACACTACATGTTTTGTGCAAAATAGGAGTAAGGTAGTGAAGCCTCACAACAAAACTCCATATGAGCTTTTTCATGGGAAGAAACCATTGATTGATTTTCTCAAGCCATTTGGATGTCCTGTCACTATTTTGAATACTAAGGATCAGTTAGGCAAGTTTGAAGAGAAAGCTGATGAAGGAAATTTGGTTGGTTACTCTGTACATAGTAAAGCTTTCAGAGTATATAACAAGAGAACCAAACATGTGGAGGAGAATTTGCATATCAAGTTTAGTGAGAACACATCTAATGCTGAAGGAAAAGGACCTGAATGGATGTTTGATGTTGATATCCTGACCAAGACAATGAATTATGTACCTGTTATTGCTAGTGTTGACACTAACAAACCACAAGAAGACATTGTTTTGATTGAGAAGCTGAAGGTTGGTCCTACTTTCTTACCTTTACAGAAAGATCAAGATATACAAGAAGATGGTGTTACTCCAGAGAAACCTAAGGAAGTTGAAGCAGATGTTGAAACTCCTATTGATGCAGAAAAGATACCCAATGAAGCTCCAAAAGTAGTTGTTGATGATTCTCCTATAAGGCCAGAAGACTCTACTGCTGACTCAGAAGACTCTACTGCTAGACCAAAACAAGCAACTACTGCTTCAATCAACTCTACTGCTAAGCCTATTAACTCTGCTTCTACATCACAGTTTCCTTCTTTGGACACTCAGGATAGACCTTTTATTGATTCAAACTATCCTGATGATCCAAATATGCCTCCTCTAGAGAATATCTATGATGACACAGATGATGAAGCTCTTGATGGTAAACTATTTGGAGCTGAAGTAAATTATACTAATTTGGAACTCAATATTCCTGTTAGTCCCACTACTACTACAAGAGTTCATAAAGATCATCCAAAAGAACAAATTCTTAGTGATCCTCAATCATCTGTACAAACAAGAAAAATGACTAAAGAGCTCAAAGATCTTCAACATCAATGTTTCTTTGCAAGATCTCTGCATCAAACAAACAGTCATAAAGATCTACAAAATTGCTTGTTTTCCTGTTTTCTATCTCAAATTGAACCCAAGAACACTTACAAAGCCTTACAAGAAGCAAGTTAGGTGGAAGCAATGCAAGATGAGCTTCTGCAATTCAAACTTCAAAAGGTATGGACTTTGGTTGATTTGCCAAATGGAAAAAGAGTGATTGGCACCAAATGGGTTTTCAGATGTAAAAGAGATGAAAGAGGAATAGTCATCAGAAATAAAGCTAGGATAGTAGCTCAAGGATACATACAACAAGAGGGACTTGACTATGATGAGGTATTTGTACCAGTGGAAAGAATAGAAGCCATTAGACTATTCTTGGCTTATGCTTCATTCAAAGATTTTGTGGTGTATCAGATGGATGTAAAGAGTGCTTTCCTTTATGGGACCATTACAGAAGAAGTTTATGTGTCTCAACCACCAGGTTTTGAGGACCCTGATTATCCTGACAAAGTTTACAAGGTGAATAGAGCAATGTATGGTTTACATCAAGCTCCTAGAGCTTGGTATGATACCTTGTCACCATATTTGTTAGACTCTGGGTTCAGTAGAGGAAAGATTGACAAGACTTTGTTTCTCAAAAGACAAAAAGATGATATTTTGCTGGTTCAAATCTATGTAGATGACATCATCTTTGGTTCTACAAACAGGGCTATGTGTGTTGATTTTGAGAAGCTTATGAAGGATAAGTTTGCAATGAGTTCAATGGGAGAACTCAACTTCTTCTTGGGACTACAAGTGGTACAAAAGAAAGATGGCATATTTATTAGTCAGGATAAGTATGTTAATGACATTTTGAAGAAGTTTGGATGTGAAGATGCTAAGCCTGCTAAGACAACCACGGATACCAACAAACCTTTGTTGAAGGATGAAAATGGAAAAGAAGTAGCTGTTCACTTGTACAGGTCCATGATAGGCTCATTGATGTATCTTACAGCATCAAGGCCTGATATTATGTTTTCTGTATGTGCCTGTGCAAGATTCCAAGTATGTCCCAAAGAATCACATCTCAATGCAGTGAAGAGAATTTTTAGGTATCTAAGGTATCAACCTAAATTGGGCCTATGGTATCCTAAGGATTCACCTTTTGATTTGGTAGCATATTCAGACAGTGACTATGCTGGTGCTTGCTTGGATAGAAAGTCTACAACTGGAGGTTGTCAATTTCTTGGAAACAGATTGGTGTCATGGCAATGCAAGAAACAGACAGTGGTTGCAAATTCTACAACTGAAGCTGAGTATGTGGCTGCTTCAAGTTGCTGTGGTCAAGTGCTTTGGATGCAAAATCAACTACTGGATTATGGGTACAATTTCATGAACACCAAAATTCATATTGATAACAACAACACACTTTGCATAATTAAAAATGTTGTTTTTCATTCTAAAACAAAACATATTAAGATAAGACATCATTTCATAAGGGATTGCTATGAAAAGAAGTTAATTCAAATTGTTAAAATTCATACTGATAACAATGTTGCTGATCTTCTCACTAAACACTTTGATGTGGGGAGATTTCAATTCTTAATGGCAAACATTGGTATGATTAATCTTTGAAAATCTTATCTCTTATGTTTTTGTAAAGTGTGTAAAGGTCTTGTGCTGTTTGTTAATCTATTTCTGCTGCTTCTTAAGAAGCATATGATTAAGTTGGAATGTACTCTGCTGCTATTTCACTCTACTGCTAGTATATATTTTTGTATCCTTTGTGGTGTTTGGACTAACATTTTGCAGGAAATGCTAAAAATTGATGATTTGCAAGTTCACAAACAGAAAATAAGAAAATTTCATTGATCATCAAAAGAGTACATTCAAACTGAGTACATCCACATCAATTCAGAAACAACAAAACACTGCTACACAACAAGCTAAAATTAAAAGACTTCAAACATCAATTTCTAGGGCATGGAAGCCCAAGTACAATCTTTCTCTCCTTAGGAAGAGGAGGGTTTGCCTTTCGTGCCTTGGCTGATGTCTTGGGTCTTGGCCTTGACAATTGTGGTCTTTCAGGAGTGGTCGGTGGATTGTTGTGTGGCTCATCCTCATCAGATGAAGTACAGAGGAAGGGGGAAACAAGCTCCATTGGAGATGGTGGTCTTATAGGGATCCAAGCAGGGTCTTCTGATGATTCTGAAGACGATGGAGACTTGGGGGACATCACCTCCTTACCCCTAGAAGTGCTTGGGGTTTGATTCAAGTTTAAAAGATCTTTGAAAACAGGGAGATCGTGCTTCCTCTTGCGTGCTTGTTCCTTGGTTCTACATCTGTTGTGAGGAGGACAGAAGGGAGGAACATAGGTTTCAAATGGTGTTTCATCTTCAGCAGAAGAATCGGATGATATGTTGATGATTTTGGGGGAAGATTTCATGGTGATTGAGATTTGATTTGGGTGATTGTGATTTGATTTGGTTATTGATTGAAATTAGGGTTTGATCGTGTTGAATTAGGGAAAGATTTAGTCCATTTTTATAGGGATTACAGAGTATCAAGTGCATTTATTGTTGAGGGTTCTTGACTTTTTGACGAAGTTTGATTAGTCAACTCTGCTGCTGGCTTAAATTCACTCTGCTGCTAGTTGTTTCATTCTGCTGCTAGTTGTGGATGACATGGTTATGCTGCTACGGTTGTAAGTGAGAGGGTGGAATGTGTAACTTCTTCGAATCAGTTTAAAACCTAATTAATCTTCATAATTGGTTTTTACACGCTCCAAATTGAAGTTCTCACAAACCCTAACACTCCATTATTCTCAAAGTCAATTATCCCCAATTTCTCGTAACCCAAATTCATGGATTGTACACGTACCTGGGCAGAGCAACACAATAGTGTGGTTATACTGGATGAAGAGTTGGTTCCTGAAGGTTTCACAGACATGGTAAAATTCTTGAATGCTACTTCTCATAGGTATGCATTAACTGTGAATCCTACAATATTTATTTCCTACATCAAACAGTTTTGGCTTACTGCTAAAGTCAAAACTATGAATGAGGAAAAATATGTCAGTGCTATAGTAGACGGTCAAAAGGTTCGTGTAACTGAATCATCTATAAGGGAAACTCTTCTCTTAGATGATGAAACATAGACCACTTGTCTTGCCAATTCTGCTATTTTTCAGGGTTTAAAAGATTTGGGATATGAGGGAAAGCATACTAATTTAAAATTTCAAAAAGCTCTCCTCTGTCCTCAATACAAGTTTTTGGTACACCTTATCCTTCATTGTTTGAGTCCTAAAACTTCTGGGTGACATGAGTTTAGTACTACTATTGCTTCTGCAATGGTATGCCTAAGCAAAGGCCATCCATTCAATTTTTCAAATATGATCTTGGAGGGGATTGTTAAAAGTGTTAAAGAGTCTGGTTCTTATTTGCTTTATCCAAGATTTATCCAGCTCTTTATTGAAAACCAACTTACAAATTTCAGATCACATACTGCTACTTATGATGCTCCAAAATTGGTTTCCAAAACTTTTTCTTTCTTGATTAAGCATGGAAAAGGTTTTTCAGGCACACATACAAATCTTACACCTTCTATGGTGCAACTTGTGCAAAATATTCAGGGTGAAGGATCAGGAAATCCCACTGATTCCCATCACACACCCAATTTTACTGCATATGCTACACAACCCAAAATACACTATACCCGTAGGAAAACCAAAAAGAACATTGATCTACCTCAGGATAGTGTTAGTATGGCTGTACCAGATGAGGCTGTCCTAGTTGATGGAGGGGACATGTTGGTAAGGCTGTCACTACTGCTTCTAGCTTAGTAGCAGAGCAGGACAGTGATAACATAATTAAGACCCAAACCAAGGCAACATCTAGAGAAAAGGATTCTGCTGAATCTAATTCTCAGGATGGTAACCCTAGCCAAATGGAAAATATAGGGGGCTCAGATGATCAAACTAGGTTTGATACTGAGTTTATGTCCCAAGATTCACCTCTCGAACCAGGTCACACAGGTCGAAGTGATGAGGAAAGGCCAGTGAAAAATGAATTGACGGAAAATCTTGTACATGATGACAATGTCCATGATTCACCTCTCGGACCAGGTTATACAGGTCGAAGTGATGAGACTACTATGAAACTCATTCAGGAATTGACGGTTACTTGTACCAACTTGGAGGTGAAGTGTACTACATTGGAAGATAAAATTCTTAGTCACTTTACTGTTGTTGATGGTCAAGCCAAGCTTATCACCAAATTGCAAAAACAGATTAGGAACTTCAGGAAATCAAGATCTTCAACCTCCTTGAAAAGATTGAAGAAAGTGGGCAGTTCTCAAGTTATAAGTTCACCTGAACTCTCTACTCATTTGGCAGAGAATGCTTCCAAACAGGGGAGGAATGAAGAAACAATGGGTTCAGGGGAGGCTAATTTGATGAAAGTTGATGGTGCCTAGGATATGGATGCTGGAATGGTTTCAGGGGAGGTTCCAGAGGTTGAGGATATGGAAGTGGAAAGTCCTCAGGATGCTGAAAACTTTGTGATTGCTGATAAATCAGGGAATGAGGTTGTAATGGAAAAGATGATTGCTACTCAAGAAAATGTGGTGGAAAAACTTAAGACTTTGGAGCCTGAGCAACTAGTGAAGGCAACAGGGTTGATGGGTGAAGCCTTAATGACTTTGGGTGATTCTATGGTTAAAGAGCTTGAAAATGCTGCTATTGCTAACAAGATTGATGACTCTGCTGCTGCTCATGACTCTACTGCTAAGGATTTTGCTGATCCTGCTCCTAGTGGAAAAGTAAATTCTGCTGATGTACAAGACTCTGCTGCTGGGTCTAGTGACAATGCTGCTGGTGAGGCTATGGTTTTGTTAAGTAAGAAGACTACTGAAGTTCCATCTGAATCTTCTTCAAAACATACACCACTACCAACTCAATCACTACCACAACAACCAACAACCACAATCACATCATCAACACCAAGAATACCTCTAAAAGGAGTTGTAATCAGAGAACCTGCTGCTCAACCAAAGAAGATTATATCATCATCTACTGATAAAAGGAAGGGCAAACAAGTTGAAGATCCTAAGTGGATGTATAAGGGATTTGATTACTCTGAAATACCTTTTCATATGTGGCCCAAGGAATTACAAGTTGAACATGATACAGCTGTTGCATTGAAAGAACAAGAATTGATTGATCAAGAAGAACAACAGTTGGTTCAGGAGGAAAAGGCAAGGATCGAAAAGGAAACAGAAGATTTAAGGAGGTATGAGGAATGGGTTGATGAGAAGATAAGAATAGATGCTGATATTGAACTCTCCAAACTGATTAAGATTGAAGAAAAAGAGGTTCCTACTTTTGATGTGCAATCTTGGATAAGAGAGTTCACTGCTAAGAAAAAGAAAGAAGATGCTGCTACTAGAAGAAATAAAAGGGTACTCAGGGGTCCAACTCCATTGCAACAAAGAAGAGAGCAAGAAAGATACCTGAAGAATATGAAGGGGTGGAAATTGGTGCAGTTAAAACCTAAGTCTGATCAAGAGGTTTTTGACTTGTATCAACAAGCTAAGAGACAAACAGATACCTTCTATCCTATGGGTTGTGCTGAAGATTTGGAACATATTGCTCAGATGAATAAAAAGTTGGTACCTGAAAAAGTGGCTGAAGTAGAGCATGTTCAAGAGGCAGACAGTATTAAGCAGCTTGATGTTAGTGCAGATAAGACAACTTCTTCTGTTCAAGGTGGTAAAAGAAAAGGCATTGTTCATAAATCCTTTGCAAAGAAGAAGAGGAAAACAGGAGAAGAAAGCAGTTCTAAGCCAGAAGGAGATGAGTTCAAGAATGATTATGATCATATTCCTCCTGAGCATTTAAAGGAACAATTGAAGGGTCTTACTATGGTTGGTAAGATGGAGGAACCTGAAGTAGTTGATGCCACACCAATAGGAATCAAATATCCTATTATCAAAGTAACTACAGGATATCATACTAAAATAGGAGCATTTCATGATGTTGAGAGATCTGATGGAAAGTCTCACAGGTTTCTTAGATTTGAACAGATGCTATATTACTTTGATAGAGAGGATGTTGATGATTTGTAGAAGTTATATAAGGCAAAGTTTGGAGCTGAAAAGTTTGATGGTAAAAAGTATGAAATAGCGGACCTTGATTATATTAAGACTATGGCTGATAATGTTCTCTGGAGAGCTCTAAAACTTATGTATGAACCTTCAATGGATGATTCTGAATCGACAGAGATAGTAGGATACAAAGTAAGAAAATGGAGACTCTTTCAAGATTCTGGAGTTCATGTTTTGGAAATTGGACCAATTAGTTTGTATATGTTGGCTGAAAAGGATTACCCAGTGGTAAGATACTGGAATACTATCAATCAGATGGTTAATGGTGCTGGATTACTTAACTTGCAGAAAGACTATGATACTCATGATCAGGCATTTAATTTGCTGTCAAAATATAAGAAGATTCTTGGTCAACAGACATCTCAAGACTTGAGTGTTTGGAAGTATCCTCCTAGTGTATGATTGTGTTTTAAAGAAACTTAATGATTTAATAATAAATATTAAGTTTAGGGGAGGATTGTTGGGTTTTGGATTCTGCTGCTGAGTGAAACTGCTGCTGTGATGAAACTGCTGCTAAGGTAAATGATTATGCTGCTGATGTCAAAGTGCTGCTAAGGGAAAATGCTGCTAAAGGAATCTACTGCTAATGTGATAAGCATGTATTCGAAGTAGATAATTTTAGAATAGATTGATGTATATATTATACGTCTAGAATATTCTTATCTTGCATAGAAAGTTATTGTAAACCTAGTAGGACTCCTTGGCCTATAAAAGGAGGATCCTAGGGTTAGATTGAGTACGTATTGTTTAGTTTTCGTTTACACTTCAAGGTTGTAAAACCCTAGCATTGTCGAGTGCTCGTATTAATAATATTGAAGTGTTGATAGTGAATTGTTCTTCTTAAGTTAAGCTTTTATATTCCGCATTCTAGCTTAAGTGTTTAATACATGTCAACTTCTATATAAGATCATTTGCTCAACTGGGATCAACAATGAAGCACTTCGTGCAACACTACTGAATGTCATTCTCCTCATTTCTAAAATCGAGGCTTTCAATAAGAAACCTATGTCATCTACTATCCCCATTAAGGATAGTAACATTCCTTCCGATGATTCTATACCGGAATTTGAAACCTTCCATTTTGATCATCTGGGAGAGAAGATTAGTGGCAGTACCACTTCTCATTCTCATAATTTTCTCCCCGAATATGAATCATTTACCTTCGATGAGTTCTCCTATGAACTCACTCACATCAATCAAGAATATGATTCATTCACCTTTGAGGAGTTCTCTGATGAACTTACTCATATCATATCTCCGCTGGAGTATGATAATTTCTACTTTGATCTAGACACACCTGGGATACGTCTTGATCAAATGAGCTTAAATGATGAGATTCGTGATATTGAAATTGTGAATTCTCATTCTGAATCTCCTCCTGATGATGATGAGTTAGTCATGATGTTTATCATGACTTTCATCCTCTTCTTCATTTATCCCGTGGCTTCTCCTGTCCTTCACTCCTTCGGGAATGAAGATACTATTTTTGACCCCGGCATTTCCATTTACCATACTAGGTAAGGCCGGGTACTTATCTCATCGGTGTGGAACTTTCACGTGCTTCAAATGTTTGTCCAAACATCTTGAATGAAAGTCCGACGGAGATTATCTCTTCCGCATGATACTTCCCCATGAACCAATGAATTCAGGGTCGAGTCAAGCTAGCGACTCGGTAAACAAAAACAGTAGCATGCACATGGGTTTTCACCCTAAGTGTGGGGGAGTCGCCCCTGCTGTTGTTACCATGTATATACTTTGATGAAAAAAAAATGTGTATGTATATATATCTATATAAATAAAGTGAAAAATGCTATTTGCACATTTAGCTTGTAATGTTACCTTTTTACGTTCAAAGAGTCGGCATAATAGCCGGGACTTTGAATATTGAGGACAATATTCATTTCTAAGTGTGGGGGGGGGGGGGGGGGGGGAATTCTAGCGAATTTTATCACATTATACCTTCTAGTACCCCCGTTTTTTTGGCCAAAATTTTAAAAATCTTTCACTTTATTTCAAAATTTTTGTGGTTATCAGTCCACAATGTCTAAACCACAAAAGGACTGACTAATCCAGGAGCAAACGGCTCTTGGTAAAGATATATCAAATCCGTTTATGGCTGACAATTTGCCCAAAATTGTATGGTATTCAACTCATCATATCCTAAAAAGTAAAGAGTTGGCTTGCCCACAAGGTTATGGCTTGTGGTAAAGGCAGTGGAAAACCATAATTGGTAATAAACTCACCAAGATGATAATTTTATCAAAGAGTTGGCTAGTCTAGAAGCAAACGGCTTCTGGTAAAGACAAATCAAATCCGTTGACAGCTAATGGTTTG
The DNA here is from genome assembly GCA_030686995.1 of Artemisia argyi. Lineage (NCBI taxonomy): Eukaryota > Viridiplantae > Streptophyta > Magnoliopsida > Asterales > Asteraceae > Artemisia > Artemisia argyi. Next base: position 55,884,913 of record CM060701.1, read on the forward strand.
CTCAAAATCATATGGTTATCAGTGTACCATAGTTCTTAGTTGAACTGAAACATTTTACTACTCCAAAAGTAATGGCTTTTGGTAAAGAGACATCAAATCCATTAATTTTTTAAAACGGGTTGTTCTTGGATTTTATATTGCTAAGGACTAGCAATAGTTTTGTGTGGGGGATTGATGAGTGTGTAAATACTCACCATTTTTGGTCATCGGAACAGGCAAAACATACAAAAACACTCAAATATGCAACAAAATACTGAAAATATCCCAGGGTTGTGTTTTATATGTTTCAGATGCAAAATGTTTAAAAACAAATGAAAAATGAACAAAGTTTGCATAATTGGCAGTTTTAGTCCCTCTACTTTCAAAAACTTGTCAAATCTAGTCTCTGAGCATTTATTTTGGAAGAAAATTCACCAAAGGTCCTTTTGGAATCACAAATAAACATATTTAGTCCTTTGGTGTGAAGTTTCATAAAATTACAAGTTTGGTCCCTGTACTTTATAAAATTGTCAAAAATGGTCCCTGGGATTTAAAACTTTGAAAATATCAATTTTGGTCCTTGTGCTATTCTTCTATGGCAAATGTGGTCCTTGGATGGAAATTTTAGAGAAATTACAAGATTGGTCCCTCAACTTTGCATAATTGGCAGTTTTAGTCCCTGAACTATTAGAAATTGACAGAATCAGTCCCTGGTAGAATATTTTTGGAAGAAAAGTCAATTTTGGTCCTTAGGAATTCAAAGTTATCATAAATGGTCCCTGGTTATAAATTTTGGGAAAATTCCAAGTTTAGTACTCCAAGTTTCAATATTGGCAGATTTGGTCCCTGGGAATGCAAAAATTGGGAAATTAAATTTATGATCCTTGGGGTACTCTAACATGGCAAAAACTGTCCTTGGAATACTTTGGTGAAATTACAAATTAGGTCCCTACAGTTTCAAGATTTACAAGAATGGTCCTTGTGTTATTTTACTACAATACCAATCCACCCAATCCACACCCTAAGCCTGGCCCAAGACTTCCCAAAGCCCAGCTCTACACCCCTTTTAATATACCAGGGTCAAACCATCAGTCAAAACCACCTCCCCTACCTTTTCCCTCCAATACCACTCACCAAAACCACCCTTATCCACTGCTACTCTCCCAACTTGCTCTTCCACCTCCCCACAAACCTCTGCTCACCCATCACTTCTACCCCCTAGTGATAGCCACGACCCCTAATTGGACCAATTGGCAGTATCCAATTTTCCCGCCAAATTCATCCAATGGCTTAGATTGAAGTTCAGACATCCAAAGGCTCATATGAGTGATGGGAAATGTTCAGAGGGACCCACAAACCCTAAAGGGTCACTACAAATACAAAGAAGAAGCAGAAAAAAGGACAGTAGTTAATTAGATTAGGAGTAGTGTCGAATAGTGTAGTTTAATATTCTTAAGTGTAATTTTAAGCTTTCAAGCATTAAATTAAGTTAATTCAGTGCATTGTAACTCTTTTTCATCAATTAATTTCAAGTTTCATTGTTAATCTCAGTTTATGCATTTTTAAATTTTAAAAATCTCATGTTTGTTGAATATTGTTCCAAGTGTGGTTTAGGGACTCATTAGGCTCACTTAAGCTCCTAAAAAGCTTATGACAGCTTTTAGAAACATAAAATACCAGTGTAGTAGTATAATTCAAAAATACAAAAAATACAAGAAAATCAATTAAAAATAAAAAATCACAGGTTATGAAGAAGGAAGCAAGAAGGATGGTGATGAGGCGAAAAATGAACCGTTTTTAGGGGGTCATTTAAGCCGGAATTGGAATTTATTTGATCAAATATTGCCCTAAATCGTTCCTTTTGTGATTTTAGGTACTTTGGGAGTGAATTCTGGAAAAGGAAGCATTTTGGACGTTTTTGGAGCATAAAAGTGAAGAAAACGGCAAAGACTTAATTTTCCTTGCTGGGAACAGTACCTGACGGCGTCAAGAAAGATTTTTTGATGGCGTCAAGAGCAAAATGGATGACGACCCAAAGAAAACGTGACGGCGTCAGAAGTAGGGTGTCAAGAGTAAATTTGGTGACGGCCTGGAGCAGAATTACACATGACGGCGTCACCCATGGATCTAGGCAGTCCAAGAACTTTATTGGCGGCGAGATGATGGCGTTAGATTTTTCCTCTTGACGCCGTCACCTCACAGAATCTGTATATACTTTTCTATTTTTCATTCATTAAGAGAGGAACTTGTGTGGAGAATTCTAGGGCCGAACCTAATAAACCCTAGGTCATTTGTAACAGTATTTTCAAGGGTTTTCACCCCTTGAAACCTTTCATGTTCAATTGAGATAAGTTTTCTTTCAATTCATTCAATATGTCTATGTGTTGTTTGAATATATCTTATGCTTGTCTTGATTTTAACATGCTAGGCTAGATCTTTCATGTATTTGCTCAGATGTAATGAAACCTAGATGTTGATTATAGGTTGATTGCTTGTTTATAGTTGTAATGGATGAATGATTTCAATGTTAGGCTTAAGAAAACTAGCAAATCTCCATTGTGTAACTTTCTTGAACATCTTAAGAAACATGAACCGATGTGTACTAGGTTTTTATTATTGTATTTAATGCATGAGCGAATTCTAGTGATCCCATGTCAGGAGCTTCTTAGCCGGCTCGACATAGGAGTGAAGTAGGAGCTTATAGGATTTGGGAAGTAAGTACGCTACCCCATGAATGGTATTAAGGAATACAATCTGTCATCCACGCAACTGTATTAAGTAATTAACCTATAAAAGATATCTAGGGAGTAGTGAAATCTAAGTAAACACAATTCTCCCATATATTGCTCACACCACTAGTTTAATTTAGTTTATTTTCATTTTTATTATTTTATGTTGATTGCATCTTACTTATTGGGTTAGTTGACTAGCAACTAATTCCGCCCATTCTTAAAAAAACCGAGATTTTACTTGCTTTTATAAAACATGAAAAATACAAAAAGAATCATCCCTCACCTCTAGACCTAGTTCTTAGGCTTTCTAATCCTAGCGACACTATTCCTGAGTTGAACGATCAATCCCTCGGTACTTGTCACTATACTATACTACAACGATCAGGTACACTGCCTGGTGGGGGTTGTAAGCTTCTCGAGATCCCTCAAGAGGTAAAGCCTGGTGCAATTCCCACGCATCAAGTTTTTGGCGCCGCTGCCGGGGAATAGTTATTGTCTAGGTTCGAATTTATTTTTATTAGGTCTACTTTCTAGATTCTTTTCTAGGAAGATTTTTTTATTTTATTTTTTTATTTTTAGGTTCTCTTTAGTCTATCTTATTTCTTTGTGCTTTTGTTCGTAGTATTTACCATCCGACATCATGGAAGGTGGTAACATCATTGAACCCATCAACCCACCACAACAAGACCACCCACAAAACCCACCACTATCTAACCAACCTCTTAGGCCCCGAACCCTAGGAGAGTATTCCCGACCTAGCCACCAAGGCTACAGAAATACCATTGAGCTCACCCAAGGAGCCAATGTGTCTCCCTTGTGATCCGACACCATCCGGTTGGTGCAAAGCGGATGTGCATTCCATGGACTTCGCTCCGAAGATCCAAATCAACATCTCAAGGACTTCCTTAAAATCGTAGATTCTATAGACCTTGATGTTACAACTAGAGAGTCAACCCGATTACGCCTATTCCAATTCTCTCTACATGATCAAGCTAGTCAATGGCTTGAACGTTTACCTGCGGGATCCATCACCTCATGGGATGATCTCACCACTCATTTCCTTGCTCAATTTTTCCCACCGGGGAGAACTACCAAGCTTAGAAATGATATCTTGATGTTCCAACAACGTCAAGGTGAAACTCTATATGAAGCGTGGACTCGTTTCAAGGACTTACTCCAAAAAGTCCCTCATCATGGCATAGACCTTTGGCTCCAAGTCCAAATCTTCTATGACCATATCGATCTCTCCACAAGGCGAACCATTGACCAATCGGCCGGTGGCAAGCTACATGATCTAAGTGCGGAAGAATCATGGGAACTCATAGAAGATCTTGCTCTCTATGACAACGAAAGTTGGACTGATCCCCGTGATTTGAACAAAACGGTCAAGGCAATATTTTTGCCTTCGAACAATTCTAGCACTCCCGACCGTAGGATCATGGAACTAGAGGATCAAGTCAAGTTTCTCATGAAATCTTACGAAGCTCCTAAGCCTTCAAGCCAAGTGAACAAAATCACTTCTTCACGTGAATTATGTAGTGGTCCCTATGACACTCGTGATTGTGTGGAACTCCCTGGAACAGCTTTTGCGGACTACGCATCCTCGCGTACCGACGAAGCGGGAGATAAGTGGTACACTTTCAAACCCGAACCAAACCCTTATGGTGATTCCTACAACCCTGCTTGGAAAAATCACCCAAACCTTAGGTGGAAACAAAACCAAAACAATTCTTCCAATCTGCCTAATCGTTACCAACCAAACGGTCCACCCTCCAACCGTACTTTCAACAACAATCCTTCTAACAACTATGGTAGTACCAACAATCTTGAAGGATTGATGTCCAAGTTTATGGCATCTCAAGAAGCTCGCATATCTAAGTTTGAAGCCGATTTCAAACAAAAGCAAAGCGAGATGACCACCAAAATTGACACATTGTTGAAAGTTCTCAATGACCGAGAAATTGGAGCACTCCCAAGTGACACGGTCAAGAACCCGAAACTAAACGTTAATTCCATATCATCAGTTTCGTCACCCACTTCTTGTCGGCAATACTACTCGGTTAAATCAACGAGCACGTGTTTCAATCAAAACCAAATTCTTCAAAACGACCAATCAAATAAAATACCCGATACAAAACCGGTCAAAAGCATAGTTGAAACACCTCCTACGCAAGACCTTGACGATGAATTCTAGGAGCTTCACCTTGAACGTCCCGTCATTGATGTCTTAGCTCGTGCTCCCTACTACAGTGCCGTCCTAGAAAAAATGAGAAATTTAAACTAGGTAAAAATGGGACCGCCTTCGTTCAAAACAAGTTGCCTAAAAAGCTTGATGATCCGGGTATATTTGTTTTGCCTTGTAAGATAGGAAGATCCGAAGCTTTCGACACACTAGCCGATTTAGGGTCAAGCCTCAACTTGATTCCCTTATCCCTTTTCACCACTCTCAAGCTAGGGAAGTTAGAGGAGACGGAGGTATTAATTGGTCTAGCGGATGGGAGTATTGCCCACCCGATTGAGATGATTAAGGATGTAGTTGTTCACGTAGGGAAGTTAACTATTTTAGCAGATTTTCACGTCCTTGATATGGTTAGTGATACTACATGCCCTTTATTAGTAGGAAGAGGATTTTTAGCAACCGCTAGCGCCATGATAGATTGTAAGGAGTCTAAGATAGTGGTAGGTGAGGGCGATACTTGGTCGGTATATGATGTTAAGAAACATAGCTATGATTGTGAGGATGAACTGACACCACATTGGGTAGAGATGAATAGGATACCATCTAGATATGGGCCTTGGATAGAAAGAAACTTTATAGTACCCCAACGCCCATTCTATCTAGAAAAAGATTTCATCGATAAGACACATTCGGTGGAACAACTCATAGCTAGAGATGAAGAGCTAGATCCTTTTGAGGACCCCCTAGTCTTTAGGAAAATGATTGAGTTCTTAAGCATAATGCCTATTAATATAGAGATGAACAAGTGGAAAAGAGAGGGGGATAAGTGTAAATGGAGGTGGGACAAGCCACCTAAGGAAGGTGACGGATCATGGCATATGAAGATGATTTTGTATGATCCGGATGGAGAAAAGTTTGAAAGGTCATACCGTACTAAGAAAACCGATAGGAAGTTGAAACCTAAGTTTGATCCCAAAGATGTCCTCAATGAGGAACTCACCCATGTCACGTAGTAACCCATAACTTTAAGTCTATCTACAAGACTCGTAAATAAAGAAAAGCGCTTCTTGGGAGGCAACCCATGTTTTGTGTGATTTTTATTTTGTTTGATTGTTATTTGTTTCCGTATGCATGCTTTATTTTTATTGTTGGTAGATCATGTTTCAAACTAAAATGGTGAAAATACTTTATTTTGTCGTTTGGCTTAGTCTTAACTTCATCCAAAGGTATTTCGCAAAAGATAAGTGTAAGGGGAAACCCCAAATATGTTTTTTTGAAACAAAATTGATCATGATTCTCCACAATATTAAATGAACATGTGTATTCATATTTGTTAGAGTCAAATGCTTGTATCGAGGCATAATGATGTTTTGCAGGATTTTCCAAGAAGTAGGACAAAGTTTTTCCAGAAAATTTCTGGAAACTTAACATAAGAATTTCTGCAGGTCACTTCTGACGGCGTCAGGAAGAAATTCCTGACGGCGTCACGTGTAAAATTCTGGAAATTTTTCTAGTTTTGTTTTTCTAATGGAGTCTTAAAGTTTTTGTTGAATCTTTAATTTTATAATCTCCAGGAAATCTGCAAACATCATTCCACAAACATTATATCTTACTTTGTTTTCTAGGATTTGTTAGCATATATAGATTGCCGCCGATTTTACGCGAGGTTGCCTTGTTTGTTTTCTAAGGTTTAACAGGTTATGTATGACAAGAAGATGATTCATATTTTGGAAGGGAAGCTTTGATTGTTCATTTTCTTGGAGGAAGATCTAACCTTGTTGTCACACTATCCATACCAAGCGAATCAGGGGAGTATTTGATTTCATTCTTTTACCTGTTTTACTTTTACATTCTTTACTTGAACATTGGGGACAATGTTCATCCTAAGTGTAAGGGGAGGGTAAAATGATGATACCTTATAGATACACTTTCGCTTGAGTTTGTTTGTTTGATGGTAGATGTGTAATAAAAGTATGAGAAATACTTGTTAGTGTAATTTTAGCGCCAAATTAAATTTTTTTTTTTTTACAACATTTAGGTGTGAAACTTTAGCCTTAGCAAGCGTCTCATGGATAGGAGATCGTATGACTAGCACAAAACCGTACCATTCAGAAAAAATTTTGACTCAAATATGTGAGGTTCGCCTTTAGATTTGATAGGAAAAGCATTTACTATTAATGCTTATGAGTGTACTGGTAGCATTTAGATTCTAGAACTTGCGTTAGTGATGCATCCCGAGACCGCTAGTGAGACTACATTCGTGTAGTAGGATTTACTACATGATAAGAGGCATTAGGATTACCCTTGTGTTAAACCCGTATCATAATTACTTGACCATTTAAGTCATATTACTTGGCTAGTAAAGTCAATTAATTTTTCCCACACCTTAGCATTGTACTCATTTTTAGTACACGATACACCTAGTACACCCCTCCGAGCCTATCTTTTCGTTTCTAACTTTAAGCATCTTACTTAAAGGAAGAATTTGTTACAACCCACTTAAATGTACAACCAAATCGCCTTAGCCTTCCGTGTATGCACTCACCTTTAGTGCATTATTGTTACATGTTTAAACCCTTAGTTAATTATCTAATTGATTACATGGTTGCTAAGTCGAGTCATATCCTTGTACATATTGTTTTGGGACGATAGGGACTTATGGGTAAAGTACTTGTGTTATGGAGTAATGGGGAAGAACATCATATTATTACCCCCATATGTGCGTTAATCTTAAAAGTACTCCAAGTGTTTTGATTTTCTTAATTCGAGTCATTAGATTAGTTTATTGTAAAGTATGTAAAAATTCAAGTGTAAGGGGAATGTTCATTCCCTATGATGTATTATTTTGGATGGTAGGGTAAGAGTGTATGCAAAAAAAATAAAAAGTAAAAAAATAAAATAAAATAAAAATAAAAAATCGAAAAATCAAGAAAAAAGAAAAAGAAAATTTAGAAAAAGAGAAAAGAGAAAAGAGAAAAAAAAACATACGGACTACCATCCCGTTTCATTCTATGTTTATTTTATGTTTTTGTTATTTTTCATTTATTAGCTTAAGTCGAGTCTAGTCTTGGCTTAGCAACGCCATATTGTACATGTAATTAACCAAGATTATTAACTCGCCACCAGTAAAGATTGCCTATATCCAACAAAACCGTGTATTCCATATCCCTACACCTAACGTTACAACCCTTTGAAAGACCTCTTTGATAGTTTATCGTAGGTGCTTACGCCATGTGGTGGAGGTTTGATCCTTTCCTAAGCCTATGGTAATCTATTTTGCTATGACAGGTAGTGAGAGATGTTTTCCATTTCCATATTATGATATTACTTTATTACACCCGAGAGATGTGAGTATCTAAACACTATTTGTGAGGTGCTAGTATATGACCTCCGTGCTTGTCTTTGGTCTTTAGTGGAACGATTATTTGTTGTAATTACTTTTATGTTAGTGTTAAATGACCCCTGACTTGTATTTTGACTAGAATAAAAGCGCATTTGCTTGAGGACAAGCAAATCTCAAGTGTAAGGGTATATGATGAGGCGAAAAATGAACCGTTTTTAGGGGGTCATTTAAGCCGGAATTGGAATTTATTTGATCAAATATTGCCCTAAATCGTTCCTTTTGTGATTTTAGGTACTTTGGGAGTGAATTCTTGAAAAGGAAGCATTTTGGACGTTTTTGGAGCATAAAAATGAAGAAAACGGCAAATACTTAATTTTCCTTGCTGGGAACAGTACCTGACGGCGTCAAGAAAGATTTTTTGACGGCGTCAAGAGCAAAATGGATGACGACCCAGAGAAAACGTGATGGCATCAGAAGTAGGGCGTCAAGAGTAAATTTGGTGACGGCCTGGAGCAGAATTACACATGACGGCGTCACCCATGGATCAAGGCAGTCCGATAACTTTATTGGCGGCGAGATGACGGCGTCAGATTTTTCCTCTTGACGCCGTCACCTCACAGAATCTATATATACTTTTCTATTTTTCATTCATTAAGAGAGGAACTTGTGTGGAGAATTCTAGGGCCGAACCTAATAAACCCTAGGTCGTTTGTAACAGTATTTTGAAGGGTTTTCACCCCTTGAAACCTTTCATGTTCAATTGAGATAAGTTTTCTTTCAATTCATTCAATATGTCTATGTGTTGTTTGAATATATCTTATGCTTGTCTTGATTTTAACATGCTAGGCTAGATCTTTCATGTGTTTGCTTAGATGTAATGAAACCTAGATGTTGATTATAGGTTGATTGCTTGTTTATAGTTGTAATGGATGAATGATTTCAATGTTAGGCTTAAGAAAACTGGCAGATCTCCATTGTGTAACTTGCTTGAACGTCTTAAGAAACATGAACCGACGTGTACTAGGTTTTTTTGATTGTATTTAATACATGAGCGAATTCTAGTGATCCCATGTTAGGAGCTTCTTAGCCGGCTCGACAAAGGAGTGAAGTAGGACCTTATAGGATTGGGGAAGTAAGTACGCCACCCCATGAATGGTACTAAGGAATACAATCCGTCATCCGCGCAACTGTATCAAGTAATTAACCTGTTAAAGATATTTAGGGAGTAGTGAAATCTAAGTAAACACAATTCTCCCATATATTGCTTACACCACTAGTTTAATTTAGTTTATTTTTATTTTTATTTTTTTATTTTGATTGCATCTTAGTTATTGGATTAGTTGACTAGCAACTAATTCCGCCCATTCTTCCAAAAACCGAGATTTTTCTTGCTTTTATAAAACATAAAAAATACAAAAAGAATCATCCCTCACCTCTAGACCTAGTTCTTAGGCTTTCTAATCCTAGCGACACTATTCCTGAGTTGAACGATCAATCCCCCGGTACTTGTCACTATACTATACTACAATGATCAGGTATACTGCCTGGTGGGGGTTGTAAGCTTCTCGAGATCCCTCGAGAGGTAAAGCCTGGTGCAATTCCCACGCATCAGATGGCTGAATTTGGATGGCTTGGGTTTTAGTAGCTTGTGGAAGCTTTTAGGAATGATCTTGGGTCTTGGTTCTTGATTTATGGCAGGAATGCACATTGTAAGGCCTTTATCTATTTTTTTAGCATTTAACTGTGTAATCCCTTATTAGCTAATTATCTTTGTTTAATTGTGCTTAGTTAGTGTATGTTAGTTGGTTTACTGCTTAATATTGTATGCTTGCTAATTAAATATCCATAGTGCTCAATTTATGCATTCTACTGCCTAAAATAGTGCGTTAGTGATTTTTGAGTTATTGTTGTTTAAACATGTGTTTGTGTGTTTCAAATAGTCTCTTGCATTGATTGGCCGTGAAACGGTCAGATAATTATTGGTCAACCACTTGTGAATGGTCAACTATAATAGTTAAACAGCTTAGGCCAATGCTTCCGTGGAATACAGTGTTTCCCCGGGTCGTTATGTCCCGATGAGGTATGGATGGTATTAAAAACGAATCTGTGATCGGTGAATTTGAACAGGAAATGGTATAAGTGTGTGTGAGTGATTTAAACTAAGGATTTATAAAACAAAATAGCTTAAATAAGCTATTTGAGTGATTACGTAAACCTAATTAACTTAGAAACGTTTAAAACCTAAAAACGCGTACGTTTAATTTAATTCTACGTAAACGTACGAAACAAAAACGATTTTAACTATAATAGGAATTTGCATGCCTTAGGGGCTTAAATGCAAATTAAATAGACTTAAAATATTTATTTTATAATTACTAATTATTTAATTAATTATTATTATTTAATAACTATTATTATGTATTTAATAATACACTAATAATTAATAAAATGTAAAATAAGTCTTAGAAAAATAAAATTAAAATTTCTAAAAGTCTAAACTATTATAAAACTAATTTTAAAAATAAAATTATATTTTTCTCACTATTTATCTATTTATTATTAATTAATTATTATTTAATTATTATTTAACTAATTATATTGATTTAAATTATTAAAAATACTAAAAAGACTTAGATAATTAAGAAGATTTTTATAAATCTAATTAACCATCACAAGAATCCTAAAAAATTATAAAAAGTTTATTTTATGTATTTTTAAACTAATTTACTAATTATTATTCTAATTATTAATTAATTACCAATTAAACTATTTAAATTATAAAAAATAGAAAATGAACAGTAAAAATTCTAGAAAAATTCCTAAAAATCTTTTATAACATATAAAAGCTATGAAAAATATAAAAACTAGGTGTTACCTTATAAAAATTAATTATGCTATTTATTACTTAATTATTAATTAATAATTAATAAAACTAATTTTGATTCTAATAAATGCTAAATGACAAAATAAACATCTGAGAAAATTATTAAAAATACTTTAATATAAAAGGAAATTAATAAAAATATAAAAATATAGATTACTTAATAAAAATCTAAAAATGAAAATTAAAATTTAAATTATATTAAATAGAAACTATCACTTATAATTAATGTTTGATTTTCTGGATTTTTCTTTTACAATACTATTTTATAACTAAAAATAGAAAACTTTTGTAAAAACAAATGTTATGGAGCTTAAAAATAAGCAAATTAGAAGCTTATTGGTGCGACAGTTGACTTTGGTCAACTGTCAAGTGCAGAAGCTGATGTATGCAGCTAGGGGGCCCACAAGGCAAGATTCAGATGTGAATAAGCTAAGTGCACTTGAATAAGCTAGAAAAATCACTTGAGGTCCACAGAATAAGCTAAAAGCACCTAAATAAGCACTTGGTTACTTGCTACTTAACTGAAAATTGGGACAGACTTTTTTGGCTAAATCAGGTGGGTCCCAGAGGGTTTGAGGTCAAACAAAAGGTCAATATTCAAAGACTACTAGGAGAGGGGTTGAATGAAACAAGGTTGGAGGTGTGGGGCCCACTGTGGTGGTCAGAAAACCATCAGCAAGTGGTGGTGATGGTTGTGTAGCTGCTGATGCAGGGGAGGTGTTCCTCCCTGCAAGTGACTTTGATGATGAGTGGAGCCCAGTGTAAAAATCACAAAAATGAAATGATGGTGGGAAATCAAAGTTGAGCTAGTAGACAATGAGTAGAAACAAGTTTCAATCAATGCAAACAAACACAAAATTAAAAATAATTACTTGAACTTTTGAGAAAATCTGAAATGTAAACTTTTGACTTTTTAGTTGAACAAGCAATGTTGACTTATATGAACTTCTAAGTGATCCTACTGATTTATCATGATGTTATAAGATGAAATGGACCTAGATTAAGTGGACTTAACAACTTATGTAATGAAAATGATGGGTTGTGGGTCTAAAATCCTTGACAGTTAACTGTTAAGGGATTTGGAAATGGATTTTGACTATTGGGAAAACAACACTGAGGTATTATGACTAAACTAAGCTAGTATGATCTAAAGTAACTTGGGTGAACCAATTATAGCTATTGCAACAGACCTGAACACAAGATTTCAGGGCAATCCAAACACTCCCTTACAAACTGATTTTGAGATTTTATAAAGCAAATGGTTACATATGATTATGAAATTACTTTTTATTTATCTATTAAGGTAAAATAAACTTAAATGAACCTATAAGTGCCTAAGTTAACAACAAAACCTATCTAATTGAGATTATGATAAATTGACAGTAAGATTATGAAACTAAGCAACTTATAAAAAACTAATGAACAAACATTAGTCTTTAAATTATATTATAACTAATAAACACTAAACAATCCAGGAAACAAAGAAATGAACAGATGGTAAGCTATATAGTGATAAACCAAAATTATGAAAATTAGCTTACACTTGAGTCCTAGCTGAGAAACACAGAACCATGAACCACAAACACATCCTATAGCCTCCCATAAGGCACTAGAACCATGTCCAATCCAAATCACACCCTGCTTCTTGCTTCCACTTCCTTGAACACTAATTTTTATTTATTTATTTATTTATAATTTTTGATAATTATTGTAAGTATGATCTAAACTGAGCAACACAACTCAGAGACTTAAGAAAACTTATAATTGGACTTAAATGAACTGGATAGATCAGGTTTTAATAATGTTTAACAAACTTAAGCAAATTTGTCAATTTTGCTCAAAAATGCCACAACTGAAATTAATTAACAAGACTTGAATTAAAGATCAAATAAAGTTTACAATACATGAAATGAACTGAGTTTAACTGACTGAAATGAAAATTACAACTGAAATTAAATTTTACACTACCTACGATTTAATTATACTAAAACTAAACTAATACTCTTTCTCTGGTCCTTCTTTTCTTCTTTATAGATATTTTTAGAAACCCTAGCAACCTTCTGAGACTATCCCACTTCATCTGAGCCTTTGATTTGGTCAATTTAATCCTCACCGTTCAAAATTGCTTTTTCGCGCCAAAAAGTCTTGGGACAGAAAGAGGAAACGTGTGAGGGTTTTTAGGGAATTAATGGACCTTGGGAAGTGTGGAGAGGTGGAGGGATAAGGGTAGTGACTGGGGGTGTGAGGTGGAAGTGAAACCATGGTGGTATTGAAGTAGCAGTGGTGGAGGTGGTAATTGGAGAGGGAAAAGGAAAGGGGGAGTGGGTTTGACCGGGTCAAACCGGTTTTAATATTAAGGGTGCTTGGGCTTTTGAAGTTGGGCCAGCAAATGGGTAGAAGGGGTGGGCTTGGGTAGTGTTTAAGTGGTATGGATTTGGTTTTGTTGGGTTAAATAAAAACAAAGGATCCGTTTGGTTTTTTAGTAATAAATCACAAGGACCAAATATGTATTTTTGGAAAAGTTGGAGGTCTGAAATGGCAGGTTTCTAAAATATATTCAAAGGATTATTCTTGCCATATGTGATAAACCAAGGACTATAATTGATAATTTTTCCCATTTTAAACATCAGGGACCAAAGTTGCCAATTCACCAAACTTCAGGGACTAAATATGTCATTTCACCAAACTTCACACCAAGGACCATTCCTGCAAAAGATTAATAGCACAAGGACCAAAATTTATTTTTCTCAAAGTTTTTACATCCCAGGGACCATTTATGTCAATTTCCAAAGTATAGGGACTAAACTTGTAATTTTGTGAAACTTTGCACCAAAGGACTAAATATGTAACTTTGTGATTTAAAAGGACCTTTGGTGACTTTTTCAAGTTTTAGAATAACCAGGGACTAGTTTTGACAATTTTTGAAACTTGAGGGACTGAAACTGCCAATTATGCAAACTTTGTACGCTTTTCATCTGTTTTTAATTATTTTGCATTTGAAACATATAAAACACACTTCTAAGATATTTTCAGTATTATGATGCATATTTGAGTGTTTTTGGATGTTTTGGCACTTCAGATTGGTATAAAATGATGAGTATTTAGACACTCATCATGTATCATCATTAGTCTTTAGGAATCAGTGGTATGGTCTAAATCAGTTGTTTGCACTAGAAATCAAAAATCAAGTTTCATTAAGGGGAGTTTGGATCAGGAACTGTCTGTGTGATTCAGTGAATTTTTGTTGTTGTTTTTAGTTTATGTAACTCTATTTAAGTTATATTAGTTCAATTAAGTGAGAAAAATTGATGAGGCAAAAAATGAACCTTTTTTCGGGGGTCATTTAAGCCCGGAATTGAATTTATTTGATCAAATATTGCCCTAAATCGTTCCTTTTGTGATTTTCGGTACTTTGGGAGTGAATTCTGGAAAAGGAAGCAATTCAAACGTTTTTGGAGCATAAAAGTGAAGAAAACGGCAAAGACTTAATTTTCCATGCTGAGAACAGTACCTGACGGCGTCAAGAAGAAAATCATGACGGTGTCAAGAGTAAAATCCATGACGACCCAGTGAAAACCTGAAGGCGTCACAACAAGGGCGTCAAGACTATTTTTGGTGACGGCCTGCATAAGGAGTATACATGACGGCGTCAGACCCAGATCTAGGCAGTCCGAGAAACTATTTGGCGGCGAGATGACGGCGTCAGAACTTTGTTCTTGACGCCGTCACCTATCAGAATCTATATATAGTTTTCTATTTTTCATTCATTAGAGAGAAACTTGTGTGGAGAATACTAGGGCCGAACTTTGTAAACCCTAGGTCGTATTTTACAGTATTTTCAAGGGTTTTCACCCCTTGAATCCTTTCAAGTTCAGTTGAGATAAGTCTTCTCTTAATTCATTCAATATGTCTATGTGTTGTTTGAATATATCTTATGCTTGTCTTGATTTCAACATGCTAGGCTAGATCTATCTTGTGTTTGCTTAGATGTAATGAAACCTAGATGTTACTTATATGTTGATTACTTGTTTTTAGTTGTAATGGATGAATGATTTCAATGTTAGGCTTAAGAAAACTGGCAGATCTCCATTGTGTAACATGCTTGAACGTCTTACGAAACATGAACCGATGTGTACTAGGTTTTATTGGTTGTATTTAATGCATGAGCAAATTCTAGTGATTCCATGTTAGGAGCTTCTTAGCCGGCTCGACATAGGAGTGAAGTAGGCGCTCATAGGATTGGGGAAGTAGTACGCCACCCCATGAATGGTATTAAGGAATACAATCCGTCATCCACGCAACTGTAACAAGTAATTAACCTGTAAAAGATATCTAGGGAGTAGTGAAATCTAAGTAAACACAATTCTCCCACATATTGCTCACAACTCTAGTACAATTAGTTTATTTTCATTTTTAGCATTTTATTTTGATTGCATCTTTAGTATTGGGTTAGTTGACTAGCAACTAATTCCGCCAAACTCCTTTAAACCCGAGAATTTTACTTGCTTTCATAAAAATATAAAAATAAAAAAAGAATCATCCCTCATCTCTAGACCTAATCTTTAGGTTTTCTAATCCTAGCGACACTATTCCTAGCTGAACGATCAATCCCCCGGTACTTGTCATTATACTATACTACATCGATCAGGTACACTGCCTGGTGGGGGTTGTAAGCTTTTTGAGATTCCTCCAGAGGTAAAGCCTGGTGCAATCCCTACGCTACTAAGTTTTTGGCACCGCAGCCCGGGGAATAGTTATTGTCTAGGTTAGAATCTCTTTTTATTAGGTCTACTTTCTAGATTCCTTTATAGTAAGATTTTAT
This sequence comes from Artemisia argyi, assembly GCA_030686995.1. Lineage (NCBI taxonomy): Eukaryota > Viridiplantae > Streptophyta > Magnoliopsida > Asterales > Asteraceae > Artemisia > Artemisia argyi. The sequence goes on from CM060701.1 coordinate 55,900,852, forward strand.
TTTTATTTTTAGGTTCTCTTTAGTCTATCTTTTTCTTCGTGCCTTTGTTAGTAAATTAAATTCATTGAACTATTCCGTTGACCGTTATGGAAAACGCGAATCCACCCCTTTCCCCTAGAGAAGTGGCTTTGTTACGTGAACAAATTGAGAATGAGATTAGGGAACTTAGGGAGCTTAATAGGTTGATTAAAGTTGAGCTCGACCATGCATTTAGTGACCTGGCGACCGCCTTGTATTCAAATAAGGACCTAGGACCTAATGATTTTGAGAATGTGGTTGAGGAACTTGAAGAAGGGGAAATTGATCCAAAGCTAGATGATTATTTTAATCTATACCCCACTAAGGAGGAGATTGCGTACTATGGTAATCTTATTGATAACCCTCGATCTCCTTTTACTAGAATCGAACCTAAGATAAAGAGGGGCGATCTTAAGAATGCTAAGATACCATGTATGATTGGCTATAGACACGTTAACAATGCTTACATTGACTTTAAATCCCCAATCAACGTTATGTCCTCAAGTGTTTATAATGATATAGTGAAAACAAGACTTGGACCTAGAAGAGATCCCAAATACCCTGATGGAGTTTGTAATTAAAGGTCTACATGTCTTTGTTGGGAATTTAACTTATATCACCAACTTTATGATTGTTGAAGATCTTGCTAATGTTATTGATTGTTGATTATCTAATGTTGTGTTTGGTAAACCGTTTGTTGAGAAGTCCAAGTTAGAATATGATGAGATAGAATGGACAATCCGATTTGCGAATAACACCGATAGGATTACTTATAGGATGCCTAATAGAATGAAAGAATTTTGTTTTGAGCCCCGATTTGACTTGGATAACATTGGTGCTTTTGAGGACATCAATGAAGAAAATAAGAAAAAGGGCATGGATTATGTATGGGAAAAGAAGAGTCTTTTCTACAAAGATTGCTTGACTCTAGGACCAAAGTATAAAGTCGATAAGGAATTTGCCCATACGATTATAGGAGCGATTGAGAAAAAGGTGATTGGTTTCTATAAAGAACATTTACAATCAGAAAGTGAAACCAATAATGAGGTCACATAGTAACCCATGACCTTGAGTCTAGCTACAAGACTCGTAAATAAAGAAAAGCGCTTCTTGGGAGGCAACCCATGTTTTGTGTGATTTTTATTTTGTTTGTTTGTTATTTGCTTCCGTATGCATGCTTTATTTTTATTGTTGGTAGATCATGTTTCAAAACTAAAATAGTGAAAATACTTTATTTTGTTGTTTAGCTTAGTCTTAACTTCTCCCAAAGGTATTTTTGCAAAAGATAAGTGTAAGGGGAAATCTCAAATATGTTTTTTAAGAAACAAAACCGAACATGATTCTCCACAATATTAAGTGAACATGCATATTCGTATTTGTTAGAGTCAAATGCTTGTATCGAGTCATAATGAAGTTTTGCAGGATTTTCCAGGAAGTAGGACGAAGTTTTTCCAGAAATTTTCCGGAAACTTAACATAAGAATTTCTGCAGGTCACTTCTGACGGCGTCACGAGTTTACTCTTGACGGCGTCACGTGTAAAAATCTGGAAATTTTACCAGTTTTGTTTTTCTAACGGAGTCTTAAAGTTTTTGTTGAATTATCAGTTTTATAATCTCCAGGAAATCTACAAACATCATTCCACAAGCATTATATCTTATTTTGTTTTCTAGGATTTATTAGCATATGTAGATTGCCGCCGATTTTATGCGAGGTTGCCTTTTCTGTTTTATCAGGTTTTACAGGTTATGTATGACAAGAAGATGATTATTATTCTGGAAGGGAAGCTTTGATTGTTCATTTTCTTGGAGGAAGATCTAACCTGGCCACCTTATTATCCATACTGAGCCAATCAGGGGAGTATTTGATTTCATTTGTTTTACTTACTTCACTTTTACATTCTTTACTTGAACATTGGGGACAATGTTCATCCTAAGTGTAAGGGGAGGGTAAAATGATGATACCTTACAGATACACTTTCGCTTGAGTTTGTTTGTTTGATAGTAGATGTGTAATAAAACTATGAGAAATACTTGTTAGTGCAGTTTTAGCGCCAAATTTAAATTTTTTTACAATATTTAGGAGTGAAACTTTAGCCATAGCAAGCGTCTCATGGATAGGAGATTGTATGACTAGCACAAAACCGTACTATTCAGAAAAATTTTCCACCCAAATATGTGAGGTTCGCCTTTAGATTTGATAGGAAAAACATTTACTATTAGTGCTTATGAGTGTACCGGTAGCATTTAGATTCTAGAACTTGCGTTAGTGATGCATCCCGAGACCGCTAGTGAGACTACATTCGTGTAGCAGGATTTACTACATGATAAGAGGCATTAGGATCACCCTTTTGTTAAACCCGTATCATAATTACTTGACCATTTAAGTCATATTACTTGACTAGTTAAGTCAACTAATTTTTCCCACACCCTTAGCGTTGTACTCATTTTTAGTACACGAAACCCCTAGTACACCCCTCCGAGCCTATCTTTTCGTTTCTAACTTTAAGCATTTCACTTAAAGGAAGAATTTGTTACACCCCACTTAAATGTACACCTAAATCGCCTTAGCCTTCCGTGTATGTACTCATTTTTAGTGCATTATTGTTATTTGTTAAACCTCAAGTTAATTATCTAATTGATTACATGGTTGCTAAGTCGAGTCATATCCTTGTACATATTGTTTTGGGACGATTGGGACTCATGGGTAAAGTACTTATTTTATGGAGTAATGGGGAAGAACATCACATTATTACCCCCATCCATATGTACGTTAATCTTAAAAGTACTTCAAGTGTTTTGATTATCTTGATTCGAGTCATTAGATTAGTTTATTGTAAAGTATATAAAAATTCAAGTGTAAGGGTTATTTTCATTCCCTATGATGTATTATTTTGGATGGTAGGGTAAAAGTGTATGCAAAAAAAATAAAAAAAAAAAAAAAAAAAAAAAAAAAAAAAAAATCGAAAAAACAAGAAAAAAAAAATACAAAAAGAAAAAGAGAAAAACATACGGACTACCATCCCTTTTCATTCAATGTTCATTTTATGTTTTTGTTATTTTTAATTTATTAGCTTATGTCGAGTCTAGTCTTGGCTTACCAACGCCATATTGTACATGTAATTAACCAAGATTGTTAACTCGCCACCAGTAAAGACTGCCTATATCCAACAAAACCGTGTATTCCATATCCCTACACCTAACGTTACAACCCTTTAAAAGACTTCTTTGATAGTTTATCCTTGGTGCTTACGCCATGTGGTTGAGGTTTGATCCTTTCCCAAGCCTATGGTAATCTAATTTGCTATGACAGGTAGTGAGAGATGTTTTCCATTTCCATATTGTGATATTACTTTATTACACCCGAGAGATGTGAGTATCTAAACACTATTTGTGAGGTGCTAGTATATGACCTCCGTGCTTGTCTCTGGTCTTTAGTGGAACGATTATTTGTTGTAATTACTTTTATATTAGTGTTAAATGACCCCTTGCTTGTATTTTGATTAGATTAAAATCACATTTGCTTGAGGACAAGCAAATCTCAAGTGTAAGGGTATATGATGAGGCGAAAAATGAACCGTTTTTAGGGGGTCATTTAAGCCCGGAATTGAATTTATTTGATCAAATATTGCCCTAAATCGTTCCTTTTGTGATTTTAGGTACTTTGGGAGTGAATTCTGGAAAAGGAAGCAATTCAGACGTTTTTGGAGCATAAAAGTGAAGAAAACGGCAAAGACTTAATTTTCCATGCTAAGAACAGTACCTGACGGCGTCAAGAAGAAAATCATGACGGTGTCAAGAGTAAAATCCATGACGACCCAGTGAAAACCTGAAGGCGTCACAACAAGGGCGTCAAGACTATTTTTGGTGACGGCCTGCATAAGGAGTATACATGACGACGTCAGACCCAGATCTAGGCAGTCCAAGAAACTATTTGGCGGCGAGATGACGGCGTCAGAACTTTGTTCTTGACGCCGTCACCTATCAGAATCTATATATAGTTTTCTATTTTTCATTCATTAGAGAGAAACTTGTGTGGAGAATACTAGGGCCGAACTTTGTAAACCCTTGGTCGTATTTTACAGTATTTTCAAGGGTTTTCACCCCTTGAATCCTTTCATGTTCAGTTGAGATAAGTCTTCTCTTAATTCATTCAATATGTCTATGTGTTGTTTGAATATATCTTATGCTTGTCTTGATTTCAACATGCTAGGCTAGATCTATCTTGTGTTTGCTTAGATGTAATGAAACCTAGATGTTAATTATATGTTGATTACTTGTTTATGGTTGTAATGGATGAATGATTTCAATGTTAGACTTAAGAAAACTGGCAGATCTCCATTGTGTAACATGCTTGAACGTCTTAGGAAACATGAACCGATGTGTACTAGGTTTTATTGGTTGTATTTAATGCATGAGCAAATTCTAGTGATTCCATGTTAGGAGCTTCTTAGCCGGCTCGACATAGGAGTGAAGTAGGCGCTCATAGGATTGGGGAAGTAAGTACGCCACCCCATGAATGGTATTAAGGAATACAATCCATCATCCACACAACTATAACGAGTAATTAACCTGTAAAAGATATCTAGGGAGTAGTGAAATCTAAGTAAACACAATTCTCCCACATATTGCTCACAACTCTAGTATAATTAGTTTATTTTCATTTTTAGCATTTTATTTTGATTGCATCTTTAGTATTGGGTTAGTTGACTAGCAACTAATTCCGCCAAACTCCTTTAAACCCGAGAATTTTACTTGCTTTCATAAAAATATAAAAATAAAAAAAGAATCATCCCTCATCTCTAGACCTAGTCTTTAGGTTTTCTAATCCTAGCGACACTATTCCTAGCTGAACGATCAATCCCCCGGTACTTGTCATTATACTATACTACATCGATCAGGTACACTGCCTGGTGGGGGTTGTAAGCTTCTCGAGATCCCTCGAGAGGTAAAGCCTGGTGCAATCCCTACGCATCAAAAACCATAGGTCATAATAAGAAAAAATTCAAACTCCTAGTTTTAGCACCTACACAGTTAACTGTGTAGGATTTAGTATCCAATAACCCTCATAATATTGCATAAGCTTTTGTTTTATTGTGATTTAGCTTTATTTTAGCTTATCATAGCTTTTTCAGTTATTTATGATCAACACAAATCCAAAAAAGTCAGCTTTAGAGTTCAAAGTAAAAAAGTCAAATTTCACCCTTTGTCAGAAATCCAAATTTTCAAGGAATTGTTTAGAATTTTGTGCTTGGTTTCAGGACTTGAGCTTTTTACCAATTGATGTATCCCACCTAATCTTTGGAATCCCACATTCATTATATTTTTGTGATTTTTTCTAGTGGGCCCCATAAGCCCTCAAAGTGAGTCCTTTAGGATGTTTGGAACTGTTTGGTTCAGGGGAGTTCAATGTGTTTAAGCTTGTTTCAGATGTTTTTGTTGCCTGTAACAATTCACATGAGGTTATAATAGATTAGTTTAGTCATAAAATCAAGTGTTCTTTTGAGAAAAAGTCAAAATCGCTCACAAATCTCATTTGTGAGTTAACTGTTAAGTTTTAGGGTTCTAAATCTCATTCAATCTTTGCATTAGTTGTTCATTTAGCTTAATTTCACTTCATGTTAGCTTATAACATCATTTTTAGTCATTAGGATCAGATCAAAATCCAAAAAAGTCAACTTTTCATGTTTTCTTTAAAAGTCAAAATTGCATACATGTGCAAAAATCCAAAATTTGAGGGAATTGTTTAGAATTTTGTGCTTTGATTCAGGACTTGTGCTTTTTACATGTTGTAGTGCTCCACCTAATCTTTGGAATTCCACAATCAGTATATTTTTATGAATTTTATTGTGGGCCCCACAACCCCCTAAACAGGGCTGCAGGCCCCTGCTGCACCAGCAGCACCACCCCAACTGTCCAACTTTTTTGGGTCCCACAGACCACCACAGTGGGCCCCACACACCCGCTTGTTTCTTTGAGCTCACAAGCTGGCCATCTTACTAGTTCCACTAGGCTTTTGAGCTTAAACACCCTTGTGGGCCCCCTAGACAGCTGCAAATATTGTCCCATTTCTGTGTACAAAACAAGTATCCCAAAAGCTTATTTTGGCTTTTTGGCTTATTCAGTGGTACCATTAATATAATTAGTAATTAATTAATATTAAAATCACAAAAAGACATATTTTTAGTTTTTATATTATTTTTAAGTTATTTTAGAATTTTTAAAAATAAATTTTCATTTTCTTAGTTTTAATTTAATATTATATTATATTTAGTATAAGTTAAATATTAATAATAAGTAATTAAATAGTTTTAATTAATAATAAATAATAAAATAATCAAAAAAATATTTTCTTTTTAATTTAATTTTCTCTTTATAATTAAGTTTGTAAAGTTTTCAATTGCACCCCCTGTAGTTGTAAATTGTTTAAAACTCACCTTTTCTTCTGTCTGTAATCAAATATGATTTCTAATTTGTGTACGTGTAATCATATCTGTGTTTCTGTTAATACTGTTCAAATACCAAGTAATCAGTAGTATAATCATTTCCAAATCATTTTTGGTTACTGTCCTCAGTACCACTCATTCCCGTAAACGTTTACAAACACCATTTGAATCTCGTCGGGACATAACGACCCAGGGAAACTCTATAGTATCCACGGAGCATTGACCTTAGACTATTTGACTTTGTTGACCAATTTCCTTGGTCAATATTATCTGACGGTTTAGGCTCAATCATCACAATATTAGGAGTCACATAGCATGCCATAGTGTAAGGAATCACATACTTGATATAACAACAAAATAGTAAACTTAATTTATCAACTACACATGAGCCTAAGGACTCCCCACCTAACACAACATGTAAAACATTTACAAAGGTTCAGGTAATTGTTATGACAAAGCACATCAGAAGGACTACATTTAGGACTAATGAATATCGCAACATAGATATGAACAAAATAAAACTACAGATAGATTAGTTTATGCGGTTCTTTACTTATTGTTTCTAAATAATACGAAATATGAGTCAAAAGAAAAGAAATTAACAAATTAAGATAGCATATCAAAACTCATGAAAGATTATACAAACGTAACACATACCCAATCCATAGAAAATACTTGTATGGAATATTAGAATCTCAAAAGAAAATATAACCCATCTGACAAATACCAGAAAACAACATATTTCGACCCATACCTATTATGGCCCATTTCCAAAATGACTTAATTTGCTACAATAAAAGATGGGTATAGAAGCATTGAGTTTGTAAAATTCTTAATATAAACTTTATTAACTACATAGTCGTTTAACCATGGGATAATAAGAGCTTATATATATATGCTAATGTAAACTGAGTCCGACTAAATCAAAGAATGACTCCCTCATATAAGGTACCACATGTTATCTAAAGGTTTTATTGAATATCTAAACTATAAAATTGACTGATAAAAAATGTAGGATTTTACCACTTCAATCGAGTTTTCATCTAATCTCCATTTATGACAATACTTGGCTCTTGATGTTGGTATATTCCTGTAACAAAGAATTGTTTTATAAGAAAAAGAATATTTAAGGGATGACTTTGTACACATGTTATGCATACAATATAGAGAAAATGAAATAGAGTGAAAGGGCAACAAAACTGCTTCATAATTTAAAACAACATGACAAATTCAAATAAGTTATGTTGCCACTACTTCTGAAAGGGTGTTTGGGATTGCTTACTAAAGCTTCTCATGCTTTTTGAAATGATCCAATAAGTAGTTTGGAACATGGAACTACAAACTGATTAGTGAACACTACTTCCTTCATTGTAAAGGGGTGTCTGGGCTTGCTTCTTAAGTGATTATATATTTATTGTGTTTTGTTAGAATGACACCAGCTTATTTGTTTATTTCTGTGTATATAAGCACTTAAACATTATCCAACCTGTTATTTTCTCAAAGTAGATAAAGAAGCACTTTAAAATTAACAACCACAAATGTGATTCAAACAACCTCAAAACCGCTTATGTATCATACAATCAAAACGTCATAAAAACAAATTTAATCAACAACCCCAAACTGCCCCTAAGCAGGTTATTTAAAACTGAATATGTAATCTAAATAATCAAGCACTAATTTTCATTGAGTTATGTTCAGTATTAGAACACAATGGCAAACACCCCAAGAAAAGCTAATAAACATTATAAAAGTCATATCCAAACACACCCATATGAAGATACCTGATTAGAAGGAGAAGGGAGAAGTGGTAATTCCAAAAAACCCGCAAAGGCGACAAACCCGCATCTTTTTCTCTTACTTAAACCAAACCAATTATTAAAAACACAATTCACTGCATAGGCTTTAAACCCAGGGTATGCAACTGACCTTCTTCTTTTTCTTAGTGAAGTTTGTGTTATGTTGGAGATAAGAACAGATGAATAAGGAGAAACAGATGAATAGTGAAACGAAGTGTGTGTTACGTTGGAGATAAGAACCCATTAATAGGCATACCCAAAAATCCCTATAAAACTGCAATTTTGCAGCCTTGTGAAAGACTTAGACAACCATTAAACGACATTTTTTAAGCAAATCCAAACACCCCTTAAAACGACCCAATCTTCCCTTTAAAAGTGTTATTTGGAATCAGCCCAAACACCCGTTTATGAGTTGCAAAAACCCTTTCTCTCTTAAGAGTTTCAAACCACCATACAAATATTATGGAATATTACCTTGATAGGTTTTGGATGATCTTTGTTATGTGAAACAGTTTTCAGTATCCCAACCATTAGACTGCTTTGCACTGCCTATAAAGTTAAGAATTAGTTCATTTTCAAAATAATGTAAATGGTTATATAAGAAGATATCAAACAACTCACACCAAATGTTTAGGAAAAAAGTTATTAAAATATATCATCTAACCTCAAATTCTGTGGAGTGAGGATTTCCAATGATAACTGCAGTTGATTTATCATCTTTACGGTTTAGTATGGTATAAAATTTCTTTGTAAGAGCACAGGATCCATGTTGAAACCTATGTATTGTCAATCAGTGCGACCTAAAGAGAATATACAACCAATTGTCGTTGGCTTCTTATGGTTTTATGATCCATGTAATAATGAAGATAAAAGAACTTTATCAACACTTGAACAAACCCATTAATCAAATTCATATGCTATTGCCCTTTAGTGTATTTTGGGCATTGTTGTCGCCAAAAGAATGAGCAACACCCACTGTTACAATGATAAAAAAGTGTTATGGGGTTAAATCATAAAATGATCTAACTAAATATTATGGAAGACAACGATTTACCTTTTTTTCAAATTTGTTGTATGGGAGATCATGAATGAACCACATGACAAACTGAAGGTGAAAGACTAATTGCACATAAAGCAGACAATGGTTCAAAAAACACGTGTATAGAAAGGACATACAATTACCTGGAGTACTAAAGAATGGCCAAAAGAATTGGGGCAATGGGGGCAACGACAACTGATAGTATGATCACTGCCTTATTGTAATTTTCACCAAACTAATCCAGCCACATTTGAAGCGTCGGTTTCCTAAATTGAGCTTCTTTCATCAGCTGCACTATCTTGTTCAGCGTAGATTATTCCCATGTCTTCTTTGCCTATAAGGCAACATTTGGATTTGAGGACCAGAAGCACAAAACCCAAATTGAACAGTTTGAAAGTTGTGAGTCATCTATAGCATATCAAGTATTACAACATCTAAAAGACTTACCAGTGACTATTTGAGAGCCTTCTAAACTTCAAATTCAGTTCATATAAACCGTTTTCCACTTTTCCCCAAACATTTTTTAGGGTTGTGATACAATAATAATTTAATTGAACTTAATTAAAGAAAATATATTAAATTTCAAGCATATTAAATTGAATATGCACAAAATTAGGAGATAATTACTGATTTGAGGACTCTTTAGCAAAAAACCCACTGCATAGATCGAATGGCATCAATTCAACTACAAATGGTAAAAGGTAGTGTGCAAACACCATGTACATATTAAACATGAGTTGTATCGATCAAAGAACACCCTTTCTAAAGACATGCCGGATGATAATCTAATCTTAATTCTTTACGGAGTTAGATAAGAAAGTAAATACTTTTTTGACATTTCATCAAACACTTAGTGTACATAATTTCCATCACAAAGGCATACCATTTCCATCCGAAATAGCAAATTTAATAGTGATCAAATCAAATGGTACCAATTTTTCAAAATAACAATTACAAAATGATTAATTAATATGTTGTGTTTTACCTGCGAAACAATTTTTCTTCACCAAGGCTTTCATGGATGTTCTTGAACAAACATAATCTGCAAGATCAAATATAATAGATTGAATATGTATTAAATTGAATAAGCACAAAATTAAAAGATACTTACTGATTTGAAGCTTTGTTTGAATAATTTCTTGAAGAAACATAATCTGCAAGATCAAAAATAATAGGATGACTTGTTTGAATAATTTCTTGATTGATTGTAACTGAATACATTTAATGAATTGACATTAAATGGTGAATCGAAACATTGAAACTATAAATTCAATGTAGAGAAAGAGTCTTGAAGAAGTTTTATCAGAGGCTTCACTGTGTTTGTACTTTACTAAAATATCGAGCCCCTCTCCATCAAGAAACGACAGTGTTTTTAATGCATGGGGTGCTTTAGAGGGTGGTACAGAACTCCATATTATTAGAATACATAGATTTCTCTCACATCTAACCCATTTTTCTCCACTTAATAAATAAGTTTTGCTCTCCTTTGCTCTTGTTGCTGATACAACGACCCAAGAACACCACAAAGACCACCATAAAATATTTGGAGCTAAATTGGAAGGTAAAAATCAAATGGTGCAAAGTCTAGAATGATTCTTGCACCAAAAACTTATAAAAAATAAAGTTTTCATGCACTTTTCTTGAGTTTATTGCATGTCCTTATAAAATGATTATAGATATTTGATTTTATTGTTAAAACACTTTTAAATGATTATAGATAATGCACAAAAACTTTAATTTGTTGATCAGTACAAATGGTTTAAGAGTCTATGCTTTGAAATGGATAAAAACTGGTGATTTTATCCTTATTAACACTTTTATGTACATGCAACAAGATCTAAATTTTTATGAGTTTACTACTGTAATTTCTACATTAAAACATGCTTAAGTTAGTTATCTAAATGGTTAAGAAGTTTTGTTGGTGAAAGTGATAGGTAAATCTAGGGGTTGACATAAACTATGCACATAAAATCATATATTTGGCCATTTTTAACACCTTTACAAGCACATGCATGGAACTGGTGTTAGATAATGTTTACCACTGAGATTCTTTTATAAAAATAGTGCTAAGATCAATATAAAATAAGTAGAAGAATTAGTGGGGTTGTTTTTGATTATTTGGGTAGTGGTTGGACTTGTTTTTGTCAAGGGTAATTTCTAACAGCTTACTTTTCAACATTTGGGCCAACTTGTTTTGATGATATATTGATGATAAATAGGAGTTTTGGCATGGTTCTTGGGCCTAAAATCAAGTACTGTTAGTCTAGATTTCAAAAATACAGGCTTCATAAGAATATGAGGTCGTTTCGTCAGGAATATTTGCAAAATGAGTTGAGGTGTCAAAACAGTCCCAAAAACTGTTTTGAATCCTTGTAGTATTTGGTTAATAAATCAAGATATAGGGAAAATATACACTTGTAATTTTTTTGAGAGATGCTTATAAGTCTTAATTAAAGTTTTCCATTGCCCTAACCATAATACTTTGGTATGGTCCCTCCGCCATTCAAAATACTTTCGTGTGTCCATATTTGACCATTTTTGGAGTCGGGTATGAAAGGTCTAGCAAAAGTCTTTAATAAATTCCGCAAAAATTCTATAAGATGCCTAAGATACTGTATTAAAATATACTTGAAGGTCTTGGTCAGTGGTTGAGTCTAACTTGGTAATATGTTGCTTGTTATGACACTAAAATATGGGACAGATTTGAGATTTCGAGTGTAAAGGTAATATGTGTTATTTTCCGATGAAACCAATATTTTGACTTATTATATTTCGTCTTCGAGTTCGAGCATATCGTTAAGAGTATAATAAGTATTATATTCTTATTTTAGGTCATCGATAGAGACACACGTTCGTTGGGTTCCTAGGACGTACTTTGGTCATTTCCGTTCTCACACTCATTAACTAACTTGTTATCGCTTTGCTCATTCACTTCGAGGTGAATTCATAGCCTCGCCTTTACTTATTTAAACATTTTATAAACCTTGCGAAGGGGATACATGCTAGTTTTACAAACAGAATACAAGTAGTTTTTGGTATGCTTGACCGATTATAGACATTGAGTATTTCTTGCCAATTAAATCCCCATCATGAACCATTAATTCTGTACGAAATGCTAGTATGATGAATATGCATATTTGGCTTGACGAGCCTGACCGAGTGATTAGCGCTCATACTTCAACGGCCACATAATATTGATAGATTGCGTGGTAAATGGCAAATCTTACCTTTTTGAGGCACTATTAAAACTAGGTCAAGGTTCGGTGTCATGAGCTCTATACTATAATCTGATCACCCGACATGTATTTGTTATATGTCTATTGATGAATAATACTTGTATTCAACTTATTACTTATTAAACTCTATGAATTAACTCAACTTTATGTTGACCTTTTAGCATGTTTTATCTCAGGTCTCTATTAACTGGCATGTGAAGGCGTACATATATATTTTTGAAGACAATGCATCATTATCATTCGATAAAACTTTTAAACCCTTATGTCTATTACTTATAAATTTGTGGGACCTCTTTGTAAACTTTGTTGTTTATATAAATCGAATGATAAATTATTTCAAAACGTCTCATTTTAGAGTCGTTTTCTATAACCTGTACTGTGAGCTAAGAAGTAATACCATAGTGACACTATCTTCCGCTGCGATAATTTTTGGGGTGTTACATGTTGCTAAGCCAAGACTCGACTCGACTCAACTTAAACTAACTACAACTCTTTTTAGATTTTTTAAGACACTATTTGACTTAAACATAAAAGAAATGGATGCCAGCCCATATGTAACTTTTACTCTACCATCCTAAATAATACATCAAAGGGACATATGAAGTACTTTAAAATATTAACGCACATATAGGGTAATAAATGATGTTTCCCCCATTACTCCATAAGACTAGTACTATTACCTATGAATCAAAAATAATCCCAAAACTGTATTTACATGATATGACTCGACTTAGCAACCATGTAATCAATTAGACAATTAACTAAGGGTTTAAACATTTAACAATAATGCACTAAAGATGAGTACATACAACGAAGGCTAAGGCGATTTGGGTGTATATTTGATGGTGGATTGTAACAAATTCTTCCTTTAAGTAAGATTATTAAAGTTAGAAACAAAAAAGAAAGGCTCTAAGGGGTATACAAGGGGTATCGTGTACTAAAGATGAGTACATCGCAAGGGTGTGGGAGAATTACTTGACCAATGAAGTCATGTAATTATAATACAGGCTTAAAACAAAGTGTTATCCTAATGCCTCTTATCATATAGTAAATCCTAACTACACAAATGTAGTCTCAGTAGCGGTCTCGGGATGTATCACAAACACAAGTTCTAGAATCTAGGTACTACCGGTACACTCACAAGCATCAAAGATGAATACCTTTTCCTAATATTCTAAAGGCGAACCTCACATTTTGGGGTGGAAATTTTTGAGTGGTACGGTTTTTTTATGCTAGTCATGCAATTCCTATTGATGAGGCGAAAAGTGTACCGCTTTTAAGGGGTTATTTAAGCCCAAATTCGTGATTATTTGATCAAATATTTCCCTAAATCGTTCCTTTTGTCATTTTAGGTACTTTTGAGGAGAAATCTGGAAAAGAAAGCGTTTTGGACGTTTTTGGAGCATAAAAGTGAAGAAAATGGAAAAGTCTCAAATTCCTTGCTGGGAACAGTACTTGAAGACGTCAAGCTTTAACACATGACGGCGTCAAGAGTGACAAAAGAAGTGGATGTGGAACTTATAACGTGACGGCCCAGAACATTTTCTTTGTTAATGGCCTGACGGCGTCACCAAGGCCTTCAGGGTCCAAATACACGTGACGGCCCAGAGTAGATTTGCACATGAAGGCATCAAGACTGGATCTAGGCAATACGAATTTCAACTTGGCGGCGAGTTGACGGCGTCATAGGCTAATACATGACGCCGTCAGGATGCTTAGTCTATATATATTTTTCCAATTTTTCATTGTAAAGGGTGGAACAAGTTGTGGAATACTACACACAAACCCTAGGTCGAATTTCCTGCATATTGAAGGGGTTTCAAACCCTTCTTTCTTCCATGTTTTAATAAAGATAAGTTCTCCAATAATCATTCAATATGTCTATGTATTGTTTGATTCTATCTTATGTTTATCTTTCTTTTAACATGTTAGGCTAGGCTTTTATTGTGTTTGCTTAGATGTAGTGAAACCTAGATGTTGATTATGGGTTGATTGTTTGTTTATAATTGTTACGGATGATTGTATTCGATGTTAGGCTTAAGAAAACTGGCAGACCTCCATTGGTAACTTGCTTGAACGTCTTAAGAAACATGATCGGAGGTGTACTACGATTTTTGGTTGTATTTAATGCATAAGAGAATTCTAATGATCCCATGTTAGGAGCTTTTAATCGGCTCGACATAGGAGTGAAGTAGGATCTTATAGACTTAGGGAAGATTGTACACGGCCCTACGACTAGTATTAAGGAATATAACCCGTCATCCATGCAATTGTAACAAGCTAATCAACCGGTCAAAGATATCTAGGGAGTAATGAAATCTAAGTAAACACAACTTTTCTCATTATTGTTTCCACCACATTAGTATATTAGTTTTATTTTCATTTTTTTTATTGCATTTGTCGTTAATTGGGTTAGTTGACTAGCAACTAATTCCGCCCACTCCTTCAAAACCCGAGATTTTACTTGCTTTCATAAAATATAAAAAATACAAAAAGAATCATCCCTCACCTCTAGACCTAGTTTAGTAGGCTTTCTAATCCTAGCGACACTATTCCTGAGTTGAACGATCAATCCCCCGGTACTTGTCACTATACTATACTACAACGACCAGGTACACTGCCTGGTGGGGGTTGTACGCTTCTCAAGATCCCTTGAGTGGTAAAACCTGTTGCGAGGGCGCAATTCCCACGTATCACCTATCCATGAGACACTTATTAAGACTAAAGTTTCACTCTTATATATTGCACATTTACTATTAAACAAAACAAAAATCAAGTGAAGTTATATTTTCTAAGGTTTCTCAATTTACCCTCCTTACACTTAAACCGAACATTGTCCCCAATGTTCCTAAAAAGTAATAAAGTAGAGATAAATGAAAATGAAAGAAACTAATACTCCCCTAATTCGCTCGGTATGGACGATGTGGTAACATGGTTAAATCCTCCTCCAAGAAAATGAGCATGAAAAGCTTCACCCCAGAAATATAAATCATCTTCTTATCCAATATAACCTGTAATTAACTAAGAAAACAAACACAAAACCTTGCATAAAATCAGTGGTAAATTATATATAAGAGTAAATCCTAGAAAACAATTAAAGATATAATGCTTGCAAAATAATGTTTACAGGTTCCTGAAGTTTTAAAATTAAAGATCTTACAAAATTATACGATTTCCAGCAGAAAAACAAATCCTAGAAAACAATTAAAGATATTAGGTCTACTTACTAGATTCCTTTCTAGTAAGATTTTTATTTTTATTTTTAGGTTTTCTTTAGTCTATCTTATTTCTTCGTTTCTTTGTTCGTAACCATTACCATCCGACATCATGGAAGGTGGTAATATCTTTGACCCCATCAACCCAGCACAACAAAACTACCCACAAAACCCACCACTAGCAAACCAACCTCCTAGACCATGGACTTTAGGAGAGTATTCCCGTCCTAGCCACCAAGGCTATCTGATGAGGCGAAAAATGAACCGTTTTTAGGGGGTCATTTAAGCCCGGATTTGAATTTATTTGATCAAATATTGCCCTAAATCATTCCTTTTGTCATTTTAGGTACTTTTGGAGTGAATTCTAGAAAAGGAAGCATTTTGGACTTTTTCGGAGCATAAAAGTGAAGAAAACGGCAATGTCTTAATTTTTCTTGCTGGGAACAGTACCTGACGGCATCAAGAGTATTCATGTGATGGCGTCAAGAGTAAAACAAGAGGTGGAAGTGGTGATGATCCAGTGAAAACATGACGGCATCACGCTTGGCCATCAAGGTTCAAGATATGGTGACGGCCCAGAGTAATATTACACATGATGGCGTTAAATCTGGATCTAGGCAATAAGATCTCATTATGGGTGGCGAGTTGACGGCGTCAGAAATTCCTTCTTGACGTTGTCACCCTGTAAAATCTATATATAGTTTTGAAATTTTCATTCATTAAAAGGGGAACAAGTAGGGTATAACTTTGGAGAAACCCTAGCACGAATTTTACTGCTTTTTCAAGGGTTTTTACCCTTTGAAACCTTTCATGTTCAATTGAGATAAGTGAAACCTAGATGTTAATTATGGGTTGATTGTTTGTTTATAGTTGTTACGGATAATTGTATTCGATGTTAGGCTTAAGAAAACTGGCATACTTCCAATGGTGACATGCTTGAACGTTTTAAGAAACATGAACCAATGCGTACTAGGTTATTATGGTTGTATTTAATGCATGAGCGAATTCTAATGATCCCATGTTAGGAGCTTCTTAGCCGGCTCGACATAGGAGTGAAATAGGAGCTTATAGAGTTGGGAAAGTACGTACGCCACCCCACGAATGGTCTTAAGGAATATAACCCGTCATCCATGCAATTGTAACAAACTATCAACATGTAAAAGATATCTAGGGAGTAATGAAACCTAAGTAAACACAACTCTCCCTATTATTGTTCACACCGCATTAGTAATTAGATTTATTTTCATTTCTGTTATTTTATTTTGATTGCATCTTAGTTATTGGGTTAGTTGATTAGCAACTAATTCCGCCTACTCTTCCAAAAACCTGAGATTTTAATTGCTTTCATAAAAATATAAAAATACAAAAAAAATCATCCCTCATCTCTAGACCTAGTTTTTAGGCTTTCTAATCCTAGCGACACTATTCCTGAGTTGAACGATCAATCCCCCGGTACTTGTCACTATACTATACTACAACGATCAGGTACACTGCCTGGTGGGGATTGTAAGCTTCTCGAGATCCCTTGAGAGGTAAAAACTGGTGCGATTTCCACGTATCACTATCAAAATACCATTGAGCTCACTCAAGGAGCCAATGTGTTCCCCTTGCGATCCGACACCATCCGGTTGGTGCAAAGCGGATGTGCATTCCATGGACTTCGTTCCGAAGATCCTAATCAACATCTCAAGGATTTCCTAAAAATCGTAGATTTCATAGACCTTGATGTTACAACTAGAGAGTCGACCCGATTACGTCTATTCCAATTCTCTCTACGTGACCAAGCTAGTCAATGGCTTGAACGTTTTCCCGCGGGATCCATCACCTCATGGGATGATCTCACTTCTCGTTTCCTTGCTCAATTTTTCCCACCAGGGAGAACTACAAAGCTTAGAAATGATATCTTGATGTTCCAACAATGTCAAGGTGAAACTTTCTATGAAGCATGGACTCATTTCAAGGACTTACTCCAAAAAGTCCCTCATCATGGCATAGAACCTTGGCTCCAAATTCAAATCTTCTACGATAAAGTTAATTATCAAACGAGAAGAGCCATAGATTACGCTACCAATGGTAGACTAAACAGACTTAGCGTTGATAAGTGCTGGGAAGTTCTTGAGGGTTTAGCTCAATATGAAGAAGAAGGATGGGAGGATCCGATGTTCTCAAAAGAAGGGAATCTAGATTACGTAAACACAACACAAGAACAATTATTGGAGAATATCGAGAAGCAGGTTAAGGAATTAACAAGGGCTGAAATGCCTGCAGCTGAAGCCGCAGTGAGTCCTGATAGACATGTGAGTGAAATTAGCAAATACGCTTTTCCTGAACGTTCACGACAAGAGGAGTTCGAAGGGATAATGATAACCTTCATGAATAATCAGGAGAAACAGATTCAGCGCTTAGAAACTCGCATGGAAAGCACTAGGAATGCTTTTATGGACTTGGCTGATGAATTTATATCAAGAATTAAGGAGAAGATTAGGGAAAAATCCACACCGAGGAAAATCGAAAAAATCTTTGCACTCCCAACCCCCTTTGGTGTGTGACGGAGAGGATAATAAAAAAACTTCTCCAACTGATTCACCTTCGATTACACCTTACTTCTATGAGCTTCCTCAAGAAGAGAAGAACTTGCAATTTCATAACATCTTCATTGGAAGTCTGCAAGTCATGCTCCCTAATTTGCATAAGAAACGTTCCTTTGGCTTTAAACCTGGTGTGAAAAGGGTGCACCTTAAAAACACTTCAGCTTCAGAAACCTCTATGAAACAACTCCTTCCCCCACCCACTGATTACCAATATGAAGATTACGACCTAAGTGGGACCCTGACCAACCCTATTCATAACCACACCTCACTTCGTGACAGTAACAAAACGTTTTACCCTGGTGGACACCACTAACGGGAATGACTATTCATAGTTTATACCCTTGATTGGCTATTAGCAAAAGTGCAGGGACTAAACTTGGAATAGTTACAAAGTATCCCTTATCCGGGTATCTGACGGCGTCAGAATTTACTCTTGACGCCGTCACCTCGCATTCTCAACAATATTAACCTCATATCCATCACTTTCAACACATACCCCACAAACCATATCCAATTGATACTTCACCACCGAGCTTTCAAGATCAAATCCAACATCTTCCGTGACCGATCTCCACGTGGTAAGTAACTTTTCTTCATCCTTATTCGTACAATTATCCTTAGGATCCACCAATTCTGAAAACCCCCGTCATCCGAAACCCTATCATTGATTCATTCTTAGAACTTGTAATGCCCTTCTATAGGTATTATGTGACCATAATTAAGGTATTGGGTAGTAGTAATTGATATGGTTCATGAGTCAATTGAGGAAAAAAAATTTCACACCATGAATTTTTTGATCCCCCACCCATGTTTTCTATAAAAAGGGGTGTTTGGCTCATGGATTTAGAGTTTTAAAATCGATTTTTCCCTCGTAATTGCATTGCTCAATATCTGATGGGTCTGACGGCGTCAGGCTTTGTGGTCTGACAGCGTCAGAAGGGTCTGACAGCTTGACTCCATTGAACTCTATTCTAATCACTTCCATTCCATTCCATCTTTTTCCAGGAAAATGAGCAAGCATACCCGACAACACCGAGGGAGTTCTTGAAGATCTCAACGCGTGAATTTGGGTGACACGGTTCATAGCTGGGGTGTGTTCGAGGATAATGCCTCTACAACCAAATATGATGAATTGCTCTACCATCAGATTGACGCGGGGGGGGGGGGGGGGGCAGTGATTGATTGGGACTTCTTGAGGGACCAGGGCCTCGAGAATACTTTTCTTGAAAGGATCCAAACTAATGCATTTACCGGTCCTCAATGGGAAAGGTTGTTTAGGATAAGGGAACCAGTTTATAGTGAGTTGGTGCGAGAGTTCTTTGCTACTTTTCATTTCGATTTGGCTGAGGCTAGGACTGATATGGGTGGTACTACCATTTACTTTAGGCTGGGGGAGAGCTTAGGACTTTCCCAGTTACAGAGTTTGGTTGGAGATTGGGCTTGTATAGTCAGCATGAGGCTATTCAGGGTGGATTTATGCAGAGACTGTTGGGTGGTGAGACGATGAGGAATGAGTTGAGGTGTGCTATGTTCTGGCCGAGTATTGGGAATGAGGTGTGATGAGTGCTCAAACACTCATCATTTTTGTCGTATTTAAACTGCCAAAACATACAAAAACAAACAAAAAGTCATCAAAATACTTAAATTATCCCAGGGATTGTGTTTTATATGTTTTAAATGCAAAATAAGCAAAAACAAATGAAAAATGGTCAAAGTTTGCAATATTGGCAGTTTCAGTCCCCCAAGTTTCAAAACTTGTCAAAAATAGTCCCTATGCATTTATTTTCGAAAGAAATGTCAACCCAAGTCTTTTGAAAGTTAAAAATCACAAAATATGATACTTGGGTCATAAGTTTCAAAAACTACATGTTTGGTCCCTGAGATTTCAAATCTGGCAAAAAAGGTCCTTGGGAATTTTGAAAATTGGAAAAAGTGAAAATTGGTTCTTGGATTATTGATATGTGGAAACATTGGTCCTTGGAATTACTTTGGGAAATATACTACTTCAGTCCTTAAACTTTTTCAAAATTAGAAAATTGATCCTTGTGTTTTGCTATCTAAAACCAAACCGGACCTTAATACCTTAAAACTAAATCCACTCCAACCGAATCCAATCCAATTCCCACTCCCAAGCCCAAACAAACCCCACGACCCAACTCCTTTTGATATTATCCCAGGTCAACAAAGGTCAAATGTCAAAGAAGCAGTCAAACGCCTTCTTCCCCGTACTCTCTCCCCCCAAAACCAGGAACAATGTCTCCCCCCCCTCCACCTTTTCACCAAACAAACCCTCTACAATAAATACCTCCCAACTACCAAACCAACCCCCACCACCACCTCATTAATACTCTCAACTATCCCACTAATTTTGCCCCGTTCCATTCTTGGCGCCAAAACACAATCAAAGGCTCAGATGCATCAAAGCTCAATTGGACGATTGGGATTTAGTCAAGGGTCAAAGAAGAAGCCTAGGGGAGTGCTATTTTTCAAAGAGAAGCCATGTGGGAGAGTATCAGGCATATATTAGTATAGTATTATAAGTAGTAAGCTTTGTAAGCCATAGAAGGCATGTAAAAAAAGTTAATTTAGTTGTTTTTAGTGTTTATGTACTCTTGTAATCTGTTTTCAGTGAATGCAATTTAAGTTTTAAGTTTAAAGTCTCATTTTCAAATTCCAAGTCTTGTTCAAAAATTTCAAGTATTTGTTTAAGCTTACTCAGTTATTTTCAGCTGTTTGCACAATATCATAAGCTCAATTAGAAAACATTTAAAAGCCTTATAAGCTTCTATATCAATCAGAAGCAAGTTTTCATAGAAATAATCAAAAATATAAAGAAAATAAAAATAAAATAAAAAAAGGGTATGACATATTGAAGAATGCATGGAGCACAACATATGTTGGATGGCTGTGGGTTAGTGGTTCATGGGAACCAATAGGAAGGGTCCTTGGTGCATGGTTTACTCAATTTGGCAAGATAGCTATTGTAAGCTTTGATTTTTGAATTTTTACTCTCTTAGGTATATTGGTAGTATTTGTTGCTTATTATTGTTCAAATTACTTGTTTATCACTTATTAGATTATTTGTGATCAGTAGGTTGTATTTAGGTTCCATTTAAGCCAAGTTTTATTGCCTTCTATGTCCTTAAAGGGTGTTTGGAATTGACTGTACTGAGTGGTATATTGAGCTTCTTTGCTCATTCTTTGTTTACATATCATACTCAGGGCCCTAGAACACCAAATAAGACAAGGTTTTAGTTGCAAAAACTCCACAAGTCAAAATTCAACTAATTGTGGCCTTAAAACTGTTCTGTGTGGATTTCTAGGTAGCATAAGCTACATTTCAACTCACAAGTAAGTTTTGTGACTTATTTTAGTCTTAGTGTAGCTTAATTAACCTGTTTCAGTGTTTAAATCAAGATCAAAATTCATTAAAGTCAACTGAGAACCAAAATTGGAAAAGTCAAAATTGCATTTTGTGAAAAATTTCATTTCTTGTGAGAATTTTATAGAATTTTGTGTTTGGAGTTAGCAATTGAAACTTGTTGTGGTTGTAGTGTATCAACAGAACTTCAAAGTCCCATGCATGGCTTATTTTTGTGAATTTTTCACAAGCTTGTGCACAAGCTCAAAGTGAGCTGCAGGGGAAGGTGCTCCCCTGTGCCAGTGGACCCCATGACCTGATTTTTGGCTTAATAGAAAGCCAATAAGCTTAGTGTTTGGAGTGCTTATTGCTTAATTTGTGCTTATTTCTGGTACTTATCTGTTTCATTTGTCTTATTTTAAGTAGTTGTACATCTGTTTTAAGCTTGTTTGTATTTATAACATCATTTGGTAGCTTTTGCATTTCAATCAAACTCCTAATAAGCTAAAAAGCTCATCTGTCAAATTAATAAGCTCACCATATAGCTTATTTTTGATTCTCAGAAAAGTTACCTTTACAAAAGTTGTTCAAAATCAATCAATAAGCAAGTTTGAAACAGAAAAGTCCCAAAAAGCCCAACTTATTGGAAGTGACAGCTTTCATTTAAGGCAATTGGATTATTACCTCAGCTTATTTATAAGCTAATCTCATTTTTATATTTTTCCTAGGCTTCTGATAGTTGAAAATAATTTTAGTAATTTTCTCAGATTTTTCTTTCATCATTTGGTATTTTTCTTAATTTAATTTAGTTTTTAATAATTAATAAATAGTTAATAATTAGTAATAATTAATTAAAAAGTCTTAAAAATTCATTTTCAGTTTTAAAATTGGTTTTATATTAATTTAGACTTTTCTAAGTTTAATTTTTATTTTTCTAGATTAATTTCATAATTATTTGTATTTTAGGTTAATTTAATTAATTAAAACTAAATAGGAAATTAGTATTTAATTAATAATAATTATATAAATAGTGTAAAAATTAATTTTAATTTTCCAAAAATTTTCTTTAATCATTAGGTTTGTAAAAATATCATTTTCATAGCCGTAGCCTTTTTAGATAATCAGTTTCACTTTTTCTTGCGTACGTCAGTTCACGTTTTTAATTAAAACGTACGTTTTTAGGTTTTAGCTCATTTTCTCCTAATCTTAATTCACATAATCAATCACATAGCTTTCCTAAGCTATTTTGTTTAATAATTCTCAAATAATTCTCATCCAAACCCTTTCCTGTGAAATTCACTCGATCACAAAGCACGCTAAGGCACAATTCACACCTCGTTGGGACTTAACGACCTGGTGATACCCTATATTACCCGGAGATTGATTCTAAGCTGTTTGACTTTGTTGACCATTCACCTGGTCAATTTAGTTGACCATTTAGGGCAAATCAAAATTTGGCGCCGCTGCCGGGGAGGTGTGCTCGTTTCTGCAGCGTCTTTCGAGATTAGTGTTATTTCACCACAATCATTGTAAAAATCCACCACTTTTGTAAATTTTCAAATCAAAACATAAAAAAGTCGTTAACACTTTTCCTAAAGTGTTAAAACACCAAAAAAAAATTAAAAACAACAAAACAGATCGTAACGTTTTCTGAATCGGGTTTCATTTAAGTTGATTTTTAAAGAGATACGATTTTAGATTACGGGATGATACCAAAAATATTGTCCAAAAGTTTTTCACCCACACACAAAAACCCAAAAACATCCGTCTTTTCTTGTGAATAATAATTATATATAAAAACAACCGTCGCAAACCAAGACAGAACACTTGCTTGTGATTATTGGATATAGTAAGTTCCCAAACATAAGATCAAAACTTGCCTTTGTATCCCTGTGAGTGGTGTGCCTTTCTTAAATAAGCCACTTGCTTGTGATTATTGGTTTAAGTTCACTGTCGTTTTGCCTCCAATTTGTTTTGAGTGAGTTTTGTTTTTTTAGTGCATGCACACTCGCTCTTCTAGGTCTACTAGCCCATTTCGTGAGCTTCTAAGAATACCTAGAAGACATCGTAACGTTCAGCACCAGCAGTCGGATCTGAGATCCGTACTGTTGCCACCTCTGCTGTCACCATGGCGGAAGACCGCCCCATGTGTGAGCTTCTCCAAGCACCCATCGAGGGTTACGGAGATTCCATTGTTGTTCCAGCCATCGTGGCTGATAATTTTGAGCTCAAAACCGGGTTACCCAATCTTGTAACCTCAAGTCAATTTTATGGTTTTGAGAGGGACGATCCTCATGCTCATATTCGATGGTTCAATAAAATCACTTCAACCATCAAGTACAAGAATGTCCCGTCCGAAGCAATCAAACTTCTTCTCTTCCCATTCTCACTCGAGGGACAAGCCCGGATATGGCTTGAAAAACAACCTCCTTGATCTATTGAGACATGGGAAGATCTTGTCAAAAAGTTTGTGAATGAATTCTTCCCACCTTCCAAGACCACGAGTCTTAAGATCGAAATCACCAAGTTCACTCAGAAATATGATGAATCTTTTGGTGAAGCGTGGGATCGTTTCAAAGAATTACTTTGCAAGTGTCCACATCATGGTTTCTCAGAGTTGATGCAACTCGATACTTTCTACAATAGCGTGAGCCAAGTTGATCAGGATTCTCTCAATGCCTCCGCGGGAGGTAATTTCTTGAGTAGAACCACCAAAGAAGCTTTGGAAATCATAGAAAAGAAGTCCAAGGTCCGCTCTACACGAAGCAAGCCGGTTGTTTATCAAATCAATGCGGGTCCTTCCACTTCATCTTCTATGGGTCAGTCTAGCACGGATGCTAAGATTGACAAGCTTACCGAAGCTATTCAAGCTTTGGTTCTCGCCCAGCAAAAGAAAGTTTCCTTTCAACAACATCCTCCACCTGTTGAGGTTAAAAAAGTGGAAGTCTGTGTGACTTGTGGTGGGCCGCATGCCTACTACAATTGCACAGCTACTGATGGTACTCCGTATGAAGCTCATGCTGTTGCCGGGTCCCAAAATCAAGGAGGCAATCAATACCGCCCTCCTATGGACCCGAACTATCGTCCCCACCACTATCCTGGACCTCCCGGTTTCAATCAAAACCAAAATGTCCAAAACCGTGTCCAAAATCAAAATAGAGGGAACCAAGGTTTTCAAAACCAAGGTAACTTCAATCAGAGTCACGGTTTTCAGAATCAAAACCAAGGTTTCCAAAATCAAAGTTTCCAACATCAAAATCAAGGAAACTTTAACAGGAACCAAGGTCAGGGTAATTTCAATCCCGGGTATTTTCATGGAAACAACAACCAGAATCAAGGGAATTTCCAACATCAAAATCAAGGAAATTTCAATCAAGGTCCCAACCAAAACAATCGCGCTCAAAATTTCAATAATCCACCTCAAGCTATTGTTCCTACTGGGCCTTCATCTAATGAGTTTTGAAAGCAATTCATGAAATCCTAAGAAGAGATGAACAAGTTGTTGGTTAGCCAAAATTTTGAAATCAAGAAGTCTTTAAATGATCGACCCTCGGGCTCAGGAACACTTCCGAGCAACACAATCGCTAACCCGAGGGGCGATGCTAAGGCGATCACAACAAGAAGTGGTGCTTCATATGATGAACCCGTGATTCCTAATACCTCTTCTTCCTCTCCTCAAAAGGTAGTGGAACGTAAACCTGAGGTGACAAAGGACAAGGTGCAACCTCCTAGCTCACGAAGTACCGCTGACGTCCAACCTTAGGTTATTCCAGAAACCAGATGTAAGCCTGGAGTTGTCTTTGAACCACCAGAAACTCCAGTGGACAACCCTAAATCCAAAACTTCTATTCCTTATCCATCACGTCTCAATGAACAAAAGCTCCGCAAAAAGGCTAGTCACCAAATGGATAAATTTTTTCAAATCTTTCAAGACTTGCACTTTGACATTAGCTTCTTGGATGCTATTCTCTTGATGCCCAAGTTTGCATCAACAATCAAGAATCTGTTAAGTAATAAGGAAAAACTTTTTGAGATGGCTAGAACTCCTCTGAATGAGAACTGCTCGGCAGTTCTTTTGAAAAAGCTTCCCGAGAAGCTTGGGGACCCCGAAAAATTTCTCATTCCTTGTGTTTTTCCGGGTATGGTTGAATTCTTCGCCTTGGCCGATCTAGGTGCTAGCATTAACCTGATGCCATATTCTGTGTGGAAGAAACTCTCTCTTCCAGAACTCACTCCCACGTGTATGACTTTAGAGCTTGCCGATCGATCGATTTCTCGTCCCCTTGGCATTGCCGAGGACGTATTCGTTAAAGTGGGAAAGTTCCATTTTCCAGCAGATTTTGTGATTATTGACTTTGATACCGATTCAAGGGTCCCTCCCATTCTTGGAAGGGGATTCCTTAGAACTGGGCGTGCTCTTATCGATGTATTTGAGCAAGAGATCACATTGCGTGTTGGAAAGGAAGCCATCACCTTTAACCTCGATCAAACTTCGAGGTACTCCTCTAATTATGACTCTGAATCGGTAAACCGAATAGATGTCATCGATGTAGCTGCTGAGGAGTACGCTCAAGAGGTTCTAGGTTTCAAAGATAATTCTTCGAGTGAAAACTTCACTCCATCTTCTTACCCCATCATTGCGAATTCTTCTCCTTCCCTCACTTCGTTTGAGGGAAGTGACTTCATCTTATAAGAAATTGAGGCCTTTCTCAAAAGTGACTCGATTCCCGATGGAATCGATAACCAAGAGATTGACCCCGAGAAGGATATTCTCTTATTTGAGAAGTTATTAAACGAAGATCCCTCTCCTCTTCCTGTTCTACCACAAACACTTCATAAGGAGGAAGTCAAAAATGTTGAGAAAACTGATGACATCCCTGAGGTTGAACTTAAGGACTTGCCGCCTCATCTTGAATATGCATTTCTGGAGGGGGATGATAAATTACCCGTCATAATTGCTAAAGATTTAAGTGTTGAGGAAAAGGCTGCTCTAATAAAGGTTTTGAAGTCACATAAACAAGCAATTGCTTGGAGACTCTCTGACATCAAGGGCATTGACCCTGAATTTTGTACCCATAAGATTTTAATGGAGGATGACTTCAAACCAGCAGTCTAACAACAAAGAAGGGTGAATCCAAAAATTCATGAGGTAATCAAACAAGAAGTTTTAAAACTTCTTGATTCCGGATTTATTTACCCTATATCGGACAGTCCTTGGGTTAGCCCAATACATTGTGTTCCAAAAAAGGGTGGCATTACGGTTGTCACAAATGAGGGAAATGAATTGATTCCAACTCGATTGGTTACGGGTTGGCATGTCTGCATTGACTATCGCAAGTTAAATGATGCCACCCGCAAAGACCATTTTCCTCTTCCCTTTATGGATCAGATGCTCGAGAGATTAGCGGGGAATGAGTACTATTGTTTCATCGTTGGTTTCTCGGGATACTTTCAGATTCCCATTGATCCGCAAGATCAAGAAAAGACCACTTTCACGTACGCCTATGGAACGTTTACTTATAAACGTATGCCATTTGGTTTATGTAATGCTCCAGGCACGTTTCAAAGATGTATGATGGCCATATTTTCCGACATGATCAGGAAAATTATGGAGGTCTTTATGGATGATTTTTCGGTCATTGGGGACTCGTTTCAATCATGTCTCTCCCATTTAGAAAACATGCTCAAACGTTTTGAAGACACAAAGTTATGTCTAAATTGGGAGAAAAGTCACTTTATGGTCAAAGAGGGCATTGTCCTCGGCCATAAAATTTCAAAGAACGGGATTGAGGTTGACAGAGCCAAAGTGGATGTCATTGCAAAATTACCTCATCCCACTACCGTCAAAGGTGTTAGGAGCTTTTTGGGTCATGGAGGTTTCTATCTTAGGTTTATTCAAGATTTTTCTAAAATCGCCCGGTGTTGAGCTATAGACCTTGATAGATCTTCTTGAGCACTCTAGAATCGTTAGTAATGTCACTGTAATCAATAACACACTAATAGACAATCTCTGCAACTTGTATTTATAAAGCGGAAACAAAACACAAGATTGATACTAAGAACTCTTGATCCTCTATGGATCTTTTAATTATAATAAGAATTCACTAACAGTTATCCAATACATAAACCGTGTGTTCCTTTTATACTCAAGGAACCCTAAACCGTTTCTCAAGAAACGTATACTCTAAAACTTCTAAAAGATATGCATTATCACTTCCTAAATAAACTCATGCATATCCAAACTATATTACATAAAATACGGAAATACTATATCCGCAGAAACTAATAAAGCTGAAACTAGTCTTCAGCAGATACACTGCTTCAGCAGAAACCAACTCTTCAGCAGAATCCTTTCAGCAGAAACAGCAGCAGAATTATTACTTCACAGAATTCCCAGCAATCCTCCCCTAATCTTGAATTTGACCTGGTTAAGTTCAAGATTCTTGATAGATCTGTAAAATAACATACCAAGAGGATTGTAAAATAGCACCAGCAAAGAATCATCTTCAGCAGAATCTCTATGATCAGCAAATACTTGAAAACTCCATTCTTTGCAGCAACAAATGACTTAATGTACATCAAAACAAATTAGTTTCATACTATTCTCATCACTTCCAGGTATGTTAACTCCTGTGAGAGGTGAATCATTGAAAATAATGGATTTGATGTCTCTTTACCAATAGCCATCACTACTGGAGTAGCCAAGTGTTCAAAGGTACACTGATAACCACATGATTTTTAGCAAATCATCAGCTATAAACGGATTTGAGATGTCTTTACCTGTAGCCGTTTGCTCAGGACTAGCCAATTATTTTGATGAAATTCATCTTGGTTAACTGATTACCAAATATGGTTTTCCACTGCCTTTACCACAAGCCATATACTTGTGGGCTAGCCAATTATTTGGAATCCATAAAGGAAAAATCCATGGTCAATTGACAACCATTTCAACTACTCAGCAACAAAGCATGGGTGAGTTGAAAACCATATGGGTTTTGAGCAAACCATTACAGCTATCAACAGATTTGATTTGTCTTTACCAAAGTTGTACCCTTTGGACTAGCCAACTTTATGATGGAATAGTCAACATCAGGTAAGTTGATAACCAAATCGGCATACAAATACTATACAACCAAAATGTTAGTTTTTTTTTTTTTTTTTTTTTTTTTTTTTTTTTTTAAAGACAAATATACAGTATGATATCCCTATTCAGATCCTGCTCTGGAAGTCTTAATCCTTTGTTTGAAAACCTTCACCAAAGATTCAGCAAACAATCTTGTATTACCAACTGGATCAGGAGGAATTTCCAACTTCTGTTGTAACATTTTCTCCATCAAAGATACCTTCAGAGGATATTTGTTGGTAATATCCATGATAATCCTCAGACCAGTGGTAGTTTCCAACACATGAACATAAGACATAGGATAGAACTTCCAACTCTGAACTTTCCATTTCTGATTATTCTTCCAGATATCATAACTTGCACCAGTGGGAGTAGAAGAATCAAACAATACTTGAAGATCACCCAACAAATATAATCCAGAACCTTCAGGAGTATGAGTGGCATAATACTTAATAACCAACTCATATAGAGTGACTAAATCTTGATAATTTACAAGATGAAGAATCTGCTGAAGAAATGCAAAAGATATGGAAGTATTATCCAATCTGTAAATGGTATTGATTTGACCATCTTTACTTAACTCCCAACTCACCAGAACAACTCTAGTTCCTTCTGGCCAATCATCAGATGATCCTTCCCTTATAAATGAAGCATCAGAATCATTCACATAAATTAGACTTTGTTTTGAATGTGATGATCCTACTTTAGCCATTCTCTTTCCTCTTCTTCCAGGAACATAAATAGCATCATGAACTGCTGCTTCAGCAGAATCACCTTCTGCAGCAGGATCCACTGATGGAGTATCCAATTGTTCATCAGTAGATTCTTGAGAAGATTCAAGTGCAGCAGAGGCATATTGTTCATCCATAGCCTTCCGTATTTGTTTGTTTCTAGCAGCTTGAATTTCAGCTTCTCTTGTCTTCAGTTCATGAAATCTGGCAAGCTCAGCTTTTTGTTCAGCTTCTTGTTCCTTAGCCAACTTTCTAGCAGCCTCTTCACCTAATCTTTCCTCCTCCACTTGTCTCCTAGTTCTCTTTCTAGTTGGAGGAGCTGAGGTCATCACTTTTGCTTTACCTTTATCCATAAAAGATGAAGCAGCAACATGTGATACATCAGCATGAATATCAGATAAAGATACTTTCTCAGCAGCATCAGCATCAACATTAAGGAGAGGAATATTCTTGGAAGCACCCATTCTATCTTTATCATTCCTAGCCTTGATTCTGTTATAAATCTCAACTAGTTTTTCAAATGGAAGTCCCCACACCTTTTGCTTAGACCAAGCATTGTTAAACAATGAGCTGCTTTGATTCTTTACATAATTTCTCATGTAATCCTTCTATTGTGCTTGAGTCATAGGTTTCTCTCTTTTAGCTTTAGCTTTCAACTCATCTGCTACCTTCTTTCTCATCTTCAGTAATTTCACAATTTCAGAAGGCCAGTCTTGTTTCTCTACCTTTTTACCAAAAATTTCTGCAGCTACATTTGAATTATTCAGCATTTGTTGTCCAATCTGCTGCCAATCTGACTCATCAAATTCTTGAACAGCTGCATCCAATTCTCTTTGTCTGGCAATAGGCAAAGTAGAAACATATCTTTGATTGACTGACTCATATGTAGCATCAAACTTTTCTTGTTGTTCCTCAGTTATATCAGTATTCTTCTTATAATTTTTCCATTCTTGGAGTAGTTCTTCTTGTCCAGCTCTTTCTTCAGCTGTAACAACCTCATCCAAATCACCATCTGTTCCTTCAACAAGATCATCAAGAGAAACATTCACATCTGCCATAGGTTCATCATGTAATTCTTGAACCTCTCTATCAGTAGAAACTTGTTGATTCTCTGATGAATGATGAACAGGGGAATTCAAATATTCTTTCCCTGCTACAAAGTATGTTTCTCCTGATGTATTTCCTCTATCAGCAGGTTGATCAGCAGCAACCCTACTTAATGATTGTTTCTCCTGAAGTATATCCACAGCTTCAGTCATCAGCACATCATTATCACCACCAGATACTTTTGAAGCTTCAGCAGCTTTCCTTGCCAAATACTGTCTTGTACTTCTTCTTTGAACTAGTATTATTGGTTTAGATTGAGGTGCTGCAGCAGCTTTAGGAGGAACAACATGAGACTGTCTAGCAACTTCAGCTAGAATCTCAAGAGAATCCAAATTTGCCTCCTTTGCTACTTCAGTAGAATCCAATCCTTCTTTGCTTTGCTTCTGCTTACTTAGCTGTGCCTCCAAATCTTTAACTTTGCTTTTCAGACTTTGAATTTCATTACCAAGATTAGTCTTGGTCTCAGCAAGTTCTTTCTGGAGATCTTCAGTCATTTTCATGTACCTGCTAAGAGAATCATATACAAATGTGAGAGTAATAGGGTCCTCTGCTCTACCAGTAGATTGCTCAGTGGTAAATGGAGCTTCTTTGAACCCAGCAGGAGAAACAGACTCATGTACAACATTAGGAGAACCTACATTAATTTGCTCTCCCAAAGAACTAGGTGAAGGTAGTCTATTAAGATCAGGTTCAAAAGTCTGTAAGTCATCTTCAAACTCATGAATTTGCTCAGTTGGAGCATCCTGGACTGGTGAGATGGTAGGACTAGATGACATTAGTACAGGGGTAGGTGGTGGTAAGTCAGTAGAATCAGGTAAAGGTTCAGCAGTTGTAGCTGGCGCTTCCTCCATTACCACTGAAGGATTACCATCAGCAGCAACACCAGAAGATGATGGATTACTATCATCAGCAGCATCAGGAGCTGGCACATTACCAGCATCATCACCCTCAACTACATTGGCATTGCCTTGTGGCAACATGGCTTCCAACATAGGGTGATGTTCCCCAGTATAATTGGTTTTCATTGAGGCAAACAACTTAGAACCTAGACTTTTAATAGGTATATGGGTTCTATCTTCAGTGGTTATGTCTAAGATTATTTGTAAGAATCTAGGGTACATTAAAAACTTATGCTTTTCCTTATCCATATTTTCTAGCATATTATCAAAAATAAACTTAGAAAAATTATAAGTTTCACCCTTAGAAAGACAAACAATACCACAACCCAATTGTAGAGAGAACTGGTTCCATCCACCACACTTGTTGCTCATACATTGAAGCAGCTGATGCACCAAATACCTCCATTTAGGACAAAATTGATTCTTGTGCCACTTGGATTTATCAGTACTTTGATATCCAGCTTCTCTTAGCCCAGCAAGAATCTCAGCAGTGTTGGAATGATACACACCATTTTCATCATCCAACTGAAGCTTTGCCCTTATCAACCCTTCTGTCACCACATATTCTACACCATCTATTTCAGCTACAATCTCTGTAGCAGATCTCTTAGTAGCAAATGCCCAAAATTGCTTCACCAAGGATTGACACACCAAATTCGGACAATACGTCAAAGCATAATTAATCTTCGACCTTTGTAGAAATCCCACCATCAAATCAAATTCTTCATGTCCCTTCTTTGTTTTCAGAAAAGCATATTTGTTATGGTCGCCCTTCAATTCAAGTTGAGCCATTTGAATGAACTTGTGTGAGACGGTTATGAATTACTCCAGTGAATAATGGGTTTATTTAGAGTGATAGGTGAATAATTTTGATTCGAAAAGATATGCAAAGTGGGTTAAATTTGGAAGTTCCCCAATCATGGTCAAAATTATCGGAACAACTTATTGACCAAGTCTGACAAAACTTTCAATTTGAAAATTTACCCTTCAGCAGAAATGAAAGTCAAATCTGCTGAAGCATAGTCAACCATCAGCAGAATCAACCAAAGGTAAAAATATCTTCGGTCAATATCTTGGTTTTACTGTGCCACCCAACTCGCATTAAATATCGTAACTCCTAAAATTGGCTTATTTAATCACCCTAGATAACACATCTCATTCATCAATTTTCCCCAAATCATCTTTCAAACCCTAATTTTTCTATTAACCCCAATTGTCCATCCAAATTATGTCTTCTCACCCAGAAACCTCAGATCCAAATTCCTCTTCTCCATCATCAGAAGAAGATGTACCACCATATCCATGGGGGCTTGATGGTTCTGATTATGAAAGAGCATTGGAGAATCGATGGGATGCACAAGAAAGACAGTGGAATGCACATTTGAAGGGTGAACCAAGCAATGTACCCAATCCTGCTGAGAGAGAGCTTGTCTCTCCCTTCATCTATACCTCTGATGAAGACTCTTCAGAGGAAGAACATGAAGATCCATCCTTTCTTCCTCCTTCCACACCAGAGAGATCCCAACCAAGATCAAATACTAGGGATCCACCTCTTCCAACATCACAAAATTTGGTGTTGGATCTTCCTGCTCCAGGACCTGGTCTTCCACATCAAGAACATATTGGACAGAGCAAGAAGACTGAGATCATACGTAAGGGAAAGGAGAAGCTGAAGTAGATGATTGAGGAATGTAACCATGAGGCAAAGTTCTTGAGTATTCTCTTGACTTTAATTCATGAGCATCTTCCCAGTCTTCCTTCTCTTCTTCTTACATTTTCATTCTCAGCTTCATCATTGTACTTGCCATAGCCTCAAGTATTTTGTAATAAGTGATAGAAGCTAGTAGTACTGAATTAGTCAATTGTTTAGGAATGGTCATTGTATCTTAATTGTAACATTGAATGTAAGCTGTAACTTGTTTCTATGAATGAATGAAAAGATCTTATTTGAATTAATCCATTGTATAAGACCTTCAGCATGTTTCAATTAATCAGTAGAAACCATGTTTAGCACTTCGACCACATTCCTTTGACTTTAGCTCTTGGTGACATTTATCATGGGACTTTCATTCTCAGAACATCTGCAAACCAAACATCAAACAAGCAAATACACCAAACAACTTGCACAACTGTTAGAGGGTTAGTGTTACAAACTCAGAGATAATATAACTTATACAAATAATACAAAGTTTACAGTCATCATCCTCCCCTGAGGCATATGCCTCCCCTGAGGCTTATGCCTCCCCTTAAACTTTGCAGTTAAGGGTTTAGCATTCCAATATGGACCACCAAATATTGAAACCTTGGTCTATCAAATGCCTTAGTTAACAAATCTGCCACATTTTCATCTGTGTGAATTTTGACCACTTTAACCAAATGGTTCTCATAAGCATCCCTTATAAAGTGATGTCTGATTTCAATATGTTTGGTTCTATTATGAAAAACTGGATTTGTTCAGCTGGTTCTCAACTAAGATAATGAAGTCTTTCAGGATTGGAGTTGTTTCATCCTTAGTTTTGAGAAAGAACACCCAGCAAAACCTGCTATAATCATCTGTGATAACCAGGCAGAAGTACTTGTGATCAATACTTCTAATGGGGGTTGGACCAAAGAGATCCATGTACAGCAACTGAAGAGGTTCTGAAATGGTGCTCACTACTTGGACTGTTTTGTAAGAGGCTCTGTGTTGCTTTCCCTTGTTGCAAGCAATACAATTGTGTTCATTGGTGAAGAGTTTAGAAGGAAGGCCCTTAACAAGACCAAGTTTGGATAACTTGTTGATGGTCTTGTAATTCACATGTGCCATTCTTCTATGCGATTTATTAGATTCATCCAGGGAAGCTTTGGCTACCAAACATGTTAGATCACCTTCAGGCTGAACTTCATTCAGATTGAATGTGTATAAGTTGAAGGTTCAAGGAACTCTCAGCAATACAGTTGTGTCTTCTGGGAGTTTGAAGTCCTTGGAAAGTACAAGACACTCATCTTCAGAGAAGAAAACCTTATGCTTAGTGTCACAAATTTGTGATACTGAGATTAGATTAAAGTGCTCCAGTTCCTTCACATAGTAAACATTTTCAAAATCTAACAATGGTGTCTTAATGGTTCCTTTCCCTGTAATTTTGCCATCTCCACCACCAAAGGTTACAGTGCCTCCTCCTTCAATGGGCTCAAAGTCATGCATCTTATCCTTGTTCCCTGACATACTTCTAGAACAACCACTATCAACAATACCAACTTCAGCACTTTTCAAAGGATGTTCCTACAATAACAACAAAATTTACAAAATTAGTACACATTGGAGACTCAAGTCATTGCTAACTTGAGCCTACCTTGTGGATCATTAGTAACAGGCCATGTAGATGTTTTAGATCCACCATTGTTCTTGGGCCTGTAATGCATATTAGGTCCCTTCTTTGTCCAAGAACAACCTGCTGAGGGCTTCACAGCAGTATTCCATTTCCCACCACCATTACACATTGAGTCAAAGTGATTAGGCCAATAACCATTATAAAAGAAAGAACTAGTGGGTCGAACATATGGTCTAGTACTGGTTCTTCTCCATGAAAAATGAGATTCAGTAGAATTAGGTTTCTGCTGATGTGGAACAAAAGATGGTATTTCACTAACATTCTTCCACATTTGCCTAGTTTTTCTTTGACTACCACATGCACCCATTCTTTGCTCATGATATGTACAATCCTTAATCAAGTGATATTTACTTCCACACACAAAACACTTCTTCCTTTTAGAAGATTTATGCAAACCAAAAGAATTTCCATAACATGAAAAAGTATTCAAATCACCATGATAAACAGAATTGTTTTTAACAAAGCCAAAAGTATTATTATGCAAAGAATTTAAAAACAAGTCTTCAGTAGAAACTGTCTTGTTATCAGCAGTAACTCTAGAAGGCTTGTGAGGAGTCTTAGGTGATGTCTTTGGTATGGTTTGGGAGTGGTCTTGGGCATGGTCTTGGGCAGGTCCGACTTCTCACTTGAATCACAGCTAGCAAATGAGGTAGACCCTTCATCAGAAGACTTGTCAATGTTACAACAAGAGACAAAGTCATTAGATTTCACAATAGGGTCTTGTAAGTCAGTTGACTTCTTGCCATATAAATGATGTGATCCATCAAAGTCAGAAGGTTTGGACAAGTCTATAGGCATGTGTTCCCCTCTTATAGGTCCAGGCACAACATTCATTCCCCCTTCCTTAACATATTTAACAGGTGTTTGATAAGCTAAGGCTGGTTCAGGGTCAAAAACACTAGACATATCAGGATAGGTTAGCTCTTCAGGGTCTATATACTTCTCATATCCTAATGCCTTTCTAGACCTAACAGATTGGCGACCATTAATTAATTTACTTAAATTAGATGCCCCTTCCTGCCATTTCATACGACCAGCTATCTCTTTATCTAATTTAGCTTGTAACTCTTGTTTTTCTTTTTCTAAATCAGACTTCTCTTTTTCAGTACGTTTTAATTCTATCTTAGCAACCTCTAAATCACTTTCTAGAACTCTTACTTTTTCATCATATTTAACTTGATTCTTTTGAAACCATACTTTTTGTTTCTCTAATGTTTTTAAAGCCATTTTATAAGACTCTACTTCAACATAACACTCATTGTATTTTGGTTTCAATTCATCAAATTCTTGTTTAAGCTCATTGTATCTTACACTACATCCAAACACACAGTTGGTTACCTGAGAGATTCCCATCAAGGAGACTTGCTCCTTCTTGTCTTCTGAAGGTGTGAATGCCAGCAGATTCACTTGTGAAGAAGTAGAAGCTTCCTCTCCAGCAGGTTCATGATCAGCCCAATCAATTTGGTGATCCAGAGTCACCATTGCCTTTGAAGGTACAGTCTTGTTATTCCCTGCTTCCAATGGATAGGAACCATATCTAACTTCATCTCCGGCCTTTCTTTCTTTGCATTCTCTTGAAAAATGTCTCACTTGACCACAAGTGTAGCATTTAACCTTCCTTCTATCAAACCTCGCTGCTTCTTTTCCATTAAAACCAAAGTTTCTTCCAGACTTGGCTTCAAACCTTTTGATGTTCATTGAGATCATTGCAAGCTCCCATTTCAAGTGCATCTCCTCCATTTCCAATGGATCTACCTGTTCAAAGTCCTCATAAGCAATAAACTGTTGAGGTTCATATTCAGCCACAAATGAATGAATAAGATCCTCCAATACACTACTTGATCTAGATTTAGGAGCAGTTTGATTATAAGTTTGAGAAGATGCTCCTGATGAATATGAACTTGAGGCTTGATGCACAGGTTTAGTAGAGGCACCAACAAATGCAGAATGAGTGGATGGACGAATGGGACTTCTAACATCAGGCTCAAGTGATTTAAGCCTATTGTAGAGGTCATCAAAAGACATCATGTCCAACCCACCTTTGGTCTTGAGAGCAATACAAACTTGTAATTAAGACGGCGGCAGAGATCTCAGAAATTTAGAATTGCAGTCTTCATTGTCGGGTCTAGCCTTCAACTGATTAAGTTGACTCAATATTCGATGAAACCTGTCATAACCCTTATGAATTCCCTCTTCTTCAGATATCTGAAATTCTTGGAACTTTTGCTTCAGCATAGACTACTGCAACCTTCTTGATTCCTCATTCCCACCAAATCTTGCTTTTATAGCCATCCAAATATCCTTGGCATCCTCCATAAAATGGAAGTCACCCATGTGGTCATCTGGTATAGCTTGAAGCAAAATTGTTCTGACTTTACTCTCCCTCTGCACAGCCAGAATCTCTTCAGCAGTTTTGGGTCCTACAATAGTAACAACTCTATCAGCATCTGTAACATGCTTCTTCAGACTATTCCCTTTCTTAACAACCTCCCACAGATTCCAATCAATGTTTGTGATCCAGTTCTGCATCTTCATGGACCACAGATGATAATCTTCTGCATTCTTCAAGTATGGAAACTTAGCATTACTGTTGGAGAGATTGAGTTGTTGAAGAGAAGTGGTGTTAATGTTCTGGGTTGTATCAACATCATCATCCGATCCAGGCATGATTGTTGATTTGTTTGAATTGTAAAGGTGTAAGATTTGTGTTTCTTAGTATGGCAGAGACTCTCTCGAGGCTCTGATACCACTTGTTGAGCTATAGACCTTGATAGATCTTCTTGAGCACTCTAGAATCGTTAGTAATGTCACTGTAATCAATAACACACTAATAGACAATCTCTGCAACTTGTATTTATAAAGCGGAAACAAAACACAAGCTTGATACTAAGAACTCTTGATCCTCTATGGATCTTTTAATTATAATAAGAATTCACTAACAGTTATCCAATACATAAACCGTGTGTTCCTTTTATACTCAAGGAACCCTAAACCGTTTCTCAAGAAACGTATACTCTAAAACTTCTAAAAGATATGCATTATCACTTCCTAAATAAACTCATGCATATCCAAACTATATTACATAAAATACGAAAATACTATATCCGCAGAAACTAATAAAGCTGAAACTAGTCTTCAGCAGATACACTGCTTCAGCAGAAACCAACTCTTCAGCAGAATCCTTTCAGCAGAAACAGCAGCAGAATTCTTACTTCACAGAATTCCCAACACCCGGCCTATGACCCATCTCCTCGAGAAGGATGCTCCTTTTATCTTCTCCCCCGACTGCATCGAAGCTTTTGAAACATTAAAGAAAAAGCTTACTGAGGCACCGATTCTTGTTGCCCCCGATTGGGACTTGCCTTTTGAACTCATGTGTGATGCGAGTGATTATGCAACAGGGGCAGTCTTGGGGCAACGCAAATCTAAACACTTTCAGCCTATACACTATGCGAGCAAAACTATGACCGAGGCTCAAAGTCATTACACCACCACTGAAAAAGAATTATTAGCTGTGGTGTATGCCTTTGAAAAATTCCGGCCATACTTGATATTTACCAAGTGCATAGTGTATACGGATCACTCGGCTTTGAAGTACCTCTTTGCAAAACAAGATGCAAAGACGAGACTACTCCGTTGTGTTCTCCTCCTGCAAGAATTTGATATCATAATTCATGATAAAAAATGAGTTGAGAACCTAGCCGCTGATCATCTCTCTCGTCTGGAAAACCCCCATCAAGATGTCTCAGAAAAGAAGGAAATTAATGAAACCTTCCCTCTCGAGACACTCAATGCGGTTACCTTTCGTGGAGACTCGATTACCCCATGGTTTGCCCATTTTGCAAATTACCATGCGGGTAACTTTGTTGTAAAAGGGATGTCGTCCCAACAAAAAAGTAAATTTTTCAAAGATGTAAAACACTACTTCTGGGATAACCCCTTCTTGTTCAAAATCTACGCGGATCAAGTCATCCGGCGGTGTGTGTATGGTCAGGAAGCCGCTGAAATTTTAAAGGCTTGCCATGCTGGTCCCACGGGGGGCCACCACAATCCCAACTACACCGCCAAAAAGGTGTTTAATTCTGGCTTTTACTGGCCCACAATCTATAAGGATGCCCAAGAATTGGTCAAGTCCTGTGACGCTTGTCAACGTCATGGGAACATTTCACAAAAGAACGAAATGCCTCAAAATGCAATTCAAGTTTGTGAAATTTTTGACGTATGGGGCATAGACTTTATGGGGCCATTTCCGTCTTCTCATGGTAATAAATGCATACTCGTGGCTTTTGACTATTTGTCAAAATGGGTTGAAGCGAAAGCCTTACCCACTAATGATGCCCGAGTAGTTGTGAAATTTTTGAAAGATCTTTTTGCCCGATTTGGAACTCCACGTGCTATTATTAGTGATCGTGGTACGCACTTCTGTAATGACAAATTCGATAAAGTCATGCAAAAGTACGGTGTAACTCACCGTCTTTCTACTGCGTACCACCCTCAAACAAGTGGACAAGTAGAAGTTTCCAATCGGGGCATTAAAAGAATTTTGGAAAGAACCGTAGGTGAAAATTGTGCATCATGGTAGGATAAATTAGATGATGCACTTTGGGCTTTCCGTATGGCTTACAAAACACCCATTGGGTGTACGCCTTACAAGCTTGTGTACGAGAAAGCGTGCCATCTACCGATCGAGCTTGAGCATAAAGCCTATTGGACTCTCAAGCATGCAAATTTTGACCTCAAAACTGCGGGTGATCATAGGAAAGTTCAACTAAATGAATTAAATGAACTTCGTGATCAAGCTTACGAGAACTCTTTGATCTATAAAGAAAAGACAAAGAAGATACATGACTCCAAAATCAAGAACCGCATTTTTAACGTTGGTGATCGAGTCCTTATTTTCAACTCTAGACTTAAGATCTTCTCGGGAAAGCTAAAGACCCGTTGGATTGGTCCATTCACTATCGCAAAGGTTTATCCTTATGGCACCGTCGAGTTATCTCAAAATGACAGTCCGAATTTCAAAGTGAATGGACATCGGTTGAAACGTTACTTTGGAGAGGACATACCATCCATGGTTGTCCCGGATCTCCAAACTTTCCCCAAGGACAATTGAATTCGGGGATCGAGTCAAGCTAGCGACTCGATGAACAAAAATAGTAGCACAATACTTGTTTTCACCCGTATCTCTGATTTCTTTCTACTTTCTACCAACTAAGTGTGGGGGAGTAGCCGTCCCCTGCTATTTGAAATGTGTATATGTATATATGTTTCCACAAAAAAAATGTGTGTATGTATAGAAATAAAGTGAAAAATGGTATTTCCACAGTTAGCTTCGAATCTTGCCTTTTTCCGTTCAAAGAGTCGGCATAATAGCCGGGACTTTGAATATTGTGGACAATATTCAATTCTAAGTGTCGGGGGGGGGGGGGGGGGGGGGGGAGTTCTAGCGAATTTTATCACAATATATCTTCTAGTACCCCCATTTTTGGCCAAAATTTTCAAAATTTTTTTCACTTTATTTCAAAAAAAATTTGTGGTTATCAGTCCGCCATGTCTAAACGACAAAAGGATTGGCTAATCCAGGAGCAAACAGCTCTTGGTAAAGATAAGTCAAATCCGTTGGCGGCTTGCAATTTGCCTAAAATTGTATGGTATTTCAACTCGCCATATCCTAAAAAGTAAAAGAGTTGGCTAGCCCGCAAAATTATGGCTTGTGGTAAAGGCAATGGAAGACCACAATTGGTAATCAGCTCACCAAGATGTCGACTATGTCCATCAAGAGTTGGCTAGTCTAGAAGCAAACGACTTCTGGTAAAGACAAATCAAAACCGTTGAAAGCTGGTGGTTTGCTCAAAATCACATGGTTATCGGTGTACCATGGTTCTTACTTGAACTAAAACATTTGGCTACTCCAGAAGTGATGGCTTTTGGTAAAGAGACTTCAAATCCATCAAGTTTTCTAAAAAGATTGCTAGGGACTAGCAATAGTTTAGTGTGGGGGATTGATGAGTGCTCAAACACTCATCATTTTTGTCGTATTTAAACTGCCAAAACATACAAAAACAATAAAAAAGTCATCAAAATACTGAAATTATCCCAGGGATTGTGTTTTATATTTTCTAAATGCAAAATAAGCAAAAGCAAATGAAAAATGGTCAAAGTTTGCTATATTGGCAGTTTCAGTCCCCCAAGTTTCAAAACTTGTCAAAAATAGTCCCTATGCATTTATTTTTGAAAGAAAAGTCAACCCAAGTCTTTTGAAAGTTAAAAATCACAAAATATGATACTTGGGTCATAAGTTTCAAAAACTACATGTTTGGTCCCTAAGATTTTAAATCTGGCAGAAAAGGTCCCTGGGAATTTTGAAAATTGGAAAAAGTGAAAATTGGTTCTTGGATTATTGATATGTGGCAACATTGGTCCTTGGAATGACTTTGGGAAATATACTACTTCAGTCCATAAACTTTTGCAAAATTACAAAATTGATCCTTGTGTTTTGGTATCTAAAACCAAACCGGACCTTAATACCTTAAAACAAAATCCACTCTAACCCAATCCAATCCAATTCCCACTCCCAAGCCCAAACAAACCCCACGGCCCAACTCCTTTTGATATTATCCCAGGTCAACAAAGGTCAAAGGTGAAAGAAGCAGTCAAACGCCTTCTTCCCCGTACTCTCTCCCCCCAAAACCAGGAACAATGTCTCCCCCCCTCCACCTTTTCACCAAACAAACCCTCTATAATAAATACCTCCCAACTACCAAACCAACCCCTACCACCACCTCATTATTACTCTCAACTATCCCACTAATTTTGCCCCGTTCCATTCTTGGCGCCAAAACACAATCAAAGGCTCAGATGCATCAAAGCTCAATTGGACGATTGGGATTTAGTCAAGGGTCAAAGGAGAAGCCTAGGGGAGTGCTATTTTTCAAAGAGAAGCCATGTGGGAGAGTATGAGGCATATATTAGTATAGTGTTATAAGTAGTAAGCTTTGTAAGCCATAGAAGGCATGTAAAAAGGTTAATTTAGTTGTTTTTAGTGTTTATGTACTCTTGTAATCTATATTCAGTGAATGCAATTTAAGTTTTAAGTTTAAAGTCTCATTTTCAAATTCCAAGTCTTGTTTAAGCT
The DNA here is from genome assembly GCA_030686995.1 of Artemisia argyi. Lineage (NCBI taxonomy): Eukaryota > Viridiplantae > Streptophyta > Magnoliopsida > Asterales > Asteraceae > Artemisia > Artemisia argyi. Next base: position 55,942,917 of record CM060701.1, read on the forward strand.
TACTCGGTTATTTTCAGCTGTTTTCACAATATCATAAGCTTAATTAGAAAACATTTAAAAGCCTTATAAGCTTCTATATCAATCAGAAGCAAGTGTTCAGAGAAATAATCAAAAATATAAAGAAAAAAAAAGGGTATGACATATTGAAGAATGCATGGAGCACAGTATATGTTGGATGGCTGTGGGTTAATGGTTCATGGGAACCAATAGGAAGGGTCCTTGGTGCATGGTTTACTCAATTTGGCAGGATAGCTATTGTAAGCTTTGATTTTTGAATTTTTACTCTCTTAGGTATATTGGTAGTATTTGTTGCTTATTATTGTTCAAATTACTTGTTTATCACTTATTAGATTATTTGTGATCAGTAGGTTGTATTTAGGTTCCATTTAAGCCAAGTTTTATTGCCTTTTGTGTCTTTAAAGGGTGTTTGGAATTGACTGTACTGAGTGGTATATTGAGCTTCTTTGCTCATTCTTTGTTTACATATCATACTCAGGGCCCTAGAACACCAAATAAGTCAAGGTTTTAGTTGCAAAAACTCCACAAGTCAAAATTCAACTAATTGTGGCCTTAAAACTATTCTGTGTGGATTTTTAGGTAGCATAAGCTACATTTCAACTCACAAGTAAGTTTAGTGACTTATTTTAGTCTTAGTGTAACTTAATTAACATGTTTCAGTGTTTAAATCAAGATCAAAATTCATTAAAGTCAACTGAGAAGCAAAATTGGAAAAGTCAAAATTGCATTTTGTGAAAAATTTCATTTCTTGTGAGAATTTTACAGAATTTTGTGTTTGGAGTTAGCAATTGAAACTTGTTTTGGTTGTAGTGTATCAGCAGAACTTCAAAGTCCCATGCATGGCTTATTTTTGTGAATTTCTCACAAGCTTGTGCACAAGCTCAAAGTGAGCTGCAGGGGAAGGTGCTCCCATGTGCACTGACATCAGTCCAAGAGACCCAACTTTAGTGGACCCTACAGGCCTAACTAGTGGGCCCCATTACCTGATTTTTGGCTTATTAGAAAGCCAATAAGCTAGGCTTTCAGGATTTGAGCTTATTCTATGGATTAGATCTTATTTGATAGGGCTGCAAGTGCCCTTTAGTTTGCCCACTTCCTGACTAAAGCTGATAACTCAGCTTTTGTACCCAAATACCAACCCCCCTCCTGACCTCAATTGTGGGACGCAGAGGGTGAAACCTAGCTTTTTAGACAGCCAATAAGCTCAGCTTATTGGCTCAACTCCTTGTTTGAACTTCCAAAGTCCCTAGTGGACCCCACAGGCCCTCAAAGGTGACCCTTTGGACCTGTTGTGGACTGTTTAGTGTTTGGAGTGCTTATTGCTTAATTTGTGCTTATTTCTGGTACTTATCTGTTTCATTTGTCTTAATTTAAGTAGTTGTACATCTGTTTTAAGCTTGTTTGTATTTATAACATCATTTGGTAGCTTTTGCATTTCAATCAAACTCCTAATAAGCTAAAAAGCTCACCTGTCAAATTAATAAGCTCACCATATAGCTTATTTTTTATTCTCAGAAAAGTTACCTTCACAAAAGTTGTTCAAAATCAATCAATAAGCAAGTTTGAAACAGAAAAGTCCCAAAAAGCCCAACTTATTGGAAGTGATAGCTTCCATTTTAGCCAATTGGCTTATTACCTCAGCTTATTTATAAGCTAATCTCATTTTTATATTTTTCCTAGGCTTCTGATAGTTGAAAATAATTTTAGTAATATTCTCATATTTTTCTTTCATCATTTGGTATTTTTCTTAATTTAATTTAGTTTTTAATAATTAATAAATAGTTAATAATTAGTAATAATTAATTAAAAAGTCTTAAAAATTCATTTTCAGTTTTAAAATTGGTTTTATATTAATTTAGACTTTTCTAAGTTTAATTTTTATTTTTCTAGATTAATTTCGTAATATTTGTATTTTAGGTTAATTTAATTAATTAAAATTAAATAGGAAATTAGTATTTAATTAATAATAATTATATAAATAGTGTAAAAATTAATTTTAATTTTCCAAAAATTTTCTTTAATCATTAGGTTTGTAAAAATATCATTTTCATAGCCGTAGCCTTTTTAGATAATCAGTTTCACTTTTTCTTGCGTACGTCAGTTCACGTTTTTAATTAAAACGTACGTTTTTAGGTTTTAGCTCATTTTATCCTAATCTTAATTCACGTAATCAATCACATAGCTTTCCTAAGCTATTTTGTTTAATAATTCTCAAATAATTCTCATCCAAACCCTTTCCTGTGAAATTCACCTGATCACAAAGCACGCTAAGGCACAATTCACACCTCGTCAGGACTTAACGACCTGGTGATACCCTATATTACCCGGAGATTGATTCTAAGCATTTGACTTTGTTGACCATTCACCTGGTCAATTTAGTTGACCGTTTAGGGCAAATCAGGGTGTATACCTCGACTACTAGGGCGGCCTCCATTAGGGATCCTAGGGTCCGATTAGCCCACAGATGCATCACCTACAGTTTGGAAGGACGCCATGGCTCCACTCATCGCATCACTGCTTCTGACCTATTCTACCTGTACACCATGTTTTCAGAGGATGTGTATTGTAACATCCCATTCTGGGTGGCGAGTTATCTAAAGACAAGTGTATGGGAGAGGGATGGTGATAAGATCTATAGAGGGATGTTTGTGACCCGCCTTGCTCATTCTTATGGGATCCTTGTGCCAGAGATCATGGGATACTTGAGTGATTGTGGTGCATGCAGGGTGGCGAAGGCCAAGTCCCTCAAGCAGATGAGTATTGTGATGGAGTTGGGGGATGGGTCTTTTGCTTGGTATGTTGTAGGGGGAGCGGCGGCTGATGATGATGATGAGGGTGCACCCCAGCAGCAGCAGTATAGGGACTATGAGGTTGGCTCTGCGGACTACTACCGGTACATGGGTCGGGGAGATTGACAGGCTCATCAGGGGGCCTGGATGGGTCAGATGAAGGTGTGGAGGGCCACTACTGACCAGAGGTTTTACTGGATGTACGATCACATGATCCTCCAGATGCAGCATCTATCGACCCGTGATCACATCGAGCCTCACTTGCAGATTGACCCATTCCCCGGTCGTGAGCAGGATTATCCACCCTATGGGTACACCGGACATCTCCCTCCTGGTTATGATTACCGCTTTGGTCCCCAGTGATGTTTTATTGGTAGTTTCATGATTTCTGAACAATTTATCTTTGGTTGTATTATTTGAACAATTCGGTCTGTAATAGTGTAGGATTTGGCCTCTGTTGGCCATTGGATATTGTTTACTATTTCCTTCTATGCATTTAGGATTCCCATCATTGTGGTTGTTTTATTAGCTTTATTTGTTTTTATTTGTTTGATTTTTATTTGTTTCCGTATGCATGTTTTATTTTTATTGTTGGTAGATCATGTTCAAACTAAATTGTGAAAATGCTTTATTTTGTTTTTAACTTCGTCTTAATTACATATAAAGGTATTTTGAAAAAGCTAAGTGTAAGGGGAAATCCAAATTTTTTATAAGAACGAAAATGATCATGATTCGCCACAATATTAAATGAGCATGTGTATTAGTAATTGTTTGAGTCAAATGCTTGTATCGAGTCATAATGATGTTTTGCAGGATTTTCCAGGAAATAAGGCATGAGTTTTTCCAGAAATTTTCCGGAAACTTAACATAAGATTTTTCCAAGAACATTCTAACGGCGTCAAGAGTTAAAACCTGACGGCGTCAGGTACCAAAATTCTGAAAAATTTTGCGAATTTTGTTTAAGCCGGAATCTTAAAGTTTTTGTTAATTCTTTAGTTTTGTAAACTCCAGGAAATCTGCAAGCATTCATTCCACAAACATTATATCTTAAATTGCTTTCTAGGATTTGTTAGTATATATATAGATTGCCGCCGATTTTACGCGAGGTTTGCCTTGATTGTTTTCTCAGGTTTAAAAGGTTATATCTGACAAGAAGATGATTTATATTTCTGGAGGGAAGCTTTCAATGTTCATTTTCTTTGAGGAATATCTAACCTTGTTGACACACTATCCACATCGAACGAATCGGGGGAGTATTTGTTTTCATTCTTTTACCTGTTTTTACTTTTACATCCTTTAATTGAACATTGGGAACAATGTTCATCCTAAGTGTAAGGGGAGGGTAAATGATGATACCTTATAGGATACTATTGCGCTTGAGTTTGTTTGTTTGATGGTAGGTGTGTAATAAAACTAAGAGAAATACTTGTTAGTGTAATTTTAGCGCCAAATTTAATTTTTTTTACAACATTTAGGAGTGAAACTTTAGCCTTAACAAGCGTCTCATGGATAGGAGTTGTATGACTAGCACAAAACCGTACCATTCAGAAAAATTTTTCACCCAAATATGTGAGGTTCGCCTTTAGATTTGATAGGAAAAGCATTCATTATTAGTGCTTATGAGTGTACCAATAGCATTTAGATTCTAAAACTTGCGTTAGTGTTGCATCACGAGACCGCTAGTGAGACTACATTCGTGTAGTAGGATTTACTACATGATAAGAGGCATTAGGATCACCCTTGTGTTTAAACTCGTATCATAATTACTTGACCATTTAAGTCATATTACTTGACTAGTAAAGTGAATTAATTTTTCCCACACCTTAGCGTTGTACTAATTATTAGTACACGATACCCCTAGTACACCCCTCCGAGCCTATCTTTTCATTTCTAACTTTAAACATCTTACTTAAAGGAAGAATTTGTTACAATCCACCCAAATGTACACCCAAATCTCCTTAGCCTTCCGTGTATGCACTCATCTTTAGTGCATTATTGTTACATGTATCAACCCTTGGTTAATTATCTAATTGATTACATGGTTGCTAAGTCGAGTCATATCTTGTACATATTGTTTTGGGATGATTGGGACTCATGGGTGAAGTACTAGTGTTATGGAGTAATGGGGAATAACATAAATTATTACCCCCCCATATGTGCATCAATCTTAAAAAGTACTCCAAGTGTTTTGATTATCTTGATTCGAGTCATTAGAGTAGTTTATTGTAAAGTATGTAAAAATTCAAGTGTAAGGGGAATGTACATTCCCTATGATGTATTATTTTGGATGGTAGGGTAAAAGTGTATGCAAAAAAAAAATAAAAAAAAAATAAATAAATAAAAAGAAGAGAAAACATACGGACTACTATCCCGTTTCATTCTATGTTTGTTTTAAGTTTTTGTTATTTTTGATTTATTAGCTTAAGTCGAGTCGAGTCTTGGCTTAGCAACGTCATATTGTACATGTAATTAACCAAGATGATTAACTCGCCACCAGTAAATATTGTCTTTATCCAACAAAACTGTGTTTTCCATATCCCTACACCTAACGTTATAACCCTTCAAAAGACCTCTTTGATAGTTTATCCTAGGTGCTTACGCCAAGTGGTGGAGGTTTGTTCCTTTACCAAGCCTATGGTAATCTATTTGCTATGACAGGTAGTGAGAGATGTTTTCCATTTCCATATTGTGATATATACTTTATTACACCCGAGAGATGTGAGTATCTAAACAGTATTTGTGAGGTGCTAGTGTATGAACTCCATGCTTGTTTTTGGTTTTTAGTAGAACGATTATTTGTTGTAATTACTTTTATATTAGTGTTAAATGACCCCTAACTTGTATTTTGATTATAATAAAAGCGTATTTGCTTGAGGACAAGCAAATCTCAAGTGTAAGGGTTTTGATGAGGCGAAAAGTGTACCGCTTTTAAGGGGTCATTTAAGCCCGAATTCGTGATTACTTGATCAAATATTGCCCTAAATCGTTCCTTTTGTCATTTTAGGTACTTTTGAGGAGAAATATGGAAAAAGAAGCGTTTTGGACGTTTTTGGAGCATAAAAGTGAAGAAAATGGCAAAGTCTCAAATTCCTTGCTGGGAACAGTACCTGACGTCAAACTTTAACACATGACGGCGTCAAGAGTGACAAAAGAAGTGGATGCGGAACTTATAACGTGACGGCCCAGAACATTTTCTTTGTTAATGGCCTGACGGCGTCACCCAGGCCGTCAGGGTCCAAATACACGTGACGGCCCAGAGTAGATTTGCACATGAAGGCGTCAAGACTGGATCTAGGCAATACGAATTTCAACTTGGCGGCAAGTTGACAGCGTCAGAGGCTAATACATGACGCCGTCAGGATGCTTAGTCTATATATATTTTCCCAATTTTTCATTGTAAAGGGTGGAACAAGTTGTGGAATACTACACACAAACCCTAGGTCGAATTTCCTGCATATTGAAGGGGTTTCAAACCCCCCTTTCTTCCATGTTTTAATAAAGATAAGTTCTCCAATAATCATTCAATATGTCTATGTATTGTTTGATTCTATCTTATGTTTATCTTTCTTTTAACATGTTAGGCTAGGCTTTTATTGTGTATGCTTAGATGTAGTGAAACCTTGATGTTGATTATGGGTTGATTTTTTTTTATAATTGTTACGGATGATTGTATTTGATGTTAGGCTTAAGAAAACTGGCAGACCTCCATTAGTAACTTGCTTGAACGTCTTAAGAAACATGATCGGAGGTGTACTACGATTTTTGGTTGTATTTAATGCATAAGAGAATTCTAATGATCCCATGTTAGGAGCTTTTAATCGGCTCGACATAGGAGTGAAGTAGGATCTTATAGAGTTAGGGAATATTCTACACGGCCCTACGACTAGCATTAAGGAATATAACCCGTCATCCATGCAATTGTAACAAGCTAATCAACCGGTAAAAGATATCTAGAGAGTAATGAAATCTAAGTAAACACAACTTTTCTCATTATTGTTTCCACCACATTAGTATATTAGTTTTATTTTCATTTCTTTTATTTTATTTTGATTGCATTTGTAGTTAATTGGGTTAGTTGACTAGCAACTAATTCCGCCCACTCCTTCAAAACCCGAGATTTTACTTGCTTTCATAAAATATAAAAAATTCAAAAAGAATCATCCCTCACCTCTAGACCTAGTTTAGTAGGCATTCTAATCCTAGCGACACTATTCCTGAGTTTAATGATCAATCCCCCGTTACTTGTCACTATACTATACTACACCGATCAGCTACACTGCCTGGTGGGGGTTGTAAGCTTCTCAAGATCCCTTGAGAGGTAAAACTTGTTGCGAGAGCGCAATTCCCACGTATCACCTATCCACGAGACACTTATTAAAACTAAAGTTTCACTCTTATATATTGCACATTTACTATTAAATAAAACAAAAATCAAGTGAAGTTATATTTTCTAAGGTTTCTCAATTTACCCTCCTTACACTTAAACCGAACATTGTCCCCAATGTTCCTAAAAAGTAATAAAGTAGAGATAAATGAAAATGAAAGAAACTAATACTCCCCTAATTCGCTCGGTATGGACGATGTGGTAACATGGTTAAATCCTCCTCCAAGAAAATGAGCATGAATAGCTTCACTCCAGAAATATAAATCATCTTCTTATCCAATATAACCTGTAATTAACTAAGAAAACAAACACAAAACCTCGCATAAAATCAGCGGTAAATTATAGATAAGAGTAAAGCCTAGAAAACAATTAAAGATATAATGCTTGCAAAATAAATGTTTACAGGTTCCTGAAGTTTTAAAATTAAAGATCTTACGAAATTATACGATTTCCAGCAGAAAAACAAATCATTGAAAATTTTACAGAAACAACACCTGACGTCGTCAGGTTATAATTCCTGACGCCGTCAGGAAGGATCTGACAGAATTCTTTATATTTTGTTTCCGGAAAAATTTCTAGAAAAATCTATGTTTTAACACCTGGAAATCCTGCAAAACATTCATTATGACTCGATACAAGCATTTGACTCTAACAAACACAAATATATATGCTAATCTGTAATTGTTATTATTCATGTTCAATATGTTCTTAAAAACAAATATGGTCTTCCCTACACTTATCTTTTTGCAAAATACATTTAAATGTAATTAAGACGAGGTTAAAGATAAAATAAAGCATTTTCATAATTTTTTTAGAGACATGAACAATGAACAAAAAGAGATAGAGTGTATATATGAAATCAAACAAAAACAAAACAAATAAGAAAACAAACAAACAAACAAATAAAAAGTTTGGGTTGCCTCCTAAGAAGCGCTTTTATTTATTAACGAGTCTTGTAGCTAGACTAAAAGTCATGCCCTACCCTATGTGAGTGAGTTCCTCGTCGAGTACATCCTTAAGGTCAAATTTTGCTTTTAATTCTCTCTCAGTGCGCTTTGTTCGGTACGACCTTTCAAACTTTTCTCCATCCGGATTATATATAATGTCATTTTTATGTGCCATGATCTGTCACCTTCATTAGGTGGCTTGTTCTAATTCCACTTATGCTTATTGCTCTCACTCTTCCACTTATCCATTCCTAGGTTGATTGGCAAAACTCCTAGGAAATCAATCATCTTCCTAAAAACTAAAGGATCCTCAAATGGTTCCAACTCAGTATCCCTAGCTAAGAGTTGCTCTACCGAGTATGTTCGGTTCACAAATTCCTCTTCTAGGAAAAATGGGCGTTGGGGTCCTATGAAATCTCTATTGATCCAAGGTCCATATCTAGAGGGTTTCCTATTTACGGCTACCCAATGAGGTGTTCGTTCCTTATCATTATCGTAGGTGTGTTTCTTAACATCATAGACCGACCAAGTTTCACCTTCTCCTACCGCTATTTCAAATTCCTTACAATCAATCATTGCACTTGCGGTAGCTAAAAATCCTCTTTCTATTAACAATGGACATGTAGTATCACTAACTCTATCAAGGACATGGAAATCAACCACAATAGTTAACCTTCCTATATGCACTAATACGTCCTTTAATACTCCAACCGGGTATGTAACATTCCCATCTGCTAGGCCAATTATTACTTTCGTTTCATCTAATTTTCCTAACTTAAGAGTTGTGTATAGGGATAATGGAAGTAAGTTGAGTCTTGATCCTAGATTGGCTAATGTGTCAAAAGCTTCGGAATTCTCAATCTTACATGGCAAAACAAATATACTCGGATCATCAAGCTTCTTAGTCAACTTATTTTGAACAAAGGTGGTCCCATTTTAACCCAACTTAAGCTTCTCTTCATATTTTTCCAAAAGGGCATTGTAGTAAGGAGCACGTGCTAAGACATTGATAACCGGATGTTCAAGGTGAAGCTCCTTGAATTTACCTTCGAGGTTTTGAGTAAGAGGTGTTTCAATTGTTTTATTGACCAACTTTTTATTGGTTGCTTTATCTTTTTGGTCTTTTTGAAAAATTAGAGTTTGCTTGAAACACGTGCTCATAGCATTGACGAGTAATATTATGGACAAGAACTAGGAGATGAAACTGATGAGACGGAGTTAACGTTTAGTTTCGGGTTCTTGATGGTGTCACTTGAGAGTGCTCCTAATTCTCGGTCATTGAGAACCTTCAACATGTTGTCAATTTTATTTGTCATCTCGCTTTGTTTTTGTTTGAAATCGGCTTCAAACTTGGGTAATCGAGCTTCTTGAGATGCCATAAAATTAGACATTAATCCTTCAAAGTTATTTGAACTATGGTAATTGTTGGAAGGATTATTGTTGAAAGTACGGTTCGAGGACGAACCGTTTGATTGGAAACGATTAATTGGATTGGAAGAATTGTTTTGAAATGAATTTTGATTTTCCTTCCACCTAAAGTTCGGGTGATTTTTCCAAGAGGGGTTATATGAATCACCATAGTTGTTTGGCTCAGGTTTAAAAGTAAACCACTTTTCTCCCACTCTGTTGGTATGCGAGGATGCGTGGTTTGGAAAAGCTTGTTCGGGGAGTTCCATGCAATCATGAGTGTCATGGGGACCACTACAATACTCACATGAAGAAGTGATTTTGTTCACTTGACTTAAAGGTTTAGGAGCTTCATAGGATTTCATGAGAAACTTGACTTGGTCTTCAAGTTCCATGATCCTACGGTCGGGAATGCTTGAATTGTTCAAAGGCAAAGATATTGCCATTACCGTTTTGTTCAACTTTCTATAATTCCCCACGATTCTTTCGCATTCTTGTCATGAAGCTTACCACCGGCTATTTGGTCAATGGTTTGTCTTGTAGATAGATTGACATGTTCATAGAAGATTTGGACTTGAAGCCAAAGATCAATGCCATGGTGAAGGACTTTATGGAGTAAGTCCTTGAACCGAGTCCATGCTTCGTAAAGAGTTTCACCTTGATGTTGTTGGAACATCAAGATGTCATTCTTTAACTTGGTAGTTGATGAGTGCTCAAACACTCATCATTTTTGGTCAAATCTGAGCTGCAAAACATCAAAAAACACTCAAAATACATCAAAATACTGAAAATATCCCAGGGATTGTGTTTTATATGTTTCAGATGCAAAAAGAGTAAAAACAGATGAAAAACGAACAAAGTTTACATAATTGGCAGTTTCAGTCCCCCAACTTTCATAAAATGTCAAAACTAGTCCTTGGTTATTCAAAATATGGAAAATTATCATCAAAGGTCCTTAGGGATTCAAAAATTGTCAAAATTAGTCTTTTAATATTCAAGTTTGCAAAATGACAACTTAGGTCCCTGAAGTTTCAAAAATGTCAAAAATAGTCCCTGGGGTTTTGAAATTTTGGAAAACTACATCAAAGGCCCTTGTGGAATTATAATGTGGCAAGTGTGGTCCTTGTAAAACTTTGGGGAAGTTTCAGTTCAGGTCCTTGGATTTTCAGCCTTTGCAAAAGAGGTCCTTATAATATCAACACAAACCAAACGGATCCAAGGTTATTTAAAGCCCAAGTCCAATCCACACACAAACACCACAAGCCCAAAACCCCTACCCCTGGCCCAATCCCCACTAATAATATACTCCCTCCCCGTTTATTACTTCCCCAGTCAAACAAACCCACCTTCTTCCCCCCCCCCCACGTGATACCTGCTACTCTTCACCACCATACCTCCACCTAAACCTCACCAATTCTTGTCCCCCAAACTTCCATATGATCCAAGAAGCATTTATTGTTCCTAAATCCCTCCAAGTAAACTCCAACTGCCACAATTGACAAAATGGCGACAAAATCCAAATTGAGGGTCAGGATCATTCCCACCCAATCCAATGGGTGGGATTTGCTTAGGAGGGTACAAGGAAAGTCATGAAGGCCAATAATTCAGAAAAAGGAAGCAAGAGGAGAGAGTTTGAGATCATTAGTATAAGTAAAAGGCACTTGTTAGCCATTGGGCACAATCTAGACTAGTACTTAGTTCAATTTCAGTTGTATTTAGTTCATGTGTAATCTTTTTATTAAGTAATGAAAATTTGCAAGTTCTAGTACCCTTGTTTCTGTTTTCAGTTTTTATAAGAATTTGGAAATCTTTCTTTTTTAACCAAGTATTAGAATAAGCTCTCCATAAGCTCTTCTGAGCTCACTCAGTATTAAATAAACTTCAAAAGAAAGTAAAAAGAAAAGCTTTAATTCAAATAAAGAAAAAAAAAAAGAGAGAAAAATTCAAAGAAAAATTCAAAAAGAAAAAGAGAAAAGAAGAAAGGAGAACCTGTGGATGAAATGGTTTAGAGCTCTTGGGAGCAGTAGGGGTGTGTTAGTTGTTCCATGGTTCTCAGTCTGTTGCACTGGATGTGCATTGTAAGATTTCAATTCAACTTTTCTGTTTTTTTTTACTGTAGCAACAGCTTAGGTTGCATCTGCTTTTTCTTATTAGGTTTAGTGTTTTACTTTGCATATCTAGCTTCCACTTAGTGTACCAAATCTGTTTAAAGCTTAAAAATTGGCAATTGTAGCTAAGAATCATAAGTTGTAGTCTAATCTTGGACATGCAGGGGTGTTTGGATCAGTGCTTTAGGATGTTACTCAACTTGGTTCGGTTGTAGATTTTGGTTCAAGCATCTCACATAAGGGCTTATTAAAGTAATTAAACCATAATATTCAGTGTTCCATTAATAAAAGTCAAAATTCAATTGTATTTCAGTTATTGCATATCACAGTCAATTAAATGAGTTGTATAATCTCACATTTGGTTTTAATAGTAGTTAAACTAGCTCAATTCAGTTACATAACAGCTGAGTACATCATTTTCAATCATTTAGACGTGATCAAGCTTCACAAAAGTCAAAGTTTCAAGTTCTTGTCAAAAAGTCAAAAGGCATAGTTCAGGAAAAATCCAAATGTTGCACGAATTTTCATGAATTTTGTACTAAGAGTTAGGGTTTGAATATTTTTTCTAATTGAATCCTACCAGTTAAACTGCTGATTTCCACCCTTAGCTTATTTTTGGGAATTTTTCTCTTGGCTTAATTAGTGGCTTAAAGTAGTCTGCATGGGAAGTATCTCCCCTATGCACCAGTATGCTATAAGCTTGTGGATTTCATGATTCATACTTGCTTCTTGTGCTCAGATTGGTTTTTCTTGCTTATTTTAACTACCTGAGTTTGGATTAGCTTATCATTCCCTGGGTTTGAGCTCTTTAGCTTATTTGAACTAACTTCTTATTCCAAATCTAACTTTTAGCTTCAAATCTTTACTGTTGGTTATTATAAGCTTGCATAAGCTTGTTTGATTTATAAACTGAGATTGGTTATCTGTTTTTAGGATTATTTTTAGCTTGTGCATTGAATTCTCAGCCTGTTACAGTTTCTTGTGAGACTTTAAGCCCATAAGCTTACATTGTGTGACTCTCATATCAGTGTCTCACAAGCCCAACTTTACAAGCCTGCCTCTAGCTTCTTAGTGAACCCCAGGGCTTGTGCCTTGGCTCTTTGGAAAGCCCACCTAGCCAGCTTTTTAGATCATCCTTTGGTTTGTACCCTAAATCACCACTGTGGACCCCACAGTGGGCTGCTAGTCCACCATTTGGACTGTCTAGTATGTAGGTTTTAGGTTAAGTGCTTATTAGCTGTTTTGGCTTATCAGTTGAGCTTATTTCTTGGTTTTTGTTTGTTTCAAGTTGATTTCCATATGTTGTTGCTTATTAAGCTTAGTCAAATCAGTTGTAGCTTGTGGTTTAGCTTTTTCAAGCAATACAAACTTTAAAAGCTTAACTGCCTATATAATAAGCTCTTCGTTCGGCTTATTTGTAGCTTCCATAAAAATTTCCTTCATTAAAGTTACTCATATATAGTGTAAAAACAAGTTTTAAAAAGAAAAATCCAATATTTAAGTCAATTGGCTTATTTTTCAGCTTACTTATAAGCTATTTTCATTTTTATATTTTTCTTAGTTTTCTTATAGCTTAAAATAAGTTTAGTAATTTTCTCAGATTTTTCTCTTATCATTTGGTAGTTTTTATAATTTAATTGAGTTTTTAGTAATTAATAATTAGTTAATAATTAATAATAATTAATTTAAAAATCAAAAAAATACAAATTTAATTTTAAAATTAGTTTTAAGATAATTTAGATTTTTCAAAATTTTATTTTCATTTTTCTAGTGTAATTTTAGAATTAATTATAATTTAGGGTATTTTAAATAATTAAAAAGTAATTAGAAAATAGTTTTTAATTAATAATAATTATATAACTAGTGTAAAAATTAATTTTCTTTGTCTAAAAATTTTCTTTAATCATTAGGTTTGTAAAAATATCATTTTCATATCCGTAGCCTTTTTATTTTATCAGATTCACTTTTTCTCGCGTACGTCAGTACCTGTTGTAATTAAAACGTACGTTTTTAGCTTTTAGCTCATTTCTCCTTAATCTAAATTCGCGTAATCAATCATATAGCTTTCCTAAGCTATTTAATTTCATAATTCTCGTCATTACCCTTTCCTGTGAAATTCTCCCGATCGCAAGCACGCTTAAGTACAATTCATACTTCGTCGGGACATAACGACCTGGTGATACCCTATATACCCGGAAGCATTGACTCTAAGTTATTTGACTTTGTTGACCATTTTCTTGGTCAATTTAGTAAATTATAATCACCACTGTAAAAATGCCATCACTTTTGTAAATTATAATCAAAAACACAAAAAAAGTCATTAACACTTTTTCTAAAGTGTTAAAACACCAAAAAAAAAACAAACAAAACAGATCGTAACGTTTTCTATATCGGGTTTCTTTTAAGGTGATTCTTAAAGAGATACGATTTTGGATAACGGGACGATACCAAAAATAATTCCAAAAGTTTTTTCACATATACAAAAAAACCCAAAAACATCCGTCTTTTTCTTGTGAATAATAATACATAAAAATAAACCGTCGCAAACCAAGACAGAACACCTACTAACTGGGGGTGTGAACATAACAAGTTCCCAAACATAAGATTAAAACTTTCCTTTGTATCCCTGTGAGTGGTGTACCTTTTTTAAAGAAGCCACTTACTTGTGATTATTGGTTTAAGTTCACTGTTGTTTTGCCTCGACTTTGTTTTGATTGATTTTTACTCCTAGTGCATGCGCACTTGTTCTTCTAGGTCGACTAGCCCATTTCGTGAGCTTGTAAGAATACCTAGAAGACATCGTAGACGTTCAGCACCAGTAGTCGGATCAGAGATCCGTACTGTTTCTACCTCTGCTGTCACCATGGCGGAAGACCGCCCCATGTGTGAGCTTCTCCAAGCACCCATCGAGGGTTACGGAGATGCCATTGTTGTTCCAGCTATCGTGGCTGATAATTTTGAGCTCAAAACCGGGTTACTCAATCTTGTAACCTCAAGTCAATTCTATGGTTTTGAGAGGGACGATCCTCATGCTCACATTCGATGGTTCAATAAAATCATGTCAACCATCAAGTACAAGAATATTCCATCTGAAGTAATCAAACTTCTTCTCTTCCCATTCTCCCTCGAGGGACAAGCCCGGATTTGGCTTGAAAAACAACCTCCTAGATCTATTGAGACATGGGAAGATCTTGTCAAAAAATTTGTGAATGAATTCTTCCCACCTTCCAAGACCACGAGTCTTAAGAACGAAATCACCAAGTTCACTCAGAAATATGATGAATCATTTGGTGAAGCGTGGGATCTCAGAGTTGATGCAACTCGATACTTTCTACAATGGTGTGAGCCAAGTTGATCAGGATTCTCTTAATGCCTCCGCGGGAGGTAACTTCTTGAGTAGAACCACCAAAGAAGCTTTAGCAATCATAGAAAACAAGTCCAAGGTCCGCTCTACACGAAGCAAGCCGGTTGTTTCCCAAATCAATGCGGGTCCTTCTACTTCATCTTCTATGAGTCAGTCTAGCACGGATGCTAAGATTAACAAGCTCACTGAAGCTATTCAAGCTTTGGTTCTCGCCCGAAAAAAGAAAGTTTCCTTTCCACAACATCCTCCACCTGCTGAGGTTAAAAAAGTGTAAGTCTGTGTGACTTGTGGTGGGCCGCATGCCTACTACAATTGAACAGCTGCTGATGGTACTCCATATGAACCTCATGTTGTTGCCGGGTCCCAAAATCAAGGAGGCAATCAATACCGCCCTCCTATGGACCCGAACTATCATCCTCATCACTACCCTGGACCTCCCGGTTTTAATCAAAACCAAAATGTCCAAAATTTTAACCAAAATCAAAATAGAATAAACCAAGGTTATCAAAACCATGGTAATTTTAATCAAGGTTACGGTTTTCAAAATCAAAACCAAGGTTTCCAAAATCAAGGTTTCCAAAATCAAGGAAACTTTAATCGAAACCAAGGTTAGAGTAATTTCAATCCCGGGTATTTTCATGGAAATAACAACCAAAATCAAGGAAATTTCCAACATCAAAACCAAGGAAATTTCAACCAAGGTCCCAACCAAAACAATCATGCTCAAAATTTTAATAATCCACCTCAAGCTATTGTTCCAACTGGGCCTTCATTTGACGAGTTGTTAAAACAATTCATGAAATCCCAAGAAGAGATGAACAAGTTGTTGGTTAGCCAGATTTCTGTAATCAAGAAGTCTTTAAATGATCGACCCTCGGGCTCAGGAACACTTCCGAGCAACACGATCGCTAACCCGAGGGGCGATGCTAAGGCGATCACAACAAGAAGTGGTGCTTCATATGATAAACCCGTGATTCCTACTACTTCTTCTTCCTCTCCTCCAAAGGTAGTGAAACGTGAATCTGAGGTGACAACGGACGAGGTGCAATCACCTAGCTCACGAAGTACCGCACACGTCCAACCTCAGGTTATTCCAGAAACCAGATGTAAGCCTGGAGTTGTCTTTGAGCCACCAGAAACTCCAGTGGACAACCCTAAATCCAAAACTTCTATTCCTTACCCATCACGTCTCAATGAACAAAAGCTCCGCGAAAAGGCTAGTCACCAAATGGATAAATTTTTCTAAATCTTCCAAGATTTGCACTTTGACATTAGCTTCGCGGATGCTATTCTCTTGATGCCCAAGTTTGCATCAACAATCAAAAATCTGTTAAGTAATATGGAAAAACTCTTCGAAATGGCTAGAACTCCATTGAATGAAAACTACTCAGCAGTTCTTTTGAGAAAGCTTCCCGAGAAGCTTGGAGACCCCAGAAAATTTCTCATTCCATGTGTTTTTCCGGGTATGATTGAATGCTTCGCCTTGGTCGATCTGGGTGCTAGCATTAACCTAATGCCATATTCTGCATGGAAGAAACTCTCTCTTCCCGAACTTACTCCCACATGCATAACTTTAGAGCTTGCCAATCGTTCAATATCTCGTCCACTTGGCATTGCTGAGGACGTGTTCGTTAAAGTGGGAAAGTTCCATTTTTCGGCTGATTTTGTGATTGTTGACTTTGATGCCGATTCAAGGGTCCCTCTGATTCTTGGAAGGGGATTCCTTAGAACTGGGCGTGCTCTTATCGATGTATTTGAGCAAGAGATCACATTGCGTGTTGGAACTGAAGCAGTCACCTTCAACCTCAATTAAACTTCAAGGTACTCCTCGAATTATGACTCTGAATCGGTTAACCGAATAGATGTCATCGATGTTGCTGCTGAGGACTACACTCAAGAGGTTTTAGGTTTCAATGATAATTCTTCGAGTGGAAATTCTGCTCCATCTTCTCATCCCATCATTGCCAATTCTTCTCCTTCCCTCACTCCGTTTGAGGGAAGTGACTTCATCTTAGAAGAAATCGAGGCATTTCTCAAGAGTGATTCGATTCCCGATGGAATCGATAACCAAGAGATTGACCCTGAGAGGGATATTCTGTTACTTGAGAAATTATTGAACGAGGATCCCTCTCCTCTTCCTGTTCTACCACAACAACTTCATAATCAGGAAATCAAATATGTTGAGAAAACTGATGATTTTCCTAAGGTCGAGCTCAAGGACTTACCGCCTCATCTTGAATATGCATTTTTGGAGGGTGATGATAAATTACCGGTCATAATTGCTAAAGATTTGAGTGTTGAGGAAAAGGCTACTCTAATAAAGGTTTTGAAGTCACATAAACAAGCAATTGCTTGGAGACTCTCCGACATAAAGGGCATTGACCCCAAATTTTGAACCCACAAAATTTTAATGGAGGATGACTTCAAACCAGTAGTCCAACAACAAAGAAGGGTGAATCCAAAAATTTATGAGGTCATCAAACAAGAAGTTTTAAAACTTCTTGATGCCGGTCTGATTTACCCTATCTCAGACAGTCCTTGGGTTAGCCCCATACATTGCGTTCCAAAAAAGGGTGGCATTACTATTGTTACAAACGAAGAAAACGAGTTGATTCCAACTCGGCTGGTTACGGGTTGGCGTGTCTGCATTGACTATCGCAAGTTAAATGACGCCACCCGCAAAGACCATTTTCCTCTACCCTTTATGGATTAGATGCTCGAGAGATTAGCGGGGAATGAGTACTATTGCTTCCTCGATGGTTTCTCGGGTTACTATCAGATTCCCATTGATCCGCAGGATCAAGAAAAGACCACATTCACGTGCCTCGATGGTTTCTCGGGTTTATGTAATGCTCCGGGCACGTTTCAAAGGTGCATGATGGCCATATTTTCCGACATGATTGGGAAAACTAGGGAGGTCTTTATAGATGATTTCTCGGTCATAAAATTTCAAAGAGTGGGATTGAGGTTGACAAAGCCAAAGTGGATGTCATCGCGAAATTACCTCATCCCACTACCGTCAAAGGTGTTAGGAGTTTTTTGGGTCATGCCGGTTTCTGTCGTAGGTTCATTCAAGATTTTTCTAAAATCGCCCGGCCTATGACCCATCTCCTCGAGAAGGATGCTCCTTTTATCTTCTCCCCCGAGTGCATTGAAGCTTTTGAACATTAAAGAAAAAGCTTACTGAGGCACCTATTCTTGTTGCCCCCGATTGGGACTTGCCCTTTGAACTTATGTGTGATGCTAATGATTATGCAATAGGGGAAATCTTGGGGCAACGCAAATCAAAACACTTTCAGCCGATACACTATGCGAGCAAAATGATGACCGAGGCTCAAAGTCATTACACCACCACTGAAAAAGAATTATTAGCTGTGGTGTATGCCTTCAAAAATTTTTGGCTATATTTGATATTGACCAAGTGCATAGTATATACGGATCACTCAGCTTTGAAGTATCTCTTTGCAAAACAAGATGAAAAGCCGAGACTACTCCGTTGGGTTCTCCTCCTGCAAGAATTTGATATCATAATTCGTGATAAAAAAAGGAGCTGGGAACCTAGCTGCTGATCATCTCTCCCGTATTGAAAACCCTCACCAAGATACTTTCGAGAAAAAGGAAATAAACAAAACATTTCCTCTAGAGACCCTCAATGCGGTTTCTGTTCGTGGAGATTTGACTACCCCATGGTTTGCCCATTTTGCAAACTACCATGCGGGTAACTTTGTTGTGAAAGGGATGTCGTCCCAACAGAAAAATAAATTCTTTAAAGATGTAAAAACTATTTCTGGGATGACCCCTTCTTGTTCAAAATCTGCACGGATCAAGTCATCCGGCGGTGTGTTTATGGTCAGGAAGCCGCTGAAATTCTAACGGCTTGCCATGCTGGTCCCACGGGGGGTCACCACAATCCAAACTACACCGCCAAGAAGGTGTTTGACTCCGGTTTCTATTGGCCCACGATTTACAAAGATGCCCAGGAATTAGTCAAATCACGTGACGCTTGTCAACGTCACGGGAATATTTCACAAAAGAACGAAATGCCTCAAAATGCAATTCAAGTTTGTGAAATCTTTGACGTTTAGGGCATCGACTTTATGGGGCCATTTCTGTCATCTCATGGAAATAAGTACATACTCGTGGCTGTTGACTATTTGTCAAAATGGGTTGAATCGAAAGCTTTACCCATGAATGATGCCCGAGTTGTTGTGAGATTCTTGAAAGCTCTTTTTGCTCAATTTGGAACTCCACGTGCTATTATCAATGATCGTGGTACGCATTTTTGCAATGAAAAAATTGATAAAATCATGCAAAAGTATGGTGTAACTCACCGTCGTTCTACTGCGTACCACCCACAAACAAGTGGACAAGTAGAAGTTTCCAATCGGGGCATTAAAAGAATCTTGGAAAGAACCGTTGGTGAAAATTGTGCATCGTGGTCGGATAAATTAGATGATGCACTATGGGCTTTTCATACAGCTTAGAAAACACCCATCGGGTGTATGCCTTACAAGCTTGTGTATGGGAAAGCGTGCCATCTTCCGATCGAGCTTGAGCACAAAGCCTATTGGGCTCTCAAGCATGCAAATTTTGACCTCCAAACTGCGGGTGCTCATCGCAAAGTTCAACTGAATGAATTAAATGAACTTTGTGATGAAGCTTATGAGAACTCTTTGATCTACAAGGAAAAGACAAAGAAGATTCATGACTCAAAAATCAAGAACCGCATTTTCAACGTTGATGACCGAGTCCTTCTTTTCAACTCTAAACTCAAGATCTTCTCGGGAAAACTAAAACCCCGTTGAACTGGCCCATTCACTATCGCAAAGGTTTATCCTTATGGCACCGTCGAACTATCTCAAAATGACGGACCAAATTTCAAAGTGAATGACCATCGTTTGAAACATTACTTTGGAGAGGACATACCATCCATGGTTGTCCCGGATCTCCAAACTTTCCCCAAGGATAAATGAATTCGGGGATCGAGTCAAGCTAGCGACTCGATGAACAAAAAGAGTAGCACAATATGGGTTTTCACCCATATCTCTGACTTCTTTCTACTTTCTAACACCTAAGTGTAGGGGAGTGGCCGTCCCTTGCTGTTTCCAATGTATATATGTATATAGGTTTCAAAAAAAAAGTGTGTGTGTTTGTATATATAAATAAAGTGAAAAATGATGTTCCCACAGTTAGCTTAGAATATTGCCTTTTTCCGTTCAAAGAGTCGGCATAATAGCCGGGACTTTAAATATTGAGGACAATATTCAATTCTAAGTGTGGGGTGGGAGGGGGGAATTCTAGTGAATTTTATCACATTATATCTTCTAGTACCTCCCGTTTTTGGCCAAAATTTAAAAAAAAAAATCACTTTATTTCAAAAAAATTTGTGGTTATCAGTCCGCCATGTCTAACCCACAAAAGGACTGGCTAATCCAGGAGCAAACGGCTCTTGGTAAAGATAACTCAAATCCGTTGATGGCTGACAATTTGCCGAAAATTGTATGGTACTCAACTCATCATATCCTAAAAAGTAAAAGAGTTGGCTAGCCCGCAAGGTTATGGCTTGTGGTAAAGGCAGTGGAAAACCACAATTGGCTAGTCCAGAAGCAAACGGCTTCTGGTAAAGACAAATCATAACCGTTGACACCTGGTGGTTTGCTCAAAATCATATGGTTATCGGTGTACCATGGTTCTTACTTGAACTGAACCATTTGGCTACTCCAGAAGTAATGGCTTTTGGTAAAGAGATTCAAATCCATTAAGTTTTCTCAAAAGATTGCTAGGGACTAGCAATATTTTAGTGTGGGGGATTGATGAGTGCTCAAACACTCATCATTTTTGGTCAAATCTGAGCTGCAAAACATCCAAAAACACTCAAAAATGCATCAAAATACTGAAAATATGCCAGAGATTGTGTTTTATATGTTTCAGATGCAAAAAGAGTAAAAACTTATGAAAAACGAACAAAGTTTGCAAAATTGGCAGTTTCAGTCCCCTAACTTTCATAAAATGTCAAAACTAGTCCCTGGTTTTTCAATATATAGAAAATTATCATCAAAGGTCCTTAGGGACTCAAAAGTTGTCAAAATTAGTCTTTTAAAATTTAAGTTTGCAAAATGACAACTTAGGTCCCTGAAGTTTAAAAAATGTCAAAAATAGTCCCTGGGGTTTTAAAATTTTGGAAAACTACATCAAAGGCCCTTGTGGAATTATAATGTGGCAAATGTGGTCCTTGTAAAACTTTGGGGAAGTTTCAGTTCAAGTCCTTGGATTTTCAACCTTTGCAACAGAGGTCCTTGTAATATCAACACAAACCAAACGGATCCAAGGTTATTTAGAGCCCAAGTCCAATACACACACAAACACCACAAGCCCAAAACCCCTACCACTGGCCCAATCCCCACTAATAATATACTCCCTCCCCATTTATTACTTCCCCAGTCAAACAAATGGTCAAACAAACCCACCATCTTCCCCCCCCCCCCCACCTGATACCTTCTACTGTTCACCACCATACCTCCACCTAAACCTCACCAATTCTTGTCCCCCAAACTTCCATATGATCCAAGAAGCATTTATTGTTCCTAAATCCCTCCAAGTAAACTCCAACTGCCACAATTGATAAATTGAGGGTCAGGATCATTCCCACCCAATCCAATGGGTGGGATTTGCTCAGGAGGGTACAAGGAAAGTCATGAAGGCCAATAATTTAGAAAAGGGAAGCAAGAGGAGAGAGTTTGAGATCATTAGTATAAGTAAAAGGCACTTGTAAGCCATTGGGCACAATCTAGACTAGTACTTAGTTCAATTTCAGTTGTATTTAGTTCACGTGTAATCTTTTTATTAAGTAATGAAAATTTTCAAGTTCTAGTACCTTTGTTTCTGTTTTCAGTTTTTATAAGAATTTGGAAATCTTTCTTTTTTAACCAAGTATTAGAATAAGCTCTCCATAAGCTCTTTTGAGCTCACTCAGTATTAAATAAACTTAAAAAGAAAGTAAAAAGAAAAGCTTTAATTCAGATAAAGAAAAACAAAGAGAGAAAAATTCAAAAAGAAAAAGAGAAAAGAAGAAAGGAGAACCTGTGGATGAAATGGTTTAGAGCTCTTGGGAGCAGTAGGGGTGTGTTAGTTGTTCCATGGTTCTCAGTCTCTTGCACTGGATGTACATTGTAAGCTTTCAATTCAACTTTTATGTTTTTTTTACTGTAGCAACAGCTTAGGTTGCATCTTCTTGTTCTTATTAGGTTTAGTGTTTTACTTTGCATATCTAGCTTCCACTTAGTGTACCAAATCTGTTTAAAGCTTTGAAATTTGTAGTTGTAGCTAAGAATCATAAGTTGTAGTCTAATCTTGGACTTGTAGGGGTGTTTGGATCAGTGCTTTAGGGTGTTACTCAACTTGGTTCAGTGATAGATTTTGGTTCAAGCATCTCACATAAGGGCTTATTAGAGTAATTAAACCATAATATTCAGTGTTCCATTAATAAAAGTCAAAATTCAAATGTATTTCAGTTATTGCATATCACAGTCAATTAAATGAGTTGTATAATCTCACATTTCATTATAATAGTTATTAAACTATCTCAATTCAGTTACATAACAGCTTAGTACATCATTTTCAGTCATTTAGACATGATCAAGCTTCACAAAAGTCAAAGTTTCAAGTTCTTGTCCAAAAGTCAAAAGCCATAGTTCAGGAAAAATCCAAGTATTGCACGAATTTTCATGAATTTTGTACTAAGAGTTAGGGTTTGAAACTTTTTTTTAATTGAAGCCTACCAGTTAAACTGCTGATTTCCACCCTC
This sequence comes from Artemisia argyi, assembly GCA_030686995.1. NCBI lineage: Eukaryota > Viridiplantae > Streptophyta > Magnoliopsida > Asterales > Asteraceae > Artemisia > Artemisia argyi. Next base: position 55,965,738 of record CM060701.1, read on the forward strand.
AGCTTATTTTTGGGAATTTTTCTCTTGGCTTAGTTAGTGGCTTAAAGTTGTCTGGAGAGGAAGTATCTCCCCTGTGCACCAGTATGCCATAAGCTTGTGGATTTCATGATTCATACTTGCTTCCTGTGCTCAGATTGGTTTTTCTTGCTTATTTTAACTACATGAGTTTGGATTAGCTTATCATTACCTGGGTTTGAGCTCTTTAGCTTATTTGAACTAACTTCTTATTCCAAATCTAACTTTTAGCTTCAAATCTTTACTGTTGGTTATTATAAGCTTGCATAAGCTTGTTTGATTTATAAACTGAGATTGGTTATCTGTTTTTAGGATTATTTTTTGCTTGTGCATTGAATTCTCAGCCTGTTACAGTTTCTTGTGAGACTTTAAGCCCATAAGCTTACATTGTGTGACTCTCAAATCAGTGTCTCACAATCCCAACTTTACAAGCCTACCTCTAGCTTCTTAGTGAACCCCAGGGCTTGTGCCTTGGCTCTTTGGAAAGGCTAAACTACAAGCTTATTTAAGACAATTGGCTTATTTTTCAGCTTATTTATAAGCTATTTTCATATTTATATTTTAATTAGGTTTCTTATAGCTTAAAATAATTTTAGTAATTTTCTCAGATTTTTCTCTTATCATTTGGTAGTTTTTATAATTTAATTGAGTTTTTCGTAATTAATAATTAGTTAATAATTAATAATAACTAATTTAAAAATCAAAAAAATACAAATGTAATTTTAAAATTAGTTTTAAGTTAATTTAGATTTTTCGAAATTTTATTTTCATTTTTCTAGTGTAATTTTAGAATTAATTATAATTTAGGGTATTTTAAATAATTAAAAAGTAATTAGAAAATAGTTTTTAATTAACAATAATTATATAATTAGTGTAAAAATTAATTTTCTTTTTCTAAAAATTTTCTTTAATCATTAGGTTTTTAAAAATATCATTTTCATATCCGTAGCCTTTTAATTTTATCAGATTCACTTTTTCTCACGTACTTCAGTACCTGTTGTAATTAAAACATACGTTTTTAGGTTTTAGCTCATTTCTCCTTAATCTAAATTCACGTAATCAATCATATAGCTTTCCTAAGCTATTTAATTTCATAATTCTCAAATAATTCCCATCATTACCCTTTCCTGTGAAATTCACCCGATCACAAGCACGCTTATGTACAATTCACACCTCTTCGGGACATAACGACCTGGTGATACCCTATATTACCCGGAAGCATTGACTCTAAATTATTTGACTTTGTTGACCGTTTTCTTGGTCAATTTAAGTTGACTATTTAGAGCCAATCAATAGTTCTCCCCGGTGGGAAAAATTGAGCAAGGAAAGGAGAGGTGAGATCATCCCAAGAGGTGATGGATCCCGCGGGTAAACGCTCAAGCCATTGACTAGCTTGGTCACGTAGAGAGAATTGGAAGAGACGCAATCATATCGTCTCTTGAGTGGCAACATCAAGGTCTATGGAATCAACAATTTTAAAGAAATCCTTGATATGTTGGTTGGGATCTTTCGAACGAAGTCCATGGAATGCACATCCGCTTTCCTCCAACTGGATGGTGTCAGATCGTAAGGGGGAAACATTGGCTCCTTGGTTGAGCTCAATGGTGTTTCGATAGCCTTGGTGGCTAGGTCGGGAGTAGTCTCCTAAGGTGTGGGCTCTAGGTTGTTCGGGTGGGTTTTGGTGGTTTGGTTGAATGATGGTTTTAAGGGATCTTGAGAAGCTTGCAATCCTCCAAGTAGATGATATGGATTACAAACAAACGAAACAAAAAAAAAAAAAAAAAAAAAAAAAAAGATAGACTAAAGAAAGCTAATTAAAAAGAAAATAAAAATCTAGCTAGATAGGAATCTAGTGAGTAGACCTAAATGAAATAAAAATCAAACCAAAGCAATAACTATTCCTCGGCAGCGGCGCCAAAAAACTTGATGCGAGGATTGCGGCCTCACAAAAGGTTTTACTTCACAAGGGATTTTTAGAAGCTTTCAATCCTCCAGGCAGTGTACCTGGTCGTTGTAGTGTAGTATAGGTATGTCCGGGGGATTGATCGTTCTCTAGGGGAATAGTGTCGTTAGGATTGAAGTGTAGGTCAACTAGGTATAAAGGTGAGGGATGATTCTTTTTGTATTTTTTATATTTTATGAAAGCAATAAAATCTCGCTTTCGGAAGGAGTGGGCGAAATTAGTTGCTAATCAACTAACCCAAAATCTACTAATTAAACTAAAAACAAAAATAAAAATAACAATAAAAGTAAATTGGTGGACTTCTTATAGTGAGACAAACGGGTTTACTTAGATATAATTACTCCCTAGTTATCTCTTGTTGACTTGTTGAATTTCACAGTGCAATTGTTTAGCTGAAGCATTGTATTCCTTAATAACAGTCGTGGGGGTGTACACAGCCTTCCCCAACTCTATGAATATCAATTTCTCCTAATAGCTGCACGTTTAGTACCCAAACTATAGGATCACTAACCTCAATCCATGCATTGAATACAACGAGAAAAACCACAGTGTACATGTGATTGCCTTTCCTAAGACATTCAAGCTAGTTACATTTAGAGGTCAGCCAGTTTTCTTTGGCCTACGGTGTAGCATCAACCAACAATAGACAACATATCAACAATCAATAACTAGGTTTCATTAGAACTAAGCAAACACTAATAGATTTATGCTAGCATGTTAAAGGAAAGTAAAGCATAAAAGATAATAAAACAACACATAGACATATTGAATGATTAAAAGATAAACTTAACTTCAATTGAACATGGAAGAAAATAGGGTATGAAAACCCTTGAAAACCTCTGAAAATCGTCTAGGATTTTGTCTCCAAAGTTACACACCAAATGAATGAAAAATCAAAAACTCTATATAGAATTACAAGGCTGACGGTGTCAGGTTATAATTCCTGACGCCGTCAGAACGGCGCTATTAGGGTTTCGTGTTGTGCAATTCAGCTTTCTGACGTCGTCACGTATAAAACTTTCTGGGCCGTCTCTCTTTAGCTTATAACCTGACGGCCTACTTCCATTTACACCTAACGCCGTCCGGTGTAAGTCCTCAAATGGTTCATTGGAGTGTCATGTTTGATGTAATTCCTGAAATTTTTCTTGACTTTGTTGTTTTCTTACTTTTGAGTACAAAAACGTCCAAAATGAACCATTTTCAGAAATCACATCCCAAGTACCTAAAATGAGAAAAGAAACAATTTGAGGAAATATTTGACCATATATTTACGATTTAAGGCTTAAATGACCCCTTAAAGTGTAACAAATAAATCCTGATCAGTCTTTAGAAATTCGGACCTCGCATTGTTCGTAGTTTGGGCTTTGGTGATATCCAGTGTTTCTGTTTGATGGGTCGGGGCCCTATTGCGTATAATAAAGTTCAGGCCTAGTAAGCTTGTATCCGTATTTACGTCATCAGTAGTATTTTAGTACAACTTATGTCAACGCCCTCTGCGTGTGGAAGGTTCTAATATTAGTTGTGTGGAAAACTAGAAGGGGGTTGAATAGTTTACCGTTTAAAAAACTTTAAACTTGTTTAATTATCTTTTGAAACTTTCCGTTTAATCAAAGATATGAACACAAACACAATATATAACATGCAAGTATAAAGAAAGAAACGATCAAACCACAACACGAGTATTTATCGTGGTTCGGCTACAAGGACTCTTTTTCCTTGCCCTACGTCCACGCCCCGAGTATCCAACTCGAGAGTTTCTTTCACTAGTCAACAAGCTCCTTTCACCGGCGGAGAAAACCTTACACGTCGCTTATACACGTTTACCGACACTAAGCTAGATGTCGTGTTCTTTTACAAGGGTACAACCACTCCCGTTAGTTCTTTTACAAGGGTACAACAACTCCCATCACACTTTGTATTTTGAGGACTAAAATACTAACCGATCACTACTGAAAATACACAATCAAATGAAGTGTAAACTACACAAAGTCTACACGATGCTAAGCTAACAAGTCTTGCAACGTTGTGTTGAATACTTGTAACTTTATATGAACTTGTGAACTTCTTTGCTACAAAAGAAACTTCACATAGAAATGAGATGTTAAAGGGTTAGATGAGAGAATGAATGTATGTGTGTGAGAAAATCTAATGTAGAGTGATAAATCAAAAATTCAAACATATGGCTTGGTATTTATAGCAAGACCTTCGGCAGGTCTGGCGGATACGGCGGAACCCTCAGATGGGTTCCGCCCGTGTACCCCCAGGGTTTCGCCAGGCTTGCAGTTGGTTTTGCAATAAATCATTCAAACCAACCAAAGTCACATCAACTAAATCCTAGTCAAACACATTAAACCAAAAGAAGAAAGCTTCCAAAAATGTGTAGGAGGTTATGGTAAGTCAAACATACATGCTTACCATAAATGTATGATGTGATGTTAACATTTTTCTATTTTAAGAAATATAAAAAGTGTTGTGTTTTATGTGAAATGTAAAATGTAGCAAATGTCTAATTATGCAAGTCTTTAAACTTAAAATTAAGTTTTACTTAGAAACTAAAGTTTACATTTTGTCGTTAAAAAATCTTAGCAAAGATCGTAAAATATAAATAACGTTTTTAGGCGATATTTGTATTAACAATCTCCTCCTTTCTGTTGATGACAAAACATAAACTTTATTTTTAAGCAACTCACAAAATTTTAGTGTTTATTAAACTTGTTTTACTTAAGTGATGAAAATCATTTTAAGTTTAAAGGTTAATATATGTTTCTCCCCCTTTTGTCGAAAGAAAAAGTAGAGTAGCGAAGCGGAACTATGCATGTGCTCCCCCTTGGTCGATACTCCCCCTAAAAGGAGTGCCAAGATGGGAAACATGGATTTTGAACCTACAAAAAAATGGTTAGTTGGTGATAATAACATATAATCAAGCTTGTAGTCACCACACAATATGCAACCACAATGACAACTCATATATGATCAACCAACAATGCAAGTAAAAAAGTAGTAAAAGATGTCATTTCAAGTAAAATGTGACTTTGCAAAAGTCAAAGACAAGAAATGAAAACTATCTTCCTACTTCTAAAAACAAAAAAAAGGTAAAAAAAAATAACCAAGAAATAAAAGAAAACTAAAATCCTACTTTCCTAAATGGGGCAAAAGGCCTCCAAATGTGGTCTAGGATTTGTTTGGGTGGGAAAGAGCATCCAAACGTTCTATGACATGTTGGATTGCAAAGCGGGTTTCATCTTGAAATTGGTGAAGCAACAACTTGATGCTTGTTGTGATCGCTCCTAACAGTTAAATGTGACAACATTATCGGGATTACACTAGTTATCCTATTTAGCTTAAACACAAGGACTTGTTATGTAATATTGCAATAGTATGATTATGTTAGGCTATATAAGCCCTCTTTGTGTAATTTACTCTTTCATTATCAATAAACACATAGTTTTTCCCTTTTCTCTCTACTCTCTTTCACTAACCATGGAATTCTTATTCTTTCATCATCCAAGACCTCCCGAATCACAATAATCAATCAAAACACGATCCTACAAGTGGTATCAGAGCCTTGGTTTTAGTATTTGGTTGATTTTGTGGTATTATCTTGTCAAAAGTTGTATTCTTTTGTGGTTCGAATCTGTTTCTAAGTTGTTATATCATAACTTTCAACTGGTCTATAAATTTATTTATCATCCGTATGTGGTTCAATTTAATACAGATTTGTTGTATCCAATAAAGTGGTCAAAAGTCAGCTTTTATATATGATTTACATTAAAAATGACTACTTTGTAGTATTTTCGGTCCAAGAATCAGTCTTTTTGACTTAACATCATTTTTGTTTAATGCGTTCCAAACCCGTGAAGTTTTGTGGTCAAAAAGTCAAAATGTAAAAGTGGGTTAACTCTGAGTTATGCTTCTTTGGTCTAAAACATGCTCATAATGGAGGTCTGATAAATATATTGGTCAGAATATGGCCGGAAAAGAGGTCAGAATCTGGTCGGAATCTTACCGGAAGATGCTCAAAGGGTCAAAACCCTCGCCTTACGCATAAGATGGTCAAGTTAAGCAAAAAAAATCCTCTTTTTACGCGTAAGACCCTATTCTTACGCGTAACCCGTCTACAGTTGTATTTACACATAACTTGGAAAGTTATGCGTAAGGTTTTTAGGAATAAATCCTAATCTTACGCATAAGACTTGAGAGGTTTACGCAAAAGGTATTGTTTACGCGTAAGAATCAGTTTACGGGTAAGATCTGGTTACCTAAATGTTTTACGCAAAAGAAGTAAGATGAAGAGATGAAGCCTGTTGACCATGACTCTAAACCAATTACCACAACTCATTGACTTCAGTTTTTGTTACATCATAAGTCAATGAACCAAATGATAAAATTGTCGAAAACTAGAAGGGGGGGTTGAATAGTTTTACGTCTTTTTAATTTTATGAAAACTTAGTTTAGTTTTAAAGTCTTGTTTACTCTTAAAACTTTGATTCGATCTTATGTGAATTCAAGTCTTGAACAATATGAACAACTATATCGAGGTATGAAAAGTAATCACGAAGTAAGCTAAATATGTACAATCAACACATGCATAATATAGACAATTATAGCTATATACGAGATGTAACTAAGTAAGCTAAGTAATAAGTTAGAGTTGGAAAGATCTAACCGCGAGACAAAGGATTTATAGTGGTTCGGCTACAAGGACACCTTCCTTGCCCTACTCCACTCCCCGAGTCACCTACTCGAGAGTTTTCTTCACTATGTCAACAAGCTCCCTTATGGCGGAGAAAACCTTACACACCAATGTACACACCACAACTTCGTCACAACTTAATCACAACTTCTTCACACCAATCTTCTTCACAACTACACTACTTCACTACTAAACAACTTCTTCTCCCTACACAACTTCTATTCCTAGATCTATCTAGTTACACTACTATCACACCTTTACAATGAATGTACACAACAACTAGACTATATACACAAATCTACAATACTTCACAACGTGATGTTGAAGGAGTATTCTTCTCTTGCACTTTGAGAGATGAGAGGTGAGGGAATGATTCACTTGAAACAAGGATTAACAATTATATGATCAAGGGGTTTTTAGGAGGATGTTTAGAGAGATTTGGATCTAAAAATTTTCGTGCAAGAGGTAGGAAAAATTCCAGATTTAAGGTGGTATTTATAAGGAAAAATTTCTGACAGAATCTGACAGGGGAGCGTGGCCGGTCCCCTTAATTGTGTGCCGCCCCCCTTAAAATTAAAGGGGTCACCCAGACGAAAACTGCAGTTTTCTTGTCCTTTTCTGGGGAATGTTTATTTGGTGAAAAACTAACTGATTTTGGTTAAAATTTTGAATTCATATATTTATTATGAATAAAAAATTTTCCTTTATTACCAAAAATGTTTTTCAAAAATATATAATAAGTTTATTTAATTTTATAAACTTTGTATTATTTAAATAAACATCCCTTTGATCATAAAATGTATTAGTCACTTGTTTATTCGTACCTTAAGTGATTATGTTGGATGAGATAATATAAACTTGCTTAAAACTTGTTTACGTATTAACTTGGCGTTTAATGTTCTTATATTTTGTGATCGTCAAAACTTAAGGATATCGAAAGATATTAATATCATTTTTATACATTATTTATATCAACAATCTCCGCCTTTTTGATGATTACAAAATCTAAACTCATAAAACTAAAAATTAATATATATGCAAGTTTTTAGTGTGAGTTTATATCACTTCTCCCCCTTTTTGTTAACATCAAAAAGGTTATCCCGACGAATGTATAGCTCCCCCTTGAAGTATACTCCCCCTCGTTTTGAGGTCATAAGAAATCGAGATATGGAATACTTGCAAAAATATTTAGAGCACAAGCAATATATATATATATATATATATATATATATATATATATATATATATATATATATATATATATATATATATATATATATATATATATATATGCATGGAACAAATATAAGATAACTAACAAGAATAATTTAAACAGATTATGTTGAAAACATAATCATTAATACATAAGCATATATATATATATATATATATATATATATATATATGCTTTTCTAGCAAATTACACTAGATAATACTAAGTTGCCAACTTGAGGTCTCTTGGACTTGCGTAGAACACAAAAGGTTTGAAATGATTTTATTTTTGGAGATGGGAAACATGGTAGTTGGATTTAGGAAAGGTAGACTTTTGTGGGAATGGTTTTTGTAGAATTTGGAGAGTTTGGTGGTGAGTTTGGAGTGGAAGGATTTGCTTGAGGGTTGGTGTTTAGTGTTACGGATGATGTTGGAGAAGACCTAGTGAGGAGATACTCAATCCAAGTGAGGTGTTCATTTATGGCCGTGTTTTGTTTTTGGAGAAAAATGCAACAAGAACAATTGTTGACATGATTTTCAAGATGGATCAAGTTGTTAGGTGGTGATGAGTTGGTGGATGAAGGTTGTTGATCCAAATTGCTTTAAGTAAGATGTAAAGCAAGAAGAGCACTAAGCTCATGTGCTTCTTTAAGTTCTTCAATGAACTTTTCATGTTCAGAAGATGGTGGAGTTGGATTGTGATTATTGATTGCGGATTGAACATGGAACATAGGTTTCATGTATGGATGAGTTTTGATGGTTGTTGTTTAAAGATTAAGTATGTTCCTCACAAGGGTCATTTGGAAGAAATGAGTTGGGTAAATGTGGAATTTCATTAGTGAGGGTGATTGTGAGATTGTCTTGTTGAGACAAAAGAGAGGTTTCATTTGGGTAATCATGAATGGATGAGGATGAATGTATGGTAGAATGGGATGTTTCATGAGTGGAGGATGTTTTGTATAGTGGATTGGTAGTTTGACCAAAGTGTGAGGTGTTGGGAGTGAGATTGGGATTGTTGTTTTGAGATTGAGTATGCTCTTCATATGAATTATATGGGTGAGATGAAAGTGTGTTCTTAGGAGTAAGGATGGAAACGAATGTGGATGGAGTAATTGTGTGAGGATGAGTGAGGTAAGTAATTTGAGTATGGTGAGGAAGGTGTGTGATGCAAATTTCGTTGTGCATGGTGCATAGTATTGAGATCACGAAGATCATGGAGTTGGTCAAGTTCTTCACGAAACTTCAAGGTTTACAAGGAAGATGATGATGAAGGAATTTTGTAATGTTGGTGGAAAAGAGAGTAAGGTGTAATATTGATTATTGTTTGGAGGTTGATATTTTTCAATAAAAGGATTGTTTCGAGGAGATAGATGAAATGTGGGTATGTAGATGGGAGCACAGGTAGATGCTTGACCATTATGAGGATTGAGAAAGGGTTCTTTTGAGTGAGCTAGAGGGTTATGTGTATAGTTGGAGATATAGGAGGAATTTGGTGATGGATGTTTGACAACATCATTTGGTTCGATGGGCTTTTTATGGAAGGATAATATGTGTTGTATTGGCTAGGTAAAATGTGTTTGTGTATTTGGGAAGTGGAGAATCAAAATAGGGTGAAATGGGCTAAAGAGCAGAAAGCAATCTGTGAGCCTCGTGCTTCAGGTGGCCGGCCCCCTTAATCATAGGCCGGTCCCCTTAATTTTAAGGGGGCCGCCTTGATCTTTAAGGGGGCTGCCTAGGGCCAGGTTCACAGAATGCCAGAGAAGTGTTTATGGCAAGAGATTTTCAGAGAGGGGTTTGTTTAGAGGTTTGGTTTTAGGCAAGTCCAACTCTTTAGGCAATAAGGCAAGTATTATCTTAATGAAATATGCATGAAAAGTATATAGGCAAGCAAGTAAGCACATAAAATAGTCATAACTAAGCATGCATGCATAACCAATAAGACAAATATGCAATTTAGCAAATCATTCAACCTAAAACTCCTATCTTAGTGTAAGGCAACTAGTTAGTGAGAAACTAGTGATGGAACAAATGTGATAGTGTAATTCTTGGTTTTGTTCTAGTGTATGCCTATATGAAACAATTATGGAGTTAAGATCGTTTTGACTCCTAAGCAAATATTCCTAAGAAACGATCCTTGATCTCCTTGATTTAGCTTTGCTCACTTCTAAGTGTCATGTATATGTATATATTGGATTATATATATATAGACAACGAGAGTGAGACTATTGTGCATGATTTGAGAAAAACGTTTTTATCATTATTCAACAATGAGTATTCTAAACGTGAGAATAATTTCAAAATGAATTGAGATTTTATTTGAGAATATATTTATGCAAAACAAAATATCTCAATTCTTGATTTTGTGCAAAATAGAATCCTAGACTAAGATTTGAGAAGAAAGAAAACTTAAAATTTTATGCTCAGATAGCCGGTCCCCTTAATTTTAAGGGGGTCGCCCTTATAAATTAAGGGGTCCGCCCATCTGATAAAGAAAAATTTTTAGAACTTTGATTTTTCAGAAGATGTTAAGTATTACAAGAATTTAATCAATTTGCTCCATCATTCCTAATCCTAAACGTAAGTAGTTAAGTAAATCACGCTTAAGAGGCTTAGTGACTATACTGGCAATGTTACCTTCCGAAGCTACCTTCTCTATTGTTATATTTTCTTTTTGTATAATGTCCCCAAGAAAGTGATGACGTATTTCTATAACACCTTTGTTATTGCACATAATAGGAATATTTTCTAACCTAATGCCATAGTCTTCGAGAGCTTGTTTCATCCATAGTTTTCTTATGCGAGGGATCTAGTCTTACTTCTATATTAACAATTAATCCACTTAACTCATTTCACTTCATCACCATGAGTTTTCTGCTAGTGGACATAGAAGATTTCTATTTTCTATGTTGTTCGACAATGAACAATTTTAATTTAAATCCTAGGAAAGCCAACTAAGAGGGGTTCATAAAATGTGAGCAAGTAAGTATTACTAGCTATATAACTAAGCATTATTCTAACTAGTTATTAATCTAACAATATAATTTTAACGATAAACTTAAAAGAAATGCGTACCTTTTAGTCTTCAATAAATTTTCTTCAAAAAAAAACTTCAAGTTGCCATGTTGACTTATAGAAGCCATTTGTAGAAGAGATTCCAATAGTTTCGAAAAGTGACAACTTAGCCACTTGGTTCCCATGGTCTCATTGGTCCAAAGTTGTTTGAACCAAACATGGTTTGCAATTGACTAGGATGCATGTATAGTGGAAGTATTCCCCATGGGCTAAAGCTTGGTTGATGTGGATAAATCCACATTGGGTGACTATTATTAGAAAAGTTTTGTGTACCTTGATTTCTACTATGTTGAGGGGTTTTAGACCGAGGATGAGGATTATTTGGTCTATTTGGAGGTGGAGTTTTAGATCTTAATTTTAGTTTAGAAAATCCGGTTTTCACTTTTAATGATGGTTTATAAAAACTTTTTGCTTCCTCATCACTCGCAATAGGTATTTTTCTATCTTTTATAGGTACATACTTAGGTTTTGAGTCTAATGGTTTTTGTTTACTAGATTCACATTCAAACTTTTCATTTTTATTTTCACTAGTTGAAACATTAGTTAAGTCGACTCCTAGACCGGTTTTATCTCCCAAAGTTTCTTGAACACTTATTATTTTCTTAAGTGAGTTACTACTATTTTTAAACTTGTCAAGTTTGAAAATTTCATCTTTAAGTTTTTCGTTTTCATTTTTGACCTCTAAACATGTTTTACATTCTTTAAAACTTCTTTTTATTTTTCCAAATGTTGTAGTTTAATTTTTAATTCGAGTACTTCATTTTCTAATTGATTATTAATATGTTTTAGTGACTTATTTTTAGCTATAACCTTTTGACCTATTTTGCATAACCTATTATATTCACTATCTAGGTCTTTTTCTTCTAATGATAAATTTTCGTCACTAAAGTATTCGGTTTCGGAACGTACCTCGCTTGATGTCTTAGCCATAAGACACTTCTCCTCATTTGTGATTTCTTTCTCACGTCATCACTATCACTTCAAGCTCCTCCAACAAACGCCTTTTGATTTTGATCTCTTGGCATCATTGGACATTTTCCGATGAGATGATTTGGATCACCACATTTGAAGCACTTTCTCTCATTCTTGCTATACTTGTCATCTTTATTCTTTTGAGGTGCTCTACTTTCATCATGTGGTTGTTTAACGAATCTTCCTTGCCTTTTGAAGAATTTCTTGAAGTCTCGTACGGCCCTAGCATACTCTTTATCACATTAGGAGGTTGAGCATTCTTCGTCACTAGAGTCCTTTTTAGCTTTCAACACAATTGATTTGCTTTGCTCCCTTTTTCCTTTGACCTTCTCGGAGTCTTTCTTTATTATTTCTTCATAGACTTTCAGGTTGCCGATCAACTCATCAAGTTGAAGAGTTGACAAGTTCTTCGATTCTTCAATCGCCGTAACTTTAGCTCGCCATTTTGGATGAAGAGCCCTAAGAAATTTCCTAACAAAATTCTTACTAGAAAAATTTTCATCAAGTGCTTTTAAACTTGTGATGATAGTGTTAAACCTAGCAAAAACATTATCTATTGATTCCTCTTCCGGAATCGTAAATTGTTCATATTGTTGAACAAGAAGATCTATTTTATTATCTTTAACTTGACTATTACCTTGGTGAGTGATTAGTAAAGAATCCCAAATTTTTTTTGCGGTTTTACACATAAAAATTCTTTCATATTCTTTGCGTGGTAACGCATTATAAATAACCATTTTAGCCTCATTATTTTTTGCTAGATTCCTTTTCAAATCATCATTTTGTTTTTCAAAAGATACAATTTCATCCATTTTAGTTTCAAAATTAAATTGAATAGGGGGAAAATCACCAAAGGTAATGACATGCCAAAGATCAAGATCTTTCGATTTCACATAAGTTTCGAATTTATTTTTCTAATATAAAAATCCATCACTTTCAAATAGTGGTGGTCTTTGCATATATTGCCCTTCTAAATATTTTTCCAATTCCATAGATCGATACAAGTTTTAAAATACGGTATATTTTAAAAATCTTGTTTAACGTAGCTCTGATGTCAATTGTGGAAAACTAGAAGGGGGGTTGAATAGTTTTACGACTTTTTAATTTTATGAAAACTTAGTTTAGTTTTAAAGTCTTGTTTACTCTTAAAACTTTGATTCGATCTTATGTGAATTCAAGTCTTGAACAATATGAACAACTATATCGAGGTATGAAAAGTAATCACGAAGTAAGCTAAATATGTACAATCAACACATGCATAATATAGACAATTATAGCTATATACGAGATGTAAGTAAGTAAGCTAAGTAATAAGTTAGAGTTGGAAAGATCTAACCGCGAGACAAAGGATTTATAGTGGTTCGACTACAAGGACACCTTCCTTGCCCTACTCCACTCCCCGAGTCACCTACTCGAGAGTTTTCTTCACTATGTCAACAAGCTCCCTTATGGAGGAGAAAGCCTTACACACCAATGTACACACCACAACTTCGTCACAACTTCTACACAACTTCTTCACACCAATCTACTTCACACCAATTCTACTTCACACCTTTCTACTTCACACCTATCTACTTCACACCAATCTTCTTCACACCAATCTTCTTCACAACTACACTACTTCACTACTAAACAACTTCTTCTCCCTACACAACTTCTATTCCTAGATCTATCTAGTTACACTACTATCACACCTTTACAATGAATGTACACAACAACTAGACTATATACACAAATCTACAATACTTCACAACGTGATGTTGAAGGAGTATTCTTTTCTTGCACTTTGAGAGATGAGAGGTGAGGGAATGAATCACTTGAAACAAGGATTAACAATTATATGATCAAGAGGTTTTTAGGAGGACGTTTAGAGAGATTTGGATCTGAAAATTTTCGTGCAAGAGGTAGGAAAAATTCCAGATTTAAGGTGGTATTTATAGGGAAAAGTTTCTAATAGAATCTGACAGGGGAGCGTGGCCGGTCCCCTTAATTGTGTGCCGGCCCCCTTAAAATTAAGGGGGCCGCCCAGACGAAAACTGCAGTTTTCTTGTCTTTTTCTGGGGAATGTTTATTTGGTGAAAAACTAACTGATTTTGGTTAAAATTTTGAATTCCTATATTTATTATGAATAAAACATTTTCCTTTATTACCAAAAATGTTTTTCAAAAATATATAATAAGTTTATTTAATTTTATAAACTTTGTATTATTTGAATAAACATCCCTTTGATCATAAAATGTATTATTCACTTGTTTATTCATACCTTAAGTGATTATGTTGGATGAGATGATATAAACTTGCTTAAAACTTGTTTACGTATTAACTTTGCATTTAATGTTCTTATATTTTGTGATCGTCAAAACTTAAGGATATCGAAAGATATTAATAAGGTTTTTATACATTATTTATATCAACAAAAACAAACATGACAAGACTGAGATGATGACTACACGATGAAACCACTGCCAAATCTATGTCCATTATACTACAACAAATCCTCAATAGTCACAACGTTCTTATTAACTATGACTGATTCAAAACTAAATAAAAGACAATGAGATCTCAGTCATTTTTCTTTCGTGTGGTATAATTATTCCCTTAACCTTTACAGATCATAACACGATAAGAACAATAAACCATCATCGATCTAATTGTTTGAAGCTTTGCTCCATTTTATATCCGAAAAGAAAAAAAAATTATAACAATCTTGCTATAATCTACTCTTTGTTTCGTTAAAAATCACTCATACAAAAACGATACACAAACAATTCAAACCTACCCGAGACCACCTAGGATCTTGAAGCCTTCATTATGATTTCTTGATTCGAAATTAAGCTGAACATGTTAACAACCAGTAGCGATTGGGTTTATGGGTTGATATTTAATTGGTTGTGTTCGGATTATAGATGTGAGGATTGAGGATATTATCTGTGTTTGGATTGAGTTTGGTGAGACATATATATATATATATATATATATATATATATATATATATATATATATATATATATATATATATATATATATATATATATATATATATATATATATATTTGGAAAACGAGTAGGTGAGTGAAATGAGATACATGGGGGCGTGATTTTTTAAGTATGTGTATTAGGGTTATGAGTAATAACAAATGGTGTGATATTTGGGTGTTGGGGTCTTATATCATATTATTATTATTAGTCTAATTTGGACTGAATGGATAATACAACTCACTTGGATTGGGCTATTAGTAGTTTGGGTGTCAATTGGGCTAAACGAACTTAATTTTTTAATATGGTCTTCGGCTGAACAAAATAATATTACTGAGACTATCAAATGTGTTGACTATCAAATGTGTTGTACGAATATTTGATGTCTTTGGTTGACATTTTCTAATGTTGGACTAAATGTTGATATTAAATAGTATATGGTTATTTTTGAGGTTCGAGGTTCGTAATAGCAAAGTTAATTAATTTCACGGGGTACATTTTTGACAAGATCGGGATAAAACCATTATCATAGTTCACTTAAACCGTCAAAAAGCTAGTTTTGGGCATTAAACCGCATGATGTGACTACGGGGTTAATTCACTATTATTTATTTGAGGTTGAAGTGGGATTTCACGGGCGCGTGTACTTAGTATCTTGAAGATATCGGGGTTGGTTGGATGCATGATTCTTTGAGATCCTTGTTTGAGCTTTTATCTGTACAAATGACCAAGACTTGAGTTGTCTAGTTATACCTGATGTAAGGAGTTACGTTGTTGTGCTCACAGAGTATAGCTATCACTTTAAAAGAGTTACGTTGTAGTGCTCAAGTGTTACCAAAAGATGTGGATGATTCAAGGGACGTTCATATACAATTAAGGATAGTTTGATGGGTATATGATTTCCTACCATTATTGAAATTCTCAGTATTGGTTCTTAGTCAGACAATAGTGCAAGTTTAAGTCACAAGTTCGGGTTATTTTACTTCAGTCTCAAATTCGTCATATCGGGTTTTCTCCATCAGTAGTCACTACAAAAAGCCGTCAGAATGATAATGGGGTCGGTAAAGTGTTAGTTGAGAGGAGTATAAAAGAGTAGAGATGTCATCAGCAGTTGATTCTCACGGGCTATTTATGATACTTCACACATAATCGGTTGATTGGACATATGGGGTTACGCTGCCTCCGTTTTCCATCGTAAACATAGTGTGTATGCTTCCGATTCCGCGAAGACATCGTGGGGGAAGACAGAGTGGTTGTTCTTTTGCTTCTTTGAATTTTCTTGATTTCTTTGCGAAAACACTCATTTTCCACGAGGATCTGCAATTAGGGGTAAGAAATGTGCACATCAGGGACGCATAATAGACTCACGTGATCGAGCTTACAATTTTATTACTACCGGAGAGACGTCCGCAGAGATGATCAGTGGTTCAGTTTTGTGATTTTGGTGTAGTCGTTTCAACTCTCGCGGATTGTGAAGTGTGAAGTAGCCTGCATATGTGAGAAGATCTTGTTGATTTATTGCATGTTACCCCCGAACGGAGCTTCCGCGTAGAGCATAACTGTGATTAAGTGACTAGTCAGATTTGCTTGGTGCGGTTTATGGTGTCATCTGCAAATTCCGCTGCGTACTTAAAACTTCAATAGTTAGAAGACATGTGGGCTACATCAAAGTTTCGAATCTGCTAAAGACGGTTGTCAGTATGGGGGGAAGCTGATTCAGAAACTTCGCCAAAAAGAAGTGTATGAAAAAGCCGCTAAAGACATGCAGCATGAATTGGGGGGAAGTTAATCCATTTCATGCATATTAGATCATTTGCCTACAAGTAAAGATAAAGTTCTCAAGCCGGGGTACAAGATAAGGACAAAGAGCGTCAACTGTCGTCATCCTCAGCAATTTGAAGAGCTTATGAAGACCTTTCTTTATTCTTATTTGTACTTGTAGAAAATGTTGTAAGTAATCCCTTATGTTGCCACATTGGGGGAAGATTGTTGTGATCGCTCCTAACAGTTAAATGTGACAACATTATCGGGATTACACTAGTTATCCTATTTAGCTTAAACACAAGGACTTGTTATGTAATATTGCAATAGTATGATTGTGTTAGGCTATATAATACCTCCTAGACTTCACTAGGAGGGTGAGACTCTTTGTGTAATTTACTCTTCCATTATCAATAAACACATAGTTTTTCCCTTTTCTCTCTATTCTCTCTCACTAACCATGGAGTTCTTATTCTTTCATCATCCAAGACCTCCCGAATCACAATAATCAATCAAAACACGATCCTACAATGCTTTCACCCATTTTCAACATTTGCTCACAATGTGAGCAAACATGATGATGAGTGGGTGGAAATGGGTCGTTTGATGATGTTGGTGGTGGTGGGTTGGTGTTGGTTTCTTGGTTGGAGGATGGGTTTGGTATGAAGTCAAGCAAGGTGGTTTGAAATTCCATTGCTTGATGGAGGTGATTTTCCACCATGCTTTGAATTTCCTCATACGAAGGAAAGAAAGACTTAAAGGTTTGGGATTGGGAATGTGGTGGAGTTGGGTGATCATGATTTTCAAAGTTTGGTTCTCCATATAAAGGACCATGGATGTTATTGTAGAGAGGGTGAAACAACAATGGTTTTGGGTGGTGGTACTCTTGTTGTGGTGATTGGTTGTGGACAAAAGACTCATTTTGGTCAAGGAATGACCTTGGTGTTTCATTTGTGAAAGGTGGTGGTTTTGTTGGTCTTGGTGGAAGATCGTTGAGATCTTGTACAAACGGATGTAGTGATGTTGGAGAAGACTCAAATAACTCCATTGGTTCAAGTTTAGGTAATGGTGATGGTGATGGAGTTTTGGATGGTTGGGTTGGAGCACTTGGTGGAGTTGGGTCAATGAGTGATTTTGTTGGTGGTGGAGTTGTGAGCTCATTAGGTTAATTGGGTGATGGAGATGCAAGGTTTAGAAAATGTTCATTTTTTATTGGTGAGGAGAATTCATCCGAGGATGAAGAGGTTAAGTTGATTGTGTGGTTTGACCAAAGTGGTTTGACACTTATGTGTGCGGTTCTCCGAACAGGTCGTGATGGTTGGGAGGTTATTGTTGACTTTGTCATTGTCAAAATGGTCGATTAGAGGTTTAGAATCAGAGATTGTGATGGTGATGGTGTGATTTGAGAGTGTTCTAAGATGGTTTAATTTATAGTGGTGAAGAAGTATGGGAAGGAGTGTTTGGATTTGATGTTTAGCCATACAAAAATGGAGGTTCCTAATGATTTAGAAGACTAATGAGGGCTATCAAATCATGGAAGTCAATCCAATGAAAATGGTGAAGGAAGAAGACAAAGATTTGCACTAAATGCTTAGTGGTTTTGGCAAATTGGTTGAAGGTATATGTTCCACGGATTGCAAGGAACCTTTGGAAGGGTTCCTTCCTTTATAGATGAAGGTTCCTTGAGGTTGTTATGGCTAAGTTTGAAATTTGGCGGGAAATAGGTTTCTATCAGTTCTAGAGGATGAGAAAGACCCTAATGTGCTTAGCAAATAGTAGGGAATGGGTTTCTATCTAAAAAGGATGGTTTGTTGTTGAGTGGAAGTTGAAATGTCGAAAATAAAAAAAATTTGCAGGTGCACTGGCGGAACCCATCTAAGGGTTTCGTCTGATCCGTTGGGCCATTTCTGGAATTCCAGAAAAATGCACTGGCGGAACCTATTCTAGGGTGCCGCCAGATCCGCCAAGCCTGAAAAAGTTGACAGTCCGCGTTTTTGACCCGCGAGACGATTTTCAAATTTTTCGAAAACTCCTAAAAGCAAAAATATAATTCATATCTGGTTAGGAAATGCAAAAATTGGACGTTAGTGAAATTTTCATAAACTTGAAAATTTGACAACATGCCAAATGTTGTAATCCTGCATCATAGTTAGTTCAAACATGTTCCAAATTGTATAAAATATCCTACCAACACACAAATACATAACACATATTGTTTGAAACGACCAAATTGTTCAAATAGCACCTTGTGACAAACACTCCTACACACCCGCTCTCATTGACGGTCGATCTTCTTCTTGATCTTTCCAAGGAATCTCCCGAGATTCTTGAACATCCCCTTCGTTTGCTTGAACTCCGCCGACTCATTCGGAATATCCGGAAGTTGGGAAAGGTATTCTAGAGGTGGGAGCCTAGAGTTGGGCAAAGTCTCATCTTCACTCATTGAGGATGATGATGAGGAGGTAGGAGGATAAGGACGTTTTCCTTGGGCTTTGTAGACTCTCTTATCACTTAGTGGAACAAAGGTGTGTGGAATGAGAGAGTAGTCTAGGCGAAGACCGTTAGGAGTTGGTGGAATGGGAGAGATGAACCTAAAGAGATGGGTCAAGAGCATTCCATACGGCATAGCCGTTGTGCCATGCACGGGAATGTCGGCCATTCTCTTGGCCATGTAGTAGGCAAGGTTGAAAGGTTGCCTAACGGACAAGGAGTTGAGCATGTAGCAAAGGCAAAGATTGATATGATCCCGGTTTCCTATGGTGCTAATGACATTGGCTCTAAGGAGTTCCTCCCATTTCTTGAATTGGGGCTTGAGTTCATTTAGTTCCATTCCATATGGATCCTTATCGACCTCATTTCCTGAACGGGTTCTCCTGGTGTTGGTTGTCCTAATGAAGAGGTGGTCACGAAGTTCATCTTTGGATACAAGAGGTGTGTCATAGGGAAGGATGTGGTCAAAGAGTGTGTCAAGAGTTGAGAGGGAGTGCAAGTCGGAGTAGATGCAAGTACCACGGTTTGGGATACCTAGGATTTGAGCAAATTCCTCGAGAGTGAAGGAGTATCGATGACTACTAGCCCTAAAGTTAATAGACATGCGACCATACTCATCCGTGGAGAGGGTGACGGATGCATAGAATTCTAAAATAAACCTAGGACAAATAGGCTCGTCGATTTCTAGGAGACAATCAAAGTTGATGGTTGCTAGTTCATTAGGTAGGTTTGTACCTTCTATGAAAGATGGGTCAATGGTTCTACCCTCATGGACATATCGTTTTTCGAAGGCTTTGAAAACGTCGATTTGAGTTTGAGTAAGACCTTTGGTTTTTTTGTGTTTGGGTAGGTACTTATCATAGTGGGTTAGAGGAGGCATGATGATTCCTAGAAAAACAAAATTTCACATTTTTGTCTAAGTAAACGACTATTGTAATGTGGGAGTTCTAGTGTGTGCCTATAAGAAAACAATGTGGAGGTGCGGTTATCTTGACTCATTTTGATGCTTCAAAAACGTTTTATAATGCAAGTTTTGTTATAAAACAAAAGATAACCCAAGCGCTCCTAGTTCAATGTAGCTTCGTTTGAATGTACCCGAAAATATATATTGGTTATGTATTCCCTTTAGCATTCAAGAGACATTATGCAAGTGATGTTTTTGAACATAACGTTTTGATTTTGTATTCACAATGTAAGACGAAAAAATATTTGTCCTATTTGTGAGAAATTTTTGCAAAAATTTGACATGGGGTGTTTTAGCAAATATGTTTACATTTAGTAAGAATGCAATTCCTAACTATGGGGAACATGATTTGTTTTGTTAAACACCTAATTTCATGCATGGGTTTAACAAGTTAATGCATAACCCCAAGTTTTTATCTTTGTGCAAAAATAGAATTCCTAGACTCAGATCAGGAGTGTAATCATGTTTAGAATACTTACAATGATGATTGATGAGCAATGTGAATGAAAGGAGGACCAAATTTTCGTAGGTGTGGATGAATGGTAAAGTGAATAGTAGTAGTTTGGAAGTGGTGGTATGAGATAATGGGTGTTTGGTTTAATATAAACTAAGAAAAAAGTTCTGCAGGTCGGCGGATACGGCGGAACCTAAAAGTGGGTTCCGTCCGTTGTGGCTGAGGGTTCCGCCGACCCTGCTGAGAAAAAGAGTTATTGATTTGTTTTGATTTTTGTCTAATGTCTAGAACTACAATGTAGGTTCCATGAGTCCTAAGCCTAGCCTAAGAAGGTTAAAAGGTTCTCGTTTAAGAGGTTTTGTGAGAATGTCGGCTATGTTGTCTTCGGAAGAAACTTTCTCAATTGAGATGTTTCCTTTTTGAACGTTATCACGAAGGAAATGATGACGGATTTCAATATGTTTGGTACGAGCATGTTGAACTGGATTTTTGCTAAGATCAATAGCTCCTTTGTTATCACAAAGAATGGTGATGTCGTTAAGTTGAATTCCGTAGTCGACAAGAGCTTGCTTCATCCAAAGAGCTTGTTGACATGCCTTTTCGGCTGAAACGTATTCGGCTTCCATTGTTGAGATAGCGAGAGCCGTTTGCTTCTTAGAGAACCATGAGGTGAGACAATGTCCAACAAAAGTACAAATACCACTTGTGCTTTTTCTATCAACATAGTCACCGGCATGATCCGAGTCGGCATACACTATGGTGTCTATTCCCGTTCTTTTGGGATACCATAAACCTAAATGTGTAGTGCCCTTAATGTATCTAAAAATCCTTTTAACGGATTCGAGATGAGTTATCTTAGGATATTCTTGAAAACGAGCACATAGACAAACACCAAACATAATGTCGGGTCTACTAGCCGTTAGGTAAAGTAGACTTCCAATCATACCTCTATATTTAGTGCTATCTACGGATTCACTTTCCTCATCCTTGGTGAGTTTAGTTTCCGTGGACATGGGAGTTTTGATTGGTTTCGAATCTTCTAATCCAAATTTCTTGAGCATGTCCTTAATATATTTAGATTGGTTAAAGAAGATACCATCTTCTAGTTGTTTAATTTGGAGTCCTAGGAAAAAGTTGAGTTCTCCCATCATACTTATTTCAAACTCGTCATGCATGATTTTTGAGAAATCAATGCTTAGCTCTTGACAAGTTGATCCGAATATACTGTCGTCAACATAGATTTGGACTATGATAATATGTGAATCTTTCTTCTTAGTGAAGAGAGTATTATTAACTAAGCCCATGCTATACTTATGGTCAGCTAGGAAGGTTTGAAGTCGATTATACCATGCTTTTGGAGCTTGCTTAAGTCCGTAAAGAGCCTTTTTAAGTTTGTAAACATGATTAGGTTTTTCAAAATCGATGAAGCCCGGTGGTTGAGCAACATACACTTCTTCATTTATGACCCCGTTTAAGAATGCACTTTTGACGTCCATTTGAAAGATTTTAAAGTTGTGTGCACATGCATATGCAAGTAAGATTCTAATTGACTCGAGCCTAGCAACCGGAGCAAAAGTTTCATCGTAGTCAATGCCTTCTTGTTGATTATATCCTTGTGCTACAAGCCTAGCTTTATTTCTAGACACAATTCCATTTTCATCCATTTTATTGCAAAAGACCCATTTTGTTCCAATTATTGTTTGACTCTTTGGTTGAGGAACTAATGTCTACACATCATTCCTAACAAATTGGTTTAACTCTTCTTGCATGGCTATTACCCAAGACTCATCATTTATGGCTTCGTTAATGTTTTTCGGTTCAATGGTTGACACGAAACAAAAGTCGTTACTTTCATTTTGGGCTTTAGATCTTAGTGTTCTCTCATTTATTTTTTCTATGACATTATCTAATGGATGACTTTTGGATTGTTTGACATTAACAAATTCTTTGTTTAATAGTTCATCTTCCTTGTCATTAACTAAGATCTCTTGACTTTCTATTGCTTGGCTTTCAACTAAGTCATCATCTACCAAAGGTGATGTCTTAGAGGGAGGTGGACTTTCGTCAAATGTTACATTCAACGATTCCTCGACTCTTAAGGTTTCTTTGTTCAAAACAATGTAGGCTTTACTATTTTGTGAATATCCAAGAAATACACCTTCATAAGACTTTGGGTCAAATTTGGTGAGATAATCCTTGGTGTTAAGAATAAAGCATTTACTCCCAAATACTCTAAAGTATCCTAATGTAGGCTTTTTACCTTTATATAGTTCATAGGGAGTTTTATTCAAAAATGGTCTAATTAAGACTCGATTTAAAATGTAAGTTGATGTGTCAACGGCGTTACACCAAAACTTTTGTGGAATGTTTTGTTCATTAAGCATTGTTCTACTCATCTCTTGCAAAGTCTGGTTTTTACGTTCTACTACAACTTTTGTGGAATCTATATCTTTAGATTTCACGTAAGTTTCAAAACGGTTTTTCTAATATATATAACCATTTGCTTCAAAAAGTGGTGGTCTTTGCATAGATTGCCCTTCTTTGTAATTTTCAAAATCCATGGATCGTTTCAAGTTTTAAAACACAATATATTTTAAAATCTTGAGTAACGTAGCTCTTGATGCCAATTGTGGAAAACTAGAAGGGGGGTTGAATAGTTTACCGTTTAAAAAACTTTAAACTTGTTTAATTATCTTTTGAAACTTTCCATTTAATCAAAGATATGAACACAAACACAATATATAACATGCAAGTATGAAGAAAAAAATGATCAAACCACAACACGAGTATTTATCGTGGTTCGGCTACAAGGACTCTTTTTCCTTGCCCTACGTCCACGCCCCAAGTATCCAACTCGAGAGTTTCTTTCACTAGTCAACAAGCTCCTTTCACCGGCGGAGAAAACCTTACACGTCGCTTATACACGTTTACCGACACTAAGCTAGATGTCGAGTTCTTTTACAAGGGTACAACCACTCCCGTTAGTTCTTTTACAAGGGTACAACAACTCCCGTCACACTTTGTATTTTGAGGACTAAAATACTAACCGATCACTACTGAAAATACACAATCAAATGAAGTGTAAACTACACAAAGTCTACACGATGCTAAGCTAACAAGTCTTGCAACGTTGTGTTGAATACTTGTAACTTTATATGAACTTGTGAACTTCTTTGCTACAAAAGAAACTTCACATAGAAATGAGATGTTACAGGGTTAGATGAGAGAATGAATGTATGTGTGTGTGAAAATCTAATGTAGAGTGATAAAGCCAAAATTCAAACATATGGCTTGGTATTTATAGCAAGACCTTCTGCAGGTTTGGCGGATACGGCGGAACCCTCAGATGGGTTCCGTCCGTGTACCCCCAGGGTTCCGCCAGGCTTGCAGTTGGTTTTGCAATAAATCATTCAAACCAACCAAAGTCACATCAACTAAATCCTAGTCAAACACACTAAAGCAAAAGAAGAAAGCTTCCAAAAATGTGTAAGAGGTTATGGTAAGTCAAACACACAAGCTTACCATAAATATATGATGTGATGTTAACATTTTTTTATTTTAAGAAATATAAAAAGTGTTGTGTTTTATGTGAAATGTAAAATGTAGCAAATGTCTAATTATGCAAGTCTTTAAACTTAAAATTAAGTTTTACTTAGAAACTAAAGTTTACATTTTGTCGTTAACAAAACTTAGCAAAGATCGTAAAATATAAATAACGTTTTTAGGCGATATTTGTATTAACAAGTTGTTTTAGTAAGAACATTGTTAATGCTTTGGGGAATCCCTATCAAATTCAATTTCGCCTTTTCGCATAATGTAGATATTGAATTAGTGAGTGTACCAAACAAATATCATGACCGCATTAATGATGGAGAAAAAGGTAAAGGCCAAAATAAATAAATAAAATGGAAAAAGGGGGAGTCATTTTATAAAGTTTAGTAGATAAGTTTAAAGTATTAAAAAATATGATTATGTAATTGATGTAAAAAATGAACTATAAAGACTTAGTTTAAATTGACAATAAAGAAACTTAAACAAAAAGAGAGGTGATTGATTAAACTTAAAGAGTTAAATTTGAAATAACGTTATATTTTAATCGGTTAGTAATAGAATTTTCATTTAAGCCAAAAATTTAATAAAACATCTAATCTTAGGTTTGTTAAAACAAATACCCCCCCCCCCCCCCCCCCACAATTATGATTTATGTTAAAAAAAACAACATATATTGTTATTTTTATAATTTACAATATTTTTATTTAGAGGACAATCAAACAAGTAGATCAAACTATTCGAAACACAATTATTACAACTTATATTATAAAATTCTATAGTATGAGCTATGTCAACGCCCTCCACGTGCAAAGGAATCTAAAACTAGCTGTGTATTAAGAACATTATTTTTGTTGTGGGGAATCCTCCGCCTATGTAGATAGTAAATTAGTGATGGTACCAAACAAATACCATGAGCGCACTAATGATGGAGAATCTTTACAAAATATTGTTTCATCAATACATGTGTTAATTTTGTAAAAAGAAAAATACACTAATAAGTACATATAAATTGGTTAAATGTCCAAAAAAAGTGTGAAAAAATTGGTTAAATGTCCACACTTTTAAGTACAAATAAATTAGTTGGATCTCCTATTTTCAAATCTCCACACTTGAAGACTAGATTTTAGAGTAACTATTACTATCGCCTATACGTCAGCGTCATATCACCATTCAACATATCACCAAGGCCATTACCTTTTCTTTTTATAGTCACCTGAATTAAAATACTTAATTTATACAAATAAACCCCACAAAATATCACACACTCATAAAAATAGTGATAATGGTCACCACTATTTACAATTTTTAATATGATGATGACCTCTTTTATAAAAAGTGACAGGCGTTAGAGGTGTGAGAGGTGATGACTCACCTTTCATAAAAACTAGCCCCAAGGTTTGAACAATATAATTGGGTCCCACATTTTATAATCTCCGCATATTGAGTGTGGATTCCTTTAAAACAACACAATTAGTTATAACGACTCATGTTATTCTGCATATTGAAGTCTTTTTTTATTATACGCGCTTAATAACGACTCATGTTATTCCTCATTATAAGTTTAACCTGCACGTACACAAGTTTAATAATTAAATATGGCTATATTTGTAATAGAGATATATACTAAAGTTTTGGTATGGCCCCGCGGGTTAATATGAGATGAAAATAAATACATGTTGTACTTAGTAGCGACACATATTTTCAAGGGTTTATTACGTACTATTAAATACGGATAATGTCTTAAACATATCAATAGTCAAATTAAACAACATGAACCTCAATATTATGTTAGTTAAACAAATTCAAATCTTTCATCTATAAAAAAATTTATACAAAATATTAATCAATACTAATATAATAATAAAAATTTTATGTAAAACCCGCGCGTGCACATGCATTATAACTATATAAGTATATATTATTTTATTTTATAAAAAAAGAAAGTTATTTAACAACCCTGTTTATATTCGAGGTTGATTAGTAGATTCCATACCCGTTCGATGGATGAGATAGTTTCATAAATTTGTGACTAAACAAAAAGAGCGCGGATATTATAACTATATAAGTATAAAAGATTCTATATAATTCTATAAAAAATATTATTTACCAACCCGGTGTACACATTTATTTAATCTTATTGTATAGTTGTTGAACTATACTAACGGTATGTTTGGCAAAATTTAGCAATAATAGTTAGCAGTTAGTGGTAGTAGTTGACAGTAGTTGTTTGCTTAATAAAAGTGTTTGATAACATGTAGCTCTAATTATAAAATGTAAAATAACGTAAAAAGGAGATATACACATTAAAATAAAATATGTTTAAATAAATTTGAGTGTATATATGTAAGTTAATAAGCATAACGTTGGAAGCAAGATTCCAATGTTTCCTATAGAGATGGTAAAAAAATCCATACCCGACCCGATTCCCAAACCCGATTTGACTGGGGAATCCCCGAGTTGACCGGGGATGGGGGATGGGGATGGAGACGGGGAATCCTCGAATTATGAAACCGGGGATGGGGTGGGGATTGGGTAAGCATAAATCCCCGACCCCGAACTTTTAATGTACAAATATGTATAAATGATATGATAACTTAATACTAAATGTAATTGTATATGTATATGTTAGTGAGTATTGACAAGTATTATACTTGAAGTATAATTGTATGTGTATGTTACATTTAATGGATCAAAATCATTAACTATTTTAAAAGGTTAAGCACTAACTGCGTATTATACAACCAGTATTTTGTACGAATAAACTCATTTGATGCACAATAGTTTTTATATTATACGTGCTTTAAAGTTGAATAACATTTAGTTAATCAAACTATGTGCAATGTACGCTTTTGAATATATTTTATAGGTCAATTATTTATATTTTTGATTAGTTATGTAGTTTTTATGGTTAATTCATAAGTGCCGAAAATTCCCGAATCCCGGTGGGGATCCCCGATCCCCGTTGGGGACGGGGATGGGGATGCAAAACGATTCCCTGATTGGGATGGGGATGGGAGTGAGAAACGGGGATGGGGATGCTAAATACGATCCTCGATATTCCTGCCCCGTTGCCATCCCTAGTTTCCTTAGGAAGCGTTTTGAATAGGAGCATTTACGAAAATTGGAAATGCTAGTTGATTGTTAACAAAAAAAGCTTTGCATTTAAAACGTTAGTTGATGGTCGCTATTTGCTCAACGCTCCAAAATGATTGCTACTAAACATGACCTAAAGCATCAAACAATAATTAAATAACACTAGCAGGGTACCCGCGCGTTGCAGCGGCGGGTACCCTGAAATAAAATTTTTCGATGGAATTAAAAAAAATGTCACGGGAAGTCATTCCGACACCTAAATTGCCTCGAGAACGAAATACTAAAATATTTGGTAAACTATACTTCCCACCCTAGCATATATTTACAATCTTAGTTCCAAAGGGTGCAATAGGGTTCACACAAGGTCCAAAACACTTTCCTATATAAAACCTCATTATACTCTCACTTAGTGTTTGACACCCTTTCTCTCTTAAACCAGACGCACCCTATTTCTTCTTCTTCTCCAGTCGTTTTTCCGGCCAAACAAACACCACCATCGGCCACTTAAACTCACCGCCACCACCACCACACTCCTTACAACCTCCCCATCATTTTGACGTACATCATGCGCAAGGAAACACCTCCCAATACCACGATTAACACCCCCACAGCTCGAGTTCATCACCAAAACATCTCTCTCTCTCTCTCTCTCTCTCTCTCTCTCTCTCTCTCTCTCTCGTTTTGTTGATACCGGCGGTCAAATGTAGGAAAACCCACCACCCTTTTTGTCGTTCTAGCAATGGTGGGGGATAAGTACATGAATTTTCAAGAGTTTTTAATTAAATAAAGATTAAAACTAATAAATATGAAGCTAAATAATTGTTTAGTATCATTTTATTTCTTTTTGTTGTTGTCGTTATTATTGAGTCGCGAAAACAAGGGATGCCGTGAGCTTGAGCTCACAGCCTTGTGTATCGAGTCGAGTTTTATTGAGTCGATTCTTGGTCATAGGTTCGTGTTTAGGTTAAGATGGAGGGTTGTACATCGTGTTTAAATGATTGTAATATTGGGTGTAGGGGTGCTTTTAATGCTATTAATGTGGAATGAGGGTTGTACATTGTGTTTAAATGATTGTAATATTGGGTGTACGGGTGTTTTTAATGCTATTAATATAAAATGAGGGTTGTACATTGTGTTTAAATGATTGTAATATTGGGTGTAGGAGTGTTTTTAATGCTATTAATGTAGAATGTGAGTTGTACATTGTGTTTAAATGATTATTATTGGGTGTCGGGGTGTTTTTAATGCTATTAATGTAGAATTCTAAGGAAAGTATGTGGAAAACTAGAAGGGGGGTTGAATAGTTTTACGTCTTTTTAATTCGTTATAAAAGATAGTTTTAGTGTTTTCTTAGTTTTTAAAATTTAGATTCGATAATATATGATCTCAAGTCTTGCACAATATAAACAACTATCAATAAGTAAGATATAGCAATGATAAGTAAAGAAATAAATGAGAGATGGAAAGATCGAACCGCGAGACAAGAGATTTACAGTGGTTCGGCTACAAGGACACCTTCCTTGCCCTACTCCACTCCCCGAGCACCTAACTCGAGAGTTTTCTTCACTATATCAACAAGCTCCCTTATGGCGGATAAAACCTTACACACCAATTTACACACCACAACTTCTTCACAACTAAATCACAACTTCTACACAACTTCTTCACACCAATCTACTTCACAACTAACTACTTCACGCCTATCTTCTTCACACCAATTTTCTTCACAACTAACAACTTCACACCTAGCTTCTTCACTACAATCTAATTCCTAACTTTTCTTCTTCACACCAAACAACTAACTAATCACACAATCAATATACCTAGCACAACTATCTACAATCAAATATTCACAACAATCTTGACAAAGAATTATGTAAATAATCTTGATGATGCACCAACAATGTAACACCCCCAAAATACCACAGCGGAAGACTGTGTCACTGGAGTGATACTTCATAATACAAAGTACAAGTTATAGAAAACGACCTCTAAATGAGACGTTTTGAAAAGTTACCATTCGATTAATGAATTCAAAGTTACAAACATGAGATTCAAAAGTATGATACATAAATGTATCCAAAATGTTTTGAATGGTAAATGATAAAAGCCTAAGTCTTCAGAATATGCAGCTTGACTCTAAGTTCCACGCACTAGTTATCGCCTTACTAACCTGAGATAAACATGCTAAAGTGTCAACACAATGGTTGGTGAGTTCATAGAGTTTGTCTTAAAATAGTTGAAAAGTCTTTAAAGAATATTCGCACAGCAAAGGCATCGTGAATCCACTCAGTTGCAAGTCCCGCCCATAACAACACTTGCAACCTGTGTGTTCACAACCCACTGCTAACATATAGTATGATTTCGATATATGTGTATACGATATATGCACGCTTAATGTAAAGTATCACTGCCTACTGAACCTCATGACAAGAATAAGCACAAATGCTTCAAAGCTGGATTATATTCACCCAAGGCCAGGAATATATGGCAATGGTGGGGGCGTCAGCCCGATAGTACTATCAATACCTCTCCATCGGCTCCATCCAGGAGTTAAACAGTGGTTAAAGAATAAAGCGTATAGAATAGGTTTAACACATTAAGGCACATATCGTAATAAAACTACACATCATGTTCAAAAGTAGAAAGTGAAAGCAAGTAGTTTAAGCATGTATCTCCCCCAAAGAGTTCAAAACAAGTATTAAAAGAGTAAGAGTGGGGCTATGACTCACCCTAAGCCTATGTAATGAGAAATGAAAGTGGTAGTCGAATCGCGAAAGTCTCTAAGAGCAGCCTATAATAGAACGTTGCGACTTAGGTTTGGAGTAACGTCTAAGAATACGAAGAATTTCCTATATATATCTTGCATAATGTTCATGATGTAGTACTTAGTATATAGTGTAAGTCTTTAAATATAAATGGTTTATGAAACATGTATAGGTTGTATATCTCTTACTACCGTTCGGGCCGACATAATTCAGAAGTCATGGAGTAAACGTTCGAGGAGCCAGGACACTTTAATTCGTAAATCCACAACTCATCTCGACGGCTTATTTAATGAACTCCTCACATAAGGTTCCCTACTATTGTAGTATTTGATAAAATATATATAAGTTTTTTATTCGAAAAGTTACATGGTCTTTAGCCGTGGCTTTGACGTGACCTTGGTCATTGTTACCATGGTCTTGAGACTCAATCTTGGCTTTAGCCATGGTTGTGGTCTTGGCTTTAGGTCATTAGACCTCTTGGTCTTAGTAAATCATAACTATTATATAGTGACTTTGATATATAAACTAGCTGTTAAGAAACTAAAGAAAATCTCATTCGTTATTGGTTTTCTGGATACGTGTCCTAGAGTTTTTGAAGAAAATGTGATTCCGGACAACTTTCGTGTTTTAACTTTTTCATGAAAGGAACAATAGGGCCTCTTTTTGCGTGTTTAAGGTTCTGTCACAGAAGGTTTTTAGGCAGTTTTGCCGTAAAGTTTTGGTAACTTCAAATGGTCATAACTTTTGACTCGGGTGCTCATTTTGGGTGATTCAAATTGCTATATTTTCCTTGTTAAGTCCTCTTTAACAGTAAGTAAGT
This sequence comes from Artemisia argyi, assembly GCA_030686995.1. Classification (NCBI taxonomy): domain Eukaryota; kingdom Viridiplantae; phylum Streptophyta; class Magnoliopsida; order Asterales; family Asteraceae; genus Artemisia; species Artemisia argyi. The sequence continues at coordinate 55,996,542 of CM060701.1, forward strand.
GTCCAATATCATAGTTATACTATTTTGGTCATGGTTCTCCATAAAAGTCACTAGTTTACTTGTTTAAATAACATAACTTAACATATATATACCATAACTTGTTTTACTAGTTTTTATACATCATGAACATAATACAAAGACCATATATAGCATGAAAGAAACATAATAACCAAGAAAATTATATTGAGCAAGAAATTGTAATAGGGTTTCTTACAACTTTTGGCTTTCTAAAGAAAGGAAGTCAAGTATAAAACTAGGACACAAAACCTATGCTTGCAAACCCTTCACCACAACTCTTGTAAACCCTTGCTATAAGCCTTTTGAAAACCTTCTTAGCTCAGCCCTAGTACCCTTGTGTAGCTCCTAATTCAACCATGGAATCACCAAACAAACTCTTGATTCATGTAGAGACTAACTATGCCTTCAACTTTGGTGTGTAACTTATAACTTGGAAATCAAAGGATCAAGGTTTTGTGATTTAAGTGTGGCGTTTGGAATGAAGAGAAAGGAATGGATTAAGCTTGTATTTATAGCATGAAGAGGAGGTTAGGAAGGTGCCTTAAGGAGGTGCAAGACTTAGGATATTTTTAGGAAGCTTTCTTAGCAAGTTGAACACATGTAATCATCTTAAGGTTAGAAGCATGAGATCAAGCCACATGGGGATGACTCCCCCCCCCCTAAGTCGGTTTCACAATGGATAGGAAGGATGAGTTGGTGGTTTTTGGTATTATCCTACTTGTGGAGCTTGTTTTGGACCCGTAAATTGCTAACCGTAAGTTGTTAAGTCACGAAACGTAAAACCGGGTATCCTAAAAATATGAAACTTGAAAGAATTACTAAACTTGTCAATATACTCCATAATAAAATATAAAATGAGTGGTAGGTTCCATTGGGTTGCTCAAACCCTGCTAAAACTGGAAACACGGGTCTAAAACGCGTAATACGTAAAACGTACGAAAGTTGCGTAAAATTGAGAAAAGTATAATGTAACTTTTCTAATACGATAATAATGACTTAAAATGGCCTATAATATCTAGGCTGGGCTCAGTCTAGTGTCGGTTGGTATTTAATGTCTTTAAACTTAAAACCGTAAGCCAAAAAATCAAGGAATGATTTTTGGTCAAAGGAGGAGGGAAAAATATGTTGACTTATTCCAAAAATGTGAAAACTCAAATTGTCTTAGAAACGCGGTGCAGGTATAGGCTAAGGTTACGCCTAAGTAAAAGTGCTTAAAAACGAAAATTCCTATTTCTTACGGCCGAGGTTTATTTGGTCATATTTTTCTTAGTCATGATTAATTCTCAAATAAATCATGAGTGTATCAAACATTTTTTTGATGTGGGGAAAATTAACGCGGTCGAGTTTCATTGTGCGTAGGATTTTTAAATGACGTTTTAACCTAAACGTGTATTTCCTTAATAACTTTCGCGAAAATGATCTGATGAGTGTCAAACTTTTATTTTGCCATGAAAATGATTTATCATACGAGAATATAAAATAAAAATCAAATTTTGGAAAAGTGAATAGTAAAAATAAATAGTAAAATTGAATAGTAAAAATGAATAGTGAAATTTTCGGGAATAAAAGTTAACCTGAAAATGTGAATTGTTACAGTCTCTACCCCTTAAGGAGAACTTCGTCCCGAAGTTCAGTTGATGTTAACTACTTACGGTGTGTCAAAGAGAATTCGGGATTTCAGGATCTCTAAAATAGTGGTGTTTACTCTGATTCGTCTAAGGTTGTGGTTAAGGAGTCGTATCGGATAAAAAATAAGCCCACTTATTTATAATTTTTTACTTACAAAAAGAAGCGTCCAAATTTATGTATGTAAAGGATCATAAACTTAAGGTTCGGTGATTTACAATTTCTTTATTTAAATAAAGAGGCGTCCCAATCCATTTAAATAAAGAGATTCTAAATCATCCTACTTAAGAATTTTCGACACAAAATCCGCTTTCTGAGGTAGATAGTAAGATAATCAAGTCATCAAATCCATAAAGCTAAGCAATAATATTATTTAACTCAAATCTTGTGTCTCATCAAACAAGAACTGTCACAAGATCAAGTTAAATAATTAGTTATTACTGAGCTCCATGTTTTTAATGACTCGACTAAATTCTGAGGTTCCTTATAATACTAAAGTCACATCATCTAACAGCGTGGAACTAAACCAACAACTAACAAAAGTATATGCGTATGTAGTGTGTGTAAGGCAAATAAAGATGAGAGTCTTAACGTATATAGTAGTTATAGTCTAGGCACTAAATGCAACCTAGTTCTCTATAACCAAGGCTCTGGTACCAATCTGTAACACCCCCAAAATACCGCAGCGGAAGACTGTGTCACTGGGGTGATACTTCATAATACAAAGTACAAGTTATAGAAAACGACCTCTAAATGAGACGTTTTGAAAAGTTACCATTCGATTAATGAATTCAAAGTTACAAACATGAGATTCCAAAGTATGATACATAAATGTATCCAAAATGTTTTGAATGGTAAATGATAAAAGCGTAAGTCTTCAGAATATGCAGCTTGACTCTAAGTTCCACGCACTAGGTATCGCCTTACTAACCTGAGATAAACATGCAAAAGTGTCAACACAATGGTTGGTGAGTTCATAGAGTTTGTCTTAAAACAGTTGAAAAGTCTTTAAAGAATATTCGCACAGCAAAGGCATCGTGAATCCACTCAGTTGCAAGTCCCACCCATAACAACACATGCAACCTGTGTGTTCACAACCCACTGCTAACATATAGTATGATTTCGATATATGTGTATACGATATATGCACGCTTAATGTAAAGTATCACTGCCTACTGAACCTCATGACAAGAATAAGCACAAATGCTTCAAAGCTGGATTATATTCACCCAGTGCCAGGAATATATGGCAATGGTGGGGGCGTCAGCCCGATAGTACTATCAACACCTCTCCATCGGCTCCATCCAGGAGTTAAACAGTGGTTAAAGAATAAAGCGTATAGAATAGGTTTAACACATTAAGGCACATATCGTAATAAAACTACACATCATGTTCAAAAGTAGAAAGTGAAAGCAAGTAGTTTAAGCATGTATCTCCCCCAAAGAGTTCAAAACAAGTATTAAAAGAGTAAGAGTGGGGCTATGACTCACCTTAAGTCTATGTAATGAGAAATGAAAGTGGTAGTCGAATCGCGAAAGTCTCTAAGAGCAGCCTATAATAGAACGTTGCGACTTAGGTTTGGAGTAACGTCTAAGAATATGAAGAATTGCCTATATATATGTTGCATAATGTTCACGATGCAGTACTTAGTATATAGTGTAAGTCTTTAAATATAAATGGTTTATGAAACATGTATAGGTAGTATATCTCTTACTACCGTTCGGGCCGACATAATTCAGAAGTCATGGAATAAACGTTCGAGGAGCCAGGACACTTTAATTCGTAAATCCTCAACTCATCTCGACGGCTTACTTAATGAACTCCTCACATGAGGCTCCCTACTATTGTAGTATTTGATAAAATATATATAAGTTTTTGATTCGAAAAGTTACATGGTCATTAGCCGTGGCTTTTCCGTGACCTTGGTCATTGTTACCATGGTCTTGAGACTCAATCTTGGCTTTAGCCATGGTTGTGGTCTTGGCTTTAGGTCATTAGACCTCTTGGTCTTAGTAAACCATAACTATTTATAGTGACTTTGATATATAAACTAGCTGTTAAGAAACTGAAGAAAATCTCATTCGTTATTGGTTTTCTGGATACGTGTGCTTGAGTTTTTGAGGAAAACGTGATTCCGGACAACTTTCGTGTTTTAACTTTTTCATGAAACGGACCAGAAGGGCCTCTTTTTGCGTGTTTAAGGTTCTGTCACAGAAGGTTTTTAGGCAGTTTTGCCGTAAAGTTTTGGTAACTTCAAATGGTCATAACTTTTGACTCGGGTACTCGTTTTGGGTGATTCAAATTGCTATGTTTTCCTTATTAAGTTCTCTTTAACAGTAAGTAAGTGTCCAATATCATAATTATACTATTTTGGTCATGGTTCTCCATAAAAGTCACTAGTTTACTTGTTTAAATAACATAAGTTAACATATATATACCATAACTTGTTTTACTAGTTTTTATACATCATGAACATAATACAAAGACCATATATAGCATGAAAGAAACATAATAAGCATGAAAATGATATTGAGCAAGAAAGTGTAATAGGGTTTCTTACAACTTTTGGCTTTCTAAAGAAAGGAAGTCAAGTATGAAACTAGGACACTAAACCTACGCTTGCAAACCCTTCACCACAACTCTTGTAAACCCTTGCTATAACCCTTTTGAAAACCTTCTTAGCTCAGCCCTAGTACCCTTGTGTAGCTCCTAATTCAACCATGGAATCACCAAACAAACTCTTGATTCATGTAGAGACTAACTATGCCTTCAACTTTGGTGTGTAACTTATAACTTGGAAATCAAAGGATCAAGGTTTTGTGATTTAAGTGTGGAGTTTGGAATGAAGAGAAAGGAATGGATTAAGCTTGTATTTATAGCATGAAGAGGAGGTTAGGAAGGTGCCTTAAGGAGGTGCAAGACTTAGGATATTTTTAGGAAGCTTTCTTAGCAAGTTGAACACATGTAATCATCTTAAGGTTAGAAGCATGAGATCAAGCCACATGGGGATGACTCCCCCCACCCTAAGTCGGTTTCACAATGGATAGGAAGGATGAGTTGGTGGTTTTTGATATTATCCTACTTATGGAGCTAGTTTTGGACCCGTAAATTGTTAACCATAAGTTGTTAAGTCACGAAACATAAAACCGGGTATCCTAAAAATATGAAACTTGAAAGAATGACTAAACTTGTCAATATACTCCATAATAAAATATAAAATGAGTGGTACGTTCCATTGGGTTGCTCAAACCCTGCTAAAACTGAAAACACGGGTCTAAAACACGTAATACGTAAAACGTACGAAAGTTGCGTAAAATTGAGAAAAGTAAAATGTAACTTTTCTAATACGATAATAATGACTTAAAATGACCTATAATGTCTAGGCTGGGCTCAGTCTAGTGTCGGTTGGTATTTAATGTCTTTAAACTTAGAACCGTAAGCCTAAAAATAAGGAATGATTTATAAAATCAAGGATGATTTTTGGTCGAAGGAGGAGGGAAAAATATGTTGACTTATTCCAAAAATGTGAAAACTCAAATTGTGTTAGAAACGCGGTGCAGGTATAGGCTAAGGTTACGGCTAAGTAAAAGTGCTTAAAAACGAAAATTCCTATTTCTTACGGCCGAGGTCTATTTGGTCATATTTTTCTTAGTCATGATTAATTCTCAAATAAATCATGAGTGTATCAAACATTTTTCTGATGCGGGGAAAATTAACGCGGTCGAGTTTCGTTGTGCGTAGGATTTTTAAATGACGTTTTAACCTAAACTTGTATTTCCTTAATAACTTTCGCGAAAATGATCTGATGAGTGTCAAACTTTTATTTTGCCATGGAAATGATTTATCATACGATAATATAAAATAAAAATCAAATTTCGGAAAAGTGAATAGTAAAAATAAATAGTAAAAGTGAATAGTAAAAATGAATAGTGAAATTTTCGGGAATAGAAGTTAACCTGAAAATGTGAATTGTTACAGTCTCTACCCCTTAAGGAGAACTTCGTCCCGAAGTTCAGTTGATGTTAACTACTTACGGTGTGTCTAAGAGAATTCGGGATTTCAGGATCTTTAAAATAGTGGTGTTTACTCTGATTCGTCTAAGGTTGTGGTTAAGGAGTCGTATCGGATAAAAAATAAGCCCACTTATTTATAATTCTTTACTTACATAAAGAAGCATCCAAATTTATGTAAGTAAGGGATCATAAACTTATGGTTCAGTGATTTACAATTTCTTTATTTAAATAAAGAGGCGTCCCAATCCATTTAAATAAAGTGATTCTAAAGCATCCTATTTAAGAATTTCCGACACAAAATCCGCTTTCTGAGGTAGATAGTAAGATAATCAAGTCATCAAATCCATAAAGCTAAGCAATAATATTATTTAACTCAAATCTTGTGTCTCATCAAACAAGAACTGTCACAAGATCAAGTTAAATAATTAGTTATTACTGAGCTCCATGTTTTTAATGACTCGACTAAATTCTGGGGTTCCTTATAATACTAAAGTCACATCATCTAACAGCGTGGAACTAAACCAACAACTAACAAAAGTATATGCGTATGTAGTGTGTGTAAGGCAAATAAAGAGGAGAGTCTTAACGTATATAGTAGTTATAGTCTAGGCACTAAATGCAACCTAGTTCTCTATAACCAAGGCTCTGGTACCAATCTGTAACACCCCCAAAATACCGCAGCGGAAGACTGTGTCACTGGGGTGATACTTCATAATACAAAGTACAAGTTATAGAAAACGACCTCTAAATGAGACGTTTTGAAAAGTTACCATTCGATTAATGAATTCAAAGTTACAAACATGAGATTCCAAAGTATGATACATAAATGTATCCAAAATGTTTTGAATGGTAAATGATAAAAGCGTAAGTCTTCAGAATATGCAGCTTGACTCTAAGTTCCACGCACTAGGTATCGCCTTACTAACCTGAGATAAACATGCTAAAGTGTCAACACAATGGTTGGTGAGTTCATAGAGTTTGTCTTAAAACAGTTGAAAAGTTTTTAAAGAATATTCGCACAGCAAAGGCATCGTGAATCCACTCAGTTGCAAGTCCCGCCCATAACAACACTTGCAACCTGTGTGTTCACAACCCACTGCTAACATATAATATGATTTCGATATATGTGTATATGATATATGCACGCTTAATGTAAAGTATCACTGCCTACTGAACCTCATGACAAGAATAAGCACAAATGCTTCAAAGCTGGATTATATTCACCCAATGTCAGGAATATATGGCAATGGTGGGGGCGTCAGCCCGATAGTACTATCAACACCTCTCCATCGGCTCCATCCAGGAGTTAAACAGTGGTTAAAGAATAAAGCGTATAGAATAGGTTTAACACATTAAGGCACATATCGTAATAAAACTACACATCATGTTCAAAAGTAGAAAGTGAAAGCAAGTAGTTTAAGCATGTATCTCCCCCAAAGAGTTCAAAACAAGTATTAAAAGAGTAAGAGTGGGGCTATGACTCACCTTCAGTCTATGTAATGAGAAATGAAAGTGGTAGTCGAATCGCGAAAGTCTCTAAGAGCAGCCTATAACAGAACGTTGCGACTTAGGTTTGGAGTAACGTCTAAGAACACGAAGAATTGCCTATATATATCTTGCATAATGTTCATGATGTTGTACTTAGTATATAGTGTAAGTCTTTAAATATAAATGGTTTATGAAACATGTATAGGTTGTATATCTCTTACTACCGTTCGGGCCGACATAATTCATAAGTCATGGAGTAAACGTTCGAGGAGCCAGGACACTTTAATTCGTAAATCCACAACTCATCTCGACGGCTTACTTAATGAACTCCTCACCTGAGGCTCCCTACTATTGTAGTATTTGATAAAATATATATAAGTTTTTGATTCGAAAAGTTACATGGTCTTTAGCCGTGGCTTTGCCGTGACCTTGGTCATTGTTACCATGGTCTTGAGACTCAATCTTGGCTTTAGCCATGGTTGTGGTCTTGGCTTTAGGTCATTAGACCTCTTGGTCTTAGTAAACCATAACTATTTATAGTGACTTTGATATATAAACTAGCTGTTAAGAAACTGAAGAAAATCTCATTCGTTATTGGTTTTCTGGATACGTGTGCCTGAGTTTTTGAGGAAAACGTGATTCCGGACAACTTTCGTGTTTTAACTTTTTCATGAAACGGACCAGAAGGGCCTCTTTTTGCGTGTTTAATGTTCTGTCACAGAAGGTTTTTAGGCAGTTTTGCCGTAAAGTTTTGGTAACTTCAAATGGTCATAACTTTTGACTCGGGTACTCGTTTTGGGTGATTCAAATTGCTATGTTTTCCTTGTTAAGTCCTCTTAAACAGTAAGTAAGTTTCCAATATCATAGTTATACTATTTTGGTCGTGGTTCTCCATAAAAGTCACTAGTTTACTTGTTTAAATAACATAAGTTAACATATATATACCATAACTTGTTTTACTAGTTTTTATACATCATGAACATAATACAAAGACCATATATAGCATGAAAGAAACATAATAAGCATGAAAATGATATTGAGCAAGAAAGTGTAATAGGGTTTCTTACAACTTTTGGCTTTCTAAAGAAAGGAAGTCAAGTATGAAACTATGACACAAAACCTATGCTTGCAAACCCTTCACCACAACTCTTGTAAACCCTTGCTATAACCCTTTTGAAAACCTTCTTAGCTCAGCCCTAGTACCCTTGTGTAGCTCCTAATTCAACCATGGAATCTCCAAACAAACTCTTGATTCATGTAGAGACTAACTATGCCTTCAACTTTGGTGTGTAACTTATAACTTGGAAATCAAAGGATCAAGGTTTTGTGATTTAAGTGTGGCGTTTGGAATGAAGAGAAAGGAATGGATTAAGCTTGTATTTATAGCATGAAGAGGAGGTTAGGAAGGTGCCTAGGATGGTGCCTTAAGGAGGTGCAAGACTTAGGATATTTTTAGGAAGCTTTCTTAGCAAGTTGAACACATGTAACCATCTTAAGGTTAGAAGCATGAGATCAAGCCACATGGGGATGACTCCCCCCCCCCTAAGTCGGTTTCACAATGGATAGGAAGAGTTGGTGGTTTTTGGTATTATCCTACTTATGGAGCTAGTTTTGGACCGTAAGTTGTTAAGTCACGAAACGTAAAACCGGGTATCCTAAAAATATGAAACTTGAAAGAATGACTAAACTTGTCAATATACTCCATAATAAAATATAAAATGAGTGGTAGGTTCCATTGGGTTGCTCAAACCCTGCTAAAACTGGAAACACGGGTCTAAAACACATAGTACGTAAAACGTACGAAAGTTGCGTAAAATTGAGAAAAGTAAAATGTAACTTTTCTAATACGATAATAATGACTTAAAATGACCTATAATGTCTAGGCTGGGCTCAGTCTAGTGTCGGTTGGTATTTAATGTCTTTAAACTTAAAACCGTAAGCCTAAAAATCAAGGAATGATTTATAAAATCAAGAAATGATTTTTCGTCAAAGGAGGAGGGAAAAATATGTTGACTTATTCCAAAAATGTGAAAACTCAAATTGTCTTAGAAACGCGGTGCAGGTATAAGCTAAGGTTACGGCTAAGTAAAAGTGCTTAAAAACGAAAATTCCTGTTTCTTACGGCCGATGTTTATTTGGTCATATTTTTCTTAGTCATGATTAATTCTCAAATAAATCATGAGTGTATCAAACATTTTTTTGATGCGGGGAAAATTAACGCGGTCGAGTTTCGTTGTGCGTAGGACTTTTAAATGACGTTTTAACCTAAACGTGTATTTCCTTAATAACTTTCGCGAAAAGGATCTGATGAGTGTCAAACTTTTATTTTGCCATGGAAATGATTTATCATATGAGAATATGAAATAAAAATCAAATTTCGGAAAAGTGAATAGTAAAAATGAATACTAAAAGTGAATAGTAAAAATGAATAGTGAAATTTTCGGGAATAGAAGTTAACCTGAAAATGTGAATTGTTACAAACAACTTGGATGTGGAGGTCACAATAAGTTGTAATACTTCTTGTCTGAGAGGATGATGTTTGAACCACTTTGAAACAAAGAATTATATATTTATGATCAAAGGATTAAGAGAATAGAAATGGGGATCTAGAACAGAAAGTTTAGGAGTGCAAAAGGTGAGAAAATTTTGTGGGATGAACCAGTATTTATAGGGAGAAAATTTACTGTTCTGGAATGTGGCCGGTCCCCTTACTGATTAAGGGGGCCGCCTAAGGAATTAAGGGGGTCGCCCCTTCAGAACGTTGGATTTTCTTGTCTTCTAGTGGGGAAGATTTTTCTGGATAAAATTTGCCATTTTTGGTTGGAAATTTGAAATCATATACTTATAATGAATTAAACATATTCTTTTAATTCCAAAATTAATTTTGTAAAACATATAGAATGTTTAATACATTTTATAAAAATTCTAGTGATTAGAGAAATTTTCTTTGATCATGAAATGCAATAAACACTTTGTTTATTCATACCTTAAGTGATATGGATGCAAAGACAAATATTAAGCACTAAAAACTTGTTTACGTCATAAGTTTTAGATTAATGAGTTTATGCTTTGTAATTATCAAAACATAGAGATATTGTTAATATGCTAACAATGTTTTTAGACATTATTTATGTCAACAATCTCCCCCTTTTTGATGATTACAAAACCTTAAACTCATTAGGTCTAAAAAATAATTTTTAGACAAGTATTATTAGAGTTTAACATTCTCTTCTCCCCCTTTTTGTAAAATCAAAAAGGTTAGGCCGTTTAAACTTTATAAAATAAGTTAAACGGGTAGAGAGCTCCCCCTTGATGTATGCTCCCCCTCATTTGAGAGCACCAAGGAAACGAGCTATGGAAATCTTGGCTACAAAAAAATATGTGAGGAGAACATGACATATATATATATATATATATATATATATATATATATATATATATATATATATATATATATATATATATATATATATATATATATATATACATTATATATAACAGGAGGCATTTGAAGGAAATGCCACCTCATTGCCCAGTCAATGCCCAGTAATTCATTATCAGCCATGTCATCACATTGTGGCCACATAAGCAACTATTTATTACTTAAATTCGGATTGATAATATTAAAAATCGGATTAATTAAAAAATATCCTTTGCAAGATTCGAACATAAGCTATTTAATCCACATATATACGCTTCAACCACTAGACCAAGACAGTTTTTGTGATTTATAAGTCAAAGCAAGTAAGTTATGCTCAAATAATTGATATTGCATGGAAGGATAACTAGGAAAATCCAAGCATTATTCGTTATATCCCTTCATTCAAGCAAAACCCACAGGAAACCCTAAAACAAAAAACAAACCGATATTCAGTCACCATCATCATTATCTTTTTTGCAACCACCGCTGTTTACGCTTATAATATGCAATACCATAGATATAGAGGTACTTCAATTTCAGTTTGATCATTCAATGATTTTTTGTTAATTATAGTTTTCATTTTTTTCCATCAACAATGATTGTTTGATTTCAATAGGGAAGTTATATTTGTATGTTGTTGCAACTTTACATGATAAAGAATCATATCATTGGCAACTCCGAACCTTTCGAGCTTGAAGCAAGGTCAATATCTACTTTTCAAAAAGGCAAGCTTCAATAATCTTATGATCTTCTCCTTGATATGTCTAAAGCACATGTTTGGGAGAAGTATAATTCTCAGATTTATAAATGGAAAAAAAAAAAGAAAAAAAGAAAAAGAAGTTATTATCGATTGGTTTCCAAACAACATTATTGTAGTTGTATCATATCATTTATTTGTGTAACATTGATGCTTTGACTATATAAAATATGAATGATCCAGAACTCGTGGAGGTAAATGGCATGGAGTTGTTGTCAGCATGCCAGTTTCTAAGTTTTTTAAAGTCATGCATGTGGGTATTTGGGTTTCATCTTCTATGGCATCTTTCATTATTTTTGTCATTACAACTTTTCAAGTTTGCAAACAACACTCCTTCTTCTCTTTGTTGTCGATTTAATTAGTTTGTTAATGCTCTCTTGCAAGATGATGATAATGTTGAAGCTCAGATCTCTTCATTAACTAGGTACCTTCTTTAACATCCACTTTGGAAACCCATTCATTAGTGAGATGAAACGGAATAAGATGTTGTTGGAGTCGCAAGGGTAAGATGTTGTTGGAGTCGCAAGGGCAGATGATTGCCGCGTTTGTTAAAAAGTTTAGCTGAGAATCCTAAAACGTAATGTGATTTTTGTGTTTCAGTCTTTATATAAGTAAGATAGAATAAGTGATTCATGCTATGACTGTCATGTTCATTTTGGGATCGGATATAATGTGAATAAATGAAGAGACTTCTTTCAAGTGATGCTTAGATTGCTTAATTAACTTGCTTATCTGGTTAGAGCACCTTGATACAATTGTTAACTATTTATCTAATGCTATATCTGTCATATGTTCTTACAGATGAACCTTCTTGACCGGGCGGTGAAGATGGTGGCTGAGCTTGACAAATCATTGGAGCAAAACTACGTGAGACATCACGCTCTTGAGCAGGAACTCTGGGTGTTGATATTAGAGAATCTGGAACATGTATCTTCTCCCATGCCTTTGGTTCTTATTCATCAAATGTAAACCTTGCTGTTGAAAACTCATGAGTATGTGTGTTGTGTACCTGAATCTACCCTAATTTGAGCTTTGTATTAATCTTTGTAATAATAGTCACAATCTCTAATCAAGGATATTGTGGTTTCATTAGCACATGGTTTTGGTTTTTGTTTCACATGTAATTGAGTTCATGTGATGCACAAAACCTTTGGACGTCAAATAAAGCTTACGAATTTGTGATTCTTTAGTCATGATTTAGACGAGAGAAGAGATTCTGATATTCATATAATTCATGATTTAACATCTATTCTAAACAGCCAACTAAATTAAATAGTCACCCAGTAAAGATGTCGTTACCATTTTTTTATGTAGTGTAGTGTTCCTTTTGTTTTGCTTTTTTAACATTTTGCATGATTATTCACTTCACTATTAAATTGCAGCTCCGGAAGATGTCAAATCGTTCACTGGAGACAAGGTCACAAGGAAGAATGCTGACATTATGTGGCGGTGCAACCTGTCAAGGATGAGCCAGGGATTTTAAGCAAGGGGACAGAAAAGATTCCAATGACAACTTAGTAACTGAAAAACTGTGTGATGGTTTGCCTTGCGAGGATGATGCTGATGTCCAACCACATGGGCATCAACCTGAAACTGTTTAGATGGCTTGCCATTGCTGCACTTAATCTATATTCATATATTTACTAATATAAAATGATCTTAGTGCAGCTTGCAGCATAGCAAGAAGAGTCCTGCTAAAGTTCCTAAACGATACTCACAAGGCTGAAAGGGAGAAATTGAAACGCGAGCATTTGAATGAGCTCTTTCTTGAGTTGGTTGGTGCACTTGGTAATTTCTGATTAGCTATCTTTAATGTTTAGATTATCTTTTTCTCTATGTATTTGCTTTGTTCTGATAAATTCAGTGGAAAAAAAAGTGTTTTCAAGTAAAGCACGACACTTGCACCCGCTACACCGAATCATTCAAGTAAAGTTGTTGAGGAAACCTTTTTGCCTAAATCAATGAAAAACTACTTTCTAATGTTTGATTCACATAGGAGGCAATTGGTAATGTATATTCACATGAAAGTGATGACACATATAGTGTTTCCCCCTGAAGTAAGGATAAAACTAAGATTAGAGCTGCCAAAATGGGTGAAAATAGGCTCGGGTTGAATGGGATGCAAAGATGCTACTGCATCAGCAAATACCAACCAGAATTTGCCGAGCCAAGCATCGGTAAACCTCACCATTTAGAATAAATCGTAATGACAACACTTTGTTCTAAAATAGTATCGTATACACGAGTCAAACCTGAGAGAATTTATCATACAGAGTGGACTTTTTTTTCTTTTTTTTTTTTTTTTTTTTTTTTTTTTTTTTTTTTTAGAATGATCAACGAAGTGGCAATGTATTTTTTATCTTTATAACAATACTCCACGTAAGGATATATTCAAGATCCTTATGTATCACAATACAGGTTTGCTTTTGAGAAGGGAATGTTATAAAAATGGCAAATATTAGATGTTTTATACATCGTAAATGCATTGGTGGCACTTTCGACCCTTTTATGCTTGAATTTTTTTACACATGCCTGTTAGAGATAACACCTTTCCACCCTTTTATGCTTTACTTTTTTACACTTGCCTGTTAGAGATAAACATACATTGTGTGCTTTACATAAAATTTTAATTCCTTTTCTCTATTTGAATATCCATTGACAGATTATTATCCTTTTAGTTGGAATGTATCTCATTATAATATTTTAAGTAGTGTCCTTCTAATCCCATATTACAACGCTATAGCTTAATTCAGTTTTTGTTATTAATTCATTATTACAAGTACTTGCAACACGAGCACCTGTTCCTGCGACGGCTGCTAATTTTGACGTGATAACTAATTGCTTTGTTTTTTTCAGTTTCATCTTTTAGGCTACAAATCGAGGCTCCATATAGAAGATTCTATAAGATGGCACTCACCACAGACCAAAACATTAACACGAGATGAAAGTAAGAAGTTGTTGATGGTAATATTTCAACTTTAAGAGTACACCTAAGTACCCATATTAAGAGTAGGTAAATTAAAAAGATTTCTTTTATTTTTATACTTTGCGAAGGTGGTTCGTTGATTGTGTCTACAAGGGTGTTTGATTGTTGTTTTTGGTAGATATAAAAGTGTTTCATCTAAAAGAACATAAGATTAAACTATGGGATTGCGTGATTTCCTAGCGCCTGGAGAACTCAACCCAGCAGTCGCACATAAGAATTACTCCTTCTGATTCCTTACCCTTTTATAACCTATTAGTCAACCTGCCCCTAAGTCTGTGGTTTGCTACACTTAGAGTAAATGCTCAGTTGTTGCACAAACTTTTAAAGGAAGGTCTTGATCTAAATGAGTAGGACAACAATGCAATATCTGCTTTGGTATGCACTATTTGATTGCAAATTAATTATTACTACATCGGACATAATACCTCAATTTGACTTTCACAGTGTTTTGATTTTCTCAGCATATAGCAGCGTCAAAAGGAAGTGAGAACAATGTTAATTTGCTGCTAGACTATGTAGCAGATCTGAATTCTACAGATTCAGAAGGGAACATTCCTTTGTGGGAGGCTATTATGGGTGTTTATGATAATGTGGTTAGACCTTTGGCAAGTTACGGTACTACTCTATCATCAGATTATATCCAACACGTAATGTACCAATACTCTCAGCAATCTTTATACAATCTGACAATCTAGGTAAGTTTCAGAATTAAAGTTGTCATCATATTATCATCAGCAATATACTCAATTTGCATTTGCGTTGTCCACTTACTGTTTAAGGCAATTGTTTTGACTTTTTGAAGTCAACTAAGGTGTTCACGATTTATGATTTATTGTTAATTTAATGTTTTGTTTTAGGATTTTGTTAACTTGATTAATGGATATTTGAAAAGGATTAAAAGTTAAAAAGTTTGGATTTGTCATATTTGGGTCTCTTTTAGAATTGCCAGTTTCAGTGTAGTGTACCTCATGGAGGGGGTAACTTTAACCTTAATTGGCATTTTCTTGGATTTACATTCACTCAAGGGACGTGAAGTAACACCTTGGCCTTCAGTATCAAATGTTTTTAATGTATGTAAGTTTAGGACATATGTCAGATACTTATAAGGCAACTTAACATTGAGAGTACTAAGATAGTCCTAATAGTGCACAAGCTAAAGAATTTAATGGTAGTTATAATGGAAGTTTAGATGATTTGCTGGAATCATCTATTGCTTAAGCTGATAACTCGATGATTGATGTTGAGGACAATGTGGCGAGTACCATAGAATGGGTAGTGGTCGAACAAAAAGTATCACCTTCTATGTTTTAGAAGAGATTAGGGGGTGTTTGGATGTGTCAACTCAATCGTTGCTTTTAGTGTCATATTGTCATAGAAAACCGCGTGTTATGCCCCAAATATACTTATGATTGTGTTAAGCTGTGATGTTATTTGTGTTTTACGTACATGTAGGAGTAGCTTTACTATATGCAATACCGCCTACGAGTACCAGTGGCAAGCCCTCATCAGAAATAAAAAGTGCATAAGAAGCAAAGCCCGCTAAGCCAAAGAAACCAAAAACCATTGCGGAACTAAATTCAGGCGGAGAAGCTAAAACATGGAGCTCTGTGGTAAAATTAAGGTTCTTTCTTACATATCGTGTTCATATGATTACAAAAAATTAGTCCTTTAACTTGACTAAAATAACTAATATGTTTCGGGAATGTTAACGGTGATTGCTAAACGAGGGAAAGAAACCAGAATATTTTTTGAACTAGAAGTCGCGCAGATTCTTATTGCATTCTACTAAACTTGACCGCGCAAGGATAGGTATGCGGATATGCTAATTGTTGTAAGACACCCAGTATTTTGGATTGTGAATCTCATTATCAATTGTGAGACTCCATGAGAACATCAAAATAGGTGTAAAAACATAGACGTAACATGTTATGTTTAAAAATCGATATTTTGATACTTGGAATATGCAGACTTAAATGCTATTCAAGTATGTACTCATTCTCAGTTTGGTGCGGGTTAAACAGGTTGACCCTGTTCCATTTTGTACTTGGCGTTTTACAATGTTGGGACTTTCCAAGTTACTACAAATTCATAATTCTCGATAATAGTCTCATATGTTTTCGATATAATTGTATCTAAATATGCTTTGTTTTTTTGGTAAATTAAAGGTATATAGCACCTGTGTTGGTTCCGGTTCAATATGGCGGGCTTAGCCGTGAGGTAGAACATGAGTTTAGTGCTATTGATTTTGTTACCGAAGAGACCATTAAGCCTGCAACTAGGCACTGCATCAAGTTCCCTACTGAGGTATACTTTTTTTCGAATGATTTTGATCTTATTATTTTTTTACCTGTGGGATTTTGAAAAAGTTATAGTTTTCTTAAATGGGAAAGTTTGTTATGAAAGTGACTGAACTCGATGCAAGCTCTCCTTTTCATGTGTTTGATAGAATTATGGTTTAAAAGATTTTATACCCCTGCTATGACAAAGTCTTGATTCTTTGTGGAGGATTTTGATTGAAGTATGAATGTTTGTATGTGGTTATTGGTAAGACTTTGGTCATATTTCCTCAAGTGAATGTATAGGTTTATTAAACTTTGAAGGTAAGTAGATTTGAATTGAAAAAATGGTGAACTTAATTGAGTAAACGTTTTTTTTTTTTTTTTGAAAGGTAAACTTCATTAGAAAAACACCAACCCACAAAACGGGGCGGCACACACCACAAACAAACCACTTACATAATTGAGTAAACGTTGATTTGCATAGTTATGAACTTAAGCAACTGTGTATTTATTAAACTCCAAAGTAAGTAAGAAACTTTTGATTTACACAATTGTGAACTTAAGCAATTGGTGGGAAGTTGTTTAAAATTATGTATGCAGTAACTTTTAGTATGAAATTGTTAATAGATTGGTTACCTTAAGCAGGCTGAAGAAATTTAACACCAAGTTAGCTATGTGTTAAGCGAGGTTAACTGTCAATTTAGCAGTTGAACAAGGAAAGCGTTTGTAATATACAAATCTTTGGACTTAAAATATAAGGTGCACGCATCTATAATGATGATTCGGAGTTTTTAAGTTATCATATTTGTTTGACAGATTATTTTTGATGCGCGTATTCTGAATGCTACTTAGCTTCAAAGCTGGATCAGAAGTCTTTTGATACGATCCCAGGTTAGTCACGAAGAAATACCTACACAAAAGTTTACATGAGTGCTGTTATAAACAAGTTTGGATATAGAGTCTGTTATGGCTCACAGACATACTTATTCAATAAAGAGTTTCATATGAAAAAAATGAGATATCAGGTTGTTACCAACTTGATGGACCATAATCAAGTAGGACATGTACAGTAAGTGGTCATGACTGACATGAACCATTCCTAATAGGTTCCATTATGTATTTTCTTAGTGTCCAACTGGCCATGAAAAAAGGGGTGCATTCATTCGTATCTGCAATGTGTTATCCTGGATTGTAGGTTGGGTACTTTGATCACTGCCAGGTGTTTAGGAAGTTGCTTAATTAGAAAACTATTAATAAAATGCGCGTATAACTTTATTTCATATGATTAGACTTCAAATTGGTGATCGGTATCTATTGTTGCTATATATATATATATATATATATATATATATATATATATATATATATATATATATATATATATATATATATATATATATATATATATATATATGCTCAAACACATATCAGTGTTCATTTTACTATTTCTCTTCTACAAGGGAAATGATGATTTAAGAAGAGAGAATTGAGGCTCAAAAGAAACGGGTATTCACGGGCTACATTGTTTTTAGTTACCTTAGAGGCTTTTCAAGCTCAAATTGACTTGGTTATGTAAATTAATAAAGTTAGTAATATTAGGGAGTTTGGGTAAACGTATTTGAAAAGTTGCCTTTTGATACTACTAACAAGTTAAGCATTTCTTTAGACAAATTGCTTATGTTTTGTGAAAGTTCGGCACTCACCTCCTGTCCTCCTATCAACTAAATGAATGCTAGCTCCAACAGTGATCACGATTGTGATAACGAGAATGTAAATGTTAAATGAAAACATGCTCTAAGAGGAGCTAAAAGAATAATACAAAATACTTGAAAGTATCTGCCACATAAAAAGTTTGCTGAAATCTTTCATTTATGTCAATTGACAAGGAACTGAGTACCGATTATTTCTGTAGTGGAAAAACTTTTGCCGCCTTGATCGAACGGGTATCTTTTTGCATATACTTTGTATAACTAATTTCGATTCATATGTGACATGACAATAAGTTTATCGTCCATTTCAAGAATATTGCTTCATTTTTTTTTTGATGACATGTTGTTTTGGTCAATTTTCCATATATGTTTATGGACCCTTGTGCGATGTTAATTCGAACTTGACGCATTAGTGCAACACCAGATCAGACCATTCTCCTATTGTTGGCAATCTAGGTGTCGATTTCTGTAGGTATGTACTGATGTACACTTCTACACAATTTTCATCTTTTCATTACATGTTCTTATAAGTAATAATAGGTATGTACTGATGTACACTTGCCTATTGTTGGCAATCTATAATTTTTATATGAATGGACAGGGAAGAATTTATGGGATTAGAGCATTATGTGCTTCTGATATGCACATCAATTACGTCGTTATAACTTACCAGATGTAGCCAAGTTTATTCCATTTCATTGCCTTAAACGAGTAACACTATTTGCTGATGTACTCTTTGTCAAAGAACACCCAAGACAAATTCTCCTCCACGCAACTACAAAATTAAAGCTGGAGTACAATATAAACACCTCGCACATCATATCTCTCTTATGAATAACAACTAAACACATAAATCCTTCTACATACAGTGTAATAACAACCTTGGAACATACTGCTAATTGCAACTGAAAGAGTACATTCTTTAATAAATAGTGTGAAACAATTACATCCTCCTACGCTTTAAAATAATGCTAAACATTAACCTTTCTATATCTAGCATTTTTTAGCTCACGTGGTATCATATATTCATATGCAAGTATGGAGTAATATTTTCTAATTGTCACATTATGATTTAAAGTAATTCACACCAAAATTCCATTAAGTAACGCCATCAAAACAAAAATTATAAGCTTCAATCATTGATTTACTTTCAATTTGATTATAAGCTTAAATCAAAACAAAAAATACTTTCAAATTTGATTAATTATAAGCTTAAATCAAAACAAAAATACCGTTTGATTTTCTTTCAAATGTACATCATTGAATCTTCAATCATTGATTTACTTTCGTTGCATTATAGGTCTTAACTGGTTCCTAAACAATGGTGGAAGAATTCTATAAAGAAATAAAGGTATTTTCTTAATTGTTATGATCTGAATATTGCCTTGCTCTTTACAACATATCATATACCTTTAAGTAGGTAGCATAAAACAAATACTTATGCATTAAAGTTTGATATAAAACATCGTTTACGTAAAATATTTTTTACAGGAATATTGAGGAGATGTAATATCAAAGTAAGCATTCGAATTTCTCCATTACTATAGTGTCCAGGTTACTTTAGTGTTCCAGATGTTGTCGCTCTTATGTTTCCCCTTTTTTACCTATTACTCGACCCGTAGTCATTGTTCTGCCACTATTATATATAAACTTGGTTTACCATTTTTTTTTACTTTGATATCGTTGTTTAGGTTACCATGCTTTCGAATTTATTATAGATGGAGTGGCTGCATGAAGAGGTCATATCATGGTGGTGTAAGTGTTAGTAAGAGAGAACAACTTCTTAACACAATTTAGGACCGATAAAAATAACACTATGTATTTTCTTTACTCTTGAACCAATATTGGTGACAAATTTTCAATACTTTGAAGGTGTCCGACTTCCAAAATAGTGAGCGTGTGATAGTGGTTTTGAGGTGAATGACCAACCCTTTTTAGAAACTAACTAGCTTGTCTTCATCCTGCATATGGAAGTATAAGCTATTGAGCCTTAGATGTCAAATAAATGAATAAGTGCAAGAGTACATATAGTAATAGTAGAAGCTATTGAGTTTTGTTTGTTGTATTTATGTATTTTGTACTACTATGCAAATCCTCTTTGAATTTTCTAAATCGCTAACGTATTAGTTTAAGTTTGAGAACAAAAAATAGCTCATGTTAAATTAAAGTACATTAAACATGATTGTATTTATATGAATTTATGTATTTTTTGAGTTGCACTAGATACATATGAGTTAAAATTTTCAAGCACTTGATACAAAGATTGTCAACAAACCAATTAACGAATTTTTATGAATTAAGTATTTGGAGCATAATATAGAAGTAGCTCGTCTGACAAATGGGCCGTAAAACTATGTTGATATATCCAACAAAAAGAGTTGTTTGGGATTTCTTAATAAAAAAAATTGTCATCGTATCGTTGCTAATGCTAATTTTGTTGGTGAACTAAAGATATTTTAAATAAGTTACTACAAAACTACTTTTTTGAAAAATGAATAAGCAATTTTTTTCGGGCTATTTCCAATTGTCAAGCTAGCCGGACCACACTACAGTATGTGATAGCAGCCCACCCATCTGGTGGATTGCCAAACATGGTTTAAGTGAACGCATATTCCAGCTTGACATTTTTTATTTTTATTTTATTATTATTTTTTTTAAAAATATGTTGTATACTTTTTAAGGTTTTTTCTTAATGCATTCAAAGCTATATACTTTGTTCTTGCGGATTACCACGTACGGTCATTAATCCGTCGCATAATAAAATGCCTTTTAAACTCAACTGTAGGCAAAAAAAAATGAAATTTCGCTAAGTAACACAATCAAAAGAAAAATTATAAGTCATGCCCGCCCATCGGGCGGGCTTCGAAAGCTAGTATATATATATATATATATATATATATATATATATATATATATATATATATATATATATATATATATATATATATATATGCAAAACAACATTTATGCAAATATAAATAGATTCATTCAAGCATTAGATGATCATAAAGATGGTCATCATTACAATATTCAATATGCTTGAAGCATATTGATTATAATAAAACAAAATAAACTACATAGTTCTAAATTGTCAAAGAGAGCATTTGAACTTGCTTGCAACCCATGGTTGAGTGTTTTATTTGCTTGAGGGTAACATAAGAATAGAGCTTCGATGTTTGATTGAGAGGGATATGGAGTGGAGTATGGAGCGGAAGAGGTGGATCTTACGATGTTGTATCATGTTAAGGGTGGTATGGGTTGAGGACGAGTGAGGAGATATTCTATCCAAGAAATATCTTCACTCAAGTATAGGATTTGTTTTTGAAGGAAGATGCAACAAGGGCAATAGTGAGTGTGGTTTGTAACTTGATCCAAGTTGAGAGAGTGAGGTAGGCAATTGTTGTAGGGTGATGATGGAGGTTGCCCTTTGTTGCGTTATGCAAGATCCATGGCATTGAGATCACTAAGATCATGGATTTGGGATATTTCATCACGGAACTTTTGCTTTTCCGTGGGAATGCGGAGAGAGTCATTGTGTTGATATGGATGAATTGGGTTTGTGTAGTTGGAATTGTCGTTGGATGGTTGATCAAACTTGTATGGATCATTATAAATGGTTGGAGGATGAGATGAGTGGTTTGGCATGAAGGAAGATGTTTGGCCAATGTTGTATGGTTTGTAAAGAGGATCAAATGAATGTCCTTGTGAATTTGGTTTAAAGTTTGGGAAGTAAGTGGTTGGAGGTGTTGAATGATTTCCAACTTCATTGGTTATGATGGATTTGTTTCGAGGGCTTTCTCTTCGCCAAACGGGTTTTTCCGTCATTCTTGCAAGCCTTGAGGCTTTTGGTTTTGGTTTGTTTGGAGAAGTAATGAAGGGATGAATGGAGAGTGTGGAAGATTTGGGATATTTATAGTGTAAGATTTGTGTGTTTATGGATGGTTGGGAGATTAGGACAAAATGTGTTGGTGAAAAATGGGAAATGTAGGTTGAAATGGGCTAAAAAGCAGAAAAGATTCTGTAAATCCGTCCAGCAGATGGCCGGTCCCCTTAATTAGGGGGCGGTCCCCTTAAAATTAAGGGGGCCGCCTTACATAATTAAGGGGGCCGCCCATCTGATGGTTCCCAGATTGCCAGAAAAGGGTTTTTGGCAGAAAATTTGCAGAAAGGTTGTGTTTTTGGATTTGGATTCAAGCAAGTTCAATTCCTTTAGGCAATATAGCATCTAATCTAATCAAGATATAGCATGCATGCAAAAACACATAAGCAAAAGAGCAAATAAGCAACACATAATAAGCAAAAGGAGACAAGTAAAGGCAAGAGCACTTAAACTTCCTAAGGCACCTATCTTAGATCAAGGGCAAAGGCAACTAGTGAGTCAAGCATCTAGTGATGAAACAAGATGACAATGTTATGAGTGATTATGTCCTAGTGTGTGCCTATATGCAACAAATGTGGAGTTGTGATTGTTTCGACTTCTAAATGAAAAGGAAATTCTTAAGAAACAATCCAAAATCTCCTTGATTCGATTTTTGCTCGATCATGAATGTCAAAGATATATATTAGATTATATACCTTGACAATTTATGTGAGAGTTTATGCATGATTTTGGAAAACAATGTTTTTAGCATTAGTCAACAATCCAAGGAAAATGATGTTCATGTGATTCCTAGATGCGAGAATAATTTTTTTTAAAGAAAATTGATTGGGTTTTTCAAAAGAGTTTATGCAAAGAAAATAAACTTTCCCAATCTTTAATTTTGTGCGAAATAGATTCCTAGACTCAGAAATGGAGGAGTGGAAGAAAAGAAAATCAAAAAAAAAATTGTCTAAATGCAATAAAATTTAGTCAACTTGTTCCATCATTCCTAATCCTAAACGCAAGTGATTGAATAATTCACGCTTAAGGGTTTAATGAATATATCCGCAATGTTATCTTCCGATGCAACTTTTTCTATAGATATATTCCCTTTTTGTACATTATCCCTAAGAAAGTGGTTGCGTATTTCTATATGTTTAGTCCTAGAGTGTTGCACCGGATTTTTACTTAAATCTATCGCACCTTTGTTATCGCACATAATGGGAACGTTTTCTAACCTAATGCCATAGTCTATAAGAGCTTGTTTCATCCATAGTGCTTGTTGACATGCCTTTCCAGCGCTTACATATTCGGCTTCGGTGGTAGAAATAGCAAGAGTGGTTTGCTTCTTCGAAAACCGCTAGTGCTTTTTCTATCTACGTAGTCTCCCGGATGATCCAAATCCGCATAGACGATGGTTTCTATGCCGGATCCCTTAGGATACCATAATCCTAAGTGTATAGTGCCTTTAATGTATCGGAAGATACGCTTAACCGCTTCTAGGTGAGAGGTTTTGGGATCCTCTTGAAAACGGGTACAAAGGCAGACACTAAACATGATATCGGGTCTACTTGCCGTCAAGTATAGTAAACTACCTATCATTCCTCTATACTTGGTGTTATCTACGGACTCACCTTCATCATCCTTTGTGTGCTTTACTTCCGTAGACATGGGAGTCTTCATGGGTTTTGAGTCTTCTAGGCCAAATTTCTTAAGCATTTCCTTAATGTACTTAGATTTGTTAAAAAATATTCCATCTTCTAATTGTTTTATTTGTAATCCTAGGAAGAAGTTAAGTTCACCCATCATACTCATCTCAAACTCATCATACATGATTTTGGCAAATTCATCACACATGTCTTGACAAGTCGATCCAAATATAATGTCATCAACATATATTTGGACAATGATGAGATTTGGGTCTTTCCTTTTAGTGAAAAGAGTTTTATCTACCATTCCCATGGAATAATCACGTTTAATAAGAAAAGCTTTTAATCGATCATACCAAGCTTTGGGATCTTGTTTGAGTCCATACAAAGCTTTGTTTAACTTATAAACATAATCAAGTTTTGCGAAGTCAATGAATCCTGGAGGTTGTGCCACATATACCTCCTCATTGATAAAACCGTTAAGGAATGTACTTTTCACGTCCATTTGGAATAACTTAAAATCTAGGGCGCATGCATAGGCAAGTAGTATCCTAATTGATTCTAATCTAGCTACGGGGGCATAAGTTTTGTCATAATCAATTCCTTCTTGTTGATTATAACCTTGGGCAACTAACCTAGCTTTATTCCTAGTAACTACTACATTTTCATCTAATTTATTCCTATATACCCATTTAGTTCCTATGATGGTCATATTCATTGGATTTGGGACTAATTCCCAAACATCATTTGCCTTAAATTGATTTAATTCTTCTTGCATAGCTATAACCCAACTTTCATCTTTTAAAGCCTCATTAATATTCTTAGGTTCTATTGCTGAGAGGAAACAAAAGAAATTATTTTTATCTTGAGCTTGTGACCTAAGGGTTCTTTGGTTAAGATGTCCTATTATATTATCTAGTGGATGTGACCTAGATTCTTTAATATTTACAATTTTGTTATTTCCTAAGTTAATGTCTTCATTGTCATTTCCTATGGGTGTTGTTTTACTAACCTCAATAGCTTCTTCTTCAACTAAGTCATCATCTTCTAAAGGTAAAGTTTTAGGAGGTGGTGGTGTTTCATCAAATGTTACATTTAGTGATTCTTCTACTTTCATGGTGTGTTTGTTAAGTATTATATATGCTTTACTATTTTGTGAGTATCCTAAAAATATTCCTTCATATGATTTTGGATCAAACTTAGTGAGGTAATCCTTAGTGTTTAGAATATAGCATTTACTTCCAAATACCCTAAAGTAGCTTAAGTTTGGTTTTCTACCTCTTAGTAACTCATAAGGAGTTTTTCCTAGAATTCTCCTAATTGATACCCTATTAATAATATATGTTGAAGTATCTATGGCGTGACACCAAAATTTTTGTGGGATGGATTGTTCATTTAACATTGTTCTACTCATTTCTTGTAGTGACCTATTTTTTCTTTCTACTACGCCATTTGATTGAGGAGTACGAGGAGCGGAGAAATTGTGAGATATTCCATTTAAATCACAATATTTTCCGAATTGTACTTCATTGTCAAATTCCCTACCATGGTCCATCCTAATAGCTACTATTGTGCATCCTAATTTATTTTGAATTATTTTACTAAATATTTCGAATTTTTCAAAGGCTTGGGTCTTGTCACTTAAAAACCTAGTCAACGTGTATCGTGAGTAGTCATCTACTATTACTAAGGTATATTTGTTTCCTCCATAGCTCCGCACAGCGGATGGACCAAAAAGATCCATATGTAATAATTCTAGGCACCTAGTAGTGGATACTATATTCTTAGCTTTGTGACTAGCATGAACTTGTTTTCCAATTTTACATGCATCACAAAAATGCTTGTCATATTTTAGATTAGGCAAATTTCTAACTAATTCCTTAGAGGCCAAAGATTGTATTTGTTGCATGTTAGCATGTCCTAATCTCCTATGCCACAATGTAGAGTTTTCATCTAGGGTCGTTAGGCATATCCTATCCTCAGGCTTGTTTCCTAGTTTCATAACATATATGACACCTTTCCTAATTCCTCTACGTATAATTTTTTCATTCTTAACTATTTCGCTATCCTCTTCGGTAAAAGTGACTCTACATTTATTATCACATATTTGCCCTATACTAAGCAAGTTATATGTTAAATTATCTACATGCTCCACATTTTCAATAGTGAGTCTTGAGAAATCGTACCTTTGCCAATGATTTTTCCACGTAAGTCACTACCGAAAATAACGTTACCTCCATTATATGCCTTGTATGTAGAGAATAGCTTGCGGTTCCCCGTCATGTGCCTCGAACATCCGTTATCCTTGATCCATTCGTCAGGCTCCAAGTCAATTCCTAAACATATTTCTTCGGTTCCTTTTACCATAAAACACTTTTCATCTTTTGGCTTTTCTACTTCTTCTTTGTCACTATCACTCCATGTTCCACTAACAAATGCGCCTTGATTTTCATAACCAGGCAGCTTTAGACATTCGCCAATGAGATGATTTGGACTTCCACATCTAAAGCATTTTCTATTCCCGTAGTTGTCATTTCTATTTCTTTGGAACGGGTTTTCTTTCGTCTCGTGATGATCTAGTGAATCTTCCTCGTCTCTTGAAGAATTTCTTGAATTCTCTTACGGCCATTGCATATTCTTCGTCTTCACTTTCGTCACTTGAATCATCATCATCACTAGGTTCCTTTTTGGCTTTTAGAGCGATGGATTTGGTTTGTTCTTTCTTGACTTTGACCGTTTCCGAATCTCTTCTTATAATTTCTTCATGGACCTTCAAGTTACCAATAAGTTCATCTAGTGATAACGTTATCAAGTTCTTTGATTCTTCAATAGCCGTGACCTTAGCTCGCCATTTCGGATGCAATGCCCTAAGAAATTTCCTGACACAATTTTTACTAAAAAATGTCTCATCAAGTGCTTTTAAACTTGTGATAATAGTGTTAAATTTAGCAAAAGCATTATCAATTGATTCCTCTTCCGGAATCATAAATTGTTCATATTGTTATACAAGAAGATCTATTTTGTTATCTTTAACTTGACTATTACCTTGGTGAGTAATTAGTAAAGAATCCCAAATTTCTTTTGCGGTTTTACACATAAAAATTCTTTCATATTCTTTGCGTGGTAACGCATTATAAATGACCATTTTAGCCTCATTATTTTTTGCTAATTTCTTTTTCAAATCATCATTTTGTTTTTCAAAAGATACAATTTCATCCATTTTAGTTTCAACGTTATATTGAATAGGGGGAAAATCACCAAATGTAATAATATGCCAAAGATCAAGATCTTTTGATTTCACATAAGTTTCGAATCTATTTTTTCAATATAAAAATCCATCACTTTCAAATAGTGGTGGTCTTTGCATAGATTGCCCTTCTAAATATTTTTCAGATTCCATAGATCGTTACAAGTTTTAAAATACAATATATTTTAAAAATCTTGCTCGACGTGGCTCCTGATACCAATTGTGGAAAACTAGAAGGGGATTGAATATTTTTACGTCTTTTTAATTCGTTATAAAAGATAGTTTTAGTGTTTTCTTAGGTTTTAAAATTTAGATTCGGTAATATATGATCTCAAGTCTTGCACAATATAAACAACTATCAATAAGTAAGATATAGCAATGATAAGTAAAGAAATAAATGAGAGATGGAAAGATCGAACCGCGAGACAAGAGATTTATAGTGGTTTGGCTACAAAGACACCTTCCTTGCCGTACTCCACTCCCCGAGCACCTAACTCGAGAGTTTTCTTCACTATATCAATAAGCTCCCTTATGGCGGAAAAAACCTTACACACCAATTTGTTGACATAAATAATGTCTAAAAACATTGTTAGCATATTAACAATATCTCTATGTTTTGATAATTACAAAGCATAAACTCATTAATCTAAAACTTTTGACGTAAACAAGTTTTTAGTGCTTAATATTTGTCTTTGCATCCATATCACTTAAGGTATGAATAAACAAAGTGTTTATTGCATTTCATGATCAAAGGAAATTTTTCTAATCACTAGAATTTTTTATAAAATGTATTAAACATTCTATATCTTTTACAAAATTACTTTTGGAATTAAAAGAATATGTTTAATTCATTATAAATATATGATTTCAAATTTCCAACCAAAAATGGCAAATTTTATCTAGAAAAATCTTCCCCACTAGAAGACAAGAAAATCCAACGTTCTGAAGGGGCGGCCCACTTAATTCCTTAGGCGGCCTCCTTAATCATTAAGGGGACCGGCCTCTAATTAAGGGGACCGGCCATGCTCCAGAACAGTAAATTTTCTCCCTATAAATACTGGTCCATCCCACAGAATTTTCTCAACTTTTGCACCCCAAAACTTTCTGTTCTAGATCTCATTTCTATTCTCTAAAATCCTTTGATCATATATACATAAATCTTTGTTTCAAAGTGATCCAAACCTCTACCTTTCAAGTGCAAGAGAAGAATACTTCAATCCTTCAAGAGAAGATGTACTACAACTTGTTGTGACCTTTACATCCAAGTTGTTAGAGCATCATCCATTATATCTATTTCTTTGTGTAACTAGTTGTGAATATTTGATAGAAGATAGATTAGCAAGGTGTGTAGATAGAGTGAGTGTGTAGTAGATAGTTGTGAAGTAGAGAAGTTGGGAAGTAGATAGTTGTGAAGAAGATTGTTGTGAAGTAGATAGTTGTGAAGATAGATAGGTGTGAAGAAGTAGTGTTGTGATTAAGTAGTGACTAGGTGTGAAGAAGTTGTATAGAAGGTGTGAATAAGTTGTGACGAAGTTGTGGTGTGTATATTGGTGTGTAAGGTTTTCTCCGCCATAAGGGAGCTTGTTGACATAGTGAAGAAAACTCTCGAGTAGGTGACTCGAGGAGTGGAGTAGGGCAAGGAAGGTGTCCTTGTAGCCGAACCACTATAAATCCTTTGTCTCGCGGTTAGATCTTTCCATATCTTACTTATTATCTTGCTTATATCGTTATTACTTTTGTAGACGTAGACGTATATATATATATATATATATATATATTTGCTCATATAGTGCTAGTATTGAATTTACTTAAAGATCAAACAAAAGTTTCATTCACAAAACAAAGTTTTTACAATCAAACTAAAAAGGTAACATACATATTGAGAGGATCGGTTGACTGTGATTACACACTATAGGTGTTGGACCTTTTAACGTGTAATATGATATTTTGAGTGAATATGATTAAGTATGCGGAATCTACTTAACCATACTTAGAAGATTATTGGAAATGGAACTGTGATGCTTGTGTATATTTAACAAAGAACAATGAAAGTATTTCACCAAACGATTCAATATTATTCAACAATAATACGAGTGATCTTCACTATCACTAGGGTTACAAAGACCTTGAATCTTGTGTTTTGTTCTAATGTTTTTCTCTATGTATATCTCTACACATGTATGTATTTTCTGCACTCACTTCACGCACACTTAATACATATCTAAGATTTTCCTTTTATAGTCCAAGGAAAGATCTTTTACAAACTATATATGACTCATCTAAATACTAGCTTATGACTAAGCTTCATTTGAGCTATTTTGATGACTTATCATGTGAGTCATTAAGATACACCATGTATCTAAGATTACAACTCACTTGGAGTGTTCAATTTGATGACTACAACAAAGATATTATCTTGTATGTGAATCAGTAGAATAAGTCGTACTTATCTACACACCTGTTCATATGAGTCATAAAAGTATCAGCAGAATCATATGAGTCATAGTAGTATCAGCAGAATCCATCAGCAGAAACACCTTCAGTAGAAAACGTTCTTCAGCAGGATCCATCAGTGGGAACGTGCTTTGTACTTTATCAGCAGAAACATACTTGATGTATTTCCTTAAACCTTTATGCTGATTCTTCTGATTATTTAATTCCCAACAATCCTCCCCTAAACATGTGAATTACATTCAAACATGTTTTTCTGAATTAAATGAGGACTTGTGAAGATCTTTCAAACACTTCATTGTCAGACTGAGATCTAAACTTTCTTTTCTTTTGAGTGATTGAATGTCTTTCTCTGTAACTCATCTGCTTTCTGTTCTTTGCTTCATTCTTGGACTAAAAGATGGTGCAATGTTCAACTTGAAGAATTATAAGAGACAATGATGCTGTGTATCTTGGATGCTTGTTCCAAGAAGTAGAAATCATCTTTCAGCATGTCTTTGGAAGTGATGAACAAACGTAGTGAACTGAATTTGAAACCTTTCTTTGAATTAATCTAGATAGAACTTTCTCCTATCAGCTCTGTTCTTGTTCTTTATCAGTAGAAACCATGTCATCATCTTTTATGCTCTTATCTTTTCTTTCTTCTTCTTTGGTTAATCTTCCTTTAAAGGGCTTTTGTAACCTCCCCTGAGATTTATTTCTCTCTTGAGCAATTTCCTCCCCTGTTTGGAAGATCTCTCATAATCATATCATATAACCATCATCTGATCTAGCAGTTTTCATGTTTTCAGACAATTTGTACATGAAGCCATCAATTCCTTAAGAGTTTAAGATTCTGTCCTCATCACTTCTAGGTGTGTTAACTCCTATGAGAGGTGATTCAATGAACGTTTTTGACTCATGGTCCATCTGTTGATGGTTTTTAAAGTCATCTTTGAAAATCCTTTTTAAGAAATATTTGACTTAGCAGTATGAACATGATTTTATGATAAAAATCATACTGCTTCTAACCATTTTTAAGGGATTAAGTGTGGTAACTAACACTTAATCAAAATTTCGGTTTAAAGCAACCTCTGGTTGTGTGAGAACCAATGTTTTCAGTTATAAATAACTGCCTGTGTATAGATAAACCTATTCAAAAGGCTTTCTTTACAGGGTTTCCAGCTCGTGGCATTTGTTACCTCTAACACAAGTGTTAGATTCACTTTTGCTCAATGTTCTTTCTATCAGATATCCGTAGATTAGTCACATTATACTTGAGAGTATAAAATGATAGAAAGTGAGTTGTATCAGTTAATACCTTATCAACTAATTTATCAATTCAAGGTGAAATATCATAATCAGATTCCAAGAAAGAAGTTTTAAGGAGTTTTGAAATCCCAAACTTTTTCTATCATGAATCTATTATATCAGCAACAATGATCAGCAGATTTCACTTGAAATAGCCTTTTAGCTCAAATATTCATACCTGAAACTGTTAGTCTAAAACCAAAAGAACAAAGTACAAAGTACTTGTCTTGAATTAGAATTATGTATAGGACTAACTGTATGAATAACTTTAAATTGGTAATAGTAGTTTTAGATGAAAAAGTTAGATGCATTAACAAAATCTATATACAAGAACACATTATATTGAAAAATTTAAAGATTAAGCATTCCAATACCTGCTACCAAGTATTGAAATCTACCAACATCAAAAGCTTTTGTAAGAAGATCTGCAAAGTTTTGTTCTGAAGCAATTTTCATTACTTGAATTAACCTCTTTTCATTGCAATCTCTAATAAAATGATGTCTTATTTCAATGTGTTTTGTTTTAGAATCTTGCACTGGATTTTTAATAATGCAAATTGTACTACTATTATCAATATGAATAATGGTATGTAAGAAATTGTACCCATAATCAAGAAGTTGGTTTTGAAGCCATAGAACTTGACCACAACAATTTGCAGCAGCTACATATTCAGCTTCAGTTGTTGAAGTAGCAACCATTATCTGTTTCTTACACTGCCATGAGATAAGTCTGCATCCAAGGAATTGACATCCTCCGGTTGTTGACTTTCTGTCCAAGCTAGCACCAGCATAATCACTATCTGAGTATGCTACCAAGTCAAAAGATGACTCCTTAGAATACCACAGACCCAACCTAGGTTGACCCTTGAGATATCTAAAAATTCTCTTGACTGATGTTAAATGAGAAACCTTAGGAGTTACTTGATATCTTGCACAAGCACAAACAGAGAACATGATATCAGGTCTTGATGATGTGAGATACATCAAAGAACCTATCATAGATCTGTATGTGTGTACATCCACATTAGTTCCTTCTACATCTTTAAGAAGTGGCTTCTCAAGATCAATTGGTGTGCTTGCTGTTTTGGAATCAGCAAATTGAAATTTTCTAAGAATCTCTGCAACATATTTGTCTTGACTAATAAAGATTCCTTCTCTTGATTGTTTAACCTGCAGACCCAAAAATAATGTAAGTTCCCCCATGGAACTCATCTGAAACTTATTGTGCATAAGCTTCTCAAACTCCAAACACATCTCCTTCCTTGTAGATCCAAAGATGATATCATCCACATACACTTGAACTAGCAAAAGATCCTTCTTATGCTTCTTGGTGAAAAGTGTCTGATCTATCTTGCCTCTTTGAAATCCATTTGAAATTAAGTAGGAAGCCAATGTTTCATACCAAGCTCTTGGTGCCTGATGTAGGCCATATAGAGCTTTAACAACCTTGTACACTTTGTCTGGATGGTCAGGATCAACAAAACCAGGAGGTTGTGAGACATACACCTCCTCTTCAATAGTACCATATAAGAAAGCACTCTTGACATCCATTTGATAAACTGTGAATCCCATAAATGAAGCATAAGCCAAAAAGAGTGTAATGGCTTCAATCCTTGCTACTGGAGCAAAAACTTCTTCATAGTCTATCCCTTCTTCTTGTGTGTACCCTTGAGCTACTAATCTAGCTTTATTTCTTATCATTATGCCCCTTTCATCCCTTTTATTCCTAAAAACCCATCTAGTGCCAATTACCCTTACACCACTTGGTAAATCAACTAGCACCCAAACCTTTTGAATCTTAAACTGAAGAAGCTCCTCTTGCATAGCCTCCAACCAACTTGAATTCTCTAGGGCTTTATGAATATTTTTTGGTTCATCTTGTGAGAGAAAACATACAAATAAACAAGAGTTTGAAAACTCATGTTGTTTTGAAGCATAAAGGGCATCAAGAAGCCCTTGTTGATCTGAAGACATCAATTGTTGTCTTGTCTTCACTCCTGATTGTACATCTCCAATTACATTGTCCAGGGAGTGGACTTTGTGAATCCTTGAATGTGGAGTAGAAAGAACTTGATAATCAGGTGGAAGGTTGTTGAAATCCACCTCATCTTCTGAGATATTTGCTTGTGTTTCTTCTGATGGTCCATCAGCAGGAACATTTTGCTCATCAGCGGGAACGATTTGCTTATCAGCAGAAACAGCAGTGTTACTTCTGACTTGAAACGTTTGTTCCTTAGCTCTTTCTTCCTTGTATTCATCTTCAACATCTTCTTTAGATTTACCAGAAGAAGATTCACCATTTATTGAAGTTGAATCCACACTTGCATTTGTCCATATTGGCATCAACACATAATCTTGATCTGTCTCCTTCTCTAATCCTTCTCCATTTGTTGCATCAGCAGTTTGTGAACCTGAAAATTCATTAGTTTCTGCAACAAAAGGCACATAATTCATTGATTTGGATAGAGATTCAAGATCAAATAGCCATTTGGGACCTTGACCTTCTACATTAGTTTTGTTTTCCAAAAACTTCACATGTAGATTTTCCTCTACTCTTCTAGTTCTCATGTTGTATACTCTGAATGCTTTGCTATTGATAGAATATCCAACTAAGAATCCTTCATCTGCTTTTCCATCAAACTTTCCAAGATGGTCTAAGGTATTTAGAATTGTCACATGACATCCAAAAGGTTTAAGAAATCCTATTTCAGGAGTTCTACCTCTAAAAAGTTCATAAGATGTCTTATTGTGAGGTTTTACAACTAAAACTCTATTTTGAACATAGCAAGCAGTGTTGACTGCTTCTGCCCAAAAAGTTATAGGCAACTTAGAGTCAGCTAACATGGTTCTAGCAGCTTCTATTAGTGTTCTATTTTTCCTTTCAGCAACTCCATTCTGTTGTGGAGTTCTTGCAACACTAAATTCTCTTTTAATACCTTTTGCTTTGCAGAAATCATCCATAACTCTATTCTTAAATTTTGTCCCATTATCACATCTAATGACTTTTACTCTTTTGCTTACTAGGTTTTCTATCTCTGTAATGAAGGTCTTAAGGATGCTAGAAGTCTCATCCTTAGTTCCTAAAAAGAATACCCATGTAAATCTACTAAAGTCATCAGTAATAACTAGACAATATCTTTTATGCAACAAACTTCTAACATTTGTAGGACCAAACAAGTCCATATGCAGCATAAACAATGACTGATTGATAGAATTAAAAATTTTGGGCTTACAAGTGGCTTTGTGTTGTTTTCCTTTAAGACAAGCAATGCATGTTTGATCATTTTCAAATCGTTTTTGAGGTAAACCTCTTACCAAACCATTCTTACCAATTTTATTTATGGTTTTGAAGTTAATATGACCAAGCCTCCTATGCCATTTCATAGATTCATCCAATGTGGCCTTAGCAATAAGACAAGTAAGAGAATCTTTTGGAACAATTTTCTTCATATCAACACTGTACATGTTGCCTTTTCTTGGAATTCTAAGAAGTGCTTGACTTTCATCAGGCATCTTAAAATCAGAAGAAAATACAAGACATTCAGTGTCAGTAAAGAGAACTTTGTTCTTTTTGTCACACATTTGTGAGACACTAAAAAGATTATACTTAAGCTCTTGCACATAGTACACATCTTCAAAATCTAGTTTACCGGTTTTAATAGTACCTTTACCAGTAATTTTTCCTCCAATTCCTCCTCCAAAGGTAACATAGCCTCCATCTACTGATTGAAAATTTGAGAGATAAGACTTGTTCCCTGTCATGTGCCTTGAACATCCACTATCTGAGAATCCTTGATCTTCAGTATCTGCTGATGAATGTCCCTGCACATAAATAAAGGAATTAGTTTTCTTTGGGGATCCAAGCCAACACTGACTTGGATCTGCCTCTTGCATCAATGGAATGTAATCTCTTGAGGATAGTTGATGCAACATTGGATTTAAGAATCCAACATGCTGAGGCCTTAACAGCATTTGCCCTGTTTCCCTTAGCAGTGATATGAACTGTTTGGCTATCAGCAGAAACTGATGGCTTTGCAGTTTTATCCTTTGGTTTCCAAACTTGTTTTTGGACCACTGCCTTTGTTTGAATGGGCCTTTGAACAATATTAGATGCATGTTTGAAAGTTGTTTTTGCACCCTTAATTGTTGATTTTGGGTAAACAGTCATATAGGATTTGTCAGCAGAAACCATTTTCCTTTCAGCAGGAACAATTTTTGCTCTATCAGCAGGAACTGCTTTTGTGACTGTTTTGGGTTTTGATCTTTTAGAATTAGAGTGAAAATGAGATTTAGGTGTTTGCCTTTTATAGTTCACTCTATTACTTTCATACCCATTGGTTGCAGAAAGCTGTAAGATGGTCAAAACTACCACATGTGTAACAAGTTTTGTTATCTCTTTGTTGGAGAGACTTGAGGCTATACCAATTCTTTTGGTTACCTCTGGACTTGTTTATGGTTCTATATTGTTCACAATATCTTACTGGTTGCCTAACATGTTTTGCATTGGTCTTAGGCCTATCAGTATTCTGTTTGACTATCTTAGGAACTCTTGTTCTTGCTTTCTTAACCACTTCAGGTTTAGACATAACCTGTTCAAACTTTTTATCATCAGATGTTGAGTCCTCAATGATTGGACCATCTGACTTTCTACAAGAACACACCTTGTCCTTAGGAAGTGAAGTTTTACTTAAACTTTCACTTTCTTTCAAAGGTTCATTATCAACTACATTAGACTTTGGTTGAACACCATATTTTAATTCAGGTAGTTGAAATTCAGGTAATCCTGTGTGTTCTAGGTCAATTCCTGGGGGTGAAGGAATACCTCTATATGGTTGAGGAACAGATTTGTATCCAACACCAGACTTAGCTTTATTAATAACTTGACATTCAATTAAGTTAGTCACACCCTTAGATGCATAATCTAGTGTTTCTACACTCATTTGAATATTCTCTTTAGCCTTACTAAGCCTATCTACTTCAGCTTTTAAGTTACAAATGTCATTGTTTTTAAACATTATTTCTCTTTCAAGAAGAATTTTGACATCAGTAAAGGTAGATTCATTTGTTCTAAAATGTATTAATTGTTCCTCTAGAGTAGCTAAACCTCTTTTATGATTTGTTAAGCTATGAGCTGTATCAATTAATTCTTTTCTTTGATTCTCATAACGTTTGGTTAAGGTTTCTAAACTTTTAAGAGCAAAACAATTTTTTGAACAAACTTTATCAAGTTGTACCTCTGTTGTAAAAGCCATAAGAGCTGTCTGAGGAGAAGCTTCTTCTTCTTCATCAGCAGTAAAGCTCCAATCAAATCCTAATCCATCAATAGCTACCATAGCTTTTGGATTAGTTGATTCCCCTGTCTTGGACTTGCTTCCAAAACCTCTATTCTTGCTATCTTGCTACCTTGGCCTTCTGCATTCTCTTGAGAAGTGCCCCAACATATGACAGTTATACCATTCTATCTTTGACTTGTCAAAACCAGCAGTATCATTGCTGCTGATAGTGAGTTTCTTCCCCGTCCTCTGATAGAATTTCTTAGCCCTCATGCTAAGAAGAGAAATTTGCCATTTTAGGTCCATCTCTTCTAAATCATCATCATTGATTTCTAAGAGATCTTCATGAGTAAGCATGGACCCATTATTCTGGCTTGTGAAAAAGGCACAACAAGCCTTTTCATTCAATATACCAAAGGTACTACTTGATGAACTAGCAGCACCAGCTCCACTATCAACCTGTTCATCTTTAACTGGGTTTGAACTACAAGGAGATGACATAAAAGCCATGTTCCCAGTATATGAACTAGAGACACCAGTTTTCTTTACTTCTTGTTCCACAATTTTAAAGTTGCTATACAAATCCATAAGATCCATAGTGTCTATGTCTGGTTTATTCTTCCAAACAACAACATGCATAGCCCACTCCTCTGGTAAGCTTCTCAGAAATTTTGAGTTTAAATCTTCTTGAGGTATATCAACCCCAAAAACAGCAAGTAGACTCACAATTTTCTGTAGCCTTGTAAACATGTGGTCAAGAGATTCATTCATGGTTGATGAGAAATTTTCAAACTGCTGCTTAAGAAGGGTTTTCTGGGTCTTCTTGGTGGCTTCATTCCCTCCATATCTTGCAACTATTGCCTCAAATAATGACTTGGCATCCTTGAATTTGCTGAAGTTTATAAGTTGATCATTTGAAATGGTCATCATCAGCATACTTCTGGCCTTGAGGTCATTCTTCTTCTTTATCTTTTCATCAGCAGTTGTAGGGATGGTTTGAACAACTGAAATTTCCCTACCTTCAACTGTTGATAAAGTGGTTGTGGGTTTGAAAGAGTTTCCATCTTCAATGATTTCCCAGAGAGTGTAATCCTGCACCTGGAAAAACTGTTCTATTCTTAACCTCCACAATTCAAACTCATTCTATTTGAGAACTGGCAACTTTGCAGCAACATTTGTTTGAATAGATTCTGTATCCATTTCTTCTTCTAAATCAAAAGTATCAACTTGGAAGCTCTGATACCAACTGAGAGGATCGGTTGACTGTGATTACACACTATAGGTGTTGGACCTTTTAACGTGTAATATGATATTTTGAGTAAATATGATTAAGTATGCGGAATCTACTTAACCATACTTAGAAGATTATTGGAAATGGAACTGTGATGCTTGTGTATATTTAACAAAGAACAATGAAAGTATTTCACCAAACGATTCAATATTATTCAACAATAATACGAGTGATCTTCACTATCACTAGGGTTACAAAGACCTTGAATCTTGTGTTTTGTTCTAATGTTTTTCTCTATGTATATCTCTACACATGTATGTATTTTCTGCACTCACGTCACGCATACTTAATACATATCTAAGATTTTCCTTTTATAGTCCAAGGAAAGATCTTTTACAAACTATATATGACTCATCTAAATACTAGCTTATGACTAAGCTTCATTTGAGCTATTTTGATGACTTATCATGTGAGTCATTAAGATACACCATGTATCTAAGATTACAACTCACTTGGAGTATTCAATTTGATGACTACAACAA
The DNA here is from genome assembly GCA_030686995.1 of Artemisia argyi. Classification (NCBI taxonomy): domain Eukaryota; kingdom Viridiplantae; phylum Streptophyta; class Magnoliopsida; order Asterales; family Asteraceae; genus Artemisia; species Artemisia argyi. The sequence goes on from CM060701.1 coordinate 56,034,381, forward strand.
AGATATTATCTTGTATGTGAATCAGTAGAATAAGTCGTACTTATCTACACACCTGTTCATATGAGTCATAAAAGTATCAGCAGAATCATATGAGTCATAGTAGTATCAGCAGAATCCATCAGCAGAAACACCTTCAGTAGAGAACGTTCTTCAGCAGGATCCATCAGTGGAAACGTGCTTTGTGCTTTATCAGCAGAAACATACTTGATGTATTTCCTTAAACCTTTATGCTGATTCTTCTGATTATTTAATTCCCAACACATATAATTGATCATTTCGATCAAGTAAAGTTTTCATACAAAATATAACTAAGGATTATAAAATAAACGATTACTTACTTATCTCTCGTATATAGCTATAATTGTTTATATTGTGCATGTGTTGATTTCACATACTTAGCTTATATTATTATTGTTCATACTTTGATATAGTTGTTCATATTGTTCAAGATTTGAGTTCACATAAGATTGAATCAAAGTTTTAAAAGCAAACAAGGTTTTAAAACTAAACTAAGTTTTCATAATAAAATTAAAAAGACGTAAAACTATTCAACCCCCCCCCCCCCCCTTCTAGTTTTCCACAATTGGCATCAGAGCCAGGTTAAACAAGATTTTTAAAATATACTGTATTTTAAAACTTGTATCGATCTATGGAATCGGAAAAATATTTAGAAGGGCAATCTATGCAAAGACCACCACTATTTGAAAGTGATGGATTTTTATATTGAAAAAATAGATTCGAAACTTATGTGAAATCAAAAGATCTTGATCTTTGGCATGTCATTACCTTTGGTGATTTTCTCCCTATTTAATATAATTTTGAAACTAAAATGGATGAAATTGTATCTTTTGAAAAACAAAATGATGATTTGAAAAAGAAACTAGCAAAAAATAATGAGGCTAAAATGGTTATTTATAATGCGTTACCACGCAAAGAATATGAAAGAATTTTTATGTGTAAAACCGCAAAAGAAATTTGGGATTCTTTACTAATCACTCACCAAGGTAATAGTCAAGTTAAAGATAACAAAATAGATCTTCTTGTTCAACAATATGAACAATTTACGATTCCGGAAGAGGAATCAATAGATAATGCTTTTGCTAGGTTTAACACTATCATCACAAGTTTAAAAGCACTTGATGAGAATTTTTCTAGTAAGAATTTTGTGACGAAATTTCTTAGGGCTCTTCATCCAAAATGGCGAGCTAAAGTTACGGCGATTGAAGAATCGAAGAACTTGTCAACTCTTCAACTTGATGAGTTGCTCGGCAACCTGAAAGTCTACGAAGCAATAATAAAGAAAGACTCCGAGATGGTCAATGGAAAAAGAGAGCAAAGCAAGTCAATTGCGTTGAAAGCTAGGAAGGAATCTAGTAACGAGGATAGCTCAACCTCCGAAAGTGATGACGAAGAATATGCGATGGTCGTAAGAGACTTCAAGAAATTCTTCAAAAGGCGAGGAAGATTCGTTAGACAACCGCATGATGAAAGGAAAGCAAACCAAAGAAATAAAGATGACAAAAATGGCAAAAATAATAGGAAGTGCTTCAAATGTGGTCCAAATCATCTCATCGGAAAATGTCCAATGATGTCAAGAAATCAAAATCAAAAGGCGTTTGTTGGAGGAGCTTGGAGTGATAGCGATGACGATGAGAAAGAAATCACAAATGAGGAGAAATGTCTTATGGCTAAGACATCAAGCGAGGTACGTTCCGAAACCGAATACTTTAGTGACGAAAATTTATCATTAGATGAAAAAGACCTAGATAGTGAATATAATAGGTTATGCAAATTAGGTCAAAAGGTTATAGCTAAAAATAAGTCACTAAAACATATTAATAATATATTAGAAAATGAAGTACTCGAATTAAAAATTAGACTACAACATTTGGAAAAAGGAAAAGAAGTTTTTATTGAATGTAAAACATGCATAGAGGTTAATAATGAAAACGAAAAACTTTAAGATGAAATTTTCAAACTTGACAAGTTTAAAAATAGTAGTAACCCACTTAAGAAAATAATAAGTGTTCAAGAAACTTCGGGAGATAAAACCGGTCTAGGATTAACCTCAACTAATGTTTCAACTAGTGAAAATAAAAGTATAAAGTTTGAATGTGAATCTAGTAAACAAAAATCATTAGAATCAAAACCTAAGTATATACTTACAAAAGATAGAAAAATACCCATTGTGAATGATAAAAAAGTAAAAACTTTTTATAAACCATCCTTAAAGACTGAAGTAGGATCCTCTAAATTTAAATTAAGATCTAAAACTCCACCACCGAGAAAACCAAATAATCTTCATACTCGATCTAAAACACCTCAACCTAGAAGAAACCAAAATAGACAAAACTACAATAATACTAGTCATCAAATGTGGAATTATCAACCAAGTTATAATCCTTGGGGAATACAACCACCATACATGCATCCTAGCCAAATGTTGAATATGTTTGGACCAAACAACTTTGGACCAATGAGACAATGGGAACCAAGTGGCTAAGCTGTCAATCTTGGAAGAAGTTGGAATATCATCTACATATTACTTCTATAAGTCAACATGGTCACTTGAAGTGCTTGAAGATATTCCATTGAAGACTAAAAGGTACGCGTTTCTTTTAAGTTCATCGCTATAATTTGCATGCTTAGATATATGATTAGTTAGATTAATGCTTAGCTATACATATATGTGTACATAATAACTTATATTCTTATAACCTAGAAACATCATTGGTTGACTCTCCTAGGAATAAGATAAAATTGTTCATTGCCGAACGAAATAGAAAATGGAAATCTTCTATATCCACTATTAGCAAACTCATGGTGATGAAGTGAAATGAGTTAAGTGGATCAATCGTTAATATAGAAGGAGGATTAGATCCCTCGCGTAAGAAAACTATGGATGAAACAAGCTCTTGTAGACTATGGCATTAAGTTAGATAAGCGTGCGAAAACAAAGGAACTATAGATGTTAGGTTATACCCCATTCAACACTCTCGCATCTAACATATAAATTATCGTCTTCATTTCCTTTAGGATCATAGGATATGTAGAAACGATAGCATGAGATAATAATAGGCTTAACCAATCCTCTTGAGCATGAGATCTTTAATAAACATTTTTTAAAATATTTGATTTATGATATTTGTTGTCAAAAATCTAATATCTCTAAAAATATGCAAAAACCTCACATTTTGGAAAATAGTTTTTCAAATAACTATCTCACTTTTAAATAACATGTTTTCACTATCAATATCCACAATTTTGTTTTGATCAAAACTAAAGATTGGGAAAATATTCTTTACCGTTCATTCACACATTTTGAAGTAAAAACCCAATCTATTTTATTCAAATAACTCTCACATCTAAGTGAAAACTTACTTTCAAACATTGTTGAATAATGCTAAAAACGTCTCTTTTAAAATCATGCATGGTGATCTCATATTTGTCATCTATATTTATATAAATGACACTTATAAGTGAACTAAATCAAATCAAGAGGACCATGGTTTGTTCATTAAGACTTTGTTTGTAACAAGTCTAGAAATCCATGCTATCATAACTACCCACTTATTGCACATTGATACACATTAGGATTAATCCTCCTAGTTATGTAGTTATGAAATACTTGATGTTGCTTATTATTTCCTAGCACTTATATTTTACTTGCTTGATGAGTATGTTTGCATGCTAGATGAAATTGCTTGTTTACTTAATCTCTTTGATTAACATGCTTTGGCTACATAATTGCCTACATAATTAGTATATGCTTAATTGCCTCAAAGAGTTGGACTTGTTTGAAACCAAAAACACAACCTCTCTGCAATTCACTACCAAAAACCCTTTTCTGGCAATCTGGGAATCACCAGATGGGTGGCCCCCTTAAATCATAAGGCGGCCCCCTTAATTATTAAGGGGACCGGCCTCCAATTAAGGGGACCGGCCATCTGATGGTCGAAGGTGTTGTTTCCTTTTTCTACTTTTTAGCCCATTTCATCCTACACTTCCAAAAATTCATAAACCTATTTTATCCTAAACCTTCTATCAAAATTCATACATCCTTAATCCCACCAATCCTACATTATAAACACTCTCATTCCTCTCAATCTATACTCATCTCTTCATGACCTCTCCCATTAAACCAAAACCACCAAATAACCCGTTTGGAGAAGAAAACCTAACTTCCATTAAAAGCCCGTCAAACCAAATGATGTTGTCAAACATCCAACACCTAATTCCTCTTATGTCTTCAACATTACATACCTAACACCTCACTCTCCTTCTGACCAACATTACATATCAAAAACCTTTACTCACCCATATCCTTCTACATTACACTCAAACCTCATAATCTTTTCACAACTCAAGCGATGTTGTTCATAATCAACCAACACCTAAACCTCACTCTCACACAAATGATCCATTTAACAACAAATCATCCATTCGTGCTTCCACTAATGCTCCTTCTTACGATGAGCATGCACAATCCCAAAACAATAATCCCAACCTCATTACCAACACTTTACATGTTGCTCATTCAACAAAAACACCATCCACTCATGAAGCATCTCTTCCACCCATATCATGTTTTCATGATTACCCAAGCTCAAACATGTCTCCACCAACAAGAGTATCACCACTACATCCTACAACTTCACATGCCATTCCTATGTTGCATGTTCAAACCCTCACCCAAGACAACTATCATGCTCCACCACCATCACCTTCCTCCGAACACTTAATGTTCGTTGAGGCGCTAAAAGAATCCCATGAGCTTAGTGCTCTTTTAGCCTTACATCTTGCTCAACGCAATTTGGATCCACCTTCATCTAGATCACCCTCATCACCACACAACATAAATCAACTTGAGAAGCATGTCAACAATTGACCTTGTTGCATCTTTCTCCTAAAAACCATTGCATTCAATGAACACTTCACTTGGATTGAATATCTTCTCACTAGATCACATCCAATACCCTCACTTGAACAACATCCAAAACCTTAATCAACCTCTTCCGCTACAAACTCTCCACAACCAAACTCTCCAACATTCATGACCCAAACATATACCTCCATTAATCCAACAACCTTACCCTAACTCAACCATCTTCATTCCAAACACTCCATCATCAACCATCTAAGCATACTATATACTTATGATTTTCACTTTCAAATACGAATCAACCAACCTTTTGTTACAAGCAAGTCCGATGGCTCTCTTTGGCAAATTAGGATCTTTGACATAATCTCTTTGAATTAATTGTTATGTATCCTTAATATTTGTTTGCTATGCTTGTTATTTGTATATTGCATATTCTTCTATATATGCTTGTGCTTCTAATATTTTTCTTGCGAGCATTCCATATCTCGATCCCTTGGTGCCATCGAACGAGGGGGAGCACACATCAAGGGGGAGCTTTCATCAAGTCTAACTTCATTTATGAAGCTAGCCGACATAACCTTTTTGATTCTACAAAAAGAGGGAGAAGAGAATGTTAAACTCTAATAATACTTGTCTAAAAATTATTTTTTAGACCTAATGAGTTTAAGGTTTTGTAATCATCAAAAAGGGGGAGATTGTTGACATAAATAATGTCTAAAAACATTGTTAGCATATTAACAATATCTCTATGTTTTGATAATTACAAAGCATAAACTCATTAATCTAAAACTTCTGACGTAAACAAGTTTTTAGTGCTTAATATTTGTCTTTGCATCCATATCACTTAAGGTATGAATAAACAAAGTGTTTATTGCATTTCATGATCAAAGGAAATTTTTCTAATCACTAGAATTTTTTATAAAATGTATTAAACATTCTATATCTTTTACAAAATTACTTTTGGAATTAAAAGAATATGTTTAATTCATTATAAATATATGATTTCAAATTTCCAACCAAAAATGGCAAATTTTATCTAGAAAAATCTTCCCCACTAGAAGACAAGAAAATCCAACGTTCTGAAGGGGCGGCCCCCTTAATTCCTTAGGCGGCCTCCTTAATCATTAAGGGGACCGGCCTCTAATTAAGGGGACCGGCCATGCTCCAGAACAGTAAATTTTCTCCCTATAAATACTGGTCCATCCCACAGAATTTTCTCAACTTTTGCACCCCAAAACTTTCTGTTCTAGATCTCATTTCTATTCTCTAAAATCCTTTGATCATATATACATAAATCTTTGTTTCAAAGTGATCCAAACCTCTACCTTTCAAGTGCAAGAGAAGAATACTTCAATCCTTCAAGAGAAGATGTACTACAACTTGTTGTGACCTCCACATCCAAGTTGTTAGAGCATCATCCATTATATCTATTTTTTTGTGTAACTAGTTGTGAATATTTGATAGAAGATAGATTAGCAAGGTGTGTAGATAGAGTGAGTGTGTAGTAGATAGTTGTGAAGTAGAGAAGTTGGGAAGTAGATAGTTGTGAAGAAGATTGTTGTGAAGTAGATAGTTGTGAAGATAGATAGGTGTGAAGAAGTAGTGTTGTGATTAAGTAGTGACTAGGTGTGAAGAAGTTGTATAGAAGGTGTGAATAAGTTGTGATGAAGTTGTGGTGTGTATATTGGTGTGTAAGGTTTTCTCCGCCATAAGGGAGCTTGTTGACATAGTGAAGAAAACTCTCGAGTAGGTGACTCGAGGAGTGGAGTAGGGCAAGGAAGGTGTCCTTGTAGCCGAACCACTATAAATCCTTTGTCTCGCAGTTAGATCTTTCCATGTCTTACTTATTATCTTGCTTATATCGTTATTACTTTTGTAGACGTAGACGTATATATATATATATATATATATATATATATATATATATATATATATATATATATATATATATATATATATATATATATATATATATATATTGCTCATATAGTGCTAGTATTGATTTTACTTAAAGATCAAACGAAAGTTTCATTCACAAAACAAAGTTTTTACAATCAAACTAAAAAGGTAACATACATATAATCGATCATTTCAATCAAGTAAAGTTTTCATACAAAATATAACTAAGGATTATAAAATAAACGATTACTTACTTATCTCTCGTATATAGTTATAATTGTTTATATTGTGCATGTGTTGATTTCACATACTTAGCTTATATTATTATTGTTCATACTTTGATATAGTTGTTCATATTGTTCAAGATTTGAGTTCACATAAGATTGAATCAAAGTTTTAAAAGCAAACAAGGTTTTAAAACTAAACTAAGTTTTCATAATAAAATTAAAAAGACGTAAAACTATTCAACCCCCCCTTCTAGTTTTCCACACAATTTACACACCACAAACTTCTTCACAACTAAATCACAACTTCTACACAACTTCTTCACACCAATCTACTTCACAACTAACTACTTCACGCCTATCTTCTTCACACCAATTTTCTTCACAACTAACAACTTCACACCTAGCTTCTTCACTACAATCTAATTCCTAACTTTTCTTCTTCACACCAAACAACTAACTAATCACACAATCAATATACCTAGCACAACTATCTACAATCAAATATTCACAACAATCTTCACAAAGAATTATGTAAATAATCTTGATGATGCACCAACAACTTGGATGTGGAGGTCACAACAAGTTGTAATACTTCTTGTCTTGGAGGATAGAAGTATTCTTCTCTTGCACTTGAGAGGATGATCTTTGAACCACTTTGAAACAAAGAATTATGTATTTATGATCAACGGATTAAGAGAATAGAAATGGGGATCTAGAACAGAAAGTTTAGGAGTGCAAAAGGTGAGAAAATTCTGTGGGATGAACCAGTATTTATAAGGAGAAAATTTACTGTTCTGGAGTATGGCCGGTCCCCTTAATTAGAGGCCGGTCCCCTTAATGATTAAGGAGGCCGCCTAAGGAATTAAGGGGGCCGCCCCTTCAGAACGTTGGATTTTCTTGTCTTCTAGTGGGGAAGATTTTTCTGGATAAAATTTGCCATTTTTGGTTGGAAATTTGAAATCATATATTTATAATGAATTAAACATATTCTTTTAATTTCAAAAGTAATTTTGTAAAAGATATAGAATGTTTAATACATTTTATAAAAATTCTAGTGATTAGAAAAATTTCCTTTGATCATGAAATGCAATAAACACTTTGTTTATTCATACCTTAAGTGATATGGATGCAAAGACAAATATTAAGCACTAAAAACTTGTTTATGTCATAAGTTTTAGATTAATGAGTTTATGCTTTGTAATTATCAAAGCATAGAGATATTGTTAATATGCTAACAATGTTTTTAGACATTATTTATGTCAACAAAGTAGTCTGAATTTCGATTCATGCTAGTTTTTGTTGTACACAATGCTTTAGTTGTTGTAATTATGAAGATTGCTTGCTTTAAAGTGTTGTAAACCATGCATTATTTTTTGTACATTTGAATTTTTTGGAGAGAGAGTCCTTCCTCCATTATAAGTAGTATATATTATCACTTCCGATTGCTTAATATGTAAAGACATGTAAAAATGTTTCATAGCACTTTATTGCGAAATATTAACCAAATTGTCTTTCTAATCAACATCAAGGGCGTGGCCAGGAATTCTTTTCAGGGGGGCCAAAAAAATTTAAAAGACACCCACATGTTAAAAAGGAGCACAAAAGATTGCGAAGTATAATATATAACTATGTAAAAAGGTTGCAACATATTTGTTTATTCAACATTTTAGTTGCACATGACACTTATTCGCATAACCAAAATCATCTAAAAATGAATTTGAACCAAAATTCTTAGATATAGGACTTAATATGGATTGGTGGATGGATGGGGGATTAAGTACATAAACTAATAGAGAGATATCTAGTTTGTAGGTGGATCAAATGTTAATATGCAATAGTAAATTGGATTTTGGACTACAACACATATATTAACTATTAAGGCTTTGTGGGTAGGCCACGGCCCACCTTACCCCCCACATGGCTACGCCTAGGGGTGTCATATGGGTCGACCCGACCCGACCCGAACCCGACCCGAACCCGATAAGGCCTTATAGGGTCGGGTTGATTCGGGTCCAATATACCTTATCGGGTTATCGGGTCAACCCGATAGCCTTATAGGGTCGGGTTGCGGGTCTTAATTATTTCGTTATCGGGTTATCGGGTTGACCCGATAACCCGATAAGCTATAATAACCCATTAAAAGTTTTATAATTTTTGAACTAAACCCGATAACCCGAACCCGATAACCCGAACCCGATAGACCCGATAACCCGATAACCCGATTCCTTATCGGATCGGGTTGCGCGTTAATTTTTATTTCTCGAAGACCCGATAGACCCGACCCGATAGAGGCTTATCGGGTCGGGTTGACCCGAATGACACCCCTAGCTACACCCCTGAACATGAAATCAAACTAATTAAAAATATATAAAATGAAGATAATGTATTAAAACTTATTGTCATGTTGATTAATTCACGCATTATATAACAATAATCACATTATGAATATTCATATTAAGTGAAGGTGCAAGTTGAAAATTGAGATTTTTTGAAAACTATTACACATTCAATATGGTTTTACACAAATAATGAATGTTTTAATTATGTCAAAATTTTGATATTTTTATTCGTATTAATCGATACAAAAAGAAAACATATCGAATATAATTTTGCATATTAAAAATTTAAAATTGTATGTGTTTTGTGCATGTTTATGCTAATTGTTATTATATTTTAAATATAAATACTCCCTCCGTCCCATAATTATTGTCCACATTTGACTTTTTTAGTCTTTAACTTTCAACTTTGACCGTAAATATTTTTCTATGTGATATATATTACTTGATGCAAAATATATAAACGGATTGAGTTTTAAATGTATTTTCATTCGTATAATTTTTATCAAGTATTATATAACATAAATAAAAATATTTAAGGTCAAAGTTGAAAAATAAAGACTTCAAAAGTCAAACGTGGACAATAATTTTGGGACGGAGGTAGTAACAATATTAGTTTAATAGTTAAAAGTATTAGGTAAAAAATTTGTACACTATTTTAGGAAGGCAAATAAAATTATTTTATAGATTATGTCAACATCCTATGCATCTATTATTTTCATATTTTTCGCCTTGGCATGACACATGATTCTTTCTTGCAACTTGTTTAGCTTTTTTTATTCTTGACGGGCTTTTAGCATTACTCTGAGAAATTATACACAAGCAACTAACGTATACCGAATTTAAACTTATTTTGTGATGTAACAAACTCTTGCGCCTCAGTTCATCATAAAAGGAATCGACGTTTGACGTTTTCCCTTTCTACCACAAACTTTATCATGTAACAGAAAACTAAAAATACAAACCATAGGAAACTGAAAAGTGTTTTTGCAGTTCTTTAGCTGATTGTATATTTGTGGTTTTTTTTTTCGACTTATTCAATGAATTTAAGTTCGTTATTGAACCGGAAGAAGCACTTTTTTGGAAGATGAATGTGATCTATAATCAATTGAACTTGAAAATTCCCATATGCAATTAAAAGCACCAGTAAAGATGTTGCGTCTAAGCTTCAAATGGGAAATCTTGAATTCTTTATGAACCATCAAGAGGTGCCTAAAATCACATAGGGGAAGATGCTCAGACCTAAACTGGTGGAGGAAGATTTGATATGATAAAGAAGAACATACAAAAGAAGAAGTACATGTTTGGAAAAGAGAATAAAGTTCTACTTTGAAAGACGACTTGCATATAAAGGATAAAGATACACATATGATCGTAGGAATCCTAGATATTACTATCACTGTATTTTCCAAACAGGATTGGAATTGTGTGATCTGAAATTTATCAAGCTATGGATTCAATGGTATTATGTGTTACTAGCATAGATTTCCATTATGTATAGATCAACACACAAGATCCATTCCAATGGTAGACTGTCAATTTAACAGTTTCTTTCGAGGGTTGTTTCTTTAATTCGTGGTTAGCATTACATGTAAATCTATGTGTTTATCTCACCATTTTCTTTAATTAAGCAGCCGGCAACTGAACATCGTTATTGTTTTCAAGCAACATCGAAGTCAATGTTGATATACTTAGACATATATACTTATTCCTTGATCAACTTTTTGGACCACCGAATACACCCTATTTTTCTTGCTTCATTATCATGAAAGTAAAGAAAGGCACTGCCTTTTTCATTCTTATCAGTAGGGGTGTCAAAAATCCCGACTTGACCTGGACCTGAAAAAGGATATTCGGATCGGGTCAATCAGGTTCAAAATCTAACTTAGGTCAATCGGGTCAACCTGATTAACCCGAGCTCAAATAGGGTTGGGTATCGGGTTCAAAATAGTTTGCCTATTCGGGTTCGGGTCAACCTGACTAACCCGAGTTATTTATTTATTTATTTATTATTTTTATTTTTATTTTTCCTGAATTGGCATTCTTATACTAAAGATACTAATCTTTCATGGTTGATTTTGTTGCTAATTTTTTTGTGAAGAAAAGGCCTAATGTCTGCAAGAATGTAACTGTTATTTGCCTATTGTTGTTATTTGAATGATACAGTTTGTAAGTTGCAACTAATGTCAAAGTCATGGGTAGTCTTGTTCTTTTATTTTCCTGTATGTTCTTAGTATTTGCCTACTAATGCAAGTTGCAACTTGCAAGTTTGCAAATATGCAAGTCTGCAATAAGACTACTGCATGCAAGTCTCCAACAAACAAATGCAACATAATTATCTATTTGGTAACTACTTATACACTTCATTTCTGTGTTATGGTTGCAAGCAATTTCATAGTTACAAGTTGCATTATAATTATGGTTATTTAATATTTATATATTTGCCTATTGCAAATTTGCAACAAGCTCACTGTAAGGAACAAATGCAACAAATCAATATATGATTTATACATGTGTTTTTTAGTTGTTTAAGATTTTAACTAATAATATTAAGAAATCATATTCAATGATTTTATAAATGGCACAGACCAGGACCCGACCTGATTTTCCTGAACTCGACTAACCCGTGTTCAAATAGGGTCGGGTTCGGGTATGTTATTTTTAGCATTGACCCGGCTTCAACTCGGCCCAAATTGACCCAAACCCGACCAACCCACCCCTATTAACACCCCTAACTAGCATAGGTTTCCATTATGTATGGATCAACACACAACTTCCATTCCAATGGTAGACTGTCAATTTAACAGTTTCTTTCAAGGGCTGTTTCTTTAATTTGTGGTTAGCATTCCATGTAAATCTATGTGTTTATCTCACCATTTTCTTCTAAGCAGCTGGCAACTGAATATCGTTATTGTTTTCAAGAAACATCGAAGTCAATGTTGATATACTTAGACATATATACTTATCCCTTGATCAACTTTTTGGACCACCGAATACACCCTATTAAATATTTCTTGCTTCATTATCATGAAAGTGAAGAAAGGCACTGCCTTTTTCATTCTTATCAGCATCTTCTAAAAATTAGATCATATCAACACATTACCATTATTTTCCTAAAGCTAAGAATACTTCATTCACATATCATCTAGAGATGCATTTTATGTGTTAGGTTCATTCAATATGTCATAATTCGCAGTGCACCTTTCACGGATGTAATGATTAGGCGCATTCAGATAATGCCTATTTGACATCAGTCGAGTACTATGAACAGTAAGCAATTTCAATAATGCGCAATTAACTTGACTACAGCACTTAGGTTTCCATTAGATGTCTTGGAAGTAGGTGTGCCCATTTTGAATCTCTAGCACATATATAAGTTGAAAAGAATCTTTAGTCCTTTTAACGTAAACGTATATAATTTCCAATGATATATAACCTGAAAGCAACTTATCCTTATTTCACCATATGCATAATTATTGGTCCTCATTTTCATGTGGCTTCCTTAAGAATTTAGGAAATCTTTTCTTTAAATTACTCCTTAATTAGTTTATCATATATGGTGATATGTATGCATATACGTACGTACACTTAATACCTATTCATGAACAAAAGATGCATTCAAAACACCTCATAACAAGTTTATACTACCTTTTTTCTACAATATGTATAAGATACACACTATTCCTAAGGACGTATCAAGAATCGTGGTGGTTTTCTTGATCAAAATCGTACATTATGTTGATCATTAAGGACGTGAAATACCATCAAGTGAAAGCTGAGTGAACATCAACTAATGGGCTCTTACTGAGCATGAGGAGCTACTACAAGTTTGTCGTCCACTTACGGCCTGTTTGGAAGGCACATGCAAAAAAAAAAAAAAAAAAAAAAAAAAAAAAAAAAAAAAAAAAGGAAAAGGAAAAGGAAAAGAAAAGAAAAGAAAAATATCATGATCTTGAAAAAATTGCAACTAGGAATCTTGCTTGTCTTCCATGAAAGATTTGTAGAGGGACTTTGGGCCCAAGATTCCTGTACACCATCTTCTATATAGGGCAGGTTGGTTGTGGGGATAAAAGTGAGTAGGACTACGTTGGGGTATGTTTGGTACTCCATGTATAAAGGAACCATTGTGCATCTTTAAAGCAAATGTTTATGGGCACTTTGAAATTCCATGAACGTAGAATTTAAATGGGGTAACCATTAATTATAAAGAGAGAAAATGTGTCATCAGCACAACATGTGGTGAATGGTAATGCATAGATGGATATTTCTAGCTATATTGCTCGCCTTTACATGTGGAATATATAATCATGTTCCATTGTTTTTGGTATTGTTTCAGTGAGATCGACTTTACATCAAGTGTCTTGTTGTGGATTGTGGATTCTTAGTACCTGAAAACAATGAATGTGAAATCGAATTTGGGCTTGATTCTAGTGTCTAGTAAGAGTACGTAGTTGTTTAACAAGATATACGAAATGCAGTACAGAGGGACTTTGTGAGTACTTTACAAATCGTGCATACATGTTATTTATATGTTAATCTAAACTATTTTTTCTCAATTGTGTCCCTAAAATGTGATATTGCAGTCTGCTTTAGGGTTTGATATATGAAGTTTCTCAAAGCCAATAGGTGGTTTTGATGGCCGTAAGTTGCTAGCTTGTAATCTGTAGAAGTAATCAGGTACTTTGGTCAATGACATCCTTTGAGTACCTAACACAAATGAAAGCAACGTGTTGGCCTCGCCTTGGGTTTGATCCCAAGACCAAGCTCTGGCGTGAGAGCAAGTATAGGTGTGAGCCAAAAGGCTGGATAATAAATGCAGTAAATGCGTAATAAATAACTTGGTTCAACATTGAATGAGGTTTGGGTATTTATACCTACCCAACTACTGTACATGACAACATTGGGAAGTGGTGACCCAAGCTATGCCTAGCCTAGGTGCTAGGCAGTATGTTCACGTGAGAGACAATATCTCGTAATATCCGGGTGTGATGGCTCACGCCTAGTTCTTAAGAAGGACTGCTGGATAAAAGGGGTTCTCTAGATAAAAGGGGTGCTTACCTTTAGCACTTAGCAATGGCCATGTCATATAGCCATTTGAAGCTATCCATCCTAGCTCTCTTTCGGATCCGTGTCATCCGGACACGTGTGGTCCAGCGGTCGTCTGGACACGTGTCGTCCGGACATATACGTCATCATAATCGATTTGGTATATATCTATCTCAAAGTGAAAGATAAAAAAAAAAAGGGTCAAACGGAAGCAACTTGTAGTGGAAAAGCCAATTGCTTTAGTGTGTCCTTTAATGGGGTAACACAGATTCATGATGTAACTTAATTTGCAACGCATGAGTGATGATGGTATTTCTGTGATTATTACATAGATTCATGAAGAAAAAGAAATGCTATGAGTAATGGGTTCGTTATAGAATCATTTCATGATTGTTGATAGGTTTTAATTTAAAGGAGATCAAATTATATAGGGCTTGAAGTATTATATATAACGAAAGCGATTGAAATGTATATGCGCACTTTGGTAAGAAAATCAATTTGTAGGTTATCTTGATATTCAAAGTTTTACTTTATGTAGTCAAAAAGTTATATACTCATTACACTGAGATTGAGATTGTGATTGTAACTGGTGGTTAAATGGTTACAATTTGTGCAGGATGATCTAATGTCTTATATGGTAAACTATTGGGGGTATGTTAGCAGGAAATCGAATTATTGATCCAATCAATCATATATATATATATATATATATATATATATATATATATAACTTTCTTACGAGAACTATCTTATCTGAGAGAACCACCAAAAACATATGTGCACGCATTTTAAAATAAAATAAAAATACATGCAAATCATCAATAATCGTAAGTATCCACATATGTTTTTCAATATCATCATAAATTCATCTTTTTTTTTCACAAAAACCTTGCACACGACCGCAATATTATCGTTGCACGCCTTATAAGAACATACATGCACACCTTAAAAGAAAAATTTTGTATTTCCAATTTTTTATCAAATTCTTTAGAACAACTATGTTTTTTTAAAACATATATGTTGTTTTTCAAACATATGTGCAAAACTACAATTATTGAAGGCGTGCATGTATGTTTTTTGTGGTTCTCTTAGTTCTCGCAGATAAGATGGTTCTCGCAAGAAAGTCTCACTATATATATATATATATATATATATATATATATATATATATATATATATATATATATATATATATAGAGAGAGAGAGAGAGAGAGAGAGAGTTAGGATCAAATAGGAAGAATAATTAAAATAGGAATGATAAGAAGTAACTACAACCACACATTTCAGATGCACCTACAAAAATGGATGCATCTTCCTTCAAATTTTCCCTCGTAATTTAAAATGTGTGGCTAAAATTACTTCTTACCCTTCTTATTTTAATTATTCTTCTTACTTGATCTCTTCCATATATATATATATATATATATATATATATATATATATATATATATATATATATATATATATATATATATATATATTTGCGTTCACGTAGTGACCAAGCTTAAAATAAGAACAATAGGAACCAACCAAAATTTAACATGTGTCATTTTTTATTAAAGAAACCTAAAATTAAAACTACACAATTAATAAACCTACTAAGGGTATTATGGTATTTTGTTACTCCTAAATTTGTGCATACGTCAACTATTCTGTAGTGACCAAGCTTAAAATAAGAACAATAGGAACCAACCAAAATTTAACATGTGTCATTTTTTATTAAAGAAAACTAAAATTAAAACTACACAATTAATAAACCTACTAAGGGTATTATGGTATTTTGTTACTCCTAAATTTGTGCATACGTCAACTATTCCGTCCCCATTTATTATTACAATTGCAATTTGCAACTGTATTCTCTTTTCCTCGCAAGCAAGAAAAACATGCAAGATCCATATCAAATATATGTATAACATATCCATAAAAACCATAAAAAAATCTTAAAAAGACCACCTGCGATTGAAGTCTTTTGCTGTAACTCGTCGGCAAGGTGTTTCCGTCGTTTTTCTTACCGGTAAATCGACTTCGGTCGATTACAATACGCAGGCGACTTCGCAGTTATCGTATTCATAGTGATATATGTTGTTGTTTGTGTTTCTTTTAAGGATTCGACCAAAACAAAGCATAAGTAAGACCGAATAATGGGGTCATCGATTCGAACTCTAATGTATTGATTGTGATCGGAATGGCGTTCACTCACCGGAGACGACCGTTGGTCTGATTTCTAATGGGATCATCTTCCTTTATCGACGGGACTATACTTGTTTACGAAATCGGGTTCCGCTTCATCTCATTAGGGTCGTCAAAATCGAAAGATAAACTTTTAATCCCCCCTGAACTAAGTGTCCACTCGAAATAAAACAGACATGGTAAGAGGTGATAGCATAAAAGAATTTTGAATTTGTGCCTTGTATACTTTTATAAATTATTTTGTTATCAGTTCTTGAAAGACTTGCAATTGTTTCCACATTCATACGTATTTTATCAAGGGAACTATTTATTATGTCACTATATATGTATCAAGAAAATTAATAGTCTCCACAAATGTATCATAAAATTTTTAGTGTGTCACTATATATGTATCAAGAAAATTAATAGTCTCAACAAATGTATCATAAAATTTTAGTATGTCACTATATATGCATCAAGAAATTAATAGTGTCTTCACAAATGTATCATCAAATTCTAGTATGTCACTATATGTGTATCAAGAAAATTAATGTGATAAATATAGTATGTCACTACAAATGTACTAAAAGTTTGTAGTCTATTATTATAAATGTGTCGAAAAAATATGTCACTATATGTTTATCAAACAACTCATTATGTCAAAATAATATAAATATTGGTGTGTCACCATTAATTATTAGTATTAACATTGTAAAAGTTTATAATGTTAATGCAATGTGTATCACCTTTTTTAACAAAAAAATTATCACATTTTTACTTGAAAACTAGCGTAATGAGCCACACATTTAAAAACTCAATACTGGTGATAATTAAATATTTAATTTATTATGAATAAAGTTGACACTATAATAATTTAAAATAATAAATGAAAGTGACGTTTTGAAAAAAATCGTACCATACGTGTATTAAAAGCTCCATGTATTATGCCATCCAAATTGGTGTACCATTTAGCCATTATTTTTTAATTATTTACTAGACTGCAACTCATCTCAATTAATATGATTTAAATACATCATGTTTGATCTAATAGTCCTCGATGGTTCCTATTGTTTTTATTTTAAGCTTGGTCATCACAATAACGCCTCCCTATATATATATATATATATATATATATATATATATATATATATATATATATATATATATATATAAAACTTCAGTGACCGGACTTCGCACCAGTTTAGTTTCATAGGTGTTTAAGAAAGTTTTAGTTTGATCAAGAAACTACAAATCATCTATACCATGAATAATATTTGTGATATATTTGGTACCCTGGTCAAAAGTTGGAACTCAAACGAGAACCATTGTCATCAGCGTATTCATATGGCTCTAACCACAAATCAGGACTGTATATCTCTATGATGCATGATAGCTTTGAATTTACACGCTCCGAGTTGATTTAAGTAATAGAGAAATTTGTCTAATGAGTAGTAGAAGTTCGTTAAAAAGCGAATGACAACCTTGTATAATAGGGAGAAAACTTAAGCTACCTACTAGGTAGTCTACCCACTGAGAATAAAAACACAATTAAAAGACAATAAATGCTTTGTTGGAGAAAAGATGATAATATTATTCCTTCTCTCCCAATGACTTAGCGCCACCTCATCCGGGTAAACTACCCAGTGGGTAGGTGTATCCATGCCCGTATAATAGATATCCAACCTTGTATAATAGATATCTAAGAGCATCTACAATGCATTAAATTTTTGAAGACTTGATGCATTTTATGCAAATTACATTTAATGATCAATGCTTTTACAAAAGACTTGAAGTTGCTTTTCAAAAAGCTTTTGTTACAATGCAAAAAACCTTACCAACAAGCTTTTTTGAAACATTACCCATTGCGGAATGCTCTAATCCTATTAGTAAACTAAATAAACATAACAATGATAATTATAAATCCTATACATGTTTTATTATAATACTCTCACGTAGTTTCAACGGCAAATTTTCAGACGGACAAACTGCCACGAATATTAAATCCGCTTCTTCTTCTTCTTCTTCTTCTTCTTCTTCTTCTTCTTCTTCTCATCCTTGTTGTTGGTTTGCACGGTTATCGACTTGTATTTGACGACAAAGTTGTACACTGCTTGACGGTTTCCCTTTTTTTGTGACATTTGCTATTTTATTAATTTTTTATTCTTTTGTTACGTCATTGTTTGCTTTGCCTTTAAGAGTGAATAGCAATTTTGTAACTTTTGTCCTTGACAACAGTGATATCCGGTGACGAAGAAGATATTATTGACACGGCTAGGGTTTTGTGTGATAGGGTTTATACGTTGGATATATATATATATATATATATATATATATATATATATATATATATATATATATATATATATATATATATATATATATATGAGACAAGTTTTGAGTTGTACTTGATGCTTTGAAAGCTGTACCATGAGAATGAAATGCCACTTGGCATAAGGTGCTGACTGTATAATATGAGTCATCATCCACATAAGCAAGTCTCGTCCACGCTGGCAATCACAATTCATGCACTAAATCTGGAATTTTTAAAAAAGTTGTCACTCATTGGACTCGAACCCTGGTCCAAAGCAACACGACACAACGTATCTACCACTGGAGCAATTGAGTGATTGTGTTGAAACAATTGGAAACAAAGTATAGATGCTTTAATTCAAAGTATAAATCAGTTACATATCATTTAACTGCAACTGATTACCCACTATACTCAGCATTTCTATAAAAAAAATCCTCCCCTCCCCCAAATCACAAAACACATACCATAATTCAAATTGATTCTCGAGATTACACATACTATGTTTAATCTCATATTTTGATTTTCATTCTTTAAAATCAGTTCCACATAACTGTAGCCATAATCAAATCCCTTAATTGTAGCTGTGATTTGTCAAATCATAATACCAAATTCAAAAGCCTCATGACAACCTAAACAACAGAAACCTAAAATCAAAACCCACAACAACACCAAGCGAAGAAAAATGTAAGTTCTGAATTCTTTAATTTTGTTTCACTTTCTTGGGCTTATTCAACAATTGATATCCATGTTTTCGGTATGTTTGATTTAAATGTATGAGAATCATGAATATTGTATTGATTTTATGAGTTCATCGGTTAGGATGAGCATTTTTACAATAATGTACGAATTAATACGATGGGTGGGTGTTATTATGATTAATTTTATGATGTTTTTGGATTGTTTGATTTCTTTTTATGATCAGATTTATCATCAGCAGGTTGCTATAATTGCTTTTAAATGTTCATTTTATTAATTAAAATTAATGTATACAATGTGCTCGATAAAATGTTTGAACAAATTACATAGTGTAGACTAATAACACAAACTGAATAAAAATAATATGTATGAGTACACGGCAGTGAGAAGGCTTTATGTTCAAGGAAAGGAGATACAAATAGGTTAAATGCAATGACGCCCATCAGGTTAGTTACAATCTTCGGTTTTGTATTCGTTGTGTCATATGGGCTGTAAGTATCTAATGTGTGCTTTATATATATCCTTGCAGGATCATGATGGGAGAGCCACTGATGTTGCACTTGGATGGTATGTAGCTCTTGGTTCACCTTTTATATTTGCCACTACATTCGAGCAAGAGTACAGGAGTGATATATTTGGGGAAAGAGGTAGCCTTATACTTCATTGTCTTTTGCTTATTTGTTACTATTTGATGTCATTTTTAGGCTACAATCAAGTTCCATATTCCTCCTACCTAGGAAATTGAACTTCTGATGTCAAACATTGTTGGAAATCTAGGCGTTAAAGTCAAGGAGCGAGCTACAGGTTCAGATATGGCATTGTCCTTTCAGGATAGGTAAGTTTATTTACATGATTTGATATTTGATTAAGTTTATTCTTCTCTAAATTGGTTTTGATGTGCAGGTCGTTTTGGTTTGATTATTATAAGTTTTGACCCGATTCGAAACTCATCTCAAAATTCAAATCTCCACAGTTAGTCATTCCATTCCTGTAACTCTTTCCCTAAAAATACTCATTATTCTCTCAATCTTCACCATAATTACTTCAAGCGCGTTTTCAGATTACTATACGATGCTTTGATTTACCTTATTGGCAACAAATTCTAATGATCAATCATCAACAAGGTTTGTGAATTCGTCATATTACAAAAAGAAATCGATCGATTTTTACTGATTCGTCATACAAGGTATATTATGATTTTTATTTCTTTTTGGTATTTGATAATAGTTTCTTATGATGTATAGGAGTGAATGATGGACTTGTGGGTTTGATCTTTAAGGTAAAATCGATTATGTGTTTGATGTTTTTACCCTAAACTCGCATCTCCACCATGAATTTTCGGAGCTATGATTCGGCAAAACAAGTATTTATTTATTTTTTTTTAATTTGAACCACAAACCGATTCTGAGGCGAACACTCGCAATCTTCTTATGGTCAGCGTTATTTTTACTCTATGTGCTTTAACTTGATATATGTGACTATGACTGTGATGGTACTTAAGCTAATTTCATGTGCAATTTTGCATATTTCAGGTTTGGAAGTTTCTAATTACTTTTGCTAATGTTCTTTGACTTTGGCCTTTTTGCTGTCAACAAGTTTGTTGAAACTTCCATGATCATGTAAGTTCATCCAAAACAATTCTTGGGAAACTATTTGTTTTAATTTTGTTTCATGTTCTGTAATGGAATTGCCATTCTAATATTTTCATAACTTTATTTACGAGTTTTTTTCCCTCTAAAAATAACAAAGATAAGTATGTATTTGCACAAATATGATTATGTGAGAAAAGATCCCAAGTGTATGCTATTTTCTTTTTAATTGATCCGGGCTTTGAATCTGTGTGATTAAAGGTAAATACTCAAATTCTAATGGCCATTTAATTGAATTGGTTTTTTATGAGTGCTTCAATTGGACTGAAATGAAATAAGTGTGTACAAATCAAATTTGTTATTTTCTAATGAGGCTATGGTGATTGTTTGTTGACTATTGTTACTTATTGGTTTTTTGTAATCAATTCATTATGGTACATATTGCAACATGGGCATGAATATAGCCTTGATGGCCAGTAATTTAAGTGAACTTGGTTTGTCATTGCTAGTCCATAGTCCCAAACACCCTCTACACATGCAAGACTTGCACCATCATGTTATTTGATTCAGTTATCAATGTTTAAGTGTTTTTTCATGTATTCATGTGATCTAATATTAAATATTTATATAAAAAAGGGACGATGATGTTGGATGATCAGGTGGAAGCAGCTAGAGCTACATGTCAAGGTAACGATGACATTGTGATGTTTTAAATTTTTAAATTACCAAGTCCCGTCATAAGAATACATGAAGAAATGACGGAAGCTTATCGGCAACCACAACCTTGATAGTAAGTAGTCTATAATTGCTCTTATTTATCAATTTATATTTTGTACTACTTCCTTTACGTTGGATTAACTTCGAAAATTAAGTATTTGACCCTAAATCTTGTGGTGATTCTGATAGACATGAAGATGTAAAGATTGGTGTTTATAATGTGCATCTTAATGATGCACTATTTGACCGCTTCTGTGGCGAGGACTACCATTTTTTTTTTATTGCAGTAAGTTTATTTCCGTAACACCTATTCAGCATGTTTCACAATTATTTCATGAAAATCACATGGGTATTGGGTTTTGTTAAAACGAATTTTATTGTTACATACTCTTACATCAAAAGAATAAAACTAATTGAATTTAGGTTGGCAATTCATATGTTGAAGAGAAGATGCATGGAGCAGTCGAAGTCCAAATCCGTCGTAATGTGTCAAAAGACTGTGACAGTCCAACTATTGAAGAAAAAGTATGTATAATAAGACTTAAATTGATTAGGATGTCTAAACATTTATCTATTTACTTATTAGTACGTTACTGAATATATCTTCTCTATTGAACTTAGTGGCATTTAGACTTCGAGGCGGACGCATACCTGGATTTTCTTTTGGTTACTGAGTAGGCCAGGCGCAATGGAGATGGAACTAATCTCTTCGAGTATGCAAAGAGACTTGCTATTTCTTTGCATGGGGCTGGTAAGATAGTTTAGATATGTAGACGACCAGAGGCTGTGTTTTGTGCAGGGAAGATTGTTCTCTCTAAATCTATGTTTTATGTGCATGATGTCACTTGATATTCGTTAAGCGTGACGAGGATGGGTTGTGTTGGCATGAAATTATGGCTTTCTAGAATTGAATAGACAATTAACTTTATACAGAGGTATTCGATATTCATTTGGAACCACGAAAACTGAGCCAAAACTGAGTTATAACCAACCAACTTTGAAATCAGTTTTCGGTTCCAGACCGAGCTGAACCGAATTCTATAATCGATTACTGGTTTGGTTTTGGAATTACAAAGCAACCACCCAACCTAAACGGAAACCAATTACTATTAATATTGTTGACATAAGGGGGTGTATGGATTTGTGTTTTTGAACTATTTATTTGATTATTCTGAACTTAAAGTAGCAATAATTATTCTTTTGTGTTTGGATAAACCAATTATGATCTGATTATTTGATATTTTTCTTTTTAAGGTTGGTTACGATAAGCAAGGACTTCAAACAGGCTTACAAATGATAGGACGTCCTTGGGGTGAAGCCACAATTTTGCTGCCATTGAGGTAACATGCTAACATCACATCCTGAACAAATAATAATTGCTCAGCTTCTCATACGCTGCATGGTTTTATGTAGCTGGTCTACCGACAATAGGCTTCTCTTGAGTGGTAGCAAGGATTCTAAACTAAAGGTTAAATAAAGGGCCCCTCTTATTCTAATTCTTTTAGACTATAGTATCTGCATGTGTTAATTTGACATGAATGAAGCATAAGAGCTTATGATGCATACTATATAAAAAAAACTAAGATTATTTTTTAAATGTCCAGATGATGATTTTAGTTAGAACTTACTACGGCCGAGTTGTGTATCGGGTCAAAAATGATTAGTTGTTTTCAGATACGAGTTTGGCCATTCAACAAATTCTTTGATGCCATTTCCTTTTTGGAATATATAATGTGTGATAACAAAGAATACTATTGCAGTAATAATCCAAATTTTTCTTAAAAAAATGATTGGTACATGCCATTTTTTAAGGATTGGGATGTACGGATGCAGAAGCTTGAGCAAGAACTTTTTGGTCACGCATATGAGGTATGGTCTTGATTTGTGCTTCTTTTTTACTTAGAAGATAAAAATCAAAATTCACCAACTTGAACAAGTATTTTTCTTTTCATGTTAAGGTTTTTGTTGTCGATTGAAGTCCTGATGACGAGAAAGTAGCATCCGTAGGTAGAGATAAAGTTCTCAAGCAATGGATTAGATAAGGGTCATAATATCAAGATAGTTTTATGCATATGAACATTTATTACTGTCACATCATTTTTCTTCTAGATTAGTTTTATAATGATTAGCATACTTATTATTGTTCTTTTAATATATATTACTTAGTACATGAATACCGAGTTTTTGTTTCCAATTTTTCCGTTTAACATGTTTGCTATTATTCATTATTTACTTACGTACAATTAAATTTTGTCAAGCAATAGTATAAAGCAAACCCGCCCATCGGGCGGGTTATGAAGCTAGTGTATGTATATGTGTGTGTGTGTGTGTATATATATATATATATACACACACACACACACATATACATACACTAGCTTCATAACCCGCCCATATATATATATATATATATACACACACACACACATATACATACACTAGCTTCATAACCCGCCCATATATATATATATATATATATATATATATATATATATATATATATATATATATATATATATATATATATATATATATATATATATGGTGTGACTTTCTTGCGAGAACCATCTTATCAGCGAGAATTGAGAGAACCACTAAAAACATACATGCACGCCTTCAATAATTATATTTTTGCACATATGTTCTAAAAACAACACATATGTTTTAAAAAAAAATATAGTTGTTCTAAAGAATTTGATAAGAAATTGGAAATACAAAATTTTTCTTTGAAGGTGTGCATGTATGTTCTTATAAGGCGTGCAACGACAATATTGCGGCCGTGTGTAAGGTTTTTCTGAAAAAAGATGATGAGTTAATGATGATATTGAAGAACATAGGTGGATACTTACGATTATTGATGATTTGCATGTATTTTAAAAGGCGTGCATGCATATTTTTGGTGGTTCTCTTAGATAAGATGGTTCTCGTAAGAAAGTCTCCCTGTATATATATATATATATATATATATATATATATATATATATATATATATATATATATATACATGTATATATATGTATATATATATATATATATATATATATATATATATATATATATATATATATAGGGTAAAGATCAAATAAAAAGACAAATTTCCGTAAAAAGAATAAAAAGAAATTTTTTTAAAAAAAAGTTCTCGAAAAATTCCAAAAAAAAATCCACAAGATCGGGTATGTTGGTGCATGAAAGTGTATCACCTTAACCTTATACATATTACATGTCGAATCAAAGTGTATCACATTGGTTTCGTCAAATTTGAAAAGAAAACCATCAGAACTTTAACAATTTTAGTTGTGATTAATAAAAAATTTAATTTTGTTTTAACGAAAGTGTCACTTGTCAAATTTTAGTAAGATCTCATTTTTACAACTTTAAGTTTGATCTTATTTGATATATATATATATATATATATATATATATATATATATATATATATATATATATATATATATATATATATATATATATATATATATATATATATATATATATATAGAGAGAGAGAGAGAGAGAGAGACTATTTAAGCAAAAATAAATAAACTGAGTTCCTTTCGGATCACAGGAGGATAGAAATTTTTTGGTGATAGATCTTACCTAAAGCTCGGATACCATGTATGATAGCGAAGATATATATTATTGATTGTGTGATGAATTGAGATTACAATAACTTATATTTATATGCTAACATAATCTAAATGAACAAGATACCCAATCCTATTAGGAAAATAAATAAATATAATAAAGATAAATATACCCCTATACATATTTTATTGTCCAATAAACCTTAGCTCCCTATGTTTACTCGTCTTCAAACAAGATATTTTCCGTAAAAATTAATGCTAAGTGAACTTTCACTGAAATTGGTGCTTAATTACATTATTTTGACCTCCCAAAAGATCTGCCTTATTATCAAGTGTTAAAAAAGATTATAAATCTTTAATATAAGCATTGACGAAACTTGAACATTTTTATTAAAAGGGCCGAAACATAAATCTTTTTATGTATAAACGATTTAAAGAGATAAATTGCAAAATAAGAGCAAACATAATCATATTATTATAGAGCACTAGAAATGCATCTAATCTTTTGGTTTCTTTATTTCTTTTAAGAGTGGTAAGGAAAGTTTACAAATTTCTTATAGACTTTTATCTATATTTCACAAACAACTTTTGACTTTGGTGGGGCCAGGGCCCTCCCCTGCCTCCATAAAGATCTTTCAATGAATACAAGATACTACGTATAATATTGGATAATAAATTATGATGTATTCAGATAATATTTTTCAATTGGCCAGCTCTAAAGGATTAATCCAAACTGCAAACATGTCAACATATGAACCGAGATAAGATCTTTTCTTTAAGTCGAGATTTTATTCAACACAAAGGTAGCAAGAGACTCGCGAAGGCGATTACAAGTTAAAACGGATTTAAACAAAATGAAATCAAATTAATCTAATTTAGGATTGATTTTTTACATCTATTAAAGAGCCATGAATAAGAATGAGTCTCGATTTCTTCCAATACTTCATCCTTCCTTCAAGGTTTTAGGTTAAAGCATAACCGATTTCTATATCTCCATATGACCCAATTTATGTCTTGGGCCACCACATTAAAACCCTGTTTGATGCCTTTGATGAGGTTACCGCTCCAAGAAATTAGGAGATGAAGGTCTGTAATATATAAATCTTATTTTGTTTAAATATCAAATCTCGACCATCTATTACATTTTCATATGGCTCAAATTATATTTGGCTTTTACACTTGAGGGGCGATCTCGTCACATATAAAAGCTTTCCCATTTCATTTCATTCTTCACACAAACACATAATCGAAATTAATCATCAAATCAAATTAAAAAAAACAAAAAAAAGAGAAAAAAAAACTACATCTTGATTTATAATAAATCTTCGTCATTTTTCATAACTTTTCAAATAACGGATTGATTTTGGGTTTTTTTGTTTGAATTTAGGTTTGAAATTATGAATTAACAGATAATTAATTAGATATAGATGATATTTAGATTATGAGGATGAAAATCAAGTTATTAATGATGAAAATCATGTTGTTGCTGATGAAAATTGGGTTATTAATGAAAATATGAGTATTGCAAAAGCATATGCAGATATACTGATATAGATACTGAAGAAGATGTAACGTCTATTACAGATAAAATCACTTGTGAATATGTCTGGATGTTAACTCACATGTGATTGTAATTGAAAGAATTGCAGTTACTTGAATATATGATTGAGTGTTAGGTTAGTCACGTATAAAAACTAAATTGCCCCTTTTTTATTAATTATTTTAGGGGAAATGATCCCTGCTGTAAACAGCAGCAAACTTACCTGCTGCTAGGTATAAATCAATGACTACTTGTATACATCAGGGATATTATCAAAGACTATGATTATGTTTGGCAAAAGTAGCTGTGAGCTGTAGCAGTGAGCAGTAGCAGTGAGCTGTGAGCAGTAGCTGTGAGCTATAGCCACAGTTCACTTGTTAGGATTAAGAAAAAGGTTCGGTCACCCCATGTATTTACATACTTAGCGTAGCTCTTAGCTTTGTATATATTAGAATAGTTATAGTCACACCGTGGAGGACGGACGGGTCTTTACCCACTGTACACTTGATCCACAGCCCGTAGGAGCCTAGGAGGGCGTATAATGTAAGTGTATATAAACCCACTCCCGCACAAGGGAAGGGTTGGTTGATTTCAAAATACACACACACAAGTGTGAAGTTTTCTCTCTCAAAGAAATCCTCCCACCTCTCTCTACTCTCTTTCTCTCTCTAACACTAACAATGTTTACCATCTACTTTCACAACCCAAGACCACCCAATTCACCACAAGAATCAACATATTTCGATCCTACAATTGGTATCAGAGCCAAGGTTGTTTCTTATGGTTGATTTTTTGTGGTCGATTCTTGTCAAAATTGCACCTTTATGATGCTCAAATCTGTTTTTTTGACTGTTCGATCACTCCTTATCCAGATTTATGTTTGGATTACTTGTGGTATTTTCGGTCCAAGTTTACAACGTGTACATTTTTTTGGTCCAAATAATCTGGTCAAAATTATAGTATGTTGGTGATTTTTTCTTGAAAAATTCATGAAACCTTTTTTGATGCAAGTTGATGTTTTGCACTTTTTCTTGATAGCGATTTGGTAATGGTGGCATTTCATGACTGTGAATTGGTATTTGAGCTTTGGTTTGTTACTGAGAATGGAATGAAAAAGACAAAAGGGTGGAAAGTGATATCTTCAATCAACAGCGATTAGGTCTTGACTTGGGTGTAGCGATTAGTTTTGAAATTCAATTTTATTCGCATAAATCCAAACGAGATGCTGCCAAATCTTTGTTAGAAGTAGCGATTAGTCATCAAATAAAACTGAAGAATGATGAAGCAGAAGACAGACCAAACAGTTGACCAATATCAATATACCATTCACTCTTAAACATCAAATCCAAACCACAACAAATCCTAGACTAATCCTAAACCTCATCACCACTGCCAACAGGCATTCACCACAAACAAACAACAAATATCAAAGATCTCAGTCATGTTCTATTTCGTGTGACAAGTTATGTTATCAAACCTTTAAAGGTCAAACACGTAAAGAACAAATCATCATAGATCTTTTGAAGCCTCGATTCAATTTCTATCCGAGACTAATATGAAAAAGAAAATTAACAATTTTGTTATTTTCTTTTATTGTCTCGATTCACAAACAAACAAGATTCGAAAAAGGTAAATGATTAAACGATCTCAGTGTTGTTCAAGTGCTTCACGGATCTTTAAAGATCTCAACTTTTTGAACATAATACCCATCATCAATCTGTGAAATGTTCTAGCTTTTCTTGATATCTGAATATTAATGAACAAAATATAAAAAGTGTGTTAGATTGTTCCTTTCATTCGGTTCATGGACAAAATCAAAAAAAAAACCGCCACCTACCCGTGACCCTATCAAGGATGTTGAAACCGACGATTGGTCTTCCTGCCTTCACGAATATACCTTTTAACATGATGTTGTGGTGCTTGGTTGGAAAGGATTATTGTGATTATTGCTGAAGACAGATGGAGATGAGATCGGTTAGCGGACATGATGATGAGGTATGAGTTTTTGCTGATGATTATAAGGAGTATTTGATTGTGTTTGTGTGATGTTTGATCTGGAAAACGTGTAAAGAACAAATGATGGGGGCAGATAAAGTTAGGAGTAAGAGATTAGGGTTTGAGTGTGTGCTAATTATTTAGGTTAAAGTGAAGTGAGGCGTAGGTTTAGGTTATACGAGTGTTTATATCACTAATCACCTTGACTGGACCTGTGTACTCGTATTAATTGTAGTATGGATTGGGCTAGACAAACTTTGGGCTCAATGGTTATATCACATCGTTTGGACTGGACTGATGAATCAGACAATAGGATAGGCTCGTGATTTGTAAACAAAGAAATGAAACTGTTATCCTGACACGTATTTACAAAAATATTGGCTGTTTCAATATTGGTACACGAGTGGTATTTTGGTGTGATTAATTTTCACGGGGATACATTAGTCTATTTCACGGGGTATAAATATGTTTGGTCTCAGGTGTCAACATAAAAGGAAATATGGGCTGGTCAAGTTTTTTTTGGAATTTGATGGGCCGAAAACTTCTGATGGGCTGGATGTGGAAGTTAAATAGCATGTGTTATTTGTGGACAGTTAATAACAAACGAGAATTTGGGCTTAAACGAATTATTGCTAATTTAGTAAATGTCAATTGTTTTTAGATATTTGGTTCATTTTACACAGGGATGCATATTTGACAAGAACGGAAATCTCAACATGAAAAACCCTAGTTCTCAAACCCTAAGTTACCGAAAAGGCTAGTGTTTGGGTGTTTAACTGCATGAGATGATCACGAAGTTTTTTTTGTATCCCTTATTTGAGTTTGAAGTGGGTTTCACGAAGGCGCATACTTATTTTATCTTGAAGTCGGGGATGGTTGGATGCATGATTTCAATGATAACTTGCTTTGACGTATACAACTTATGATTGGGACTTGGACTATCTAGTTATACCCGATGTAAGGAATTACATTGTAGTACTCACGGGTTATAGCTATCACTTCAAGGAGTCACATTATAGTGCTCAGTGTCACTCGCATATGCTGATGTGGATAGTCTCAAGAGGTGTTGTACATATTTTGGCTCTTTGTTGAACGTTTATGGTACTTTGAGAGTTTCTTCTGCATCGTTCTTCAATCAACAACAGTGCAAGCTTAAGTAACAAATTTGGGGAATTCTACTTCATTTTCAAGTTGGGTATATCGGGCTTAAATCACCAAGTGGTCACAGCAATAGCCGACAGAATACGAGGTGGGTTTGTTAGCTAATGGGTTTAAGGGTTGAGATGTGATCAACAATTCTCATGGAATATTCGGCACTACAGCACGTCAAAGATACTTCACTGTCTAAGCAAAATCTTTTTTGATCCTTCAATGTCATTCACGATTTTCCTCAAGATGGTTGCTTAAGACAAGAACTTCTCGTGTATATGGTCGTACACGTCAATGATGCTTCCGAAAGTTCAAAACCATCATGGGGGAGAAACGTGTACTTTGATGATATAAGGTCAACCTCCAGGGGGAAGTAGTTTATACTACTTTACTTAGTATGGTTCGTGAAGTATTCTACATATGTGAGAAGAATTGTTGTTGATCTCTTGCATGTTCCCACAAACAGATATTCACCAAAACCAGATTTGTCATAACATATTCAATTTATCATTGTCTCACGGTTTCTTCTTGGTTTTGTAAAATCCCGCGAAAGAATCTATTTCTCGGTTTAAATCATAGATTTGTAAAATCCCGTGATGATGAAACTATCTTGGAGAAAGAAAAGTGCATATCCGGATCTTAATTGACTCTGGTGCTACGACATCAACTTCTAAGAAGGGATAATGTATGTACTTCATGTATTGGATGAGTTTTGACATACTTCATGGCATTTTGGTTATAACGTATTTTTATGGGGTTATGTGTGTTTGACAAGATTGGGATAAAACCATTATCAAAGTTCATTCAAAACATCCAAGAGGCTAGATTTGGGCAGTTAAACCACAAATGTGACTACGCGCATCAATTCATTATTATTTATTTGAGGTTGAAGTGAAATTTCACGGGTGCGTGTACTTAGTATCTGAAGATATCGGGGTGGTTGGATGAATATTCTTCGAGATCCTTGTTCAAGCTTTTAACCGTTACAATGACGAAGACTTGGATATCTAGTTATTTTTGGGATTCTTCCTTTCTATTACCACAAAATAACTATCATTTAAGGAGTTACGTTGTAGTGCTCAGTGTCACACGAAGTTGTGGATATTCAAGAGGTGATGTACATCTTATACTTGATGGTTGGTTGGTTGAAGAGTATAGAGTACTTAGGGATTCAAAGTTGCATGAACTCTCTACACCGCTCTTTGTCACACATTAGTGCAAGCTTAAGTCACAAGTTCGGGTTATCTTACTTCAGTCTTAAATTCATCATATTAGGTTTTTCTCCATCAGTAGTCACGACATATAGCCGACAGAATGATAATGGGGTTGGTAACGAGTTAGCAAAGAGAAGTAAAAAGAAAGAGAGATGACATTTGGACACAACGGTTCAAGCCTCGTTCTTCAACATTATGGCGTCTGCAGATAACACTTCTGGCCTCATTCCTCAAAGAAAAGAAAGGTGTACGTTTCAGTACGCCTTTTCTTAGAAAGAAGAGAAATCTTCTTATTTATGACCATTCTCATCAACAAGCTTCATACTTTTCACATGTTTGTACAGCCATCAAGTGGATCGACATACATTGGATTATATTTTTGTGCTTCACTTATTCAATCAAAAATTGCAAACAAGAATATGCAATTTTTGAGGGGGAGAAGGGAAAGGACGAAGATACTACATGTTGATGATGGTTGTAGAATGGTCATTCGGCTCTTGTACGCAGATATTTTCTTCTTCTAAGGTTTAACACATTTCAACAAGTGGTTTAGGCGTATTACAAGCTTCATGGAACTCTTCATTTGCTAAACCATTGATGAGGAAACAAAAGAGGGGCTTCTTCAAGAGTGTTTTAATCATCATCTTCTTTGCAGTAGTTTTTGGTGCTACACACACATTTATGCTGCATCTGATAAATTTCAACCATCACGGAATCTCAACTATGGCAAAAATGTCATTGCATGCCATTTTTGAGGGGGAGAATAAACGTATGTCCTTCTCCTTTCGACTATGGCAAAAAGGTCATTAGCATGCCACTTTTGAGGGGGGAATAGGCGTGTGTTCTTTCTCGTTTTTCGTGGGAGGAGAAATGTGTATGCTGGGGTTATAAATCACGAAGGGACCGAGCTTAACTTTTCATATTGGGGAGATTGGTCTCTTCCACTCCGAAATATTCCGTGGTTTGTTACTCTGTTCGAGTTCTATTGTCACTTCTGGGATTCGAACTTGGTGTTATCATCTAGTACTCCAGTTGATTGACTCATTCAGATAAAGAAGAAGATGGTTAATATCAAGACCCACAAACGTGATCATGACGTTAAAGTGTTGAATCAATAAAAGGGGATGATCAGTTTGAGGGGGAGACGATTCAGAAACTTCACAAGTTTCAAAGAGGCTCTTTATATACGATGGCCTAATTGAGGGGGAGCAAACTCAATTAGTCATCATTTCATGACTCCTGAAATCTTCAGTTCGGGACTCATGAGGGCTTATCTACATCTTCTCATGGGCTGATATTATTAGTGATGAAAGGCTTCCAGTTAATGCTTCATATACACATCAGTATGATGATTCCGATTAATCGCAACCATCAGGGGAGAGGAATGTGTACACCAAGGACGCACAACGAGTTCACGTGATCGGGCTTAATGTCTTATGAAACAAATTAAAGATGATCAGTGGTCCAATTTGTTACTTTGGTATTATCATTTCATGTGCACATCACGGGCTGATTAATCGCAACCATCAGGGGAGAGAGAAATGTGTACATCAAGGACGCACAACAGGTTCACATGATTGATGAGGCGAAAAATGAACCGTTTTTAGGGGGTCATTTAAGCCCGGAATTGAATTTATGTGATCAAATATTGCCCTAAATCGTTCCTTTTGTGATTTTAGGTACTTTGGGAGTGAATTATGGAAAAGGAAGCATTTTGTACGTTTTTGGAGCATAGAAGTGAAGAAAACGGCAAAGACTTAATTTTCCATGCTGAGAACAGTACCTGACGGCGTCAAAAGGAAAAATGTGACGGCGTCAGGGGTGAAATCCATGACGACCCAGAGAAAACCTGAAGGCATCAAGAGAAGGGCGTCAAGAGTTAATATTGTGACGGCCTACATAAGGAATACACATGACGGCGTCAAACCCAGATCTAGGCAGTCCGAGAATTTATTTGGCGGCGAGATGACGGCGTCAGACTTTTGTTCTTGACGCCGTCACCTCTCAGAATCTATATATACTTTTCTATTTTTCATTCATTAAGAGAGGAACTTGTGTGGAGAATACTAGGGTCGAACCTAATAAACCCTAGGTCGTTTTTTACTATATTTTCAAGGGTTTTCACCCCTTGAAACCTTTCATGTTCAATTGAGATAAGTCCTCTTTCAATTCATTCAATATGTCTATGTGTTGTTTGAATATATCTTATGCTTGTCTTGATTTCAACATGCTAGGCTAGATCTATCATGTGTTTGCTTAGATGTAATGAAACCTAGATGTTAATTATAGGTTGATTGCTTGTTTATAGTTGTAATGGATGAATGATTTCAATGTTAGGCTTAAGAAAACTGGCAGATCTCCATTGCGTAACGTGCTTGAACGTCTTAAGAAACATGAACTGATGTGTACTAGGTTTTATTGGTTGTATTTAATGCATGAGCAAATTCTAGTGATCCCATGTCAGGAGCTTCTTAGCCGGCTCGACATAGGAGTGAAGTAGGCTCTTATAGGATTGGGGAAGTAAGTACGCCACCCCATGAATGGTATTAAGGAATACAATACGTCATTCACGCAACTGTAACAAGTAATTAAACTGTAAAAGATATCTAGGGTGTAAGCTCAAAAACAACATTGACACATCACCTATTCGTGTTCAGGAGAAAATACTTTCATGGGAGGCAAGAATCAAAAGCTACAAGGAGGCTAAACATGAAAGAAGCAAAAGCAAAAGCAATGAAGTTCATGTCGAGTTCGAACATAGTCAACCAACAAGGAACCATATACCATTCAAAAAAGGGGACCTAGTACTCTTAAGACACTTGAAGATACCGATACCTCCCGATAAACCAAGTCCCTGGTGGTATGGGCCATCACAATTGAGGGCATAAGCCAAGATGGGATGGCTAACTTGAGTAGTATAGGAGGAGGAGAGGTGGTTGCAAGTATCGACAGATTGAGACACCACCACCACGATAGTAATGATCGCAACTATATGGGGTACATCATCTCAAGAGATGAGATCACGTAGTAACCCATGACCTTGAGTCTAGCTACAAGACTCGTAAATAAAGAAAAGCGCTTCTTGGGAGGCAAGCCATGTTTTGTGTGATTTTTAATTTTTGTTTGTTTGTTATTTGCTTCCGTATGCATGCTTTATTTCTTTTGTTGGTAGATCATGTTTCAAAACTAAAATAGTGAAAATACTTTATTTTGTTGTTTGGCCTAGTCTTAACTTCATCCAAAGGTATTTCGCAAAAGATGAGTGTAAGGGGAAACCCCAAATATGTTTTTAAGAAACAAAACCGATCATGATTCTCCACAATATTAAGTGAACATGTATATTCGTATTTGTTAGAGTCAAATGCTTGTATCGAGTCATAATGATGTTTTGCAGGATTTTCCAGGAAGTAGGACGAAGTTTTTTCAGAAATTTTCCGGAAACTTAACATAAGAATTTCTGCAGGTCACTTCTGACGGCGTCAGGAGTTAATTCCTGTCGGTGTCACGTGTAAAATTCTAGAAATTTTACCAGTTTTGTTTTTCTAACGGAGTCTTAAAGTTTTTGTTGAATCATTAGTTTTATAATCTCCAGGAAATCTGCAAATATCATTCCACAAGCATTATATCTTATTTTGTTTTCTAGGATTTGTTAGCATGTATAGATTGCCGCCGATTTTATGCAAGGTTGCCTTGTCTATTTTCTCAGGTTTTTACAGGTTATGTATGACAAGAAGATGATTTATATTCTGGAAGGGAAGCTTTGATTATTCATTTTCTTGGAGGAAGATCTAACCTGGCCACCATATTATCCATACCGAGCGAATCAGGGGAGTATTTGATTTCATTCGTTTTACTTATTTCACTTTTACATTCTTTACTTGAACATTGGGGACAATGTTCATCCTAAGTGTAAGGGGAGGGTAAAATGATGATACCTTACAAATACACTTTCGCTTGAGTTTGTTTGTTTGATAGTAGATGTGTAATAAAACTATGAGAAATACTTGTTAGTGTAATTTTAGCGCCAAATTTAAAATTTTTTACAACATTTAGGAGTGAAACTTTAGCCATAGCAAGCGTCCCATGGATAGGAGATTGTATGACTAGCACAAAACCGTACTATTCAGAAAAATTTTCCACCCAAATATGTGAGGTTCGCCTTTAGATTTGATAGGAAAAACATTTACTATTAGTGCTTATGAGTGTACCGGTAGCATTTAGATTCTAGAACTTGCGTTAGTGATGCATCCCGAGACCGCTAGTGAGACTACATTCGTGTTGTAGGATTTACTACATGATAAGAGGCATTAGGAATCACCCTTGTGTTAAACCCATATTATAATTACTTGACCATTTAAGTCATATTACTTGGCTAGTTAAGTCAACTAATTTTTCCCACACCATTAGCGTTGTACTCATTTTTAGTACACGAAACCCCTAGTACAACCCTCCGAACCTATCTTTTCGTTTCTAACTTTAAGCATCTTACTTAAAGGAAGAATTTGTTACACCCCACTTAAATGTACAACCAAATCGCCTTAGCCTTCCGTGTATGCACTCATCTTTAGTGCATTATTGTTATTTGTTAAACCCTAAGTTAATTATCTAATTGATTACATGGTTGCTAAGTCGAGTCATATCCTTGTACATATTGTTTTGGGACGATTGGGACTCATGGGTAAAGTACTTATTTTATGGAGTAATGGGGAAGAACATCATATTATTACCCCCATATGTGCGTTAATCTTAAAAGTACTCCAAGTGTTTTGATTTTTTTAATTCGAGTCATTAGATTAGTATATTGTAAAGTATGTAAAAATTCAAGTGTAAGGGGAATTTTCATTCCCTATGATGTATTATTTTGGATGGTAGGGTAAGAGCGTAAGCAAAAAAATAATAATAATAAAAAAAAAAAAAATAAAAAAAAAAGAAAAAAAAAACATACGGACTAACATCCCTTTTCATTCTATGTTCATTTTATGTTTTTGTTATTTTTCATTTATTAGCTTAAGTCGAGTCTAGTCTTGGCTTAGCAACGCCATATTGTACATGTAATTAACTAAGATTGTTAACTCGCCACCAGTAAAGACTGCCTATATCCAACAAAACCGTGTATTCTATATCCCTACACCTAACGTTACAACCTTTTAAAATACCTATTTGATAGTTTATCCTAGGTGCTTACGCCATGTGGTGGAGGTTTGATCCTTTCCCAAGCCTGTGGTAATCTATTTTGCTATGACAGGTAGTGAGAGATGTTTTCCATTTCCATATTGTGATATTACTTTATTACACCCGAGAGATGTGAGTATCTAAACACTATTTGTGAGGTGCTAGTGTATGACCTTCGAGCTTGTCATTGGTCTTTAGTGGAACGATTATTTGTTGTAATTACTTTTATATTAGTGTTAAATGACCCCTAACTTGTATTTTGATTAGAATAAAAGCGCATTTGCTTGAGGACAAGCAAATCTCAAGTGTAAGGGTATATGATGAGGCGAAAAATGAACCGTTTTTAGGGGGTCATTTAAGCCCGGAATTGAATTTATTTGATCAAATATTGCCCTAAATCATTCCTTTTGTGATTTTAAGTACTTTGGGAGTGAATTCAGGAAAAGGAAGCATTTTGGACGTTTTTGGAGCATAGAAGTGAAGAAAACTGCAAAGACTTAATTTTCCATGCTGAGAACAGTACCTGACGGCGTCAAGAGGAAAAATGTGACGGCGTCAGGGGTGAAATCCATGACGACCCAGAGAAAACCTGAAGGCGTCAAGAGAAGGGCGTCAAGAGTTAATATTGTGACGGCCTGCATAAGGAATACACATGACGGCGTCAAACCCAGATCTAGGCAGTCCGAGAATTTATTTGGCGGCGAGATGACGGCGTCAGACTTTTGTTCTTGACACCGTCACCTCTCAGAATCTATATATACTTTTCTATTTTTCATTCATTAAGAGAGGAACTTGTGTGGAGAATACTAGGGTCGAACCTAATAAACCCTAGGTTGTTTTTTACTGTATTTTCAAGGGTTTTCACCCCTTGAAACCTTTCATGTTCAATTGAGATAAGTCCTATTTCAATTCATTCAATATGTCTATGTGTTGTTTGAATATATCTTATGCTTGTCTTGATTTCAACATGCTAGGCTAGATCTATCATGTGTTTGCTTAGATGTAATGAAACCTAGATGTTAATTATAGGTTGATTGCTTGTTTATAGTTGTAATGGATGAATGATTTCAATGTTAGGCTTAAGAAAACTGGCAGATCTCCATTGTGTAACGTGCTTGAACCTCTTAAGAAACATGAACCAATGTGTACTAGGTTTTATTGGTTGTATTTAATGCATGAGCAAATTCTAGTGATCCCATGTTAGGTGCTTCTTAGCCGGCTCGACATAGGAGTGAAGTAGGTGCTTATAGGATTGGGGAAGTAAGTACGCCACCCCATGAATGGTATTAAGGAATACAATCCGTCATCCACGCAACTGTAACAAGTAATTAACCTGTAAAAGATATCTAGGGAGTAGTGATATCTAAGTAAACACAATTCTCCCATATATTGCTCACACCTCTTGTTAATTTAGTTTATTTTCATTTTTAGTATTTTATTTTGATTGCTTCTTTAGTTATTGGGTTAGTTGATTAGCAACTAATTCCGCCCAACTCCTACAAAACCGAGATTTTTACTTGCTTTTATAAAAATTAAAAAATACAAAAAGAATCATCCCTCATCTTTAGACCTAGTCTTTAGGTTTCCTAATCCTAGCGACACTATTCCTAGCTGAACGATCAATCCCCCGGTACTTGTCATTATACTATACTACATCGATCAGGTACACTGCTTGGTGGGGGTTGTAAGCTTCTCGAGATCCCTCGAGAGGTAAAGCCTGGTGCAATCCCTACACATCAATGATCGAGCTTAATTAGTTATTCTGGAGTTGATATCCGCAGAGATGATCAGTGCCTCAACCTGTTACTTTGGTGTTATTGTTTCTTCTTGTATTTGGTACATGTGGGCTGATTTGGTATATGTAATATAACTGGAATCCATTTAGTGAGATAGAAATGGTGATATCCTATTCCCGAAATGGACAACATTGAAGAAGGTCGAGTCTACAGTCTGTTCTACATTCTCTGCTACGTGTTAGAAGACTAAAGACGATATGCAACTAATTATCGAAAGACTTCTTCATATTCAAGGCATTCATCGAGAAAGGTTGTCAGTTTAGGGGAGAGCACTAATTAGGGGAGAGTGAAAAGTATGTGTTAAAATCCCTAATCAGATGTGCTCACATTGCTCTTCAGCAAGTTGATTCTCGCAGGATACATTTGAGCCTATTTTGTTCTTCTCACAAGATTTCAAGTCTATGGGCGTAAAATGTGTTGTTGATTCTGAGGTATCAAAACCAGCAAGGGGGAAGGAGACATACATCAGAACGCACAATGAGTACACGTGATGAGCTTTACACTTCTACTTAAGTGAAGTTATTCCGGGAAGACAAATGTCATAACCGCAGAGAAGATCAGTGTTTTAACTCGTTCTTTTGGTGTATTATTCCAACTACTTGAGGGAAGAGATGTAAGAAACAGTTTCTGATGACAAAAGACGTACACAATGGATTGTGTGTGTACTTCGGGTTTCTAAGCTTCATATAATGAGACTGATTGCATCATTTCTACTACTTGGGGGGAACTGGTCTCTGGATACTTTTGGTACGCATTACTTCAGCCTTCAGCAGGGAAGAAAGATGAGAAGAACTAGTCAAGCGTGAGATGATACGTTGCTGAGCTATCAAAGCTTCACATTGAGATGGCTCAAGTTCAGACTTAAATTCAGGAGCCTCGAACGCTTTGGTGGTGAAAGTTTAAGAGATGTTGACTACTGACTTCTACTACGTGCAGACCGATATCCTCTTTTCGGTATTCATGTCAACATCCTCTTAAACTGCATAATATCCTTTGTACATATTTTAAAAACCAAAAAGAAAATAGAAAATTATAAAACCAACAAAATCCATAAAATCCAGAAAAACATAAAAATTCCAAAAATATTCTTCTCGCGACATGTCTCTCGTGTAATCAATATTGTGTACGTTTCTATAAATGTCATTCAATAATGACACGGAAATATACATATGCTTAAGCGAGAGTGTTTTTTTTCTATTTTTTTCCAAATAATGTTTTTTTTCTAAAACATGTCGCTTCTCAAAATATTCTTTAAATATGTCTTGCTATTACTTCTAATATCAACCCGGTCTTCAAAATGGGGAAAGCATGTCGCCAAAAAGACGACTGTTCCTCTCACTGGGTGATGTTCACCCGGGCACGGATTACTTTATATCCGTGTTTCTTCGATTTAATGTACGTTTCAGTGCATTATTTCTTGTTTAAGAAGAGAAGTCTTCTTTTACCAAAAAAAAAAAATATATCTTTCCATCTATGATTCTTCAGAAAAATATTTTGTATATAAAATGGTGGTTTAAAACAATATTTGAAAGTCAATTGGACTTAAGTCTTATAAAATTTGCCACTCAATCTATGACAAAAAGGCTTAATTTTTCACAAAATTTTAAATGAACAAATGGTCATAGATTGAGGGGGAGAGTGATTTCAAATTTAATTTTAGATCATCAAATGTTTTTCTTTGTACATCATAAGTAGTGAATAAACATTTGTTGTTATGTGTCAATGCATGAATTTTTCATAAGTTTCTCGTTGAACTCAAAATCATTTATAAACTCATCAGTGTTAACACATAATTGTCCCCCTCATTAATTAAGGGGGAGCTCAAAAAATGTTCCTATTATCAGACAAAGTTTAACCTGACCACATTTTCTCCCAAAAACGTTTTCTAACTTATTTAAATCAATTGAGATCCAAAATCTCAAAAGGTTTGATATTTTTGATCGGGGGAGAGAATGCGATTTAAATATGAAATCTGATAAAATGTGATCTTTTGGACTCAATGATAGGCTCCCTCATATGTGCTAAACTCTTTCATAATACCGATGCACATATTAAGGGGGAGCAAAAGGCGTTTGTGGAAAAATACCAAAGACCGGCCATTTACTTTAATGCACGGAGTTATAAGGATGGTTAAGGTTAGGTATGAGTTCCCATGATCCACCAAAACCGGAAGGATCTTCCCAGGGACAATCCACTAGATAGATTAGAAGTCCTTAGGAATGATTAAAAAAGGAGAAAAGTGAGAAAGGGAAGAGTGCCGACTGAGATAGAGCTAGGACTGGAACAAACCCAACAAGGTTCTAGTGATGAAGTCTCGGTAAGCACTGAAGGGGTTGAAGAATGAAAAAGAAATGTAATGAGAAAGGGTGAAAAGAAATAGCCCTCCATATATTCAACCTTAGGGCAGAA
Source organism: Artemisia argyi (assembly GCA_030686995.1). Lineage (NCBI taxonomy): Eukaryota > Viridiplantae > Streptophyta > Magnoliopsida > Asterales > Asteraceae > Artemisia > Artemisia argyi. Next base: position 56,075,113 of record CM060701.1, read on the forward strand.
ACCGGGTTCAATTCATAAGCTACTGGCGGTTACTAAGGTAACACCGGTATTGAAGACAAGACGTCATGGACCCAGTGACGCACTGCACTAAACTTCCCAACCACTCAAGTTCTCTTAAAAGAGCTTGTTTCATTCTCACGAGGAACCCTGTGCTATGTATCGACTGCTCATTGCGAGCTATGTTGATACCTAAACAGGAGACACCTCCCCAGTCTCCAGGAGTGGATCAAAACGCACTATTGAGTCTAGAGCCAAAGAGATCATCCATAAATCTCATTAGGAAACATTTACAATATGCTTACTGTTTCACACAATGTGGAAAGTAAGATAATATATTTAGAGTCCAACGCATTATCCTTGCGGTATTGCCAGAACATCTGAGTAATATGCAATTATTCACGGTGAAGACGGAAATCCTGCTAGAGTGAACATCAATCAAGCTCTTGGTAGGTGACATGTGAGATCCTTCATGGATCAAACTAGTGACAACTGGAAAGCAACGATGGGGCGATTCGTTTTTGAATCAAACTTGTTCCAGGAAATGAATTGACGGATACTTTTGGAAAACCCTTCGATGTGCTCAACTACTTTCTTTCGAGCTCATTGACTGCGCATAATGTTCAAACAAAAGTATTTGACATAAAATTGATGTTTATCATAAAACTCTCGTTGTATTGCAAAAACTCATTCTCTAGCAATACGCGATTGTTTTTCAAAATCAATTTCCTCATTAATCGGTGAATCATTAATTCACCGGTTCACTCACTCCGTGCTGTCTACTTTGAGATGCTCCGGTTTGAGAACGGCTAGTATAGCTGCGAAACCTTGTCAAGGAAGTTCTTCGGAATTCTACCTGATCACAGGCAATATTTATAATGATTAACGGGGAACCGTGGTTCTTGCAACCCTATTCAACGAAGGTGAACAAAGACACTTTCATGTGTTATTGCTAACTGTTGTTTGTAGGAACACCCGACGGTTACAGCTGATGGCAAATGAGACATCAATTCATAACCTCATGCTCACACCCCACACTCACAATTAAAGACATCATGAAAAGTGAAAGATTAACAACAATGCTTCTGCAACTCTGATGCAAAGTTTCATGATCCTGAAAGGTGTGAGCACGACGGTCCGTGGTCACTACTCCACATGGAGGCGATTCCACAAAGGATGATTTGGAGATTTACAGTGGCTGATGATCTCAATGAAAGCTCAAAGATCACACAAGTCAAAGGAACTTATGCTCAAAATCACAACATGCCGTACAAAGACAACCCCTGAAGAATCAACGGATACAAGCTAGAGCTAAAGATCAATGTTTAGAATGCTAAGATTCAATTTATTTTTTCTGAGGTGACCTCCCTTAGGGGGAGATTGTTAGGATTAAGAAAAAGGTTCGGTCACCCCATGTATTTACAAACTTAGCGTAGCTCTTAGCTTTGTATATATTAGAATAGTTATAGTCACACCGTGGAGGACGGATGGGTCTTTACCCACTGTACACCTAATCCACAGCCCGTAGGAGGGCGTATAATGTAAGTGTATATAAACCCTCTCCCACACAAGGGAAGGGTTGGTTGATTTCAAAATACACACACACAAGTGTGAAGTTTTCTCTCTCAAAGAAATCCTCCCACCTCTCTCTACTCTCTTTCTCTCTCTAACACTAACAATGTTTACCATCTACTTTCACAACCCAAGACCACCCAATTCACCACAAGAATCAACATATTTCGATCCTACATCACTGCTCACAGCTTCTTAAAGAAGCATTGGAAAAATGAGTTTTCCTAAAAATTAGCAAAGCTCATTGCTCTTTTATCAAACGAACACTAAAAATAAAAAAGCTCACTGCTCACCGCTCATCGCCCCAAAAAGCTCCAAAAAGCTCTGCGCCAAACATAGCATATATACAATTAGGGTCCATTTTTGTATACCAAGAGCAGGGATCATTTTCCTGTTATTTTAATACAAACAATCTGTAAATAATTGAAAGCCACCTTCAATATACACTCATAGATCAAAATACATTTGATAGTGAAGATTTATTGTTTTGATCTTTAAAAAGTAAAAACTAGTGACCTTTAGATAAATATTCTCGATATGAACCAAGACTAAAATACTCAATAGAACCTGGTGACCTCCATATTAACGAGCAGCTAAATTGCTTCTCTTCATTGATCTTTTACAAATGACAGGAGATTGGAAGGAGGTGAAACGACGCAACAAAGGCTATGTCTTCGAAAAATTGGGACGAGAAAAACCAGGGAAACATAAGAATTCGAGATTTGAATAAGTAAGTAACATCTCCATTAACATCTATGTTACTAATTTCCCTTACAATGTGGATTTCTTGGGGTTACGTAAATTGTGTGAGAAACATGGAACAGTGGTGGATGTATATCTTGCAAAAAAAACTCTCAAAGCTTGGCAAATGGTATTCATTCGTCAGATTTATCAAGGTAGATGATGTGCATTCTCTTATTGACAATTTGCGTAACATATGGATTGGTTCTTACAAACTCTTTGCGTCTTCTGTAATCCGAGATCGGTTTGGCAATGTGATAAAAAAAATGGGCAGATACCTAATAGGAGCAATAAGTTGGGTAGTGAGACAAGTTTAAAGCTCCTGATTGTTAATAAACATTATAAAGGGAGTCACGATAGACCATCTTATGCTGTTGTGGTTGAACCTAAGTTGAAGTCTACCATCGTTAAACCCATCGATGAACCTATTTGGTTGGTTTTTAGGGATTTTGTTGTTAGCAACGATGAGTGTGACAAGGTGTGCCTTGACCATGTGAAGGAGTTCGCATCTTTGTTAGTATTAGTTAACATGTGTAAAGCGCAAGGGTTTATTGACTTGGATATTCATTACATGGGAGGTATGTGGGTTATGATGAAATATATGTCCACTGAAGCATGTGTAAACTTTCGAAGCAAGGTTGTGGTACGTTCATGGTTCAAGAAATTTATGGATTGGTCTCGAGAATTCGTATGCAAAGAAATATTGATGTGGTTGGATTGTGATGGTTTTCCTGTTAGAGCTTGGTGTGCAGCCAAATTTTGTAAGCTTGCTTCTAAGTGGGGTAATATTGTACACATGGATGACGACTTGGGAACAACCTTAGCCACCACTAGGATATGCGTTGAGACGGATGATGAGGCGAGAAATGTTACGCTTTTAGGGGGTCATTTAAACCCTAAGTCGTGATTATTTGATCAAATATTACCTCAAATCGTTGCTTTTTTCATTTTAGGTACTTTGGAGAAGAAATATGGAAAAGGAAGCATTTTGAACGTTTTTGGAGCGAAAAGTATAGAAAACGACAAAGTCTCTAAATTCAAGCTGGAAACAGTACCTGACGGCGTCACGCTATAATGGTGACGGCATCATGTGTTGGCAAAGAGGTGGATATGAAGTTTACACGAGACGCGTTAGAAAGATTTTTGGAATTAAAGAGTGACGGCGTCACCCTTTGTGACGCCTAGGCCGTCAAGAGCAAATTACAAGGTGACGGCCAAAAGAAGAATTGTAAGTGACGGCGTCAGATCTGGATCTAGGCAATCCAAGGAGAGTGATGAGGCGAAAAATGAACCACTTGTAGGGGGTCATTTAAGCCCGGAATTGAATTTATTTGATCAAATATTGCCCTAAATCGTTCCTTTTGTGATTTTAGGTACTTTGGGAGTGAAATCTGGAAAAAGAAGCAATTCGGACGTTTTTGAAGCATAAAAGTGAAGAAAACGCCAAAGACTTAATTTTCCATGCTGGGAACAGTGTGTGACGGCGTCAAGAAGACTTTCCTGACGGCGTCAAGAGTAAAGATCATGACGACCCAGTACAGAAATGAAGGCGTCACAAAGTAGAGCGTCAAGAGTTAAATGTGTGACGGCCTGCAAAAGTGGACTACATGACGGCGTCAAATGTAGATCAAGGCAGTCCGAGGATTAGTTTGGCGGCAAGATGACGGCGTCACCCATTTGTTCTTGACGCCGTCAGCCTCTAATATCTATATATAGTTTTCTAATTTTCATTCATTAAGAGGAACAAGTTTGGAGAAACCCTAAGGCCAAACCATATACGAATTTTACAGGTTTTTCAAGTGTTTTCAGCCCTTGAACCCTTACATGTGCTATTGAGATAAGTGTTCTTTTAATTCAATCAATATGTCTATGTGTTGGTTGTCTATATCTTGTGCTTGTCTTGATTCCACCATGTTAGGCTAGATCTATCTTGTGCTTGCTTAGATCTAATGAAACCTAGATGTTAATTATGTGTTGATTACTTGTTTATGGTTGTAATGGATGAATGATTTCAATGTTAGGCTTAAGAAAACTGGCAGATCTCCAATTGGTAACATGCTTGAACGTCTTAGGAAACATGAACCGATGTGTACTAGGTTTTATTGGTTGTATTTAATGCATGAGTAAATTCTAATGATCCCATGTTAGGAGCTTCTTAGCCGGCTCGACATAGGAGTGAAGTAGGCACTCATAGGATTGGGGAGTTAAGTACGCCACCCCATGAATGGTATTAAGGAATACAATCCGTCATCCACGCAACTATAACAAGTAATTAACATGTAAAAGATATCTAGGGAGTAGTGAAATCTAAGTAAACACATTTCTCCACTTATTGCTCACAACCTTAGTATAATTAGTTTCAATTTCATTTTTAGTATTTTATTTTGATTGCATCTTAGTATTGGGTTAGTTGACTAGCAACTAATTCCGCCCAAATCCTTCAAACCCGAGATTTTTACTTGCTTTCTAAAAAATATAAAAATACAAAAAGAATCATCCTTCATCTCTAGAACTAGTATTTAGGTTTTCTAATCCTAGCGACACTATTCCTAGCTGAACGATCAATCCCCCGGTATTTGTCATTATACTATACTACATCGATCAGGTACACTGCCTGGTGGGGGTTGTAAGCTTTTCAAGATCCCTTGAGAGGTAAAGCTTGGTGCAATTCCCACGCATCAAGTTTTTGGTGCCGCAGCCTGGGGAATAGTTATTGCCTAGGTTAGAATCTCTTTTTATTAGGTCTACTTGCTAGATTCCGTTCTAGTAAGATTTTATTTTTTATTTTTAGGTTCTCTTTAGTCTATCTTATTTCTTTGTGTGTTTGTTCATAACTCTTCACCACCCGAAATCATGGATGATGGGAACATCTTTGAACCCGTCATCCCACCACAACAAAACCCACAACTAGAACCTTTTAGGCCCCGAACCTTAGGAGAGTATTCCCGACCTAGCCACCAAGGCTACCGAAACACCATTGAGCTCACCGGAGCCAATGTGACCCCCTTGCGATCCGACACCATCCCGTTGGTGCAAAGCGGATGTGCATTCCATGGACTTCGTTTCGAAGATCCAAATCAACATCTTAAGGATTTCCTTAAAATCGTAGATTCCATAGACCTAGATGTTGCAACTAGAGAGACAACCCGATTACGCCTATTCCAATTCTCTCTACGTGATCAAGCTAGTCAATGGCTTGAGCGTTTACCCGCGGGATCCATCACCACATGGGATGATCTCACCACTCGTTTCCTTGCTCAATTTTTCCCACCAGGGAGAACTACTAAGCTTAGAAATGACATCTTGATGTTCCAACAATGTCAAAATGAATCTCTTTATGAAGCGTGGACTCGTTTCAAGGACTTACTCCAAAAAGTCCCTCATCATGGCATAGATCTTTGGCTCCAAGTCCAAATCTTCTATGACCATATCGATCCCTCCACGAGGCGAGCCATTGACCAATCGGCCGGTGGTAAGCTACGTGATCTAAGTGCGGAACAATCATGGGAACTCATAGAAGATATTGCTCTCTATGAAAACGAAAGTTGGAATGATCCCCGTGATTTGAACAAAACGGTCAAGGCAATATCTTTGCCTTCGAACAACTCTAGCACTCCCGACCGTAGGATCATGGAACTTGAGGACCAAGTCAAGTTTCTCATGAAATCTTACGAAGCTCCTAAGCCTTCAAGCTAAGTGAACAAAATCACTTCTTCATGCGAATTATGTAGTGGTCCCCATGACACTCGTGATTGTGTGGAACTCCCCGGAACAGCTTTTGCGGATTACGCATCCTCGCGTACCGACGAAGCGGGAGATAAGTGGTACACTTTCAAACCCGAGCCAAACCCTTACGGTGATTCGTACAACCCCTCTTGGAAAAATCACCCAAACCTTAGGTGGAAACAAAATCAAGCCAATTCTTCCAATCCGCCTAATTTTTACCAACCAAACGGTCCACCCTCTAACCGTACTTTCAACAACTATCCTTCTAACAACTATGGTAGTACCAAAAATCTTAAAGGATTGATGTCTAAGTTCATGGCATCTCAAGAAGCTCGCATAGCTAGGTTTGAAACCGAATTCAACCAACAACAAACGGAGATGACCAACAAGATAGAAAACTTGTTGAAAGCCCTCAACAACCAAGCGTTAACCGCACCTAGGAAGGACACTAGGGACACCGATAACGGAATCCAAATTAAGGACCCCTCATCATCCAAACATGTCCACTTTGTCAATGTTGTCACCATTAAGCCAATAGATAAGGAAATAGAAGAAAGTGACAAGGATGAAGTTGGAGTAGAAACCCAGACTATGAATGAAAGTAGGGAAGTTGAGGTTAAAAAGGGGGAGGAATTAGAGGAGGTAGAGACTATAGAAAAGTACTTTGATAAGTTGCCCACCAAGGAAGAACGGGAATACCATAAGGATTTATTCGATAGTCCCGAGAGATCATATATCCTTGGCACACCCCTTATCAAAATGGGAGACCCCTCTAACATCAACATACCATGCAACATCGGGCATATGCATATATGGAAAGCTTACATCGATCCTAGATCTCCCGTACACATCATGACTAGGACCTATTACAATTGGGTAATGAAGAAGCAACTTGATTATAGGATGATGCCCAATAAGAATTTGATAAGTAACTGTGTAGGAAGAATGAAGGGATTGCATGTGATTATAGGTAATTTCACTTATGAAATCGATTTTATGATAGTGGAAGACACTCGTCCGGTGATAGATGATTGCCTAAGCCAAATAATATTCGGAAAACCATTTGTTGAGGCCACTAGGATGAGTTATGATCCGATTTTAGGGATAGTTAGATTCAAGGAAGAAAATGATGAGATTGCCTACCAAATACCCTACAAGATTGAGCAATACCGCCTTCTCTCTAATATAGAAAAGGAACACAAGCAAGCGGCTTATTATAGGAATTATGAGGATAGACGTAGAGGAGTAGAGTATGTGAAGAATAGGATGCTTGGTTTCTACAAAGAATGCTTGCAACTAGGTCCGGAATAAAAAACTGGTTTAGAAGACGACCTAGAGAGTGAAACCAACGATGAGGTCACGTAGTAACCCATGACCTTGAGTCTAGCTACAGGACTCGAAAATAAAGAAAAGCGCTTCTTGGGAGGCAACCCATGCTTTTGTGTGATTTTTATTTTGTTTGTTTGTTATTTGCTTCCATATGCATGCTTTATTTTTATTGTTGGTAGACCATGTTTCTAAACTAAAAAGTGGAAATACTTTACTTTGTTGTTTTGGCCTAGTCTTAACTTCACCAAAAGGTATTTTTGCAAAAGATAAGTGTAAGGGGTAACCCCAAATATGTTTTTAAGAAACAAACCGATCATGATTCTCCACAATATTAAGTGAACATGTATATTCGTAATTGTTAGAGTCAAATGCTTGTATCGAGTCATAATGAAGTTTTGCAGGATTTTCCAGGAAGTAGGACCAAGTTTTTCCAGAAATTTTTCGGAAACTTAACATAAGAATTTCTGCAGGTCACTTCTGACGGCGTCATGAGATTGCTCTTGACGGCGTCACGTGTAAAAATCTGGAAATTTTACCAGTTTTGTTTTTCTAACGGAGTCTTAAAGTTTTTGTTGAATTATTAAGTTTTATAATCTCCGGGAAATCTGCAAACTTCATTCCACAAGCATTATATCTTACTTTGTTTTCTAGGATTTAGTAACTTATGTAGATTGCCGCCGATTTTATGCAAGGTTTCCTTGTCTGTTTTCTCAGGATTTACAGGTTATGTATGACAAGAAGATGATTATTTTTCTGGAAGGGAAGCTTTGATTGTTCATTTTCTTGGAGGAAGATCTAACCTGGCCACCTTATTATCCATACCGAGCAAATCAGGGGAGTATTTGATTTCATTTGTTTTACTTATTTCACTTTTACATTCTGTACTTGAACATTGGGGACAATGTTCATCTTAAGTGTAAGGGGAGGGTAAAATTATGATACCTTACAAATACACTTTCGCTTGAGTTTGTTTGTTTGATAGTAGATGTGTAATAAAACTATGAGAAATACTTGTTAGGGCAATTTTAGCGCAAAATTTAAAAATTTTTACAACATTTAGGAGTGAAACTTTAGCCATAGCAAGCGTCTCATGGATAGGAGATTGTATGACTAGCACATAACCGTACCATTCAGAAAAATTTTCCATCCAAATATGTGAGGTTCGCCCTTAGATTTGATAGGAAAAGCATTTACTTTTAGTGCTTATGAGTGTACCGGTAGCATTTAGATTCTAGAACTTGCGTTAGTGATGCATCCCGAGACCACTAGTGAGACTACATTCGTGTAGTAGGATTTACTACATAATAAGAGGCATTAGGATCACCCTTGTGTTAAACCCGTATTATAATTGCTTGACCTTTTAAGTCATACTACATGGCTAGTTAAGTCAACTAATTTTTCCTACACCCTTAGCGTTGTACTCATTTTTAGTACACGAAACCCCTAGTACACCCCTCCGAGCCTATCTTTTCATTTCTAACTTTAAGCATTTTACTTAAAGGAAGAATTTGTTACACCCCACTTAAATGTACACCCAAATCGCCTTAGCCTTCCGTGTATGTGCTCATTTTTAGTGCATTATTGTTATTTGTTAAACCTTAAGTTAACTATCTAATTGGTTACATGGTTGCTAAGTCGAGTCATATCCTTGTACATATTGTTTTCGGACGATTGGGACTCATGGGTAAAGTACTTATTTATGGAGTAATGGGGAAGAACATCATATATTACCCCCATATGTGCGTTAATCTTAAAAGTACTCCAAGTGTTTTGATTTTCTTAATCCGAGTCATTAGATTAGTTTATTGTAAAGTATGTAAAAATTCAAGTGTAAGGGGAATTTCCATTCCCTATGATGTATTATTTTGGATGGTAGGGTAAGAGTGTATGAAAAAAAAACGAAAAAAATCAAGAAAAAGAAAAGAAAAAAAATAGAAAAAGAGAAAAGAGAAAAACATATGGACTACTATCCCGTTTCATTCTATGTTCATTTTATGTTTTTGTTCTTTTTGATTTATTAGCTTAAGTCGAGTCTAGTCTTGGCTTAGCAACGCCATATTGTACATGTAATTAACCAAGATTGTTAACTCGCCACCAGTAAAGACTGCCTATATCCAACAAAACCGTGTATTTCATATCCCTACACCTAACGTTACAACCCTTTAAAAGACCTCTTTGATAGTTTATCCTAGGTGCTTACGCCATGTGGTGGAGGTTTGATCCTTTCCCAAGCCTATGGTAATCTATTTTGCTATGACAGGTAGTGAGAGACATCTTCCGTTTCCATATTCTAATTTATACTTTATTACACCCGAGAGATGTGAGTATCTAAACACTATTTGTGAGGTGCTAGTATATGACCTCCGTGTTTGTCTTTGGTCTTTAGTGGAACGATTATTTGTTGTAATTACTTTTATATTAGTCTTAAATGACCCCTAACTTGTATTTTGATTAGAATAAAAGCGCATTTGCTTGAGGACAAGCAAATATCAAGTGTAAGGGTATATGATGAGGCGAAAAATGAACCACTTTTAGGGGGTCATTTAAGCCCGGAATTGAATTTATTTGATCAAATATTGCCCTAAATCATTCCTTTTGTGATTTTAGATACTTTGGGAGTGAAATCTGGAAAAGGAAGGAATTCGGACGTTTTTGAAGCATAAAAGTGAAGAAAACGCCAAAGACTTAATTTTCCATGCTGGGAACAGTGTGTGATGGCGTCAAGAAGACTTTCCTGACGGCGTCAAGAGTAAAGATCATGACGACCCAGTACAAAAATGAAGGCGTCACAAAGTAGAGCGTCAAGAGTTAAATGTGTGACGGCCTGCAAACGTGGACTACATGACGGCGTCAAATGTAGATCAAGGCAGTCCGAGGATTATTTTGGCGGCGAGATGACGGCGTCACCCATTTGTTCTTGACGCCGTCAGCCTCTAATATCTATATATAGTTTTCTAATTTTCATTCATTAAGAGGAACAAGTTTGGAGAAACCCTAAGGCCGAACCATATACGAATTTTACAAGTTTTTCAAGGGTTTTCAGCCCTTGAACCCTTACATGTGCTATTGAGATAAGTGTTCTTTTAATTCAATCAATATGTCTATGTGTTGGTTGTCTATATCTTGTGCTTGTCTTGATTCCACCATGTTAGGCTAGATCTATCTTGTGTTTGCTTAGATCTAATGAAACCTAGATGTTAATTATGTGTTAATTACTTGTTTATGATTGTAATGGATGAATGATTTCAATGTTAGGCTTAAGAAAACTGGCAGATCTCCAATTGGTAACATGCTTGAACGTCTTAGGAAACATGAACCGATATGTACTAGCTTTTATTGGTTGTATTTAATGCATGAGTAAATTCTAATGATCCCATGTTAGGAGTTTCTTAGCCGGCTCGACATAGGAGTGAAGTAGGCACTCATAGGATTGGGGAGTTAAGTACGCCACCCCATGAATGGTATTAGGGAATACAATCCGTCATCCACGCAACTATAACAAATAATTAACATGTAAAAGATATATAGGGAGTAGTGAAATCTAAGTAAACACATTTCTCCACTTATTGCTCACAACCTTAGTATAATTAGTTTTAATTTCATTTTTAGTATTTTATTTTGATTGCATCTTAGTATTGGGTTAGTTGACTAGCAACTAATTCCGCCCAAATCCTTCAAACCCGAGATTTTTACTTGCTTTCTAAAAAATATAAAAATACAAAAAGAATCATCCTTCATCTCTAGAACTAGTATTTAGGTTTTCTAATCCTAGCGACACTATTCCTAGCTGAACGATCAATCCCCCGGTACTTGTCATTATACTATACTACATCGATCAGGTACACTGCCTGGTGGGGGTTGTAAGCTTCTCAAGATCCCTTGAGAGGTAAAGCTTGGTGCAATTCCCACGCATCAGAGAGCATTGGCGGCTAGTTGATGGCGTCACATGTATAACGTGATGCCGTCAGATTGTAATCTCTATATATAGTTTTCTAATTTTCATTCATAAGAGAGAGAACTTTTGGAGGAACTTTACCATAAACCCTAGGTCGAATTTTTACCTTCTTGTAAGGGTTTCAAACCCTTCTTTCATCCATGTTTAATTAAAGATAAGTCTTCCAATAATCATTCAATATGTCTATGTGTTGTTTGATTATATCTTATGTTTGTCTTTACATTAACATGCTAGGCTAGGTTTGTTTGTGTTTGCTTAGATGTAATGAAACCTAGTTATTGATTATTTGTTGATTGTTTGTTATTAATTGTTGTTGGATGAATGATTTTGATGTTAGGCTTAAGAAAACTGGCTAATCTCCAATTGGTAACTTGCTTGAACGTCTTAAGAAACATGAATCGGATGTGTACTACGATTTTAATGGTTGTATTTAAAATTTAATGCATAAGTGACTACTAAGGATGCCATGTTAGGAGCTAGTTGTCGGCTCGACATAGGAAGAGGTAGAAGCTTATAGAGTTGGGGAAGATCATACACGGCCCCACGAATGGTATTAAGGAATATAACCCGTCATCCACGCAATTGTAACAAACTAGTCAATTAATGAAAGATAGCTAGGGAGTAGTGAAATCTAAGTAAACACGTTTCTCTCATTATAAAGTTTTTCTCAACATTTATTTTCTTGTTATTTATTTTCATCGCATTTGTAGTTATTTAGGTTAGTTGACTAGCAACTAATTCCGCCCACTCTTCCAATACCCGAGATTTTTACTTGCTTTCCATAAAATATAAAAATACAAAAAGAATCATCCTTCACCTCTAGACCTAGTTTAATTAAGTTTTAGTTCTAACGAACACTATTCCCCAAGTAGAACGATCAATCCTCCGGTACTTGCCACTACACTATACTACATCGGTTAGGTACACTGCCTGGTGGGGATTGCAAGCTTCTCGAGATAGGTAAAACCTTTTGCGTAGGTGCAATCCCACGCATCAAGAGAGAATATGGGTATTATTTCTGAGGAGGTACCTGTTATCATAGATGGGACTATGTTTGTGGGTAGGGTACGTGAAGTCTCGGGGTGGCTGCCATCTTTTAAGGAGAAGGGTGCTATCTCCCGGGACACAAAACCGTCTTTAGATGGTGATGTTGTTGACCTTTTTGATGAAGAAGTTAATAGTGTTGAGTACGTTCAAGAGGAGGATGTTCTTAATAACTTACAAGACTCCGATCCGTTTAGTCTCTCTGACCTTATTCGTAACGAGGTTGAAAAAGCCAAATACAGAGTTTGGAAAAGACTAAACTAGACCCGGTGGTACCATTTGATATGGAGGCTGTGAAAAAGGAGGATAGTATCGAGGTCTCTTTGTCGCACCCCCTGGGTTCATGAATGAGGGACCCAAGCAGGATCGGTATGTTACTATAGAAAGAGGCAGATCATGTGGGTCGTCTTTCTCTGATAGTGTTCAACAAATCCCGGACAAAGTTTCAGTGGTGGACGGCTTAGATACTCTAATTGAGATGGGGATTGCCATGGGGTATAGTATGAAGGGATGTGCTCAGGATAAGTTGGATGTAATTAATAGTATCGGGGCGAAACAAGTTTCACAATGAATTGCATCTCAATTAATATGCAAGGCATCGGGAATGTGGATAAGGGAACATGGTTGAGAAAGTTGTGTAATAAATATCGGGTCAATTTCGTGGCAATTCAATAGACTAAGGTCTCTTCTATTAAGATCACTATGGTTCGTTCTTTGTGGGGTAATATGCATTTTGATTATTTGCATTCCTACGCGAGAGGCCTATCGGGTGGTATTTTGGTTATTTTGGAACCAATCTTGTTCATCAAACACCAAGTTTTGTTCACTCAAACTATGTTGCCATCCAAGAAGTCTGGGATTCTAAGAATGTGAAAACTCTGATGGTTTCGGTATATTTCCCTCAAGATTTGGCTAGCAAAAAATAGGTGTAGGAGTCTCTCCTTCAGTTCTTTTCTAGGACCGAAGGTGAGATTGTGGTTATGGGTGATTTTAATGAAGTCAGAGATGCCTCGAAAAGGTTTGGAACCGTGTTTCATGAACATGCCGTGCGTGATTTTAATCAGTTCATTGATGATTCGGCCTTGGTGGATATTCCTTTAGGTGGTTTCTCTTTCATGTGGTCGAACATGTTGGGTAATAAGATGAGTAAATTGGATCGGTTCTTGCTCTCGGAGGGGATGTTTGATGCTTTTCAACATCTTGCTGCTACGGTGTTGGAAAAAGGTATCCCAGACCACTATCCCATTTTTACTATGCGAGCAAAAGGTTTATTATGGGCCTTGTAAAACCCACATTTTCATAACGTGCTTAAATTACCAAAATGCCCCTAATGCTTAAAATTTCTATAAAACACTTAAATAAATACCAAATAAATCCCATACATTTTGAAATTATCAACATATGTTCTATAATATTTTTGTGTGGACATTTTAACAATATTACTTTGCGTAAAAATATATGTCAAGCCTAACATGCGCATAAAGGGTCCAAAAGTTATTTAATTGTACATAACTAATTATACAAGTTTTATTTAAAAATATCAATTAAAATAAATTTTACAAATATCCTAGCCTCATTACTAGGCCTAAAATCCCTATAAACCGAAATCATATCTTTTCATTCCATTTTATCCTTCAAATAATTTCGGTAAACCCTAAAACCACCAAAAAAATTACACCGGCAGCTAAAGAAATTTTTGGTCCATCTATCAATTTTTTAGGATGTATTAGAAGGCTAAGAACATGGGAAAAAGAGTGCTAAGGGTTGTGATACTCTTATTCGAAGGCTGGGAATTTTTCTTTGTTCAAATTATTTGAATCCGAGAGTTTTGAATTTGTTTCTTCATTTGATCCTTCAAAGGTATTTTTGTATCACTCTCCTCATTCCTTTGATCCATAATATATGTGAGAAAAATGGCCATGCATGTTATATAAATCGTATGAATTAAAAAGAAAACTAAAAACCTAATATCGAATTAAACTATAATCGGCTTAAATAAAATTATTTGGGGCTCGATCTGATTTTTGTACGATGTAAACATGTTCATTCTACACCAATAAAATGTAATCATATGTGTATGAAGCTTGTGGAAATCGTTTTGAGTTTTTCTGTTTATAACGATTCGAAAGGAAAAAGAAAAAGAAAAAGGGTGCGTATGAATTAGGGTTTGGATTTATGGGGTTTGGATTGTGATAATTAATGATTTAATGAATGGTTAATAATGATATGATGATTGGAAAAATTAGGGTTTATGTTTTGGGAATTGTTTTGGATCGTATAAATTTATTAAAACTATAGGGGTGCATTTGTAATTTATTAAACATGGGGATCATTTTTGGAAATCATAAAATACCAGAGGTATTCGTATAAAATTAGTACAAGGGTGTAAAGTGTAAGTTTTGTAATTAAAAATGATTAATTTGTAAGTTATATAATAAAAAGGGGTACAAATTTTATTTTAATTAAATTAAGGGTTAAAATTGTAAAAAATGTGGGTGATTCGTATACATATTAAATTGCGGGGTAAGATGGGTAATTTTTGATAATTAAAGGTTTAATGTGCTTATATGAATTTAATATGGTTATATTTGTAATTTAATTATTTATGAGGATTTATTTTGTGATTAATGAAAGTTAAGGGTTCAATTCGTAATATTTGTAAACTTGAGGGATTAGATAGTAAATATTGTTAACTTGTGGACTATTTGTATAAAATATGTAAACTGGTAATATTTACACTTTAGACCTTTAAATTTGGTACATTTGCATTGTAAACCCTAAAATATGGAAAGTTGACATATTGAACCCAAATTCATCATGACTTGTCAAAATGAACCCTAATTTCCATAATGATGCTTAATTAATGACTTAACCTAATTTTTATGTGAAATCTTTCTAACTATGGGAACCTGCTAATTTTAGAAACTTACTAAATAAGGAAACTTTCTAAATATTGGAACTTACTAATTTTGGAAAACCTTCTAAAAATAGAAAGTTACTTAAAATTAGTAAACTTACTTAAAGTGGAAACTTATTATAAATGGAAAGTTACTTAAAATAGAAAGCTGCCTAAAATAGAAAGCTGCTAAATATGGAAAGCTGCTAAAATGGAAGGATAACTAAAAGAGGTAACTTAATAAATTTGAACGCGGGAGTGATCTTTCTCCTTTTGTTTGATTTTAGTTTTGATTGATTTGGCGAAGGTACAGATATTCCGCATTCTTTCAGCAAGAATGCACACTTTCTCTCTCTCAACTTTGTCTTGATTTGCTATCGTTTTATGATTTCGTTTGGTCTTGGTTATGATCCGTTGCACTTTGGCTCTGTGGTTGATGTGTTTCCGTTGGCATTGTGATCGTATTGATATTCGTTTGAACCCTTATGGTATGATATCGATATAATCCGTCTGTTAACCTTTTGTAACCTTAGCATTTGGACCCTTTGAAACTTTGGAGGTTCTTTTGGGATATATTAACAGGATGTGAAAACCCTTTTCTTAATTATGATATGAGAATGTTTAAAGGAGAAACTATTTTATAACGACGCTTCTAATATGATTTAAGACCACTTTTATATGGGATTTTATAATTTCATAAAGACTAATTTTAGAGGATATTTTAAGAAAACCTTCATTAAAGTTTACTTTTATAAATGTTGTCTTTTGGAAGGTTTTTTCTAAATGAACCTTTGTTATAAACCTTTTTATTGGATTGTACTACGAACCTTTTTAAAACAATATATATGAATCTGCTAAAATTGAACTATTTCTTTGAACTTTCATTATGACCCTTTGACTATGAACCATGGGATTTTGGATCTTGGGATATTGAACCTTGTTGATTGGAACGTTTGACAATGACACTTATGCAACAGGAACCTTGATATTGAACCTTGATTATTTGACCATGATACTGATATTGACATTTGTTTTAAACTCTAGTTACCTTTGACCCTTCAGTATTTACCTAGGCATCATTTTGTTCCCCGTTATGGGGGGTCCATGACCGTAGCATTGATGCACCAATGTTATGACTCTAGTGTGGTTGGAGAGATGTACCACATCATCCCTTTTTTATATATGATTATGAGCACAAGGATATATATATATATATATATATATATATATATATATATATATATATATATATATATATATATATATATATATATATATATGTGTGTGTGTGTGTGTGTGTGTGTTTAGCCACTATGATTTGATTTGCAGGGGTGTATGGATGCATCCTAGTTTTGTGTGATATTTGTGTGGATATCTGGATAGGATATATTATATTTGTGTGGTGATTGGGCATGCGTGCATGCAGTCCCTTCACATTTTGGGAGCTAGCTACTCCATTAATTACATGAGGACTCCCATCCTACTACATTTGGTATTCCGATGACTCCCCTCCGAATACATTGATTACGAAGATGTGATATGTTTTGTTCGGATATTTGTGTGGCCTGGGGTAAATATACTGATACCTAAACTCACCTTACAACTTAACCATTCATCCTACTCCTTTGACTTGTAATTCTTATGATTCTCTTGACTCTATTTATTGTATCTCTCGTATCGTTTCCTTAATTCTGCTTGTTATCTGTTATATCTGTTCACTGAGCTTTGTAAGCTTAGCCGCATTTCTTTTCTCCTGCGGCTGGTTTAGTAGAAAGCTGGGTTGTAGATGGAGAGTCACTTACTTTTGGGCTTAGAAGACTTCACCCTAATTGTTGGGATTCTAGATTTGATGTGACAAAATAAATAAAAGAATGAAACAAGAAGGGCTAAAGATGACAAAGAGAGAAAGCTACAAGGAATAAAGATACAGGAAATAACTTATTATGTTGAAACGATTTTGATAATATTCTGTATTTTAGTTTTATTCTTATCTCTTTGTAAACCCTAATATCTCTCTATATAAAGAGACATAGGGTACAGGTTTTCATATGTCTTCCACAATGTAAATATCAGAAAGGGGTGTGTGTGTGTGTTCTAGGGCGTGTAAACTATAAACGCCTAGAACTAGTTAGTGTTGTTCGTATCCTCTAAGGTCTGACATGTCTTAGATCCTTGTTACATTTAGGTAACACGTTGTTATTCTGATCAAATAATAATTGGAGGTGATTGAGAAAAACCTTGTGTCAATAACATATGATTTGTTTTTATTCCGCTGCATGATCTTATTGTCTATGTTATTGTTTAACCCTAGATGCTCAAAACGGTCCAAGGAGTCTAACAAACTCCACAAGTGGTATCAGAGCTTGGGGAGCTCGTTACCTAGGGGTTCACAAGGTTTTTAGTCGAAGAATGAAGAAGAAAATCGAATTTGGTTTCAATTTTCGTAACTTTCTGTAGGTCAGTTTTCAAACGGCGATATCTCGTTCGTTAACCGTTGGATCGAGCTGAAATTTTTACTGGAGCTTCTCTATATATCAAGGAATATTTCCACCGGAGGGATCTTCAATCTGAGATTTTATGTGAAAGTTCTGGTGTGTCGAAAACTGCTGCAGACAAAGGTTTTGTAAATCGAATTTTAGGGTTTTCTTTATACCAACTTCTTTGATTTCGGTTTCTATTGAATAAATTCATCATAGAAGTTGGTTATACATTGTTTGGTGTCGAAAATTCATGAAAGAAAGCAGCTATGGATGTGTATGATCAATTTTTGGTGATTTTAGGGTTTTCGCGACACTTTGAAGTGTTGTCTTTATACTTTTACTCTGCTGTAAAAGTCGCGTTATTCACTAAACCCTAAATCGCTATTCGTAGTATGTTATTCTCGTAAAGTTTCTACAGCTAGCATTATTGGAAACTACTGCTCGTTGTAAGATTCTGCTGCTCATTATATTGGAAACTACTGCTACGTATATTTTTACTCTGCTGCTACTTCTATGAATGTTTCTGCTACTACGCTTAAAGGTTAGAATCATTCTGCTGCTACATGTTTGATACTGCTGCTAGCTTTATGATTCTGCTGCTGCATACTACTGCTACTTTCGAGACTCTACTGCTAGTTATTTGATTCTACTGCTCGAAAAATTTATTTTGCTGCTGCATTTAAAGATTGTTTTGAAGATGGTTTTACACACACAGATTGGTTCACACACAGGAAGATTTTGGTTTTTGTTCTTAAAGATTTAAAAAGGCTCGTATCTGGTTTATTTAATTAATTGATTATGTTGATTATCACTTAGTTGATGTTGTAGTTGAGTTTCACAGGTTTGTGTTCTTATCATACCTTATAGCAGGAGGTAACTTGTTTGTTTTATACGGTGGTGACAACAGCTTGATGAATCTAGCAATGTGTGATTTTTCTTATGATGCTCTATGCACACATTGGCTATCACTTAAAGGAGTTACATTGTAGTGCTCAGTGTCTCATTGAAGATGAGGATTTTGTCAAGGGATCGCGGTCTACTTATATTTGGTCTTGGTTATTAGTTTGGAGTCACGTGGTTAGTACAAGACACAAATTTGGGTTATTCTACTTCTTCATCAAATTCGTTATATTTGATTTTCTTCATCAGTGATCATTACATAAGAGCCTACAGATTTGAAGAATCATGAAGATGGTTAACACATTGATTTCAGGGGAAGCATATTATGATGTGTTTAATCATTTGATCTACATGCACCACTCGAGGGGAAGTTTATATTGCTTACATTCCCTATTTATTGATAACAAAAAGGGGAAGAGATATTGAAGTGGCATGGCATGGATTAAGGGGAAGACAAACTTGTTTCATTCAGGGAGATGTTTACATCTTAACTTCTCTAGGGAAGTTCGTACACGACTTTGTTTTGTCATCATCAAATAGGGGAAGATTGTTGGGATTCTAGATTTGATATGACAAAATAAATAAAAGAATGAAACAAGAATGGCTAAAGATGACAACGAGAGAAAGCTACAAAGAATAAAGATACATGAAATAACTTATTATGTTGAAATGATTTTGATAATATTCTGTATTTTAGTTTTATTCTTATCTCTTTGTAAACCCTAATATCTCTCTATATAAAGAGACATAGGGTACAGGTTTTCATATGTCTTCCACAATGTAAATATCAGAAAGGTGTGTGAGTGTGTGTGTGTTCTAGGGCGTGTAAACTATAAACGCCTAGAACTAGTTAGTGTTATTCGTATCCTCTAAGGTCTGAGATGTCTTAGATCCTTGTTACATTTAGGTAACACGTTGTTATTCTGATCAAATAATAATTGGAGGTGATTGGGAAAAACCGTGTGTCAATAACATATGATTTGTTTTTATTCCGCTGCATGATCTTATTGTCTATGTTATTGTTTAACTCTAGATGCTCAAAACGGTCCAAGGAGTCTAACAAACTCCACACTAATAGATACTTGCTGGACTTAGAGATGACTAGAAGTAATTGTGATTGGGCTTAGTATCTTATGTTTGGGCATAGTATGTTATTGCTGCCCTGTTATATCTTGTACTTTATTTAGTTTTCCTTTGTAACCCTTTATAGGCTTTGTATTAGAAATGTATCTCCATTTCACTTGTGTTCTGATTTACTCCATAATGTTACACTTTAGCCCTTCTCGGGTTGGGGTGTTACAGGCCTCCTCCTTTTCATCTATCTCATTCTTGGATGGAGTTTGATGGTTTCGTCAAGCTTGTTAAAGATTCATGGGAGGAGCCTATTGTAGGGGAATCAAATGCTTTGATTATTTTTAAGAAAGAGTTGCAATCTCTTAAGAATAAAATTAAGCATTGGAATAATATTAGAAAGCAAAATTCAGAGGCCCATAAAACTCAACTGAGGTATGAGGTTGAGGAGATTCAAACTAGGGTGGAAGATGGTTCAGCTTCAACAAATGATATCTAAAAAAGGGTTCATCTTATTAAGCAGCTAAGAGACATCGAGCATGTGGAAAATCTTGACTTAGCTCAAAAGGCTAAGGTTAAGTGGGCCATCGAGGGAGATGAAAATTCCTCTTATTTTCATTCTTCTATTAACCGGAAGAGAAGGCAACATGATATCCGTGGAGTGATAAAAGATGGTGTTTGGATGGTTGAGCCAAACATTGTTATGGCTGAGTTTAGGGATCACTTTCAGTATCGTTTTTCTAAGGATGATGGGGTTCGGCCTACCATTCTTTCTGATAGCTTTCTCAAGTTCTCTCCTAATCAGATTACAAGTCTTGACGCTCCTTTTTCTTGTGAGGAGATAAAGAAAGTCGTGGGGGATTGTGGTTCGGATAAGGCTCCGGGTCCGGATGGCTTTACGTTTGGTTTCTTCAAGAGATTTTGGGATGTAATCAAAGAAGATGTTTTTGCCTTAGTTCGTTGTTTTCAGAACCGTAGGGTTATTCCTCTTGGGTGTAACCCTTCTTTCATTGCTCTTATTCCCAAGGTCAAAGACCCACGATTTACTTCAGATTTTTGGCCAATAAGCCTTATAGGGTGTCAATATAAGATCATCGGGAGCTTCGAGCTAACAGATTGGCCATGGTGATTGATTCGATTGTTAGTCCTGAACAATCAGCTTTTATCAAAGGCAGTGTTGGATCGTGTACACCTTGAACTTGTGTTGATAATGATACTTTGAGTGATATCACTAAGTATGCGGAATCTACTTAATGATACTTAGAAGATTAATTGTAAGTGAAACAGATTAATGTGTGAACAATGAATATAACAAAACAACTAGCTCCAATATTATTAATAATAATAATACGAGTGATCTGAGATATCACTAGGGTTACACCTTGAAGCTCTAAGAAAACGTATATCTAAGTTATCATCTAGGATCTCCTTTTATAGAACAAGGAGTCCTCTTGTACAAGATAAGTATAATACTAATAGAATAAGATATACACAAAATCTTTTCTATGTTTATCAATACGCGTTTCTCTAACAGCTAACAAGTGAGCAGTGGTAATATTTGTTCTTGCAGTGGTAATGAGTTTCCACTGCAAGTACAATCTTCTTGCAGTTGTAACTTCTTCACTAGCCGTGGTAACTGATAGAATAATTCCCAACAATCCTCCCCTAAACTTATGATTTATGTGTGAATCAATAAGTTTCTTCAAGTATACAATAAACCTGAGGATATGGGAATTCTTCCAAACACTTATCTTGTTTTTCTTAATCCTTTATCAGCTCTTACACTTTGATCTTTAATCTTCTGAATCAAAGCTCTAACCTTCTCATTATCTGCATTCACTCTTAACTTTGACATCAACATAGCAGACAAAGTTGTAGCTTTAAGTGGATATTCCTTCTCAGCAAACATAAACACATCCACTTTATTTGTTGTAGAAACATGATGAACCTCACATTTATCAAAATAAGTCCATGTAGTATTCAAGTTTGATGAATTAAACTTCCAATACTTATCAGTAAGTTTGATAAGATCGTTTAAAGCTCGAGGTTGGATAAACCTCATCTAGGGATTGCACAATAACAAAGATAAAGAACATGTACGCAGCGGAATAAACAAAAACATCTTTATTATTGCTAACAAGGTTTCTCGTCATCATCTCTACTCAAACATACATCAAAGCCCCAATGCTACGTGATCAAGTGTAGCACGGTTACACTCTAACAGCTATCTAAGATAGTTGAGGCTTAACACAATCTACCCTAGGTGTTTCCCATAAAACACCTGTACACTAGTCTAGGCGTTTTTCTAGCCCTAGACTTACACACACGTTTTTCTGATTTTACATTATGGAAGACATATAAAACATATTCCCTGTATCTCTTTATATAATAGAGATACTAGGGTTACAAGGAATAAACTAGAATAATAAAAGATACGCTGTAATCTTTTTCTTTCTTTGCAAGTTTCTTCCTTTGTCTCCATAAGTCCTTTATCTTTCATATTTGTCAATATCAACTCAAAGTATAATTCCTAACAATCTTCCCCTAGTTGATATGACAAAACCAAGTATATGAAAGATGTCGTCTTCCCCTCAAACCATGCATATCATCAAGGATCTTCAAGCTGCTATCTTGTAAATCTTCTTCCCCTTTTTGTCATCATCAAATAGGGGACAAATGTAAGCAACCTTGATCTTCACAACCACGAATCAATATTACACATCCAATCTATCTTTCTAATGTTTCTAAGTCGCCCACCATTAAGTTTTCCGCATCTAAAAATGGACTTGAAACAGTAGAAATCAAAACAAGAAGTAATAATAATAACCAGCAGTAGTAAAAACCTTCACCTCGATGTAGCACATAAATGGTTAAACATTTAGACATTAAGCTTCCCCTGAAACCCATATGTTAACCATCTCTTGAATCTTCAATTCTGTAGGCTCTTATGTAATGATTACTAATGAAGAAAACTAAGTATAACCAACTTGATGCTGAAGTAGAACCACCCAAACTTGTGTCTTATATCTTGTACTAAAATTGACTTCGAACGTATACCTAACGTATAGGGAGATCGCGACCTCTTGACAAAAAATCACTGAGCACAATAACGTAACTCCTTCAAGTGTTTTGCCAATTCGTAGTCACCTGAACGAACAAACAAGTTATCTTCAAAGTGCCATACTCACTTTGAGATATGATAAGAACACGCATCCAAGAACCTCCACTTCAACTTCAAATAGGTGATAAAAACCTGGCTCTGATACCAATTGATAAGATCGTTTAAAGCTCGAGGTTGGATAAACCTCATCTAGGGATTGCACAATAACAAAGATAAAGAACATGTACGCAGCGGAATAAACAAAAACATCTTTATTATTGCTAACAAGGTTTCTCGTCTAAGAACACGCATCCAAGAACCTCCACTTCAACTTCAAATAGGTGATAAAAACCTTTCTTCGTAACCAATTGAGCAATAAGAACGAGCCTTTGAATCTGTTAAGAACCAATAAATCAAAACTCCAAAAATCTTTCTTGTGTGTGTGTTTCTTCTCCTCTGTGTGTGTTGGAACCAACTGTTCCAAAATAATATATACTTCCCCTCACTGCTTGTAACTCATGATTGCCAATGAAATAATCAAAGTCTCCACGTGAAATATAGCAACATGAATAAGTACCAACCACATGCCCTTTAAGAAATATGAACAGCAGCGGAAACAATTAAGGCATCAGTGGTAACTTGTATAAGCAGTGGAAGAATAATTAAGCTTCCAGTGGTAACTATCAACTTGCAGTGGAAACGAATACACTTGCAGTGGAAACGAATACACTTGCAGTGGTAACTGATAAGCGTGCAGTGGTAAAATTTAGCCTTGCAGTGGAAACGTGATAGCGAGCAGTGGTAACTATATAAGCAGCAGTTGTGAGCTTTGAATAACCAGTAAGCTTATACACATCTTTACCACCAGTATCTTCAATCAATACAAACGTTTAACCACATTAGTACCAAACAGCAACTACAATTCAAACCACCAAGCAGCTATCATCACGTATTCCTACTAGGGTTCATCGTCAATCCTAGAACTGACTCACCAAGACTAGTAAGAACAAATAGATCAAACCCTAAAACAACGATAACACCATCTCAACTATTAGGGTTTCTTATGTAGTCGTCTTTTTTTTTTTTTTTTTTTTTTTTTTTTTTTTAAGTATAAAGACGACACTTTTTAGCCTTTAGTGACACTTTTTGGAGTCACTAAAAACCCCAAAAATTCGAAATAATATACCTCTCTGCAGCAGTTTTCAAGAATTTTTATCTTTTTATTGGAAGCTCAGATTGAAGATCCCTCCGGTGAAACTCTTCTTTGACATGTAGAGAACCTCCAATAAAAATTTCAGCCCGATCCAACGGTTAACGAAGGAGATATCGCCCTTTGAAAACAGCAATATCATCTCTGAACTTAGATTCATTAGCCCTATAATGCTCTATCTGCTTTTCTAAAACACCTAGACCTCTTTTATGATTTGCTAAATTATAATTAGTATGATGTAAATCTAGCATCAGTTCATCATATTGTGTTTTAGAAACCTCTAACTCTTTAGCAGCCTTACAGTTTTTAGAACAAGCATTATCAGTATATACCTCAGAGTCAGAGAAAGCCATGAGTGCATGCTCAGTGGCTAGCATTGCAGATTCTGTATCATCTTCTCCATTCTGACCCATAAAGCTCCAATCAAAGCTTACTCCATCAATAGCCAATAGCACCTTTGGCTCTTCTGTTGTAGGTTCTTTGGCCTTTTCCTTCTTGTACCAAGTTGACTTATTGTCAGATTTCCTTGGTTTACTGCATTCTCTTGCAAAGTGCCCCTTCTTGTG
This sequence comes from Artemisia argyi, assembly GCA_030686995.1. NCBI lineage: Eukaryota > Viridiplantae > Streptophyta > Magnoliopsida > Asterales > Asteraceae > Artemisia > Artemisia argyi. The sequence continues at coordinate 56,099,700 of CM060701.1, forward strand.
ACAGTTATAGCACTCCACCTTCTTTTTATCAAAACCTACAGTCTCATCTCCACTTATATGAATCTTTCTCCCTGTCTTCTTCCAGAACTTCTTTGATCTTAAGCTGAGCAATGCTACCTGCCATTTGATGTCCATCTCCTCCATATCATCTTCATCAATTTGATCCAAGTCCTCATGATTGAGGATTGAACCACCCACATGGCTGGATACAAGGCATAGAAAGTAGCATCACTTAGTCCTGCAATCTGCTTCTTTGAGCTCCTAGTGGAAACATTTCCATTACCAGTGGAAACAATCATGTTACCACTGTCATCATCACTGTCACTTTCATCATCAGAACTGTCATTACCTGATGATGATATGAGTGCAACTCCTGCAGAACTTGTCTTTAACTTGCCAGCTTTCTTAAGTCTTTGTTCAATAACTTTGAAGTTATTGTACACATCATTAAGCTTCATTGTCTCAAGATCTGACTTGTCCTCCCATACAGCAACATTTGTATCAAACTCAGCAGGTAAACTTCTTAAAAATTTAAGATTGAGGTCTTCCTTTTCTACCTCTATTCCAAAAGCAGTCAGCTGAGTTACAATCTTTTGTAGCCTTGTGAATATGCTATCAAGAGATTCATTGCTTGATGAGCCAAAATTCTCATAGGTCTGCTTCAGTAAAGTCTTTTGAGTTTTCTTGGTATAGTCATTACCACCAAATACTTCACATATCTCATCAAAGAGGGTCTTTGCATCCTTGTATTTGGTAAAAGCCTGGACTTGTTCTCTGGGTAGAGCCATCAATAGCAAACCTCTAGCCTTCAAATCATTCTTAAGTTGGTTTCTTTCATCATTTGTAACTGGACCAGCATTTACTTTTGTTACTGGCTTGCCACCAACTGTCTCAACAGTTGTACCAGGTTTGAATGAATTTCCACACGTTATGATCTCCCATAATGTGTAGTCTTGAACCATAAAGAATTGTTCAATCATAAGCCTCCACATCTCAAAGTCATTAATTTTAAGCTTGGGAAGCTTTGCAGCAATGTTTGATTGGCTTGTTTCTGTCTCCATTGTTTCTTTTGAATCTGCCATAGGATCTTCTAAATCAAAATATCAAAGCCTCGCTCTGATACCACTTGTTGGATCGTGTACACCTTGAACTTGTGTTGATAATGATACTTTGAGTGATATCACTAAGTATGCGGAATCTACTTAATGATACTTAGAAGATTAATTGTAAGTGAAACAGATTAATGTGTGAACAATGAATATAACAAAACAACTAGCTCCAATATTAATAATAATAATAATAATACGAGTGATCTGAGATATCACTAGGGTTACACCTTGAAGCTCTAAGAAAACGTATATCTAAGTTATCATCTAGGATCTCCTTTTATAGAACAAGGAGTCCTCTTGTACAAGATAAGTATAATACTAATAGAATAAGATATACACAAAATCTTTTCTATGTTTATCAATACGCGTTTCTCTAACAGCTAACAAGTGAGCAGTGGTAATATTTGTTCTTGCAGTGGTAATGAGTTTCCACTGCAAGTACAATCTTCTTGCAGTTGTAACTTCTTCACTAGCCGTGGTAACTGATAGAATAATTCCCAACAGGCAGGCACATTCTTGATGGCCCTATGATGTTAAGTGAGATTATAGCCCCTTTTAAAGCTACCCGGAGAAAACTTATGGTGTTTAAGGTGGATTTTGAGAAAGCGTATGACTCTCTGTCATGGGACATTCTCTTTGAAGTCATGAACAAGATGGGATTCACTGTTAATTGGATTGCTTGGGTCAAAGCAGCTCTCACTTCTTCTAGAGCTTCGGTGCTTATTAACGGAGCTCCTACAGATGAGTTTGATGTTCAGCGGGAGCTTAGGCAGGGTGATCCTCTATCTCCCTTCTTATTTCTTCTTGCTATGGAAGGGTTCCATGTGGGTATCTCAGAGGCTTGTCGGGCTAGCGTGTTTCATGGAGTCTCGATTGGCTCTTCGAACATTCGGATTTCTCATCTTTTGTATGCAGATGATGCTATTCTTTTATGTGATTGGGGGTCCAAAATGCAAGGTGTATTATTCAGATGTTTCGGGTCTTTCAACTAGCTTCTGGACTCAAAATAAACTTAAACAAAAGTAAGTTAATTGGGATAGGTGTTGATTTCATTGAAGTCCATCAGATTGCCGAGATGATTAGATGTAGTGCGACTCGCCTGCCTTTCATTTATCTGGGTGTTCCTGTGGGGTGCAATGTGAACCGTATTGATTCTTGGAAGCCGATGATTGATAAAGTCACTAAAAAGTTATCTTCTTGGAAGGCTAAACTTCTTTCTATAGGAGGCCAGTTGACCTTGCTAAAGTCTGTTGTGGGTAGCTTGGCTATTTATTATATGTCTATTTACAAGGTTCCTGCAACGGTTCTCAAGTTACTTGAATCTCTGAGGGCTCGTTTCTTTTGGGGTGCTGATTTGGGTGAGAGGAAATTGCATTGGATTGCTTGGAACAGAGTGCTTTCTTCACGTGATTCTGGTGGCCTTGAGGTGGGGAGCCTGGCTGCCTTTAATAAGGCTCTTTTGTTCAAATGGATTTGGAGATTTAGAGATAATCCTAATGCTTTTTGGGCGCGTCTTGTCTCTTCGATTCATGGTGGCCATGGGGAAGGGGGCTCTCGGCCTTCCTCTCCTCGGTTTGGAGGCCTGAGCCCTTGGGTCAACATCGGTTGGGCTATGGAGCAATTGGAAGTTAAAGGTATTCACTTGGATAACTTTTGTAGGATCAAAGTGTGGATTGGAGATAAGACTTCCTTTTGGCGAGACAAATGGCTAGGTGATCGTCCGCTCATGGATCAATTTTCGAGGCTTTTCCCGCTTGACCCTAACCCGGATGCTAAGGTAGTAGAAAGAAATTTTTCGGAAAAGCTTTTGGCGGCATTTGGGAGAGAACCGAGAAGTGGCATTCCAAATTCACAATGGATCACCTTACAGGGCAACCTTCAGGAATTCATTTTCGCTGAAGCTCCAGATCGGATTGTGTGGGATATGGATGACTCTGGTGTTTTTTGTGTCTCTTCGGTGAGGTCATGTTTGGACTCATTGTTATTAGGTTCTTCTGAGGTGAATACTAGGTGGAACTCGTTGGTCCCTAGAAAACTTAATATACTTTTGTGGCGCATTTTTAGAGACAGAATTCCTACTCGAATGAATTTAAGAGACAAAGGTATCGATTTGGATTCTTTGTTATGCCCGGCGTGTATGCATACGGGAGAATCTACGGAGCACATGTTTTCTTCTTGCCCGGATTTGTGTCCTCTTTGGCATAGGATTGCTATGTGGTGGGGGGTGCCTACTCCAACGGAGTTAACGGTCAAATCGCTAGTTACTTGGGCCGATGATGTTGCTCTTGATGGCACGCCCAAAAAGGTTTTTGATGCCGTTATCATGGTCGCCTTTTGGACTATATGGAGCTTTCGTAATAAGCTCCTTTTTGGAACGAGTAAGCCTCGCAAGGATGACATCTTTGATGATATTCAGTCTCTTTCTTATTTTTGGATTAGTAATAGACGCAAGCAATGTAAGATGTCATGGGATCGGTGGTTGTACCTCCCTAATATGGTTCTAGTACTCTGTTTTCCGTCTAGCTTCTTGCTAGTTTTTAAATAATCTTGCCGTTCAAAAAAAAATATATGCTATACATGGCCACGTCAGCCTTTCAAAAAACAAACAAACAAACAAAAAAAGGGGGGAGGCTTCATCCGGTTTGTGTTTATTTGACAGTGACCTCAAAACCCGGGAATTAGTCGACTAACAGATCGAAAAACACGATTACCAAGAAAACTATGCTATAGATTTCTGAAACCAGTAAATTAAAATTAGGAATTTAATTTAGTGACATACAGTAGTTAATTATTATGACGTATGAGAATACATTTTAATATCTTAGTCATAACTGTTTAATTATAAGTTTCTACAAATTTTGGACACGAAAATATTAACCAGCTAGGCAACTTTAACCTCGGACCTGACTTAAAACGTTACTTATTTTTGGAATCCGTATTCATTTGAACTCATTTATATAACCAATGGAAAATATCTAAGGACCCTTGTGGGTTGCGAAGTTGCTATTGGAAGTGATAGGTGGTGGAAAAGTGGCATAAAGGATCCAAAAGCAAAGAGGGTTGATTTGGGTGGGTAATGCGTCAGTAGCCGGTAAATAAAACTACTAAGTAACAGCCAAAGGCTTGATAAAGGTCAAGAAGTATCATACCAATTAAGTATGGGCAAGTCTTGTTTGTTCGTGTCTGAATTCTATTTGTTCGTTCTGGTTACAGATCGATATTAATAATAATTGAACCAAACCAAATACGCTTTTAAACGTTTCTTATTGTTTTTCATAGTCTGACACAACAACAGTAAAAGGTATTCATGATTATAATTGATTCTTATGAACCTGTTATAGAATATGCCATCGTAGATTTGTAGCAAGTAGCAACCTGTATAATTGTGCAAGCCTTAATTAGGACGGGACGTGATAAACTGTGAGCCAGTGAGTGTTGCCGGCTATCCACTTTTTTTTTTTTTTTTTTTTTTTTTTTTTTTTTTTTTTTTTTTGCAAAAGATGGATTTCTAGTAGCGCAAGTAGGGATATATATTGTGGTATAATGAAATATGTATGTGATATTATTTTTTATCATAAAACAGTCTAGCATATTTGTATAACAGGTACAAAATTTCTTGCATGAACAAGTGTCTTGGTAATGTTATGTTGCAATCAGAACATGGCCCATGCACCATGCATTATATCCACGGGTGACAAGATGTGTATTTATTAAAAGCTTTATCAGAAACACGGATTCCAGAACTAAACAACTAATATAATGTTTGATTGTATGCAATTCAATATCAGCTTTTTTGTGACCCGGGCGGTGCCAACATCGCATGTTTTCCCCCGCCCACACTATGGTTAAAGAGGCTCGTTTTCTTCATCACGACCCCCATGCACTGTACTGTGCATGTTTAGTTTCTGAAAGATAATGATATATGAATGTGTTTGTGTATTATTTAATTGATGTCATACGTACGAGATACAAGCAATATATAAGTACAATCCATAATTTATTTAGGGTAAATTGTAATCACCCTTTAAAATCTAGCTAATCAACTTTAATTTACAACTAATTAAGCGCCTACTCATCAATCTAATCCCCTTGCAATCACACATTAATATACGGTTAACACTCTCCAGCAGTTCTAGCGACGAAATCGTGAAAGATCAGACTCGAGATTAAAAGCTAATAAACAATAAAGTAAAACTAATAAATAATTGATGAAGAAAACATTCGACAGCAAGCGGAAGCACATCTTCAAGCAGCAGCAGACATAAACACTCAACAAATCTGATAAACAAAAGTATCTGTACCAAACAGGATAAACTAAAGTATCCTGACAAAATAGGATAAACCAAAGTACCTTACCAAAAAGGATAAACCAAAGTATCCCGACCGAACGGGATAACCCAAAATACCCCGTATAACTAAAACAAACGGGATAACCCAAAGTATCCCTTACAACTAAAACAAACGTGATAACCCAAAGTATCCCCTACACTAAACAAATGAAATTACAACAAAAACTTATGCACTAACATCAAAAGAAAAGATAAGAAAACGAAAGCTGGTTTTAAAACTTCAACCCCTAATGAAACTTCGAAACAAACGGGATGTGTTTTTTCTTAGAAAAACATAAATATCCACCTCACAAATAAACATCAAAACATGGGTGTGATTTATTATAACACTTACAGAGGTTAATGTTTAAAGGAAGCCCTCCGAACCTCCAGCGTGTTGCCGGCGGTCGGAGGCGGCGGCGAAAGAGTTTAGATTTGTTAGGATCGAATGACAAAGGCTCTTGATACCATGAAAGATAATGAGATAGGAATGTGTTTGTGTATTATTTGATTGATGTCATACGTATAAAGATACAAGCAATATATAAGTACAATCAATAATCTATTTAAGGTCAATTGTAACCACCTTATAAACTCTAGCTAATCAACTTTAATATATAGCTAATCAATTTTAATATATAAGAGTATTCACAATGGTGAAGCTTTATATATGTCTATAATTATTAATTTATAAATTTTTTGATGTTATAAACCCATATTCACTATGCATAAACCTTTTACAACTCTTCAAATGCTTCATAATAACACATGCATTAAATTATGAATAGGTTCAAGAATACAAACCTCTTCATGTCACATGTACATGAAACAAATGATCACTATGGTTAAAATAAAATATAAAGCTTTATATAGGTTTTAGACCTTTTGATGAAACTATCATAGTGGATGCCCTAACTAAACGCTTACTCATCAATGTAGGGTATGTTTGGCAAAACTAGCTATAAACTGTATGCTATAAGCTGTAAACTGCAAAACTGTTAATATGAGCTACAACTTGTATCTTTTTTTTTAATAAAAGTGTTTGGTAAGTTAGCTGTTACATGTAATTATAAGATGTAAAATGACATATTTATAATTGTAAACAAATATTTGAAGGGTATATCAGTAATTTAAACTTTTACAAGCTTCAAAATGTATAAAAAGCTTCATGAATCATCTTTTCATTTAAGAGATATTTGTTTGAAATAAAAGTTTGAAGTTAATGTATCTAAACGATGCAACTTATTTTATAGGAGATTATTTTTGTAACAAAATTCCAACAGCTCATCAAAAAGCTCCTACCAAACAGGCACGTAATCTCTTCGCAATTACACATTAATATACGGGTTAACAGTTTCTTGCACATCATATGGTGTCTACTACTCTCCTCCAAACATCATGTTTGTATCAAACAATACGAGTTTGAGTTTTTGACTTTTCGTACATATTGATCAGACACAAATATCTCTTAATAAGTGCGGATCAAAATTCGATATGTGTTTGTAACGATTTTTATAACTTTGTAAACCGGACCATCTAGAGCACCCTGGACTTTAAGGGTACAAAATTATATATATACTAAATGATAAGAGGTTACTATAGCAACTACTGTAGTTGCTACAGTGGACGCTACAGTAGTTTTTTTTTTTTTTTTTTTTTTTTTTTAGTATTAACGGTCGTTAGTTATTTAACGACTGTTAACTAACGACCGTTATCTTTAACATTTTTTAAAAAAATTTGTATGCACTTTGACCTTCATCTCAGCGGTTCATTGCAAATTTAGTCCTCACATAATTTACATAAATGGTCTTTTATGTTATATATCAATTGCAGAGTCAGTTCTAGGTAACTAACTTCACGTTAAGTAGCTAATGGCAAAAAAAATGCTTTTAACGCAATTACCATAACCCAAAGCAGCTAAATATTTGCAACCACAAACAAAACTTAACCGACACCCAATAACTGTTTACAAAAATATATAAACTATTTCTCACTTTTTTACAACCAACGCACGACACCAAACTATTATCTAAAAACACCCGCCGCAACGCGCGGTTTAATAACTCGTAGTACCTAAACTTGGTAAAATGAAAATTCTACTATCCTAACTCAAACATTAATATTTTTTTTTCTGCTAAAAAAATCAATTTAGTAATGCTTATTGTAACATAAATGACTTATACTTAAAATTTGGCTAACTAAATATATTTTATCCTAAAACTTAATTGGTTTTTTTTTTTTTTTTTTTTTTTTTTCTTATTTAATATTTAAATTTATTATTTTGAATATGAATAATATACAAGTAACATTTATTTTAAAATATTTCTTACGAACTACTTTTAAGAGGGGAGGGAGTCATAACACGAAATAACACCAACACCACTGTCACGTCAGCGTCACATCACTTTAACACCAAATAACATAACACCAAAAACACCAGAAAATCATAACACCAAATAACATCACTTTTTACATATTTATAAATTCTACCCTAAACAAATTCATTTATTAAACATTCAAACATTTCATTTAATAAATTTATTTACAAATAACAAATTTATAAATAATAATAATAATAATAATAATAATAATAATAATAATAATAATAATAATAATAATAATAAGTTACAAACTATTAAAAAAAATTTAAATGCTTTTGGTCCACTATACTAGCCCAACCCAAATATTAGCCCAAAAAAAATAGAACTCGTCTTCTTCATCACTGTACTGCACACACACTACACACACACAAACGCAAACCAAACAGACACACACTTAAACACACACACTACACACACACACAAACGCAAATCTCATCCTCCAAACGGTAACATTTATAATGCGATGGGCGTTTTTGAACCAAGAACAAAGTTTGATAACGTGCGTTAGTGCGGTAATGCCTAAGGCAACGCAGAGCAAAAAAAAAGAGCTGGGAAATGGTGTTAACGCCTAAATGGCGTTGAAAACTTGACACATAGGCAAAAACGCCGTTGGTGCGTTATTACTCCCTCCCCTCTAATATATCTTCATGCTATACAATTAAATATTTGTCTCAAATGAGTTTTTGGTTTGCTTGTAAATAACTACATAAGAGTTTTTGTAATGTTTAACTTAATATACGTACATGAAGAAATAAAAAGTTAAATGTTTATGGTCTAAGAATTATTTAAAACGATCATTTAACTATTTAATATAGATATTTATATATTATATTTTCTGAAATGTAATATTTTAAAACTATATTTATTCTCAAAAAATAAATAAAATATTGTATTAATTAAAAGAAAACGAAAGTGACTAAATTTTAGGAAAAAAATTTAGTTGTCCTAAATTTAACTACATATCATTTACGTATGTTACAATAGGTTTTACTAAATTGATTGTTTAGCATAAAAATTATTATGTTTAAGGTACTAAATAATCATGTTTATCATGTACAGAGTACTATGTGTTTTCGCCAACATAAATACAATAGCTTAGTTGGTTATGGGTGGGGTATTATATCTATAACCGTTGAGTGAGTCTAGTATGATCCAACATTATGGATAGATAGGCGATCATGATTCGGTTCGAGTTTATAAATATCAATTTTTTTACTAACAATGACTCACATATGAAGGAAATATTTTCCACTCGTGGATATTCGTTTAGTTTATAAACAGAATTTTCAAATACATGTATCATTTCACATCTCCAAATGACTCATGTTGAAAGTAAAACCAACAAACTGATACGAGACTCGTCAAGATTAAAGAACTAGAAGAAAACAAAATTTTAACCTTGAACATTTATCTGTGCAAGTTTTACTAGCAACAAAATTTTTATTTTATTTTTAACGACACTTGTGGACTGTTGCGACATTCTCTGTAACCCCGTTGAGTGACTCTTTCCAAAACACGTGACTAAAAGTAAAAAAGTATAACTAACAATTGGCTAAGGGCTCAAAAATGTCATTGAAAGTAATGGACATATCAAGATCAACTCAGTATGCAGAGCTGAACCAGTGAATTCAATGTACAAAACCATGTCCACAAGTTACTTACATCATGCAAGATGTTTGGAAGACTGCAACAGCATGTAGTTAATATTTAGCTTTGTAGATGTATTCTTTGTATTAGTTTTGTAGCTTGGTCAACACAAGGTCAAAGTGTAACTAACTTTCCCGCCTTGTATACTTTGTATATAAACCATGTAATAGACCATTTGGTCATTAAGTTCATTTCAATAAAACTACATTTCATGTTTTCTCTCTAAATCTGATATGGTATCAGAGCACCACCGTTGCTCTAACAAACTACAACAAACCATGGTGGCTTTCTAACAAACTCCATCATAACAATAAAATTCCGATCATCATTTCTCTCCAAAACCACCACTAAACCATCATTAAACCACCATTAAATCCACTCAAAAATGGCTTCAAATTCACATAACACCAATAATAATCAGAATCAACCACAAATCAATGGAGAGGATGATCCAAACTCACCAAATCATCCACTTTATCTACATCAAAATGATCATCCAGGTCTGATTCTTATCTCAAAGAAACTAACTGGATCAGACAATTATGGTCAATGGAAGAGATCCATGATGATAGCATTGAATGCTAAGAACAAGTTAAAGATTGTCACTGGTGAGTATGATGAACCAGATGTGGATTCAAGATTGAGGGCACTTTGGGAAAGAACAAATGATATGATCATTTCATGGATTCTGAATACACTAACAGAACAGATAAGCAATTCTTTGAATTTTGTTCATACTGCTTCAGGCTTATGGAATGAATTGCAAGAACATTATGCCCAACTTGATGGTCACAGAATTTATCAAATTACAAATGATTTGGTGCAATTGAAACAAAGTAGCTGTTCAATTGAAGCTTACTATCACAAATTGAAAGGATTATGGGATGAGTATGATGCATTGGAAGCACCATACATATGTGTTTGTACTTGTACTTGTGAAAATGGTAGAATGAATGGTGAAAGAGATCAGAGGAAAAGGCTTATTCAGTTTCTTATGGGTCATGATGAATGCTATGCAAATGTTAGGGGTCAAATCTTGTTGATGCAGTCAATGCCTACTGTGGCAAAAGCATACAGCATGATCAGACAAGAAGAAAGACAGAGGGAAGGATATGTGTCACAATCCATACCTACAACTGCTTTATCAGTTCATTCAAATCAGAGGAACTATAGTCAAAACAGTCAAAACAATGGAAGATCAAACAGAGGTTATAGTCAAAACAACAATCAGGGTGAGTTATCTGGTAGAAAAAGCAATTTCAAGAAAGGTGTTATGTGTGGGAATTGTGGTAAAGAAGGGCATACAGGGGAGGAATGTTACAGAGTTGTTGGATATCCCATTGGACACCCATTGCATGGGAAATACAAACCACCAAATCCAAGAAATCACACAATCAGAAATGTTAACTCAACTCATACAACTCAGGAACAGCAGTTTAATGCAAGTACATCAACAAGTGGAGCAGAGATGGCTATGAATGCTAGGATGGATCAATTGCAGAATCAACTCAATCAAATGATGATGCTAATGCAACAGAATTCAAAGGAAACAGCTGATTTGGGCACAACAGGTACAACTAGACTCAAAATTACTCACATTACCTGCAATTCTTATAGACTAATTGGCTCTATCATGCTTAATCAATTACATCTATGGGTAGTTGATAGTGGTACCACAGATCATGTCTGTATAACTTTAACCTCAATGAATAACATCAGGCTTTGTAAACATCCCATTTATGTGACACTTCCAAATGGACAACAAACTCAGGTTAGACATATAGGTTCAGTGTACATTAATGCTAATATCACCCTACATGATGTTCTATACATTCCATCATTCTCATATAACCTGCTCTCAGTTAGTAAACTTGGTGCAAATCTACCACTGTCTGTCCTGTTTACACCATTCTCATGTTACTTTCAGAACCAACACAGGAGGATTGCACATGGCAACCTCTGTAATGGTCTTTACATCATCAGGCAAGAAAAACCTACTCCTCAATCACTCACACTCTCAGTCAACAACAGTCACCATCATCTCTGGCATGCAAGACTCGGACACTCATCATACACTACTCTTCGACACATAAAGAGTATTTCTTTACCTTCTGCTTGTAAAATACCATCAAATGCTTGTACTATATGTCCCTTAGCTAAACAACATGCATCTTCTTTTCAAGAGAGTGAATTTCATGCTAAGATTTTGTTTGAATTAGTTCATGTAGATGTGTGGGGCCCTTATAAACATACAACTTTACACAAGTGCAAGTATTTTCTTACACTTGTTGATGATTATTCAAGAGCTACATAGACATATCTAATGCCATCAAAACACCACACAATTTCACATATAAAAATGTTTCATTCATTTGTTCAGACTCACTTTAACACAAAAATCAAAACACTGAGAAGTGACAATGGGTCTGAATTCTTAAACCAATCACTCAATGAGTTCTTTAGAGAACAAGGCATCATCCATCAAACATCATGTCCCTACACACCACAATAGAATGCAAGAGTTGAAAGGAAGCATAAACATTTACTTGAGGTAGCTAGAGCTATAAGATTTCAAGCAAATTTTCCAATCAGTTTCTGGGGATATTGTATTCAAGCAGCCACTTATATCATAAATAGACTACCTGCTAAGCCTCTTCACAACAGGACACCATATGAGCTCATCTACAAAACACAACCAATACTCTCACATCTCAGAATTATTGGATGTCAGGCTTATGCACATGATCACACATCTGATAAGTTTGCTGCAAGGTCCATACCATCTGTCTTACTTGGCTATCCAACAACACAGAAAGGCTACCTTCTCTACAACCCACAAACACACAAAACCTTTGTAAGCAGACATGTACACTTCAATGAATCCATCTTTCCATTCCATCAACAACCCTCCAAAACATCACCTACCTTAATACCAACAATCACTGCAACACCTTTTGATTTTCATCCTATCCCAAACATCCCTTCATCAGAACCAATTCTGCATCTCAATGATCCACCTACACCAAATCCTACACCATCAACTGAATCAACTTCTAACACCACCAATTCACCTTCACCAACACCAATTGCACTAACTGAGAGCATAACAGAATCACACTCAACCACACAACTCAACACTGAGCCAAACACATTCACATCCACACACACTGAATCTAATCTTAACACACAACAATCACAAAACACACACACAACAACTCCTCCTCCACCAAGAAGATCCACAAGACAAATCAACATTCCACTTAAATTCAAAGATTTTCATCACAAACTACCAAAAGTCAAAAACACAATTCAATCTGTCATTAAATTTCATCATTCCAAATACATAAATTATAACAACATTAAATCATCCATCAAAAGACATTTAATCAACACCATTAACAACATTGTGGAACCACAATCATATACTCAAGCTATAAAAGAACCTAGGTGGATAGATGCTGTGTCTAAAGAATTGCAGGCACTGGAAGCTAATGATACATGGGAAGTCACTTCTTTGCCACCAAACAAATTACCAATTGGATGTAAGTGGGTCTTCAAAATCAAACTGAGGGAAGATGGGACAATTGAGAAGTTTAAGGCAAGATTAGTGGCAAAAGGGTACACACAGAAGGAAGGAATTGATTATAATGAGACTTTTGCACCAGTAACCAAGATGGTAACAGTCAGAATTCTCTTAGCCTTGGCAGTTCATTATAACTGGAACATTGCACAATTGGATGTTAACAATGCATTCTTACATGGAGATTTAGAAGAAGAAGTGTACATGACACTACCACAAGGGTACAAGGCAGATCCTTCTATTCCAAATCCAGTTTACAAACTCAGAAAATCCCTCTATGGATTGAAGCGGGCTAATAGGCAATGGTTCACAAAGCTCACTACTTTCTTACTCACTCTGGGGTTTAAACAAAGTTATGCAGACACATCACTTTTCATCTACAACAAGGGACAAGATTTTCTAGCATTGGTCATATATGTTGATGATATTCTCTTAACTGGCAATAACAATCACCTCATTACTCACTTCAAGCAACAATTGGATCAACAATTCAACATCAAAGATTTGGGAGAACTCAATTATTACCTTGGAATAGAGTTTCTCAGGAACAGCAAAGGCATTACTATGTCACAAAGAAAGTATGCACTTGAGCTTCTACACACTGCTGGAGTCCTTGATCTCAAACCCTCATATATACCTATTGATCCCAACATCAAACTTAATGATACAGATGGTGATCCATTACCAGATGTTTCACTCTACAGGGCTTTGGTTGGAAAACTTCTATACCTCACAATTACCAGGCCAGACTTGGCCTATGCTGCTCACTGTCTTAGTTAATTCAGTCATGCACCAAGAACAACACATTTTAATGCACTGATCAAAGTCTTAAGATACATAAAGATGTGCCCTGGTCAAGGATTATTCTTCCCTTCTAACTCATCTCTAAAATTACAGGCTTACTGTGATAGTGATTGGGCCAGTTGTCCCATAACTAGAAGATCAGTTACTGGCTTTTGTGTATTTCTTGGTCCTTGCTTGATTTCCTGGCAGTCTAAGAAGCAAACAGTTGTCTCAAGGAGTTCAACTAAAGCAGAATATAGAGCACTTGCTGATTGCACCTGTGAACTAACATGGTTACAAAGCCTACTTATGGAGTTTCATGTTCCTATCACCAAACCAATCAACATCATGTGTGACAATCAATCATCTATTGCTCTGGCCTTAAATCCTGTTCAACATGCCAGGACCAAGCATATAGAAATTGACTGTCATTTTGTCAGAGATAAAATCAAAGCTGGATTCATCTGTCCCACTTTCATTGCTTCTCATGCTCAAACAGCTGATGTCTTAACTAAAGGTTTGAGCAGATCTTCTTTTCAAACATGTATTGCCAAGTTTGGCATGTGTGATCCATACACACTGCCAACTTGCAGGGGGGGGGGGGGGTAATGGACATATCAAGATCAACTCAGTATGCAGAGCTGAACCAGTGAATTCAATGTACAAAACCATGTCCACAAGTTACTTACATCATGCAAGATGTTTGGAAGACTGCAACAGCATGTAGTTAATATTTAGCTTTGTAGATGTATTCTTTGTATTAGTTTTGTAGCTTGGTCAACACAAGGTCAAACTGTAACTAACTTTCCCATCTTTGTATTAGTTTTGTAGCTTGGTCAACACAAGGTCAAAGTGTAACTAACTTTCCTGCCTTGTATACTTTGTATATAAACCATGTAATAGACCATTTGGTCATTAAGTTCATTTCAATAAAACTACATTTTATGTTTTCTCTCTAAATCTGATAGAAAGTGAGAAATTTGTTGCTAAAAACTCGCACAGAGTATAAAACATCTACACAAAATATAAAAAAACTCCAAAAATGCTGCAAAAATTCATAATTGCATGTGTCAAATTTTACAAAATGCTATGGTCCCAAAACCCGTCTAAGCTATTTATACTACGAAGATGTAGGTAGGTATCGTTTATACTTCGGGTCAACCTGTTGTTGATATGATACACATATGTTTGTTTTATTATAGTTCGAAATTAATATAATGGAAAATTACCAAATAACCTTACAAATTATCAGTGTTTAGATCTAAAATTTTTAAAAGTCTAAAATAGAACAAGGGCGACTCATTTTTTGGCAACTCGTGTTTGCGTTTGACGACACGTGTTTTTAAAAAATAAAAAAATATTAATTTACATATCACAAGTGGACACTTGTTGACTAATAGTTGAGTTGTACAAGTTATCCCGATCTATTTTTAACTTTTAAAAATTTTAGTAATTTCCCCTTAATATAATATTGAATTTGTAAGATACTGACGATGATTCTTTCGTACAACCTGGCGTGGTGTTACCTCTCATTTTCTCCGTACCCATCCACTCCATTTCATGCTTTTCCAATCCACGCCTTCTCTTTTCATGTTATATAATTACAACTTATTAAGAAGAATATCAATCAAGTAATGCTTTAATTTGAATAGCAAATTTGATATAAAAAGCTCGACCCAAAACAAAAAGGAAAGATCTTAACAGAACAATACTAAAAGTCTAAAACCCATATAGGCATGACCGGAGGTACTTAGGTGACAGGTGTGGCAGTGTGGCACGGGCTTACACCGGAATTTAGGCCACGAAGTTTATTTTTATTTTTATTTTTGTTATTATTATTATTTTTTTTGTAAAAAAAGTGTTTGTTTTTCAATAAGTGCAATATCCGATGATTATTCTGATTATTATTATTTATATTTCTTTTATTAGCCGAAAAGTGTTTTTTTTTTTTTTTTTTTTTTTTTTTTTTTTTTTTTTAATGCAAAATAAATTGTGCAACACCAATAATCCTAGCTAGCTACGCCCCAGCTCGAAAGTGAAAAATCCATCTATGAAAACAAAATTACGTTGAGGAAAAGATGTATCAAACACCCAAACCCGACTCTTGTTGAACATCAATGATAAAACAAACACACCTATCTCGTTACAAATCCATGTGTTCCATTTAGTAAGTAACGTGGAGCGAGACTTCCCCTAAAAAGCCACATAGATGTAGCTTTTATACCCCTAATCAAGTAATGTAATGTCTTCTTAATTACTTCTAATTCATCTTCCTACTCACAAAATAATAACATGCGTAATTTACTATTCAATTCTTCCTACTCACAAAATAATAACATGCGTAATTTACTATTCAATGTATCTACTTGCCTTGTATAAATGTTGGTAGCCAAGAAAGAATCATGTTATCAAGCTAAAAAAAAAAAATCACACGGGGACTTAATGTACAAACAAGATATATCATAAATAATTTACGACAAATGTAACAAGTCCTTCTCTGTCACAATCCCGTCGGTTCCCAACACATATTGTAAACAACGACGACGATAGTCTGTTTGGGAAACGAAGGAGACAAGAGGGTCCTCAGAAGTATTATGGGAAGTCTAATAATGATGGTGGTCTCAACATGTCTCTTAAAGCAATGGTATTGATAACGTTTATATGACGCAATACAACCAATATTTTAAAACGCAAAAAGAAATCGTAGTAGTGGAACAATGCCAATTGATTTTTTAATATGAGGATTAACAAAGTCTTTATCGCAACAAAAAAACAATTAATTACTTTTATGATGATTTTTAGTAACTACCGGTATAAAGATTATATTTGTAATTTAAATTCAAAGAAAACAAAATCACTGGTTTTACTTATATGAGGACTAAATGATTGTATTTGATTAATTTCAACTTCAAGAATATCATAGATGAACATAGAAATAAGGTGCATGTTGTGATTGTAAGTGCCAAAACAGAGGTGTTAATTAATTAAGTTTTCGAGTTAACATATACATTACGTATGTAAACTTTTAACTTCCACGGGATGACCTAATTGATTCAAATGCAAAGTACAATTAATGACTCTTCAAGTCATGAACCCTTCAGTACAGTTCTACTATATTTGTAACAAGGTTATCAAGATCGCGATCCTACTTAGTATCGTTTTTGTCTCCGCAAGATCGAGATCGTAAGATCCTACAAAAATGTAAATTTTTTCGATAGGGGTTGTAGTGTTATATAGTTCTATACAAAATTTGATATAAAAGACCAATTTAAGATAATGTAGATGAAAATTTCAAAGTTTAAACATCGTAATAATATAAACAATGCAATACATGCAATTACTTCATGTTTCAGTCGTTTGATAAACGATTTGGGTCAAAAAGAAATAGGACACGAGCAAATCTGGGTCATGTTTAAGGGTAAAATTCTATCAAATTTAGGAAATGGGATTAATTTCACTAAAATGTTTGTTTAATAATGAAAATTAGGCTTTATAGTAGGATCGGATCGATAGCGATCCTACGATCTTACTTGCTATCTTACGTTCTTACTTCGATCCTATGTTATCTCCGATCCTACTTAGATCTTGCAAGGTTTACTAATGTATGATCGTAAGATCGTACGATGTTACGATCAAGATCGTGATCTTAATAACCATTCTTGTAACTATGTTACCCAAACACTCTAAAAATATTGATGATTAGCGTCTCGGATAAACAAATATAAACTTTTTTTCGCGTAAAAGGTTGTTCGGGATTTCATATTTTTTTCAAAAAAAGTGTCACAAAATGGTCAAACATATGGTGTAATTTTTTGTGTCACTATAAATAGGTTAGATATGATAGTTTTTGATGTGTAGATGAAACATATTAATAATTTTGCGATTGACATTTTTTTTTTAATTATTTTGACATTTAGTCTTGAGCACGAATTGTTCTTGCTTTAAAGGTCACGCAATTTTTGGATCAAGCCTCTATAACTTGGTCTTCTCCAAACGGCTTAAATAGGCGGGAAGAAAATACCTTTTTCATTTTTTTTTTCTTTTTTTTACCTTAAGTAAAACGTTTTCGGTAAATACACAACAATTTACTAATGATATGCAAAAGGTTCACACTTATGAATCTATTAAAAAGTTTTATACCGAAATTAGCAAGTTCTTCAAATGTACCTGTTAGTATATCAGAAGAAATACTATTAGTACTTAAGTAGATAAAGTCTAACTCCCTCTAGCGACCAAAAGTGATTTGCGATACCTAAACAACTAACTCGTTTTTCATCTAATTTGTTCCTTAATCCGATCTTTAATGAATCGATTATAGATTGATTTCGTTTTTTTTTTCATGCTTGGTTTTGCTTAGCGATTACGACTTACATTTTTTAGGGTTTACATTCAGAATTGTTTTTTAGTTCTTCAAATCTATTCGATCCTAAATTTTGGTCACTTGGTTTTTTGATCTCGTTACTAGGGTTACATTCAAATCGTTTTTTAGAGATATATGTTCTGTGTGTAACTTCTTTATTGGTGTTGTAATTTATTATTCATTAGGGTTTACTTGTCGGCCGAAGCTAGGGCTTTTTATGGTGCTTCTTGCTATTGTTGTTGTTTTCGTGTGTTGTTAAGATTGAGTTCGGGAGAGAGAGAGAGGTGTAAACCATAAGAAGGGTACAAACAGGTGGGTATTGTTGAGAATTCATATAACAATGATGATGTTGGTATGGATGCAACGAGGTCTGATGGCAAAGGATGTTCCTGTTAGTGTCCTCGTTACAAAAATCCATGACATGGAACACAAAATGCTTGATAGTAAGCTAGTGTTAGAGGACGATGATGGGACCCGTTTAAGCACATGAATGCTAATCAGCCGGCTAATATGGTATCTTTTCCTAGTGTGTCGTTTACATTTGGCACCTCTAATTCATCAATAAAATATAGTACTACTGGTACTAACGATACAACATCGATTAAAGGGCAAGAAGGTTATGTTAATGGTGATAAATTGAATAAAGGGTCTGCTTCCTATGTTGATCATCTAAATGGTGAACAAGTAAGAAAGTTGCCAACTTTCGGTCCTTAATTGCCCCGACTGGTAATAGGGCTGATGTTTTAGTTTCAATTGAATATGTCCTACTGGTAAAGGAGCGTCTCGAGAACACTATTTTTGGGTTCTTTATGGGTAAAATGGTTGCATTTCCTATGGTTGAGTACTATGTTAAGAACGCGTGGAGCAGATTTGGTCTTACTCGTGCTATGACTAACTCGAAATTTATTTTCTTCTTCAGTTTCAATTCTATTAGATGACTAAGTTAGTTGGCCCAAACCTAGTTGTGGGTTTGGATCAATTAGGTGTAGGGTTTGTATTACTCATTAACCTATGTATTTATTATAAATACATATGCAATCTTCATTATGCAATCACAAAAACACATTCAATAATATTACTATTTGATATTTTACATGGTGAGCTTTAGGTAAGATTCACCTACAAAATTTGCTATCCTCCATTCATCGGCTACTCGCCGGTGATTTGCTTTATTTTTATTTTTTATTAGGATTTTGGTTTTTATATTCAATGCTTAAACCCTAGCCGTCAAAACACACAAAATATGTTGAGTTGTCTTCAACCAACCATTTTTTCCTTCCTCATCAAGTTATTTCGTTATTGAAGATCATAGTCGTTTTTCTCAAATAGTTGGTCGCAAAATTACCACTCCTACCTAATGGCAAAACAAGCCATGGCGTAAAAAAATCACGCAAAGGAGGAAGTCACAAGTAATAAACAACTATGCCGCCAAATAAAATTATGTTTCCATTCAAACAATCAACAAATAAGATGATAGAAGAAAAAAGAAGCGGCTTGCAACATATGTTCATGTTTGTCCGTTCAGAAGCCTCCCGTTCAAACTGCTGGAAAGTGTTAAATGATTAAGTTAGTTGGCCCAAAACTAATTGTGGATTTGGATCTATTAGGTTTAGGGTTTTTATTGCTTGTTCACTAAGGTATGTATTTATTATAAATACATAGGCAATCTTCATTATGTAATCACAAAAACACATTCAATAATATTACCATTTGCTCTTTTACAAATTCTAGTACTACTATGGAATTAATGCTAGAGAATGAACCATGGATGATACGTAATGTGCCATTGATTCTTCGCAAGTGATCTCCTGTGGCGAATGTGTCTAAGGAAGACTTAAAGAGTGTACTTGTTTAGGTTAGACTCCATGATTTCCCTATTACGGCATTCACGGAGGATGGATTGAGTGCTATTGCTACAAAACTTGGTACCCCATTAATGTTAGATACTTATACAGCCTCAGTGTGTGTAAAATCATAGGGTAGGTCTAATTTTGCGAGAGCAATGATTGATCTTCATGCTGATGTTGAGTTAAAAGACACTCTTGTTATAGCAGTGCCTAATATTGACGGTAATGGATATATCATGCATTCTATTTGTGTTGAGTATGGGTGGGATCCGCATAGATGTTCAACCTGTAAGGTTTTCGGTCATTCATTGAATCAATGTCCTAAGAAAATTGTATCCGATGTGAATGTGAAGACACAAAGACAAACTGTTAGAGGTCTTCATCTTGGTTCTAAGTCTCGGTTAGTCTGTAGACTAAGAAGTCGGATAATGAGCAGGCTAAATCAAAAGGTTCGAATTCTAATATGGATGGGGGTATTAAATATGTTTCGAAACCTATGGGTGATGTGGCTAGTTCAAGTGGTACGAAGCTTGTAACTTCAAATCCTTTTGATGTTCTTAAGATGGTGGAAAAATATTATGAGATTACTTCTAGTGATTAAGTGAACGCGAAATGTAAGGATGTGAATGTAGGTAACAGTAAAATCGTTAACTTGGATAATGAGGATAATGATAGCGAGAATGAAGTGGAATAGGATGCTAATGATACCATAAGATTTATGGCATTGATATCTAAGGCTACGAAAACTTCAAAAAATCGGAGGTGGAACCTGGATGAAGAGCTTATGTGAGCTTTTGAATGATGACTATGATGATAACCTATATGATTATGAAGAGTGTGAAGATTAATGGAAACACAATTAGCTTTTTGTGAAACCTATGATATAAGAGTTCATGGTCATACTAGATGTAAGTAGATTATCTATACAAGTTCCATGTGAATAGGACCTTTCATGCAACATGTAATTAATCAAAGACCGAAATTATACATCTTACATTTTTCAGTTGTTATCTTAAAGGCTGTGTAAATCTTATGTGTTGAAACCCTTCGCATAGCTGGTACTATTGCGATGAGCCAAAAGAGTCGGCTCTATATATTTTTAGATGTTAGAGAGAGAAATTGATAAACAAATGGGATGAGAAATGAGTCATGGCTTAAGCCGTTACTGTTCATACGACATTTAAACCAAACCATTTCTTTTTTCCCTTTTATCTTCACTACCTCTCTTATTCTCCTCCCCATTTCCCACCTGGAAGCTTATTAATTGAATGAAAATGCACATAAGTGAAATGATTTAGTCATTGGTAACCGTCGATTTTCATTTATATAGAATCTAAACTTTTAAGTACCATAATTTATGGTATAGTTACATAGTTTATATTAACAAGAGAAATACCAAGAATACTTAGACGCATGAAGTTCATGATTAAACCTAAAAAAGGCTTACCAGATTTTACCATGCCAATTTTCACCACTTCATGATATCGTAGTTGTTATTATCAAGGGCCCAAAATCTAATGAATATACAGTTAGGTAGTTTTATTGATAATGATTTTGGTAGAACTTGAGGGAAGGCGTGACCAAGTTTATTCCACTGCCGATTTTAATGGATTTCTATTATTAATTTTTTGCCTGTGAATACATTTATGTTGATTGAAAGTAAGCTGAGTACAAAACGAGGTTTCAAAGAAGACCATTGTGTTGATTGAGTCATTTGCTAAAGGTTAGAGTATATACAGATTATTAGCATTGATGTCACTCTTCATAACCCATGCCCAACAAGCCAAATGTGACTAGAAAAAAATAGCCGTGTTGTTCACTAGACCAAGCTGTTTAGTATTTTGTTGGAATTATTATATCATGACATTCATATTAATAAACCAAGTACATCAAAGTGAGCATGAGCGGAAGCAATTATAATAGATCAAATAATATGTAATTAATTAATCATTAATTTAAATAGTAAACATACCTTTGTGATTCTAGCCCGAACAAGAATCAATGCAATCTTCCGGAACCAAGAATCCTAATTAGGGTTTATAAGGATTATATGAATTACCCCTTACCTTTTTGTAATTCAATCCAAGAATCAAACAATAATGTGTTTGATTCACGTTCTTGTACACACGTACTAATTCAAGAAAAGTATTTGCAAGTAATAAACACAAAACCTTTTTAGATACAAGAAAATCGAAAACCCTTAGGGGTTTCGTTTGATGAATCGACCAAGGAAGAAAAGAGAGAAGAAAACACCAAGATGTGTGTGTACAAGTTATGAGAAAAACCTACATCTTGGGTTTGCTTATATACTACACAAAACTTGGAGCTCAAGGCACAAAGGAGGTGGGTTGCACCCCTTGGCCGATCGGTTTAGAGCCCAAAGAGGGTGTTCCGGAACCTTCTCTTGTTTCCATGTTTTGTCTAGTATTTACTTTCCTAATCTTCGTTTAATAAATAATTAGTCATTAATCAATAATACTAATTATTATTATTTATTTTGTGTTTAATAATTAATTATAACATTTTATAAATAATTATTACTTTTTCTCTTCATACGTATTGTGTGCAATCCCGTGATCTCAAGTTCGATCCTAACACACGACTATTATTATTTTGTCTATAAAACCAACAGGTCCCACTTAGACATATCATAATAGTGTGATCACATCGGTTAGCGTCTTGCAACACGTCGATGCCTCTAGTACAACTTGAGTAAGGCTCCTGGAAAACCTTTTAATGATTTCTCATTATTATTATCCCTTTGTTTCTAATACCGTGTTAAATAAGGATATGGATCTAGGTCATTCCTTAATTAACCATTCTGTTTCTCGTTTTTAGAAATTGACAAGATTACCAAATCTTTTGAACCTTTCAAGAAAGACCTTGGGCGTGGCCACACAAACACCTTGACAACCCTACGAGGGGCCCAGCAGTATTAAACTCCAAAAATTAATTTGAAGGAACAAATTCTTTATTGATTACAAGCAAAACACACAAACTTTGTAACACTTCCGAAAATAACCCTTATGACTACCAGTTACGTATAGCGTTAAGTTGTTCCACAAAAATGTACTACATTCATGACCGTTATCTTGTATCTCAAGTCTAAGGATAACTTCTTATGATTTACTTAATGACAAGATCCATAAAGTAACATCATATAGTTGGGATAAGTCATATATTCAGTATCATCGAATATCGTCTGAAATGGCATGTCTACGCATCAAATATACTTTAAGTATATTATACCAACTTCAGATTTGTCTTAATTTAATAATATTCCCATATTATTAACCGACAACGGACAATTTAGAATAACTCTTATTCATGGATTTAAACATGCAAAAATAGGACAACAATAATTAACAATAGAAATAAACATACCAACATACTTTATTTCATTAAAATAATAATTGTTTACAATATCCTTTATCCAAATACTAATCACAGTTATGCATGAAACTACTAGCTAATTTAAGTCCAATTCCATTGGCTAATTCATTAAGCTTCTCTTTCGCCAAAGCCTTAGTGAACGGATCAGCTAAGTTTTCATCTGTGTGAACCTTCAACAGATTTATTTCACCTTCGTCAACCTTTTCACGAACAAAGTGATACTTCCGTAGAAAATGTCTGGTGCCTCTCATGACTCCAGGTTCATTGGCAAATATGATTGCAGCAGAATTGTCACAATACATATTAATAGGTAATTCAATTGAAGGCATAACACCAAGCCCAGAAATGAATTTCCTAATCCAAACAGCCTCCATAGCAGCTTCTGAAGCAGCAATGTATTCAGCTTCTGTTGCAGACATCGCAATTGTACTCTGCTTCTTGCTCCTCCAGTCTACAGCTCCTCCATTGATAACAAAGACATAACCCGTCTGAGACTTCGAATCATCTTTATTTTCTGCAGCTGTGTTGACATAAATAATGCCTAAAAACATTATTAAGTTTTATCAATATCTCTATGTTTTGATCATTACAAAATATAAACTCAAAGAACTAAAACTTATGATATAAACAAGTATTTGGTGATTAATATTTCTCTTTACATCCAAATCACTTAAGGTATGAATAAACAAAGTGTTTAGTGCAATGTATGATCAAAGGGGTATTTAATTAACTAATACAAAGTTTATTTAATCATATAATCTTATTATATATTTTTGAAAAACACTTTTGGTAATAAAGAAAAATGTTTTAATCATACTAAATATATGATTTCAAATATTTAACCAAAATCAGTTAGTTTTTCACCAAATAAACTTTTCCCACTAAAAGACAAAGTTTCTGGCCGTTTCAGCTGGGCGGCCCCCTTAATTATAAAGGGCGGTCCCCTTAATTTTAAGGGGACCGGCCATGATTTAAGGGGACCGGCCACGCTCCTCTGTCAGAAACTTTTGCCTATAAATACCACATTAAACCTGGATTTTTTCCTCACCTTTTTGCACTAAAACTTTCTGTTCTAGATCTTCATTTCAATCCCAAAAATCCCTTGATCATTCATTTCATAAGCCTTTGTTTCCAAGTGATCCAAAGCCTCATTCTTTCAAGTGCAAAGAGAAGAATACTTCTATTAGAAGTATTACAACTTAGTATCATCTTGCTATCTAAGTTGTTTATTTATAATTTGTTGTTAATCCTTTATACTTTGGTGAATAAGGTGTATGTATTAGTTATCTAGATTTAGTTGAAGAATCTAGAATTGTTGTAAGTGTGAAGTGTGACTTGAAGTGAAGAAGAAGGGTTAGATAGTAGTGGTGATAGGAGATTGTAGCAATAGGAGCTTGTAGAAGAAATTAAGGATCTCTAGTGGAGAAGACTAGAAGACATTTGTAGATTGAAGTTGTGAAGACATTAGTGGCTTGAAGGTGTCAAGACATTAGTGCATTGAAGTTGTGAAGACATTAGTGGCTTGAAGGTGTCAAGTCATTAGTGCATTGAAGGTGTAAAGACATTAGTGGCTTGAAGGTGTCAAGACACTAGTGCATTGAAGTTGCAAAGATATTAGTGACTTGAAGGTGTCAAGACATTGGTACTTTGAAGGTGTGAAGAGAATAGAAGATTGGTGTATAGAAGATTGGTGTGTAGAAGATTGGTGTGAAGAAAATAGTAGATTGGTGTGAAGATTGGTGTGTAGATTGGTGTGTAGATTGGTGTGAAGATTGGTGTGTAAATTGGTGTGTAGATTGGTGTGAAGATTGGTGTGTATATTGGTGTGTACGGTTTTCTCCGCCATAAAGGAGGTCTTTGATCTAGTGAAGAAAACTCTCGAGTAGGTGACTCGGGGAGTGGAGTAGGGCAAGGAAGGTGTCCTTGTAGCCGAACCACTATAAATCCTTTGTGTCTCGGTTTGATCTTTCCATCTCTCACTCTTTGATTTATTACTTACTTGCATTTCACACATAGTCGTAATTGATAGTATTGCGCATATGATTGATTTCACATAAAGATCAAACTAAAATCCATTCATAAAACTAATCTTACAAAAACCAACCTAGTACATATAATTATATCTATACACTACTATACATATATATGCTTACATAAAATATACGAAATTGTATATTCTTTCCAAACATTATACATAAGCATTGTATATATAAAACCTTTAATAAATCTTGTATTTATACTTTTGTAGTTAAGTGTTTTGAAATTGTACATTATACATAAGTAGTATTTATACAAAATCATAAATTAACTAGTTTATATATTTATGCATTAAAGTGATTTGAAAGTTTCATCTTAGAAACTATCTTTTACAAATAAGCAAAACGAAAAAGACGTAAAACTATTCAACCCCCCCTTCTAGTTTTCCACAATTGGTACCAGAGCCACGTCTAACAAGATTTTTAAAATATACTGTATTTTAAAACTTGTAACGATCTATGGAATTCGAAAAATATCTAGAAGGAGAATTTACGCAAAAACCACCATTATTTGAAAATGATCATTTTCTTGAATGGAAAAATAAATTTGAAAATTATGTGAAATCAATAGATCTTGATCTTTGGCATATTATTTCAATTGGTGATCTTAAACTAACCAAAATGGATTTTGAAAATCAATATAATAATCTTCAAATAAAAATTGATAAAAATACTAAAGCTAAATTACTTATTTTCAAAACGCTACCAAATGTTGAATATGAAAGATTATTTCCTTGTAAAACGGCAAATGATATTTGGAAATGCCTTTTAAAGTTTCACCAAGAGAAATGTAAAACCAAAGATGATAAACTTGATATTGCACATGAAATAGTTACTCTAGAAAATTTAATAGATAAATATTTAGTTGAAATAAACACATGTACTACTAGTTCAAATGTGATCATTGAAGGTACCAATAATGAAGAACACATGTGTCAAATCCGAAGAAAGCATGTTAATAAATCATGGTGCAACAAGGACGATAAAGACGATGTAAATACGGAATACGTGAACATCCTAACAAATGTTAATACAAATAGTGATGACAAGGATTACATGCTCCAAGATCCAAGCAATACTACAAACAAAACATGGAGCGACATGAACAATGGAATTGATCACCGTATAGCAAGTGAAGATTGTACAAGTACAAATAAGGTACAATTCAAAACCAAACATTTTTGCTATGATCAATTTATATTAGAATTTTCAAAAATGGAAAATAACTTCAAACACTTTTGCAACATTGACTCAAAAATTATTATTAAAAATGTATCTTCAACATCCGCTGAAAATAACTTAGAAAAAGAAATAATTTTAGAAGACAAAATGTCTAGACTTGAAAGTAATATTGAAATTGATCTTGAATGTAAAAATTGTCAAGACTATAAACATGAAATTAAAATGGAAAAGGAAAAAGCAAAAATATTGGCAAAATTCGAAAATAGTTCTAAATCTTTAAAATATCTACTTAACATTCAAAAAGTCATTTTATGATAAAACCGGATTAGGATTTACGGCAGATGAGTATTTGACAAATACATCAAAACAAATAAAATTTGTTAAACCTAATGGAAAAATTTAGAACTATTATTATTTACATCCATTGATTATTTCTCTAGTCAAGAAAGTTATTGTTTGTTTGTTAAAACAAACAAATAATGAATTCTTGTACTTCTCGACGACATCCTCTTCATATGCATTTAAGTGCATTGGATGTTCGCTACTAATCAACTCGGACCCATGAGAATCTGGGTACCAAGCTCTCTGTCATGTGTAGGTAATTAACGATCAAAGGAACTACTACTTTTTGGATCGCTCTATTCGCTTTCTTTCATTTGATGACCATTGACTTTATGGTGTGTTCGTTACTACCTCATGACGAAGGATTCTTGTTCTACCATTCTTAATCTGCACGACTTGTGATGATTGGTGCGACCGATAGTGTTTCTATGATCAAGTCTCCTTGATCCTTTTTGCATTGGGATATTACTTCGCTTCTTCAACTTGCTTTGGGGAAAACCTTCTTGACGTTTTATAGTGATCTCATGACCACTCTTAAAGAAGAGCTGGACCTGAGGTAAGTTTTCTTTTCAAAAACTTTCCTACATTACATTAAGATAGAGTATGCTTCAATTAGTATATTAATATGTTTTAATTTGCAAGTTGCTATGCTTTTAGATCATGAATACCAATATATGCATACATAACATTAGGATAATTAACCCTCTTATTGCTATGTCTATTATTATTTATTTTAGTTTTCATCTGTATTGATAATCTTCTATGATCTAGAATAGAATACTTGCCATTTGTGCTATATGATCTTACTAGTTGCATTAATAGATGTGTTATAATTAAGACTTGCTAGTGACTCAATATTACAATGTGTCTTGTATACATGCATATATACATATGTCTATATTGCATTCATTGATGATTTTCTTTGACCTTTCCTATCTCATTGCATTTAGATGTTCAATGTCTACCATATCACTTTCACATCTTTAGTTGCCATTAGAGATGATTACATGTAACAATGGGCTGAATCGATTCTCTTGAAGTATATCTTTCACCTGAAATTTCTTGATTATCAAAATCAATACATCATATTTAAAAACTTCTCTCTTTGAGTTAAAACCCTTCGAATATCTACTTTATGCTTTTTCGAACAACATGCTTAATCATAAGCTATCATAACATTATTTTGATCTTTATCAAGATAGAAACATTTTTCTTTTTGAAACAAAACAAAATTTGTTTTATTAGGATACAAACTTGAATGTATTTCAAAACATTAAGCCAAGTATTAGTGAATCAAGAAAACTTCATATTTGGTAATCTTCGATAGGTAAATTTAGGAACTCGATTTCTTCTAAAAGGAGAATGACTACTGGAGAATCTATTGACTAGAAATTCAATTTAACCTAACGGTTGAATTGCTTCTATGTGAGAAGTTGGGTGTGTGTAACCCGTAAAAACGGTCGTGTTTAGCCTGAATTGAGCACCACTAGTAATAGTCTCATACTCATTCTCCAACTTGATTAAATTGCACTTCCTATATATACCTAACGCTAGTTTACTTTTATGAACCTTGCTTCTCATTAGATTCTCTCGTTCCCAGATTTATGGCATTAAGTGAAAACTTACTTTCAAACATTGTTGAATAAAACTAAAAACATTTTGTTTAAAACATTATTATTTTCTCACATATGTCATAAACTTATGTGAAAATGACATCCACAATCTAATCAAATCATTTCATGAGAATCGTGGTTTGCCCATATGGATCTTGTTTGTAACAAGTCTTGAAGTTCATATAATCATATCTTCCCACTTGTTTATCATAAGCAATCTTAAATTTGTTTGCACTAATCCTACTTACCATTATCTTCATATAGTTGCATACTTAACTAGTTTGCTTTATTGCTTCCTTAGTTACCAAACTTAATTGAAATATTAGTAGATAACATGATTATTAGGAATTAATTGTTCACTCTAATCATTTCTATGATATTCTCTACATTCATGAATAGTATGCTCTATATAGCCTCAAGAGTTGAACTTACTTGAATCCAAATCCAAAAACACAACCTTTTTGAAAATTTTCTGCCAAAAACCCATTTCTGGCATTCTGGGAATCACCAGATGGGCGGCCCCCTTAAATCATAAGGGCGGCCCCCTTAAATTTAAGGGGACCGGCCTCCATTTAAGGGGACCGGCCATCTGATGGTCGGGGATACTGTTTTCTTTATCACTTTTTGACCCATTTCAACATATACTTCCCAAAATTCACAAACATATTTTGTCCCATACTATCCCTCAAATTTTCCTTCCTAAACCACATTTCTCATACACTATAAATACTCTCCTCCCACCATTAATGCCATCACACCCAAACATGTCATCTTCCAACAACCAAAAACCAAAGATTTCAAGAACCGCAAGGATCTCCGTCAAACCCGTTTGGAGGAGGAAACTTGATTCTTGTCATAACCCTTGTGATGTTGTTTCAAGTCAACCAACAACTCAACCTCAAACCCACTCAAATGAGTCATCCCACAACCTATCTTCCACTAATACCCTCATTAATGCTTCCTCTTTTGATGAGCATACTCAATCCCAAAACAACAATCCCAACATCTCAATCAACACTTCACATATTGCTCATTCAACAAAGACATCATCCACTCATGAAGAACCTCTTCCACCCATATCATGTTTTCATGATTACCCAAGCTCAAACATGTCTCCACCATCTAGAGTACCACCACCACTTCCTACAACCTCACATGCCACTCCAATGTTGCATGTGCAAACCTTCGCCCAAGACAACTATCATGCTCCACCACCATCACCTTCCTCCGAACACTTGAAGTTCGTTGAGGAGCTAAAAGAGGCACATGAGCTTAGTGCTCTTTTAGCATTACATCTTGCTCAACGCAATTTGGATCCACCACAATCAAGCTCACCATCATCACCTCATAACAAAAACCAACTTGAGAAGCATGTTAACAATTGCCCTTGTTGCATCTTCCTTCAACAACAAACCATTACTTTGAATGAGCACTTCACTTGGATTGAGTATCTTCTTACTAGATCTCAACAAACCCCATCACTTGAACAACATCACAACCCTCAACCAACAAACCCCACTTCAAATCCACCACCTCCAAGCTCTACAAACTCACCAACACCCATGGAACCAAGAGTTTACCTCCACTAAACCACCAAGCATTTGATATGCTTATGTTTTCTCATTTTCAAATAAAACTCCTCAACCATTTTGGGATTCAAGAAAGTTTGGTGACACTCCTTGTTGGCACTATAGGATGTTCTATGTTGTTTAGAATTCTACTTGTATTGCTCTTGTAACAATGATTATGGGTTGACATAATCATTTCTCTGTTATTGAATGATTTAATATATGTCTCTTATTCCCTTTTACCATGATTATTACTTGTTAATATTATGCTATATGTGTTTGCTCGTGCCATGCTTGTGCTTCTAATATTTTTCTTGCAAGAATTACTTTCTCGAAACCTTGGTGCCCTCAAACAAGGGGGAGCATACATCAAGGGGGAGTTTTTCTACCCGTTTAAACTTCTTTCACGAAGATTATTCGGCCTAACCTTTTTGATTTTACAAAAAGGGGGAGAAGAGAAATGGTAAACTCTATAATACTTGTCTAATAACAAGTTTTAAATCTATTGAGTTTAAGGTTTTGTAATAATCAAAAAGGGGGAGATTGTTGACATAAATAATGCCTAAAAACATTATTAAGTTTTATCAATATCTCTATGTTTTGATCATTACAAAATATAAACTCAAAGAACTAAAACTTATGATATAAACAAGTATTTGGTGATTAATATTTCTCTTTACATCCAAATCACTTAAGGTATGAATAAACAAAGTGTTTAGTGCAATGTATGATCAAAGGGGTATTTAATTAACTAATACAAAGTTTATTTAATCATATAATCTTATTATATATTTTTGAAAAACACTTTTGGTAATAAAGAAAAATGTTTTAATCATACTAAATATATGATTTCAAATATTTAACCAAAATCAGTTAGTTTTTCACCAAATAAACTTTTCCCACTAAAAGACAAAGTTTCTGGCCGTTTCAGCTGGGCGGCCCCCTTAATTATAAAGGGCGGTCCCCTTAATTTTAAGGGGACCGGCCATGATTTAAGGGGACCGGCCACGCTCCTCTGTCGGAAACTTTTGCCTATAAATACCACATTAAACCTGGATTTTTTCCTCACCTTTTTGCACTAAAACTTTCTGTTCTAGATCTTCATTTCAATCCCAAAAATCCTTTGATCATTCATTTCATAAGCCTTTGTTTCCAAGTGATCCAAAGCCTCATTCTTTCAAGTGCAAAGAGAAGAATACTTCTATTAGAAGTATTACAACTTAGTATCATCTTGCTATCTAAGTTGTTTATTTATAATTTGTTGTTAATCTTTTATACTTTGGTGAATAAGGTGTATGTATTAGTTATCTAGATTTAGTTGAAGAATCTAGAATTGTTGTAAGTGTGAAGTGTGACTTGAAGTGAAGAAGAAGGGTTAGATAGTAGTGGTGATAGGAGATTGTAGCAATAGGAGCTTGTAGTGAAGAAATTAAGGATCTCTAGTGGAGAAGACTAGAAGACATTTGTAGATTGAAGTTGTGAAGACATTAGTGGCTTGAAGGTGTCAAGACATTAGTGCATTGAAGTTGTGAAGACATTAGTGGCTTGAAGGTGTCAAGTCATTAGTGCATTGAAGGTGTGAAGACATTAGTGGCTTGAAGGTGTCAAGACACTAGTGCATTGAAGTTGCAAAGATATTAGTGACTTGAAGGTGTCAAGACATTGGTACTTTGAAGGTGTGAAGAGAATAGAAGATTGGTGTATAGAAGATTGGTGTGTAGAAGATTGGTGTGAAGAAAATAGTAGATTGGTGTGAAGATTGGTGTGTAGATTGGTGTGTAGATTGGTGTGAAGATTGGTGTGTAGATTGGTGTGAAGATTGGTGTGTAATTTGGTGTGTAGATTGGTGTGAAGATTGGTGTGTATATTGGTGTGTACGGTTTTCTCCGCCATAAAGGAGGTCTTTGATCTAGTGAAGAAAACTCTCGAGTAGGTGACTCGGGGAGTGGAGTAGGGCAAGGAAGGTGTCCTTGTAGCCGAACCACTATAAATCCTTTGTGTCTCGGTTTGATCTTTCCATCTCTCACTCTTTGATTTATTACTTACTTGCATTTCACACATAGTCGTAATTGATAGTATTGTGCATATGATTGATTTCACATAAAGATCAAACTAAAATCCATTCATAAAACTAATCTTACAAAAACCAACCTAGTACATATAATTATATCTATACACTACTATACATATATATGCTTACATAAAATATATGAAATTGTATATTCTTTCCAAACATTATACATAAGCATTGTATATATAAAACCTTTAATAAATCTTGTATTTATACTTTTGTAGTTAAGTGTTTTGAAATTGTACATTATACATAAGTAGTATTTATACAAAATCATAAATTAACTAGTTTATATATTTATGCATTAAAGTGATTTGAAAGTTTCATCTTAGAAACTATCTTTTACAAATAAGCAAAACGAAAAAGACGTAAAACTATTCAACCCCCCCTTCTAGTTTTCCACAAGCTGGATTTCCACCATATACCAAAAACATATCTTTTGTATTCCTCAAATACTTAAGAATATGTTTAAGAGCAATCCAATGTTTATCACCTGGATTCTGTTGAAATTGACTGGTAATATTTTGAGCAAACGCCACATCTGGCCTTGTGCACTTAACCGCATACATAATAGATCCTACAGCCGAAGCATTAGGAACTTTACTCATGCGAGCCACCTCAGCAGGTGTTGAAGCACAAAACTCATTACATAAGCCATGTTTTACTTCCATCGGCAAATATCCTTTCTTGTAATTTTGCATATTGAATCTTTTCAATATTTTGTCAATGTAAGCACTTTGACTTAATCCAATTAGCCGCCTTGATCTATCTCTATAGATTTTGATTCCCAGAATGTATGCAACTTCTCCTAAATCCTTCATAGAAAAGCACTTTCCAAGATATGCCTTAACCTTTTGCAAACTTGGAATGTCTTTTCCCATGATCAATATGTCATCAACATAAAGAATTAGGAAAATTACATCATCACTCCCACTAGCTTTGTGATACACACATGGCTCATCAAGATTTTGAGTGAATCCAAACTTTTTGATCTCAGCATCAAACCTCTTGTTCCATTGTCGTGATGCTTGCTTTAATCCATAAATGGATCTTTTAAGCTTGCAAACACGATTTGGAAATTCTGGATTTTCAAACCCTTCTGGTTGTGCCATATAGATGTCTTCATCTAGATGACCATTTAAGAAAGCAGTTTTCACATCCATTTGCCAAATCTCATAGTCATAGTACGCTGCTATAGCTATGAGAATTCTTATAGCTCTTATGTCTGCTACAGGAGAAAACGTCTCCTCGTAATCAATTCCAAAAGTTTGAGTAAAACCTTTAGCAACTAGACGAGCCTTATAAATGTGTGCATATCCATCCATGTCAGTCTTAATTTTGTAAAGCCACTTACTCCTAACTACCTTGGCACCAGGAGGTAAGTCAACTTCTTCCCAGACTTCATTGTCATGCATGGATTGTATTTCCCCATCCATAGCAGCTTTCCATTTAGCTTTTTGAGGGCTATTAATGGCAGCTCTATAACTAGTAGGTTCATTAAGATCCCCTAGTGTATGCTCATCGACCTCTACATTAAGACATAGACGATCAGGAGCTTTCACAGATCTTGAAGATCTGCGAATGGGAATTACTTCAACTTCCGGTGGAGGACCCAGACTTTCTGGTTCTATAGGAAGTGTGCTAGTGTTTTCTGAAGGAAATGCATTATTTAGATCATCTTCTAAATCATATACTCTCCCACTGATTTCTTGAACCACAAAATCACTTTCAAGAAAATCACCATATCTTGCAACAAATACTTTGTTCTCAGGTGGGTAGTAAAAGTAGTAACCCATAGTTTCCTTAGGGTATCCTACAAAAATGCATTTTACAGATCTTTGTTTGAGTTTATCTTGTGAGTCACGTTTAACATATGCCTCACAACCCCAGACCTTTAAATAAGACGAGTTCAGAGCTTTTCCAGTCCATATCTCATATGGTGTCTTATCAACCTTCTTGGTGGGAACCATATTCAAAATACGAACAGCTGATTCAAGAGCATAATCCCAAAAAGACAAAGGAAGATTAGTAAGATTATACATTGATCGAACCATGTCCAACAATGTACGATTCCTTCTCTCAGATACACCATTTTGTTGTGGAGTATATGGAGATGTGAGATTCTGGACAATTCCATTCTCAGTTATGAAATCTTTAAAATCTTGACTAAGGTATTCACCACATCGATCAGAACGAAGAGCTTTAATCTTCTTTCCCAATTGCAATTCTACTTCTGCTTTGAAAACTTTAAATGTTTCAAACACCTCATGTTTATGCTTAAGTAAATAAAAATAACCATAACGGCTGAAATCATCCGTAAAAGTTAAGAAGTAAACAACACATCTCCTTGACACATGTCTAAGTGGTCCACATACATCCGTGTGTATCAAACCAAGTAGATCTGAAGCTCTTTCCAAATTATTATGAAAAGGTTTCTTTGTCATCTTCCAGAAATACAATATTCACATTTATCAAATGACTCATCATTGATATTATTCAAAAGCCCTTCACGTTGTAGCTTTTGCATGTGATTCTTGCCTATATGGGCAAGTCTACATTGCCAAAGGTAAGACGAATTCAAGTCATACTTCATTCTCTTACTTATGCTGTACATCGAATTATTATTATTGTTGGAAGTCACACAATTATTCATATCAATTTCAAACACACCATTCACAGCAACAACATTAAAATAAAATACACCATTTAAAGAAACAGAAATTTTATTGCCATCAATAGTATGAGAAAAACCAAGATCCAACAAACATGAAAAGGAAACAACACCTCTAATTATAGAAGGTGCATAATGACAATTGTTTAAACAAAGTACTAAACCCGAAGGTAAAACTAAATCAAACATTCCTATGGCTTCAACTGCTGCTTGTGCTCCATTTCTCACATGCAGAAATTGCTCCCCATAAGCTAGTCTCCTTTCCTCTCTAAACCCCTGAAGTGTATTACAAATATTAATACCACATCCAGTATCATATACCCAGGAATTTAATTTACGAGATAAAGTAAATAATTCAATGACAAATAAGTTACCTGAAGTGTTGGCGCCCATGTGCCCAGTCTTCTTAACCTTATTGTTTCGCAAGTCATCGAGATAAAGAGGACAATTCCTCTTCCAATGGCCCATCACCTTGCAGTAATGGAATCCTTGATCCTTCTTTGGATTATTCTTGACAGGAGGGTTCTTCTTAGGTTGAGGTGGTTGATAAGCCATAACCTGCTTATTCTTATCAGCATTCTTCTTTCCTTTACCCTTCTTCTTGTTCGCATTTGGCTTGTTAATTCTACCCCCTTGTATAGCAAGAACTTGGGGCGTAGGAGCCTTTGGTGTCAACCCTTTCTCATAATCAATGAGCAGTGCGTGCAATTCACTTACTGTCTTCCCCACGCAATGCATATTGAAGTTCCTCACAAAACCATTAAAATCCTTGTTAAGGGACCTATTGATTAAGTTCACAGCCATATCATTGTCATAGGGTTTCTTAAGTGTTTGTAGTTGATCCATGAAACTTTTCATCTTCAACACATGAGCACTCACAGGTTCACCATCACCCTGCTTACAACCATGTAGAGCCTCCATCAAATCGTAAATCTCTACATTTGATGGTTTCTCATATAGTTTCTTGAGTTCATCAATCATGTTCATGGGAAATACTCCTAAAATTGCGTTTGAAGAGGTGTGGACATTGCCCCTAACATCATTGCGGCCACATCAATATGTTCCTTGCAATCAAGATTCCATTTGGCCTTAGCAGCATCAGTAGCTGCCTCGCCAACAGGTTCATCCGGACAAGGCGTTTTCAAGATTTCAAGTTGACCAGTCACTCGCAGGACAATCCTTAGTGAACGATACCAATCATTGAAATTTTCTGAGCCAGTCAATTTTTCTCGTTCAAAATAAGTTTTGAACACAGAACGAAAGTTGGTGTTATCAGTTTGAGCCATTTCTACAGATAAAGAAAGTTCAAAACATTAGTATTTTTGATAATACAATTTTTCAAGAAAATTAAAATACCCAAGGAAATAATATCCATAGAATAATCTTGAAAACTAGGATCCTCCATAAACATAGTTTTATCACATCAGTTGATCTGCTAGTAATGAAAGTACAATATGAGGTAACTTGTCGTACAAGTAATTGGCATAACATTTGTCCAATTCCTAGATATATGGGATTTACAATCACAAAACATTTGTATTGTAAGCATGTTTAGTCCCCATCTTAATGCCTTGAGTCCAAGATCTCACTTACTACTCAATTTAAGTCTTCTAACTTAAAAACTGCAAACTCACAAATCCATCACACCAGTTGATCTGCTAGCAATGAATTTATGAAATTTACCTCTCCATTGCAATCTCGCCAAGTTCTCACATGACGTAAATTACAACTTCAAGTGTTCTTAATTAGATGACATTTGACTTAATTTATAAGGGTATTAATATTTTGATGTTATCAAAATAATGTATGAAGAAGCATGCATACAACTTCATAACATTGGTTTTACAAAATATTTTTATTACCAATTAACTAAGAGTAAAATAACAAAGTTTTGATTGAGGTATCGGGTTCACCAATTAAAGAATAACCATCAATTATCGTCCACTATATCGTACTTTTGCATAAGCCCGAAAGCTTAGTGTTTCGGATAATCATTGTGGAATTGTGGATTATTCACCCTTAAGATGACAATGTACATGTAATAGTTGTTCGGTAAGTCTAATTTACACACAAATGAGCGTTAAGACAGAATGTTGTCTCTCTAAGGCCACAATTTAATGTGTTGCCATCCTTATACCCATCTTATAGTGTGTAAACTTTGGTCGAGCCTATTTAACTATTACGTACAAAAACATCAATCAACCAATTCTTTGAAATTTAAACTCTTAAAAACCAAAACAATTTCGCCATTATTTAGTCCGCATTATTTTTCTATTCAAAAATTACCATTTTTGTTTATAAACATGTCTAACACAATAAATAAACAAAACAAGTAATATACAATAAAAAAATAAAACAACTAAATATAAACACATATACATAATCATAACAATTAAATATGTATAAAACATGTAGCCACATGCAAATCTTATTCAAAAGTCCTATTAATAATCAAATCTAGGTGTATTACGTATTAATTCAATTAGGGCTTTCTTCTTCTTGGAAAAAGAGCCACATACATCGATAAATCGATTGCGTAAGCCAAAATTAAATAAATACCACATAGCACATAATTGATTACTTAATATTGGAGTCTTCCCCAATTCGACATCTATAAAATTTACATGTTTTAGTATAACTTAACCATTAATATATATAAACAATTTAAACAATTTAAATTATAACACGATAAAAATTCATGCAAATATGCACTTTTTCATGGATTTAGCTTAACAATTAACACATTGCACAAAGATCGTTTACTAAAACGCATAACAATTACATGACATCCTACGGTTTCTAATCAAATTAAAAACCATAAACCCTAAAAACCCTTTAAGGTCATTCGACCAAAAAAAAAAAAAAATTAGGGTTAGGGATTCTAACAAATAAACCCTAAAAACATGTAACTAAACGAATCAAGATCCAATTTTTATGCGTTTCGATAATTAATTACACATTATAACGGCTCTAGATGCCACTGTTGGAGTTATTATATCATGACATTCATATTAATAAGCCAAGTACATCAAAGTGAGCATGAGCGGAAGCAATTATAATAGATCGAATAATATGTAATTAATTAATCATTAATTTAAATAGTAAACATACCTTTGTGATTCTAGCCCGAACAAGAATCAATGCAATCTTCCGGAACCAAGAACCCTAATTAGGGTTTATAAGGATTATATGAATTACCCCTTACCTTTTTGTAATTCAATCCAAGAATCAAACAATAATGTGTTTGATTCATGTTCTTGTACACACGTACTAATTCAATAAAAGTATTTGCAAGTAATAAACACAAAACCTTTTTAGATACAAGAAAATCGAAAACCCTTAGGGGTTTCGTTTGATGAATCGACCAAGGAAGAAAAGAGAGAAGAAAACACCAAGATGTGTGTGTACAAGTTATGAGAAAAACCTACATCTTGGGTTTGCTTATATACTACACAAAACTTGGAGCTCAAGGCACAAAGGAGGTGGGTTGCACCCCTTGGCCGATCAGTTTGGAGCCCAAAGAGGGTGTTCCGGAACCTTCTCTTGTTTCCATGTTTTGTCTAGTATTTACTTTCCTAATCTTCGTTTAATAAATAATTAGTCATTAATCAATAATACTAATTATTATTATTTATTTTGTGTTTAATAATTAATTATAACATTTTATAAATAATTATTACTTTTTCTCTTCATACGTATTGTGTGCAATCCCGTGATCTCAAGTTCGATCCTAACACACGACTATTATTATTTTGTCTATAAAACCAACATATTTTTAGTCAAAAAATTGTAACAAAGGTTGATCGGGTATTGTTTAGAAGTCACCAATTCATAAACCAAGCCGTAGGTATCTCCGCTAAGCAATCTTCGTCCCACTAAAAATTTACTATTTATACACGTACAATATTATCGTATACAAATGCTATGCCGCAACGGCGCGAGTTAGAATCCTCGTTTCTAAACACTCATTTACATCTTCTATCTAACAAATAAGTTTCTGATTAATAAATCACTCGCATACCACTGAGTCAAATACGTTTGAAGATTTCCTTCTCTATTTCGTTTTAGCATAGTTAACATGCTAGTTATTTTTGTAATTCACTACTTCAGGCTGTACAAGATATTATAGGAAGGAGATTCAGCAAGATTGTAAGTTTGCTAGGGATTCAACATGTTTTCGTCAAGCAAAATGGTAACCACTTACTTATGTACCATCAATAAAATAATCTAATCACAGTTATGTTCCATGTCAATGAAAGCCTACAACTAACTAGACACAAGATCTAGCATTATCACTACAACAATTTTTTACAAATAGTCAAAATACAATATTCCATATACGTATCTTTCTGCATTTTGATTTTTAATTTTTCATGAAACTTTTGTAGGTCCCACATAATTCATGGACCCACCATTTTTCCAACTGGAATATAATGAAAAGAGGTGTTGTGCTATATTTATACCTCCTCAATACTTCACATTTTCATCACCTCCACTCTTACATTCTTCTTTGGTCACCAAATTTTTTCTTTTCTAATAATTTACATCAAATGGCGGATTCCGGTGGTGGCGTTACAGTCTCTGAAAAGATAAAGGGATGGTTTCCTGAAAGGGTTCAACTTCACATAGCTATGTTGGCTTTGCAATTTGGATATGCTGGTTTTCATATTGTTTCCAGGGCTGCACTTAATATGGGCATATCCAAGATCGTCTTTCCTGTTTATCGAAACATACTTGCCTTCTTGCTTCTACTTCCTTTTGCTTATTTCCTCGAAAAGTACGTGTTATAAGTGCTATAATCGAATTAACAAGTATTTAAAATGTACTCATGAAGAGAAGTGTTAGGGAGATGACTAATTTTAGTTTTTACATCTATTTATTCTGTACATATTAATAATTGATGTTCGGTACTGATATGATCTTTCTTTGACAGGAAGGATCGACCCCCGATTAACCTTAATTTACTTGTCCAGTTCTTTCTTATGGCGATTGTTGGGTATGGTGGATATATGGATACTAATTTAATATTTAAAGTATGATTTTGATGCCCTTGTGAACTTGAATTTTTGTATTGCAACAGGATTACAGCGAATCAAGCTTTCTACTTGTTGGGTTTAGACAACACTTCTCCAACGTTTGCCTCCGCCATTCAAAACTCAGTTCCCGCCATCACATTTCTCATGGCAGCCATCCTCAGGCAAGATCTTGAAACCTTCAATTCTAAACTAACTTTCTTTGAATTTGTGGCGGAGCTATATAGAGCCGCTGATGTTTAGTGCAAATTTAGTACTAGTAATATTTAGCATAAAATTCCGTCTTGATCACTGGTATTTGTATGAAAACGTTATAGTTTTGAACCGACTAAAAAAATGGCTCCACCGCTGCTTGGAACGCAGCTTAACTTGGATCCGCGTTATAAGATGTTCGCCAACTCATAAAAGCTTTTGGTTGTATAAACCTAGCACTGCTATACATGAACTTTTTAAAACTTTATAGACATCTGATAAAACTCAAATGTATTAAATTATGATGATGTTTAAAATATTTTACAATGTTTTATATGGTTAACAAAAGTATGAACATCCTTATTCTTTTATAAATCATCATTATGGATGCTCTAATACTAATATTAATTAATACCGGTAGCAAAATAAATAAAATCATGTCATGTGTTTTAACTTAAATACATCCCATAATGATAGCCACTTAACTTAATAATTAGTTTACTATTTTCTAACATGCGCAAGCAACAACTTGATTTATGTTAATCATCATCTAATAAATAGTTAATTGTGTAGTAGCATAACATGTATATGCATGAACGTACATGTATAATTGTATAACCTTCATAGTGTAACATGTATATATGGATGTAAATATAAGTTAATCCCTTTTAATCTATATGCTTCTAACTCACTTTGACTGCAGGATAGAAAAGGTGAGACTTGACAGAAAAGATGGGATATCGAAGGTAGCCGGAACTATATTCTGCATAGCTGGAGCATCAGTGATTACCCTTTTCAAAGGTCCTACGATATACAGCCCGTCGCCATCACTAAACAGCATTAGGGAAGCTTCGCCCATGTTGCAATCATTGGGTGATGCAAATGGGAAAAGTTGGACGCTTGGTTGCATATTTTTGATTGGCCATTGCTTATCATGGTCTGGCTGGCTTGTGCTACAAGCCCCCGTCCTTAAAAAGTA
The DNA here is from genome assembly GCA_030686995.1 of Artemisia argyi. Lineage (NCBI taxonomy): Eukaryota > Viridiplantae > Streptophyta > Magnoliopsida > Asterales > Asteraceae > Artemisia > Artemisia argyi. Next base: position 56,140,815 of record CM060701.1, read on the forward strand.
CCCGGCTCGTCTTTCTTTCACATCCTACCAATGCTTCTTTGGAGTCCTACAGTTTCTCGTTTTAGCTGCGTTTATGGAAAGGGACATCAACGCTTGGTTTATTCACTCGGGAGCTGAGCTCTTTAGTGTGTTTTACGCGGTTAGTGACTCAAATTCGGTTAACCAGTACTTTCAAGTCATTAACTCTAAAGACAATGATATATATCCTCTTAATACATATATTCTCCTGGTGATAACAAATGGAATTCTACTTAGCAGGATAAGTAGGAAGGTTTTTATTTTTGTAAGCATATGTTCCATATTAAAAAAACAATTGGGAATTTAATGTTGATGTGTTATTGTGTTATAATATGTTTTAATGCAGGGTGTGGTCGCATCAGGGATTGCATTTGCTGTACAGATATGGTGCATAGACCGTGGTGGCCCGGTCTTCGTGGCCTTGTATCAACCCGTTCAGACCCTCGTTGTTGCTATCATGGCTTCAGTCGCTTTAGGCGAAGAGTTTTATTTGGGCGGGTACGAACTAACCATCATAAACCCCACCACGCACGCGCACTCTAACCCCATTTATTAAAATGTGTAACATTCAACATCCTAAGAATTTTATTGTCTAACAGATAAGAATGAAATCTTCAACTGAAACGATTGGTAAAGTATGGATAAATTAGACAATAACATTATGATTATAAATACTAACAATATATTTTTTTTCCTTCCCAAATAAGGCTACCTTCTAACAAGGAGCTAGATGGCAAGCAAATTACAAAATACATAGTTCACGAACTAGAAACATAACATGCGTCCATGAGCCGAGAAAGCCATAAGGTCCTATCAAGAGAACTTTTCTTGCACCTATTATAAATAAGAAAAAAGTATAACGCCTTCATACATGAGAGTATGGGGATTCAGTGAGTAGATTGATGTTTTAGAAACAAAGTTTAAATATGCTAATTGTATTTTTAAATGTTAATTAAGAACTAACCCGTAATTTATTATCATTTGCCTCCTTACATATTGATAATCATAGAAAGTAAGCTTAACATACTATTAAAATATGTAAACTGAATTAATTTGTTGTCTGCTTTTTCTGGTCAAGGCTGGGGCGTGAACGGGTGAAATGATGATTATACAACTCATTCACATACAATCCTTTTGTTCAAAACGGTTTACTATTATAAAGTCCAAATTGAAAGCACCAAAGAGAAAAAGCTAATAAACAAGAAGATAGTAGTAAGATAGTTGTAGACAAGCCCACATGTAGTCATAAGATTATCTGTATCGTGGGTCAAACCATACACATGAACTCAACTTCCATTATTGTGGGTCCATATTTCACAACTATTTTGACCGTCCTAATATACTTGTTAAAAGTTGAACAGCTTTGTCCGTTATCAATGTTTTACAAGACTATAATCGTTAGTTGGTTAAAACTGAATATATCTTATCTAAACGTGCAGGATCATAGGAGCGGTTCTGATCATAACGGGATTGTATCTTGTGTTATGGGGAAAGAGCGAAGAAAGGAAGTTCTTACTACAAAAGCAACCGGGATTGGTTCAAGCTCCCAATGTTAAGTCGTCAATCACCCAACCTCTACTCCCTCAATTGACCGAAAGTGTTTGATCAACATAATGCTTACGCCTATACTTTTTAACTAGCGTGTCGTTGTGGGACTTCGAAGAAATAGTATGGAGGTTACTATGCATGCATCTATTAATGTTGGAAAAGAAAAGTTTGGTGTGTTTATTCGACATGTATGTTTTTAGAGGGCCTTACCCATTTTTAGTGTTTGAATGATTAGATTTAGTGTTACGATATTCTAAGTATTTATATGGAGTTTGATCATTTCAATACCGTAGAGTATGAGTACTTGATTATTTCGTTTTCATTAAAATATCATTAATATAATAACATGTATATATACCGTACGATCTTTGTATAATATCAGGAGTTTAATATTCCACTATATAATACTACCTCCGTCCTAAATTTATTATCACTTTTTCACTTTTTTGTTTTTTATTTTTTAACTTTTACTTTAAGTATTTTTGTTTATATTACACTAGATGTTAGGCCCGCCTCGATGCAACGCCTAGCGTCACTATGTGTGTCGAATAAATTCATTCGGCAGAGAGTGTGTAATTATAAACATTTTTATATGTTGAAAAAAAAAAAAAAAAAAAAAAAAAAAAAAACGTTGAAACTTGTAAGCTATAAACACTAAACATAATGAAAGTTATGTAATCATTGTGTTTTGAAAGTTAAAATATGTATAGGTTGGTCAACACTTTATGTGCATAATATATACTTGATAGTTTGATAAAAGCCCAACAAAAATAAACATATAAAATACTTAATCCTCATTTCACCACACATATAACCCTAATATTATATCTCAATCTTAATGATACTTATTTTATTTTATTTTATTTTTTTTTTTTCAAAAATAAGTGCCAGATGAAGTTTATAAAGATGCAATTTATAGTTTTATTATTTTGTAAAGTTTATATGTTTACATATTTTTAAAATGAGGAAATACAAATAAGGATCTAAATTACCAACTTCTAAAGAAGAAGGTCAGTATAATGCAAATTAACAAAATATGTGGTATTATGACTGAAATTTGATAGATCTAAAGCCTGTGTATAGTTAATTCTTATGCATACTTATTAAAAATACAACTTGCTATATCAAATCAAAACCATTGGGAAAAATGCACAATTGATACATAAATCATCTTCAATCAAGTATTTCGTTTGTTCTTATATTTGTTTTGTTTAATTATTTTTATTGGAAAGGTTATGTATAAGTTAATTTGATTAGGTAGCGATGGAAGATCTTTTGATTTAAAATTGTATAATCAGTATCATACATTGGATATAAGGTTTTTGATTAAAAGAATATAATATATATATTTGATGGTTAATGGTGTAGACATTAGCAAAGGTTAAGTTCTGTAGTATGTTGATTACTCTTAACAATAATATGGTTATTGTTTTGATGATAATAATGTTGCTTCAATTTTTGTAATCATTTGAATATGTGGTAGACCCAAACTCAGGTGGGAGGATAGACTTAAACTCGACATGAAAGAGTTGCTCTTGTCCGAGGACATGATCTCAGATATGAAGGCGTGGAGAGATAGAATTAGGATTTGTGGGTAGTCTCGTCGGTTCGGTTCGTTGTTTTTGCTCTGCCTTAGTTTTAGGCCCCGGGCGTTGCTTTGCCTTGCTCTTTGTTGCCCCTTTAGGTTTGCCTGCGTTTTCTTGCTTTTGCTTTGCCTTAGCTTTAGGCCCCGTGCGTTGCTTTGCCCTGTGTTGCTTCCTTTGGTTTGTTTGCTTGTCTTTGGGCCTTTGCTCTTTGTTTGTTTGGTGTGCTTTTGCCCGTGTACCCTTTCCCCCTTGGCTATTTGTTCCTTTTGCTTGTTTTGCTTGCTTGTGATTGCTTGCTTCTTGTCGTTTTTGCTCTCTGTGCTTTGCTCTATCACCCGCACACCTGCACTTGCCGGAGGTCTTTTTGGAAGCAGTCTCTCTACTCTCGGGTGTTTCCTGGGATAGGGGTAGGATCTGTGTACGTTCTACCTCCCCCATACCCTGCTCCGGCGGGATTGGATTTGTTGTTGTTGTTGTTGTATATTGAATATAAAATAGTAATACCATATCATTTTTGCGCTATATGCTATGTTTTGTTATGTTTGTGATGTTTGAACAATGTATATTTTTTGTTGTATATGAAAATTATTATGACTGTTGTTTGTATGTATTTTGCATATAATAGAAGATACAATAGTAAGTGTATGTATTTTGCATATAAAATGTGCAATTAAAGTTTTTAATGTGTTTTGATACATTTCTGAACAATGACAAGACAATTCATTACGGAAAATGTTAGGATTTAGAAAATTCATAAGGAAGAGTCGGTCACCCCAAGTATAGTCTAGCATAAGTTAGCTCGTAGACTTAACTATTATTATTAGTAGTAGATTAGTTTACGTAACACCGTGGAGGACGGACGGGTCTTTACCCACTGTTCACCCGATCCACAGCCTGCAGGAGGGCGTTTATTTGTAACTATATAAGCCATCTCCCACCAAGAGAGAGGGTTGGAGCTTTCATTCTCTTAATCTAATCTTTCTAGTTTTCTCTTCACTTTCTCTCTCTACAAAAGCTTCCTAACTTCTTTCTCTCTCTAAATCTCTTGCAATATTCAAATCACACTTATTGTTCTTTGTATGTTATAATAATCAATCTATTACAATTGGTATTAAGAGTCATGGTTTGATCATCTACTTCGTGTGTGCTCGGATTTAAAGATTGGTTATTGTAGTAGTTTAGGTGGTTCGAATAATTTTCTTACAAATACACAAGTTTGAGCTTGATTTGTGGTTATACTTGTTATATGCTTGTATGTTCATGTTTTAAAGTGTTAGATTAGCTTAGTTTGGTGCTTGGATAGGTTGTTTCATCTTGTTAGTGAAAGATGTTAGGATATTCGTGTGTTTTGTAACTTTGTTCTTTATTGCGGTTTGAGTGTTCTTCATTGCGGTTTGACTAGTTCTTGGCCGCGATTTGGGGTTATTTTGGAAAGTTTTTGTTGCGAGTTAGCTATATTTGGGTTGCGATTTGGCAGTTAACCAAAAGGGGAAAAGAAGACAAATCGCAAGATTGCGACATTTCTGTCTTGTAGTGGACTGCGATTTGAGTCTCTGCGATTTAAGTCACTGCGATTTGAGTCACTGCGATTTGAGTCTCTGCGATTTAAGTCACTGCGATTTGAGTCTCTGCGATTTGCCCAAATTCTTGATTGCGATTTGCTATTTTGAAGACCATTTTCTAAGACTTACTAAACATTAGACCGCCAAAATTTTGTCAAGACTTAACATACAAAACCCTAGTTCGATCCGCAGAACAGGGGGTATATAAAGAATTAGAGCATTTCACAAACTCAGCCATCACACCAAAAATACATATGATATTATTGGTCTACACTTTATAGAACATGATTTATTTCATCATTTCATTATCTTAGTACCAATTTATCTCACTTCAAAACAAACCACGTATAGCTCAAAAGTTCCTGATCAAGAATCACATACAATCACCAATCACTGTATCGATCCAACAATTATCATAACACATTCATCTTATCATTTTCTCACTGTTTCTTCTTGATAAGGACGCACAACAGGTTCACATGACCGGGCTTAATCATTTATTCCGGAGTTGATATCCGCAGAGATGATCAGTCATTCAACCTGTTACTTTGGTGTTATCGTTTCGACTTGTGTTGGGTACATGTATAAGGCTGATTTGGTATATGTAATATAACTGGAATGCATTTGGTGAGATGAAGATGTTGATATTCTATTCCCCAAAAGGACAACGTTGAAGAAGGTCGAGTCTACAGTCTATTCTAAATTTTCCGCTGCGTGTTAGAAGACTAAAGACGATATGCATTTAATTATCAAAAGACTTCTTCATATTCAAGGCATTCATCAGAAAGGTTGTCGGTTTGGGGGAGAGCACTAATTAGGGGAAAGTGAAAAGTCTGAGTTAATGTCTAATTAGATGTGCTCACATTGCTCCTCAGCAAGATTGATTCTCACATGATACATTTGAGCTAATTTTGTTCTTCTCACAAGATTTCACATATAAGTGCGTAAAATATGTTGCTGATTCTGAGGTATCAAAACCAGCAAGGGGAAATGAGACATACATCTGAACGCACAACGAGTACACGCGATGAGCTTTATACTTATTCTAAATTGAAGTTATTCCGGGAAGACAAATGTCATAACCGCAGAGAAGATCAGTGTTTTAACTCGTTCTTTTGGTCTATGATTCCAACTACGTAGGGGAAGAAATGTAAGAAACACTTTCTAATGATAAAAGAGGTACACAATTGATTGAGTGTGTGCTTCGGGTTTTTGAGCTTCATATAATGAGACTGATTGCATCACTTCAACTACTTCGGGGAAGTGGTCTCTCGATACTTTTGGTTCGCATTACTTCAGCCTTCAGCGAGAAGAAAGATGAGAAGAACTATTCAAGCGTGATATGATACGTTGCTGATCTATCAAAGCTTCACATTGAGAAGGCTCAAGTTCTGAAGATTATTCAGGAACCTCGAAAGCTTTGGTGGTGGAAGTTTAAGAGATGTTGTGTAATACCTGAAATTCTAAAATGTGTGAAAAGACCAAAATACTCTTATATCTAAAAATCACTAATAAATATCTAAACAATGCCAAATAATTTCTAATAAATTTGTAATTAATTGTATATGATCCAAAATATTTAAGAAACTAAAATAAATTACGAAAACTAATTTAATACGATACGGAATTCTTTTTGGGTCGTTTTTCTTTTATTCCATCAACCTTACACAACCATATGATCCAAATTGGAATTTAGCCCATGAGTTCTTTGTGTTTGGCCCAAGTTCGACCCATGCTCACCCATATAAGGGATTCGTCTGTTTTCCTTTTACACCATACGATTCAAAAAAAAAAAAAAAAAAAAAAAAAACGAAACCCTCAAGTCATCCAGGAAAACATTCGGTGTTGAGCTGCTGCTTCCATTCGATCTCACTCAAGTTTCGGTATCATCTAACTTATCTTGTTCCTGTTTTCTTAACTTGTTAAACGTGTGCATGAATCCTTAAACATGTTACATAAATTGAATATACATAAACATGTATACGTGTGATATAAGGTCTCATAAAATCATAAGAATAATAAGCTTAATTGACTCATGGTTTTCTGTTTTGATTGATATACTGAACCCTAAATCTGATATGAAACCCTAAATACATGTTTACATTAATAAAATTAAATGCTAAGAACCCTAGACATTAATTAAGAGAGATTAGGGCTTAAAGGGATTAAGGTTATGATGTTTCTGTCCCACCTGCATGCTGTCAGGAATTTGAGTTGTGTTCGAGAAGGTTTATTTTAATGATACCAACGTGTTTTTGGGTGATTCTTGAGTCTAAAATCAAGTTCTGGAAAATTGCTTTCTGAATATGTAAGCCACTTAACTTTTAGAGGTGGGGAAGATTGATTTTTGATTTTTGTGAGATTAAGTGTCAAAACTGTTTTTCGGATGCCTGGAAATCAGTGTTTGTTTTTTATTTTTCATTTTCAAACCGTAAGGAGTTAAGAGCTCTCCTTTGACAGGAGTAATATATGAGTTATGTGGGACTTCCAGGAATTTTTGTGGATTTTTCTGAAGGGTCTTAATATGGCTCTTAAATGCAAACTTTCAGGGAGTTTCTGCAGTTCACTTTATGGACTTGTTTTGATAAACTATTTTTGAAAGGGTATTTACACATGGTAATAAATTCTGGGAAAATTCAAGTAGACTCCTAAGACATAATAGCTTCTGTGATAATTTTGGTGAAATTTAGTTTTGAGTTCTGATACACTTCCAAAATTCGTTTTGTGAACCTAATTTTGTTATAAGACCAGTCATTTGAAAACATGTATATATTTAAGATTTATCAATAAGCATAAAATACACTTAAACATTAATTATGATATTATTGGTCACATATTCACATAATTACAATAACAAAACCCAAATCACATTAATGAATAACGATAAGTAATTAAGAATCCGTTGTCTCTTTGATTGAACAAATAAGTAACATAAAACCCTAACTCGTGTAGATTCGTTGAAGAATGCGTGACATTGCTTCCTTGTGTTCATCTTCTAGTTCACTTTCATTCTTTTGGCCAAGGTACGGATATTCTGACCTTATCTCTAAGGTTTCCTTTGTGATATGAACATTTGATATGAACTTTCTGTTTGAACCTTACTATGATAAACCTTTGCTATGAATCTTTGACATGAACCTTTGTTATTTGAACCATTTGTTTGACCCTTTTGTTACCTGAGCTTCACTAGGCATAGGGGTTCCATGTCCGTGTCAGGGATGCACCTCTGGCATGACTCTAGGGCAGTAGAGTGATGTTCTGCCACGTCCATTCCGTTATATATGAATGTGTACTAATTTTCAGGGGCGTATGGATGCATCCTAGATCTGTTTCTGTTTCTGATATGATATGATATGATATGATTTATCTGGTGAATGTGGCTGTGTGTGCAATACACATCCTTCACATTTCTGGGAGCTAGCTACTCCACCCATATGAAGACACCCCTCATTATTGTCTGATTATCTGAGAGGTCTCCCCTCTATATGTTTATGAAGATATGTGATTATGATTATGATAAGTTATCTGTTTCTGAGCTCATGGTATTATTATGGTTCTAACTCTGTTTATACAGGTGACTGTATGAATTCCTTCCCTAACCTACACATTTTTATTTCCATATTATCCGTTATACCTAAATATGTTTTCCCAAATTATATCACTTGTACTTCAGCATTTATATTTTGTTTCATTTGTTAGATATCTGTTCACTGGGTTTTTTAAGCTCAGCCGCATTTCTTTCACCGCGGCAGGTATTCAAGTTAGCTTTGGGATAGCTTTATGGGATTGAGAGTAGAGTTAAATTGAAGATTTTAACCATAGTCATTTAAAGTAAGTTATTTATTTAAGACTTCTGCTTTTGATCTGTTCTGTTTGTTCTGATGTAACACCATATTATTGTGACATTTTTACCTTTGTCGGGTTGGGGTGTTACATGTTGACTATAGTCTCCTACAACGTGTTGAATGATATCCGTATTTCGGTATTCTTGTCAACATCCTCTTAAATTAAATAATATACTTTGTACATATTTTAAAGCCAAAAAGAAAAATAGAAAAAAATATAAAACTAACAAAAACCATAAAAATTTGCAAAATATATAAACTCCAAAAATATTCTTCTCGCGACATGTCTCTCGTATAATCAATATTATGTACGTTTCTAGAATTGTCATTCAATAATTGCACGGATTCATGCATATGCTTGAGCGAGAGTTTTTCTATCTTTTAAAATAATGTTTTCTAAAACATGTCGTTTCTCAAAAATTTCTTTTCAAAATGGCTTGCTACTACTTCACATACCAACCCGGTTTTCAAAATGGGGAAAGCACGTCGCCAAAAAGACGGTTGTTCCTCCCACTAGGTGAAGTTCACCCGGGGCACGGATTACTTTATATCCGTGTTTCTTCGAGTTAATGTACGCCTCAGTGCATTATTTCTAGTATAAGAAGAGAAGTCTTCTTTGCTTCCAAATAATTTTCCTTCTATGATTCTTCTGAAAATTATTTGTGTTTAAAATGGTGGTTTAAAACAATATTTGAAAATCAATCGGACATAGATTTTTCATAAAATTTGCCACTCAATCTATGACAAAAGGTTTAAATTTTTCGTTAAAATTTTTAAATAGAAAACGGGTCAGAGATTGAGGGAGAGAGTGATTTCAAATTTTATTTTAGATCATCAAATGTTTTTCTTTGTACTTCATAAGTAGTGAATATACATAAAATGTTATGTGTCAGGATATGAATTTTTCATGAGTTTCTCGTTAAAACTCCAAATCATTTATAAACTCATCATGACTAACACTAACATTCTCCCTCACTGATTGAGGAGGAGCATCGAGATATTCCATTATCAGTGTATATTAAAATCAGACCATATTTTCTTCCAAATTTTCTAACTTATTTAAATCAATTGGGATCACAAATCTCAAAAGGTTTGAAATTTTTTATCGGGGGAGAGAATGTGATTTAAATATGAAATCTGATAAACAAATGTGATCTTTTGGACTCAAGTGTAGGCTCCCTCATATGTGCTAAACTCTTACGTATATCGATGCACATATTAAAGGGGAGCGAATGGAATTACGGAATGATAGAAAAGACCAATCATTTTATTTAATGCAATGGAGTTATAAGGATGATAAGGTTAGGTATTAGTTCCCATGATCCAGCCAGAACCGGAGGGATCTTTGATGAGGCGAAAAATGAACCGTTTTTAAAGGGTCATTTAAGCCCGGATTTGAATTTATTTGATCAAATATTGCCCTAAATCGTTCCTTTTGTCATTTTAGGTACTTTTGGAGTGAATTCTCGAAAAGGAAGCATTTTGGACGTTTTTGGAGCATAAAAGTGAAGAAAACGGCAAAGTCCTAATTTTCCTTGCTGGGAACAGTACCTGACGGCGTCAAGAGTCTTCATGTGACGGCGTCAAGAGTAAAACAAGAGGTGGAGGTGGTGACGGTCCAGTGAAAACGTGACGGCGTCACGTATGGCCATCATGGTTCAGGATATGGTGACGGACCAGAGTAATATGGCACATGACAGCGTCAAATCTGGATCTAGGATATCCGATCTCATTATGGACGGCGAGTTGACGGCGTCAGAAATTCCTTCTTGACGCCGTCACCCTGTAAAATTTATATATAGTTTTGTAATTTTCATTCATTATATAGGGGGACAAGTAGGGTGTAACTTTGGAGAAACCCTAGCACGAAGTTTACTGCTTTTTCAAGGGTTTTTACCCTTTGAAACCTTTCATGTCAATTTGAGATAAGTACTCTTTCAATTCAATCAATATGTCTATGTGTTGCTTGAATATATCTTACACTTGTCTTGAATTTAACATGCTAGGCTAGATCTCTTGTGTGTTTGTTTAGATGTAGTGAAACCTAGATGTTAATTATGGGTTGATTGTTTGTTTATAGTTGTTACGGATGATTGTATTCGATGTTAGGCTTAAGAAAACTAGCAGACTTCCATATGGTGACATGCTTGAACGTCTTAAGAAACATGAACCAATGCGTACTAGGTTATTATGGTTGTATTTAATGCATGAGCGAATTCTAATGATCCCATGTTAGGAGCTTCTTAGCCGGCTCAACATAGGAATGAAGTAGGAGCTTATAGAGATGGGGAAGTACGTACGCCACCCTACGAATGGTATTAAGGAATATAACCCGTCATCCATGAAATTGTAACAAACTATCAACCTGTAAAATATATCTAGGGAGTAATGAAATCTAAGTAAACACAACTCTCCCCATTATTGTTCACACCACTAGTTCAATTAGCTTTAATTTCACTTCTGTTATTTTATTTTGATTGCATCTTAGCTTTTGGGTTAGTTGACTAGCAACTAATTCCACCCACTCTTCCAAAAACCAAGACTTTTATTTGCTTTAATAAAATATAAAAAATACAAAAAGAATCATCTCTCACCTCTAGACATAGTTTTTAGGCTTTCTAATCCTAGCGACACTATTCCTGAGTTGAACGATCAATCCCCCGATCCTTGTCACTATACTATACTACAACGATCAGGTACACTGCCTGGTGGGGGTTGTAAGCTTCTCGAGATCCCTCGAGAGGTAAAGCCTGGTGCGATTCCCACTCATCAAGTTTTTGGCGCCGCAGCCCAGGGAATAGTTATTGTCTAGGTTAGGATTTCTTTTTATTAGGTCTACTTGCTAGATTCCTTTCTAGTAAGATTTTATTTTTATTTTTAGGTTTTCTTTAGTCTATCTTTTTCTTCGTGCCTTTGTTAGTAAATTAAATTCATTGACTATTCCGTTGACCATTATGAAAAATGCGAATCCACCCCTTTCCCCTAGAGAAGTGGCTTTATTTTGTGAACAGATTGAGAATGAGATTAGGGAACTTAGGGAGCTTAATAGGTTAATTGATGTTGAGCTCGATCATGCGTTTAGTAACCTAGTGACCGCCTTGTATTCAAGTAAGGACCTAGGACCTAATGATTTTGAGAATGTGGTTGAGGAACTTGAGGAAAAGGAGATAGATCCAAAGCTAGATGACTATTTCAATTTATACACCACTAAGGAGGAGATTGCGTACTATAATAATCTTATTGATAATCCTCGACCTCCTTTCACTAGAATTGAGCCTAAGATAAAGAGAGGCGATCCTAAGAGTGCAAAGATACCATGTATGATTGGGTATAAACATATTGACAATGCTTACATTGATTTTAAATCCCCAATCAACATTATGTCCTCAAGTGTTTATAATGATATAGTGAAAACAAGACTTAGACCTAGAAGAGATCCTGAATACCCCGGTGGAGTTTGTAACTTTGTCGGGAGAATTAAAGGTCTACATGTCTTTGTTGGGAACTTTACTTATGTCACTGACTTTATGGTTGTTGAAGACCTAGCTAGTGTTATTGATTGTCGCTTATCCCATGTTGTGTTTGGTAAACCATTTATTGAAGAGTCCAAGTTAGAATATGATGAGATAGAAGGGACAATCCGATTTGCTAGTGAAACCGATTGGATCACATATAGGATGCCTAATAGAATGAAAGAATTTCGTTTTGTGCCTCGGTTTGACATGGATAACATTGGTGCTTTTGAGGACATCAATGAAGAGGATAAGAAAAAGGGCATGGACTATGTATGGGAGAAGAAGAGCCTTTTCTACAAAGATTGCTTGACTCTGGGACCGAAATATAAAGTCGATAAGGAATTTGCCAATAGGATTATAGGAGCAATTGAGAAAAAGGTGGTTGGTCTCTATAAAGAACATTTACAATCAGAGAATGAGACCAACTATGAGGTCACGTAATTGCCCATGACTTTGAGTCTAGTTACAAGACTCATAAAATAAAGAAAAACGCTTCTTGGGAGGCAACCCATGTTTTGTGTGATTTTTAATTGTTTGATTGTTATTTGCTTCCGCATGCATGCTTTATTTTTATTGTTGGAAGATCATGTTTCAAAATAAAATTGTGAAAATACTTTATTTTTTCGTTTGACTTCGTCTTAACTTCATACAAAGGTATTTCGCAAAAGATAAGTGTAAGGGGAAATCCCAAATTTGTTTCTAAGAACGAAATTGATCATGATTCTCCACAATATTAAATGAACATGTGTATTAGTATTTGTTAGAGTCAAATGCTTGTATCGAGTCATAATGATGTTGTGCAGGATTTTCTAGGAAGTAGGACATAAGTTTTTCCAGAAATTTTCCGAAAACTTAACGTAAAGATTTCTGCAGATCACTTCTGATGGCGTCATGAGTTAACTCCTAACGGCGTCATGTGTAAAATTCTGGAAATTTTGCTAGTTTTGTTTTTCTAACGGAGTCTTGAAGTTTTTGTTAATTCTTTAGTTTTATAAACTCCAGGAAATCTGCAAACATTCATTTCACAAGCATTATATCTTAATTTGCTTTCTAGGATTTGTTAGTATATATAGATTGCCGCCGATTTTACGCAAGGTTGCCTTGTTTGTTTTCTCAGGTTTAACAGGTTATGCGTGACAAGAAGATGATTTATATTTCTGGAAGGGAAGCTTTGAATGTTCCTTTTCTTGGAGGAAGATCTAACCTTGTTAACACACTATCCACACCGAACGAATCAGGGGAGTATTTGATTTCATTCTTTTACCTGTTTTACTTTTACAGTCTTTAATTGAACATTGGGGACAATGTTCATCCTAAGTGTAAGAGGAGGGTAAATGATGATACCTTATAGGATACTATTGCACTTGAGTTTGTTTATTTGATGGTAGGTGTGTAATAAAACTAGGATAAATATTTGTTAGTGTAATTTTAGCGCCAAATTTAAAATTTTTTACAACATTTAGGAGTGAAACTTTAGCCTTAGCAAGCGTCTCATGGATAGGAGTTGTATGACTAGCACAAAACCGTACTATTCAGAAAAAATTTCCACCCAAATATGTGAGGTTCGCCTTTAGATTTGATAGGGAAAGCATTCACTATTAGTGCTTATGAGTGTACCGGTAGCATTTAGATTCTATAACTTGCGTTAGTGATGAATCCTGAGACCGCTAGTGAGACTACATTCGTGTAGTAGGATTTACTACATGATAAGAGGCATTAGGATCACCCTTGTGTTAACCCCGTATCATAATTACTTGACCATTTAAGTCATATTACTTGGCTAGTAAAGTCAACTAATTTTTCCCACACCATTAGCGTTGTACTCATTTTTAGTACACGAAACAGCTAGTACACCCCTCCGAGCCTATCCTTTCATTTCTAACTTTAAGCATCTTACTTAAAGGAAGAATTTGTTACAACCCACTTAAATGTACACCCAAATCGCCTTAGCCTTCCGTATATGCACTCATCTTTAGTGCATTATTGTTATATGTTTAAACCCTTAGTTAATTATCTAATTGATTACATGGTTGCTAAGTCGAGTCATATCCTTGTACATATTGTTTTGGGACGATTGGGACTCATGGGTAAAGTACTTATGTTATGGAGTAATGAGGAAGAACATCATATTATTACCCCCATATGTGCTTTAATTTTAAAAGTACTCCAAGTGTTTTGATTATCTTAATTCGAGTCATTAGATTAGTTTATTGTAAAGTATGTAAAAATTCAAGTGTAAGGGGAATGTACATTCCCTATGATGTATTATTTTGGATGGTAGGGTAAGAGTGTATGCAAAAAAAAAAAAAAAAAAAAAAAAAAAAAAAAAAAAAAAAAAATAGAAAAAGAAAAGAGAAAAACATACGGACTACCATCCCATTTCATTCTATGTTTATTTTATGTTTTTGTTATTTTTGATTTATTAGCTTAAGTCGAGTCTAGTCTTGGCTTAGCAACGCCATATTGTACATGTAATTAACCAAGATGATTAACTCGCCACCAGTAAAGATTGCCTTTATCCAACAAAACCGTGTATTCCATATCCCTACACCTAACGTTATAACCCGTTGAAAGACCTCTTTAATAGTTTATCCTAGGTGCTTACGCCAAGTGGTGGAGGTTTGATCCTTTCCCAAGCCTATGGTAATCTATTTTGCTATGACAGGTAGTGAGAGATGTTTTCCATTTCAATATTGTGATATATACTTTATTACACCCGAGAGATGTGAGTATCTAAACACTATTTGTGAGGTGCCAGTATATGACCTCCGTGCTTGTCTTTGGTCTTTAGTGGAACAATTATTTGTTGTAATTACTTTTATATTAGTGTTAAATGACCCCTAACTTGTATTTTGATTAGAATAAAAGCGCATTTGCTTGATGACAAGCAAATCTCAAGTGTAAGGGTATATGATGAGGCGAAAAATGAACCTTTTTAGGGGGTCAGTTAAGCCCGGATTTGAATTGATTTGATCAAATTTTGCCCTAAATCGTTCCTTTTAGACATTTTTGGAGCATAAAAGTAAAGAAAACGGAAAAGTCCTAATTTTCCTTGTTGGGAACAGTACCTGACGGCGTCAAGAGTCTTCATGTGACGGCATCAAGAGTAAAACAAGAGGTGGAGGTGGTGACGGTCCAGTGAAAACGTGACGGCGTCACGTATGGCCGTCATGGTTCAGTATATGGTGACGGCCCAGAGTAATATTGCACATGACGGCGTCAAATCTGGATCTAGGCAATCCGATCTCATTATGGGCGGCGAGTTGACGGCGTCAGAAATTCCTTTTTGACGCCGTCACCCTGTAAAATCTATATATAATTTTGCAATTTTCATTCATTAGATAGGGGGACAAGTAGGGTGTAACTTTGGAGAAACCCTAGCACGAATTTTACTTCTTTTTCAAGGGTTTTTACCCTTTGAAACCTTTCATGTCAATTTGAGATAAGTACTCTTTCAATTCAATCAATATGTCTATGTGTTGCTTGAATATATCTTACACTTGTCTTGAATTTAACATGCTAGGCTAGATCTCTTGTGTGTTTGTTTAGATGTAGTGAAACATTGATGTTAATTATGGGTTGATTGTTTGTTTATAGTTGTTACGGATGATTGTATTCGATGTTAGGCTTAAGAAAACTGGCAGAATTCCATATGGTGACATGCTTGAACGTTTTAAGAAACATGAACCAATGCGTACTAGGTTATTATGGTTGTATTTAATGCATGAGCGAATTCTAATGATCCTATGTTAGGAGCTTCTTAGCCGGCTCGACATAGGAGTGAAGTAGGAGCTTATAGAGATAGGGAAGTACGTACGCCACCCCACGAATGGTATTAAGGAATATAACCCGTCATCCATGCAATTGTAACAAACTATCAACCTGTAAAAGATATCTAGGGAGTAATGAAATCTAAGTAAACACAACTCTCCCCATTATTGTTCACACCACTAGTTCAATTAGCTTTAATTTCATTTATGTTATTTTATTTTGATTGCATCTTAGCTTTTGGGTTAGTTGACTAGCAACTAATTCCGCCACTCTTACAAAAACCGAGACTTTTATTTGCTTTAATAAAATATAAAAAATACAAAAAGAATCATCTCTCACCTCTAGACCTAGTTTTTAGGCTTTCTAATCCTAGCGACACTATTCCTGAGTTGAACGATCAATCCTCCGGTACTTGTCACTATACTATACTACAACGATCAGGTACACTGCCTGGTGGGGGTTGTAAGCTTCTCGAGATCCCTCGAGGGGTAAAGCCTGGTGCGATTCCCACTCATCAATCTTCCTTGGGACAATCCTCGAGTTAGAGTAGAAGTCCTTAGGAATGTGTTGATATAAATAATGTATGAAAACGTTATTAATATCTTTCGATATCCTTAAGTTTTGACGATCACAAAATATAAGAATATTAAACGCAAAGTTAATACGTAAACAAGTTTTAAGCAAGTTTATATCATCTCATCCAATATAATCATTTAGGGGTAAGTGATGAGTGCTCAAACACTCATCATTTTTGGTCAAATCTGAACTGCAAAACATACAAAAATACTCAGTAATGCATCAAAATACTAAAAATATTTCAAAATTGTGTTTTATATGTTTTAGATGCAAAATGAGTAAAAACAAATAAAAAACGTACAAAGTTTGCAAAATTGGCAGTTTCAGTCCCCCAACTTTCATAAAATGTCAAAACTAGTCCCTGGTCATTCAAAATATGGAAAATTATCACCAAAGGTCCTTTTAAAATCATAAGTTGTCATATTTAGTCCTTTGGTGAAAAATCTCAAAAGTTTTGGAAATTTGCAAGTTTAGTCCCTAGAGTTTCACTTTTTGGCAGATTTGGTCCTTGGTGGGATATTTTTGAAAGAAAAATCATTTTTTGGTCCTTGGGAATTCACATGTGTCACTTTTAATCCCTGGATGAAAATTTTGAGAAAATTACAGGTTTAGTCCCTGAAGTTTGGAAATTGACATAAAAGGTCACTAGGATTTCTAATTTTGGAAAATTGCAACTTTGGTCCTTGTGTTGTTCACATGTGGAAATTTTGGTCCTTATAATATATTTTGGAAAGTTTCATTTGCAGACCCTCAATTTCAGAATAATTACAAAAATGGTCCTTGCAATACATAACCAAACGGACCCTTTTGATTATTAAATCCACCCCAAAACAAACCTACCCAATCCAATACCCCTAGCCCACTACCACTCCCCCTAGCCCAACCAAACAACTAGGCCCACTATCCCACCCCTTATAATATTAACGGGGTCAAACCCCAAGTCAAACACCAGCCATCACCACTGTTCACCATCCCTCTCCCCCCTAAAACCTGCGTTCATGTTCCCCCTCCTCCTATCTCTACCAATCCCTCACCAAACCTCATTAATACACTCACCTACACCCAACCTTCCCCCTCCTCATTAAATAACTCACCCACTCCACTAAACCTGCCAATTACAAGTTTCCCGCCAAAACAACAATCAAAGGCCAGGATCATTTTGGCTCATCCAAGGGTTCTAAATAGAAGTAGTAAAGCATATGGGACCCACACTGGTCCATATATATCAAGAAAAAGAAGGAAGCAGAGATAAGTAGTGTAGTAGTAGTTTAATTAAGGTAGTCTTAGCTCGTTTTTAATTAAATTCTGTTTTCCAGTGTACTCTGTAGCCTTAAAATGTTGTAATAAGTAATTTCCTTGTATTTTAAACCTTTTTCAAGTTTTAATTCAAGTTTATCAGTTCCACTTCAGTTTATGCTCACTTTCATTGAAAATTTCATTTTTACTTAAATATTACTAAAGTTGTTGTTATCTATTTGTTTAAACTCAATTAAGTTATTGAGAAGCTTTTAAAAGCTTCTTAAGCTTTGAAACAAGTTTTACAGTAAAAACTCAAAAATAGTTAAAATATATGAAAAATGGTTATAAAATACAAAAATCATGGTAGAAAAGGAAGGAACAGTGGAGCGTGGTTGATTGTTGATGATTATGGTTTTTAGAACCTCAAGGGAGGTATAGGTTTGTGGTTTGGTTCCCTGGTTCCATTTCTCATGTGACTGCCATTGTGAGCAATTTCTATTTTTTTGCATTCAATGTTCATATACTTAATTCATTGCTCATTTCAGTTCATTTAGGTTTATCTAATGTTAGTATAAGTTTAGAGTCAGTTTCATGGTTTAGTTTGTAGGTTTGCCTTTCAAAACTTCAAAACAGCTTAAATATAGGGGTGTTTGGCACAGGGGAGTACCCTGTGCATTTGTGGTATTTAGTGGCTAAGTCTTACCAATACACATCACATTAGATAATAGTAGGATAGTAGAAGCATAATTCCTTGGTCTTACATATCAGAAAGTCAAAATCCACATCCAAGTCCTTTAACAGTTAACTGTTAAGGACTTAAGACCTACAAATTACCATTTCATTGCATAAGTAGGTAATTTAGTCTAAATTAGTTCCATTATAGCTTAAGATTGCTTAACTAATCAGTAAATTAGCATCAAAGTTCAAGAAAGTCAAAATTCCATGTTTAAGTAAAAAGTCAAATGTGCATTTTCCTAGTTTTTGCAAATCTGGCATGATTTGTTCTGAATTTTGTGTTATGAGTTAGACCTTGAAACTTGTTTATACTTACAACCCCCCAGCTCATCTTCAAAATCCCATAGTTTCTATAATTTTGTGAATATTTCACTGGGCCCCACATAGGATCAAACACATCTGCAGGGGGAGTATTCTCCCCTGCATCAGCAGACCTCAGCCACACCACCACCTTTGGTGGTTGCTGTAGACCACCCCAGTGGGTCCCAAAGGCCCCCTTAGGTTCCTTGGACTCCCCCCTTGGCACTCTTGCTAGTTCCAGCTTCCTTGAACCCTTAGGTGCCCTTGCCCCCACTTGGAATTGCCCCTCTTATCTGTCCCATTTCTAAGTTGATAAGGAATTTGGAATGAGCTTATTCAGGCTTTTTGGCTTATTCTAATTGCTTATCTGAGTGAAACCTGCTTAAACATGTCCAAGCAACTCAAGTGAACCAGAATTAACCCTAGTGGACCCCACACAAGCTAGTTTGAGCTTATTTCCTCATTTGGTCAACATAAGTCAACTGTCATGACTTATTGTATCCATAGTGCTTATTTTTAATTTATAAAAAATTTGTTTTTAAAAAAGTTGTTTGTTTTTAGGTCTAAAATAGATTTGTAAAAGAAAAATCCCCAAAAAAACAATTTAATTTCAAGTGATAGTTTCTATTTAATGTAATTTAAATTTTAATTTTCCTTTTTAGATTTTTATTAAGTACTTAGCATTTTTATATTTTTTTAAAATTCCTTTTATGTTAAAGTATTTTTAGTAATTGTTTCAGATTTTTATTTGTCATTTAGTATTAATTAGAATTAATATTAGTTTTATTAATAAATAATTAAAAATTAAGTATTAAATAGTATAATTAGTTTCTGTAAAGCAACACCTAGTTTTCATATTTTTTCTAGCTTTTATATAATATAATATAATTTTAGGAATTTTTCCATAATTTCTACTGTTCATTTACTATTTTTTAGATTTTAAATAGTTTAAATAGTAATTAATTAATATTTAATATAATAATTAGTTAAATAGTGTAAAAATACATAAAACAAACTTTTTATAATTTTTTAGGATTCCTGTGATGGTTAATTAGATTTGTAAAATTTTTCTTAATTTTCTAAGTTAGTTTGTTATTTTTAATAATTTAAATTAATTAAAATTAGTTAAGTAATTAATAATTAGTAATTAATTAATAATAAATAATTAAATAGGGTAAAAATTTATTTTCTTTTTCTAAAAATTTTCTTTTAGTTTGTAAAAAAGTCATTTTCACCCCCTGGGGGTTTTCAGATTTCAGTTTTCGCGTTTTATTTTGTACGTTTACGTTATTTCAAATGTAAGCGTACGCGTTTTTAAATTTCAAGCGTTTTTAAGTATCTAACTTTCACGTAATCATCTATATAGCTTGTTTAAACTATTTCTTCGTATATTCCTTAGTTCAAATAATTCACAACCCCTTTTCCGTCCAGATTCACCCGATCACAAGCCGTTTGATTACAATCCACACCTCGTCGGGACATACCGACTCGGGGAAACCACTATATTCCGCGGAGCATTGAATCTAGGCAGTTTGACTTGGTTGACCATATCCTTGGTCCATTTAGGTTGACTGTTTAGCACCAATCAAAATTTTGGCGCCGCTGCCGGGGAGGTGCGCACGCTTTTCTAAACGGTTTTGCGTATTGGTGAACCTGGATATACATCCATTGTATATTTACCACCCTTATTAATATTATCTTCTTATTTTCATATAAAACCAAAACTGTTCCCGAAAACATTTTAAACTCAGTTTTCAACGAACACAAAAACACAAAAACATTTTCTCTCTTATTTGTATAAAATGTATTTCCAAAAAACAAAAAATATTCATCTTTGCCCTCCTACCCTTTTGATTCTTCATTCCTTACCCTCCCAAACCTTTTGATTCTTTCTATGTCTCATCCACACCTTCTGATTTGCCAATGGTGTGGTAGTTCTTATAATGGTGGTAATTGCCCCAGCTGTGGCATGGTAGAGTCAGGAAACGGGTCTGTCTATAACCAAGATCCCTATTCCTACCATGACACGACTGATTTATTCCAACAGCTACCACACCATGAGACTCAACAGTTTTACTGTTGTGAGTACTATGGTGGTTCACACTACAGTTATGATTGTCAATCGGGAAACACGCTTGTCTATGAGCAGGTTCCTGATAACAACTATAACTACAACACACACGACTCACAACCACATCAGTTTTACTGTTGTGAGTATTGTGGAGGTCCACACACTAGCTCTGATTGTCAAACAGGGAATTCGTTTCCTTGTAACAATTATGACTATTCGTTTTCAGACCAACCCCCACAATACCAAATGATCCAAGCAACTCCTCTTGATACTGAGCAAGACCTTTTACTAAAGGCTCTTGAGATATTAAAAGAACTTAAGGAGGAGTTGGCTACTTCATCGTTTCAAAGCTCTCGTGAGAAATCTATGGCAGAATTACTTTTCGAAGAACGAGCAGCTAGAAACAAATTGAGCATAGAAGAATTGCTAGTCTTAGAACAAGCAGCTATAACACGTGCCAAATTTTGTAAAGCTGCTCTTCTAGACTGTGATGATGATAGTGATAATGATGACACCCTTGATATCCTTCAATTTTATAAGGGTTCGTCAGATTCATCATTTGTGATTCCTCCCATTGAGAATCAGGGAGAAAATAATGTAACGGAGAAATTACTAGCAGAAGATCAAATGGAACTTGTACAATCCATGAATGCTAGCTCCTCTCATCTCCCTCAGTCTGTTGTTATCACACCGGAAGTTCACACTCACTCTCTAAACATGGGGGATGAGCATCTTAGCACTGTTCCTAATAAGGAATCGGACGAATTAATAAAGTCTAGTGTTGAGATCCTTGTCCCAATCCCGAGAGAGTCACAGGGAACTTTTGATCAAGTGTGTGATATTCCTTCTTCCCCTGATAATCCAAATGATCAAATTGAGACTGTCTCTGATTCCAGTGATGATTGTTTATCTTATGGAGACATTGAGTATGTTGATGCATCCCTTCCCCACTCTAATGTTGACTTTCTTCTCGAGGAGTTCGCCGATGAACTCACTCACACCAATCCACTTCTATCGGGAAGTGATAATGATATCTTTGATTTCAAAGATGATATGGAAGAAGTCGAAGCATTCCTTGCCCTAGATAGTTCAACTTCGTATGAAGTTGATGATAACTATCTTGATTCTGAGGGGGATATTCTTTTCCTTGAAAGCTTGTTGAATGATGATCCATCACTCAATTCTTATCTCAGTACCGGGCTTAGTGATTCACCCACTGATGAAAATTCTTTATCTTATGGAGACATCAGTGATATTGATGAAATATCTTCTGAGCCCATCATTGATCACCTTATCATGACTCCTTCGGAGTATGATGGCAAGAAACATCATGATCGGGGGGAAAGATTCTCAATCATGAGAATTTGTATTTCTATGACCAATTATCCCACCCTCCCTCCCGGGATGTTTACTAACCCTAAGAGCTTAACCGATAAAATCCAAATTCAGGAAACTAAACCTGATCTTGAGGATGAGCATCCTTTCATGATTATTCTCATGACCTTTCGGTGCCTTCTTCTCTTCTTCACTCCTTCGGGAATGAAGATACCATCTTTGATCCCGGCATTTTCATTTATCATTATCTTGAGCCGGGTACTTATCTCATCGGTGTGGAACTTTCACGTGCTTCAAAGTTTGTCCAAACATCTTGAATGAAAGTCCGATTGAGATTGTTTCTTCCACATCATGCTTCCCCAAGGACAAATGAATTCGGGGTCGAGTCAAGGTAGCGACTCGGTAAACAAAAACAGTAGCATACTTATAGGGTTTTCACCCTAAGTGTGGGGGAGTTACCCCTGCTGTGGTTACAAATAAAGTGAAAAAATGGTGTTTTCCACATTTAGCTTGTAATGTTGCCCTTTTACGTTCAAAGAGTCGGCATAATAGCCGGGACTTTGAATATTGAGGAAAATATTCATTCTAAGTGTGTGTGTGTGTGTGGGGGGGGGGGGGTATTCTAGCAAATTTTAGCACATTTTACTATCTAGTACCCCCGTTTTGGCCAAAATCTCAAAAATTTTAAAATTTTTTTCACTTGTGCTTCAAAATTTTTGTGGTTATCAGTCCGCCATGTCTAAACGACAAAAGGATTGGCTAATCCAGGAGCAAACGGCTCTTGGTAAAAATATATCAAATCCGTCTATGGCTTGCAATTTGCCCAAAATTGTATGGTATATCAACTCGTCATATCCTAAAAAGCGAATGAGTTGGCTAGCCCGCAAGATTATGGCTTGTGGTAAAGGCAGTGGAAAAACCATAATTGGTAATAAGCTCACCAAGATGTTGACTTTGTCCATCAAGAGTTGGCTAGTCCAGAAGCAAACGGCTTTTGGTGAAGACGAATCAAATCCGTTGACAGCTGGTGGTTTGCTCAAAATCACATGGTTATCAGGTGGACCATAGTTCTTACTTGAATCGATACATCTGGCTACTCTAGAAGTGATGGCTTTTGGTAAAGAGATTAAAATCCATTAAGTTTTCAAAACAGTTTATTGCTAGGGACTAGCAATATTTTAGTGTGGGGGATTGATGAGTGCTCAAACACTCATCATTTTTGGTCAAATCTGAACTGCAAAACTTACAAAAACACTCAGTAATGTATCAAAATACTAAAAATATTTCAAAATTGTGTTTTATATGTTTTAGATGCAAAATGAGTAAAAACAAATAAAAAACGTACAAAGTTTGCAAAATTGGCAGTTTCAGTCCCCCAACTTTCATAAAATGTCAAAACTAGTCCCTGGTCATTCAAAATATGGAAAATTATCACCAAATGTCCTTTTAAAATCATAAGTTGTCATATTTAGTCCTTTGGTGAAAATTCTCAAAAGTTTTGGAAATTTGCAAGTTTAGTCCCTGGAGTTTCACTTTTTGGTAGATTTGGTCCCTGGTAGGATATTTTTGAAAGAAAAATCATTTTTTGGTCCTTGGGAATTCACATGTGTCACTTTTAATCCCTGGATGAAAATTTTGAGAAAATTACAAGTTTAGTCCCTAAAGTTTGGAAATTGACATAAAAGGTCCCTGGGATTTCTAATTTTGGAAAATTGCAACTTTGGTCCTTGTGTTGTTCACATGTGGAAATTTTGGTCCTTATAATATATTTTGGAAAGTTTCATTTGCAGACCCTCAATTTCAGAATAATTACAAAAATGGTCCTTGCAATACATAACCAAACGGACCCTTTTGATTATTAAATCCACCCCAAAACAAACCTACCCAATCCAATACCCCTAGCCCACTACCACTCCCCCTAGCCCAACCAAACAACTAGGCCCACTATCCCACCCCTTGTAATATTAACAGGGTCAAACCCCAAGTCAAACACCAGCCATCACCACTGTTCACCATCCCTCTCCCCCCTAAAACCTGCGTTCATGTTCCCCCTCCTCCTATCTCCACCATTCCCTCACCAAACCTCATTAATACACTCACCTACACCCAACCTTCCCCCTCCTCATTAAATAACTCACCCACTCCACTAAACCTGCCAATTACAAGTTTCCCGCCAAAAAACAATCAAAGGCCAGGATCATTTTGGCTCATCCAAGGGTTCGAAATAGAAGTGGTAAAGCATATGGGACCCACACTGGTCCATATATATCAAGAAAAAGAAGGAAGCAGAGACAAGTAGTGTAGTAGTAGTTTAATTAAGGTAGTCTTAGCTTGTTTTTAATTAAATTCTGTTTTCCAGTGTACTCTGTAGCCTTAAAATGTTGTAATAAGTAATTTCCTTGTATTTTAAACCTTTTTCAAGTTTTAATTCAAGTTTATCAGTTCCACTTCAGTTTATGCTCACTTTCATTGAAAATTTCATTTTTACTTAAATATTACTAAAAGTTGTTGTTATCTATTTGTTTAAACTCAATTAAGTTATTGAGAAGCTTTTAAAAGCTTCTTAAGCTTTGAAACAAGTTTTACAGTCAAAAACTCAAAAATAGTTAAAATATATGAAAAATGGTTATAAAATACAAAAATCATGGTAGAAAAGGAAGGAACAGTGGAGCGTGGTTGATTGTTGATGATTATGGTTTTTAGAACCTCAAGGGAGGTATAGGTTTGTGGTTTGGTTCCTTGGTTCCATTTCTCATATGACTGCCATTGTGAGCAATTTCTATTTTTTTGCATTCAATGTTCATATACTTAATTCATTGCTCATTTCAGTTCATTTAGGTTTATCTAATGTTAGTATAAGTTTAGAGTCAGTTTCATGGTTTAGTTTGTAGGTTTGCCTTTCAAAACTTCAAAACAGCTTCAATATAGGGGTGTTTGGCACTGGGGAGTACCCTGTGCATTTGTGGTATTTAGTGGCTAAGTCTTACCAATACACATCACATTAGGTAATAGTAGGATAGTAGAAGCATAATTCCTTGGTCTTACATATCAGAAAGTCAAAATCCACATCCAAGTCCCTTAACAGTTAACTGTTAAGGACTTAAGACCTACAAATTACTATTTCATTGCATAAGTAGGTAATTTAGTCTAAATTAGTTCCATTATAGCTTAAGATAGCTTAACTAATCAGTAAATTAGCATCAAAGTTCAAGAAAGTCAAAATTCCATGTTTAAGTAAAAAGTCAAATGTGCATATTCCTAGTTTTTGCAAATCTGGCATGATTTGTTCTGAATTTTATGTTATGAGTTAGACCTTGAAACTTGTTTATACTTACAACCCCCCAGCTCATCTTCAAAATCCCATAGTTTCTATAATTTTGTGAATATTTCACTGGGCCCCACATAGGATCAAACACATCTGCAGGGGGAGTATTCTCCCCTGCATCAGCAGACCTCAGCCACACCACCACCTTTGGTGGTTGCTGTAGACCACCCTAGTGGGTCCCACAGGCCCCCCTTAGGTTCCTTGGACTCCCCCCTTGGCACTCTTGCTAGTTCCAGCTTCCTTGAACCCTTAGGTGCCCTTGCCCCCACTTGGAATTGCCCCTCTTATTTGTCCCATTTCTAAGTTGATAAGGAATTTGGAATGAGCTTATTCAGGCTTTTTTGGCTTATTCTAATTGCTTATTTGTGTGAAACCTGCTTAAACATGTCCAAGAAACTCAAGTGAACCAGAATTAACCCTAGTGGACCCCACACAAGCTAGTTTGAGCTTATTTCCTCATTTGGTCAACATAAGTCAACTGTCATGACTTATTGTATCCATAGTGCTTATTTTTAATTTATAAAAAAGTTGTTTTTACAAAAGTTGTTTGTTTTTAGGTATAAAATAGATTTGTAAAAGAAAAATCCACAAAAAAACAATTTAATTTCAAGTGATAGTTTCTATTTAATGTAATTTAAATTTTAATTTTCCTTTTTAGATTTTTGTTAAGTACTTAGCATTTTTATATTTTTCTTAAATTCCTTTTATGTTAACTTATTTTTAGTAATTTTTTTCAGATTTTTATTTTGTCATTTAGTATTAATTAGAATTAATATTAGTTTTATTAATAATTAATTAATAATTAAGTATTAAATAGCATAATTAGTTTTTATAAAGCAACACCTAGTTTTTATATTTTTCCTAGCTTTTATATAATATAATATAATTTTAGGAATTTTTTCATAATTTCTACTGTTCATTTACTATTTTTTAGATTTTAAATAGTTTAAATAGTAATTAATTAATATTTAATATAATAATTAATAAAATAGTGTAAAAATATATAAAACAAACTTTTTATAATTTTTTAGGATTCCTGTGATGGTTAATTAGATTTGTAAAATTTTTCTTAATTTTGTAAGTTAGTTTGTTATTTTTAATAATTTAAATTAATTAAAATTAGTTAAGTAATTAATAATTAGTAATTAATTAATAATAAATAATTAAATAGTGTAAAAATTTATTTTCTTTTTCTAAAAATTTTCTTTTATCTTTTAGTTTGTAAAAAAGTCATTTTCACCCCTGGGGGTTTTCAGATTTCAGTTTTCACGTTTTATTTTGTACGTTTACGTTATTTCAAATGTAAGCGTACGCATTTTTAAATTTCAAGCGTTTTTAAGTATCTAACTTTCACGTAATCATCTATATAGCTTGTTTAAGCTATTTCTTCGTATATTCCTTAGTTCAAATAATTCACAACCCCTTTTCCGTCCAGATTCACACGATCACAAGCCGTTTGAATACAATCCACACCTCGTCGGGACATAACGACCCGGGGAAACCACTATATTCCGCGGAGCATTGACTCTAGGCAGTTTGACTTGGTTGACCATATCCTTGGTCCATTTAGGTTGACTGTTTAGCACCAATCAGTAAGAATAAACAAGTGACTAATACATTTTATGATCAAAGGGATGTTTGTTTAAATAATACAAAGTTTATAAAATTAAATAAACTTATTATATATTTTTGAAAAACATTTTTGGTAATAAAGGAAAATGTTTTATTCATAATAAATATATGAATTCAAAATATTAACCAAAATCAATTAGTTTTTCACCAAATAAACTTTCCCCAGAAAAAGACAAGAAAACAGCAGTTTTCGTCTGGGCGGGCCCCCTTAATTTTAAGGGGGCCGACACACAATTAAGGGGACCGGCCACGCTCCCCTGTCAGATTTTGTCAGAAAATTTTCCCTATAAATACCATCTCAAATCTGGAATTTTTCTCACCTCTTGCACGAAAATTTTCAGATCCAAATCTCTCTAAACATCCTCCTAAAAACCCTTTTATCATATAATTGTTAATCCTTGTTTCAAGTGATTCATTCCCCCACCTCTCATCTTTCAAAGTGCAAGAGAAGAATACTCCTTCAACATCAAGTTGTGAAGTATTGTAGATTTGTGTATATAGTCTAGTTGTTGTGTACATTCATTGTAAAGGTGTGATAGTAGTGTAACTAGATAGATCTAGGAGTAGAAGTTGTGAATAGAAGTAGTGAGATATAAGTAGTGGTGTGAAGAAGAAGTAGTGGAGTAGTGTGAAGTTGTGAAGTAGTAGTGGTGTGTACAAGTTGTGAAGAAGGTGTGCCAAGTCGTGAAGAAGTTGTGTAGAAGGTGTGAATAATTTGCGACGAAGTTATGGTGTGTATATTGGTGTGTAAGGATTTCTCCGCCATAAGGGAGCTTGTTGACATAGTGAAGAAAACACTCGAGTAGGTGACTCGAGGAGTGGAGTAGGGCATAGAAGGTGTCCTTGTAGCCGAACCACTATAAATCCTTTGTCTCGCGGTTAGATCTTTCTATATCTTACTTATTATCTCGCTTATATCGTTATTACTTTTGTAGACGTAGACGTATATGTATAGTTGCTCATATAGTGCTAGTATTGATTTTACTTAGAGATCAAACAAAAGTTTCATTCACAAAACAAAGTTTTTACAATTAAACTAAAAAGGTAACATACATTTAATTGATCATTTCGATCAAGTATAGTTTTCATACAAAATATAATTAAGGATTATAAAATAAACGTTTACTTACTTATCTCTCGTATATAGCTATAATTGTTTATATTATGCATGTGTTGATTTCACATACTTAGTTTGCATTATTATTATTGCTCATACTTAGATATAGTTGTTCATATTGTTTAAGACTTGAATTCACATAAGATCGAATCAAAGTTTTAAGAGTAAACGAGACTTTTAAACAACTAAGTTTTCATAAAACTAAAAAGACTCAAAACTATTCAACCCCCCCTTCTAGTTTTCCACAATTGGCATCAGAGCTACGTTAAACAAGATTTTTAAAATAAACTGTATTTTAAAACTTGAAACGATCTATGGAATCTGAAAAATATTTAGAAGGGCAATCTATGCAAAGACCACCACTATTTGAAAGTGTTGGTTTTCTTTATTGGAAAAATAGATTCGAAACTTATGTGAAATCAAAAGATCTTGATCTTTGGCATGTCATTACCTTTGGTGATTTTCTCCCTATTCAATATAATTTTGAAACTAAAATGGATGAAATTGTATCTTTTGAAAAACAAAATGATGATTTAAAAAAGAAACTAGCAAAAAATAATGAGGCTAAAATGGTTATTTATAATGCGTTACCGCGCAAAGAATATGAAAGAATTTTTATGTGTAAAACCGCAAAAGAAATTTGGGATTCTTTACTAATCACTCACCAAGGTAATAGTCAAGTTAAAGATAATAAAATAGATCTTCTTTTTCAACAATATGAACAATTTACGATTCCGGAGGAGGAATCAATAGATAATGCTTTTGCTAGGTTTAACACTATCATCACAAGTTTAAAAGCACTTGATGAGAATTTTTCTAGTAACAATTTTGTTAGGAAATTTGTTAGGGCTCTTCATCCAAAATGGCGAGCTAAAGTTACGGCGATTGAAGAATCGAAGAACTTGTCAACTCTTCAACTTGACGAGTTGATCGGCAACCTGAAAGTCTACGAAGCAATAATAAAGAATGACTCCGAGATGGTCAATGGAAAAAGAGAACAAAGCAAGTCAATTGCGTTGAAAGCTAGGAAGGAATCTAGTAACGAGGATAGCTCAACCTCCGAAAGTGATGACGAAGAATATGCGATGGCCGTAAGAGACTTCAAGAAATTCTTCAAAAGGCGAGGAAGATTCGTTAGACAACCGCATGATGAAAGGAAAGCAAACCAAAGAAATAAAGATGACAAAAATGACAAACGTGATAGGAAGTGCTTCAAATGTGGTGATCCAAATCATCTCATCGGAAAATGTCCAATGATGCCAAGAGATCAAAATCAAAAGGCTTTTGTTGGAGGAGCTTGGAGTGATAGCGATGACGATGAGAAAGAAATCACAAATGAAGAGAAGTGTCTTATTGCTAAGACATCAAGCGAGGTACGTTCCGAAACCGAATACTTTAGTGACGAAAATTTATCATTAGACGAAAACGACCTAGATAGTGAATATAATAGGCTATGCAAAATAGGTCAAAAGGTTATAGCTAAAAATAAGTTACTAAAACATATTAATAATCAATTAGAAAATGAAGTACTCGAATTAAAAATTAAACTACAACATTTGGAAAAAGAAAAAGAAGTTTTTAAAGAATGTAAAACATGTTTAGAGGTCAAAAATGAAAACGAAAAACTTAAAGATGAAATTTTCAAACTTGACTAGTTTAAAAATAGTAGTAACTCACTTAAGAAAATAATAAGTATTCAAGAAACTTTGGGAGATAAAATCGGTCTAGGATTCGACTTAACTAATGTTTCAACTAGTGAACATAAAAATGAAAAGTTTGAATGTGAACCTAGTAAACAAAAACCATTAGACTCAAAAACTAAGTATGTACCTATAAAAGATAGAAAAATACCTATTGTGAGTGATGAGGAAGTAAAAAGTTTTTATAAACTATCATTAAAAGCCAAAACCGGATTTTCTAAACTAAAATTAAGATCTAAAACTCCACCTCCAAATAGACCAAATTATCCTCATCCTCGGTCTAAAACCCCTCAACATAGGAGAAATCAAGGTAGACAAAACTTTTCTAATAATAGTCACCCAATGTGGATTTATCCACATCAACCAAGCTTTAGCCCATGAGGAATACTTCCACCATACATGCATCCTAGTCAATTGCAAACCATGTTTGGTTCAAACAACTTTGGACCAATGAGACCATGGGAACCAAGTGGCTAAGGTGTCACTTTTGGAAATTATTGGTATCTCATCTACAAATGGCTTCTATAAGTCAACATGACATCTTGAAGTGTTTGAAGAAAATTTATTGAAGACTAAAAGGTACGCGTTTCTTTTAAGTTCATCGTTAAAATTTATATTCTTAGATTAACAACTAGTTAGATTAATGCTTAATTATATAGCTAGTTATACTTACTTACTCACACATTATGAACCCTTCTTAGTTGGCTTTCCTAGGATTATAATAAAATTGTTCGTTGTCGAACAACATAGAAAATGGAAATCTTCTATGTTCACTAGTAGAAAACTCATGGTGATGAAGTGAAATGAGTCAAGTGGATTAATTATTAACATAGAAGTAAGATTAGATTTTTCGTGTTAGAAAACTATGGATGAAACAAGCTCTCGTAGACTATGGCATTAAGTTAGATAAGTGTGCGACAACCAAGGAGATATAGAAGTTAGGATATACCCTATTCAACACTCATATAGAACAACTTCATCAATCACTTATGATCATAGATTATGTAGAAAAGGTATCTTTGGAAGATAACATTGCCAATATGTTTACCAAACCCCTTAAGCATGAACTATTTAATTACTTGCGTTTAGGATTAGGAATGATGGAGCAAATTGATTAAATTCTTGGAATACTTAAAATCTTCTGAAAAATCAAAGTTCTAAAAATTTCCTTTCTGTCAGATGGGCGGACCCCTTAAATCTATAAGGGCGACCCCCTTAAAATTAAGGGGACCGGCCTCACTTTAAGGGGGTCGCCATCTGAGCATAAAAATATTTAATTTTCTTTTCTTTCTTCTCAAATATGAGTCTAGGATTCTGTTTTGCACAAAAATCAGGAATTGAGATATTTTGTTTTTGCATATATACTCTCAAAAGAAAACCTCAATTCATTTTGAAATCATTCTCACGATTAGGAAAACTCATTGTTGAATAATGATAAAAACGTTTTTCTATCAAACCATGCACAATAGTCTCACTCTCGTTGTCTATATATATATAATCCAATATATACATATACATGACACTTAGAAGTGAGCAAAGCTAAATCAAGGAGATCAATGATCGTTTTGTTAGGAAAATTTGTTTAGAAGTCGAAATGATCTTAACTCCTTATTTGTTTCATATAGGCATACACTAGAACAAAATCAAGAATTACACTATCACATTTGTTCCATCACTAGTGTCTCACTCATTAGTTGCTTTTGCCCTTGCACTAAGTTAGTCATGTTAGGAAGAATGCCTTAATTGCTTGATTTATTATTTTATTAAGTTTGCATGCATGCGTAGTTGTAATTATATTACATGTTTATTTGCCTATATACTTTTCATGCATATTCCATTAAGATAATACATGCATAGTTGCCTAAAGAGTTGGACTTGCTCAAAACCAAACCTCATAATCTTTACACACTTAAATCTCATAACCTTTACTCACCCATACCCTCTACCTTACACTCAAACCTCATGTTCACTCAAATGAACACTTTCACAAACCACATCATAGTAACCAACCATCCATCACATCACCCAAGTACATCTTCATCTCATCCTTCATCTCCAACTATACACACAACCCTCAAGCTCACTCAAAAGAACCCTCTCTCAATCCTCATAATGGTCAAGCATCTACCTATGCTCCCAACTACATACCTACATCTCATCTATCTCCTCCAAACAATCCTTTCATTGAAAAATCTCAACCTCCAAACAATAATCAATATTACACCTCACTCTCTTTTCCACCAACATTACAAAATTCCTTCATCATCATCTTCCTTGTAAACCTTGAAGTTTCGTGAAGAACTTGACCAACTCCATGATCTTCGTGATCTCAATACTATGCACCTTGCACAACGCAATTTGCATCACACACCTTCCTCACCATACTCAAATTACTTACCTCACTCATCCTCACACAATTACTCTATCCACATTCGTTTCCATCCTTACTCCAAAATATATATATATATATATATATATATATATATATATATATATATATATATATATATATATATATATATATATATATATATATATATATACACTTTCATCTCACCCATAAAATTCATATGAAGAGCATACTCAATCTCAAAACAACAATCGCAATCTCACTCCCAACACCTCACATTTTGGTCAAACTACAAATCCACCATACAAAACATCCTCCACTCATGAAACATCCCATTCTTCCATACATTCATCCTCATCCATTCATGATTACCCGAATGAAACCTCTCTTGTGTCTCAACAAGACAATCTCACAATCACCTTCACTAATGAAATTCCACATTCACCCAATTCATTTCTTCCAAATGACCCTCTTGAGGAACATACTCAATCTTTAAACAACAACTATCAAAACTCATCCATACATGAAACCTATGTTCCATGTTCAATCCACAATAAATAATCAATATCCAACTCCACCATCATCACCATCTTCCGAACATAAAAAGTTCGTTGAAGAACTTAAAGAAGCACATGATCTTAGTGCTCTTCTTGCTTTACATCTTGCTTAAAGAAATTTGGATCAACAACCTTCATCCACCAACTCATCACCACCCAACAACTTGATTCATCTTGAGAATCATGTCAACAATTGTTCTTGTTGCATTTTTCTCCAAAAACAAAACATGGCCATAAATGAACACCTCACTTGGATTGAGTATCTCCTCACTAGGTCTTCTCCAACATCATCCATAACACAAAACACCAACCCTCAAGCAAATCCTTCCGCTCCAAACTCACCACCAAACTCTACAAACACCATTCCCACAAAAGTTTACCTTTCCTAAATACCATGTTTCCCATCTCCAAAAATAAAATCATTTCAAACCTTTTGTGTTTCAAGCAAGTCCAAGAGACCTCAACTTGGCAACTTAGTATTATCTAGTGTAATTTGCTAGAAAAGCATATATCTATATCCTTATGTACTAATGATTATGTTTTCAACATAATTACTAATAAATGTTTCTTTTGTTTTATTACCATGCATTCTTATTAGTTACTTCATATTTGTTGCATGCATATATATCTATGTTCCTTGTGCTCTAAATATTTTTGCAAGAATTCCATATCTCGATTTCTTATGACCTCAAAATGAGGGGGAGTATACTTCAAGGGGGAGATATATATTCGTCGGGATAACCTTTTTGATGTTAACAAAAAGGGGGAGAAATGATATAAACTCACACTAAAAACTTGCATATATATTAATTTTTAGTTTAATGAGTTTAGATTTTGTAATCATCAAAAAGGGGGAGATTGTTGATATAAATAATGTATGAAAACGTTATTAATATCTTTAGATATCCTTAAGTTTTGACGATCACAAAATATAAGAACATTAAACGCAAAGTTAATACGTAAACAAGTTTTAAGCAAGTCTATATCATCTCATCCAACATAATCACTTAAGGTATGAATAAACAAGTGACTAATACATTTTATGATCAAAGGGATGTTTATTTAAATAATACAAAGTTTATAAAATTAAATAAACTTATTATATATTTTTGAAAAACATTTTTGGTAATAAAGGAAAATGTTTTATTCATAATAAATATATGAATTCAAAATATTAACCAAAATCAGTTAGTTTTTCACCAAATAAACTTTCCCTAGAAAAAGACAAGAAAACATCAGTTTTTGTCTGGGCGGCCCCCTTAATTATAAGGGCGGCCCCCTTAATTTTAAGGGGGCCGGCACATAATTAAGGGGACCGGCCACGCTCCCCTGTCAGATTTTGTCAGAAATTTTTCCCTATAAATACCACCTCAAACCTGGAATTTTTCTCACCTCTTGCACGAAAATTTTTAGATCCAAATATCTCTAAACATCCTCCTAAAAACCCTTTTATCATATAATTGTTAATCCTTGTTTCAAGTGATTCATTCCCTCACCTCTCATCTCTCAAAGTGCAAGAGAAGAATACTCCTTCAACATCATGTTGTGAAGTATTGTAGATTTGTGTATATAGTCTAGTTGTTGTGTACATTCATTGTAAAGGTGTGATAGTAGTGTAACTAGATAGATCTAGGAGTAGAAGTTGTGAATAGAAGTAGTGAGATATAAGTAGTGGTGTGAAGAAGAAGTAGTGGAGTAGTGTGATGTTGTGAAGTAGTAGTGGTGTGTACAAGTTGTGAAGATGGTGTGCCAAGTTGTGAAGAAGTTGTGTAGAAGGTGTGAATAAGTTGTGACGAAGTTGTGGTGTTTATATTGGTGTGTAAGGTTTTCTCCGCCATAAGGGAGCTTGTTGACATAGTGAAGAAAACTCTCGAGTAGGTGACTCAAGGAGTGGAGTAGGGCAAGGAAGGTGTCCTTGTAGCCGAACCACTATAAATCCTTTGTCTCGCGGTTAGATCTTTCCATATCTTACTTATTATCTTGCTTATATCGTTATTACTTTTGTAGACGTAGACGTATATGTATAGTTGCTCATATAGTGCTAGTATTGATTTTACTTAAAGATCAAACAAAAGTTTCATTCACAAAACAAAGTTTTTACAATCAAACTAAAAAGGTAACATACATTTAATTGATCATTTCGATCATGTATAGTTTTCATACAAAATATAACTAAGGATTATAAAATAAACGTTTACTTACTTATCTCTTGTATATAGCTATAATTGTTTATATTATGCATGTGTTGATTTCACATACTTAGTTTGCATTATTATTATTGCTCATACTTAGATATAGTTGTTCATATTGTTCAAGACTTGAATTCACATAAGATCGAATCAAAGTTTTAAGAGTAAACAAGACTTTTAAACAACTAAGTTTTTATAAAACTAAAAAGACGTAAAACTATTCAACCCCCCCTTCTAGTTTTCCACAGAATGATTAAAGAAGGAGAAAAGTGAGATAAGGGAAGAGTGCCAACTGAGATGGAGCTAGTACTGGAACAAACCCAACAAGGTCCTAGTAATGAAGTATCGGTAAGCACTGAAGGGGTTAAAGAGTGAAAAAGAAATATAATGAGAAAAGGTGAAAAAAATAGCCCTCCATATATTCAACCTTAGGGCAGAAACCGGGTTCAACTCATATGCTACTGGTGGTTACTAAGGTAACATTGGTATTGAAGACAAGCCGTCATGGACCCAGTGATGCACTGCACAAAACTTCCTAACCACTCAAGTTCTCTTAAAACGACTTGTTTCATTCTCACGGGGAACCCTGCATAATCTATCAACCGCTCATTACGAGTTATGTTGATATTGAAACAGGAGACACTGCTCCAGTATCCGGCAACCAAAATGCACGATTGAGTCTAGAGCCAAGAGATCATCCATAAATCTCATTAGGACACTAATTAATTATTCACTTGTTTTTCACACACTGTAGAAACAAGTAAGATCTTAAGAGTCCTACGCATTATCCTCGTGATATTGCCAGAACATCCAAGTGATACATAAGTATTCACAATGAAGATGGAAATCCTTCTAGATCCAACATCTAACAAGCTCTTGATGGGTAACATGTGAGATCCCTCATGGATCAAACTTGTGACAACTGGAAAGAAACGGTGGGGCGATTCACTTTTGAATCAAACTTGTTCCAGGAAATGAATTGACGGATACTTTTAGAAAACCTTAGATGTGCTCAACAATTGCTTTCGAGCACATCAACTGTGCATAATTTTTAAAACAAAAGTATTTGGGATTGAAAATTGATATTTCTCATAAAACTTTTGTCGTATTGCAAAAACTCTATATTTAGCAATACGCGATTGTTTTTCAAAATCAATTTCTCATTAATCAGTGAATCCTAATTCGCTGGTTCACTCACTCCATGTTATCTACTCTGAGACGCTCCGGTTTGAGAACGGCTAGTACAGCTGCGAAACCCTGTAAAGGAAATTCTTCAGAATTCTACCTGATCATAGGCAGTATTTATACTGATTAACGGGGAACCGTGGTTCTTGCAACATGATGCGTGGTGAGAGGATCACTTGATTTGATCACACACTATGAGGTGTTGGACCTTTGTAATGTGTAAATATGATACTTTGAGTGAATATGATTAAGTATGCGGAATCTACTTTAACCACACTTAGAATGTTTATTGGAAATGGAACTGTGATGTTTGTGTTTTATTTAACAAAGAACAATGAAAGTATTTCACCAAATGATTCAATATTATTCAGAATAATACGAGTGATCTTCACTATCACTAGGGTTACAAAGACCTTGAATCTTGTGTTTTGTTCTACTGTTTTTCTTTATGTATATCTCTACTCACATTTATTTTCTTTTTTCTACACTTGTTAAGTCATATCTAGGATCTTCCTTTCATAGTCCAAGGAAAGATCTTTTTACAATCTATATGACTCATCTAATTACTAGCTTATGACTAATCTTCATTCTAGCTAGATGATGACTTATCATGTCAGTCATTAAGATACAACATGTATCTAGGATTAAAACTCACTTGGAGTGTTCAATTTGATGACTACAACAAAGATATTATCTTGTACACATGTCAGTAGAATAAGTCGTACTTATCTACACAGCAGCTGTATGAGTCATATCATCAGCAGAATCCATCAGCAGAAACACTATCAGTAGAAACTTTCTTCAGCAGAATCCATCAGTGGAAACGTACTTTGAGCTTTATGAGCAGGAACATACTTGATGTATTTCCTTAAGCTTTTATGCTGATTCTTCTGATTATTTAATTCCCAACAATCCTTGATGCGTTGGAATTGCAACAGGCTTTACCTCTCGAGGGATCTCGAGAAGCTTACAACCCCCACCAGGCAGTGTACCTGATCGTTGTAGTATAGTATAGTGACAAGTACCGGGGGATTGATCGTTCAGCTTATGAATAGTGTCGCTAGGATTAGAAAGCCTAAATACTAGTTCTAAAGGTAAGGGATGATTATTTTTGTATTTTTATATTTTTTTGAAAGCAAGTAAAATCTCGGGGTTTGAAGGATTTGGGCGGAATTAGTTGCTATTCAACTAACCCAATACTAAGATGCAATCAAAATAAAATACTAAAAATGAAAATAAGCTAAATTATACTAAAGTTGTGAGCAGTAATTGGAGAAAATGTGTTTACTTAGATTTCACTACTCCCTAGATATCTTTTACACGTTAATTACTTGTTATAATTGCATGGATGACGGATCGTATTCCTTAATACCATTCATGGGGTGGCACACATAACTCCCCAATTCTTTGAGCTCTTATCTCCTCCTACACCATGCCCAGCACAACTATAGGGATTGTAAACAGTGGCTCATGCATTAAATACAACCAATAAAGACTTAGTGCGCCTCGGTTCATGTTTCTTAAGACGTTCAAGCATGTTACCATTTGGAGATCTGCCAGTTTTCTGAAGCCTAACATATAAATCATTCATCCAAGACAAGAATAAACAAGTAATCAACACATAATCAATATCTAGGTTTCATTAGATCTAAGCAAACACAAGATAGATCTAGCCTAGCATGATAGAATTAAGACAAGAACAAGATATAGACAACCAACACATAGACATATTGATTGAATTAGAAGAAAACTTATCTTGATTAATCATGCAAGGTATCAAGGGGTTGGAACCCTTGAAAAACCTGTAAAGTTACACCAAAATCGTACTTAGGGTTTCTCCCGAAACTTCCCTCTTTTTATGTGTGAAAATTAGAAAACTATATATAGAAAAACAGGTATGACGGCGTCAAGACAAACAATGTGACGCCATCACCTCGCCGCCAAAACTCTCCTTGGACTGCCTAGATCCACTTCTGACGCCGTCAAGACTTAAGTACTTCCAGGCCGTCATGACTCTTTTACTCTTGACGCTCTTCCTACGTGACGCCGTCAAATCTGTTCTGGGTCGTCATGGAAATTCATGAAATTTGCTCTTGGTGCCGTCAAGGTTTTGCTCTTGACGCCGTCACCTACTGTTCCCAGCATGGAAAATTAAGACTTTGGCGTTTTCTTCACTTTTATGCTCCAAAAACGTCCGAATTGCTTCCTTTTCCAGATTTCTCTCCCAAAGTACCTAAAATCACAAAAGGAACGATTTAGGGCAATATTTGATCAAATAAATTCGGATTCGGGCTTAAATGACCCCCTAAAAGTGGTTCATTTTTCGCCTCATCATATACCCTTACACTTGAGATTTGCTTGTCCTCAAGCAAATGCTCTTTTATTCTACTCAAAAGACAAGTTAGGGGTCATTTAACACTAATATAAAAGTAATTACAACAAATAATCGTTCCACTAAAGACCAATAGACAAGCACGGAGGTCATGCACTAGCATCTCACAAATAGTGTTTAGATACTCACATCTTTTGGGTGTAATAAAGTATAGATTACAATATGGAAACGGAAGATATCTCTCACTACCTGTCATAGCAAAATAGATTACCATAGGCTTGGGAAAGGACCAAACCTCCACCACATGGCGTAAGCACCTAGGATAAACTATCAAAGAGGTCTTTTAAAGGGTTGTAACGTTAGGTGTAGGGTTATG
Source organism: Artemisia argyi (assembly GCA_030686995.1). Taxonomy (NCBI): domain Eukaryota; kingdom Viridiplantae; phylum Streptophyta; class Magnoliopsida; order Asterales; family Asteraceae; genus Artemisia; species Artemisia argyi. Next base: position 56,179,679 of record CM060701.1, read on the forward strand.
AAATACACGGTTTTGTTGGATAAAGGAAGTTTTACTGGTGGCGAGTTAACAATCTTAGTCAATTACATGTACAATGTGGCGTTGCTAAGCCAAGACTAGACTCGACTTAAGCTAATAAATGAAAAATAACAAAAATATAAAATGAACATAGAATAAAAAGGGAATGAACATTTCCCTTACACTTGAATCTTTACATACTTTACATTTAACTAATCTAATGACTCGAATTAAGAAAATCAAAACACTTGGAGCACTTTTAAGATTAACGTATATATGGGGGTAATAAATGTTGTTCTTCCCCATTACTCCATAAAATAAGTACTTACCCATGAGTCCCAATCTTCCCAAAACAATATGTACAAGGATATGACTCGACTTAACAACCATGTAATCAATTAGAAAGTTAACTTAGGGTTTAACAAATAACAATAATGCACTAAAAATGAGCGCATACACGGAAGGCTAAGGCGATTTGGGTGTACATTTAAGTGGGGTGTAACAAATTCTTCCTTTAAGTAAAATGCTTAAAGTTAGAAATGAAGAGATAGGCTCGGAGGGGTGTACTAGGGGTTTCGTGTACTAAAAATGAGTACAACGCTAAGGGTGTGGGAAAAATTAGTTGACTTAACTAGCCAAGTAATATGACTTAAATGGTCAAGTAATTATAATACGGGTTTAACACAAGGGTGATCCTAATGCCTCTTATCATGTAGTAAATCCTACCACACGAATGTAGTCTCACTAGCGGTCTCGGGATGCATCACTAAAGCAAGTTCTAGAATCTAAATGCTACCGGTACACTCATAAGCACTAATAGTGAATGCTTTTCCTATCAAATCTAAAGGCGAACCTCACATATTTGGGTGGAAAATTTTTCTGAATATACGGTTATGTGCTAGTCATACAATCTCCTATCCATGAGACGCTTGCTATGGCTAAAGTTTCACTCCTAAATGTTGTAAAAAATTTTAAATTTGGCGCTAAAATTGCACTAACAAGTATTTCTCATAGTTTTATTACACATCTACCATCAAACAAAACAAACTCAAGCGAAGGTGCATATGTATGGTATCATATTTTTACCCTCCCCTTACACTTAAGATGAACATTGTCCCCAATGTTCAAGTAAAGAATGTAAAAGTGAAAAAGTAAAGAGAATGAAATCAAATACTCCCCTGATTCGCTCGGTATGGATAATAGGGTGGCTAGGTTAAATCTTCCTCCAAGAAGATGAACAATCAAAGCTTCCCTTCCAGAATATAAATCATCTTCTTGTCATACATAACCTGTAAAACCTGACAAAATAGACAAGACAACCTCGCGTAAAATCGGCGGAATTCTATATAAGTTACTAAATCCTAGAAAACAAGATAAGATATAATGCTTGTGGAATGAAGTTTGCAGATCTCCTGGAGAATATAAAACTTAATAATTCACAAAAACCATAAGACTCCGTTAGAAAAACAAAACCGGTAAAATTTCCAGATTTTTAACTCCTGACGCCGTCAAGAGTAAACCCCTGACGCCGTCAGAATTGACCTGCAGAAATCCTTATGTTAAGTTTCCGAAAAATTTCTGGAAAAACTTGGTCCTACTTCCTGGAAAATCCTGCAAAACTTCATTATGACTCAATACAAGCATTTGACTCTAACAAATACGAATACACATGTTCATTTATTATTGTGGAGAATCATGATCGGTTTGTTTCTTAAAAACATATTTGGGGTTTCCCCTTACACTTATCTTTTGCAAAAATACCTCTAGGTGGAGTTAAGGCTAGGCCAAAACAACAAAGTAAAATATTTCTACTATTTAGTTTAACAATAAAAATAAAACATGCATACGGAAGCAAATAACAAACAAACAAATTAAATCACACAAAACATGGGTTGCCTCCCAAGAAGCGCTTTTCTTTATTTACGAGTCTTGTAGCTAGACTCAGGGTCATGGGTTACTACGTGATACGGGTGAGTTCCTCATTGAGGACATCTTTGGGATCAAACTTAGGTTTCAACTTCCTATCGGTTTCCTTTGTGTGGTATGACCTTTCAAACTTTTCTCCATCCGGATCATACAAAGTCATCCTCATATGCCATGTTCCATCACCTTCTTTAGGTGGCTTGTCCCACCTCCATTTACACTTGTCTCCCTCTCTTTTCCACTTATTCATCTCTATATTAATAGGCATTACGCTCAAGAATTCAATCATCTTCCTAAAGACTAAGGGGTCTTCAAATGGATCTAGCTCTTCATCTCTAGATATGAGTTGTTCTACCGAATGCGTCTTTTCTACGAAATCTTTCTCTAGATAAAATGGGCATTGAGGTCCTATGAAGTTCCTTTCTATCCAAGGTCCATATCTAGATGGTCTCCTATTCATCTCTACCCAATGCGGTGTCGGTTCATCATCACAATCATAACTATGCTTCTTTACATCGTACACCGACCAAGTAACCCCTTCACCTACCGCTATCTTAGACTCCTTACAATCTATCATGGCCCTAGCGGTTGCTAAAAATCCTCTTCCTACCAATAATGGGCATGTAGTGTCACTATCCATGTCTAGGACGTGAAAATCTGCTAATATAGTTAGTTTTCCTACGTGAACAACTACATCCTTAATCATTCCAACCGGGTGGGCAATACCCCCATCCGCTAGCCCTATCAATACCTCCGTTTCCTCTAACTTTCCTAGCTTAAGAGTGGTGAATAAGGATAAGGGAATCAAGTTGAGGCTTGACCCTAAATCGGCTAGTGTGTCGAAAGTTTCGGATCTTCCTATCTTACAAGGCAAAACGAATATACCCGGATCATCAAGCTTTTTAGGCAACTTGTTTTGAACGAAAGCGGTCCCATTTTTACCTAGCTTACACTTCTCATATTTTTCTAGGAGGGCACTATAGTAAGGAGCACGCGCTAAGACATCAATGACGGGGCGTTCAAGGTGAAGTTCCTTGAATTCATCGTCAAGGTCTTGCGTAGGAGGTGTTTCAACTATACTTTTGACCGGCTCTATATGGGGTGTTTTATTTGATTGGTCTTTTTGAAGAACTTGGTTTTGTTTGAAACACGTGCTCGTTGATTTGACCGAGTAGTATTGTGGACATGAAGTGGGTGACGAAACTGAAGATATGGAATTAACGTTTAGTTTCGGATTCTTGATTGTGTCGCTTGGGAGTGCTCCCATTTCTCGGTCATTGAGAACTTTCAACAATGCGTCAATTCTAGTGGTCATCTCGCTTTGCTTGTGTTTGAAATCGGCTTCAAACTTAGATATGCGAGCTTCTGGAGATGCCATAAACTTTGACATCAACCCTTCAAGATTGTTGGTACTACCAAAGTTGTTAGAAGGATTGTTGTTGAAAGTACGGTTGGATGGTGGACCGGTTGGTTGGTAATGGTTAGGTGGATTGGAAGAATTGGGTTGATTTTGTTTCCACCTAAGGTTTGGGTGATTTTTCCATGAGGGGTTGTATGAATCACCGTATGTGTTAGGCTCGGGCTTGAAAGTGTACCACTTATCTCCCGCTTAGTCGGTACGCGTGGATGCGTAGTCCGCAAAAGCTGTTCCGGGGAGTTCCACACAATCACGAGTGTCGTGGGGACCACTACATAATTCACATGAAGAAGTGATTTTGTTCACTTGGCTTGAAGGCTTAGGAGCATCGTAAGATTTCATGAGAAACTTGACTTGGTCCTCAAGTTCCATGATCCTACGGTCGGGAGTGCTAGAATTGTTCGAAGGCAAAGATATTGCCTTGACCGTTTTGTTCAAATCACGGGGATCATTCCAACTTTCGTTGTCATAGAGAGCAAGATCTTCTATGAGTTCCCATGATTGTTCCGCACTAAGATCACGTAGCTTACCACCGGCCGATTGGTCAATGGCTCGCCTCGTGGAGATGTCGATATGGTCATAAAAAATTTGGACTTGGAGCCAAAGATCTATGCCATGATGAGGGACTTTTTGGAGTAAGTCCTTGAAACGAGTCCATGCAGCATAAAGAGATTCATTTTGACGTTGTTGGAACATCAAGATGTCATTTCTAAGCTTAGTAGTTCTCCCCGGTGGGAAAAATTGAGCAAGGAAACGAGTGGTGAGATCATCCCATGTGGTGATGGATCCCGCGGGTAAACGCTCAAGCCATTGACTAGCTTGATCCCGTAGAGAGAATTGGAATAGGCGTAAACGGGTAGTCTCTCTAGTTTCAACACCTAGGTCTATGGAATCTACGATTTTGAGAAAGTCCTTAAGATGTTGGTTTGGATCTTTGGAACGAAGTCCATGGAATGCACATGCGCTTTGCACCAATCGGATGGTGTCGGATCGCAAGGGGGTCACATTGGCTCCGGTGAGCTCAATGGTGTTTCGGTAGCCTTGGTGGCTAGGTCGGGAATACTCTCCTAAGGTTCGGGGCCTAAGGGGTTCTAGTGGTGGGTTTTGTTGTGGTGGGATGACGGGTTCAAAGATGTTCCCATTGTCCATGGTGTCGGGTGGTTACGAACAAAGGCACAAAGAAGTAGATAGACTAAAGAAAACCTAAAAATAAAAATAAAATCTTACTAGAAAGGAATCTAGCAAGTAGACCTAATAAAAAGAAATTCTAACCTAGACAATAACTATTCCCCGGCAGCGGCGCCAAAAACTTGATGCGTGGGAATCGCAACAGGCTTTACCTCTCGAGGGATCTCGAGAAGCTTACAACCCCCACCAGGCAGTGTACCTGATCGTTGTTGTATAGTATAGTGACAAGTACCGGGGGATTGATCGTTCAGCTTAGGAATAGTGTCGCTAGGATTAGAAAGCCTAAATACTAGTTCTAAAGGTGAGGGATGATTATTTTTGTATTTTTATATTTTTTTGAAAGCAAGTAAAATCTCGGGGTTTGAAGGATTTGGGCGGAATTAGTTGCTATTCAACTAACCCAATACTAAGATGCAATCAAAATAAAATACTAAAAATGAAAATAAGCTAAATTATACTAAAGTTGTGAGCAGTAATTGGAGAAAATGTGTTTACTTAGATTTCACTACTCCCTAGATATCTTTTACACGTTAATTACTTGCTATAATTGCATGGATGATGGATCGTATTCCTTAATACCATTCATGGGGTGGCACACATAACTGATCAACTAATTTATCAATTGAATGTGAAACATCATAATCAGGTTCCAAGAAAGAAGTTTTAAGGAGTTTTGAAATCCCAAACTCTTTCTATCATGAACCTATTATATCAGCAGCAATGATCAACATTCAGCAGCAATGATCAGTAATTTGTTGCATACAGATTTCACTTGAAATAGCCTTTGAGCTCAAACATTCATACCTGAAATTGTTAGTCTAAAACCAAAAGAACAAAGTACAAAGTACTTGTCTTGAATTAGAATAATCATAAAACTAACTGTATGAATAACTTTTAAATTGGTAATAGTAGTCTTAGATGACAAAGTTAGATGCATTAACAAAATCTATATACAAGAACACATTATATTTGAAAAATTTAAAGATTAAGCATTCCAATACCTGCTACCAAGTACTGAAATCTTCCAACATCAAAAGCTTTTTTAAGAAGATCTGCAAAGTTTTGTTCTGAAGCAATTTTCATTACTTCAATTAACCTCTTTTCATTGCAATCTCTAATAAAATGATGTCTAATTTCAATGTGTTTTGTTTTAGAATGTTGCACTGGATTTTTAATAATGCAAATTGTACTACTATTATCAATATGAATAATGGTATGTAAGAAATTGTACCCATAGTCAAGAAGTTGGTTTTGAAGCCATAGGACTTGACCACAACAATTTGCAGCAGCTACATATTCAGCTTCAGTTGTTGAAGTAGCAACCATTGTCTGCTTTTTACACTGCCATGAGATAAGTCTACACCCAAGGAATTGACATCCTCTAGTTGTTGACTTTCTATCCAAGCTAGCACCAGCATAATCACTATCTGAGTATGCTACCAAGTCAAAATATGACTCCTTAGAATACACAAACCCAACCTAGGTTGACCCTTGAGATATCTAAAAATTCTCTTGACTGCTGTTAAATGAGAAACCTTAGGAGTTACTTGATATCTTGCACAAGCACAAACAGAGAACATGATATCAGGTCTTGATGATGTGAGATACATCAAAGAACCTATCATATATCTGTCTGTATGTACATCCACATTAGTTCCTTCTACATCTTAAAGAAGTGGCTTCTCAAGGTCCAATGGTGTGCTTGCTATTTTGGAATCAGCAAATTGAAACTTTCTAAGAATCTCTGCAACATATTTGTCTTGACTAATAAAGATTCCTTCTCTTGATTGTTTAACCTGCAGACCCAAAAAGAATGTAAGTTCCCCCATGGAACTCATCTGAAACTTATTGTGCATAAGCTTCTCAAACTCTAAACACATCTCCTTCCTTGTAGATCCAAAGAGGATATCATCCACATACACTTGAACTAGCAAAAGAACCTTCTTATGCTTCTTGGTAAAAAGTGTTTGATCTATCTTGCCTCTTTGAAATCCATTTGAAATTAAGTAGGAAACCAGTGTTTCATACCAAGCTCTTGGTGCCTGATGTAGGCCATATAGAGCTTTAACAACCTTGTACACTTTGTCTGGATGGTCAGGATCAACAAAACCAGGAGGTTGTGAGACATACACCTCCTCTTCAATAGTACCATATAAGAAAGCACTCTTGACATCCATTTGATAAACTGTGAATCCCATAAATGAAGCATAAGCCAAAAAGAGTCTAATTGATATGTGGGAATCGCACCAGGCTTTACCTCTCAAGGGATCTTGAGAAGCTTACAACCCCCACCAGGCAGTGTACCTGATAGTTGTAGTATAGTATAGTGACAAGTACCGGGGGATTGATCGTTCAGCTAGGAATAGTGTCGCTAGGATTAGAAAACCTAATTACTAGTGCAAAAGATGATGGAAGATTATTTTTGTATTTTTATATTTTTTTGAAAGCAAAGTAAAATCTCGGGGTTTGAAGGATTTGGGCGGAATTAGTTGCTAGTCAACTAACCCAATACTAAAGATGCAATAAAAATAAAATACTTGAAATGAAAATAAATCTAAATTATACTAAGGTTGTGAGCAATATGTGGAGAAAATGTGTTTACTTAGATTTCACTACTCCCTAGACATCATTTACACGTTAATTACTTGTTATAGTTGCGTGGATGACGGATTGTATTCCTTAATACCATTCATGGGGTGGCGCACTTACTTCCCCAATCATATGAGTGCCTACTTCACTCCTATGTCGAGCCGGCTAAGAAGCTCATAACATGGGATCATTAGAATTTACTCATGCATTAAATACAACAAATAAAACCTAGTGCACATCGGTTCATGTTTCTTAAGACGTTCAAGCATGTTACCATTTGGAGATCTGTCAGTTTTCTTAAGCCTAACATCGAAATCATTCATCTAATACAACCATAAACAAGTAATCAACACATAATTAACATCTAGGTTTCATTAGATCTAAGCAAACACAAGATAGATCTAGCCTAGCATGGTGGAATCAAGACAAGAACAAGATATAGACAACCAACACATAGACATGTTGACTGAATTAAAAGAATACTTATCTCGATTACACTTGCAAGGTTTCAAGGGCTGAAAACCCTTGAAAAACCTGTGAAAATCGTACTAAGTTTGGCCTTAGGGTTTCTCCAAAACTTCCTCTTTTAATGTGTAAAAATTAGAAAACTATATATAGGAAATAGGGTCTGACTGCGTCAAGAACAAATTTGTGACGCCGTCACCTCGCCGCCAAAGTACTTCTTGGACTGCCTTGATCTACATCTGGCGCCGTCATGTGTTATGGTCTTCCAGGCCGTCACGTCTTTCACTCTTGACGCTCTACTTGTGACGCCGACATGTTTGTACTGGGCCGTCATGCAAATCACTCTTGACGCCGTCAAGATTTTCTTCTTGACGCCGTCACCTACTGTTTCCAGCTTGGAAAATTGAGACTTTGCCGTTTTCTTCACTTTTATGCTCCAAAAACGTCCAAAATGCCTTTGTTTCCAGATTTCACTCCCAAAGTACCTAAAATCACAAAAGGAACGATTTAGGGCAATATTTGATCAAATAAATTCAATTCCGGGCTTAAATGACCCCTTAAAAGTGGTTCATTTTTCGCCTCATCATATACCCTTACACTTGAGATTTGCTTGTCCTCAAGCAAATGCGCTTTTATTCTACTCAAAATACAAGTTAGGGATCATTTAACACTAATATAAAAGTAATTACAACAAATAATCGTTCCACTAAAGACCAATAGACAAGTACGGAGGTCATACACTAGCACCTGACAAATAGTGTTTAGATACTCACATCTCTCGGGTGTAATAAAGTATAAATTACAATATGGAAACGGAAGATATCTCTCACTACCTGTCATAGCAAAATAGATTACCATAGGCTTGGGAAAGGATCAAACCTCCACCACATGACGTAAGCACCTAGGATAAACTATCAAAGAGGTCTTCTAAAGGGTTGTAACGTTAGGTGTAGGGATATGAAATACACGGTTTTGTTGGATATAGGCAGTTTTTACTGGTGGCGAGTTAACAATCTTGGTTAATTACATGTACAATATGGCGTTGCTAAGACAAGACTAGACTCGACTTAAGTTAATAAATGAAAAATAATAAAAACATAAAATGAACATAGAATAAAAAGGGATGGTAGTCCGTATGTTTTTTTTTTTTTTTTTTTTTTAGACATACACTTTTACCCTACCATCCAAAATAATACATCATAGGGAATAAACATTTCCCTTACACTTGAATCTTTACATATTTTACAATAAACTAGTCTAATGACTCGAATTAAGATAATCAAAACACTTGGAGTACTTTTAAGATTAACGTACATATGGGGGTAATAAATGATGTTCTTCCTCATTACTCCATAAAATAAGTACTTTACCCATGAGTCCCAATCGTCCCAAAACAGTATGTACAAGGATATGACTCGACTTAGCAACCATGTAATCAATTGGATAGTTAACTTAGGGTTTAACTAATAACAATAATGCACTAAAGATGAGCGCATACACGGAAGGCTAAGGCGATTTGGTTGTACATTTAAGTGGGCTGTAACAAATTCTTCCTTTAAGTAAGATGCTCAAAGTTAGAAACGAAAAGATAGGCTCGGTGGGGTGTACTAGGGGTTTCGTGTACTAAAAATGAGTACAACGCTAAGGAGTGGGAAAAATTAGTTGACTTAAGTAGTCAAGTAATATGACTTAAATGGTCAAGAAATTATAATACGGGTTTAACACAAGGGTGATCCTAATGCCTCTTATCATGTAGTAAATCCTACTACACGAATGTAGTCTCACTAGCGGTCTCGGGATGCATCACTAACGCAAGTTCTAGAATCTAAATGCTACCGGTACACTCATAAGCACAAATAGTAAATGCTTTTCCTATCAAATCTAAAGGCGAACCTCACATATTTGGGTGGAAAATTTTTCTGAATATACGGTTATGTGCTAGTCATACAATCTCCTATCCATGAGATGCTTGCTACGGCTAAAGTTTCACTCCTAAATGTTGTAAAAAATTTTAAATTTGGCGCTAAAATTGCACTAACAAGTATTTCTCATAGTTTTATTACACACCTACCATTAAACAAAGCAAACTCAAGCGGAAGTGTACATGTAAGGTATCATCATTTTACCCTCCCCTTACACTTAGGATGAACATTGTCCCCAATGTTCAAGTAAAGAATGTAAAAGTGAAAAAGTAAAAAGAATGAAATCAAATACTCCCCTGATTCGCTCGGTATGGATAATTAGGTAGCCAGGTTAAATCTTCCTCGAAGAAAATGAACAATCAAAGCTTCCCTTCCAGAATATAAATCATCTTCTTGTCATACATAACCTGTAAATCCTGAGAAAATAGACAAGACTACCTCACATAAAATCGGCGGCATCCTATATAAGTTACTAATTCCTAGAAAACAAAGTAAGATATAATGCTTGTGGAATGAAGTTTGCAGATTTCCTGGAGATTATAAAACTTAATAATTCACAAAAACCATAAGACTCCGTTAGAAAAACAAAACCGGTAAAATTTCCAGATTTTTACCCGTGACGCCGTCAAGAGTAAACTCATGACGCCGTCAGGATTGACCTGCAGAAATTCTTATGTTAAGTTTCCGGAAAAACTTGGTTCTACTTCCTGGTAAATCCTGCAAAACATCATTATGACTCAATACAAGCATTTGACTCTAACAAATACGAATACACATGTTCATTTAATATTGTGGAGAATCATGATCGGCTTGTTTCTTAAAAACATATTTGGGGTTTCCCCTTACACTTATCTTTTGCAAAAATACCTTTAGGTGGAGTTAAGACTAGGCCAAAACAACAAAGTAAAGTATTTCCACTTTTTAATTGAGAAACATGATCTACCAACAATAAAAATAAAGCATGCATACGGAAGCAAATAACAAACAAACAAACAAATAAAATGAAAATCACACAAAGCATGGGTTGCCTCCCAAGAAGCGCTTGTTTTTGTTCGAGTCACGAGCCTGACTCTACCCTTATTTAACGAAAATAGGGGAGGTTTCCCCTACACTTAGGATTAAGTGCGGGTGGAAGTAGCGATACACACCCTTAGGGTGGAAATATGCCACGTGAGGAAAGAGTGGTGGATGAATTATATGCTCAAAGGGCTGTGCTCCTATTATTATAACCTTACCAAATTCAATCGGGTTAATGGGTGGGTTAAGATTTTCTCCTAGAAAGGGATCATTTTCAATCAACTTCAAGAGACTCCAAGTTGGGGATCCATCTTGACCTAATAAACCCGGTTTAAACCCATTATGTTTCTTATGATCAATCATAAATGGGTGATGTAAGCATGTAAGGTCATTTTCCAATCCTATATTGGCTTCCTCTCTACAAGGCTTAGAGTCCACTACCTTTGTCCTAAGACTACCCGGACTATATAGTTTGATGGGTGGATCAGAACCTATTTCAATTCCTAAATTTTCATCCAAGGATGGAAGATTAGGTAACGGTTTTGGTTGAGGCTCCGGTTCATCAAAACTAGGAACTTCCCTAGAACTAAGAGTAAGGTTATCATTTTTCAAACCTATATCCTCTAGTTGTGTTTGGTTCAAAGGTTCTACCTCTATTGGGGTTCCTATAGTCTCTTCTACTTTTTCTGGGTAAGTCAAAGGAGGTGTGTACGCATCAAATGATGGTAGGACTTGTGGGGTACTTTGTGGGCTCATGTTATTTACTTCACCATTCCTTGTGTTAAGATCACCTATATCCTCAACATGTGTTTTATTATAATCTAACCCTAACATTTTCCCAAGTATCTCACGTGCTTCTCTAGGCATCTCAACTTCTATGTCCGAATCATAAGGATCATCCTCAATATTATGAATACTATATACAAATTGCCCAAATGATTCATCATCTGTTTCTCGAGATTCATCATCATCGATCATAAAACCTAGGTCTCTTTGATCAATGTGATCATGTTCGGCTACATCCTCCATCACATCAAGGTCACCTATGTGTTCGTTTTGTACTATGGCATTACATGACAACCACTTAGGTATCTCAACACTAATATATTCATCCCCAAACAAACTTGTTTCATGATCCTGGAAATTTATATTCAATTGACTTGTACTAACGTTTGTTGGGTTGTCTACCCTATAATAATATTGGGCACAATCTTCTATGGCATCCCATGCTTCTTCATCACTTAATTCCTTAAAGTCCCCATTGGCAAAATCCTCAATGCGCATTTGATCATATTGGCCAACACGAAGTAAAAGGTTCGGGTTAGGGATGCTAAAGCGAAACTATGATGAGGGAATTTTCGGAGTAAATTTCTAAAATGAGTCCATGCATCATATATGGGTTCATCTCGATATTGTTTGAAATTCGAGATGTCAATAGGGTAGAATGGCCTTTGCGATTGGTGGTATGGTGGATTCGCGTACTCCATAATGGTGAACGGAAGAGTCAATGGAAATTACGAACAAACACACAAAGAAAAAGATAGACTAAAGAAACCTAAAAAATAAAAATAAAATCTTACTAGAAAGGAATCTAGCAAGTAGACCTAATAAAAAGATATTCTAACCTAGATAATAACTATTCCCCAGGCTGCGGCGCCAAAAACTTGATACGTGGGAATCGCACCAGGCTTTACCTCTCAAGGGATCTTGAGAAGCTTACAACCCCCACCAGGCAGTGTACCTGATCGTTGTAGTATAGTATAGTGACAAGTACCGGGGGATTTATCGTTCAGCTAGGAATAGTGTCGCTAGGATTAGAAAACCTAATTACTAGTTCTAAAGATGATGGAAGATTATTTTTGTATTTTTATATTTTTTTGAAAGCAAAGTAAAATCTCGGGGTTTGATGGATTTGGGCGGAATTAGTTGCTAGTCAACTAACCCAATACTAAAGATGCAATCAAAATAAAATACTAGAAATGAAAATAAATCTAAATTATACTAAGGTTGCGAGCAATATGTGGAGAAAATGTGTTTACTTAGATTTCACTACTCCCTCGACATCTTTTACACGTTAATTACTTGTTATAGTTGCGTGGATGACGGATTGTATTCCTTAATACCATTCATGGGGTGGCGCACTTACTTCCCCAATCCTATGAGTGCCTACTTCACTCCTATGTCGAGCCGGCTAAGAAGCTCCTAACATGGGATCATTAGAATTTACTCATGCATTAAATACAACCAATAAAACCTAGTGCACATCGGTTCATGTTTCTTAAGACGTTCAAGCATGTTACCATTTGGAGATCTGCCAGTTTCTTAAGCCTAACATCGAAATCATTCATCCACTACAACCATAAACAAGTAATCAACACATAATTAACATCTAGGTTTCATTAGATCTAAGCAAACACAAGATAGATCTAGCCTAGCATGGTGGAATCAAGACAAGAACAAGATATAGACAACCAACACATAGACATATTGATTGAATTAAAAGATTACTTATCTCAATTACACTTGCAAGGTTTCAAGGGCTGAAAACCCTTGAAAAACCAGTGAAAATCGTACTAAGTTCGGCCTTAGGATTTCTCCAAAACTTCCTCTTTTAATGTGTAAAAATTAGAAAACTATATATAGGAAATAGGGTCTGACGGCGTCAAGAACAAATTTGTGACGCCGCCACCTCGCCGCCAAAATACTTCTCGGACTGCCTTGATCTACATCTGACGCCGTCATGTGTTATGGTCTTCCAGGCCGTCACGTCTTTCACTCTTGACGCTCTACTTGTGACGCCGTCATGTTTGTACTGGGCAGTCATGCAAATCACTCTTGACGCCGTCACCTACTGTTTCCAGCTTGGAAAATTGAGACTTTGCCGTTTTCTTCACTTTTATGCTCCAAAAACGTCCAAAATGCCTTCTTTTCCAGATTTCACTCCCAAAGTACCTAAAATCACAAAAGGAACGATTTAGGGCAATATTTGATCAAATAAATTCAATTCCGGGCTTAAATGACCCCCTAAAAGTGGTTCATTTTTCGCCTCATCACTAATGGCTTCAATCCTTGCTACTGGAGAAAAAACTTCTTCATAGTCTATCCCTTCTTCTTGTGTGTACCCTTGAGCTACTAATCTAGCTTTATTTCTTATCACTATGCCCCTTTCATCCCTTTTATTCCTAAAAACCCATCTAGTGCCAATTACTCTTACACCACTTGGTAAATCAACTAGCACCGATACCTTTTGAATCTTAAACTGAAGAAGCTCCTCTTGCATAGCCTCCAACCAGCTTGAATTCTCTAGGTCTTTATGAATATTCTTTGGTTCATCTTGTGAGAGAAAACATACAAATAAGCAAGAGTTTGAAAACTCATGCTGTTTTGAAGCATAAAGGGCATCAAGAAGCCCTTGTTGATCTGAAGACATCAATTGTTGTCTTGTCTTCACTCCTGATTGTACATCTCCAATTACATTGTCCAGGGAGTGGACTTTGTGAATCCTTGATTGTGGAGTAGAAAGAACTTGATAATCAGGTGGAAGGTTGTTGAAATCCACCTCATTTTCTGAGAGATTTGCTTGTGTTTCTTCTGATGGTCCATCAGCAGAAACATTTTGCTCATCAGTGGGAACGATTTGCTTATCAGCAAAAACAGCAGTGTTACTTCTGACTTGAAACTCTTGTTCCTTAGTTCCTTCTTCCTTGTATTCATCTTCAACATCTTCTTTAGATTTACTAGAAGAAGATTCACCATTTATTGAAGTTGAATCCACACTTGTATTTGTCCATATTGGCATCATCACATAATCTTGATTTGCCTCATTCTCTAATCCTTCTCCATTTGTTGCATCAGCAGATTGTGAACCTGAAAATTCATTAGTTTCTGCAACAAAAGGCACATAATTCATTGATTTAGATAGAGATTCAAGATCAAATAGCCATTTGCGACCTTGACCTTCTACATTGGTTTTATTTTCCAAAAACTTCACATGTAGATTTTCCTCTACTCTTCTAGTTCTCATGTTGTATACTCTGAATGCTTTGCTATTGATAGAATATCCAACTAAGAATCCTTCATCTGCTTTACCATCAAACTTTCCAAGATGATCTAAGGTATTCAGAATTGTCACATGACATCCAAAAGGTCTAAGAAATCCTATTTCAGGAGTTCTACCTCTAAAAAGTTCAAATGATGTCTTATTGTGAGGTTTTACAACTAAAACTCTATTTTGAACATAGCAAGCAGTGTTGACTGCTTCTGCCCAAAAAGTTATAGGCAACTTAGAGTCAGCTAACATAGTTCTAGCAGCTTCTATTAGTGTTCTATTTTTCCTTTCAGCAACTCCATTCTATTGTGGAGTTCTTGCAACACTAAATTCTCTTTTAATACCTTTTTCTTTGCAGAAATCATCCATAACTCTATTTTTTAATTCTGTCCCATTATCACATCTAATGACTTTTACTCTTTTGCTTACTAGGTTTTCTATTTCTGTAATGAAGGTCTTAAGGATGCTAGAAGTCTCATCCTTAGTTCCTAAAAAGAATACCCATGTAAATCTACTAAAGTCATCAATAATAACTAGACAATATCTCTTATGCAACAAACTTCTGACATTTGTAGGACCAAATAAGTCCATATGCAGTATAAACAATGATTGATTGATAGAGTTAAAAATTTTGGGCTTACAAGTGGCTTTATGTTGTTTGCCTTTAAGACAAGCAATGCATGTTTGATCATTTTCAAATCATTTTTGAGGTAAACCTCTTACCAAACCATCTTTGACAATCTTATTTATGGTTTTAAAGTTAATATGACCAAGCCTCCTATGCCATTTCATAGATTCATCCAATGTGGCCTTAGCAATAAGACAAGTAAGAGAATCTTTTGGAACAATCTTCTTCATATCAACACTGTACATGTTGCCTTTTCTTGGAATTCTAAGAAGCGCTTGACTTTCATCAGGCATTTTAAAATCAGAAGAAAATACAAGACATTCAGTGTCAGTTAAGATAACTTTGTTCTTTTTGTCACACATTTGTGAGACACTAAAAAGATTATACTTAAGCTCTTGCACATAGTACACATCTTCAAAATCTAATTTACCGGTTTTAATAGTACCTTTACCAGTAATTTTTCCTCCAATTCCTCCTCCAAAGGTAACATAGCCTCCATCTACTGATTGAAAATTTGAGAGATAAGACTTGTTGCCTGTCATGTGCCTTAAACATCCACTATCTGAGAATCCTTGATCTTCATTATCTGCTGATGAATGTCCCTGCACATGAATAAAGGAATTAGTTTTGTTTTGGGATCCAAACCATTTCTGACTTGGATCCGCCTCTTGCATCAATGAGAATAGTTGATGCAACATTGGATTTAGGAATCCAACATGCTGAGGCCTTAACAGCATTTGCCTTGTTTCCCTTAGCAGTGATATGAACTGTTTAGCTATCAGCAGAAACTGATGGCTTTGCAGTTGTATCTTTTGGTTTCCAAACTCATTTTTGGACTATTGCCTTTGTTAGAATGGGTCTTTAACAACATTTAAGGCATATTTGAAAGTTGTTTTAGCACTTTTAACTGTTGTTTTTGGGTAAACAGTCAGATATGGTCTATCAGCAGAAACCATTTTCCTATCAGCAGGAACTGAAACTGTTTTGGGTTTTGTTCTAGTAGAGTTAGAGTGACTTTTAGGTGTTTGCCTTTTTAGATTCACCCTATTGTTTGTATACCCATATACCCAGTGATTACAGAAAGCTGCAAGATGGTCAAAACTACCACATGTGTAACAAGCTTTGTTATCTCTTTGTTGGAGAGACTTGAGGCTATACCAATTCCTTTGGTTACCTCTAGGCTTGTTTATGGTTCTATATTGTTCACAATATCTTACTGGTTGCCTAACATGTTTAACTTTGTTTTTAGGCTTTTCAGTACTATGTTTGACTATCTTAGGAACACTTGTTCCTGCTTTCTTAACCATTTCAGGTTTTGACATAACCTGTTTAACCTTTTTATCATCAGATGTTAAGTCTTCAATGATTGGACCATCTGACTTTCTACAAGAACACACCTTGTCTTAGGAAGTGAAGTTTTACTTAAACTTTCACTCTCTTTCAAAGGTTTATTAACAACTACATTAGATTTTGGTTGAACACCATATTTTAATTCAGGTAGTTGAAATTCAGGTAATCCTGTGTGTTCTAGGTCAATTCCTAGGGGCGAAGGAATACCTCTATATGGTGGAGGAACAGATTTGTATCTAACACCAGACTTAGCTTTATTAATTACTTGACATTCAATTAAGTTGGTCACACCCTTAGATGCATAATCTAGTGTTTCTACACTCATTTGAATATTCTCTTTAGCCTTACTAAGCCTATCTACTTCAGCTTTCAAGTTACTAATGTCATTATCTTTAAACATTATTTCTCTTTCAAGAAGAATTTTGACATCAGTAAAGGTAGATTCATTTGTTCGAAAATGTATGACTTGTTCCTCTAGAGTAGCTATACCTCTTTTATGATTAGTTAAGCTATGAGCTGTATCAATTAACTCTGTCCTTTGATTCTCATAACGTTTGGTTAAGCTTTCTAAACTTTTAAGAGCAGAACAATTATTTGAACAAACTTGTACCTCTGTAGAGAAAGCCATAAGAGTTGTCTGAGGAGAAGCTTCTTCTTCTTCATCAGCTGTAAAGCTCCAATCAAATCCTAATCCATCAATAGCTACCATAGCTTTTGGATTGGTTGATTCCCCTGTTTTGGACTTGCTCCCAAAACTTCTATTCTTGCTATCTTGCTGCTTTGGCCTTCTACATTCTCTTGAGAAGTGCCCCAACATATGACAGTTATAGCATTCTATCTTTGACTTGTCAAAACCAGCAGTATCATTGCTGCTGATGGTGAGTTTCTTCCCCGTCCTCTGATAGAATTTCTTAGCCCTCATGCTAAGAAGAGAAATTTGCCATTTTAGGTTCATCTCTTCTAAATCATCATCATTGATTTCTAGAAGATCTTCATGAGTGAGCATGGACCCATCATTCTGACTTGTGAAAAAGGCACAACAAGCCTTTTCATTTAATATACCAAAAGTACTGCTTGATGAACTAGCAGCACCAGCTCCACTATCAACCTTTTCATCTTTAACTGGGTTTGAGATACTAGGAGATGACATAAAGGCCATGTTCCCAGTATATGAACTAGAGACACCAGTTTTCTTTACTTCTTGTTCCATAATTTTAAAGTTGCTATACAAATCCATAAGATCCATAGTGTCTATGTCTGGTTTATTCTTCCAAACAACAACATGCATAGCCCACTCTTCAGGTAAGCTTCTCAGAAATTTTGAGTTTAAATCTTCTTGAGGTATATCAACCCAAAGAACAGCAAGTTGACTCACAATTTTCTATAGCCTTGTAAACATGTGGTCAAGAGATTCATTCATGATTGATGAGAAATTTTCAAACTGCTACTTGAGAAGGGTTTTCTGGGTCTTCTTGGTGGCTTCATTCCTTCCATACCTTGCAACAATTGCCTCAAATAATGACTTGGCATCTTTGAATTTGCTGAAGTTTATAAGTTGATCATTTGGAATGGTCGTCATCAGCATACTTCTGGCCTTGAGGTCATTCTTCTTCTTTATTCTTTCTTCAGCAGTTGAATGGATAGTTTGAATAGTTGTTATAGCTTTACCTTCAACTGTTGATGTAGTGGTTATGGGTTGGAAAGAGTTTCCATCTTCAATGATTTCCCAGAGAGTGTAATCCTGCACCTGGAAAAACTGTTTTATTCTTAACCTCCACAATTCAAACTCATTCTGTTTGAGAACTGGCAACTTTGCAGCAACATTTGTTTGAATAGATTCTGTGTCCATTTCTTCTTCTTCTTCTTCTTCTAAATCAAAGATATCAACCTGGAAGCTCTGATACCAACTGAGAGGATCACTTGATTTGATCACACACTATGAGGTGTTGGACCTTTGTAATGTGTAAATATGATACTTTGAGTGAATATGATTAAGTATGCGGAATCTACTTTAACTACACTTAGAATGTTTATTGGAAATGGAACTGTGATGTTTGTGTTTTATTTAACAAAGAACAATGAAAGTATTTCACCAAACGATTCAATATTATTCAGAATAATACGAGTGATCTTCACTATCACTAGGGTTAGAAAGACCTTGAATCTTGTGTTTTGTTCTATTGTTTTTCTTTATGTATATCTCTACTCACATCTATTTTCTTTTTTCTACACTTGTTAAGTCATATCTAGGATCTTCCTTTTATAGTCCAAGGAAAGATCTTTTTACAATCTATATGACTCATCTAATTACTAACTTATGACTAATCTTCATTCTAGCTAGATGATGACTTATCATGTCAGTCATTAAGATACAACATGTATCTAGGATTACAACTCACTTGGAGTGTTCAATTTGATGACTACAATAAAGATATTATCTTGTACACATGTCAGTAGAATAAGTCGTACTTATCTACACAGCAGTTGTATGAGTCATAGCATCAGCAGAATCCATCAGCAGAAACACTATCAGTAGAAACCTTCTTCAGCAGAATCCATCAGTGGAAATGTACTTTGAGCTTTATAAAAGCAAGTAAAATCTCGGGTTTTGAAGGAGTGGGCAGAATTAGTTGATGGTCAACTAACCAAATTAACTAAAGATGCAATCAAAATAAAATAAAATAAACTAAAACTAAATTGTGGTGTAAACAATAATAAGAGAAAATGTGTTTACTTAGATTTCATTACTCCCTAGATATCTTTTACCGGTTGATTAGCTTGTTACAATTGCATGGATGACGGGTTATATTCCTTAATACCAGTCGTAGGGCCGTGTACGAAATTCCCTAACTCTATAAGCTCCTACTTCACTCCTATGTCGAGCCGACTAAAAGCTCCTAACATGGGATCACTAGAATTCGCTTATGCATTAAATACAACCATAAATTGTAGTACACCTCCGATCATGTTTCTTAAGACGTTCAAGCAAGTTACCAATTGGAAGTCTGCCAGTTTTCTTAAGCCTAACATCGAATACAATGATCCACAACAACTATAAACAAACCATCAACCAATAATCAACATCTAGGTTTCATTACATCTAAGCAAACACAATAAAAACCTAGCCTAGCATGTTAAAAAGAAGAAAAGCATAAGATATAATCACACAACACATAGACATATCGTATGATTATTGGAAAACTTATCTTCAATTGAACATGGATAGACCAAGGGTTGAATCCCTTATTATTAAAGAAAATTCGTCTAGGGTTTTCACAAAGAAGCTCTCCAAAAGTTCCACCCTTAATGAATGAAAATTAGAAAACTATATATAGATTTTACACCTTGACGGCGTCACGTTATAGCTTGTGACGCCGTCAACTCGCCGCCAAGATAAAATTCGTATTGCCTAGATCCACTTCTGACGCCGTCATGTGTAATTTTACTCTGGGCCGTCACATGTGTTTTGACCCAGACGGCATTGGTGATGCCGTCAGGCCAAATTGCCGTGAAAATGCTCTTGGCCATCATGTGTATTTTCCACATCCACCTTTTTTGCCAATCTTGACGCTGTCACTTGCATTGCCTTGACGCCGTCAGGTACTGTTCCCATCAAGGATTTTGAGACTTTGTCGTTTTCTTCACTTTTTTGCTCCAAAAACGTCCAAAATGCTTCCTTTTGTAAATTTCCTCTCAAAAGTACCTAAAATGACAAAAGGAACGATTTAGGGCAAGAATTGATCAAATAATTACGAATTCAGGCTTAAATGACCCCCCAAAAGCGGTACATTTTTCACCTTATCACAACCCTATTCAATGAAGGTGAACAAAGACACTTTCGTGTGTTTATTGCTAACTATTGTTTACAGGAACACCCGACGGTTGCAGCTGATGGCAAATGAGACGTCAATTCATAAGCTCATGCTCACATTGCATACTCATAATTAAAGACATCATGAAAAGTGAAAGATCACCAACAATGCTTCCACAACTCTGATGCAAAGTTTCATGATTTAGAAAAGTGTGAGCATGCCGGTCCAATGGTCACTACATCACATGGAGGCGATTCTACAAAGGATGATTTGGAGATTTATGGTGGCTGATGATCTCAAAGATCACACAAGTCAAAGGAACTTATGCTCAAAGAACACTACTCGCCGTACAAAGATAACACTTTAAGAATCAAAAGATACAAGCTAGAGCTAAAGTTTAGTTTATAGAATGCTAAGCTTCAATTTATTTTGTTTGGGGTGACCTCCCTTAGGGGAAGATTGTTAGGATTAAGAAATGGTTCGGTCACCCCATTATTTACATACTTAGCGTAGCTCTTAGTTTTGTATATATTAGATTAGATATAGTCACACTGTGGAGGACGGACGGGTCTTTACCCACTGTACACCCGATCCTCAGCCCGCAGGAGGGCGTATACTGTAAGTGTATATAAACCCTTTCCATCTCATTAGAAGGGTTGGTTGATTTCATTAATACACACACCTCAAAGGTGTTTCTTTCACTAGAAATCCTCCTATCTCTTCACTCTTTCTCTCTCTAACTCATAACCATGGTTACCTTATTCTTTCATGTGAATCGACCTCCCAAATCACAAGAATCAACATAAATATCGATCCTACATAATAAACTGGTAAAAACGTATAAATCTTAGACTGGTTTGACCATACATATGACACAAATAACTTGTATTAAAAAACTGTTAACCAACAAAATATGTAAAACCAGTGGATACTCATGGTTAAAACATCTTAAAATTGACACTTTTGACAAGATAACACCACAAAAATCAACCAAAACTAATAACAGCGCTCTAATGCCACTTGTTGGATCGTAGTTTTAGGTTGAATATGTGATTCGGGAGGTTGTGTTTAATGGAAGAAGATGACTTCCATGATTAGAGAGAGAGAGAGTAGAGAGAGAAGGAAAACAAGGGTTTTATTAATAAAGATGAAAGGGAAAATACACACACAAGTCTCACCCTTCTAGTGAAGTCTAGGAGGGCTTATGTAGAGCAACATATACACTACTTTACAATAATGACGGTTTCAGTACCTGTATATTTGGCTAACATCATAACTAATGTAATCCCGTAAATGTCGTTCCATTTACGTGTTAGGAGCATTCCCAATAGTCCTGACGTTGTGAAGGTTTATCTGGTGAAAAACTTTACTATTTTTGGCGGGAAATATGGTTGTTATACTATTTAAATTTTGAATTCATTTTCTTAATAAAACATTTCTTTAAAAACACAAAAATACTTTTCTGAAAATGTTTTGTCACACATAAAAATGTGAGGTCTTATAAAAATAAATTCTTTGATTACTTTACTAATATCGGTATAGAGTTTGTTCATACCTGAAGTGACGTTGTAGTGGATACGTAGCAGAAACGAGTTTTTTCGATTAAAAACTTATTAACCGAAGCTTTACGTATCGTGTTTTTATATTTTGTGATTATCAAAATATGTAGAGACCGAATATTGCAAATAACCTTTTGACATTATTTGTATAACAAACTAGCTTGAGTTTATAGAAGCTTGTGGCTTATAAAATATTATGCAACCTTGCGTAACAAGCAAACCTTATAAACCACTCAGGGGTTGCCTACTGGAAAAGGGTTTATGACTATCACACTAAATTGTGGGAGATCTCAAGATCAATTCTCGATAGGTGCAAACAACCCTGGTCACGTCAACCCTCCGGAAATGAAGACTTTTACCTAGTTAGAGTTTGTGCGGCAGTGGTTCAAACCACATGGATTAGTCGACCAAAAGATATTTAACGTGTATGTAATACAATCTAGTTTTTTATTTAATACAAAAATGCATTTAATAAACGTTAAATTAAACTTCAAACAACTATAATAAATGTAATTTCGTGTTAATACACTCAAACTTTTCAATTCTTTACACCTGATGTGTGTTTCATTGTAGGTATTTTTAATTCAAGTTTTAAATTTATATTTAGCCGGTCTTATACCTAAAGATATAATTTCTCGAGCAATGTACCAGATCAGATGTAGCCAGTGAGGTAAGTACGAGGTTGATCTCAGGAATAGTATGCTTAGATTTGATCTAGTGAGTTTTAGAAATTTAAAAGGGCGGTTTTGATTGATTGTTTTGTAATTAGAACTACTAAAACATAAAAGTAAATTAAAATCTCCCATGACTTTCCGGAGCAACTAACCCGGATCTGTCCTTGCAAGTCTCTCTGCATTTTGGAAGCAAAGCAATTAAACTACATTTGTTGTGATCAATAAGAGAAGGTAGTGCTAGCCATGTTACTCCTATTACATTTTAGTTATCCGTCTATTAGTGCAATGATTTAATTGTAAAGTACTGGTGACTTCATGATGTATGGGGAGTATCTCCTTGGTCCAGACAATACCCCCATACTCCTATCTAACCTAGACTAGATCACTTGGTCCATGCATCTAAACTTTATACATTTAATCTCCAAGGCCATTTGGTTTATGCACCCATTCAACTACAAGTATGCATTAAGTCATGTCAACTAATCTATGTGATTTATCTATGGTACCCACTTAGTCTATGTGATACCTACTCTTCTCATGCGGTCACTATGTTGAAGAGCACTATGCTAACTTAAGTGTTCTTGTAATATACATCTAGTACCCACTTGGTCCATGCGATAGCTAGACTTAAAATACTCAAACATATAAACAAGCATGTATTGAATGATAAACACACGAGCTAAACAATACTAAACATTAAATCTTAATAAATGGAAATAACAATCATGTAATATTTATAACATGGCCAACTCCCAAGGGTGTTTGCCATAAAGCATGTAAAAGTACAAGAAGATAATTCGAACGAAGAAAAAATAAAAATCATGATGAAATCTATATGCAATTCGAATGATTAAACCTAATGTGATGATACAAGACCTCCTCTTCTTGATTTCCTAGCTCTTGGGAATCATCTTGGGGCTTTAGAATAGTGAAATTCGGCTGTGATGATGAGTGGTGAGTGAATGATATCAAAAACTTCCATATAAGGTTTGTATATGTAGTCTTCTGTTAAGGTACCGATACGGCGTATCCAAGATTTCTTGATTGTTGACGAAGAAAGCATATTCTAACCATATTCTATGTATGTTTTAAATACGGCGTATTGCCAGAGCTAAATACGTCGTATACCTTCAAATCTTCGAAATACTTGGACCGGGGACAAGATCTTTAATACGGCGTATGGCCAGAGTTTCATACATTGTATGCCTTCAATAGTTGACTTGTGCTTTGAATGTAGAGTTTCCAAAAACATCGTATTGCCAGAGTTAAATACGCCGTATGCTTCAATATTCACTAATACTTAGTGAATTCTTTCAGACATCAATACGGCATATGACCAGAGTTTCATATGCCGTATGCTCTTTACATCTTGCATACAAAATCATCAAAAACAGCTCCAAATCATGTCTTTTACCCTATATTTTGTCATATTGCTGCATAATCACTGAAATTGAAAAACTTAGAAAATTAAGTATCAATTCAGATATAAACATGCAATATATGAGTAATAATCATGTGATAAATATTCAAACAATTTAAGACTTAACAACGCCCTAAAATTGCCCAATTAACACCTGTCGAACAGTCTCTACTAAAATAGGGTATTTTAATATGTCTAAAATACCTACCTAAAAATAAATGTATTTATTACAATATTTAATTTTGATGTGTTTTTAATAATTGGGCTGATGTAGGATTTACCGACCAGGTTTTATATTTATAATAGCCTTGTCTATCTAAGGTCTACCTAACGGACTATCGGGCAGTGTACCCGATCATGTGAGGTATAGCTAGATGGTAAAGCCGAGTGATGTAATTTAGTGGTAAGGTATATTTCTTTCCGAAGAAATCGCAACGAATGCAATTTCCCCGGGTCGTTCTCCCAACAAAGGTTGAAGTCGAGTTGTCAGTTCGGAAACGTGTAAACGCGGAGTGAATACTGAAAATAAGTGAGAATTGGAGTTTTACACTACGAGATGTGAAATAATACTCAAAAACAAGAAATCAAAGGGTACAAGTATCTAAAGCATACTAATCCTAAAACGCAAATTAAAGTTAACTAAACGTAAAATAAACGTAATGTATCCAAATAAGATGTAAATCTAAAGCATTTCTAATTCTACGGTCTCTAAAATTATTTCTAAGGTCCTAAAAGATGAAAAGAAAAATACGGGAAAAAGAATTTCTTTTATTTATTTATTTATTTTTTTTTTTACTTTTTATTTAATTATTGCGAATTAAAAACTTAATAAAAGGAAATAAAAGATTAAAAATAGAAAATGAAAAGTAAAAATTATGATTTTTTTTTTCTATAAATCTATTAAAGTAGCAGATATATGAAAAATGTAAAAGTTGGAAAAGCTCTTGGAAAAGTTGAGCAAAAGCTCTTAACAGTTTAACTAGCTTATTAGGATTAAAAAGAAAAGGCTACTATAAGTATTTAAATGTGCAAGGACTAACAAGCAGTATCCTAGAGAGCAGATGGAAGGGAGTGTTTGTTGTGGTGGTTTTGTGTGCTCAGGAGGTCACAGGTTCGAACCCTGTGATCACCTTTTTTTCTAAACATTTTATTTTTGCACTTTTTCTATTAAAAACTTGTAACTGATATAAAAGTAACCAACTTTTGAAAAGGGAAATTTTTGAAAACTAAGCACAGCTGAGAAACAAGCAAGAATTAAAAACAGTTTATTAAAGTTTATGAAAATTAAATTTTGAATACTGAGATATTGGGCACAAGCTTGTGCCAAACTTGAAAAAAGATAAATTATACTGAATCCTAACCTAAATAATCTGCCTAACCTGAATAAGCAATAAAGGATAAGCAGAAAAACATAGAAAAAGCACTAAAAAGCAAAAAGAGGATAATGAGGCAATAACAGTCTAAGGGGACAACTAAGAGCTACCTAAAAGCTATCAATAAGCTAATGTTACTCTCCTAAACTTAAACTAAAGCAAGCTTATACTATAAACTCCATATAAACCAAAAATCAGACCCTAAGGTTTGATGAATAAGCCTAAATTAAGCTACTAAGGGAGTTACTTGGACTGAATGTCATGAAAAACAGGACTACAAATAGACTAACCACCTACCTTTTAAGCTGATGCATAAGCTAAAAAAACAAAAAGCTAAGGTCTAACAACAGCAAAACCATAAAGATAAGCTAGCAAATAACATGTAAATCAAATTTCAGAGATATATGAGCTTA
The DNA here is from genome assembly GCA_030686995.1 of Artemisia argyi. Classification (NCBI taxonomy): domain Eukaryota; kingdom Viridiplantae; phylum Streptophyta; class Magnoliopsida; order Asterales; family Asteraceae; genus Artemisia; species Artemisia argyi. The sequence goes on from CM060701.1 coordinate 56,205,474, forward strand.
TTAAGGGCTTAAGATGATGCTGATAAGATGGCTGGTTGGGACAGTTGGGGAAGAGAAGGGCGTAAATAGGTCAGGGGTGGTTTTTGAAGCCAAAAATAAGCTAGTAAACAATAAGCTTATGATGTAAAAATTGGTACTATATGTTAACAAGCAACCAAATGTGATCTAAAACTACTTTTCATAAATTCCCAAGCAGAATTAAGCTCTACAAATTAACTGGTATAAGGGCTTGTGAAAACTAATTGGGCTATTGACTGATGCAAAGATGAAAATGGGTTGAAACTGAGTATTTGACTAATTAGGCTATAGTACCAAATTCTAAACAACTATAACAACCTAAAGTGAACCTAATTTAAACAAAACTACAACTACAAGAGTCCTTATCCTAAATTTATCCTTAGGGATTAAGTAAAACAGTTTTAATCCATAATATTTAGAAACCTTGCTCAAAAGCTTGTAAACTTCTAGCAAATGCTTTAAATTACTCCTAAATCTGAACTAAAACTAAAATGAAGCTAATTGAAATTTAGAATTTGACCAATACAAGTTTGTGACTAAAAGCTATCCTAATCCCAAATAGTCCTTTAACTAGGCTATCTAGAAAAATAAACTAGAAGATGCAATTTAAATCCAATTTAATGAAAGACCAGTGTTTATTAAGCTAAAATAACCCTTAATAAGTAACTTTCTCTATACAAAAAACACTAAATTAAACTTTCAAATATTATGCTTATTTTTTTTTTGGATTTTTATAGAATTTATTCAAAAGCACGTACAATAAAATGGTATAATATCTAATAAGCTGCAAATAACATTTAGTAGCAACACTAAGCAGATAACCAAACTAAGAAGCACTATATAAAGCTAAATAAGCAGTTTACTCTAATAAATAAGAAGAAACTTACAAGATGTCCATGCTTAAATTAATAATAGATGAAGAATGAAGGAGTTCATGAGAGAAATCTAAAGGACCTATGGGTCTTCATTGGCACAATCATATTAAGCTTAAGTGCTTAATCACACGAGTTGACTATCATTGACTTTTGGAGATTTTGCTTAAATAGAAAGTGAATCACTAAAAACTCACAACAAGCAATGATTAAGCTTGAATGAGCTTATGAAACAGATTAAAAGCTTTAAAAACAGTTAAGTAACAATAATTGAAGGCTTTATGTAAATTCAACGAGTAAATGAAAATAAAGCTGATTGGTATTAATAATAAAAAGGAGTTACAAAAGGAGTTTAGAGATTACAATAAGCTGAAAAAATAGTGAAATTAACCTAAAAATTAAAGCTACTATACTACTCTATGACTACTCCTAATGACTAACAGCTTCAAAATGTGAGTGAGGGAGAGTATATATAGCCATTAAGGAGAGCTTGGAAGCATCTCGAATCCCTAATCATGACCCTTGATTTCTTTCTCATGTGGAGCTTTAATCCACAGCCCTTGGATTGCTTGGGTGATGTGTTCCTACCAATAGGAAGCCTCTATTCTACCATGCTGTCAATCCCTGACATTCTCTGTCCTTGTCAGTACTTACTAGAAGGCTTTAGGTATCCAATGATTTGGTGAATAGGATTGTACGGGTACTTTTTGGGTTGAGCAGGGTAAAATGGGGAAGGGGGTGTTGCTACAGTAAAAGAAAGGGAAAGAGGCGTTTGGTTTCTGTTATTATTATTTTGACCTATTTTTATGGATGGTTGACTTACGGGTTAAAAGGTAATTGTTGGATCTGGGTTAAGAGTAAAGGGAATTGGGCTTAGGTAGAGATAAAAGGGTTGGATTGTGGGTTAAGGATTTTATTTGGGTTTAAGTTTAGTGATAGGTTTATTAGTATTGTTTAGGATTAGGTTTTAATAAGGTTAAAGGTTAAAGGACTAATTATGCCAACTTTGCAAAGTTATTTCAAGGACTATCTTTTGATAATAATGAATCTTGAAGGATATATTTGACATTTTGAGCATAAAACTTGATCATTAGCTTCCCCGGCCTCGGCTTTTGTACACTCTTTCATTTCTCGTGCTCGGTTTTGCTATTTTCTTGAGATTTTTGTCATTTTCTTTAATATCCATACATGCACATTCAAAAACACAAAAACACAATATATTTGGCATTTTTGGTCGGTTTTTAGTCTGGTTTTTGTCAAATAAAAGGTGTATGATTAAGCATACACCACCGAGGTCTTCCCAAGAGCTACGTGTGCGGAAGTTATCTAAGTTTTAGTGTCACTAATTAAAAAGGGGTTTTGATTGAAGATTAATTAAACTAAAGAAATGAAAAGCAAATAAATAAAGCAAGTAAATAATGAAAAGAAATCAGATGGAGAGAATAGTGTTAACCTAATTACTACTCTTGTTATTAACATGACAAGTTTTTTAATTAATGCATCCTATCATTTCATCTGGGGATTCAAATCGATAGACTCAGATGGTCAAATATCCTATCCTATCTTACACCTTGTCTTGTTCTTATAACTATGACATTACAAGAGTTCATCGGTTAGTCGCTTTGGCTATAAGGTGCAAGAGTCATTAAGTGCCTCTACTAACTCAGAATAGTCTAGCGGGATGCGGCCTTTCGGTAACTTACATCCCCTTTAACTCCTTAAGAAAATCTGTTTGGTAGTGTCACAACTCATAATTTCAGGCCATTTTCCAAACTTCGACAATTTACTATTCATCAGTTACTATTCACCGATTACTATTCATCATTTTACTATTCATCGTTTTCAGAGTCAGTTTGAGATTCTGAGAAGAGTTCAAAAATTTACTATTCACATGACACTATTCATTTCCGGAAGAAAAACACTATTCACGTGCATTGCTCATTTCATCGTAAATTTAGTTTACGAGTATTTAAATTCGCGTAACCGAATTGGTTCAGGTGCGAATTCATGCTTTATCAGTAGGGACATTTCATATGGACTAGAAATAGTCTAGATTTCATCATAATAGCATTTGCATACTATACCACTCGTAGAATATTTATATTAATATTTTTGATATATTTAACGTTTTACGTATATTTATTTTTAAATAAACGTTAACACGCGATTAATAAATATAACTAACATATCTGAAAATCCCCACAATGGTCCCGATATATTTTTAAACCCTTACAACATCACAAAGATTATAAAAATCCAATTACCCGGTATTTTGGAAATTTATTTAATTTATATCGTAAGTTTAATATAATTACGACGGTTTTCGTGGAAACTAAATAATAATCATCCAAACACCCAATACTTGTACCCAATATATTTTCACAACTTTTATGACTTAATTATGTCCCGATTAACTTCGTCATATTTTATTTTAAGTTGTCACGATTTATTTTTAGTTAACTCGATACCCGATAACGCCTAACGGATATACACGTTTGAAACCCGACGAAACTCTATTTATTTTTGACAGCTTTTATTAACAAAATACTCCAAGTATAGAAAAACTACATTTGTGATACATCAAGTTGAGTGTCATTTACTCATTGATAAACTCATTTCTGGAAAATTTACGTCATTGACAAAAAGTTAGTTCACCTAGCCTAGTTTTCAAAACATCCAACCGTTTGTCAAAAGGATTTATAACGAATAACTTATGGTCTTCTAAACTTTCTCGAAAACTGCCCAGAATCTACCAAAACAGCCCAAACACCTCACTTGACGGCTATTTTACTTTATGATCGAGACCCGTATAGACAAACTTCAGTTCTGTGACATTTTAGATATGGTGAAAATCTTCTTAAAACTACTGAGCTTCATTCCTAACTCTTAATATTCACTATTTCGCGACTAGTTTTGCGAGACCATTTTGTCACTAATATAAATAATAATACTTCTACGTACTAAATCCTAGATTTTATAGAAATACTACCAAAGTGCCAAATACTTAACCATCGAAGTACTTATGATTACAAGCTTATTTATACGACTATTAAACGTTATTTCAAGGTTTTCAAAGCAAGGAATTCAACAATAACATTTATATATACGATATATATATTACAAGTTCTTACAATTCTAGTCAATACTTATTTTTCTTAAGTATGGAATATATTTTACTATGACTATAACTAGTATTTTCAAGTTATGAGTGGTATAGGCGTCATGTGCATGTGCATTCATTACATCATTTCGTGATCTAAAGTAGATCATTATCATCCATATTAGGTTGCGGCTAGTGTTTGCGCCTTATTGTCCCGATCATTTTACCATCATTGTACCATCATATCAGGTGAGTTTTCATAGCCCCGTTTTCAATTCAATATTTTGATTTCAAATCCCACGGGGGAGAACACATTGCACCACTTATTTTTGTACATGCCAAAGTAGCTAAATTTTCATACATTGCTTAAGTTGCAATCATACCACATTAAGTCCCCTTTATATTATCATGGACCGTTAATTTGCCTTTAAGCGAGAGTGAGTGAATAGATCTATTGAGGGTGACTCCTCCATTCGTGTTTGGGTTGCTCTAACGGAATTACGAATGCATTTCATGTCTAACATTATTAAAGTGGCTGGTAACCACTCATTTAGGGCAAAATTCTTATTATGTCTAGCTTCGGGGTCATGAGCTTAAGAGCCAATGTAACTTCATTTTGACATCAAGTCACCTTACTTTCTACTTATGGCAATTGTACATACATTTTAACTTATAACTCTATGGAATTCACCAACTTTATGTTGACCGTTTTAGCGATCTATTTTCAGGTTATTAAGCTAGTTCATGCTGCATACATTTGGACCTTCATGGAGTCGCGGAGTCAACGCGTCTCACCATATATTTCTGCACTTATGAAATGTTTGATCTTGTTGAACTTATTTTACCTAAATTGGAAACATCTTTTGGGACCTATGTTTTGTAAACTCTGAATGTTTTTAATGATCAAACGACGTATTTTTCAAACGACACTTTAGGTCGTTCAATGTAACTGTAACTGTGATGCTATGACAGTCACCCCCAGGTATTCCATTCCGCTGCCATTCAGGTATTTTGGGGGTGTGACAGATTGGCATCAGAGCTAAGGTTATAGCAAACTAGGATGTATCTTGGACCCTAGACTATAACCACATCATCATAGCATCTCATCATTTCATCATAAGTGCGTATTTATTACACATGTCGTTTCATGCACACACGGTGCAAGCTATTTATACCCATACTTATATATATATATATATATATATATATATATATATATATATATATATATATATATATATATATATATATATATATATATATATATATATATATATATATATATATATATATATATATATATATATATATATATAATTTTATTGACCTGGTTCACAAGTGACATGTCTTCAGATACACACCCTGTCATCCTTTCGTCGGATTCCGACATTGAAGATGCCTTGTCATCTTCCACTACCATTATACCACCAGTTGCACTTACACCATCATTAGCACCATTAATTTGTCATAGGAACAGGGTTTTCCTATCATTAAGCCCATACGTAGAATGCCGTTTGGTAGTGTATTCAGACTTAATCTTAATGGACCTATTAGGATGCTTATTGCAAAGAAAATAGTATGTTTTCTTTCCTTCACTAGTAGGGCACTTACTACTCAGGTACTACCACCACCGTCAGCTATTTATTTCACTATTGGTCGTCCCATAGTGCATACTTCAGTTTTACCTCTTAGATTTCGCGAGATAGCGCGAAAGAGGGTAGTATCCCATTCACTATTATCACCATCATCTCCTAACTCACCACTAGAATCTCATCGTTAGCAACTTTGTTCTCATCATCTAAAGCACCACCAACACCATCACATCTCAGAGATCTTACACCTATATATGACAGGCCGCTTAAGAGGCAACCACTATTTGACGTACCATTACCATCTACCACATGTTACACCACCTTATAGGTTTGAGGTTGGTGAGAGTTTGAGAGCCTCTACCGCTTGACAACCTACTACTCTTCATCGTTAGACGATGATCTCTAATTATTTGAGATTACCCACGAGTGTTTGGACGATACACTCTGAATAATACCACAAGCCTCACAGACACAATAAGAATTGCAACAAATCGCCCAAGGGTGGCATCTATCACAAGGACTCTATATTATCTTAGATATGATCGACTCATACCTCCATAACACAATAAACCAACGAGATGCTTTGAACGGTATTATACCATCATAATGGAACTCATCACAACTCTCCCTTCATTATCAAGTTTGATTACACCACATTCTAAGTCGATAATTACATCATTAGTCGCTCTAGCAACACTCCACCGACCAATGTGGTCACATTAGTAGATTTGACATATAATTACAACTTTAGGAGGATGCGAGTAAGACAATAAGATTAATAAAGACAAAGGTGTCTTTACAATTAAATGGTCATGTTGACCAAGATAAAAGTGACTCCCCTAGTTTTCGTGTTTCGGAGATAATAACAATTCATGTAAGTCAAAGCCAAATTAAATTTTTGTACAAATAAAAAGATTTCTTGCAAACTTTACAAAGTATGACAAATTATTGATTTTCAATGGTTGGATTAAAACTCATTTCTGTTTAAGCAACAATCTTCTTGAATTCCCTTTTTCCAAAGACATATATATATATATATATATATATATATATATATATATATATATATATATATATATATATATATATATATATATATATATGAGATATTGTTTTTATCAAAATACAAAATATTTCGTAGTCACATCTTTTACATAACTATATTCATTACAAACTTCAAATAAAGTCACTCCAAAATACATTTATGACCAAATTTCACAATGTTTCACTCAAATAAATGTTGTCAATTTTAGAAACCATATCTCCAAGAAGGAACACGCATAACTCAAGAACGAATCTCGAAAGCAACCACTATACCTACTTACTATTTGACCTTAGATGCGAAAGAAACCCCTCTACCAGAGATTGCCAATATTGATACACCATGCCTTAACACCACTACTTCAAATTACGACTTTTTCGCTCATTCCATATTATGAGACCCTCACGTTAGTATGAGCTCGTTGGATTAAAAGATCAAGGTACAATTACTCAACAAAATTTATATTCTTTTCGGAGATCGATATTGCGTAGTCACATTGGGACAAGACCTCATTTTCAGGAAAGGACATCAAGAAGTTTCACCTGACCATAAGGCATTTAGCTTGCATTCACGGAAAATCAAACATCATTTGATGTGGTACCTACTTGACTCAGATCACCCGTACAACAATTTCCATTCTTTATACATTTAAGTCATGCTTAGAGGGATTAAGCATTTGAACCTGCGATCTTTACCTAGTATAAATTCTTGAATACTTCACATTATTGGCACCAATTTCTGCCCTATATCCTTTAACACATAGACTATCATCTTCAGTTGGCTGTAGATGCCCTAACGACACGTTCATCCTTCACGCTCTCAATATCATTACCATATTCTCGACCACTTCATAATGATAAACCACTGCCCTGTTATGAACCAAGATGTTTACATTCTTTAAATAAGTGGATTAGTAGACTATTATCATTCCATAAGATTCACCTACGTATCCAATACACCATCCAACGAATTTTGTTTCAAGCTATTTTACTACCCTATGGGGAAATTGTTTTACAAAATTTCCAAAGTATGCTATTTTGTTACCACTCTATAAATTGATTTTCTGTCATTACACCAAGTATTTAATATTATTACGCGGAATAATTTTCATGTTACCTTGAAAGGAAATATCAGGATACCATTTTTAATAACAATGCGTTGAACACCATCTAAAACTTTTGAGAAAAGTAATACTATTTTGACTAAATCCAGCATCGCATCATTAGTCCTTAACTATACATAGCCTGATCACCTATGTATAATTCAGGAAGGATTATGCCATGAAGGAAATAGTTACCATTTTAAAGTATTTCTAATAACAATCTTCATTTAAAAACATTTTAAACAAATAAACTCTTTCATAGACATCTTTTTTTTTTTTTTTTTTTTTTTTTTTTTTTTTTTTTTTTTTTGACAAACCCTCCCTTGATACTTACCCCACCTGTCACCCACTTAGCCATTAAGTTGGACTTTCCATTGACTTCTTTAGGAGAGACTTTCCCTATCAAGTACTAGGAGGATACCTCGATACAAGAAAAACAATAAAAGGATTACGGGACTACTAAACATGGACTAAGAAAATGCATAATCCAACAACAATCCTAAGATACCACGATACCATCCGAATCACCATCTCTGATTTAGTTGTCAAATTTTATCATTCAAAGGTACTAGCTAGACTGAGCTACAGGATCGAACACATTGTGAAGATACACTAAGTAACACTATAGAAATAAACCGAGCATCCTAACCGATATTCTGGAGTGTTCCATTTAAACATGGCCTCATCCAAACGCAAACTTCCCTGTAACGAGTTTTCACCAAGGAAAATTTATTTGAATTAAGGATATCGATATAGATTTCCCTAAAGCGTTGTATTCTCTAGATATTTTAGATAACCTCATTTTCATACCAAGAAAGGAATCAGACCCGAACATATAATTTGTCAACATGATGATAATTTCAACGATAAAAAATATCAGGACTTAAGTTAGTTTGAATACTTATGCTGGTAGTTTTGCCTGACACCCACCAATAGGCATTATCCAACCTCAGGAACTAAACGTTAGACATCTATGCATTTATGCGAACATTACTATCCTACTATTTTATCCTTGTTAATACTTTCACTTTTAAATGAAGTTGATTCAAAAATTGCGTTTACATAAATCACATACCTTGTATAAAATGATTTCTGAAATTACTATTTTGAACAAGTACAATATATATATATATATTTTTGGGTCAATATTTAGCAAAACCATCGTACAAAGAGAAAAATATAAACATCAAACTTTGGTAAACATTCCTATTCACAACATGTTTGGAAACAGTTTCACATTTCATAACTACTGGATTTTGAATCATCAAGAAAGATATTACTTAGCAAGTCATTTGCTCCATTTTCTAAATTCGTTTATTCAGAAAAAGATTTCAACCAAAACTCACAATCGCGAGACAAATTTCCAAAACTAATCACCATACTACATCGGTTATGCATTTAGGATTTTGTGACTTAACAATAGAGAACCTTGGAATATGTGATGAAGAAAATTAGGAGGGACACCATAAATCAATTACGAACTTTAGTAATAGAGACCAAGCCCAATACGCAAAGAAAGACACATGTCTTATCATCCGTTGGAACAAAACACAAGGAATCAAAAATTGTTAGCCATATTCTCTCTCCTTCAGATAATGCCAAGTCCGAAAGATAGAACGTTGTGGAATTAGTCACAAGATTTATTGTACCCATTTCAATTATTCTTGATATAGGTAATTGAATCACCTCAGACTCCTAGCAATCATTTTAAGATTTCCTTCGGAACCCCATTTAGATGTAAACACCGCCTACCATCCTCAGACCAATGGTCAAAGCGAAGGAAAATTCAAACATAGGAAAGATATGCTCAGAGCATGAGTGATTGACTCTAGAAATGGTTGGACTAACCATTTACCATAAATCAAATTCAGATGCAACCATAGTTACTGCGCGAGCATAGAGACTACACCATTTGAGGCACTCTATGGTCGATGTGCCAACATCCATTGACGAATCGAAATTTGGAAAAGCCCAACTCACTAGTCCAGTAGGCATTCATGAAATAACTAGAAATTTCGTACAAGTCAAGAATCAGTTACAAGTTCGATAAGTTGTAAACCATTAAAACTTCAAGTTGGTAGGCAGAGTCATTGTCACAACTCGAAATTTCCGGTCATTTTCCAAACTTCGATAATTTACTATTCATCATTTACTATTCACCGATTACTATTCATCGTTTTACTATTTATCGTTTTCGAGGTCAATTTGATATTCTGAGAAGCGTTCAGAAATTTTACTATTCACTTGACACTATTCATTTCCGAGAGAAACCACTATTCATGTGCATTACTCATGTCATCGTAAATTTAGTTTACGAGTATTCAAATTCGCGTAACCGTATTGGTTCAAGAGCGAATTCATGCATTATCATTTGGGACATCTCATACAGACTAGAAATAGTCTTCATATTATCATTATGGCACTTGCATACTATTCCACTCGTAGGATAATTAAATTAATACTTTTGGTATAATTAACGATTTACGTATGTTTATTTTAGATAAACACTAATACGCGAACTATAAACGAGAATAACACGTCCGACACTCCCGACTATGATCCCAATATATTTTTATATTCATTTTTATAATATAAAAATTATAACATTAATTTACCTGGTATTTTGGAAATTTATTTATTTCGTATCGTACGTCTAATTTAATTACGACGGTTTTCATAAAAGTTAAACGACGATTAACCAAACACCCAATAATTTTACCCAACCTATTTTTATAATTTTTATAACTTTATTTTATCCCGTTAACTCCGTTAAAATTTATTTTTAGTTAACCCGGTACCCGGTACACTTTAAAACTACGAATAAACACAATATTATACAAAAAGTCTCACCAAAACCATTACACACTCCAAATTGCCGCCCCCCCCCCCCCCCCCCCCCTACTCTTTCTTACAATCTTTGGAAATATATCTACTAACCCATTTAATGTTTGTACTTCTTGTCTAGTTGATAAAATATAAAACATATACTCCCATTTTTCATATCATTTTCTCATTTCAAGCAAAACTTTCTTTCTCTCTTTTCTTCTCCTTTTGGTCTCGGCAAAACACAAGAAACAAGCAAGACATATAATTTTTCCAAGGTCTAGAAATATTCTAGTGTAGTTAGTTGTCCTTGTTTGAGTTTTGAAATAAAAACTCAAGGATTGTTAAGGTTTCATCATCCAAACTTCATTAATCTTCCAAGTAAGTTAACAAAACTCATTTCATAATTTTTACAAGTATTTACTATGGTTATATATTTTTCTTACAAGAACTCATGCATGTAATAACTTATACCACTCTATTTTTGTATATATTTAATTTTTAAACCCTAGAAAGTGATTATAGTTAGATCCTTGTTTGATCTACTTGGTTTGTGATGTTTAGGAACCCATGACACCCTAAGAAGGTGTATGGTAGGATTAGATTAGTTTTGTGGTGATTGAAAGTGATTTGATTGAAGATGGAACTAGATTAGAACCCTAGAAATGATTTTTGAAACAATAGAAATACCTACTGTCCCTATTTTTAATTCTTGGGAAAATCAGTTGATGGTGGGTAATTTTTGACCAAAGATTTAGAAAATACTTTCAAAAATGAAACTTTTGGCGAAAGAACGGATTAAAACGAGCTTATAACGAAGGAGATATATTTTTGTAAATTTAACGACGAAAACTATTTTTCTAAAAACTGCATGCTGTTTGACAGTTTTCGACGGGCAAAAAGAGGTGTTAAACGTAACCTAGAGGAACCAAGCTATCGAAAATATATTACTACATACTAAAACGAATCCGTGAATATAAAGAACGAGGAAAATGAGCTTAAAACGACCAAGTTATACCCGTTTTAACATCGTCAAAACTATATATATATATATATATATATATATATATATATATATATATATATATATATATAGTCACTACTAGAAATAATATAACGACGTACTAAATAATATATTTTCTAGATTTCTTATTCAAGGAGTTTATTTTTAATTAACGAACTACGTACGACTCAAGGTTTATTACGCGACTACTAGACATTATTTTAAGGTTTTCAAGACGAGGAATATAACACTAACATTTTTATACGATATACTACGACAAGTTATATACTTCTATATTTGGACTTATTTTCCTAAGTATGGAAACTATTTTACTTTGACCATAACTAGTATTTCCAAGTTACGAGTGGTATAAGCATCATGTGCATGTGCATTCATTTCATCACGTCATGATCTAAGATAGATCGTTATTACTCATATTAGGTTGCGGTTAGAGATCGTGCCTCATTTCAGTGTATCCATTCTTGTCATCGTAGCTATCGCTCCAGGTGAGTCATAGCCCCTACTATTTTAACTTGTTTTATAACGGTTTTGGGGGAGAATACATGCTCGTTTCCATCTAAATGTATACTTGATTTAATTGGTTTTTGCTACATGCTTAGTCAAACATTTACTTGCTCCATTTATGAATTTCTTACTCATTCGAATGTAGTGTATATTCATTTGCATCACACTTAATCTTTTATCTTCGGACCCAAGTCTTTTCCATTACGATGCACACTTAACCAAATGAACTAGCTTCACCACTATGTACATACATATCCGAATGTACGGGTCATTTAACCGAATGAACGGGTCACATATCCGAATGTACGGGTTACTTAACTGAATGAACGGGTCACATATCCGAATGTACGGGTAACATAATCAAATGAACTGGTCACGTAACCAAATGTATTGGTCAAACTACACTTATCTTTGATTATTGGTCCACATATTACTTTTGTTTCCGTAGACTATAACATATTTGGCAGTGGGTTGTGAAAACACAGGTTACAAGTCTCTTATGGCGGGACTTGGAACTGAGTGGATTTACGATGCCTTTGCTGGGCGATCTTTTCTTTATAGGCATTATTTGTTAAACAAACTCTATGAACTCACCAACCTCGTGTTGACACTTTAGCATGTATTTTCAGGTATTAACCAATGGCACGCTACTGGAGGTTTTGGCAGGGCATGGCATGGTCATAGAAGACTCTGATTATTCATTTGGGGACCGCTCTAAATTATTTTAATGGCCTACTTCCGCACTACTTTTAACAATGTAAATTCAACATTTTTGATTAAACCATTTTATTCTAAATGATTGAAGTGAAAACCATTTTTTAACTTGTTTTGTAATACCAATTGAGTTACACCCCAGCTACATGTATGCTTCCGCTGGACCCGATTTTGGGGGTGTGACAGATTGGTATCAGAGCTCTGGCTATAGCGAACTAAGTGTTTTTTTAAAACCTAGACTATAGCTACTTTTACGAAAACTTAACCCTATGACCGTCACGTGCCTGCCTGCCAAGATGATGCCTCACTTGTGGTTTGTTGCTGACATATGTGATGAGATTTGTATCTCATTATCTGGTATATTATATTCACTTATTCTAGTTGATTACTATCATTGTCTTTCATATAAGCATGTTCACATATCATATATGTCACTGCGTTATGTTTTTCCTTGCATAGTTTCATCATTTGACCTCGAGTTTGGTCACCTGCTTTAGTCTTTCAGAACGTCTTGGTATTTGTGAAGGACATGGTATTAGTATAACTGAGCTGAGTATTTCAAAATTCATGGAACCTTGGTGGGATATAGACTGGTCATCTATATTCAACCCGGGATAGTGAGATATAGGCTGACCACCTATGTCTGACTCAGAGATGAATTTTGCAACACTGATAATGGTTATAATAAAATTTTGTCTGGATTGAATTCTCTACCCAATTTCCAAATGTTTCATTTTACATCACAGTATTCACTTTCATCACAATCTCATTATGTCGCAGCTGTCACAGTCTTTTCCCTTCTCACCATCATTATCATTTCTTTTCCCCATGAAATATATATAAGGAATTAGGTGACACTCTATAGATTCCTATGTCACTCGTTACTCATTACTCCCAATATTGATAAGTGGATATTATCAATGACCTCCCTAGGAAAGACTTCCCCTACCATATATAAAGAGGATCCCTAGGTACATTATGACCATTTAAAACTCAACAGAAATCTCAGGATATCACAAAACCACTCGAGCCACGTCATATCGCAACATCAACCTTTCATTCTACGATAACCCACTCTCGAACATCTACTACTAGGAAACGTCTTAATTATGTCTCACCCTTCTTTTCTCGTTTTGAAGAGCTATGCCGCCAGGGAAAGCTAAAGCTACTCCAACTATGACACCTGCTGCTATTCGGAAATTGGTTAAGGATAGTATCGCCGAAGCTCTAGAGATCGAGAGAGCTGAGGTAGCTGCAAGGGCTGCTGAGGCCGCTTTACAGACAGGGACAGATGGACAATCTGATAATAAGCGCTAATGTACTTGGAAGAATTTTAAGGTTAGTGATCCCATCAAGTTTAAGGGCACTGAAGGAGCGTTTGCTTTGATTCGCTGGTTCAAAAAGACTGAGAATGTGTTCCTCATGTGCAACTGTCCTGATGGCAGCAAGGTAAAATTCGCTACTGGTATGCTTTTGCATGAAGCTATGTCATGGTGGAATTCTTATGCTCAACCGATGGGTATGGAAAATGCCTACAAGCTCACCTGGGAGCAATTCAAGAAATTGATGACTGATAAGTTTCGCCCTCGTACTGAGGTGCAGAAGTTGGAAACAGAGTTTTATAAGCTAGTGACAGCAGGTAACGATATCGAGGCATATATCCGAAGGTTTCAGGAATTGGTTGTGCTATGTCCAACTATGGTTCCAGATAACGAAAAGCTGCTAGAAAATTTCATCGGTGGACTACCGTGCAACATCAGTGGGAATGTAATTGCTTCTAAATCAGACACGCTGGAGGAAGCTATCAGAATGTCTCAAAAGCTTATGGCTCAAGTGATGAAGCAAGAAACTACTGTCAACAACAACAACGAAAACAAGAGGAAAAGGGATGACAACCAAGGAGACGATCAAGTATGGCAGCCAAACAAACAACATGAAGTGGTTAGGGCCTACATTGCGGAGCCAAGTGAAAAGAAAGGATATGCAGGTACTTTACCTAAGTGCAACAAGTGTCAGTTTCATCACAAAGGACCTTGCCCCACTCAATGTGGAAACTGCCAAAAGGTCGGACACAAAGCCAAGGATTGCAAGACTCCCACCCTCGTAATGCATCAGAAAGTCACGGTAACCTGCCATGAGTGTGGAGTAATTGGACACTTCAAGAGTGAATGCCCAGAGTTGAGGAACCAGAATGGAGGAAGAGTTCGTTGAAATGCGAAGCTCGTCAGGAAAACAACAACGATGTCAATGTTAAAAAGAGAACTCCTACCTTGTATATAAATAAAACCTAAACTCTCTAGTGTTGTACTTCTTTTGTGTTTAATTCTACGTTCTATCGTATAAGTTTCATGTACTATTAACGAATTCCGATCTAATGAATATTCTATCTTTTATCACCGCAAGCTCCTAGCGATTTCATTAAGATTCTTTGGAACTACACCACCTATCATCGGCAGACCAATGGTCAGGATTTAGAGAACGATTCAAACATGGGGAGATATGCTCAGAGCATGAGTGGTTGACTCTAGAAATGGTTGGATTAACCATTTGCCATAAATCATATTCCTTTATAAGCATAGTTACCACACGAGCTTAGAGACTACACCATTTGAAGCACTCTATGGTCGAAGTGCCCATATCCATTGAAATCGAAATTAGAAAATCCCAACTCACTAGTCTAGTAGGCATTCATGTAATAACCAGAAATTTCTTACGAGTCAAGAATCAGATACAAGTTCAATAAGTTGTAAACCCTTAGAATTTCAAGTTAATGGCAGGATTATGTTGAAAGTTCTGCCTAGGAAAGGCATGATACCATTAAGAAAATTTTGGGAAGATAAACCCGGGATTCAGACAGTATGGGTCTAGTGGCCTACAGACTTGAACTCCCATTAGAGCTCAGTAGCTTACACAATAAATATCATCATCTTTTCACCAATACCACTCTAGAGACCAACACAAACTGAACTTCGGGACGAAGTTCCTGTTAGAGAGGAAGACTGTCACAACTCGTAATTTCTGGTCATTTTCCAAACTTCGATAATTTACTATTCATCATTTACTATTCATCATTTTACTATTTATCGTTTTCGAGGTCAATTTGATATTCTGAGAAGCGTTCAGAAATTTTACTATTCACTTGACACTATTCATTTCCGAGATAAACCACTATTCATGTGCATTACTCATGTCATCGTAAATTTAGTTTACGAGTATTCAAATTCGCGTAACCGTATTGGTTCAAGAGCGAATTCATGCATTATCATTTGGGACATCTCATACAGACTAGAAATAGTCTTCATATTATCATTATGGCACTTGCATACTATTCCACTCGTAGGATAATTAAATTAATACTTTTGGTATAATTAACGATTCACGTATGTTTATTTTCGATAAACACTAATACGCGAACTATAAACGAGAATAACACGTCCGACACTCCCGACTATGATCCCAATATATTTTTATATTCATTTTTATAATATAAAAATTATAATATTAATTTACCCGGTATTTTGGAAATTTATTTATTTCGTATCGTACGTCTAATTTAATTACGACGGTTTTCATAAAAGTTAAACGACGATTAACCAAACACCCAATAATTTTACCCAACCTATTTTTATAATTTTTATAACCTTATTTTATCCCGGTTAACTCCGTTAAAATTTATTTTTAGTTAACCCGGTATCCGGTACACTTTAAAACTACAAATAAACACAATATTATACAAAAAGTCTCACCAAAACCCTTACACACTCCAAATTGCCCCCCCCCCCCCTTACTCTTTCTTACAATCTTTGAAAATATATCTACTAACCCATTTAATGTTTGTACTTCTTGTCTAGTTGATAAAATATAAAACATATACTCCCATTTTTCATATCATTTTCTCATTTCAAGCAAAACTTTCTTTCTCTCTTTTCTTCTCCTTTTGGTCTCGGCAAAACACAAGAAACAAGCAAGACATATAATTTTTCCAAGGTCTAGAAATATTCTAGTGTAGTTAGTTGTCCTTGTTTGAGTTTTGAAATAAAAACTCAAGGATTGTTAAGGTTTCATCATCCAAACTTCATTAATCTTCCAAGTAAGTTAACAAAACTCATTTCATAATTTTTACAAGTATTTACTATGGTTATATATTTTTCTTACAAGAACTCATGCATGTATTAACTTATACCACTCCATTTTTGTATATATTTAACTTTTAAACCCTAGAAAGTGATTATAGATAGATCCTTGTTTGATCTACTTGGTTTATGATGTTTAGGAACCCATGACACCCTAAGAAGGTGTATGGTAGGATTAGATTAGTTTTGTGGTGATTGAAAGTGATTTGATTGAAGATGGAACTAGATTAGAACCCTAGAAATGATTTTTGAAACAATAGAAATACCTACTGTCCCTATTTTTAATTCGTGGGAAAATCAGTTGATGGTGGGTAATTTTTGACCAAAGATTTAGAAAACACTTTCAAGAACGAAACTTTTGGCGAAAGAACGGATTAAAACGAGCTTATAACGAAGGAGATATGATTTTTGTAAATTTAACGACGAAAACTATTTTTCTAAAAACTGCATGCTGTTTGACAGTTTTCGACGGGCAAAAAGAGGTGTTAAACGTAACCTAGAGGAACCGAGCTATCGAAAATATATTACTACATACTAAAACGAATCCGTGAATATAAAGAACGAGGAAAATGAGCTTAAAACGACCAAGTTATACCCGTTTTAACATCGTCAAAACTATATATATATATATATATATATATATATATATATATATATATATATATATATATATATATATATATATATATATATATATATATATAGTCACTACTAGAAATAATATAACGACGTACTAAATAATATATTTTCTAGATTTCTTATTCAAGGAGTTTATTTTTAATTAACGAACTACGTACGACTCAAGGTTTATTACGCGACTACTAGACATTATTTTAAGGTTTTCAAGACGAGGAATATAACACTAACATTTTTATACGATATACTACGACAAGTTATATACTTCTATAATTGGACTTATTTTCCTAAGTATGGAAACTATTTTACTTTGATCATAACTAGTATTTCCAAGTTACGAGTGGTATAGGCATCATGTGCATGTGCATTCATTTCATCACGTCATGATCTAAGGTAGATCGTTATTACTCATATTAGGTTGCGGTTAGAGATCGTGCCTCATTTCAGTGTATCCATTCTTGTCATCGTAGCTATCGCTCCAGGTGAGTCATAGCCCCTACTATTTTAACTTGTTTTATAACGGTTTTGGGGGAGAATACATGCTCGTTTCCATCTAAATGTATACTTGATTTAATTGGTTTTTGCTACATGCTTAGTCAAACATTTACTTGCTGCATTTATGAATTTCTTACTCATTCGAATGTAGTGTATATTCATTTGCATCACACTTAATCTTTTATCTTTGGACCCAAGTCTTTTCCATTACGATGCACACTAACCAAATGAACTAGCTTCACCACTATGTACATACATATCCGAATGTACGGGTCACTTAACCGAATGAACGGGTCACATATCCGAATGTACGGGTTACTTAACCGAATGAACGGGTCACATATCCGAATGTATGGGTAACGTAACCAAATGAACTGGTCACGTAACCAAATGTATTGGTCAAACTACACTTATCTTTGATTATTGGTCCACATATTACTTTTGTTTCCGTAGACTATAACATATTTGGCAGTGGGTTGTGAAAACACAGGTTACAAGTCTCTTATGGCGGGACTTGGAACTGAGTGGATTTACGATGCCTTTGCTGGGCGATCTTTTCTCTATAGGCATTATTTGTTAAACAAACTCTATGAACTCACCAACCTCGTGTTGACACTTTAGCATGTATTTTCAGGTATTAACCAATGGCACGCTACTGGAGGTTTTGGCAGGGCATGGCATGGTCATAGAAGACTCTGATTATTCATTTGGGGACCGCTCTAAATTATTTTAATGGCCTACTTCCGCACTACTTTTAACAATGTAAATTCAACATTTTTGATTAAACCATTTTATGCTAAATGATTGAAGTAAAAACCATTTTTGAACTTGTTTTGTAATACCAATTGAGTTACACCCCAGCTACATGTATGCTTCCGCTGGACCCGATTTTGGGGGTGTGATAGTCATGTTGAAAATTCTGCCTAGGATAGGCATGATACCATTTAGAAAAATCCGGGAAGTTAAACTCGATGTACACTGGACCATTTAATATTTCAGACAAAGAAGGCCTAGTGGCTGTCAGACTTGAGCCTTGTTAAAGGACAGCAGAATCACACAACCATGTTTCACGTTTTTCAAATATCAAGAAAATGACTTTCAGATTAGTCACTCATGATTCCATTGAAAGGAATCCAACCCAATGACAAACCTAAACCTGATAGGAGAACCAATAGAAATCATGGACCATGAGGTCGAACGGTTGAAGCAAAGTCGAATCTCTATCTTGAAAGTTCGTTGGAATTCTCAAAGAAATCCCTAGTTTACTTAGGGTACGAGTGGACTAGATACAACTCAAGTATTCACATCTTTTTACCGAATATACCTCAGAGATCAACCAAAACTGAACTTCGGGACGAAGTTCCTTTTAGAAGGGAAGACTGTCACAACTCGTAATTTCAAGCCATTTTCCATACTTCGACAATTTACTATTCATCAATTACTATTCACCGATTACTATTCATCATTTTACTATTCATCATTTTCAGAGTCAGTTTGAGATTCTGAGAAGAGTTCAGAAATTTTACTATTCACATGACACTATTCATTTCCGGAAGAAAAACACTATTCACGTGCATTGCTCATTTCATCGTAAATTTAGTTTACGAGTATTTAAATTTGCGTAACCGAATTGGTTCAGGTGCGAATTCATGCTTTATCAGTAGGGACATTTCATATGGACTAGAAATAGTCTAGATTTCATCATAATAGCATTTGCATACTATACCACTCGTAGAATATTTATATTAATATTTTTGATATATTTAACGTTTTACGTATATTTATTTTTAAATAAACGTTAACACGCGATTAATAAATATAACTAACATATCTGAAAATCCCCACAATGGTCCCGATATATTTTTAAACCCTTACAACATCACAAAGATTATAAAAATCCAATTACCTAGTATTTTGGAAATTTATTTAATTTATATCGTAAGTTTAATATAATTACGACGGTTTTCGTGGAAACTAAATAATAATCATCCAAACACCCAATACTTGTACCTAATATATTTTCACAACTTTTATGACTTAATTATGTCCCGATTAACTTCGTCATATTTTATTTTAAGTCGTCACGATTTATTTTTAGTTAACTCGGTACCCAATAACGCCTAACGGATACACAAAACAACTAATACTACCAAGCTTCCCTAATACTCATTCCTTAATCACATGTTCCCCCCCCCCCCCCTCCTAGCTACTAATCACATGGTTACTTCTAATTGATCAATTATTTACCATTATGCCATCAAGATTTAGATATTTATCTAAAAACATCAAGACTTGTCATTTAACAAGCAAAAATGCATTTTTCTTCCTCTCTTCATCAAACCCATGACCCAAATTCAAAACAAGACCAAAATCCATTGATTTTTTAAGATCAAGCCATTTTCTAGTTCCTTTGGTGATCCTTGTTAGGGTTTTGTAATATAAACTCAAGGATCATAAGGTTTTCTTCATCTAAACACCTAAATCATTCAAAGTAAGTTTACCAAATTTATTTTCATAATTTCTTCAAGTTATTTTCATGATTATATGATTTTCATACAAGATCTACATGCATATGCTAGTTATACCACTCATTTATACATATATATATATATATATATATATATATATATATATATATATATATATATATATATATATATATATATATATATATCTTATAAACTCTAGAAATGGAAACCCTTGTTAGATCTACTTGATTGATGATGTTTAAGAACCCATGACACCTTGAGAAGGTGTATGGTAGAAATAGACTAGATTTGTGGTGATTGGAAGTGATTTGGGTGGATTAGAAACTAGTTTGGAACTATATAATTGATTTTTAAACAAGTATAGAAACCTACTGTCCCAAAATGAAAAATCCAGAAAACTCAGGGGTCTCTGGGTAACTTTGGGCTAAAGATTTAGAAAATACTTTCAAAAACGAAGCCGTAGGCGAAAGAACGGATTAAAACGAGCTTATAACGAAGGAGATATGATTTTTGCAAGTTTAACGACGAAAACTATTTTCTGAAAATATAATGTGCTGTTGGACGATTTTCGATGGACAAATAGAGGCGTTAAACGTAACGTAGAGGACCCGAGCTATCAAAAATATATTATTATAGGTTAATACGATTTCGGGGATATAAAGAACGTAGAAAACAAGCATATAACGACCAAGATATACACGTAGAAAACAAGCATATAGAAAAACTACATTTGTGATACATCAAGTTGAGTGCCAATTTACTCATTGATAAACTCATTTCTGGAAAATTTACGTCATTGACAAAAAGTTATTTCACCTAGCCTAGTTTTCAAAACATCCAACCGTTTGTCAAAAGGATTTATAACGAATAACTTATGGTCTTCTAAACTTTCTCGAAAACTGCCCAGAATTCTGCCAAAACAGCCCAAACACCTCACTTGACGGCTATTTTCCTTTATGATCGAGACCCGTATAGACAAACTTCAGTTCTTTGACTTTTTAGATATGGTGAAAATCTTCTTAAAACTACTGAGCTTCATTCCTAACTCTTAATATTCACTATTTCCTGACTAGTTTTGCGAGACCATTTTGTCACTAATAGAAATAATAATACTTCTACGTACTAAATCCTAGATTTTATAGAAATACTACCAAAGTGCCAAATACTTAACCATCGAAGTACTTATGATTACAAGCTTATTTATACGACTATTAAACGTTATTTCAAGGTTTTCAAAGCAAGGAATTCAACAATAACATTTATATATACGATATATATATTACAACAAGTTCTTACAAGTCTAGTTAATACATATTTTTCTTAAGTATGGAATATATTTTACTATGACTATAACTAGTATTTTCAAGTTATGAGTGGTATAGGCATCATGTGCATGTGCATTCATTACATCATTTCGTGATCTAAAGTAGATCATTATCATCCATATTAGGTTGCGGCTAGTGTTCGCGCCTTATTGTCCCGATCATTTTACCATCATTGTACCATCATATCAAGTGAGTTTTCATAGCCCCGTTTTCAATTCAATATTTTGATTTCAAATCCCACGGGGGAGAATACATTGCACCACTTATTTTTGTACATGCCAAAGTAGCTAAATTTTCATACATTGCTTTAGTTGCTATCATACCACATTAAGTCCCCTTTATATTATCATGGACCGTTAATTTGCCTTTAAGCGGGAGTGAGTGAATAGATCTATTGAGGGTGACTCCTCCATTCGTGTTTGGGTTGCTCCAATGGAATTACGAATGCATTTCATGTCTAACATTATTAGAGTGGCTGGTAACCACTCATTTGGGGCGAAATTCTTATTATGTCTAGCTTCGGGGACATGAGCTTAAGAGCCAATGTAACTTCATTTTGACATCAAGTCACCCTACTTTCTACTTATGGCAATTGTACATACATTTTAACTTATAACTCTATGGAATTCACCAACTTTATGTTGACCGTTTTAGCGATGTATTTTCAGGTTATTAAGGTAGTTCATGCTGCATACATTTGGACCTTCATGGAGTCGCGGAGTCGACGCGTCTCACCATATATTTCTGCACTTATGAAACGTTTGATCTTGTTGAACTTATTTTACCTAAATTGGCAACATCTTTTGGGACCTATGTTTTGTAAACTCTGAAAGTTTTTAATGATCAAACGACATATTTTTCAAATGACACTTTAGGTCGTTCAATGTAACTGTAACTGTGATACTATGACAGTCACCCCCAGGTATTCCATTTCGCTGCCATTCAGGTATTTTGGGGGTGTGACAGGTAGGTGGTTGTTCATTGAAATTTCCACATGAATGGTGATATTTCTATCACCAAAACACACCGTTATTCGCTATGGGTCCTACGGTCTATTCTCCTAGCCTCAATGGAACTACCAAACATCATTACTACTGAAAACTAGAGTGTCATATGACCTGCTAAGAAAGTATTCAAATAAAACGATAATAAATGCGAGAAAACTAAATCATGGCAATAACAATTTCATAATGGGGCTAACACCAAAGGTGTTTAGCCACTCATAATAAATGCAGCAAAATAGATGTTCAACATTGTGAATGAAAACATGAATTTGATACAAGAATTATAAATGAATAAACTTATGATTGAGGCGTGAATTCTCCCTTGGAAATGACTTGTATGCTTGGTGGAACTTCGTCCTCCTTGCTTCCATAACTTCCTCTGAACTTCTCTGTGGTGAAGTGGTGAAAAGTGATGATTCAAACTCGGAACTAGGGCTGGTATTTATAGGGCCCGACTTTACTACGGCGTAGCTTTAGGGTTGGCTATGCCGTAGCCTTCTTATTTGGCAACTACGTCGTAGCTAGATCATGGGCTCGGGCGTAGTACTCTTGTTAGCACTTCTACGATGTAGTTATGTTAGAAACTACACTGTAACATCATCAAGAATCACGGATAATTCTTCACTGTATAAAATGAGGACCTACGGCGTAGCTTGAATGTTTGCTACGCCCGTAGAAGTCTTGTAGGATTAACTACCTCGTAGTCGAAATGTTGACTACGCCGAAGATCTTCGATAATCGTTGAATGGTCTTCATTGAGTGTTATGGGGTAGGTGGAGCACACCTCTATGCCGTAGTTAGTGCAGATTTTGCATACTTCAATTATTTTCATAAATAACCCTCCAATTTCGCGTCTTTTTGTTCCTGAGCTCATCTTTGTCCTAAAAACAGAATATAAACAAATAAGAGTATATATCCTAACAAAATAACACAAAATATGAGTATAATAGGGGGAAATTAACACTAAAATATCGGTACTATTTGATGTTATCATAGGCTTACTAGGTAGGTAAAAGCTTGTGCTTATCATCGCCATTCGCCAACGTGTGAGATATCTTAAGTTCAAACTATGTTGATGGAAATTATTTTAGAGTGGTTAGGTCAACCTTCCTAATAGAAGGGTTTACCCGGTGTAAGTTCTGTTGTCATGAGCTTAACCTTTTCGGATTAGTTGGTTATAAGGCCGAAAATCATGTCAAAAACAATGTTAGTTTGTTTTTTTGAACATTTTTATATATTTAGTTTGTTTTAATATTTTAACTTGTTTTAACGCATGTGCAGGCACAGGGTTTAGACACTGTGCACAACTAATAGTTTTATTTAAAATAATTTTGTTTGGTGTAAACTTATAAGTTTTACTATTCATAGATTCGATTATTCCCAAAAAGTTTGTATTTGTCATAATTATTTAGAAAACACATATTTGAAGACGCAAAAGAACAAGTTAGCTTAATTGGTTATCGATCTTGTGTAGACAACATTAGTTTTACTCAATTCAATCTTTTAGCCTAAAGCATGTTTTATTTGTCATAATTATTTAGAAAACAACTATTTGAAGACGCAAAGGAACAAGTTAGCTTAATTGGTTATCGATCTTGTGTTAACAGCATTAGTTTTACTCATTTCAATCTTTTAGCCTAAAGCATATTTAGCTTATTCTAGTTAATTAAAACTTATAACACATGGTTTTACATATAAATAAAGTTTAGTTTTAAGTTTTATGTTAACATACAAACATCTAATAATTTTAGTCAT
Organism: Artemisia argyi; assembly: GCA_030686995.1. Taxonomy (NCBI): domain Eukaryota; kingdom Viridiplantae; phylum Streptophyta; class Magnoliopsida; order Asterales; family Asteraceae; genus Artemisia; species Artemisia argyi. The sequence goes on from CM060701.1 coordinate 56,230,102, forward strand.
ATTTGATTTTTAACTCGTGAGGGTTGTGAAAAATAATAATTTCAGATATCCTTACTTAAACTTTAAATATGGAAGACAAGCAATATTTATCATGTATTACTGTGTAATAACCTCGTGTAAAGGTTACTCTTATAAATGTGTTATAAGCACATGTAATAACTTTAATTATGGGTGAGCTTGGGGCAAGTGTGGCGGTTTTATGCAAAAATCAAAAACCAGACCGAATTTATTGTTTTTTGAAAACTAATAATTGGTTTTTTCGGTTTTTTCGTACTAAGCAACAAGCAAGTTTTTATCTTATATAAAGTTTACGATTCCAAGTTCTTAATCAACAATATTTATCACAAAGATCAACAATAACATAATATCCAACAATCGAAAGCTACGAAACAAAGAACAAAACAAACTATCTTTGCGTTTTTCCTCAAAAGGCATTCAGATAACACCATTTTTGAAAAGAAAGCTATAAATTAGATAATAGATCTAATTTGAGTCAATATATGATAAACAATATTATCGCTTTTCTAGATAATATTGTACACTAAAATCCTTGAAATTAAATACCAAACCTCTTATATAGATAAAATTATATATAAAGGTAGGAAAGGGGTGTTTTTTTTTGTTCGGTTTTTCGTATGAAGCCAAAAACCGCCACAATCATTCGGTTTTTATAAACATAAAAACCACCCCATTGGTTTGTCAAACAAGGCAATTTTTCGGTTTGCTTTTTTTGGTTTTTTTGGTTTTGGGTTTTTGTGTCCACTCCTAGCTTTAAGTACAAAACTACTAAATAATATTTAAAATTAAATGTTGCTATATCTACAATCTCGAGTATTTACTTGTATCATAGTATCTCAATAATGATAATGTTTATAAATAAAATAAAAATAATAATAAGTGTTGTTTGTTAAATATAAATTTAAATTCTAAAGTCTATGAGGTATTTGTTAAATTTATAAACTTATTAAAACTTATGAAAGTTGAAAATTTTATTAGTCCATAAAATTAAAGTGATGAAAAAAATTTCATAAATTTTAGGGTATAAGTGTAGATTTTATTGGCGAATCTAAATACAACGTTATTTAATGTTCAACCCGAAAACATTTTATAGAATTACCCTGTTTTTAAATTGTTTTCTTTTCTACTTTAAACACCTGTTCCTTGTAATAATTTTCTTTTACAAGTGAATAGAAAAACAAAATCATTGTAATATTGACCAAACTATTTTTAATTTTTGCTTTTATTAACTAATTAAAATGTTTTAATTTTAATCAAAAATTTTATTGATCCAGTTAAGACGGACCATTTCAATACAGGGTTTTTCTTATCTTTAAAATATATAAAAACAAAACTCATTTTCTTAAAACTTAAAACCTTGCAAAATGAGTAAGTTTTCAATTACTAATATATTCTTTACTAAAAATGGTAACAACATCCACCATTAAAATAAGTATTGCTAACAATAACCCTTAGGATTGTTGTTAATAGCTAGTTTTCAAAAACATTTGTAAGACAATATACAATGTCCAAATAAATTCATTCAAAATTATTAATCATCTCCTAAACTTTCCCACACACAAATTCAATACACTCTTCTTAGTGACCAAATTCTATACACTCTTCTTACAAGTGAATAGAAAAACAAAATTATTGTAATATTGACCAACTTATTTTTAATTTTTACTTTTATTAACTAATTAAAATGTTTTAATTTTAATCGAATTTTTTTATTGATCCAGTTAAGACGGACCATTTCAATACAGGGTTTTTTCATATCTTTAAAATATATAAAGACAAAACACATTTTCTTAAAACTTAAAACCTTGCAAAATGAGTAAGTTATCAATTACTAATATACTCTTCACTAAAAATGGTAACAACATCCACCATTAAAATAAGTTTTGCTAAGACTATCTTTATCAATGAGATTGCCAAACGGTTGGATGGGAAAAAGACAATATATATATATATATATATATATATATATATATATATATATATATATATATATATATATATATATATATATTGAAAGTGAACAAAAGAAAAATATAGGTTTGACAACCTGAGTCACTTGGCAATCCTTGGTCCCAACCCACAATCTGTAAACTAGTGGCTACTTTTTTTCTTTTTTCTTTTTTTTTTTAATTTTTAATATTTAGTATTTTATATTATTAAGAGGTTGAGTTGTTGATATATATATATATATATATATATATATATATATATATATATATATATATATATATATATATATATATAGAAAGAGAGAGATAGAGAGAGAGAGAGAGAGAGAGAGAGAGAGAGAGAGAGAGAGATGGGATATTATGAGAAGGGGTCCTAAAATGAGAAGGGTAGGAAGGATTGTAAGAGTGACATGTGTCACCCCGTGAAAAAAAAATTCCCGCCATTTTTTTTTTTTTTTTTGCCAAAAAAAATTCCCGCCAAAATTTTTACTGCATCGTGATGCAGAAACCGTGATGCAGTAAAAATTTATACTACATCGTGATGCAGTAACCATAATGAAGTAAAAAAAAATTCCCGCCAATTTTTTTTTTTTTGGCAAAAAAAAATCCCGCCAAAATTTTTACTGCATCGTGATGCAGAAACCGTGATGCAGTAAAAATTTATACTACATTGTGATGCAGTAACCATAATGAAGTAAAAAAATATACTGCATCGTGATGCAGTAACCGTAATATAGTAAAAAAGTTTACTCCATCGTGATGCAGTAAAAATATTGGCGGGAAAAAAAAATCCCGCCAAAATTTTTACTGTATCACGATGCAGTAACCGTGATGCGGCATGATGATGTGGCATGGAGATGATACATTTCACTCCCACAATCTTTCCTACACTTCTCATTTTAAGCCCCTTCTCATTTTATGTCTACCCTATATATATATATATATATATATATATATATATATATATATATATATATATATATATATATATATATATATATATATATATATGTATATATATGTGTGTGTGTGTGTGTAATACACTTAAGGTTATAACAAGCTTAGATTATGCTTAGGTAGATCGAATAATGTAAGAATTCTAGAGAGAGAAAGTTAGTGAGAGAAAGGAGGATGGAACCTAGAGAGAAAATAAACAAAAGGTTAAATTGCAAATGAAGGTCCAACCCTCTCCCTTGGGTGGGAGAGGGTATTTATAGTTACATACTCAACGCCCTATTGAACGGGCTGTGGACCGGGCTGACAGTGGGTAAAGACCCGACCCGACTCCACAAATACTACACTAAACTAATGATTACTACGAGCTACACTATGCTTTTACAATACTCGGGGTGACCGAGTCTTCATTGGAATAAACGTATTCCTAACAAACTCCCCCTAAGGGAGGTCACCCAAAAAAATAAGCGCTGAATCGTAGCATATAATCTTTGAAGATGTCTCTGTAGCTCGTAGCATAATGATTCTTCTTAGTTGAGATCTTTGTGCTTTTGGGCAGCTGACTCTAGATGACTTGATGAATGTGTTGGATGATCTTTGAAAACTACTTCGAGTGCATCATCCAAAATGTGTGTCTGCAAGACATCATAGAGTAATAACTTCTTCATGTGATATGATCATCTTTGTAGTGGCATGCTCACACTTTTCAGGATCATGATCTTCAGCATCAGAGTTGTGGAAGCATAAATGAGATCCAAATAATGATCATGATTTCAAAGGATGTGATGATGAAGTGTGAGCATGTGTTGATGGATCAGCATCTTTTCAGCAATCTACTTCTGCAACCGTCCGAAATTCCTGCAAGTAAACAGTTAGCAACAAATCTTCTGGTACTTATAGGTTTGGAATTAGAGATCGTCAACAGCATAGTGTGAAGACTCCTTCTAACCCTCACCAAGACCGTTCCTAATCGAAAACCCACAGAGGGCCTTTTAAGATTATACCGTAGTATATCAACGATTAGGTGAGTCGATGGAGATCACTCCACGACTGTAGACCTTTTGTAACCATCGGGACCACTTAGCGTAATCCACAAGGAATTACCTAAGTGACCTGCTTTCAGGGCTGCTTGATGTTGACCCTGGCAGGAGTTTCCATTCAATCATTGGGAGTTACATAAATAACATCCTTCATAAATGTTCTGGCAGATTGCTAAGATCTGCGTAGGACTCATAAGTTTACCACTGGTGTCCTTAATGTTGAACACCCAGGGTAGAAGTAGCACGTGTTCCTATGAGATCTTTTTATGTATCTCGAGGCTCTAGACTCAATAAGTGCATTTGGTTTTCCTATGCGGAGATTAGGGAGAGTCTCCTGTTTCAATATCAACCATCTCTAAGAGATAAGTTGATAGATTACACCGGTTCCCCGTGAGAATGAAACAAGCTCATGCAGTGCGTCACTGGGTCCATGACGTCTTGATTTCAATACCGATGTTGCCTTAGCAACCATCAGTAGATTATGAATTGAACCCGGTTTCTGCCCTAAGGTTGAATAAATGGAGGGCTATTTCTTTTCACCCTTTCTCATTTCATTTCTTTTTAATTCTTCAACCCCTTCTTTCTCCATTCTCACATTTCTCATTTTTTTTCATAATCATACCTACGGACTTTCTAATACTATCTATTTTGGTATTGTCCATGAGTAGATCCCTCCGGCTTTGGCGGATCATAGGACGGTTTTCCTAACCTTAGCCACCTTATACCTTCATGACTTTCCTATGTTGCCATACACCAAATCATTGAAAATTCTCTCAACATGTTTATGATTGAGAAACACATTTTGTTAACACATTGAGAGTTTTATCATTTTCAAATGCTCCCCCTTAACATGTGCTCATATGTATTGTTGACATAAATAATGTCTTAAAACATTGTTAGCATATTAACAATGTCTCTATGTTTTGATAATTACAAAGCATAAACTCATTAATCTAAAACTTATGACGTAAACAAGTTTTTAGTGCTTAATATTTGTCTTTGCTTCCATATCACTTAAGGTATGAATAAGCAAAGAGTTTATTACATTTCATGATCAAAGGAAATTTTTCTAATCACTAGAATTTTTATAAAATGTATTAAACATCTTATATCTTTTACAAAATTACTTTTGGAATTAAAAGAATATCCCTCTCAATCAAACATCTAAGCCTTATGCTTATGTTTCCATTCAAGCAAATAACACAATCATCTATGAGTTGCAAGCAAGTCCAAGTGCTTCTTTAGGCTATATAGGACTATGTTCTTCCTTTGTTTTATTATGATTAATATGCCTTAAGCATATTAAATATTGTAATGTCTTCTATGATGCTTGAAGGAATCTATTATTATAACTATTGCTTTGCATATATATGTGCCGTGTTCTTTTCTAATATTTTGTGTAGCCAAGACTTCCATAGCTCATTCCTCTGATGCTCTCAAATGAGGGGGAGTTTACATCAAGGGGGAGCATTTATCTTTTTGATTTTACAAAAAGGGGGAGAAGAGAATGTTAAACTCTAAATTCTTGTCTAAAAATTATGTTTTTAGACCTAATGAGTTTAAGGTTTTGTAATCATCAAAAAGGGGGAGATTGTTGACATAAATAATGTCTTAAAACATTGTTAGCATATTAACAATGTCTCTATGTTTTGATAATTACAAAGCATAAACTCATTAATCTAAAACTTATGACGTAAACAAGTTTTTAGTGCTTAATATTTGTCTTTGCTTCCATATCACTTAAGGTATGAATAAGCAAAGAGTTTATTACATTTCATGATCAAAGGAAATTTTTCTAATCACTAGAATTTTTATAAAATGTATTAAACATCTTATATCTTTTACAAAATTACTTTTGAAATTAAAAGAATATGTTTAATTCATTATAAATATATGATTTCAAATTTCCAACCAAAAATGGCAAATTCTATCCAGAAAAATATTCCCCACTAAAAGACAAGAAAAACCAACGTTCTGAAATGGGCGGCCCCCTTAATTCCTTAGGCGGCCCCCTTAATCATTAAGGGGACCGGCCACGCGCCAGAACAGTGTTTTTCTTCCCTTTAAATACTGGATCAGTTCACATTTTTTTTTCACCTTTTGCACTCCTAAACTTTCTGATCTAGATCTATTTCTCTATTCTCTCATCCTTTGATCATAAGTGTATTTATTCTTTGTTTCAAAGTGATCCAATTTCCATCCTCTCAAGTGTAAGAGAAGAATACTTCTATCTTCCTAGACAAGAAGTATTACAACTTGTTGTGATCTCCACATCCAAGTTGTTGGTGTATCATCAAGATCATTTACATATTCTTTGTGAAGATTGTTGTGAATATTTGCTAGTAGATAGTTGTGTTAGATATAGATGGTGTGATTAGTAGATAGCTTGGTGTGAAGAAGAAAAGCTAGGATATCTATTGGTGTGAAGAAGATAGAGTTGAAGTAGTTAGTTGTGAAGTTGATTGATTTGAAGAAGGTGTGTAGAAGGTGTGACTTAGGTGTGAAGGTGTTGTGGTGTGTTTCTTGGTGTGTAAATTGGTGTGTATATTGGTGTGTAAATTGGTGTGTAAGGTTTTCTCCGCCATAAGGGAGCTTGTTGATATAGTGAAGAAAACTCTCGAGTTAGGTGCTCGGGGAGTGGAGTAGGGCAAGGAAGGTGTCCTTGTAGCCGAACCACTATAAATCTCTTGTCTCGCGGTTCGATCTTTCCATCTCTTACTTATTTCATTACTTATCATTGTTATATATTTCATATTGATATTTGTTTGTATTGTACAACACTTGAGATCACATATTATCGAATCTAAGTTTTAAAAATTAAGTAAACACTAAAACTCTTTTTACAAATAATTAAAAAGACGTAAAACTATTCAACCCCCCCCCCCTTCTAGTTTTCCACAATTGGTATCAAGAGCCACGTCTTGCAAGAATCTTAAAATATATTGTATTTTAAAACTTGTAACGATCTATGGAATCTGAAAAATATTTAGAAGGGCAATCTATGCAAAGACCACCACTATTTGAAAGTGATGGATTTTTATATTGGAAAAATAGATTCGAAACCTATGTGAAATCAAAAGATCTTGATCTTTGGCATATTATTACCTTTGGTGATTTTCCTCCTATTCAATATAATGTTGAAACTAAAATGGATGAAATTGTAGATTTTGAAAAACAAAATGATGATTTGAAAGAGAAACTAGCAAAAAATAATGAGGCTAAAATGGTTATTTATAATGCGTTACCACGCAAAGAATATGAAAGAATTTTTATGTGTAAAACCGCAAAAGAAATTTGGGATTCTTTACTAATCACTCACCAAGGTAATAGTGAAGTTAAAGATAACAAAATAGATCTTCTTGTACATCAATATGAACAATTTACGATTCCGGAAGAGGAATCAATTGATAATGCTTTTGCTAAATTTAACACCATCATCACAAGTTTAAAAGCATTTGATGAGACATTTTCTAGTAAAAATTGTGTTAGGAAATTTCTTAGGGCATTGCATCCGAAATGGCGAGCTAAAGTCACGGCTATTGAAGAATCAAAGAATTTGATGACATTGTCACTAGATGAGCTTATTGGCAACTTGAAGGTCCATGAAGAAATTATAAGAAAAGATTTGGAAACGGTTAAAGTCAAGAAAGAACAAGTCAAATCCGTTGCTCTAAAAGCCAAAAAGGAACTTTGTGATGATAGTGACTCAAGTGACGAAAGTGAAGATGAAGAATATGCAATGGCCGTAAGAGAATTCATGAAATTCTTCAAGAGACGAGGAAGATTCACTAGATCATCACATGACGATAGAAAATCATTCCAAAGAAATAGAAGTGACAATTACGTGAAAAGAAAATGCTTTAGATGTGGAAGTCCAAATCATCTCGTTGGTGAATGTCTAAAGCCGCCGAGTTATGATAATCAAGGTGCATTTGTTAGTAGAACATGGAGTGATAGTGACAAAGAAGAAGTGGAAAAACCAAGAGAAGAAAAATGTTTCATGGCAAAAGCAACCGACGAAATATGCCTTGGAATTGACTTGGAGCCTGACGAATGGATCAAGGATAGTGGATGCTCGAGGCACATGACAGGGAACCGAAAACTATTCTCTACATATAAGGCATACAACGGAGGTAACGTTATTTTTGGTAGTGACTTGCGTGGAAAAATTATTGGCAAAGGTACGATTTCTCAAGACTCACTTACTATTGAAAATGTTGAACATGTAAATAATTTAACATATAACTTACTTAGTGTAGGCCAAATATGCGATAATAAATGTAGAGTTATCTTTTCTGAAGAAGATAGCGAAATAGTTAAGAATGGAAAAATTATAGGTAGAGGTATTAGGAAAGGAGGTGTATATGTTATGAAACTAGGAAACAAACCTGAAGATAGAATATGCCTAACAACCCTAGACGAAAACTCCACATTGTGGCATAGGAGATTAGGACATGCTAACATGCAACAAATACAATCTTTGGCCTCTAAGGAATTAGTTAGAAACTTGCCAAATCTAAAATATGACAAACATTTTTGTGATGCATGTAAAATTGGAAAACAAGCTCATGCTAGTCACAAAGCTAAGAATATAGTATCCACTACTAGGTGCCTAGAATTATTACATATGGATCTTTTTGGCCCATCCGCTGTGCGGAGCTATGGAGGAAACAAATATACCTTAGTAATAGTAGATGACTACTCACGATACACGTGGACTAGGTTTTTAAGTGACAAAACCCAAGCCTTTGAAAAATTCGAAATATTTAGTAAAATGATTCAAAATAAGTTAGGATGCTCAATAGTTGCCATTAGGACGGACCATGGTAGGGAATTTGATAACGAAGTACAATTCGGAAAATATTGTGAGTTAAATGAATATCTCACAATTTCTCCGCTCCTCGTACTCCTCAATCAAATGGGGTAGTAGAAAAAAAAAATAGGTCACTACAAGAAATGAGTAGAACTATGTTAAATGAACAATCCATTCCACAAAAATTTTGGTGTCACGCCGTAGATACATCGACTTATATTTTAAATAGGGTATCAATTAGAAGAATTCTAGGAAAAACTCCTTATGAGTTATTAAGAAATAGAAAACCTAACTTAAGCTACTTTAGGGTATTTGGAAGTAAATGCTATATCTTAAACACTAAGGACTACCTCACTAAGTTTGATCCAAAATCATATGAAGGAATATTTTTAGGATACTCACAAAATAGTAAAGCATATATAATACTTAACAAACACTCAATGAAAGTAGAGGAATCACTAAATGTAACATTTGATGAAACACCACCACCTCCTAAAACGCTACCTTTAGAAGATGATGATTTAGTCGAAGATGAAGCCATTGAGGTTAGTAAAACAAAACCCATAGGAAATGATAATGAAGAAATTCACTTAGAAAATAACGAAACCGTCAATATTAAAGAATCTAGATCACATCCATTAGATAATATAATAGGACATCTTAACCAAAGAACCCTTAGGTCACAAGCCCAAGATAAAAACAACTTCTTTTGTTTCCTCTCGGAAATAGAACCTAAGAATATTAGCGAGGCTTTAAAGGATGAAAGTTGGATTATAGCTATGCAAGAAGAATTAAATCAATTTAAGGCAAATGATGTTTGGGAACTAGTCCCAAATACAAAGGATATGACTATCATAGGAACCAAATGGGTATATAGGAACAAGTTAGACGAGAACGGAATAGTTACTAGGAATAAAGCTAGGTTAGTTGCCCAAGGTTATAATCAACAAGAAGGAATTGATTATGATGAAACTTATGCCCCCGTAGATAGACTAGAATCAATAAGGATATTACTTGCCTATGCTTGCGCCCTAGATTTTAAGTTATTCCAAATGGATGTGAAAAGTGCATTCCTTAACGGTTTTATCAATGAGGAGGTATATGTGGCACAACCTCCAGGATTCATTGACTTCGCAAAACCTGATTATGTTTATAAGTTAAAGAAAGCTTTGTATGGACTCAAACAAGCTCCCAAAGCTTGGTATGATCGATTAAAAGCTTTTCTTATTAAACATGATTATTCCATGGGAATGGTAGATAACACTCTTTTCACTGAAAGGAAAGACCCTAATCTCATCATTGTTCAAATATATGTTGATGACATTATATTTGGATCGACTTGTCAAGACATGTGTGATGAATTTGCCAAAATCATGCATGATGAGTTTGAGATGAGTATGATAGGTGAACTTAACTTCTTCCTAGGATTACAAATAAAACAATTAGAATATGGAATATTCTTTAACCAATCTAAGTATATTAAGGAAATGCTTAAGAAATTTGGCCTAGAAGACTCAAAACCCATAAAAACACCCATGTCTACGGAGGTAAAGCTCACAAAGGACGATGAAGGTGAGTCCGTAGATAACACCAAGTATAGAGGAATGATAGGTAGTTTACTATACTTGACAGCAAGTAGACCCGATATCATGTTTAGTGTCTGCCTTTGTGCCCGTTTTCAAGAGGATCCCAAAACCTCTCACCTAGAAGCGGTTAAGCGTATCTTCCGATACGTTAAAGGCACTATACACTTAGGATTATGGTATCCTAAGGAATCCGGCATAGAAACCATTGTCTATGCGGATTCGGATCATGCGGGAGACTACGTAGATAGAAAGAGCACTAGCGGTATTTGCACGTTTACGGGATGTTGTCTAACGTCTTGGTTTTCGAAGAAGCAAACCGCTCTTGCTATTTCTACAACCGAAGCCGAATATGTAAGCGCCGGAAAGGCATGTCAACAAGCACTATGGATGAAACAAGCTCTCGTAGACTATGGCATTAGGTTAGAAAATGTCCCCATTATGTGCGATAACAAAGGTGCAATAGATTTAAGTAAAAATCCAGTGCAACACTCTAGGACTAAACACATAGAAATACGTCACCATTTTCTTAGGGATAATGTACAAAAAGGATATATATCTATAGAAAAAGTTGCATCGGAAGACAACATTGCAGATATATTCACAAAACCACTTAAGCGTGAATTATTCAACCACTTGCGTTTAGGATTAGGAATGATGGAACAAGTTGACTAAATTATATTGAATTAATTCAAATTTATACTTGCATGAAATTTATTTTTGTTTCATCTCACCTTTTCTGAGTCTAGGAATCTATTTCGCACAAAATTAAAGATTGAGAAGATTCACTTTCTTTGCATAAACCTTCTTGTAAAACTCAATCAATTCTTTCTAAAAATTATTCTCACAATCTAGGAATCACTAGAAGATCATTTTCCTTGCATTGTTGACAAAGTGTAAGAAATATTGTCTTTCAAAATCATGCATAAACTCGCACATAAATTGTCAAGGTATATAATCTAATATATGTCTTTGACATTCATGATCGAGCAAAAATTGAATCAAGGAGATCATTTGGATTGTTTCTTAGGATCGTTATTTCGTTGTGCATCTAGGAGTCGAAACAATCACAACTCCACATTTGTTGCATATAGACACTCACTAGGACAAATTCCTTAATAATGATGTCATCTTGATCCATCACTAGATTTTCACTCACTAATTGCCTTTGCCTTCTATCTAAGATAGGTGCCTTAGGAAACTTAAGTGTGCTTGCCTTTTCTTACCTCCTATTGCTTATTATGTGTTGATTATGTGTCTTCTTGCATGCATGCCATATCTTAATTAGATTAGATTCTATATTGCCTAAGAGAATTGAACTTGTTTGAACTCTAATCCAAACACATAACCTTTCTGAAAATTTTCTGCCAAAAACCCAATTTTGGCAACCTGGAAATCACCAGATGGGCGGCCCCCTTAATTATGTAAGGCGGCCCCCTTAATTATTAAGGGGACCGCCCCCTAATTAAGGGGACCGGCCATCTGATGGTCGGGTTTACAGAATCTTTTCTGCTTTTTAGCCCATTTCAACCTACATTTCCCAATTTTAACCAACACACTTTGTCCCAATCTTCCAAACAAACCTTATCCATCCTTAAATACACAAATCTTACACTATAAATATCCCCAATCCTCAAAACTATCCATTCATCCCATCATGAACTCTCCAAACAAACCAAAATCAAAAGCCTCAAGGCTAGCAAGGATGACGGAAAAACCCGTTTGGCGAAGAAAAAGCCCTCGAAACAAATCCATGATAACCAATGAGATTGGAAGTCATTCAACACCTCCAACTTCTTACTTCCCAAACTTTACCTCAAACCCACAAGGTCATTCATTTGATCCCCTTTACAAACCATACAACATTGGCCAACCATCTTCCTACAATTCCAACTACACAAATCCAACACATCCATACCAAACCTATGATCCTCTTCACATTGCCATGGAAAAGCAAAAGTTCCGTGATGATATAAACCAAATCCATGATCTTAGTGATCTCCTTGCTATGCATCTTGCACAACGCAACAAAGGGCAACCTCCATCATCACCCTATGCTAATTGCCTTCCCCACTCTCTCAATTTGGATCAAGTTACCAACCACACTCACTTTTGCCCTTGTTGCATATTCCTTCAAAAACAAATCCTCTACTTGAGTGAAGATATTTCTTGGATTGAATATCTTTTCACTCGCAATCATCCAATACCACCCTTAACACGATACAACATCGTGAGATCCACCTCTTCCGCTCCATACTCCACCCCATATCCCTCTCAATCAAACATCTAAGCCTTATGCTTATGTTTCCATTCAAGCAAATAACACAATCATCTATGAGTTGCAAGCAAGTCCAAGTGCTTCTTTAGGCTATATAGGACTATGTTCTTCCTTTGTTTTATTATGATTAATATGCCTTAAGCATATTAAATATTGTAATGTCTTCTATGATGCTTGAATGAATCTATTTTTATAACTATTGCTTTGCATATATATGTGCCGTGTTCTTTTCTAATATTTTGTGTAGCCAAGACTTCCATAGCTCATTTCTCTGATGCTCTCAAATGAGGGGGAGTTTACATCAAGGGGGAGCATTTATCTTTTTGATTTTACAAAAAGGGGGAGAAGAGAATGTTAAACTCTAAATTCTTGTCTAAAAATTATGTTTTTAGACCTAATGAGTTTAAGGTTTTGTAATCATCAAAAAGGGGGAGATTGTTGACATAAATAATGTCTTAAAACATTGTTAGCATATTAACAATGTCTCTATGTTTTGATAATTACAAAGCATAAACTCATTAATCTAAAACTTATGACGTAAACAAGTTTTTAGTGCTTAATATTTGTCTTTGCTTCCATATCACTTAAGGTATGAATAAGCAAAGAGTTTATTACATTTCATGATCAAAGGAAATTTTTCTAATCACTAGAATTTTTATAAAATGTATTAAACATCTTATATCTTTTACAAAATTACTTTTGGAATTAAAAGAATATGTTTAATTCATTATAAATATATGATTTCAAATTTCCAACCAAAAATGGCAAATTCTATCCAGAAAAATATTCCCCACTAAAAGACAAGAAAAACCAACGTTCTGAAATGGGCGGCCCCCTTAATTCCTTAGGCGGCCCCCTTAATCATTAAGGGGACCGGCCACTAATTAAGGGGACCGGCCATGCTCCAGAACAGTGTTTTTCTTCCCTTTAAATACTGGATCAGTTCACATTTTTTTTTCACCTTTTGCACTCCTAAACTTTCTGATCTAGATCTATTTCTCTATTCTCTCATCCTTTGATCATAAGTGTATTTATTCTTTGTTTCAAAGTGATCCAATTTCCATCCTCTCAAGTGTAAGAGAAGAATACTTCTATCTTCCTAGACAAGAAGTATTACAACTTGTTGTGATCTCCACATCCAAGTTGTTGGTGTATCATCAAGATCATTTACATATTCTTTGGGAAGATTGTTGTGAATATTTGCTAGTAGATAGTTGTGTTAGATATCGATGGTGTGATTAGTAGATAGCTTGGTGTGAAGAAGAAAAGCTAGGATATCTATTGGTGTGAAGAAGATAGAGTTGAAGTAGTTAGTTGTGAAGTTGATTGATTTGAAGAAGGTGTGTAGAAGGTGTGACTTAGGTGTGAAGGTGTTGTGGTGTGTTTATTGGTGTGTATATTGGTGTGTAAATTGGTGTGTAAGGTTTTCTCCGCCATAAGGGAGCTTGTTGATATAGTGAAGAAAACTCTCGAGTTAGGTGCTCGGGGAGTGGAGTAGGGCAAGGAAGGTGTCCTTGTAGCCGAACCACTATAAATCTCTTGTCTCGCGGTTCGATCATTCCATCTCTTACTTATTTCATTACTTATCATTGTTATATATTTCATATTGATATTTGTTTGTATTGTACAACACTTGAGATCACATATTATCAAATCTAAGTTTTAAAAATTAAGTAAACACTAAAACTCTTTTTACAACTAATTAAAAAGACATAAAACTATTCAACCCCCCCTTCTAGTTTTCCACATGTATTGATTTGAAAATTTGCACATGTCGGGAAGAGTTGCACTTTAGAATTGATCCACATTTAGTAAACATGAACAGGCATTCGAGACACTCTTACATCACTAGTTAGACTAGCTTGAAATTATTACCCGGCCTGGTCAAGTTCACAAAAGGTTTCTCGAAACGGTACACTCTACTCAGACAAGTCCTCTTCGAGACACGCTTACATCACTGGTTAACCCAGCTTGAAGTTATTACCCAGCCAGGACAAGTCCTTTCGATTGATGACGGTCTTTGTTTCGTCAATTCATTGGTTAAGACTGAGTCTCGATCTCACAAGATGCAAGGATCCCTCCTTTTTTCTTTCAAATCATTTACTCCCCCTTAATATGTGCATTGGTATACAAAAGGGTTTAACACATATAGGAGAGCATTCTTTTTGAATCAACACCACATTTTAATCAGATTTCCATATTTAAATCACATTTTTCTCCCCCTATCAAAAATTTCAAACCAATTGAGATTTGTGATCCCAAGTGATTTAAATAAGTTAAAAGAATTTGGGAGAAAGATGTGTCATGTTTAAGAATTACTGATTTTTGAGATGATACATTTGCTCCCCCTCAAACCTTGAGGGAGAATGTTATGTGTTAGAAGTGATGAGTTTATAAATGATTGAGAGTTTGACGAGAAACTCATGAAAAATTCATATACTAACACATAACAATCACATGTCGAATACGCCCTTACGCACAAAGATCTTGTTTTGATGACATATAGTTTTTGAAATCATGTTCCCCCTCAATCGATGACGCATTTTTCAATAAAGTATTTATCACAAAAGATTAATTCTTTTTCCATCGATTGAGTGGTATGTTGTAAAAACACAGTGTAAATTGTATTTTTTTTCTTCAAAAACCATGGTACCACCAAGTTTGGATCAAATACTTTCCCGAAGAATCTTTGAAAGGAAAGTATTTGTTTGATAAAGAAGAATTCTCTTCTTTTTCAAGAAATGATGCACTGAAGCGTACATCAGATCGGAAAGGCACGAATATAAAGTAATTCATGCCTTTGTTAGGAATAGACGTCTTTTTGGCGACGAACTTTCCCCATTAAGACGAACGGGTTGCTATCTAAAGTAATAGCAAACCATTTTGAAGACCGGGTTACAGCCTGAAATGACTGCAAACCATTTTAGAAAGCATTTGGGGAGCGACATGTTTTAGACAACATTATTAACACATAAAAGAACTCTTGCTCAAGCATATGTATGAATCCGTGTCATTGTTGAACGACATTTCTAAAGACGTACATAATATTGATTACACAAGAGACATGTCGCGAGAAGAATCTTTTTGTAATTTTGATGTTTTTCAAATCTTTTTGTAGTTTTTAATAATTTTTTTTTTTTTTTTTTTTTTTTTTTTTTTTTTTTTTCTTTTAAGTATGTACAAGGATATGTGAAGCACCTCCTTTACTCCTCCTGTTCTTCCTGAAGACCTGAAAGAGCTTCTGGCGTGAGACTTTTCATTCCCAATCGAGGGAGAATGAATTCAAAGCGTTCTTTGGGAAGTGCTTTGGTTAAGATGTCAGCCAGCTGGAACTCGGTCCTAACGAAGTACAGTTCCACAATTCCCTTCTCAACTTGCTCCCTGATGAAGTGATGTCGAATATCAATGTGTTTCGTTCAGGAGTGTTGGACATTGTTGTAGCAAAGAGCAATTGCACTTCGGTTGTCACAATACATGGGGACTTTGTTGTAGGAGAAACCATAGTCTGAGAGTTGTGATCTCATCCATAAAATTTGGGCACAGCATGAGGACATAGCAATGTACTCCGCCTCAGTAGAAGAGATAGATGTACTCATTTGTCTCTTTGAAGACCAACTAACCAACTTATCCCCCAGGAATTGAGCAGCTCCGGACGTGCTTCGACGAGTATCTTTACACCCAGCATGATCGACATCTGAGTAAGTTGTGAGTGCCATAGCTGTGTTCTTGGGATACCATAGACCCAAGTGGACAGTTCCTTTAAGATATCGAAAGACCCTCTTAACTGCTTCTAGGTGCTTATTGGTCGGTTTGGATTGATACCGAGCATACATACATACTGCAAAGAGGAGATCTGGTCGGTTGGCAGTGATATACATCAAGGAACCAATCATGCTTCGATACTTGGTTTGGTCAACAGGAGTTCCGATACTGTCTTCATCAAGTTTTGATCTTTCTATCATGGGAGTATCAACAGAGTCACATGATTCATATCCAAATTTCTTCAAGATTTCATTAGCATATTTGGATTGATTTATGAATATTCCATTTGGGTTTTGAGAGACTTGTAGACCCAAAAAGAATGACATTTGACCCATCATGGACATCTGAAATTGAGAGCTCATCTCTTGCGAAAAACGATCACACTCCTGAGGATCAGAGGAGGCAAATATGATGTCATCAACGTATATTTGAACATGCAGGTAGTTTTTGCCTGTTTTCCTGGTGAAGAGTGTAGGATCGACAACTCCCTTGGTGAACTTGTTAGCCAGAAGAAACTTAGACAGAGTGTCATACCATGCTCTAGGAGCTTGCTTAAGTCCATAGAGAGCCTTCTTCAAGCGATAAACATGGTTAGGACGTTCGGGATCCATGAATCCTTCGGGTTGACTAACATACACCTCCTCTTTTAGATTGCCATTTAAGAATGCCGTCTTCACGTCCATTTGATATACTACCATATTCTGACTGGCAGCATTAGCAAGAAATATCCTTATAGCTTCTATTCGAGCAACCGAAGCGAAGGATTCTTCAAAGTTAATTCCTTCTTCTTGTCGGTATCCTTTTGCTACAAGTCTCGCCTTGTTCTTCAAGACATCTCCATGCTCGTCAAGCTTGACTTTGAATATCCATTTGAGAGCAATGATCATAGCACATTCTGGAGGAGGTACTAATTCCCATACCTCAAGTCGATCAAACTCATGAATCTCATCTACCATAGCAGTAAACCATGAGTTCTTAGTCATTGCTTCTTTGAAGTCTTTGGGTTCGGCTCTAGAGAGGACGGAGTTGAAGAAGCACCATAAGGCATCCGTAGCTAGTTGCTTACGAGTTGAGACTGGACGAGAAGGGTTTCCAATGATGTTGTCGATCGGGTGATCATTTGTCCATTTTCTGAGATGTTCATGGGGTTGAGGGTAGTGAACTGAGGTTGCCGTGTAGGTTTCTTCTGAGGATGTAGTATCATCAGAGGATTCAGGAGCAAATACATTTACAAATGGTTCGTCTTCAGGAGGAGAAAAAGGATTTACTTCAAAAGTATTATTTACAGAAGCTTCTTGTTGTACTGATGAAGATTGACTATTAGCAGTAGTGACTGAATGACTAATGGTTGGAGCTTCTGGGCCCAATGATATAGACATAGATGGCCCTGCCTCATGATGTGGTGCATTACCTCCACCAGCAGGTAGTGGAATGATGGGAGCGTCAGGAGCCGCCAAGTTTTGAGGCTCAAAATATTCATCAAACATAGGGTCAAACAGTTTCTTCCAATCTTCACTTGAAGGAGGTACAAACGGAGTAGCTGAAGTGGGACTCTGTATAATCCTGGAGATGATGGATCCAGGAGATAGAAGATTTGATTCGGGTCCTGAACTTGAGTGTCCAGGAGCCTGTTGCTCGGTCAGCTCATCGAAAGTAACGTGGATGGTTTCCATTATGTCTCTGATACGCTTGTTGTAGATTCGGTATCCCTTTCTTTCTGGAGCATACCCAACGAAAAAACCAATGTCAGCCTTGGCCTTGAGTTTCCCAAGATCTTCACTGTCATTTGTTGGATAGCACAGAGCACCGAATACCCGTAGAAACGACAGGTCTGGTTTTCTGCCATGAACCAGTTCATATGGAGTCTTGCTGTGAAGAGGGTGTATCAAGGATCTATTATGTGTGTAGCAAGCTGTTGCAATAGCCTCGGCCCAGAGAAACATGGGTGCTTTAGAAAAGATGAGCATAGTCCTAGCGGCTTCAACCAAGGTGCGGTTGCGTCTTTCAACAACTCCATTTTGTTGTGGAGTACGTGGAATGCTCTTCTGGTGACTGATGCCGATGCTTTCATAAAACTGATTAAGATGTTTGTTTACAAACTCTATTCCATTGTCAGTGCGAATGAACCTAACAGTCTTGTTGAGTCGAACTTGCAGTTGCTTGATGAGTTTGATGATGATCTCTAGAGTTTCATCCTTTGATCGTAGAAACTTTACCCACGTGAAGCGAGAGAAGTCATCAACAATAACAAGCACGTATTTCTTTCCATTGATACTTTGAACCCTCATTGGTCCACAAAGATCCATGTGAAGGGTATGTAGAACTTCCATGATGGAGTTGATGGTTTTGGGTTTGTGGGTGTGTTTCTTGCTCTTACCCATTTGACATGCAGAGCAAAGATGATCCTTTTCATATTTGAGTCTTGGCAGTCCTCGAACAAGATCTTTTCGGGTGAGTTCATTGATGGTACCGAAGTTTAAGTGATATAAACGACGGTGCCACAACCAGGATTTGTTCTTGGAAGCCCTTGAGAGTAAGCAAATGGGAGAGGACCGCATCATGTATTCAATTGAGATGGTATAAAGATTGGTGCCCCGACTTCCTTTGAGGAGTTCAACACCATCTAATTCTCTAACAAAACATGTGTGTTTTCTGAAGGCAACTTCAAGATCTGAATCACAGAATTGGCCCACAGAGAAAAGATTGTGTCCAAGTCCCTCCACGTAGTAGACTCTAGATATTACACTGTCCCCAAAAACATAATCACCATAACCCATTATTTTGCCAAAATGGTCGTTCCCGAATCTAACCGTACCAATAAACCTTTCCACGAAATTCTTGAGCCGCGAGCGGTCTCCGGTCATATGTTTTGAGCAGCCTGAGTCCAAGTACCACAGGACGATTTGTACGACCTGCATTTGAAACCAGACGAGGGTGGATAACTGACAGAGCTGGAGCCCCACAAGCCATTGGGGTCCGTTAGGTTAGCACATGCAAACACTGGATTATCATAAGTCACGGATATGCCGTTGGTATCCGTATTAAGTGATGCACTAGATCTAGAAGTAGTTCTACGTGCTTCTAACGGGAATGTTCTACCAGTGGGTATCCATTTCTTAATTGGCACTATCTTGGAGTTAGTGAGCCTAGTTAAAGGGCACTTTTCTCCTATAGAGAACTTCCTACCTGTAGGCCTCCATTGATATCCAACATTTATAAAAACCTTTCCTGTACATTTCCAAACCTGCCTATCATGATTATCATTCAAAACATTCTTAACCGAAGATTGCATAGAAGGCTCAAAGAGAGGCACAACACAAACATCATGATTACTAACAGTTAAACATTCATTACATGTTTTACAAATAGCATAAGAATTCGAATCAATTACATCATTGTTTAAACAAATGTTTGAATCAACACGATTCTTTTCATTCACCAAATGTTTCTTATTGTTCCTAGATGATTCTTCTACTTTATTCTTAAGTCCACTCTTAGCCGGCAAAGCCCTATCATTCTATGTATTGCACCTAGGCTGTGGCCCGCTAGCTTTGAACACACCTTTTACTCCTGTAGAAGCAATGATTGGAACATTAGTAAGCTTGGTTGCTGTTTGTTTGTTAGTGATCATGACGTTAGATTGAGGCAAAGTCTGAGGGATATCAACTGTAACATGTTTGTTTCTATCATTGGACTGTGTTGCATATAACCTTTGCAGCTTGTTGTCATTCTTGGGGCATGTACTAATAGCATATTCTAGTAATTCCTGAGCTCTATTAGTGAGGAAACATGCATCAACAACTACTTCATCAAGCGGTTTGGTTATCCTAACTTCCTCAACGGTTTCTCTAAGTATGACAAGGCATTCCTTAAGATGTCTAAGATAGTTGCTATGAACTAACTTGTTGTTCCTAAGGGGTAGAAAAACTTCCACAGCATCACACGAATATTTCGAACAAACATGAACATTGTTACACGCATGGTCACATGAACCAACGGGCATTTTCCCTTTCACCATAGTCTTTAGGTTCTCAATTTCGTTTAACAAAGAAGTGACCTTTTTATTGTTTTGATCACGTGTTATTTTAATTAACTCAAATAATTCTTTGTATCGTTGTTTAGCATTTGACAATTCATCACGAAGCCACACATTTTCATGTTGTAGATCGTTAATGATGCCTTGTTTTTGAAACTTTTGAGAATCTAGAGACATTTGGTGATTAGTATCTTCGCCCATGTTAGACTTTAATTGTGCAATTTGAGCCCTCAACTTCCGAATCGTGTTTGAGTGAGCTTGAATTGTTTCATCCTTTTTGCCTAATTCAAAACATGTGTCAAAGTCAGGAGCATCCGAGGATGTCTTGGCATTTGAAATTTTAGTGCTTTCTTCTAGATGTTGATATTTTAGTTGCAGCTTAAGATAATCAACTTCTAGTTTCGAAAATTTCCTGACCATGTTATCATGGTCATCGTTTTGAATTTTTTTGATGGAGTTTGAAATTCTCCCCCTCAAGCTCAATCACATGATTCTGAAAGGTATGCAAGGTGACCGACATTTCATGAAATTGTCGAGCAGATAAAGCTGAATCGGCCACGGTGTAAAATACATCCTGTGCAATGCAATTAGCAATCAAGTTCTCATTCATGATGAGAATGTTTTTCCTGTCAATTTCACTATATTTGAGATCAATTGCCAATTGTTTACCCTCATTTTCCACCTCATTAAAGGTCTTTTTCATTTCAGTGACATCATTATTAATCGTCTTTTTGAGGCCATCAAAGTGTTCTTTGAGAAGTTTGAAAAATGGTATGACTTCAGTTAGGTAACATCGTTTTGTTTGCTCAAAACCCCTTTCCCCTTCCGTAATCCCAGTTGGTGTAATTCTCTTTTTACAAGTTAGCTCAAAATCATTAAACAGTTGGCCTAATACATACAAACCAATGAGAGTATTACACTGCGTGGGAAGAGTGAAGGGCACAAGGTGCTTAGGTGTGTTTATGGGATATACAGTGGGGTCAGCAATCCTAAAAACTGTACGTGTGTTACGTATAAGCCTTTCAGCTCTCATTTTCTCAATGTCTATATTCCAAAAAACCTTTTCTGGGAGAATTTTCTTTTGGGGAACAAAAATGGCCGAATGATTATCTACAGAATAGTCATAGTGAAACACGATATTCTTAGCAATGCACTGGGGGTCCTTTAAATGCTCTGTGATTCTTTCCCTAGTTCTATCTTCCCACTCATTAATCTCATCATATGATCTCACATCAGGAGGGGCATGGTCAGGCTCAAGCATATTGTTTGCATCATATAACGCAGGTTGAGCACCTATACCATTTCTAAGATATTTGACTTTTGGTTTAGAGGCATCCTTTACACTAAATTCATCTCTAAACCTCCTATGATTGTACATTTGAGCAGATTGAACGGTTTGGTTTTGCGTGTATAACTTATATTCTAATTTGTTTTTCAAGTTTTTGAATTTTGAGAAATCATTAAGAAGTTTTTCTTCCTTTCCTTTGTGTTCTAATTTGGTAGATGTCAGAACCTTTTGAATCTCCTGCTTTTGTGAAACAGTTTGATCCAATTGTTTTTTCAAAGACGTTAACTCTTTTCTCAACGTTTCTTGTTTGGAGTTATTTTCAGATATGTACGCACGCAATTGATATTCCATTTTCTGTTCTCGTTCATTAAGCTCAAATTTAGCACGTTGTTCATATAAAGCCACCTGGTCCTTAAGGAGGTTACATCTAGTGGTCAAGGAATCATCATGGTTGTATAAAGTGTGCTCATGCAGCTCTTGTTCAACGGACGGCGTATCACTTGGTACAACTGTCAGGCTATTGTCAACCATATACCTTTCATATGGGATATTGTTAGTATTTCCCATATCAGTGGTATCTGAATTGTCAATATCCTTGAGTTGTACCGAGTTACATGCCCCATATGGAGTGGTGGTATTATTTAGATTGGACAGCGGTGGTACCTCAGAAATAGCAGATGTGATGGAGGGACCTGATTCGCCTCAAACGGTCAGATAATTATTGGTCAACCACTTGTGAATGGTCAAGTATAATAGTCAAACAGCTAAGGCAAATGCTTCCGTGGAATACAGTGTTTCCCCGGGTCGTAATGTCCCAACGAGGTGTGCGATGTTTTATTATAAACGAATTTGTGATCGAGTCAATGTGAACGGGAAAGGTATAAAAGTGTGTGTGTGTGATTACACTAGGGTTTTATAAAATAAAATAACTTAGATAAACTATATTAACTATTACGTAAAAACTAAGTATCTAAAACGTATAAACGTACACCAATTAAAAATCAGACGCGATTGCGTACTGAGAAAAAGGTGAGTTTTAAGAAAAATAAACTACAAGGGTTAAAAGTGAAAATTCTATAAACTTAAACTTAAAATAAAATTAAATTAAAAAGAAAACTATTTTTTAGATTATTTTATTATTTATTATTAATTATTTAATTAAAAACTATTTAACTATTTAATTAAAACTAATTTAATTTAAACTAAAAATTTATAAATACTACAAATTAAACTAAAAATTTATAAAAATAATTTCTAAAACTTAAAATGAACTTGAAGAAAGTATAAAAAATAAAAATAAATGTTTTTGTCTTTTTATGAATTTTCTATTAATTGAAAACTATTTATATTAATTAAACTAATTAAACTATTTTAAATTACAAATAATACTAAATCAACTTAGAAAATTATGGAAAAATTTATAAAACTATTTTATGACTTATAAAAATTATAAAAAATATAAAAACTAGGTGTTACCTTATAAAAATTAATTATGCTATTTAAAACTTATTTATTGATTAATTATTAATAAAACTATTATTAATTATAATAAATACTAAATTACAAATTAAAAATCTGATAAAATTATTAAAAATACTTTAACCTAAGAGGAAATTAATAAAAATATAAAAACACAACTTACTTAATAAAAATCTAAAAATGAAAATTAAAATTAAATTAAATTAAATAGAAACTATCACTTATTTTTATATTGTTTTTTCTTGATTTTTCTTTTACAAAACTAAATTATATCTAAAAATAGACAACTTTAATAAAAACAACTTTTTTATAAGCTACTAATAAGCACTGTGGGGGCTTATTACCTCCACAGTTGACTTTGTTTGACCAAACAAGCAAATAAGCTCAACTGAGCTTGTGTGGGACCCACTATGGTGAAATCTAGTCCAAATAAGTTGTGTGAACTAGTTTGAGTAAGATTAAGCACTTGGGGTACACTGAATAAGCTAACAAGCTCAAAATAAGCACTTGGCTTTTTGGAATCTGAGACAGATTAGGGACAAGGTTCAAGTCTGAATTCAAGTAGGGTCCACAATGATCTAGGTCAAACAAGAGGTCAATACTGAAAGCCTACTAGGAGGGGGGTTCAAAGGTCCAAGTTTTGAGGTATGGGGCCCACTGAGGTGGTCACAAAACACCACCAAAGTTGGTGGTGTAGGACTATGGTCTGCTGCACAGGGGAGGAGTTCTCCCTGCAGTTGTGTTTGGGGGTGTGTGGGGCCCAGGGTAAAAATCACAAAAATGTAAACAAGTATGGAATCAAAAGATGAGGTGGTAGGCTTCAACTAGAAACAAGTTTCAAGTCATAAGACCAAACACAAAATTCTAATAAATTACTTGAACTTTTGAGAAAATCTGTAATGAAAACTTTTGACTTTTTATAAAACTAAACTAAGTTGACTATTATGAATTTCTAACACTTTTAACTGATTAATTAAGTTATATTAGACTATAATAGACCTAAATTAAGCTAAAGCTTAAAGATATAAGCTAATGGGGTGAGTTTATGGGTTAACTGCCCATACAGTTAACAGATAAGCAATCTTTGTGTAGATTTTGACTTTTATACTGATAAGAACTAGATTTAAAGCTTGAAGCACACTAATAGGAACTAATGCTGAATATTTAAACACAAAACAACAACAAATACAACCTTGAACACAGTTGAGAGGTTTGAACCAAACACCCCATACATGGACTGTCTTAGAGTATTTCAAAGCAAATGAGCAGATTATCACTAGAACTTGACTAATTACCCTATACTAAGCAATAATAAACTTAAATAAACAACAATTATCAACAATAACAACTTAACACATATTATGCAAAAAAAATTGGAAATAAGTCTTACAAGAGGTCCAAAGCTGAGACAGGTAACCAAGGTATCACTACTAGCCTAACACCTCCCCTGAGGTTCTACAACCATACAAATCCACAATCCACCATTATCCTTTGCTTCTTTCTTCTTTTCCACTGAGTTTTTTATTTTCAGTGATTTAATTCTATTTTTATTTTTATTTTTAGTTTTTATGCTAAAACTGAATTTAATGATTACAAAGCTTTTAAAAACTTATCAGGAATCTAAATTGAGTTTAAATAAGCATATAACAACAATATTTGACCAATGGAAAAGAATTTGTCAAATTCTTCAAAATTGGTAAATTCTAAATTGATGAACAAAATGGTAATTAAAGGTTCAAGAAAGCTTTCATTACACTAAAATAACTGAGTACAAGTGATGTTGTTTGAAATTACAACTGAAATAAAAGTTTACACTACCTACGATTACAATTAAGCTAAGACTAAACTAATACTTCATCACCACAACTTCTTTTCCCTTTTTGTAGAGTTTTTCTGAATTTTTGGGACCCACAGAGACATTTCCCACCATATCTTAGCCGTTGATAAGGTCTGAGTCATCTTGGCCGTTTAAAACGCTTTTTGGCGCTAAAATGATCAAAGTGTCAGTTGGTACTGTAGATTGCGTGGAGATGTTTTCAAGGGCTTTGGACAGTTGTGGAGGTGGAGGAGAGTGGGTAGGGTGAGTAGGAGGTGAGGTGGAAGTGAAACTAGGGGCTGGTATGGTGGTCTGTGTGGTGGTGGTGGTATTGGGAGGGAAGGGTCAACGGGTTTGACCCCGTTTTAATACAAAGGAGGTGTTGGGCTGGTGATTACTTGGACCAGAAATAAGAGAGGGAGTGGGCTGGTGATGGGGTGTTGGGTTTATATTTGGTTTGGATTGGATTAGTGGATTGTGGGTAATAATAATA
The DNA here is from genome assembly GCA_030686995.1 of Artemisia argyi. Classification (NCBI taxonomy): domain Eukaryota; kingdom Viridiplantae; phylum Streptophyta; class Magnoliopsida; order Asterales; family Asteraceae; genus Artemisia; species Artemisia argyi. The sequence goes on from CM060701.1 coordinate 56,255,611, forward strand.
ATAAGCTCCGTTTGGTTTTTTATTAAATAAATCACAAGGACCAAAGTTGTAATTAGGGAAAAGTTGAGGGTCTGAAATGGCAGGTTTCCAAAGATAATACAAGGAGTGTAATTTGCCAAGTATTGATAATATGAGGACCAAATTTGAGAATTTCCAAATTTACACCTTCAGGGACTAAACTTGCCAATTTGTGAAACTTCAGGGACCATTTTGTAATTATGCCAAACTTTTCTCCCACGGACCATTCCTGCAAAAGATAAATAGCACAAAGACCAAAATTGAATTTTTCAAAGTTTTTACATCCCAGGGACCATTTCTATCAATTTCCAAAGTTGAGGGACTAAACTTGTAATTTTATGAAACTTTGCACCAAAGGACTAAATATGTAACTTTATGATTAAAAAGGACCTTTGGTGACTTTTTCAAGTTTTTAGAATAACCAGGGACTAGTTTTGACAATTTATTAAACTTGAGGGACTGAAACTGCCAATTATGCAAACTTTGTACGTTTTTCATCTGTTTTTGCATATTTTGCATTTGAAACATATAAAACACACTTATAAGATATTTTAAGTATTTTGATATATATTTGAGTGTTTTTGTATGTTTTGGCAGCTCAGATTGGTATAAAATGATGAGTATTTAGACACTCATCAATCCCCCACACTAAACTATTGCTAGTCCCTAGCAATCTATTGAGAAAAACTTAATGGATTTGAAAAACTCTTTAACAAAAGCCATCACTTATGGAGTAGCCAGATGTAAGAACTGTGGCACACCTGATAACCGTGTGATTTTGAGCAAACCACCAGCTGTCAACGGATTTGATTTGTCTTTACCAAAAGCCGTTTGCTTCTGGACTAGCCAACTCTTGATGGAATAGTCAACATCTTGGTGAGCTGATTACCAATTATGGTTTTTCCACTGCCTTTACCACAAGCCATAATCTTGCGGGCTAGCCAACTCATTCGCTTTTTAGGATATGGCGAGTTGAGGTACCATACAATTTTGGGCAAATTGCAAGCCATCAACGGGTTTGATATATCTTTACCAAGAACCGTTTGCTCCTGGATTAGCCAATCCTTATGTGGGTTAGAATGGCGGATTGATTACCATTTGTTGCATTCTAAGTGAGAAAAAATTTTAAAATTTGGGCTAAAATGGGGGTTCTTGATGGAACATGTGTTTAAATTCGTTAGAATAACGAATCTCCCCCCACACTTAGAACTGAATATTGTCCTCAATATTCAAAGTACCGGGTGTTAAACCGACACTTAGAACGTAAGAAAGAAAATATTCCATAGCCTTTATTTAAGATGTATATACATACAATTATTTTTTTAGATAAAACTTCTTAAATAGAAGCTATCACTATATTTACATTTTTTTTTTTTTGAGATATATATATACAATATGTGGGGCATCTCCCCCACACTAGGGTGAAACATGGGTGAAAACCTATGTACATGCTACTGTTTTTGATTACCGAGTCGCTAACTTGACTCGACCCCGAATTAATTTGTCCATGGGGAAGCAAGTGGAAGAGACAATCTCAATCGGACTTTCATTCAAGACGTTTGGAGAAACATTTGAAGGACGTGAAATTTCCACACCGATGAGATAAGTACCCGGCTCATAATTTATAAATGAGAATGCCGTGGTCAAAGATAATGTCTTCATTCCCGAAGGAGTGAAGAACAGGATAGGGAACAGGATATATGAAGAAAAGAAAGAAAGTCATGATGAAAATCATGATTAACTCCTCATCTTCAATAGGAGAATTCATTGTTTCATGAATCTCCTCTTTTAAGCTCGTTTGATCAAGACATATTATGGGTATGTCTAGATCAAAATAGAAATTATCATACTCCGGTAGAGATATGATATAATTGAGTTCATCGGAGAACTCCTCAAAGGTGAATGATTCGTATTCGGGATTGATTTGAGTGAATTCACTTGGGAACTCCTCAATAGTAAATGATTCATAAACGGAAAGAGAATTATAAGAATGAGAAGTGGTGATACCACTTATCTTCTCTTTCGTTTGATCAAAATGGAACGTTTGCAATTCCGGAATAGAATCATTGATCAAAATCTCACTATCCTTGACGGGGATAGGAGATGAAATAGGCTTTTCATTAAAATCCTCGATTCTAGAAATGAGAAGATTAACATTTAATAATGTAAGACGAAGAGATTCGTCTTGGATAATTTCTTCCTCATTCTCTTCTTCTGAGTTGACAAGCTCAGAAGGTAATTCCCCCACATAACTCATGTCTCCACAAGATAAAGAATAGTTCTCATCAGAATCAGAGAACATCTCAATATGATCATTTGGGAAGACAAGAGGGGGAAGAATATCACACACATGATCAAGAATTTCCTGTGACTCACTTGGGATTGGGACAAGGTTCTCAACACTAGACTTTATGAATTCGTCAGATTCCTTTGCAGGAATTGTGTCAAGATGCTCGTCCCCCATGCTCAGAGAGTGAGTGGGAACCTCGGGTGTGATAATCATAGAAGGAATTGCAACAGTTGAACTCGATGAATCTTTTTGAATGATAACAATGTTATCATCATCACTGTCATCATCGTAATCATAAAAAGCAGCATAGCGAATATTGGCACGTATTTTGGCTACTCTTTGCTCAGCAATTAAATATTCCATGCTTTTCCCAGAATCTCGTTCTTCAACAAGTAACTATGTGATAGATTTATCACGAGAATTTTGAATGAGTGGAAATTGTGGAGGTGTGGATGTGCCAAAACCGGAAGGTTGACATTGATCATCATTATGAGGACCCCCACAATATACACAAGAAGAACTTGGATCATGGCGAAGCGAAAAATTAGCCAACTCCTCCTTAAGGTCTTTAAGTTTTTCAAGAACCTCTAGACAAGGGTCTTGCTGGTTTTGAGGAGTTGCTTGGTTCATTTGGTACTGTGGAGGTGGGTCTTGAAACGAACAGTCGTAATTGTTACAAGGAAATGGATTCCTTGTTTGACAATCAGAGGTAAAGTGTGGACCTCCACAGTACTCACAACAGTTAAACTGTTGAGTCTGGCTTGGTGTATTTTGATACGAAGCATCATTGAGATTTGGATAATATGATTCTTGCTCATATGAATGTGATGGGTAATTTGAAAAATTTGAGGAGTCGTTGAACGAGTTTTGATTAGGATCATAAGCAAATGAATTACTTGATCCACAAAACAAACAACTCCCGTCTTGAATATCATTACCACATTGTTCACATGTACACCAACGACATGGAAAACCGAAAAGCGGCTCACCACGACCGACACAAGGAACAAAATCTGGAGGTGGGACAAGTGGTGTGCCCTGAGAGCTAGGAATTTCCACCGCTTCCGTTATGGTCTCTGGTTTTTGTTTTTGATAAATGTGAAGATTAGGCAAATCGTTCTTTTCAGTCACTGCCCTAAGCTCTGTACGTTTTCTTGACAAACTTTTAACCGTAAACCGTGAAAGGTTAGGATCAATTGTGAGATTAGATTCTTGGACAACCGTAGGTTGGACGTATTTAGCACTTTCATTGTCAGAGGAAAGTACAGGGTCCTTTGTTACCCCGGTTTCTTGTTCCATTTCCCTCACTGGAGAGGGAATATGAAACGATGGATCATCATGATCAACACGAATTCTAGACATCTAGGACAAGGCTTGATACTTTTCAAGCGCGAATAAGAATTCGGGTTCGATAGATGCCATAAGAATATAGAAGTTTAGAATTAAATGGATAGAGGGTAAAGAGCTAAAGAATCAAAAAGGGTAAGAGGGAAAAGATGGATATTTTTGGGTTTTGTTTTATAAAAATATGGATAAAAGATGGTAAATATACAATGGATGTATATCCAGAATCACTAATATGCAAAATCGTTTAAAATAAGCGCACAACCTCCCCGGCAGCGGCGCCAAATTTTGATTCGCCTCAAACGGTCAGATAATTATTGGTCAACCACTTGTGAATGGTCAAGTATAATAGTCAAACAGCTGAGGCAAATGCTTCCGTGGAATACAGTGTTTCCCCGGGTCGTAATGTCCCAACGAGGTGTGCGATGTTTTATTATAAACGAATTTGTGATCGAGTGAATGTGAACGGGAAAGGTATAAAAGTGTGTCACAACTCACCATTTCAGGTCATTTCCCGAACTTTGGAAAAACACTATTCATCAAACACTATTCATCAGTTTACTATTCATCATTTTTGGTGTCAGTTTGACATTCCGAGAAGCATTCAGAAATTTTACTATTCACGGAACACTATTCATTGCGGGAAAAGATTTCATCATTCACGTGCATTACACATTTCATCGTAAATTTAGTTTACGGGTATTCAAATTCGCGTAACCGTATTGGTTCAGGTGCGAATTCATGCATTATCAGTAATGACATTTCATATGGACTGGAGATAGTCTGCATATCATCAGTAGGTCATTTACATGTTATACCACTCTTAGGATTTTCAAATTTCTATATTTAATACATTTAACGTTTTTCTTATAAGTATTTATAATAAACGTTAACACCCGGTTTATACACGACGAATATATCTAAATATTCCCACAATGGTCCTGACATATTTTTATATCCATTTTATTATCATAAAAGTTATAACCTTCAGTTACCCAGTATTTTGGAAATTTATTTTATTTATAACGTAAGCTTATGAATATTACGACGGTTTTTGTGAAAACTAAACAATAATCACCCGATCACTCAGTAATTGTACCCAACATATTTTCAATATATTTTTATCATTATTATGACTTTATTTTGTCCCGGTTAACTCCGTGAACATTTATTTCTATCAAACCCGGTACCCGATTTTAACTAATAACACATATCCTACACAAATTTCCTAATTAAATCAAGACTACCCCAACCCCCCCCCCCCCTCATCCCCATGAGCCGGCCCCCTAAAGTCCTCACAAGGCAATTTCATTTTGTATTCTTAACCTTTAGTCATTATGTACAAGTATTATACTATTATACTTACAACTACATATTTACATAAACCATTATAACATAAACACATAACATTTCAAGAATCAAAAAGGCTCATCTTCATCTTTTTCTCATCATACCCCACGACCAAACCATGAATCCAAGATCAAGTGACCATTTTTGAAAAGTTAAAGCATCAAAGTTGTTCATTTTGTTGTTCTAATCAAGAATCATCCAACAAAAACACAAGTAATCCAAGATTTCTCATCATCTAATCACCTATTATTTCAAAGTGAGTATTCAAATGTATTTTTATGTTTTCATCTAATTAACACATGTATCTTATAGTATTCATGATTAATTTCATGCACAAACTAGTTATACCACTTTATTTTTGAAGACTTTTTGAACATACAAACCCTAGATTGTGATTTAGGTGTTCCTTTGTTAAATTAACTTGATTACTAGTCATTAGGAACCCATGGCACCCTAAGAAGGTGTATGGTAGGATTAGTATAGATTTGTGGTGTTTGCAAGAGATTTGGTTGAAGTGAAAACTAGTTTTGAACCTTGGAAATGGATTTCTAACAAGTTTATAAACATGCTGTCCCATTTTGTTAATTTCTGGAAAATCAGTAAACACAAATGAAACTTTGGCAAAATTTTTAGAAAATACTTTCAAAAACGAATCCGTAGGCGAAAGAACGGATTAAAAAGAGTTTATAACGAAGAAGTTATGATTTTTGCAAGTTTATTGACGAAAACTATTTTCCGGAAAAATACATGCTGTTGGACGTTTTTCGTCGCACAAAAAGAGGCTTTAGACGTAACTCGGAGGAGCCAAGCTTTCCAAAATATATTACTACATACTAAGACGTAATCGTGGATATAAAGAACAAGTAAAACGGGCTTATAACGACAAAGATATTCACGTTTGAATATTGGCAAAACCCATTTTATTTTGACAGCTTTTAGTAAAATTGACACTAAAACTACGTAGTACTTTTAGAAGCTAGAAATAATACCAAGTACCAAATTTTATAACTAATGAAGTATTAGTTATTACAAGTATATTTTCATCACCACAAGGCGTTATTTCAAGGATTTCAAACCGAGGATTTCAACACAAACATTGGTACATACGATATATATATAAGTATATATATTACAACTAGTTTATTTTTCTAATAGCCATATTTTCCTAAGTCTTGGAATATATACTTTTGATAACAACAAGTGTTTTTCAAAGAGAAGAGTGGTATAGGAAACATGTGCATGGACATTCATAACATCATTTCATGATCTAAAGTAGATCGTTCATCATTCACATTAGGTTGCGGCTAGTGTGCGCGCCTTGTTTTTCAGCTCATTACATGTTCATGGTACCATCATATTGGGTTGTGGCAGCTAATTGTTCATTGTTGTTCATTTCACTTCATCACAGTTTCATCAGTTAAGGTGAGTTTTCATAGCCCCGTTTTCAATTCAACATTTTTGACTGTTTTCAAATCCCACGGGGGGAATACATTGCATCAATCATTTTAGTACGAGCCCAAGTATTCAAACACATGTACATAGCTTAAGTTACCTTGCCATGTGATAAGTCCCCTGTAACATCATGAACCGTTAATTTACCGTTAAGCGAGAGTGAGTGGATAGATCTATCGAGGGTGACGCCTCCATCCGTAGTAGTGATTACCAACAGTAAGCGGATGCATGTCATGTCTTTTACATTTGAGTGTTTCGGCAGAACATTCAGGAGGGGCATTGTTTCATCAGTCATAGCTTCGGGGTCATGAGCTTAAGGCTATTGTACAATTTTCATGAGATTTTTATCTTGCACTTTTACTTGTGGTGGCCGTACATCATTACATTTTACAAACCTATGGAATTCACCAACATTCGTGTTGACGTTTTAGCAATGTATTTCAGGTTATTAAGGTAGCTCATGTGACATGCATTTGGACCTTCATGGAGTCGCGGAGTCGACGCGTCTCATTATTATTTCACGCACTTATGTAAACATTTGATCTAGTAGGACTTGTTTTCATAAACTTGCAACACATTTTGGGGACCTCATTTTGTAAACTCTGGATTATTTCAATGATCAAATGCAGTATTTTCCAAACGACACTTTAGGTCGTTCAATGTAACTGTAACTGTGGTGCTATGACAGACACCCCCAGGTATTCCATTCCGCTGCAAGTCAGGTAAATTGGGGGTGTGACAAAGTGTGTGTGTGTGATTACACTAGGGTTTTATAAAATAAAATAACTTAGATAAACTATATTAAATATTACGTAAAAACTAAGTATCTAAAACGTATAAACGTACACCAATTAAAAATCAGACGCGATTGCGTACTGAGAAAAAGGTGAGTTTTAAGAAAAATAAACTACAGGGGTTAAAAGTGAAAATTCTATAAACTTAAACTTAAAATAAAATTAAATTAAAAAGAAAACTATTTTTTAGATTATTTTATTATTTATTATTAATTATTTAATTAAAAACAATTTAACTATTTAATTAAAACTAATTTAATTTAAACTAAAAATTATAAATACTACAAATTAAACTAAAAATTTATAAAAATAATTTCTAAAACTTAAAATGAACTTGAAGAAAGTATAAAAAATAAAAATAAATGTTTTTGTCTTTTTATGAATTTTCTATTAATTGAAACCTATTTATATTAATTAAACTAATTAAACTATTTTAAATTACAAAGAATACTAAATCAACTTAGAAAATTATGGAAAAATTTATAAAACTATTTTATGACTTATAAAAATTATAAAAAATATAAAAACTAGGTGTTACCTTATAAAAATTAATTATGCTATTTAAAACTTATTTATTGATTAATTATTAATAAAACTATTATTAATTATAATAAATACTAAATTACAAAATAAAAATCTGATAAAATTATTAAAAATACTTTAACCTAAGAGGAAATTAATAAAAATATAAAAACACAACTTACTTAATAAAAATCTAAAAATGAAAAATAAAATTAAACTAAATTAAAAAGAAACTATCACTTATTTTTATATTGTTTTTTCTTGATTTTTCTTTTACAAAACTAAATTATATCTAAAAATAGACAACTTTAATAAAAACAACTTTTTTATAAGCTACTAATAAGCACTGTGGGGGCTTATTACCTCCACAGTTGACTTTGTTTGACCAAACAAGCAAATAAGCTCAACTGAGCTTGTGTGGGACCCACTATGGTGAAATCTAGTCCAAATAAGTTGTGTGAACTAGTTTGAGTAAGATTAAGCACTTGGGGTACACTGAATAAGCTAACAAGCTCAAAATAAGCACTTGGCTTTTTGGAATCTGAGACAGATTAGGGACAAGGTTCAAGTCTGAATTCAAGTGGGGTCCACAATGATCTAGGTCAAACAAGAGGTCAATACTGAAAGCCTACTAGGAGGGGGGGTTCAAAGATCCAAGTTTTGAGGTATGGGGCCCACTGAGGTGGTCACAAAACACCACCAAAGTTGGTGGTGTAGGACTATGGTCTGCTGCACAGGGGAGGAGTTCTCCCTTCAGTTGTGTTTGGGGGTGTGTGGGGCCCAGGGTAAAAATCACAAAAATGTAAACAAGTATGGAGTCAAAAGATGAGGTGGTAGGCTTCAACTAGAAACAAGTTTCAAGTCATAAGACCAAACACAAAATTCTAATAAATTACTTGAACTTTTGAGAAAATCTGTAATGAAAACTTTTGGCTTTTTATAAAACTAAACTAAGTTGACTATTATGAATTTCTAACACTTTTAACTGATTAATTAAGTTATATTAGACTATAATAGACCTAAATTAAGCTAAAGCTTAAAGATATAAGCTAATGGGATGAGTTTATGGGTTAACTGCCCATACAGTTAACAGATAAGCAATCTTTGTGTGGATTTTGACTTTTGTACTGATAAGAACTAGATTTAAAGCTTGAAGCACACTAATAGGAACTAGTGCAGAATATTTAAACACAAAACAACAACAAATACAACCTTGAACACAGTTGAGAGGTTTGAACCAAACACCTCATATATGGACTGTCTTAGAGTATTTCAAAGCAAATGAGCAGATTATCACTAGAACTTGACTAATTACCCTATACTAAGCAATAATAAACTTAAATAAACAACAATTATCAACAATAACAACTTAACACATATTATGCAAAAAAAATTGGAAATAAGTCTTACAAGAGGTCCAAAGCTGAGACAGGTAACCAAGGTATCACTACTAGCCTAACACCTCCCCTGAGGTTCTACAACCATACAAATCCACAATCCACCATTATCCTTTGCTTCTTTCTTCTTTTCCACTGAGTTTTTTATTTTCAGTGATTTAATTCTATTTTTATTTTTATTTTTAGTTTTTATGCTAAAACTGATTTTAATGATTACAAAGCTTTTAAAAACTTATCAGGAATCTAAATTGAGTTTAAATAAGCATATAACAACAATATTTGACCAATGGAAAAGAATTTGTCAAATTCTTCAAAATTGGTAAATTCTAAATTGATGAACAAAATGGTAATTAAAGGTTCAAGAAAGCTTTCATTACACTAAAATAACTGAGTACAAGTGATTTTGTTTGAAATTACAACTGAAATAAAAGTTTACACTACCTACGATTACAATTAAGCTAAGACTAAACTAATACTTCATCACCACAGCTTCTTTTCCCTTTTGTAGAGTTTATCTGAATTTGTGGGACCCACAGAGACATTTCCCACCATATCTTAGCCGTTGATAAGGTCTGAGTCATCTTGGCCGTTTAAAACGCTTTTTGGCGCCAAAATAGTCAAAGTGTCAGTTGGTACTGTAGATTGCGTGGAGATGTTTTCAAGGGCTTTGGACAGTTGTGGAGGTGGAGGAGAGTGGGTAGGGTGAGTAGGAGGTGAGGTGGAAGTGAAACTAGGGGCTGGTATGGTGGTATGGTGGTCTGTATGGTGGTGGTGGTATTGGGAGGGAAGGGTCAACGGGTTTGACCCCGTTTTAATACAAAGGAGGTGTTGGGCTGGTGATTACTTGGGCCAGAAATAAGAGAGGGAGTGGGCTGGTGATGGGGTGTTGGGTTTATATTTGGTTTGGATTGGATTAGTGGATTGTGGGTAATAATAATAATAAGGTCCTTTTGGTTTTTTATTAAATAAATCACAAGGACCAAAGTTGTAATTAGGGAAAAGTTGAGGGTCTGAAATGGCAGGTTTCCAAAGATAATACAAGGAGTGTAATTTGCCAAGTATTGATAATATGAGGACCAAATTTGAGAATTTCTAAATTTACACCTTCAGGGACTAAACTTGCCAATTTGTGAAACTTCAGGGACCATTTTGTAATTATGCCAAACTTTTCTCCCACGGACCATTCCTGCAAAAGATAAATAGCACAAAGACCAAAATTGAATTTCTCAAAATTTTTACATCCCAAGGACCATTTCTGTCAATTTCTAAAATTGAGGGACTAAACTTGTAATTTTATGAAACTTTGCACCAAAGGACTAAATATGTAACTTTATGATTAAAAAGGACCTTTGGTGACTTTTTCAAGTTTTTAGAATAACCAAGGACTAGTTTTGACAATTTATGAAACTTGAGGGACTGAAACTGCCAATTATGCAAACTTTGTACGTTTTTCATCTGTTTTTGCATATTTTGCATTTGAAACATATAAAACACACTTATAAGATATTTTAAGTATTTTGATACATATTTGAGTGTTTTTCTATGTTTTGGCAGCTCAGATTGGTATAAAATGATGAGTATTTAGACACTCATCAGGATCAGACTGTTGTGGAGTAGAAGCAGCAGCATACAGATTGGCCATGAAGATTGTCTGTGTGGTAGGTTCATCATCCACATCAGAGTCGAATGCATCACAATCCTCCACTTGGAATATGTTCGGATCATTGAGTGCCAAATCCTGAACCGGTTGATCATCAACATCAGCATCGAATGTATTCCCATCATTACCAGCCAGGAAGAGTAGTGCTTCTTCATCCAGAGCAGTCCCATTCTCTTTTGTCTGCATTAGCAGCATCTTGTCCTTAAAGTACTCAGAGTTCTGGGGACGCTTCGGTTGAGTGCAGTTTCTAGCAATGTGGCCCAATCCACCACAATTGTAGCACTTTAGCTGCCTAGCCTGGACTTGAAGTGCTTCACCAACTCTGTACTGCCCGTTCCCTCTACCAGCATTCCCTTGATTCATTGTCTATCTTCCCGGCACATTTTGCACTACAACCCTACCATCTTCAATAATTGCCTGACTTCGAGGGTTTGAAGAGGTTCGGAGTTGGTTGTTGGTTGGTGGAAGAACAGCCCGAAATTGTGGAACAAGAAGAGATACTTGGTTTGAGAGGTTGTCAATCATCATGTCGGTGTGAGAGTACCCAGAATCAAGTTGGGTGTTCGAAGTAGATGATGAAGGTGTAGATGATTGACTGATCATTGCAGTAGATCTGGATGAGAGCTGTTGTGGTTGAGATTGCTCTTGTGAGGACTGGTTGAGTTGCTGAACATTTGTGACAAATGCAAGTGAATCATTTGCAGCTAGAGGGTTAAGCATATCCCTCAATACCCTATCATATGCAGCATGTTTCTCGTGTTGTTGCAGGTATGCATAGAGTTGTTCATGATTTGTATCCCTGAGCCCTTTGTTGAGTTTAACAGCTGTGACAAATCTATCCCATTCCGGTGCCATGTTGTTCACAAATTTTGAATTAAGCTGGATATTGGGCATTGTCATCTTGATGATTCTCATGTCATTGACTAACTTGTGAAATCTGACGTAGTAGTCAGTGATGCTTTCACCAGGGTTCATTTTGAAGTGCTCAAATTCATCATATAACTGAGACTCACGATCTTCTTTTGTTAGTTCAGACCCTGCGAGAAGCATTTTCACATTATCCCAGACAGCTTTGGCTTCTGTGTTGTAGTTGATGAGTTTGTAGACATCTTTTGGAAGTCCTTGAATGATGATGTTCGAGGCTCTGATGTCAGCATCGTAACGTTTCTTTTCTTCATCTGTCAGCTCATTGTAGGTACGAAGTCTGTCAGGACCAATTACAGCTGGAAGTTCATCACTAGCTTCAATCGTGTCTCTGGTGAAACCCGGGTGAAAAGGTCCTTCATCAATGGACTTCAAGATGTTTACCCCGTTTTCCTTCCCTAAGCAATAGAGTCGAATCCTTTGTTCCCATGATTCATAGTCCGTCCTGTCCAGCATAGGAGGACGTGTATCAGACCCAGCTGCCTGAATGTCATCCGAGGAAGTGCTTGCCATGTTATGAAAGGTACCAAGTATTTTAAACAGAAGTGTATTTCGTGTATCGTTGCAACAAGTCAAATTACAGCAGATCTACAGTGGAACAAGACAAATCGTAGAATTAGACTCACAACGTCAGGTTACTTTAGAAGTAACTAGTCAAGCCGTAAGATTAGTCCCACAATGTCAAGTTACTGTGGAAATGGTAGTAACAACTTGAGTCGCAATAGTGCACAAGTTTCACAACTGTAAAAAAAATAATTTTTAATGAAAATTAACCAACACGCTAATTACACTAGCTCAACTCTCTATCAAGTATAACCAACTCGCTAGAATAGTCAAATCGCCAAAGTACACAACTCGCTGGAGACACTACACAACTTGCTAAATGGACCAAGTCGCTATAAGAACAACACGCTAACTCCACCAACACGCTGCAGTGTACAACACGCTGGTAAATAATCAACTCGCTAATCAAATCTCAACTCGCTGTAGAGTAACAACTCGCTACAGATGATCAACTCGCTAACCTGATCAAGTCGCTGGTCTATTAACTCGCTACACTAATAGGACAAAAACTGTCACTATCTAGCGTTTTGGCTTTATACCCAAAAATAGCAAACCGCCAAATCGCTGTTGTCAACTCGCTGAACACTCTTGCCAACTCTCTATGATGAATCTGCCAACTCGCTACTTAGAAATTCAACACGAATTCACTATTTCTTCCACAAGAACGATGATATGACTAAACCAAGAGCTACACAAAATGTCTATAACCTTTCTAACTAAGAAAGTACAACCAAAACACCAAGAAAAACACTATACGAGATCAAAATGAGAGAGAAACTACTAATAGAATTCGAACCCCCAAGAACTCATAAACTAAGCCACGAATTTATGTGTACCACTCATCCTAGGATAGAACCATGGCTCTTGATACCAATTGTAATACACTTAAGGTTATAACAAGCTTAGATTATGCTTAGGTAGATCGAATAATGTAAGAATTCTAGAGAGAGAAAGTTAGTGAGAGAAAGGAGGATGGAACCTAGAGAGAAAATAAACAAAAGGTTGAATTGCAAATGAAGGTCCAACCCTCTCCCTTGGGTGGGAGAGGGTATTTATAGTTACATGCTCAACGCCCTATTAAATGGGCTGTGGACCGGGCTGACAGTGGGTAAAGACCCGACCCGACTCCACAAATACTACACTAAACTAATGATTACTACGAGCTACACTATGCTTTTACAATACTCGGGGTGACCGAGTCTTCATTGGAATAAACGTATTCCTAATAATATATATATATATATATATATATATATATATATATATATATATATATATATATATATATATATATATATATATATATAGGGGAAAACATAGCTACATTACAATATAGCCAATTGGCTACATTTCCTTTGAAAAAAAGGGTGGGGACAGGGGGAAAATGTGTGTCAGGGACATACCGCAGGGACTGAACTGTACATTATTAAAACTTTTTTCAAAGGAATTGTAGCCAATTAGCTACATTTGTAATGTAGCTAATATTTTCCCATATATATATATATATATATATATATATATATATATATATATATGGGTTGTATGTATTGCTTGTGTAAGTGGAGTAAAAAAATAATATTTAATTAAAAGATTAGGTTGTAATAGATTGTTGATAAAGATAGTCTAACAATAACCCTTTAGTATTGTTGTTAACAGCTAGTTTACAAAATTTTTGTTAAAACAATATACAATGTCCAAATAAATTCATTCAAAATCATCCAAAATTACTAACCATATCATAAAATTACTCACACATAAATTCAATACACTCTTCTTACTGTCCATTCTAGTGAACAATATGGAGCATCTTTTTTATAATGTCTTAATAATAGTGAATTTTATGAAAAATTTGTCGTTATCAACAACCCTAATAGTTTAAAATTTTTTAATCTTCAAACTTTTATTATTTGTCGATTTTAACTATACATTTTTTTTGCAATGACCAAATTGAACATTTAAGTGTCACATCAAGTGTACCAGAATTACAATTTCACAAACATAATTATTTAACATTATACACTGTCGCTATGTACGGGTATTCGTCTACTGATATAAAAGAAGTTTATCTGTTGTGGATATCTTTACATAATTCTTTCGACCAATAAATTAATTTAAGTGGAGAAAACATTAATGTATGTATATTCTAAAAATAGTATAGAGACACAAGCATATTAATATTTACATTATAACACATCAACTATATAAATAATATCACATTAATTTTATATATGAATAAGGTCATAATATGAGTATTTTGTCAACAAACTAGAAAAAAAGAATGCCCACCATATATTCTCGAGAGTATAAAGATGTAATAAAATACTCTTTATCCACTTTGGCAAGTAAGATGGACCCACACCAGCTTTGTGGGACAACCGCCTAGTGATCTAAGCAACTTTGACTTCTTACAATTCTACATCTTTGAGACTTTGAACATATGAAATTTATAGAATTTTTATTTCTCACATAGTTTTTTAACGTAAATTATTTATGTAACACCCCAACCCGACCATGGGTCGAAATGCCACATTACGGTGTCCATCAAAACAAACAACGCAAGCGAAAGAATTATAAATATACAAAAGGTAATCTAAGAAAATAAAAGTCTTACACGCAATAAAAGAAATGCGGCTGAGCTTAAAAAGCTCAGTGAACAAATATATATAACAAAACGAAAAATCGAAACATATATAGGTATAGGAAAAGGAAATCATAAGCTCCTGCTGAAATAAATATCATCTGTCAATTGCATAAGAGATCAACGATAACTGAACAAATATCATAAGTCAAATGAATAATGAGTATGAAGAGTCAAGTGATAATATGAATCATAGAGTAACCAGAATCAAAGAGCACGTATCAACAAAGGCTTGTCTACCCGAGCCACTCGAATAGATACAAAGAAATATAGGAATGCCACGACCCGACCTACTAGAGCCACTCGAATAGGTCTCAAATTACATATCAGATCTCCGTCAAATCATAAGTTGTACAAGGAGTAGCTAGCTCCAATGTACCAGAAGTGAAGGGGTACACAATCATATAATCATATCATAACAGAAGGGAATGCCGGGGACTAATCACACCGCCCCAGATAGTGTCATGCCATTGGTGCCATCAATGACATACCCATGGTACCTCCATGGCTAGACTAAAAACTCGGGCATCAGAACAAAAAAAGCAAAGCTATCCATAATCATAACAAAGCTCCTAGAGCATACAGAACAGAATCTCATATCAAATAGATAGTAATTAGATCATCATAACAGAATGGATAGCAAACAAAATCCTATCAAAGGATAATATCAAACGGATCATCACAATATATCAAACAAACATGATCATAACAAAGGTTCATATCAAAGGATCATATCAACGAATCATATCATAGCAATGAATCATAGTCAAGGATTGAAAAGTCATGAGATCAAAACCCTTACTGAGAAAGGGTAGAATATCTGTACCACGAACCGCATTGAAACCACATCAAAAACAAGAATAGAAAGTTACTCCTTCTTCAGCGAATCTACACGAATTAATCATTTGTCTTATTATTTATAAGCTCATTTTAAATCAAATTACTCATTTTAGGTTTCATTTAATTTTTGGAAACTTTCCATTTTTAGTAATATTTCCATTCAGTAATCTTTCCATAATTATTATCTTTCAATATTTAGTAACTTTCCATAATTAGTAACTTTTCGGGTAACATTACGAATCAACCCATTTTAGGTTAACTAATGATAACAAGTTACGGGTAGGGCTTAGAATGTGTTTGATTCCAATTAAAGAGTCCAAGTTAAATTCTTACTAATTATAGTCATCAAAGTAACCCATTTAGGGTTTTCAACCGTTTCAGAATTCTGCTAACTTTTTTATGGTTAGTTTCTAATTTTCAAATCATACCAAAATGACTTAATAAAATACACCAAAAATCATAGTTGTTCCCATATGTCTCTAGTATGTGTCTTATTTTTCCTAGATTTTATTATCAAGTATAGATGGCCTTTCAAAAATCGTTTATCAAAACAGCCCCGGCCAGAAAGTGACCTGCAGGTATACCCTAAAAGGTTACCCTTATTACACCTACTTTAGCAATTGAGAGAAATCCATAAAAATTCCAGGAAGTCGAAAATAACCCAAATATCACTTATAAAAAAGGATAGCTCTTAATTCTGTATGGTTTGGAAAAGAAAAATCAAAAACACCAACTGGTTTTCAAACTCAGATTCATAGTTTTGATAACTTATGTTCCAAAAATCAAAAAGTTTACCGAAAGACCTCTAATTGTTATAAATCTTGTATTTACAGAAGGTGGACAATTAGTACTAGTGTTTAGGCCCAAAAATTACTTGAAAACACTTTGTCATCCTCCGTTTAGACCCCGTTCAATAATGACCCAATTTGGACAGCATAGGAAAGCGAGACAGCAACGACTTAAGTTTAACCAAACCAATACCTCGACTCTTACTCTATTTAGACCAGATCTTAATACGTTATTTGGTTCATGACACACACGTTTATCAGCCCCTAGATCGACACACAAACATGCATACACACACGGTACAACACAACAACCCACATAAAAATGACACCAAGAAGGCCCTAATCCGCTTGTATTTAATATGTACGCCCCTTTATCAAATATTCTTGGGTTAATCAGATTAGAAGCACGCTTATAGTTCATATTAGGGTTATTGAGATTAGATTAGGTCAAATATTTATGGGTCAAACCAGCTCAGATCATAAGTCGATTAGAAAACAGAAACCTTAGATCGAATATACAAGTCTTACACATGTAAAAGTATGATTTCATGTGGCGTTATAATACATGTCTATATCTATTAAATGAGTGGAAATAATTCTAATAGGTTATATCGTATGTGGTGACGTATATTCGGATTATGTTTTATAGCTTAGTTATATGTCGTAAAATCAGATTTGTGATAAAAGAGTTACGCATGAGTACCTTGGATTGAATATTGGACGAAAACAATTAAAACAAGAACCATCTTAGACGATTAACCCACAGCAAAGCAAACCTTTTAACCCACGAATATACTATAGCAACAGTAGCAGCAACCCCTTGGTATGGAATGAGAAACACATGACTGGTCTTGAGAGAAAACTACTACAGTAACTTGTGTTTTGTTTTAGGATTGGTTAAAGAAAAGTGAGAGGTTGAATGCATAAGTTTTAAGGGAAAAGCGTGTTAAGTATCTTAGGAAACCATGAAAATCGTATCAATCAATAGGGAATTTGTCAAGTGGTTAAAGGCTGACAAAAAGGGATTGACATCCTGATTTGGTTGCATGGTTTAATCCTTATCTCTTGATTTTGTAACAAGTATGGTAAGTGTATAATATTTTCGTGTATATGGTAAGAGAATGAGAAAATAAAACATGTGATGGGATTAGTCCAAGGAAAACAAGTCGTATAAGGTCTTAGAACAAAATTAAGAAAGTCACAATTATTAGTCTTAGAACAAAATTAAGAACAAAATTAATAAATTATCACATAACATAAGATTTTACTTACTTATTAATTTCCAATATACATAGGTTAAAATTTAAAGTGGTACATAAAATGATGTTCAAAATTTCGGGTTTTACAACTCTTCCACTCTAAAAAGAAAAATTTTATCCGCGAAGTTGAAGTCGCAAAAGTTTAACAAAGACGTAGCAAATCACAAAAGAAAATCACAATTAACCTCACGCTCGGGGAGGTCCTTCCAACAAAATCTTCACAAATAGGATATTTTCTCATGACTCGATCCCGACAACCTCAGATAGCCCCAGGCTCTCCATAGAACACAAATCATAACAAATCTGATTCCAGTGAATATGAAAGAAATGCGTAGCAGATGACAGATGATAGATGATAGCTGAAATCTCACAAAGAGATACATGAAACACATATACCTACGAGGCAAACACGGAGATAGTGCTAACTGATAAAACTTTATCAACTCCTACTAAATTCTTAACGAACAAAGGAACTTGCCAAAGTCAGAGGAGCACAATTCAAATAATCAAAGTTATCAAAAGTCTCGTAAAGAGATGGGTAAGATATTCGTACTGACGATCAGAATCACAAATCAGAGTATCAAAACGTATTAGAAGGCATAACAGAATCGGTAGAATAATCTTACAAATAAGAAAGAATCCAAGATCTAATGCGTCGTGAACCAAAACTTCCTCAAATGCCAAAACATCTATCTCCTCTGTGCAAAATACTCATACAAAACACGCAACTCCCAGTCTAAATTCTAAATTCCCTTTTCACCACAATAAATAATCCCTTAGTTGCTGAAATCGACTCTGAACCTTCAGTGAGTAGCTCTCTGACCATATTCCAACCAATAGTATTCCACGCCTTCATTCATACAAAATCCTAGAAAGGACCTCTTGTCACTTGCATGCCATCTTCCTTAGTGAGCAAACAACACCCAGCCAAATACTTGTCAAATTTCCTGCTCAACACATCTTCCAAGTTCATATAGTTTTTTAGTCTGTCCATCCGTTTGAAGATGAGAAGTCATACTAACATCACGAGTCAAATGTCCATAGGCTTCTGTACCTCTTCTGAAAGTGTGCTGCAAAATTCGACTCTCTCTCTCTCTCACGATTACTGCAGGTGCGCTATGTAACTTGAATGATCTTCTGCCGAAAGAAATCTCTGTCGATCTTCTAAATGAGCCGCCCTAGTCACACGATCCACTGCAATTAAATTCACATTGTTCTTCCTCCTGTGCATGGAAATCTTGTTGTAGTCACCACCTTCTTCATACCATTCCATCCAGCTCCTGCTTCAAGTCTTTATACATATTAGTGTAACTAAGATGAATAGAGTTGATAGAACTGTGTAATTCACTTCAAAAATGTTTCCTTCCATCTTCTAACATAGCTAATCTTCTACTGTCTTGCTCCTAAGCTTCCTCATGTCAGCCACAATTCACTCCCAAGTCATGCGTCGGGTAGTTCACCTCCTATGGTTCTAGATGTATTGATGCATAACCGATAATCTTCTCGTATAGTATAAGGACATAGCTAAGTTTCCTTCTTCCTGGGTAGAAACAAATCTCTTTCCAGCTTCTCAAAATTCTCCTCTCATTTTTCATCCCAACCAAAATTTACTCTTCGAGAATATTACACAGAGCTTCTTCAAGCGTAGAAATTTCAACACAAAATACGAAGATGATCCTCGTGTTTCTCTTTCATCTCTGAACATACCAATATGTCATACTATGACAATTCGTCCTAGTATTCATGAAAGACATGATTTATCAAGTCTACAGGAACAGTCAAAGCAGTAGCCAATACAATTGATAACAGATCGCTCATAGATATCATAACGAATACAAAAAAATTCTACGAATATCTCGCTCCTATACATGAAACATGATACGATTTAGCTTCCAAAAATCAATCCACAACTTCATTCTATCTTCATTCTTCTCCCCAAATAAAACATAAGCACATCAAAGATATACACTTGCACAGGTGAAACCACTTCCTAGAGTTGGCACATCAATTCTTTCCATTCCACTGATGTCATTCACACGGAGTTTCAGAATTAAGCAAATGTCACTCTTATACGGATAAAGTTCTTGAATCAACCAACTTATTATTCTCAGGCACTGCTCAAAATATCATACGATCCCAATAACTTCAAGTTATATGATGTAACTATTATCAAGTTGGCCAGGCGTCATAATACTTGCATCATATACACATGCCTTTATTGCAATCACATTCTACATCGAGTCGTGACTAAGAAATCCTCATAACCAGATCAAAGCAACTTCATATTTAAATGGTATTCTTAGTAGTTCATCAAAGAATACGCCGCAAAATTTCAAACAATCTGAATAACTCCCGAGGCGAGTTTCATCAAATGAGGTATCTTCACAACCGCGAGGGATTAACGTACGATTTTCAAAACAAAGGTGATCATAATCGTTTTCCAGGTTAGGAGCCATGGTACATAATATTGAGTTTCTAAAATCGCCAAAGATGACAAATTTATTATGACAGTTGTCAGCATCTCAATGCCCAGTCAACAAATCCATATCCAGAATAATATCGAATCAAACATTCCCAAAGGAAACAGATTAGCAGAATGAACTCCTCTTCAAATATCTTCAAAAGACATCAGACAATTTGGATACTCGTGATGGATAATCACAAGATTTCTCATAGAGATAGAATAGTTAGGCCAAAAACCAATAGTGTAGAGGGAACCTTATTATGCTTATCAAAAGCAAGATAAACCACAGAATGTGTCAAACATATCAGATTCATACATATACGAATTCTCTGAATATAAGAAAAGGCATCTAAACGAATCAAAGATCGAAGTTCAAAGGAATGCGATAACCTCAAAAAATGAAACCTATAAGGCATTACTAAAAAGTCTCAAAGCATTCTAAACTTATGTTGCATATCCTGATAAATCTTCCTAAATATCCGTAACGAATGATCTTATAAGAGCTCAATCGGAAGCAAAGGCATAAATCAGAGTAGTGCGGAAGAAAGATAGCTAACGAAAGCCTTATTCTATAATCTACCCAATCCTCACCGGTCATAACTAAAATTCCTAAGAGGAGAAACCTAAAGCAAATCCTTCCAAGGTTATTCCATAAACTCCTAAAGTCGCAGCTTGGGCTCGGATGCCATATTTGTAACACCCCAACCCAACCATGGGTCGAAATGCCACATTATGGTGTCCATCAGAACATACAACGCAAGCGGAAGACTTATAAACATATAGGTTAAAAAGTTAATCTAAGAAAATAAAAGAAATGCTAACTCTATACAAGATGAAATAAAAATCTAAACTAAATCTAACGGAATCCAAATCCAAGTCTAATCTAGAGCAAATAGGTATCTAATCATCAGGGTAGTCCACTAAAAGCTCTTATGCACTATTCACTCAATCCCAGCTTCCAACCTAAAACCTGCCGCAGGAAAAGAAATGCGGTTGTGCTTAAAAAGCCCAGTGAACGGATTTATATAACAAGATGAAAAATCAAAACATATATAGGTATAGGAAAAGGAAATCATAAGCTCCTGCTGAAATGAATATCATCTATCAATTGCATAAGAGATCAACGATAACTGAACAAATATCATAAGTCAAATGAATAATGAGTGTGAAGAGTCAAGAGATAATATGAATCATATAGTAACCAAAATCAAAGAGCACGTATCAACAAAGGCTTGTCTACCCGAGCCACTCGAATAGACACAAAGAAATATAGGAAAGCCACGACCCAACCTACAAGAGCCACTCGAATAGGTCTCAAATACATATCATATCTTCGTCAAATCATAAGTTATACAAGGAGTAGCTAGCTCCAATGTACCAGAAGTGAAGGGGTACAAGGCACGTACAACCAGTCACTAAGTCAAATCACATCAGATCATATCAAACACATATACCTAGGATGCATCCATATGCTCCCTGAAACAGAATACGTATACAAGTACGAGACTATGCATATACATAACAGAATGGCCATAAGTGTACACAATCATGTAATCATATCATAACAAAAGGGAACGCCGGGGAGTAATCACACCGCCCCAGATAGTGTCATGCCATTGGTGCCATCAATGACATGCCCATGGTACCTCCATGGCTAGACTAGAAACTTGGGCATCAGAACAGAACATATCAGAACAAAAAAAGCAAAGCTATCCATAATCATAACAAAGCTCCCAGAGTATATATAACAGAATCTCATATCAAAGAGATAGTAAACAGATCATCGTAAGAGAATGGATAGCAAACAAAATCCTATCAAAGGATAATATCAAACGGATCATCACAATATATCAAACAAAAGGGATCATAGCAAAGGTTCATATCAAAGGATCATATCAACGAATCATATCGAAGCAACGAATCAAAGAAAGGATTGAAAAGTCATTAGATCAGAACCCTTACTGAGAAATGGTAGAATATATGTACCTCAAGCCGCAATGAAACCACATCAGAAACAAGAATATGAAGTTACTCCTTCATCAGTGAATCTACGCGAATTAACGATCGTCTTATTATTTATAAGCTTATTTTAAATCAAATTACACATTTTAGGTTTCTTTCTATTTTTGGAAACTTTCCATTTTTAGTAATATTTCCATTCAGTAATCTTTCCATAATTATTAACTTTCCATATTTAGTAACTTTCCATAATTAGTAACTTTTTGGGTAACATTACGAATCAACCCATTTTAGGTTTACTAATGATAACAAGTTACGGGTAGGGCTTAGAATGTGTTCGATTCCAATTAAAGAGTCCAAGTTAAATTCTTACTAATTATGGTCATCAAAGTAACCCATTTAGTGTTTTCAACCTTTTTAGAATTCTGCCAACATTTTTAAGGTTAGTTTCCAATTTTCAAATCATACCAAATGGACTTAATAAAATTCACCAAAAATCACAGTTGTTCCATTATGTCTCTAGTATGTGTCTTATTTTTCCTAGATTTTATTATCAAGTATTGATGGTCTTTTAATAATCGTTTATCAAAACAGTCCCAGAAAGTGACCTGCAGGTATACCCTAAAATTTTACCCTTATTACACCTACTTCAGCAATTGAGAAAAATCCATAAAAATGCCAAGAAGTCGAAAATAACCTAAACATCACTTACGAAAAAGGATAGCTCTTAATTCTGTATGGTTTGAAAAAGAAAAATCAAAAACACCAACTGGTTTTCAAACTCAGATTCATAGTTTTGATAACTTATATTCCAAAAATCAAAAAGCTTACCGAACGACCTCTAATGGTTATAAATCTTGTATTTCCAGAAAGTGGACAGTTAGTACTAGTGTTTAGGCTCAAAAATTACTTGAAAACACGTTGTCATCCTCAGTTTGGACCCAGTTCAATAATGACCTAATCTGGACAGCATAGGAAAGCGAGACAGCAACGACTTAATTAAGTTCAACCAAACCAATACCACGACTCTTACTCTATTTAGACCAGATCTTAATACGTTATTTGGTTCACGACACACACGTTTAGCAGCCACTAGATCAACACACAAACATGCAACACACACGTGAATTAACGACACAACAGCCCACATAAAAATGACACCAAAAAGGCCCTAATCCGTTTGTATTCAATATGTACCCCCCCCCCCCCCCCCGTTATCAAATATTCTAGGGTAAATCAGATTAGAAGCACGCTTATAGATCATATTAGGGTTATTGAGATTAGATTAGGTCAAATATTTAAGGGTCAAACTAGCTCGGATCATTAGTCGATTTCAAAACAGAAACCTTAGATCAAATATACAAGTCTTACACATGTTAAAGTATGATTTCATGTGGTTTTATAATACATGTCTATATCTATTAAATGAGTGGCAATAATTCTAATAGGTTATATCTTATGTGGTGACGTATATTCGGATTATGTTTTATAGTTTAGTTATATGTCGTAAAATCAGATTTGTGATAAAAGAGTTACGTATGAGTACCTTTATAACAACCTACATTTCGTTTTAACATTTGAACCTTTAATACGAGTATGACCCAAAAATATGAAAAACATTCGAATATATATAATACGAGATGACATTTTGAACCTTTGAATGTGAATAATTAAGAATACAAAATATAAAAATCCTAAACCTAAGCTACAAATAAAAGCGACACAACCTAATATCCTTGAAACACCACACGTTCATAAGGGTCCAATTTCCTTCTCTTTGGTGTCACACGTATAGTAAGTCATGTAAGGGACAAATATATTTTTATATAATTATAAGATATATACCGAATATTTTGAAATAACAAAAGGAGAAGAAGTCTTCCTTTTCTTCCCTAAAACTCGTCAACCTCCCCATGATTTATTCCTACATTTGTTGCTCATTCATCCACATTCTTATATCATTTTAAACCCACATTTCTTAAAACACTCAAAACCCTAAAATAACAAACACTATAATATTCGGCTGTTCATAACTCTCCAAGAAATCCAGGAGGTACGAGGGTGTAACTAAGGTGGTGAATCAGTTCTTGGTTCTAGTTGGGTTGGTGATCGGTTCGTGGGTGCGAACACTTGGTGATCGTGGGGTTTATTCATTTGGTGTAATCGTGTGCTATGGGGTTCGAAGGTTTTGGTTTTGGTTCGAGTGTGGTTCAATTCGTGTCCTTTGATCCGTTCCGGTATAGGCCTGAAGGTATTCGACTTCTTTTGTTTTCATGCACGGGTATACGACTCCATCCTTATATACACAAAACCAGATTAAAAACTAAATACGAATGGATATAAGCTACATAAAAAAATCATGAATCTATGCAACGCATGTGTCGACTTTTGTTCTGTTTTGCTATTCGAAATATGTTGGAAATAAATGCTTTTGAATTGATTATAATAACATTTGTATGGGCTTTGGTATACGTTCTAAAACCTGGAAAAATAAACCTAAAGAAATACAAGAGGCGTGCATGTTCTTTGACGTGAAGAAAAGGACCTAAATATGTGTAATTTCATGTAACCTTTTGGGCTGATGTGTGTGTGGTGGTGTGTCGAGTATGTGGGGCTAGAAATCGTGCAAGCATGATGAGTTATAAACCTGTGTGATATTGGTGAAACAAACGTGTGAATTGTGGGTGATATTCGGATAAAAAGAGTAGAGAGTTAGATTTGTTTTTGTTTTCATGATGTCATAATCTGGTCACGTTAAGTTGTTGTCAAATGGTGTAGACTGTGTGTCTACCATGTGGGGATCGAAGGGCTAGTAACATGCATGCATACTGTTATAAACCTATATGAAGGAAGTAATATAAAAGTATATGTGTGAGTCATGCAAGGTCTAAAGATTGTACAAAGGGTAGTCATGTTGTGTGTCATGTTTGGGTTTTAGAGTAAAAAGGTTTTATTTTCATTTGACTTGTGAGGATAAAAGGTTGTGATATTTGTTTGAATGTACGTTTGGTTCCAAGAAGTTATATTGCATGTGTGCGTTTTCGAGAATGTGTATGTGTCAGTGAGTGTGTTTTGTTCAAGCTAAACTAATCCGAGAAATGTTTAAGTGTCTAATAAATCGGCTAAGGTCCTAATCGGTTAATTATGGAAGTAGATACATTTTTAACCCTAATTTGGTCACTTATGGAATTAATTACAATATAAACCCTAAACTTTGATAATGTATACACTTAACCCTAATCTTTGCTAAAATGACACATTGGACCCTAATCTTTGGAAAATTGTCACAATCAAATCTAAACTATGATATTGGTAATAATAAGTTTTAAGTCTAATAAATTGTCATTGTACTTCAGAAAGTTACTAATTTGGGAAACTTACTATTTTTGGGAAGTTACTATATCTGGAAAGTTACTAAAAATGAAAAGAAACTTAAAAGGAGTAATATGAGTTTCAAATGAGTATTAAGTAATAAGATGATCATTAATTCGTGTAGATTCATTGAAGAAGGAGTAACTTTCGATCCTTATGTTTCTGATATGGTTTCATTTGCGGTATAAGGTACAGATATTCTATCCCTTTCAGTAGGGACTTTTCATGACTTTCTTTCGATCCTTGACACTGCTAAGATTCCCTTCAGTTATGCCATTGCTATGTTCCCCATTTGATATGATTGATATGATTCGTTGATATGATCTATTTGATATGAGCCTTGCTATGATACTTCTGATTTGATTCTGATTTGCTATCCACTTTGATTATGATTATGTGATTGCGAGAGTCTGTTATATAATGCTCTGGGAGCATTCTGTCCTGTCAAGCTCTGGGAGCATTTTGTTATGGATAGCCTTGCTTTGTTTGTTCTGATATGTTCTGTTCTGATGCCCGAGTTTTTAGTCTACTCATGGAGGTACCATGGGCGTGTCATTGAGGCACCAATGGCATGACACTATCTGGGGTGGTGTGATTAGTCCCCGGCGTCCCCTTCTGTTTATGATATGATATGTGATCACTTGGCCACTTTGGATATATGTATGTTTGTTTGTGGGGGCGTATGGATGCATCCTAGGTATGTTTGATATGATATGATATGATTTGATTTTGTGACTGGTTGTATGAGCCTTGTACCCCTTTCACGTCTCGTACTTGGAGGTCGCCCCTCTATGTACACCCTATGAATTGACGGATATGTGATTATGTGATTTGATTCTTATTACTATCTGATTATGTTATCACTTAATCTCTTTATGATACCTCATTTATTTGACTTATGATACATTATGCTGATTCTCATGATCCTTCTCATTTCGTTCGATTATTACCATTTGATTCTTCATGTTGACTTATGATAGTTGTTCAGTTGATCGATGATCCCTTATTCATTAGACATATGATATTCATTTCAGCAGGAGCTTATGATTTCCTTTTTCTATATTTATCTACATTTCGATTATTCGTTTTGTTATATATTTGTTCATTAGGCTTTTTAAGCTCAGCCGCATTTCCTTTCCTGCGGCAGGTTTTAGGTTGGAAGCTGGGTTTGGGTGAAGAGTGCATAGGAGCGTTAGTGGACTATTCTGATGAATAGAAGCCATTTACATCTGGATTAGATTTGGATTGGAATCGATTAGATTTTTGTTTAGTTATGTATTCTCATTCTCATATAGAGTTCGTAGTTCTTTTGTATCCTTATAATTCCTTTTGTAACTTTATGTTAATAAGTCTTCCGCTTGCGTTTGTATGTTCTGATTTGGCACCATAATGTGATATTTTGACCCTTGTCGGGTTGGGGTGTTACAGCCTTGGACTGAATACGGGACTAAAACAAATCTCAGACGATCAACCCACAGCAAAGCAGACCTTTTAACCCACGAATATACTATAGCAACAATAGCAGCAACCCCTCGGTATGGAATGTGAAACACACGACTGGTCTTGAGAGAAAACTACTACAAAAACTCTTGTTTTTTGTTTTAGGATCGGTTAAAGAAAAAGTGAGAGGTTGAATGCATAAGTTTTAAGGAAAAGTGTGTTAAGTATCTTAGGAAACAATGAAAATCGTATCAATCAATAGTGAATTTGTCAAGTGGTTAAAGGTTGACAAAAAAGGATTGATGATTTGGTTGCATCGTTTAATCCTTATTGTTGGAACATAGAAATACAAGTAGTTTAATAAATTAGATATTCCACCCCTAAGACACTTGTATAGTCTCGGGGGGGACTAAGAATGTTGTGGTATCACAACTTATGTTAGGAAGGGTTGTGAGGTATCACACCCATATGCAAGTACTAGTATAAATACTCCCTAGTAGCTTCACTAGTAGGTGTGTGTTTTGCTCTTAATAATATTTCATCTTTCTACATGATGCGTGGGAATTGCACCAGGCTTTACCTCTCGAGGGATCTCCAGAAGCTTACAACCCCCACCAGGCAGTGTACCTAATCGTTGTAGTATAGTATAGTGACAAGTACCGGGGGATTGATCATTCAACTCAGGAATAGTGTCGCTAGAATTAGAAAGCCTAAAACCTAGGTCTAGAAGTGAGGGATGATTCTTTTTGTATTTTTTTATGTTTTTATGAAAGCAAGTAAAAATCTCGGTTTTTGGAGGAGTAGGCGGAATTAGTTGCTAGTCAACTAACCCAATAACTAAAATGCAATCAAAATAAAATAACAAAAATGAAAATAAAGCTAATTTAACTAGTGGTGTGAAAAATAAATGGGAAAATTATGTTTACTTAGATTTCATTACTCCCTAGATATCTTTTACAGGTTGATAGTTTGTTACAGTTGCGTGGATGACGGGTTATATTCCTTAATACCAGTCGTGGGGTGGCGTACGTACTTCCCCATCTCTATAAGCTCCTACTTCACTCCTATGTCGAGCCTGCAAGAAGCTCCTAACATGGGATCATTAGAATTCACTCATGCATTAAATACAACCATAAAAACCTAGTACGCATTTTTTCATGTTTCTTAAGACGTTCAAGCATGTCACACAATGGAAGTCTGCCAGTTTTCTTAAGCCTAACATCGAAATCATTCATCCATTACAACTATAAACAAGCAATAAACCTATAATCAACATCTAGGTTTCATTACATCTAATCAAACACACAAGAGATCTAGCCTAGCGTGTTAAAATTAAGACAAGCATAAGATATATTCAAACAACACATAGACATATTGAATGAATTGAAATGATACTTATCTTAATTGAACATGAAAGGTTTCAAGGGGTGAAAACCCTTGAAAATACTGTAAAAGTCGAGCTAGGGTTTATTCAACTCGTCCCTAAAATTGTCCTCCTTTAGAATGAAAATTACAAAGACTATATATAGATTTCCTAAGGTGACGGCGTCAAGAAGAAACTTCTGACGCCGTCAACCCGCCGCCCAAAATAAAATTGGATTGCCTAGATCCAGATCTGACGCCGTCATGTGTAATGTTGCTCTGGGCCGTCACCACTTTTACTGTTGACGGCCATGCTTTGACACCGTCACATTTCTACTGGACCGTCACCACTTTTGCTCTTGACGCCGTCATCAAAATACTCTTGATGCTGTCAGGTACTGTTCCCAGCAACGAAAATTAAGACTTTGCCGTTTTCTTCACTTTTATGCTCCAAAAACGTCCAAAATGCTTTCTTTTCCATAATTCACTCCAAAAGTACATAAAATCACAAAAGGAACGATTTAGGGCAATATTTGATCAAATAAATTCAATTTCGGGCTTAAATGACCCCCTAAAAACGGATCATTTTTCGCCTCATCATATACCCTTACACTTGAGATTTGCTTGTCCTCAAGCAAATGCGCTTTTATTCTAGTCAAAATACAAGTTAGGGGTCATTTAACACTAATATAAAAGTAATTACAACAAATATTCGTTCCACTAAAGACCAAAGACAAGCACGGAGGTCATACACTAGCACCTCATAAATAGTGTTTAGATACTCACATCTCTCGGGTGTAATAAAGTATATATCACAATATGGAAATGGAAAACATCTCTCACTACCTGTCATAGCAAAATAGATTACCATAGGCTTGGGAAAGGATCAAACCTCCACCACATGGCGTAAGCACCTAGGATAAACTATCAAAGAGGTCTTTTAAAAGGGTTATAACGTTAGGTGTAGGGATATGGAATACACGGTTTTGTTGGATAAAGGCAATCTTTACTGGTGGCGAGTTAATCAATTTGGTTAATTACATGTACAACATTGGGTTGCTAAGCCAAGACTAGACTCGACTTAAGCTAATAAATCAAAAATAACAAAAACATAAAATAAACATAAAATGAAACGGGATGGTAGTCCGTATGTTTTTCTCTTTTCTTTTTCTATTTTTTTTTTCTTTTTCTAAATTTTTTTGATTTTTTTTTTTTTTTTTTTTTTTTTTTTGCATACACTCTTACCCTACCATCCAAAATAATACATCATATGGAATGAACATTCCCTTTACACTTGAATTTTTACATACTTTACAATAAACTAATCTAATGACTCGAATTAAGATAATCAAAACACTTGGAGTACTTTTAAGATTAACGCACATATGGGGGTAATAATATGATGTTCTTCCCCATTACTCCATAAAATAAGTACTTTACCCATGAGTCCCAATCGTCCCAAAACAATATGTACAAGGATATGACTCGACTTAGCAACCATGTAATCAATTAGATAATTAACTAAGGGTTTAAACATATAACAATAATGCACTAAAGATGAGTGCATACACGGAAGGATAAGGCGATTTAGGTGTACATTTAAGTGGGGTGTAACAGATTCTTCCTTTAAGTAGGATGCTTAAAGTTAGAAACGAAAGGATAGGCTCAGAGGGGTGTACTAGGGGTTTTGTGTACTAAAAATGAGTACAACGCTAAGGTGTGGGAAAAATTAGTTGACTTTACTAGCCAAGTAATATGACTTAAATGGTCAAGTAATTATGATACGGGTTTAACACAAAGGTGATCCTAATGCCTCTTATCATGTAGTAAATCCTACTACACGAATGTAGTCTCACTAGCGGTCTCGGGATGCATCACTAACGCAAGTTCTAGAGTCTAAATGCTATCGGTACACTCATAAGCACTAATAGTAAATGCTTTTTGTAACAATTCGCAATTTCAGGTTAACTTTTATTCCCGAAAATTTCACTATTCACTTTTTACTATTCACTTTTACTATTCACTTTTTACTATTCACTTTTCACTATTCATCTCAGAAATTTTTATTTTATATTCTCGTAAGTTAAACTATTTTAACGATAATCCGAGAGTTTGACGCTCGTCGGATCATTTCTGCAAAAATCACAAAGCCGTGTCCGAGATTTACTTTTAGGTTTAAACGTCCTTCTAGCATCCCGATATGTCCATAAAACATTATAAACAATAGAAATATGATTTTCTCTCATTTTAGGACAATTCCAAAAGTTTCGGAATTTTACGTTTTTCAGTTCAGCGTTTTACGCGAATTGCGCGTTTTAGACCCGTGTTTCCAGTTTTTAGCAGGGTTTTCGCACCCGATAGAACCTACCACTCATTTTATATTTTATTATGGACTATATTGACATGTTTAACCATATTTATAAGTTTCATATTTTTAGGATACCCGGTTTTACGTTTCGTGACTTAACAACTTACGGTTAGCGATTAACGGGACCAAAACTCACTACGTAACTTATATAAGGCCAAGATTCATCCACCTAGTCCCTTCCCCTTGTCCATGAACGTGTATATGGTGGCCTTGGTGGCTTGATAATAAGCCTAGGAAAGTATGTGGTCTAAGAACAACCAAGTATGCATAGATGTGTTTAGTTTTTAACCATTAGTTCATTATACTTCATGTGTTCCAATTTTAACCACAAGTAAGTACTAGCTAACCTCCTCACTTGCACTATAAAAGGAAACTCATCTCTTCATTCTTTTCATCACCATTTAAAACTTCCCAACATAATTCCATAGCTTCATCATCTTTGATCTTCAAGTTACAAATTACATACCATAGTTAAAGGCCTAGTTATTCTCTACACGAAACTAGTGTTTATTTGGTGATTCCATGATTGAATTAGGAGCTACACAAGGGTACTAGGTCTGAGCTAAGATGGTTTTCACAAGGGTTATATAAAGATTAGCAAGGGTTTACAAGAGTTGTGGTAAAGGGTTTACAAGATTAGGTTTAGTGCCCTAGTTCTATACTTGACTTCCTTTCTTAAGTGAAAGCCAAAAGTTGTAAGAAACCCTTATACACTTTCTTGCTCAATATTATTTTCATGCTTATTATGGTTCTTTCATGCTATATATGGTCTTTGTATTGTGTTCATGATGTTTAAAAATGGATAAAACAAGTATTGGTATACATATGTTAACTTATGACAAGTAAACAAGCAAACTAGTGATTTTTATGGAAAACCACGACCACAATAGTATAACTTTGATATTTGACACTTACTTATTGTTAAAGAGGACTTAACAAGGAAAATATAGCAATTTGAATCACCCAGAACAAGTATACGAGTCAAAAGTTATGACCGTTTGAAGTTAGCGAAACCAAAACGGCAAAACTGCCTAAATAGCATTCTGATCAAATTATGATTTTGAAAGTCCCACTTCTGGTCCGATTCATCAAAAAGTTAAAACACGAAAGTTGTCCGGAACGACGTTTTCGTTCAGGAATAAAGAAGCTCGAGCCCTGAAAACGCTTTCCGAGTGATAAATTTCTTCAAATTCTTAACAGCCCATTTTTAGACCAAAGTTACTATATAATCATTATAATTAGATGAGACCAAGAGGTCTAATGACCTAAAGCCGAGACCACAACCATGGCTAAAGCCAAGGTTGAGTCTCAAGATCATGGTAACAATGACCAAGGTCACGGCAAAGCTACGGCTAAAGACCATATAACTATTAAAGATCAAAAAGCTTATATATATATATATATATGTTATCAAATACTACAATAGTAGGGAGCCTCATGTGAGGAGTTCATTGAGTAAGCCGTCGAGACGAGTTGTGGATTTACGAGTTAAAGTGTCCTGGCTCCTCGAACGTTTACTCCATGACTTCTGAATTATGTCGGCCCGAACGGTAGTAAGAGATATACAACTTATACATGTTTCATAAACGACTTATATTCAAAGACTTACACTATATACTAAGTACTACATCATGAACATTATGCAAGACATATATAGGCAATTCTTCATATTCTTAGACGTTACTCCAAACCTAAGTCGCAACGTTCTATTATAGGCTGCTCTTAGAGACTTTCGCGATTCGACTACCACTTTCATGTCTCATTACATAAGCTTAAGGTGAGTCATAGCCCCTACTCTTTTCGTACTTGTTTTAACTCTTGGGGGGGATACATGCTCAACTACTTGCTTACTTGTACAAATACTCAAAACATTTATACTTGATTGTTTTATACTTGATTGTCTTATACTTGATGGCATTATACTTGATTTCATACATACATGACTGTCTTTTATCTTTGGGAAGTGGCTCCCAGTAAACTTATATCTTTGGGAAGTGGCTCCCAGTTTTCTTTGGGAAGTGGCTCCCAGTTGTCTTTGATACATCCTAACATTTGCGAATGTTGGATACATCATAAAAGTGAGGTCTTCGGAGATGAAGTAGAGACTCACTATTAATTGCTTAATTGTCTTGATGAACTTATACATGTCTTTATTATACTATATGTTAGCAGTGGGTTGTGAACACACAGGTTACAAGTCTCTTATGGCGGGACCTGCAACTGAGTGGATTCACGATGCCTTTGCTGTGTGAACATTCTTTTAAGGCTTTTCAACTGTTTTAAGACAAACTCTATGAACTCACCAACCATTGTGTTGACACTTTAGCATGTTTATCTCAGGTTAGTAAGGCGATAGCTAGTGCGTGGAACTTAGAGTCAAGCTGCATATTCTGAAGACTTACGCTTTTATCATTTACCATTCAAAACATTTTGTATACATTTATGTATCATACTTTGGAATCTCAAGTTTGTAACTCGGAATTTATTAATCGAATGGTAACTTTTCAAAACGTCTCATTTAGAGTTCGTTTTCTATAACTTGTACTTTGTATTATGAAGTAGCACCCCTATGACACAGTCTTCCGCTGCGATATTTTGGGGGTGTTACACTTTTCCTATCAAATCTAAAGGCGAACCTCACATATTTGGGTAGAAAATTTTTCTGAATGATACGGTTTTGTGCTAGTCATACAATCTCCTATCCATGAGACGCTTGCTATGGCTAAAGTTTCACTCCTAAATGTTGTAAAAAAAATTAAATTTGGCACTAAAATTACACTAACAAGTATTTCTCATAGTTTTATTACACACCTACCATCAAACAAACAAACTAAAGTGAAAGTGTATCCTATAAGGTATCATCATTTACCCTCCCCTTACACTTAGGATGAACATTGTCCCCAATATTCAATTAAAGAATGTAAAAGTAAAAATAGTTAAAAGAATGAAATCAAATACTCCCCTGATTCACTCGGTATGGATAGTGTGGTAACAAGGTTAGATCTTCCTCCAAGAAAATGAACAATCAAAGCTTCCCTTCCAGAATATAAATCATCTTCTTGTCATACATAACCTGTTAAACCTGAGAAAACAAACAAGGCAACCTCGCGTAAAATCGGCGGTAATCTACATATACTAACAAATCCTAGAAAACAATGTAAAATATAATGCTTGTGGAATGAATGTTTGCAGATTCCCTGGAGTTTATAAAACTAAAGATTTAACCAAAAACTTTAAGACTCCGTCAGAAAAACAAAACTAGCAAAATTTCCAGAATTTTACACATGACGCCGTCAGGTGTTTATTCCTGACGCCGTCAGAAGTGACCTGCAGAAATCTTTACGTTAAGTTTCAGGAAAATTTCTGGAAAACTTATGTCCTACTTCCTGGAAAATCCTGCAAAACATCATTATGACTCGATACAAGCATTTGATTCTAACAAATACGAATATACATGTTCATTTAATATTGTGGAGAATCATGATCAATTTTGTTTCTTAAAATCATATTTGGGGTTTCCCCTTACACTTATCTTTTTGCGAAGTACCTTTGGATGAAGTTAAGACTAAGTCTAACGAAAAAATAAAGTATTTTCGACATTTTAGTTTGAAACATGATCTACCAACAATAAAAATAAAGCATGCATACGGAAACAAATAACAATCAAACAATTAAAAATCATACAAAGCATGGGTTGCCTCCCAAGAAGCGCTTTTCTTTATTTACGAGTCTTGTAGCTAGACTCAAGGTCATGGGTTACTACGTGACATGGGTGAGTTCCTCATTGAGGACATCTTTGGGATCAAACTTAGGTTTCAACTTCCTATCGGTTTTCTTAGTGCGGTATAACCTTTCAAACTTTTCTCCATCCGGATCATACAAAATCATCTTCATATGCCATGATCCGTCACCTTCCTTTGGTGGCTTGTGCTACCTCCATTTACACTTATCTCCCTCTCTTTTCCATTTGTTCATCTCTATATTAATAGGCATTACGCTCAAGAACTCAATCATTTTCCTAAAGACTAGGGGGTCCTCAAAAGGGTCTAGCTCTTCATCCCTAGCTATGAGTTGTTCCACCGAATATGTTTTATCGATGAAATCTTTTTCTAGATAGAAAGGGCGTTAGGGTCCTATAAAGTTTCTTTCTATCCAAGGTCCATATCTAGATGGTCTCCTATTCATCTCTACCCAATGTGGTGTTGGTTCATCCTCACAATCATAGCTATGTTTCTTAACATCATATACCGACCAAGTATCGCCCTCACCTATCGCTATCTTAGACTCCTTACAATCTATCATGGCGCTAGCTGTTGCTAAAAATCCTCTTCCTACTAATAATGGGCATGTAGTATCACTAACCATATCTAGGACATGAAAATCCGCTAAAATAGTTAACTTCCCTACGTGAACAACTACATCCTTAATCATCCCAACCGGGTGGGCAATACTCCCATCTGCTAGACCAATTAATACCTCCGTCTCCTCTAACTTTCCTAGCTTGAGAGTGGTGAAAAGAGATAAGGGAATCAAGTTGAGGCTTGACCCTAAATCGGCTAGTGTGTCGAAAGCTTCGGATCTTCCTATCTTACAAGGCAAAACAAATATACCCGGATCATCAAGCTTTTTAGGTAACTTGTTTTGAACGAAGGAGGTCCCATTTTTACCTAGTTTAAATTTCTCATATTTTTCTAGGAGGGCACTATAGTAGGGAGCACGGGCTAAGACATCAATGACGGGACGTTCAAGGCGAAGCTCCTTGAATTCATCGTCAAGGTCTTGTGTAGGAGTTGTTTCAACTATGCTTTTGACCGGTTTGATATCAGGTGTTTCATCTGATTGGTCTTTTTGAAGAATTTAGGTTTGCTTGAAACACGTGCTCATTGATTTAACCGAGTAGTATTGCGGACAAGAAGTGGGTGACGAAACTGATGATATGGAATTAACGTTTAGTTTCGGGTTCTTGACCGTGTCGCTTGGGAGTGCTCCCATTTCTCGGTCATTGAGAACTTTCAACAATGTGTCGATTTTGGTGGTCATCTCACTTTGCTTTTGTTTGAAATCGGCTTCAAACTTAGATATGCGAGCTTCTTGAGATGCCATAAACTTGGACATCAATCCTTCAAGATTGTTGGTACTACTATAGTTGTTAAAAGGATTGTTGTTGAAAGTACGGTTGGTAACGATTAGGCGGATTAGAAGAACTGTTTTGGTTTTGTTTCCACCTAAGGTTCGGGTGATTTTTCCAAGGGTTGTAGGAATCACCGTAAGGGTTTGGCTCGGGTTTGAAAGTGTACCACTTATCTCCCGCTTCGTCGATACGCGAGGACGCATAGTCCGCAAAAGCTGTTCCGGGGAGTTCCACGCAATCACGAGTGTCACTTGTCTTGAAGGCTTAGGAGCTTCGTAAATTTCATGAGAAACTTGACTTGGTCCTCAAGTTCCATGATCCTATGGTCGGGAGTGCTAGAATTGTTCGAAGGCAAAGATATTGCACCAGGCTTTACCTCTCGAGGGATCTCGAGAAGCTTACAACCCCCACCAGGCAGTGTACCTAATCGTTGTAGTATAGTATAGTGACAAGTACCGGGGGATTGATCGTTCAACTTAGGTATAGTATCGCTAGGATTAGAAAGCCTAAAAACTAGGTCTAGAGGTGAGGGATGATTCTTTTTGTATTTTTTATGTTTTTATGAAAGCAAGTAAAAATCTCGGTTTTTTGAGGAGTGGGCGGAATTAGTTGCTAGTCAACTAACCCAATAACTAAGATGCAATCAAAATAAAATAAAAAAATGAAAATAAAGCTAATTTAACTTGTGGTGTGAACAATAAATGGGAAAATTGTGTTTACTTAGATTTCATTACTCCCTAGATATCTTTTACAGGTTGATAGTTTGTTACAGTTGCGTGGATGACGGGTTATATTCCTTAATACCAGTCGTGGGGTGGCGTACATACTTCCCCATCTCTATAAGCTCCTACTTCACTCCTATGTCGAGCCTGCAAGAAGCTCCTAACATGGGATCATTAGAATCCGCTCATGCATTAAATACAACCATAAAAACCTAGTACGCATTGGTTCATGTTTCTTAAGACGTTCAAGCATGTCACACAATGGAAGTCTGCCAGTTTTCTTAAGCCTAACATCCAAATCATTCATCCATTACAACTATAAACAAGCAATCAACCTATAATCAACATCTAGGTTTCATTACATCTAAGCAAACACACAAGAGATCTAGCCTAGCATGTTAAAATTAAGACAAGCGTAAGATATATTCAAACAGCACATAGACATATTGAATGAATTGAAAGGATACTTATCTTAATTGAACATGAAAGGTTTCAAGGGGTGAAAACCCTTGAAAATACTGTAAAAGTCGAGCTAGGGTTTATTCAACTCGTCCCTAAAATTGTCCTCCTTTAGAATGAAAATTACAAAGACTATATATAGATTTCCTAAGGTGACGGCGTCAAGAAGAAACTTCTGACGCCGTCAACCCGCCGCCCAAAATAAAATCGGATTGCCTAGATCCAGATCTGACGCCGTCATGTGTAATGTTGTTCTAGGCCGTCACCACTTTTACTCTTGACGGCCATGCTTTGACGCCGCCACATTTCTACTGGACCGTCACAACTTTTGCTCTTGACGCCGTCATCAAAATGCTCTTGACGCCGTCAGGTACTGTTCCCAGCAGGGAAAATTTAAGACTTTGCCGTTTTCTTCACTTTTATGCTCCAAAAACGTCCAAAATGCTTCCTTTTTCAGAATTCACTCCAAAAGTACCTAAAATCACAAAAGGAACAATTTAGGGCAATATTTGATCAAATAAAGTCAATTCTGGGCTTAAATGACCCCCTAAAAATGGATCATTTTTCACCTCATCGCTACACCACTCTCTCTTCCTTCTCTCTAGTCTCTATCTCTAACATCACCACCACCGTGGGTGTGTTTGGCTACTCCGGCCGACCTCCCGACACCACCATAACATCACCTAAATTAGATTTACATGGACCAACAATTGGTATCAGAGCTAACCGGGGTTTAGGTTGAATCATTTTATTGTAGTTTTTATTGTGTCTTATCGTAAGTTTTATAACTCCAAATACTGTTCTTATTTTTCTAGTCAAATTCGTCCTTTTATTCTGGTCAGAAAAACTGGTTCAAATCAGTGTACTTTTAGGTATCAAATCTGTAGATGAATATTAAAGGTTATTATTTTTAATGTTTATATCGATTTTAACCAATATTCGTCATGGTTTTAACATGTTTTGTGGTAAAGTTTCAAGATTTTTGGTCAATTTTGAGTTTTTTTTAAGCTTTTCTGTTCCTAAAAAATTGGTGGTATTTTTTGCTCAGAAAATTTTGCTAGCAAAAAGTCTCGTATTGACTAAGATGGCAGTTCTGTGACGGCAGTTATGCGATGGCAGACTACGATAGCTACAGTGCGAAACTTCAGTTACCAACAGTTTTACGAAAGAAAAGGCTGGCAAATTTTTGGCCCAAATCGTCGATACCAACCACTTAACCATCATATACCATAAGATAACCAAAGTAACGGGTTTAACCGTTGACCAAAACTATTAACAGTCCAAATCAAATAAATGGTAAAGTCAAAATGATTAAAAAAAAAAAAAAAAAAAAAAAAAAAAAAAAAAGTCTAAATGAAATGAAAAAAAAAAAAAAAAAAAAAAAAAAAAAAAAAAAAGAAAAAAAGTCAAACAACCTTGCTACTAATCTACAACATATAAACCTCCACACCTTCCTCCATCAACTAACTAAGTCAAATCCCATCTCTCACTCACATCTCTCGAATCAAATGAAAAAATAAGACAACAACTAACTCAGTTTGAAGCATAACTTCTTGTTTATTCGAATATAAAGAATGTTTTACAACAAATCTGTAGCAAACATTCTTTGATTCGTTTAATTAGACACGTGAACCAAAAACAAACCTACCCGAGACCTTCATTATAAAGATCTTGAAAGAGATACGATGTGCTACGGTTATGTTTTGATCGAGGGTTTCTATGAGTTATTTATGACTCGTGGTTTGTAACTGGTATTATAAGATTGTTGTATTATATGGTTATTGCTCGTATGATTTGGAGTGATAAAGGAGTATTGATTTGATAATGGATCGTTTAACTGGTTTTGATTTAGGAGGAGTAAGGGTGAAGCTGTGGTTTCAGTTTTGGGAATAAGAAAGAAAAGGTTGGATGGGAGGCGTGAGTTTATGTTGAATGTGTTTTAGGGTAAAGGAGTTTAAGGGTTAGTAGGTTTATATAACTCCTAATTTTTAGGGTTACTAATATCTATAATAACAGATGGGCCTTAAACCTAAATGCAACAATTAAAAGGGTGGACTTGGGCTTGCCGAATATCTCAACTAATAGTGGGCCTATCCTTATTATTTTTTAATTTGTCATGGACTACGAAATTAGAGTGATGTTTGGTTATTTTTATGGACTAATGTTGTTGAACTTAATTTGGACTAATCATTGGACTAAAGTTTACATTGGACTTCGACTTTGGACAAATAAAACTTACGGGGTTTGACAACTTTTTGGGATAAGTTTGTGCTACGAGATCGATTAGAAGTTATTTTTCAAGATCACGTTTTGTTACGTGATCATTTGAGCTAAACGGAATTGAGAAAATATGGTCGCCTGATTGGTTTGAAAATTTACGGGTTCGTGTACTTAGTATCTCAAATATCTCAGGGTTGGTTGGATGCAAGATGTTTGAAGATCCTTGCTCGAGCGTATTCACACTGATTAGACTTGGCTATCTAGTTATATCTGTCAACGGGGTTACGTTGTGGTCACACATAATATAACTCACTTAAAGGAGTTACATTGTAGTGCTCAGTGTCACACGAGATGTGGATAGTTCAAGAGGCGGATATATACAATAAAGGATGGAAGGTTGGGTATATACCACTACCTATAATTTAAGGAGTATTGAAGGACTACTCTAGATAAGTTCTAAATCACAAATTAGTGCAAGTTTAAGTTGCGAATTTGTCTATTATGAAGCTTCATCAAGAGATTGCTATTTTTTGAGCTTTTAACGGGATTCTAGTACAAGATCTTCTCAAGAATTGGTTAGACTTAAAGACACGAGGTGGAAATTGTTAGAGACGTGTTTCAACTTGTGCTCCCTATAAAGTTTAACACATTACATCAAGTGGTTTAGGAATATTACCAGCTTCATTGAATTCTTCACTTGCTAAACCATTGATGAGAAGACAAAGAGGGACTTAACAAGAGAGTTTTAATTACCATCTTCTTCGCAGTAGTTTTGGGCTTCAACAAATATTCATGCTGCAATGGATAAATCACAATCATCACGGAATTTCAAATATGGAAAAAACGTCCTTGCATGCCATTTTTTAGGGGGAGAATAGGCGTATATTGGAGTTTCATAATCATATAAACTTTCTCTTCGTCTGTGGGAGGAGAAATGTGTATGGTGGGGTTATAAATCAAGAAGGGATCGAGCTTAATTACATATGCCGGGGAAATTGATGTCAACCGTGCTGAAACATCCCGTGGTTTAATACCGTGTTCGAGTTCTATTTTGGCCTCTGGGATTCGAACTTGGCATTATCATTTAGTACCCCGTTGATTGGTTGATTCAGTTGAACCTCAAATATTCATACTGCTTCTGATAACTCTCAAATATAGCAAACACCATGTATGCTATCTTTGAGGGGGAGAATAGGTTTATATTGTTCTCTGTTCCGGTTTATGTTTCCATGCAAGAAAAATGTGTACATGCTCTGGACATATGACAGGTGATGAGTCCCAACTTGAAGATTTTGAAGCCTTTGAAGGTGGCTATGTTACTTTTGGGAATGATCCTCAAGGAGGAAATATTATGGCAGAGGTACACTAAAAATAGGAAATTTGGACTTTGAGAAAGTATACCTTGTGAAAGAACTTAAGTTTAATCTCTTTAGTGTCTCACGAATGAGTGACAAAAAGAACTTTGTTCTTTTTACAGACACTGAATGTATGATCCTTTCTCTTGATTTTCAGTTCCCAAATGATAAATTTGTGCTATTGAGAGTCCCTAGAACTGAAAATATATACAGTGACCATACTAAGAACATAGTTCCCAAAAGAGCTTTGACTTGATTGATTGCAAAGGGCACTCTTGATGAGTCCAAATTATGGCATAGAAGGCTTGGACATCTGAACTTCAAGACTATGAACAAATTGGTGAAAGGGAATCTTGTGAGAGGGCTGCCTACAAAAGTGTTTGAAAATTGTGAAACTTGTGTTGCCTGTCAAAAGGGTAAACAGCACAGAGTTTCATTCAAGTCCAAGACAGCAAACACAATTACAAAGCCCTTACATTTACTTCACATGGATTTATTTGGGCCTGTTTTTGTGAACAGTTTGAACAAGAAGTCTTATTGCCTAGTTGTCACAGATAATTTTAGTAGGTTTACTTGGGTGTTCTTTCTAGCTTCTAAAGATGAAACTCCAGAGATTCTTAATGAATTCATAACTAGAGTTGAAAACCTGATAAATCATAAGGTTAAGATAATCAAATGTGACAATGGAACTGAGTTCAAGAATAGTGTGATGAATCAATTCTATGTGGGCAAGGGTATTCTAAGACAGTACAGTGTCGCTAGAACTCCACAACAGAATGGAGTTGCAGAAAGAAGAAATAGGACATTGATTGAGGCAGCAAGAACAATGTTGTCTGATTCTAAACTACCTATACCTTTTTGGGCTGAAGCTGTGAATACTGCATGTTTTGTGCAAAATATAAGTAAGGTAGTTAAGCCTCACAACAAGACTCCATATGAGTTATTTCATGGAAGGAAACCTATGATTGATCTCTTTAAACCATTTGGATGTCCTGTTACTATCTTGAACACCAAGGATCAGTTAGGCAAGTTTGAAGAGAAAGCTGATGAAGGATAT
Organism: Artemisia argyi; assembly: GCA_030686995.1. Taxonomy (NCBI): domain Eukaryota; kingdom Viridiplantae; phylum Streptophyta; class Magnoliopsida; order Asterales; family Asteraceae; genus Artemisia; species Artemisia argyi. Next base: position 56,297,360 of record CM060701.1, read on the forward strand.
TTTGTTGGTTACTCTATAAACAGTAGAGCTTTCAGGGTTTATAATAAGAGAACCAGACGTGTAGAGGAGAATTTGCACATCAATTTTAATGAGATTTCATCTAATGGTGCAGGAAAAGGACTAGAATGGCTATTTGATATTGATATTCTAACCAAGACTATGAATTATTAGCCAGTTATTGCAAGTGCAGACACTGACAATATTGCAGATACAAAAGCAAATGATTCTGCAGCAACACCTCAAGAAGAGTTTGTCTTGGTTAAAAAATTGAAGATTAGTCCAACTATTATTCCCATTCAGAAGGTTCAAAGTCCACAAGAAGATGATTTTACTCATGAAAAACCCAAAGAAGCTGAAGAAGGCATTGAGATACCTGTTGATGCTGAAAATGTAGCTAATGAAGTACCTAAAGTTGTTGAAGAAGACTCTACTGCTAGGCCAAAGCAGTCTACTGCTGTGCCAGAAGACTCTACTGCTGCACCAGAAGACTCCACTGCTAGGCCAAAACATACAACTACTGCTTCAAGAGACTCTACTGTTAAACCAATAGATCCTACGTCTTCACCAAAGTTTCTTTCTGTGGATATCTTGGGTAGATCTTTTGCTGATCCATATAACAATTCGCATTTTCAGGTTACTATTCATCCTCGGGATTTCACTATTAATTTTTACTATTCATCGTATTTTGGGTCAGTATAGAAACTTGGAACTTTTTCCTAAAAATTACTATTCACTTTTTAGTATTCACTTTCACTATTCATTTCCAAAATTTTTATTTCATATTCTCATAAGTTAAACTATTTTAATGATAATCCGAGAGTTTGACACTCGTCGGATCATTTCTGCAAAAATCACGAAACCGTGTCCGAGATTTACTTTTAGGTTTAAACGTCATTCCAGCATCCCGATATGTCCATAAAACACTATAAACAATAAAAATATGATTTTCTCTCATTTTACGACAATTCCAAAAGTTTTGGAATTTTACATTTTCCAGTTCAGTGTTTTACGCGAATTACGCGTTTTAGACCCGCGTTTCCAATTTTAACAGCATTTAAGCAACCCGATGAAACTTACCACGCATTTTATATTTTATTATGAAGTATATTGATAAGTTTTAACATATTTATAAGTTTCATATTTTTAGGATACCTGATTTTAAGTTTCAGGACTTAACGACTTAACGTTAGCAATTACGGGACCAAAACTCACTACGTAACTTATATAAGGCCAAGATTCATCCACCTAGTCCCTTCCCCTTTTATATGAACGTGTATACCATGGCCTTGGTGGCTTGGTGTGATCCATGGAACCATTAAGCACTCATGTGTTACATTAGGAGCCTTAGAAAGACTTATGGCCTAAAAACTTCCAAGTATGCATCATGTGGTTCATTTTAGACCATAGCTTAGTGTAAACTAACCTCATCAAGGCACTATAAATCCCCCTCCCCCTCTCTTGGTCGTTCATAACATCAAAAACACCAAACTCTCTCCATTTGATTTCCAACTTCAAGTATTACTTCAAGTTTCAAGCTCAAAGTTCACCACATCAAGTCCTTTGCAAATTTTCATCAACTCTTAGCAACCTTTTGGTGATTCCTTAAGTTTAAAGCTACTTAAGTAACCAATATATTAGTACAAGTCCTAAACACATTCACAAGAAGTAGGAGACTTCAAAGGAGTGGAGGTTTCTCAAAGTCCTAGTTCCTAGTTCTTGTCCTAGTTTCCCTTTTCATTAAGGACAAAAGTTGTAAGAAAACTTATACTCATCATCCTTACTATGTTTTCATAAGCTCTATATTGTATATATGGTCTTTATATTGTGTTCATGATGTATAAAAACTATTAAAACAAGTTATGGAAACTATATGTTAACCTATGTTAAGAAATCAAGGAAACTAGTGACTTATGTTGAGAACCACGACCAAAATAATATAACAATGATAGTAGAAACTTACCTACTGTTATAGAGGGTTTTAAAAGGAAAACATAGCAATTTGAATCACCTAAAACGAGTACACGAGTCAAAAGTTACGACCAAAAGAAGTTAGCAAAACCAAAACGTCGAAACTGCCAAAACAAGCTGTAAGCGATCTGACCTAATTAAACGAGGCACTTCTAGTCCGTTTCATCAAAAAGTTAAAACATGAAAGTTGTCTGGAACGACGTTTTCATTCAGGTTAAAAGAAGCTTGAATCCTAAAAACGCATAACGAGTGATATTTTTATTCAAATTCTTAACAGCCCTTTTTAATACCAAATGACCATGTATTGGTTATGGCTAAGTAAAACCAAGAGGTCTAATGACCTTAAAGCCGATACCACAGCCATGGCTAAGGCCAACGATGAGTCTCAAGACCATGGTAGCCATGACCAAAGCCATGGCTAAAGACCTTATGGCTTTCTTAGTCGAAAACATGAACTAAAGTATTAGTTGTAACATAATCATCCAATTTGGATCTACTCCATCAAATGACCATTAGACTTTGCAAGTAATGTCCACTCTAGGCTTAATAAACTCATTGAAAATAACAATCTTCGTTTAAAATAAACTTTCCTAAGTTTATTCAACTATTCGGACAAGTAACTTTTCAAGATCAAAAACTTATATTTTCTATCAAATACTACAACAATAGGGAGCTTCATGTGAGGGGTTTCATTTGGGTAAACGGATCGACGAGTTGCTGGATTTACTAATTAAAGTGTCCTAGCTCCTCAAACGTTTACTGCGTGAGCTCTGAATTATGTCGGCTCGAACGGTAGTAAGAGATATACAAACTATACATGTTTCATAAACCACTTTTATTCAAAGACTTACATTATATACTAAGTACTACATCATGAACAATATGCAAGACATATATAGGCTCGTTTATGTTTTCTTAGACATTATTCCAAACCTAAGTTGCAACAATTATTATAGGTTGCTCGTAGAAGTTCTCACGGCATATCCATCATTCTCATTAAACATCATCCAACTCACGGTGAGTTCATAGCCCCACTTTCCATTACTTAATTGTTTTACAAACCCTTGGGGGGAATACATGCTATTTTAAACCGAACACAATGCTTTGAAATTGTATGCTACCTGATTGTTTTATTATTACTAAGTACCATCCTTGCTAAATCCAATATCCCTTATTATGAACCATTTAATCACTAGTAATAGTGAGCACGAGTATTGTGAATAGGCCTATTGGGATTGACGAATCCCATTTGTATTGACTAAGCTCAAACAAATGCACTCTATTTGAGATTTAGGTATGACAGCAAAGTACCTACCGGGATAACTCCGCCGATTGATATTGGTACCCGTTAACGTTTTGGTGTCATGAGCTTAGTATAATAATAACTGTTTTGTTTTCCAACCATGAGTATGAGTCTAATTAACTCATACTACCAACCTATTGTGTTCCACTACTTAACAAACTCTATGAATATCACTCAACCTTTGTGTTGACTTTTTAGGCATGTATTTCAGGTCCATGATGTTAGAGGCTGACACGGAGGAGCATGGATATTCAAGAGGGCTATAAATTTTATTATCATTCGAAAACTCAGTTAATGTAAATTGTAAACATGGAACCATCTGGGACCTCATTTTGCAATCTCTGATATTTATATAATTTGAATAATAAATCTTTTAAAACGACTCAATTAGAGATCGTTTTCTATTATTATGACTGTTGTGCCGTCGAGTAACACCCAGTTTGAATTCCGCTGCATCATTGAATTGGGGGTGTTACAATCCAAACTACCCTGATGATCCAAACATGCCTCCTCTACAGAATATTTACTATGACATTGATGATGAAGTTCTTGATGGTACAATGTTTGGAGCAGGGGCTGATATCAACAACATGGAACTTAATATTCCTGTCAGTCCTACACCTACTACAAGAGTTCATAAGAATCATCCCAAAGATCAAATTCTTAGTGATCCATCATCAACTGTTCAAACAAGAAGGATGACAAAAGAGCATAAAGATATTCTCCATCAAAGTTTCTTTGCAAGATCTCTTCATCAAAGAAACAGTCATAAAAATATTCAAAATTGCTTGTTTGCCTATTTTCTATCTCAAATAGAACCTAAGAATACTTATAAAGCTTTACAAGATCCAAGCTGGGTGGAAGCAATGCAAGATGAGCTTCTGCAATTTAAACTACAAGAAGTTTGTACTTTGGTTGATTTGCCAAATGGGCATAGAGTGATTGGAACTAAATGGGTTTTTAGATGCAAAAGAGATGAAAGAGGCATTGTACTTAGAAACAAAGCAAGATTAGTTGCACAAGGATACACACAACAAGAAGGTATTGACTATGATGAAGTATTTGTACATGTGGCAAGGATTGAGGCCATTAGATTATTTCTGGCATATGCTTCATACAAAGACTTTATGGTGTATCAAATGGATGTTAAAAGTGCTTTTCTGTATGGGACAATCAGTGAAGAAGTTTATGTGTCTCAACCACCTGGTTTTGAAGATCCTGATTTTCCTGACAAAGTTTACAAGGTCAAAAGAGCAATGTATGGTTTACATCAAGAACCTAGAGCTTGGTATGACACTTTGTCAACATACTTGCTGGAATCTGGGTTTAGTAGAGGGAAAATTAACAAAACTTTGTTTCTCAAAAGAAACAAGGATGATATTTTGTTGGTTCAAATTTATGTTGATGACATCATCTTTGGTTCTACAAACAAAGTTATGTGTGTTGAGTTTGAGAAACTCATGAAGGATAAGTTTGCTATGAGTTCAACGCGGGAACTCACCTTCTTCTTAGGTCTGCAAGTTATACAAAAGAAAGATGGCATATTTATTAGTCAAGATAAGTATGTTAATGATATTTTAAAGAAGTTTGGATTTGAAGATGCTAAGCCTGCTAAGAAAACCATGGAAAACAACAAACCATTGCTCAAAGATGAAAATAGCAAGGAAGTGGATGTTCACTTGTACAGATCAATGATTGGTTCATTGATGTACCTTACAGCTTCAAGGCCTGATATTATGTTTTTTGTTTGTGCCTGTGCAAGATTCCAAGTCAATCGCAAAGAATCACATCTCAATGCAGTGAAGAGAATTTTTAGGTATCTGAGGCATGAACCAAAATTGGGTCTTTGGTATCCTAAGGATTCACCTTTTGATTTGGTAGCATACTCAGACAGTGACAATGCTGGAGCTTGCTTGGATAGGAAATCTACAACAGGAGGTTGTTAATTTCTTGGAAACAAGTTGGTGTCATGGCAATGCAAGAAACAAACTATTGTGGCAAATTCTACAACTGAAGCTGAGTATGTGGCTGCTTCAAGTTGCTGTCGTCAAGTGCTTTGGATGCAAAATCAATTGCTGGATTATGGGTATAATTTCATGAACACCAAAATTCATATTGATAATAACAGCACACTTTTCATTATTAAAAATATTGTTTTTCATTCTAAAACAAAGCATATTGAGATAAGGCGTCATTTTATAAGAGATTGTTATGAAAAGAAGTTGATTCAAATTGTTATGATTCATACTGATAACAATGTTGCTGATCTACTCACAAAGCATTTTGATGTGGGGAGGTTTCAATTTTTAATTGCAAACATTTGTATGATCAATCTTTAAAAAGGCCTATATCTTTGTGTTCTTGTATTTGTGTTGTTATTCATCTGTAAAGTTGTTCTTATTGTCATTAAGCAATATGCTGCAAATTCAACTCTGCTGCTATATGGTTATTCTACTGCTGAGTTTGATTATGCACTATTGTGGACTTGTATGCTTTGTGGTGTTGGACTGATATTTTGCAGGATAAGTTCAAATTGATGATTTTTGCTGTTACTACAAGAGGCTAATGAAACAAAAACAGTAAACTTTCATTCATTTATGTGGTGCAAATTACAAAAGATTGTTCCTCCATCACAAGAAGATGATTACATCAAAAGACTACTACCAAACTATGCCTACCAAACTGCTCCATGGGTCGTTTTCCTTTATCTTTTGGGTTAGGCATCTGCTTGTGTACACCTTTGGCTTTCATATTCTTATCCCACAACTTTTTGCAAGCAAGCCCTATCACAACTTTGAGAGGAGGTGGACGTGATGGAAGAGATGGCTCTGGCACTGGTATCTTCTTTAATGATGAAAAAGCATGTCCTAAAGCCTCTGCAAAAACGTTTGGTAGTTTCTTGGCAAGATCATTTTTTTCTTCTTCATCAGACGAACTAGGGGTCATCACACCTTTCCCTTTTGAAGTGCTCTGTTTCTCTTAAGGGCTAAAGATCTTTGAAGACATTGATGTCATGTTTTCTTTTACGGGCTTGTTCTTTAGTTCTGCATCCATTCCTTGGAGGACGAAAGGGTGGAACATATGTTGGAAAAGGTGTTGTATCTACTGATGAATCAGAAGAATCAGAAGAGATTTCTACAATCTCGGGTTTGGAAGACATGATTGATTTGATTGTGTGTTATTTTTGGAAGCACTTAGGGTTATTGGATGATGAATTAGGAAAAGATTAGATCCCTTTTTATATTGACTGAGGAGAGTTAATACTTGGTTGGTGATTGGTATTAATTATGGTAAACGGGACCAAAGCATTGGAAACTTTGACTTTTAACTTTTTGACCAAGAAAATATCAAGTATAGTCAACTATGCTGCTAGCAAATCACTCTGCTGCTAGTTATAATACTCTGCTACTGGTTCTGCTGCTACACGGGGTTCTGCTGCTATGTTTGAAAGTGCAAGGGTGGTTATGTAATTTCCTAAAATCAGTTTGAAAACCTAATTGGATCTCACAATTAGTTTTTACACGTTCCAAATTGAAGTTTAATCAAACCCCAACACTCAATTATCATCAAAGTCAAAACTCCCCAAATTCTCAACCCTAATTCATGGAATCGTCACGCACTTGGGCTAAAAATCACAACAATGTTGCACTATTATTGGGTCACTGAATTCCCCAATCTTCTTCTAAAAAGGATTTGAACGTAAAATAACCTAAGTATAAACAAGTCACTAAGTGAACAGTAACTCAGTGAGTCATCTTCAGGATGCTTAGACCGAGCCTAAGAAGAAAGGTTCTCCATTCAGTGAGGCGGAACTCAGTGAGTGTGATCTAAGCCATGAAGAAGGTGATGGGTTCAGTGAGGATGACAATAACTCAAAAACCCCAAGACTCCTCAACAAATTTCATGGTACTGAAGACTGATGACTTGAAGACTGAAGTTTTGGCGGGACTGGGCAGGAAAGTTTGAGCTGGTTCACTAAAGTGCTTTATCACTTTAAGGTCAAACTTTCCCCAAATCGTTAAAACCAGGTTGTCATCAAAAAATGCCTGTTGGACTTAACCCAAAGAAGTTTCCCTTGCCAGAGAATAAAATCTATCAAGATTTTATTAAGGAATGCTTAGGTCCATTGTATAATAGAGTTGTTCACATTTGTGTATAAATAGGTAGCATAAGTGAGGAGTAAAAGTTGACAAATTTGTGCAATTAATGCAAAGCATTCACAAACCACTTTTACTCCTCCAAAGAACAACATAACCCCTGAGATAGCTCAGTGGGTCCTGAAGTTGTCACTCAACATTGTTTTGAGTTTAGAGAGGAGTCTATACCACACTTGTCATTTTCAATCCCAAGTGTTATTCCGCAAACACTTGGGTACGATTCTTTTTGATTAACTTCTAATAAAGAATTAAACGTTGAAAAATTTTGTCTCTTATGTTTACGTTGCTTTATTGTTAATCATTTATACATCTTTGTTAAATGTCATACAACTTGGTTACATTAGCTTTTTAGTTACTGTTAACCAAGTAAAAGGGACCAACAAGTGGTATCAGAGCCTCTGATTTGTAAAACTTAAACCTGTTTTCAAAACTTAAGAGTGCTCAAGTTTTTAAAATCAAGATCCCACTATGACTGACATAGATGTTCCCCAACTTGTCAACAAAAAGGGTGGAAGTTATTCAGCAACTGCCCCTCGACTTGAAGTTGTCAAATTTAATAAGTGGAAAAAGCGAATGCTTTGCTACTTAATTGGGATGGAACCATATTACATTAAGTTGATTAATGATTGTCCATATGTCCCAACAACAGCCCAAGGTTTGGTCAAACCTGAAGCTCAGTGGACCCCAGATGAGAGGAGGGTGGTCAATCAAGACCAGCGCCTGAAAAGCATCATTATATCATGCCTTCCTGATGATATAATGGAATCAGTGATCAATTGTCCCACTGCCCAGCAGACATGGACTGGCCTGGTTCATAGCTATGAAGGGCCTTCTGATACCAAAGAGAATAGAATCATGGACCTGAAGCTTGAATTCAACACCTTCAGGGCCTAGGATTCTGAAAGTCTCTCTGAGACTTATACTCGGTATAAGACCCTCCTGAATGAGCTGACAAATGATGGTGTTATTCGGTCAAAGCATGAGATCAATGTCGGCTTTGTCAACAGTCTCCCTGAGAAGTGGTTAAACTTCTCTCAGGGATTGAGAAATGCAAATCACATTCAGAACCTTGAGCTCCCTGCTATTTATGGGAAGTTTGTCTATGAAGACAATCTTATCACCAGGAGATACCCTGGTAAAGCTCAGGAGACCAAAAAGGCCTTGACAATTTCACCCATATCAACTGCTTTCCATTCCAAAGGTGTTGTGCAGGATATTCAAGATGGATCTGATGATGAGGTTGACCAAAGAACCAGTGAGGAGTACCTAAATGATCTTCAAATTGAATTTCATGAAAGGGCACTCCTTGCTAATTCAAAAAGGTTTTTTAAGAAAAACACATTTCCTTCAAAGGCAAATGAAAACACTGAATGTTTTAAATGTGGCAAAATGGGCCATTTTGCTAAAGATTGTTTTTCAAAAACAACATCAGAACCATCTTTCAAATTTTCAGGAAATAACTCTTTTTCAGGCCCCAGCAAATTTCAACCGAAAATGCTTCAATCTAGTCAAAGATTTGAAAAAGTCCCTCAAATTGACTTTGAAGCCAAGTACAGAAAGGAAAAAGCTAAACTTGCCCTTCTTGAATCATCCTCAACAGTCTCTAAGCCTCCTCAGGCTCCAAAGCCTTCTCAAGCCAAGAACAAAGGGCTTGTTGCTGAAACATATGACTGGGATGAGGTTGAAGTGTCCTCTGATGATGATGAAGTTCACATCAGTGCCTTGATGGCCCTATCAGATGACAACAAGATTGCTGTGGGGAAGAGTCATGCAAGAAATGGTGAATGGGTTAACATCACTATGAGGAAGGTAAACCTTTTACTTTCTATGGATGATAATGATGACTGGAAATCTTACTTAGATTATATTAATGTTGACCTTAAGTATGTTGAAGAGCAAAGACTTAATTTGTTTTCAAAATTTAACAAACTGAGTTTTGAATTAAATCATAGTAGAGATGAACTACTTGCTTTAAAACAAGCCAAGCTTGAAAGTGTTACACTTCAAATTCAAAACTCTGAACTTGTAAAACAAAATCAAGCTCTTCAGGAAGAACTTAAGAAAGAGAAGGATGTTATTTGGAAATGGGACTCAGAAAAACCCCAAACTTTATGAAACACTGAGTCTCACACCCAGCTCCAAAAGGGCTGGTATGGGTGATGATCAACTTACTGAAGTCTCTGGGGAGAGTAGCCATTCAACAACTTTTCTGTCAGCCAACAACTTTAACACTGGAAGAATCCTGGAGCCTGAAAGTCAGGCTATCAAGGAGCTGCTAGGAGTCACTGATGAACTTAGTCCTACTGAGTCCATCACTAAGTCTAAGTCTGATTCACCACTCCCTCCACTGAAACAACTTCAGGGAGCTGAACCCAATTCTGACCTTGCACCATTAGTCTATCAACCCCATTCTCCCAAGGAGAAATCAGGGTTAGGAAAGACTATTCTGAAAAGACCTACTCCTGCACCCACTGAACACCAAAAACCTTCAGTACCTACTGAAGTGAAACCTGAAAGCACTGACTCAAAGGTTGATCAGCTTGCTGAACTTGTCAGGATGCTGAGTGAGAAAATTGAGTCCATTGAAAAAACCTCAGACTCAAAATCTAATAGACCCTCAGTATCCTCAAGTTCTTCCAAACCAAAAACCACACCCAGACCTTCAGGGAGATGTGAACTGTGCAATTATCCGAATCACAGCACTGATAAATACTACAGAGTCCTGTTTTGCATGATATGCAAACAAGAGGACCACAGAACTTGTGATCACATCCCCCACACTGCTTCTTTAAAAACAAGAGGTCTATACAAAACTCAAGGCTATCAATATGCCACACCTTCCAAACAAAGACTGAAGGCTAAGCCTTTCCTGCCATGTCCTCACTGTGGTTTCAATGATCATCTTCCTGATGATTGTATGATGAAAAATTGTTGTGACATCTGTGGAGATCCCTCCCATGAAACCAAGGGACATGACAAAGTCATTCAGTCCAGAAGGAAAAACCTCACCTACACTTCTCAGTCACCTGAGGCATCAACCTCAACAAAATGTAAAACATGTGGAAACTCAGGTCACACAACTTCAGACCATGATTCATTAGCCGAGTTCAAAAAGTCCCTAAGGACTAAGCCCACTAGAAAGTGGGTCAACAAGAAAAACTAACCCAGTTTACTGTTTGTGTAGAAACACATCAAGGATCCTGTTTGGCATCTAGACAGTGGATGCTCCAGAAGTATGACTGGTGTGAAAAGTTATCTACACAAATATGTGGAAGAACCAGGACCCAAAGTAGTGTTTGGTGATAACTCATCAGCTCCCACAGAAGGTTATTGTTCAGTAAACTGCAATGGTATAGTTTTTACAAGAATAGCTTATGTTAATGGTCTCAAGTACAACCTGATAAGTGTTTCCTAACTATGTGATGCCAAATACATAGTTCAGTTTGATGATAAGAAAGGGACCATCTTTAATGCCAATAAGGAAGTTGTGTTGATTGCCCCCAAGAGGGATGATGTATATGTTCTAGACATGTCATCTCTGACTCAAAATGGGACTTGTCTATTCTCAAAGGCAAGTGAGACAATCAACTAGCTATGGCATAGGAGACTCTCTCATCTCAACTTCAAGAGCATCAACAACCTGGCCAAACAGAACAAAGTTCTGGGCCTTCCATCCTTGGTGTATACCAAAGACAAGCCCTATTCTGCTTGTGAAAAAGGAAAACACCACAGGGCATTATTCAAAACTAAACAAACCTATTCCATCAAAAGCTGCCTACATCTTCTTCATATGGACCTTTTTGGACCTGTCAGTCCAATGTCCATTCACCATGAGAAGTATACTCTGGTCATAGTGGATGAATACTCAAGATATACTTGGGTTTACTTCCTGACCAAAAAGAGTCAGGCAGCTGAAACCATCATGTCATTTGTTAGGAACATTGAAAATCAAAATGATGTCAAAGTTAAACAGATCAGGACTGACAATGGCACTGAGTTCAAAAACCAAGACCTTGAGTGTTTCTGTGATGAGAAAGGAATTTCTCAAAATTTCACTTCTCCCTATACTCCTGAACAAAATGGAGTAGCTGAAAGGAGAAATAGAACACTCATTGAGGCAGCAAGAACAATGTTAAATGGCTCAGTCCTCTCCAAATATTTCTGGACTGAGGCAGTTAAAACAGCTTGCTACACTCAAAATAGGTCAATCATTGTGAAAAGGCACAATAAGACTCCTTATGAGATATTCAAAGGAAGGATTCCTGACATCAGCTACTTTCATATATTTGGGTGTCCTGTGTTTATTCATAATCACAAGGATCACTTAGGTAAATTTGATGCCAAAGCTGATGATGGATATTTCCTGGGATACTCTCTGGTTTCTAAAGCCTTTAGGGTGTTTAACACAAAGAGACAATAAACTGAGGAAACTTATCACATTACTGTAGATGAGAGCACTGAATCAATCAGGTTCTCATATTCCTCAGTTGAAGAGATTGGTATTGATGACTCATCAAGGTATCCTCCTGATGAGTATCATCCTGAGAACAATCCCTCAACCCAATACCAAGCTGATCCTGATGTCTCCTATTACATCATCCCTCACAACCTACCCCAACCACCTATCAGTGAGTTCATTGAAACTCAGCATGTCTCCAATGAGACTGCAACCACTGAACAAATTGTTCAGGAACCCTCAGAGCAAATTTTTTTCGACAAATGTCACTGAAGCACATAGTGATGAGTCACCTCTTGTTCCTGAGTCTGAACCTAATCAGGCTCCTTCAAGCTCAAATTCCTATCCCAAACCTCAGGATAGCTGGACTAGATCCAAAATCATTGAGCTTGTGAACATCATTGGTGAACCCACTGAAGGCATGCTCACAAGAAGCAAGGCTGCTAAACTCAAGGCCGCCTCTGCCAATATATGTCTTTATGCAGACTATCTCTCAGAGATTGAGCCTAAAAATATCAAAGAAGCCCTGACTTATGAGAGTTGGGTTCAGGCCATGAGAGATGAATTGGAACAATTTGACAGAAATGATGTCATGACCCTTGTTGAATGCCCCCAGGGTGTTTTAATCATTGGTATGAAATGGGTCTTTAAAAACAAGACTGATGAGAATGGCACAGTCATCAAAAACAAAGCAAGACTGGTTGCCAAAGGATATAATCAACAGGAAGGTATAGACTATGAGGAAACCTTTGCACCAGTTGCTAGAATGGAAGACATCAGGATCTTCCTTGTCTATGCAACTTACATGAACTTTAAAGTTTACCAAATGGATGTCAAAAGTGCATTCCTAAATGGTAACATCAAAGAAGATGTTTATGTGCAATAGCCTCCTGGCTTTGAAAGTAGGAAATACCCCAACCATGTCTACAAGCTTAACAAGGCCCTTTATGGACTGAAACAAGCTCCTAGGGCATGGTATGAAACTCTTTCAGCCTTCCTGATCCAAAAAAAGTTTGTCAGAGGAAAGATTGACAACACACTGTTCATCTACAGAACAAAGAGTGATGTCATTCTTGTCCAAGTGTATGTTGATGACATCATCTTTGGCTCAACAAGTTACAAACTTTGCAAACAGTTTGAGAAACTGATGACCACAAAGTTTGAGATGAGCATCATGGGTGAACTCACATACTTTCTTGGACTCCAAATCAAACAAACTGAAAAAGGAATATCCATTTGCCAAGAAAAATACCTGAGGAACCTACTGAAGAAGTATGAGCTCACTGATTGTTCTTCAGTGAAGACTCCTATGGTTCCTCCAAACAACCTTGGCCCTGACCTCACTTGAAAATCAGTGAATCAAACCCAATACAGAGGAATGATAGGGTCCCTGATGTACTTACTTGCCTCAAGGCCTGATATCCAATTCTCAGTCTGCCTGTGTGCAAGATACCAGGCTGACCCTAAAGAATCACATCTCACTGTAGTCAAGAGAATCATCAGGTACCTGAAGGGTACTCTAAACCTTGGTTTGTATTACCCAAAATGTTCAGGATTTGATCTAAAAGGGTACACTGACTCTGACTATGCAGGATGTAATATGGATAGGAAAAGTACTTCAGGATCCTGCCAATTTCTTGGTGGTAAACTAGTGTGTTGGAGTACAAAGAAACAACAATCAGTGGCCATGTCCTCAGCAGAAGCTGAATATATGGCTGCTGTAGGATGTTGTGCAAATGTACTATGGATGAAGAGCCAACTGAGTGACTATGGCATTCAGTATAAGATGGTACCTATCTTTTGTGATAATACAAGTGCCATAGCCATCTCAAACAATCCAGTACTTCATCAAAGAACCAAACACATTGACATCAGATACCACTTCATCAGGGACCACATCACAAATTGAGAAATTGAACTACATTTCATCCCCACTGAGTATCAGCTAGCTGATATCTTCATAAAACCCCTAGATAACCCACTTTCAGAAGATTGAAAGCTGAATTGGGCATGTTGGACATAGAATCAGGAAACTGATCAAAAGTGTTCCAACCTGATGTAAATTCTCTAGGTCCCTGATCACACCCTTCCTGAAAACCAATTTTTTATTGAATGAAAAATCATTCAGGGGGCTCATGATGAAAAATGGCATTGAATGCCCTAACTAAATGTTCTAAGTACTTAGTTAGTAAATGTCCCAGGTAGGTAACTGATTCCTATTTAATATAGGAATATATGTCACTTACACTACTGGCATCCACTCCTTGGGCCCCCACATCTTTCTCACCAAACACCACTGAGCATTAATTGCTCTCTCACAACAAATCGTTGTGATGATACCACTCTGCAAAAGTGCATTATTTGCAGAGCCACACAACTGTTCACCCCATCATGTGAGAGAAAATAGGGTAGTGGGAATCGTGATATTAAATGCAGATATCAAATCCACATTATTATGCCGTTTTGGTTGAATAATAAAAACCGTTGGTATCCGCAACATCACTACCCTAATTCCTACCCTATAAATACCCCCACAAAGAACAACACGCACACGCTTTAAAAATCTTAACAAAACTCTTGCAAAATTATTTCAAGAATCATTTTTGCTTTCAAAACTTTGTGTGCTTCTTCTTTGTTCAAAACCAGACCTTTATCTAACAAAAATGGCTTCTTCAAAGGTCATAAAATACGCACCCAATGTGTATTTCCAAATGGAAAGGGTAGACCTCACCAAAAACAATGTGGTGGGGAACTTTGCCTACCCTGAAGGGTTCCTTGAATACAGGGATGTGGTAAAGTTCCTACAAAACTATTTTCTCACCACCACATTCACAAAAACCCCCTCAGTCATCTATCATGACTACTTGAGGGAATTTTGGTGCACAGCGGTGGTTGAAAACCCTGATGCACCAAAGGAGGCCAAAATCAGGTTCTCAATGAAGAATGGAACTAAGTTCCTAACTCTTGACTACAAAACCTTTGTCAAAGTCACTGGCCTTGACTGCACTGAGACCTTTGTTGCCAAACCAACTGAAGAGGAAGTTAGACAACTCCTCTTGGAACTTGGGCCCTATGATAAACATCATCCTGATGTTACTCCAGGGGCCCTACTGTCCAAAACCCCCATAATCAAAACATGGTTCCCTGCCCCCTGGAGGATCCTGATGACATTTGTAATTCAGGTCCTTGGGGGGAATAAATCCTCAACTGAGCAACTAAACACTACTCAATCAATGATAGTGTACTGTCTCATTGAGGGTAAAAAGATTGACCTTAGAGAAATTATCTTCAGGGACCTCATAGCCAAATTGGGTGGGAAGTCTAGGCAAAAACACATGTCTTACCCTAGATTCATTTCCTGTGCCCTGAATGACTTATTAGGGTCTGAGTATATCAAGCCTGACAGTGTTGGCTTTGAACCTGATGTCTTACATAAGGCAAATTACTCACGTGACCCTATTGAGGTAACACCTGTCGCCCTGACCACATATATGCTGACTGCTATCCAGGGTGACAACATAATATTACCAATTCCCTCTCCCACCAAAAAGGTGAAGAGGAAGAAGGGACAGGGGTCCAGGAAGGTGGCTCAACCCAAGTCACTCTCCACTGAGACCTCTGCCCCTAAGCCTGACAATAGGGGGCAGCAACAACAACAACAGACCCTGACTGCGGACACCCTGAGAATTATAACCCAGTCACTGACCCCAAAACAAAGGCCAATGGAAGGCACTAAGACATCACACTCAGTGTCCTCGGGCGAACCCATTCCCAAAGGCTCTACTGACATAAACAAGTCAGTGGAGTTGGAACCAACTGAACCTTCACATCCTGCTAAAGACTCTGGCAAATCACAACCAGAGTATCAGGGAGTAAGGGGTCCTAAACCCTCGGTGGGGCAGCACTACTCCACTAAGAAGGGGATCCACAAACAATCACATCCTGCCAAAGGCTCGGGTAAATCACAACCCAAGCAACAGGGAGTTCTTGCCCCTAAATCTTCGACATGCCAGTACAAGCCTGTTGGAAAGGGGGCAAAACCACTCAGGTGCCTGATGAGGACATTCGTAAATCAAAGCTTTTGTCTGAGGGCACAAAAACTCATCCCAAAGACTCAGAGGGAAACATACAACCCGCTGATAGGGACACAACATTCACGGCTCCTCATGATGGCACTGAGAAACACCCATCAGTGTCTGAAGGGGTTACGGGGTACAAAGATTCAGAGGGACAAAAGCCACCCGCTGATATGGAACCCATAACCACCCCCGGAGGTGCGCATTACTCGGGAACAGACCTTGAGGACCAGGTAGATAAAACCCAATCTACCGGATTTGAGGGGTCAGGACCTGGCCAAAACGAAGGCAAGTCTTCTTATGAAGAGGAGCCGGATAACCTCCTTGTTTTGCAAATTCAGTCCCTATCTGATGCTCAGGCAGTCTTGTATTCTGATGATGAATTCAACAGTGATGAGGAAGTCTTTAAGGCCGGAGATGATATGGAGCTTGAGGAGACAGTCCCTGAACCAATTCCTCAGTCTCCTCAATCTTCTAACCATGAAGCAGCTGACACACATTCCGAGCCAGAGTCCTCAGGAGATGATCAAGCTCCTCTCACTGTGACAGCCTTCACCAAATTCATCAAAAAGATTACTAACATTTTGTACAGGGGATCACTGATGAGGTCTTTGACATGCACACTGAACAGGCGGTTCATTATCATGATCTCAAAGATGCTATCGAAGACTTAAATGATGATGTCAGGGAACAGAATGCCTCAGTTAACCACTCCCTGACACAGATGATTACTCGCCTGAATCAGTTTTTGATATCCCTTAACCAGCTGAATGTAGGGGTTCAGTCTGTTCAAGAATCGGTCAAGGATGATCCTGAACTCACCAGGAAGGTTCTTCAGGCATCTGAGACGTATCAGGTAAATTCAGTGGCCCTCACTGAGTTACTTGGCTTGCTAAAGGGATCGAATGTTCAAGGTCTCACCACAACTGTGGAGTCTCTTAAATCTTCCTTCATCAAACTGGAAGAATCAGTGACAGCTCAATCCTAAAGGTCCACTTCTCTGGCATGGACTCTGGGATCCAGGATGACAGCTCTTGAACAAGCTCAGGCTACACTTGACTCCAAAGTGTCCATCATTCACCAGGATACTCAGGAGATCAAGTCTATGATGACGGAGATTTTCCAAGCCTTCAAAGGCACATCTACTTCTTCAGTACAGCCAACACTTGCCATCACTGATGTTCAGGAAAATGTTGAGGGGGAGAATGCTACTAAAGCCCCTAATACTGAAGAACAAGGAGCTGCACATCCCTCTCACACTGAGGGGGAGCATGTCACTGAAGCCACACGAATCAATGAAGTTCCACCACAATAGGAACCAGACTCCTCCACTCTCAGGCAGGACAGAGGAAAAAGTATTGCTACCACCTCTGAACCTGAAATTGTGGTCAAGCCTGCCTCCATAATAGTTAGATATGATCCTGATGAACCCATCAGAGTCCCGTTTGAAATCAATGGAGTTGTGCATCATTTCACCAATGCAGAAATTCAAGCCCACATGGAACGAATTGAGATTTTGCAAAAGGTTGTTGAAGAAGAGAGAATGAGCAAGCCTGCTCTTATTCAGGTTGTTCATAAGGAAGCTGAAAAGATTGGTTTGGATTCTGAGGCACTAGCAACGGAGCAAGCTGGTGCAGCCTTTAAAAAGGCTCAGGAAGAAGAGTTGAATGCTCTCAAAAGGGAAAGGGAAGAAAAGCTCAGGAAGGACGCTCATATAAGGAAAACCAGGATTGAAAAGTATCATTGGGTGATGAAAGAAAGGCTGAAACCAGAAACCATCACTGACATTCAAATCCACAGAATCACCGATCCTGCAGTGGTCACGGTCTTCAGGGGACGTGATCAAAGAGTATTTTACGTCCATAAGCCATTCAAGTTTGCTGACTTTGGGATCACTGAACTTGATGAGCTCCGTCCCATCATTGCCAAGAAGAACAATTTTGTGGTACCCAACCTTCTCAAGTCACTGAAGGAAAGGTATGACAGACTGAAGGCAATGCCTGAAGCACTAAACATTCCCTCCCTTCTTCCTGCTTCAACAATAGAGACTGCTTTATCTAAGCCTTCCAGGAGGAAAAGGAAGCAAATTGAGATGGAGCCTAAGATCAAAGTACCAGGGCTAGATTGTGACAGGTCGCTTCCTGAAGGGATCACTTTTGTGAACAATATGGTCCTTGAAGCACCTGAAAGAGGCTTATGCTTCACTAATGAGTTTGGAAACTTTGCTTTCCAAAGATGGTCTGATATGGATAAGGCAGGAGTCAAAGCAATGCTCATGTACCTCATGTTGGCATCCCCCATCAAGAGTACTGAAAACAAAAGATTCTGCCAAGACTTGGAAGCAATGATCAATGAACATCCTGAAAGACATCTACTCAGAACAAAGAAAGCAAAGCTTGAAGCCCTTGGATACCACCTGAACATCTAATCTGCAACAACTATCTTTTATTTTTTTGTAATTTGTAGGACTTGTAATAACTATGAATAACTTTGATGTTTTGTTTAAATTATGTGTCCTACCTATAATTACATCAACATTCAGTAAGAGTTGAAGACCCCTGCAAACTCATACTGAATCAAGAGATACTTAGGCTATTTGTATGTTCAAATAGGGGGAGATTGTTGGGTCACTGAATTCCGCAATCTTCTTCTAACAAGGATTTGAACGTAAAATAACCTAAGTATAAACAAGTCACTAAGTGAACAGTAACTCAGTGAGTCATCTTCAGGATGCTTAGACCAAGCCTAAGAAGAAAGGTTCTCCATTCAGTGAGGCGGAACTCAGTGAGTGTGATCTAAACCAAGAAGAAGGTGATGGGTTCAGTGAGGATGACAATAACTCACTGAACCCCAAGACTCCTCAACAACTTTCATGGTACTGAAGACTGATGACTTGAAGACTGAAGTTTTGGCGGGACTGGGCGGGAAAGTTTGAACTGGTTCACTAAAGTGCTTTATCACTTTAAGGTCAAACTTTCCCCAAATGGTTAAAACTAGGCTGTCATCAGAAAGTGCCTTTTGGACTTAACCCAAAGAAGTTTCCCTTGCCAGAGAATAAAATCTATCAAGATTTTATTAAGGAATGCTTAGGTCCATTGTATAATAGAATTGTTCACATTTGTGTATAAATAGGTAGCATAAGTGAGGAGTAAAAGTTGACAAGTTTGTGCAATTAACGCAAAGTATTCACAAACCACTTTTACTCCTCCAAAGAACAACATAACCCCTGAGATAGCTCAGTGGGTCCTGAAGTTGTCACTCAACATTGTTTTGAGTTTAGAGAGGAGTCTATACCACACTTGTCATTTTCAATCCCAAGTGTTATTCCGCAAACACTTGGGTACGATTCTTTTTTATTAACTTCTAATAAAGAATTAAACGTTGAAAATATTGTCTCTTATGTTTACGTTGGTTTATTGTTAATCATTTATACATCTTTGTTAAATGTCATACAACTTGGTTATATTAGCTTTTTAGTTACTGTTAACCAAGTAAAAGGGACCAACAACTATTGGATGAATCAATGATACCTGAAGGTTTCACAAACATGGTTAAATTCATCAATGTTACCTCCATTAGGTATGCATTAACTGTGAATCCTACTATATATACTTCCTACATTAAACAGTTTTGGTTTACTGCTAAAATCAACACTATTAATGGGGAAAAACAGATTGTGGCCAAGGTAGATGGTCAACAAGTACTTGTCACTGAATCTTCTATAAGAGAAACTCTTCTCTTTGATGATGAAACAGAGACTAAGTGTCTTGCTAACACTGCCATTTTTGAGGGTTTAAAAGCTTTGGGATATGAGAAGAAAATTGATGGTTTAAAATTTAAAAAAGGGCTTCTCTGTTCTCACTATAAATTTTTGGTTCGTAATCTTATTATAACATCCCGTAAAATTTTCCAACGATTAACACATTATTATAACACAAAATAACCATTTTTACCCATGACAAAAAAAAATTTATACTTTTGACATCACAACATATTTACCAATTACTTTGTAACGGTACTCACATTTATATTACGCATAACCTAAAACTTTTATATTTAATAAATATACATTTAGATAAATAACCAAACGTAGTCGACTTTAGATGTTTTAACTATATACGTTTCATATTTTGTACCAAATCCCCTTTCTAAAACAAATATAAACGAACTACATAATTTATAAAACCTTTTTAAGCATTCTTGAACGTTTATAATAACAAGCATTCTTTGGGCGGCCCATAGTATACATCACTGGACATACTTAGATAAATACTTGATCCTACATTTAAGTTATGGTGAAATTCATTTTTATTTGAACTAAAGTCTATTCGAACTTAACAGTGAACTAAACTAGTCAAGTTTCAAAACCACGTCTAACCTCTCTCGGATTCTTATAATGTCACGTTTAATCTTTGGTTAACACACCACCAATATTCGATCACTGACCTTTAAAATGGAAACGTAAATTATGTTGTGTATATTAGAAAACTACAAAACCAAACCGAGCCCTTTTCTTCTTGTTCCTTCTCTTGATCGACTAGGAAAAACCAAATGGACTCTTAAACTTTCAATTTATTGAACATGCACTCCAAACGAACCTTATTTATTTCGCTTTTACTTGTTTTGGGTTTATTCCACCAAGAGCATTTCATCAAGCCACAAACCCAGTCCAAACGACCCTTATATTTTTTTTTTCTTTTTCTCTTCTTTCTGTTCCAGTCGAGACCAAGTGCACCCTAAGTATATTTTTTCCCCTTCTATTTCCAGCCATGACTAGGCTCACAAACTATCCCGTCTTCCCTGTGAACTCGACTTGCAAACTAATCTAAGCAAACCCATACACACATGTTTCTAGTAACTTGTTCATCTAGTTGTAAGGTTTAATATGAATCCAAAGGCGCCTCAAATCTTCCCCAATAGCTAAGATACATTCTTTGGGAACCTTCTGAACTGGACGAATCCCATAAGCAAACGCAAGTTTCCCCAACTTCTTTGTCTCGATATGATTGGGTAGGATTCTCGTGTGACATATGTAAACAATCGAGATGCATTCACACTCCAAGTCTTGCCGTATTCCTGCTCCTTATCACCACTTGTCTAAGCATAACAGGAGTATATAAGTGGTAGTTCACAACTTCACCCTCCCTCACTCGATTACTACCTCAGGTATAGCCTATGAAAACCAGGTGCAACTTCTATATCACCTTCCTGCTCCAATTGCCACTTGTCGCCTTTCAGATTAATACTTATAGGCTACATGTTGATCACAACTCACTACAACTCACATTACATACAAACCTGTAGTCTTTCTAGTCGAGCCATGATGAAAGAGAAGCAAGGTTTTGGAAACTAGTAACTAATCTTGGTTCCTAGATTGAATACTTAACCGAACCTTACACCATCACCTTTTCACATCTCACTATCACAACACAAAAACCACGTATAGTTCTTTCTTTGGGTTACTGTCGAGTAAGAATGAACAAGGGAGACAAGCTTGGTGTCAAGACAAGAAGTACAAACATTTTCCGGGTTTAGTCGTTCAGATTGTGGTGCGAGATTAAAAGTCGAATCTCAGTTGTCCTCCATTCGTAACCATCTACACTTACATTCGTATCTCGTCACCATCTTAGGGGTGTTGTAAGTCTCATATCTCTCCTTTGACACGTACACTTTAGTTACCATAATGCTTTATATCGTACTACTCTGATCAGCTTGTGCTCTCATCACATATATTTTATACAAACGTGGCATCAAAGTCTTTGTGTGGCTAAGCTTGTGTGGTGCTAAAAGATTAAGAATCATGTATAAGGAAACTCACAAATAAACTAAGGCTTACTTTCTTATCAAATAGACTTAGGAATATAAGTTTCAAACTTACACATATTTTCTTTTGGGACTTCGAGAGATTAAAAGGATCATAGAACTTAATGTAAACATTAAGTGTTGGCTCTTGTAATGGGTCAAAACTCATTGTGGTGCGGACCACAGTGGAGTCTCGCGATGTGTTTTGAACCTCCTAAACTCGTGTTGTTTCACACATGCTACATATAAACATGAGCCTATTTTAGCCACCCTTGCGTTAAGCTGTTGTGCTTATTCATGTGGCCGATAGCTTAATGGATATAGGAAGGTGACCAACTATTTTGAAACTGAAATAAGAATGAAACACGCAAACCATTTCATGCAAACCACAACACAGTCTCACTTAGTGAAATTTTAACATAAAATGACACCAAACAACTTGACCATAAATATAATTAAATGTATAATATCAACAAGTAAATTGCTTGGCTCAGTTGGTTAGAACGCTTGATGGTTGAGCGAGGGGTCCCGAGTTCGAATCCTTCTTACGACAGTTTTATTTTTTCTATTTCTTTGGTTATTTTGCAACTTTCGCATATTGACCGTTTCAGCCCCTCGGCTTTGCACCATTTACTATTTTTCTAAAGGACTTTCATAAGTATTAAAACTAATATTTATTTTACACTCTCAACCCTTCAATTTAGAAACATATATCGTTTTCTTAAAAACTTTTATATTTATTTTGAACTGAATATGTAATCATTTAAATATTGGGGTTAAAAGATTAACTTTTGTATGACTTAAAGGTTTACATAGAAACTTAATTACGTTTTGACAAAATAATATTTTACGACTATATCGTAGTCACATATATCGAAATTTACATCTTGAGTCTATATATATATATATATATATATATATATATATATATATATATATATATAACATAGTAACTTAACGCTATTAGCGGTTAACTTGAAAATATATCAAGAAATGATTATTTCTCAAAACTCATGGATTCATTTAAAGAAAGATAATTGACATTGACTATTTATCATTCACCAACTTTTGATTCGTGCCGAGAAATATATAAACATTAAACGATACTTATGCATAAAGACAAGTTATATTGTATATAACTGTGCTCTTGAACTATAAAGCATTTTACCACGCAAGCCACCTCTGCCACAAGAGTCATTCTGTCATCTAACACTATTCGAATCACTATTCTCGATAAGTCAAACTTATCTCGAACTTCCATATCATTCAGGTTATCTTTGAAGTTGTTTCCATTCTACCTCTGACATTACATTATCTATGCCTATCATAATCTTCAGGTGAGTCATAACCCCTTCTCTTAATTGTTTTATAATGATTTATACACGTTTTGGGGGAGATACATGCTTAACTATTGTTTTATACCTTTACAAGTACTCGTTAACTATTTACATATTACTATAAGTTCATAGCTACACTTTCTATCGTTTAACTGTTTTATAAACTCTTTGGGAGAGATGCATGTGTAACAATTTTTCTAACGATTTTACTATCGATATTTGGAATTATGGAACAAACTGTTTAAATACGGTTTCAACTGTTTAAATACGGTTCTCCACAAACTGTTTGGATACAGTTTCAACTGTTTAAATACGGTTCTCCACAAACTGTTTGGATACAGTTTCAACTGTTTAAATACGGTTCTCTACAAACTGTTTGGATACAGTTTCAACTGTTTAAATACGGTTACCCGCAAACTGTTTGGATACGGTTTCAACTGTTTAAATACGGTTCTCTACAAACTGTTCGGATACAGTTTCAACTGTTTAAATACGGTTCCCCGTAAACTGTTTATGTTATGGACGCAACAACGTGGCCCAAATATCGAAACTCGTGTTAAATGGATTTATAAACCAACTACTATTTTGGGTGTTGACCCGGTGAAGGGCAAACCAACGGACTATTTTTAAATTAATAAGGAAATCACTCATTTTCTGATTTTGATAAATCAACGATTTAAGCTATGAACATTTTGGATTTACTCACACTTTAATTTGATAATCAATTGTTATTATAACTACTGTGGACTCGCAAACTCTTTGATTTTGGAAATCAATATTCGAAACTATAAACTCTATGAACTCACCAACCTTTGTGTTGACACTTTTAGCATGTGTTTATCTCAGGTCCATAAGGAGCAAGGATGGCACGGAGGAGCACGGATACTTATAAAGGCTATAAATTTTCCTATCATTCGAAAACTGATTTAATAAACTTTGGGACAAACAAGGACCTCTTTTGAAACTCTGATATTTATATTCAAATGATAGATCTTTAAAATGACTAAAATGACAAATCATTTTCTACTAAACTGTGCGCTACGAAGTAACACCCAATCTAATTTCCGCTGCATGTTTTCAAAACTGGGGGTGTTACATATTGGTATTCAGAGCCTTGGTTATAGCGAAACGGGTCTAAGTTAGATCCGAACTATAACCGGTTTTACAAACAAAACATTTTATATCCTTACGCTCTCCGTGTTTTCCATCCGCCAGACGATTATGTGACTTTTAGATAGTTTATGCTACAACAACACTCTAGTATATATATATATATATATATATATATATATATATATATATATATATATATATATATATATATATATATATATATATATATATATATATATATGCTCACCAACTATTTTGAATACTATACCAATTATCTCACTCTCATCAGTATGGATGCGTATGACATACTCTTTTCGTACTCTCGGAAAAATCCGCGCATGAATTATTTTGTCAATTAGTATGGATGCTAAGTCAGAATCTTAAAATGATTTACAACGTCTTAATTTGAATGAATTGGGACGCCCTTTTATTCAAATCAAGAAATTGTAAATCATTGAACCATAAGTTTATATTTCTTTAGTTACATAGTTTGGGACGCTTCTCTATGTAAATAACGAAATATAGATAAATAGGTTTAATTATTTCTGAGTTAACAAACATATGAAACCACGAACCCCTAAATCTCACTAGCAACCACGAATATTAATACACAACGATATAACTAGCATCGGTAATGCTAACGTTACAAAGATCATTAAGTAAACCTTAACGTCACTAAACGATTGATCCACCAAGTTGATGAAAATGCCATGTGCACTCACTTCTCCCCAAACTAAAATTCTATCCACAAAAGCTTATAATAAATTTCTCTACCCTCTTCTCTTTGTAAAAATCTGTATCAACAAAACTCTTTTGTTTAACGGGTAGGTTACCCGCAGAGATTTTTGTAATAATAAATTTTGAAGAAAATCTAAACGTAACAGAATAAATTCTCATCCAAGTTATGCTCACAAGGGATTTTATTTAAGCATTCAAAACAACATATTATTAAAAAGCAGACTGAACAGAAATACATAAAAACGTTACGAACGATGCTAAATTTAAACATCACACTTCAGCGGTAGTCTGGATGATCCCAAGTCTGAGAATTGTTAGAATCATATCCATCATCATAAGGGTCGAAGCTTGCCAACCTCTCTTCTTCTATTTGAGCCTCCAACCTACTCAGCTCCCGCTCCATGTCAGAAGTCCAACCACCATCGTCGACCGCCACATTTTCCTCAAAACTTGACTGGAATTGATCTAGATGAGGCAATTGTTGTTGTTGCACAACCACTCTTGGCGCAGAAGAACTTGATGCACCTTGTTGTAGTGGTTGCTGCTGTGGTTGTTGTGGTGGTGGTAGTGGAATTTGTTGTTGTTGTTGTTGTTGTTGTTGTTGTTGTTGTTGTTGTTGTTGCTGTTGTTGTTGTTGTTGTTGTGGTTCAACCCTAGCAACTTCAACATTCTCTTCAAAGCTCCAACGGATTTTGTTGGAAATTTGATTCTCTATCTGATGAACACAAGCCCATAGCGATTCAATCACCGCAGCATCCTTACGATATTCGTCATGCAAGAATGTGTCGATCACATATTTTCTATCATCTGATATGTACACCCTACGTAGCGTTCCCTAAGCCGTTGTTTCAGTTGTTTCGCGACCTCAAACTTCAAGATGACCTTCACAATAGCATTTTGGCGATCCAAATCACTATTCTCGGCTTCGGCTTTGATGTATTTGCTCAGCGGTATGTGGTAGCTTGCAAGCCATTGATTGTTTTGTGTGTGTGTGTGGATAACCCAACACGTACCAATGGTATTTATAAGGAATTGGAAAAATAATTCTCAGTTATTGTATTAAATGTGACCATTTGTTTTCAAACGGTAAAATTTTCAAAAGCCTGTGTCTATTAAAACTAGCAACAAATTTTTGAGATATGTGATAAAATTCTATCTTGGCCAACGCATTTCAACACAAGTGGCAGGAACAGATTCCGTTAAATACGTAACAACATAACTTAAATCATGAACGCGCCACATATGAATAATACACTCTCACACGAATAGACCCCTCAGCCTCTAAGAATTTTGAACTTATCAATAATCTATACAAACTCTAGAATATTATACGAAATTTCAACTATCTCGTAACCTTATATAACATGAAATAATAAAATACGTATCGATAAACACTTCATACTCGCTTAAACCAAATACACCTTCTTAACTTGGGCTTTGGCCATTGCTTCGTATGACAAACCACCCTAATGACATTGGGCCTTAACCCACTGCTTCCATATGCCAACACACCTTTGGGCCACAAGATTTCAGTAACCAAACGCACCATTGTATTATCATTGGACTTGATCCAACAACTTAAGCCCGACATTACTCAAGCCCAAAACCTAAATACTACCCCCAACCGTCTCATGACCTATAGTTTCGAATCATTTTTCCGTGACATTTCTAAACACCCTATCAATATTTTTGTGCATCTCAATTTATCATGTACCCAAGAAACAAGTGTGACGAATCTTTTCCAATTAATCGATCCTTGGTTGGTTAAATTTTCATCAAAGCTCAACCCAATTGCCATATCCAACTATACCAAAAATCATATGTATTTAAATACTCGGTTCCAAACAAAGACAGGCAAACTTCCATATATAGTTTCGGTTATAAATTTATTAAAACCCACCTTTGTAAACTTGACCAACCAACTCTAAAACATTTTGACACCTAATGACCTTCTATATATTAATCTAACAATTAATAAGCAGTAAAAACAAGCGAGAAATCAACATAAGCTAAGGCAGCATAAAACGAAATAAAATTTCATTCATACACTCAAAATTACATGGAAACAAAACAAACCTTATTTCAACATTCCGACCACTACACTACGACACTATTCCTCACTTCCAAAACTTGTCAATGATGATCGATAGAACCACGAGTGGTACAAGAAACATTAAGATCCCAACCAACATAGCACGATCTTCGTTCGGAACATACACTAGATAAATAGCAGTAGCAATGGCATACAAGATTGCAAGAATGGTGATGAAGTGCGGCATGTCGATCGAAAATGATAAAATGAGAAAGAAAAGTTAGGTAAAAAGGGTATACTAGTGGGTTATTTAAAGAAAATAAGAGTTGAGTACTGTACACCACTATGGTAAAATACTGTTTACACCTTAAAAACTACATTTAATGTTGCCACGTAATAATTATATTTTTGAACTAAAGTTCCCCAAGTTTTTCTTTAAAAACCATAATAAGATCCGTCATCATCAAGGGAGAAGCTAATATAGTAGTAGATACGTTAAGCTGGGAAGAGATATTAAAAAGAAGAAGCTAATGTAGTAGTAGATACGTAAGCTGGAAGGAACTTAAAAACCACTCAGAGATTAGATCATTAGGAATGACTATTTCCATTCACCTTTACAACCACCTTAGCCTGGAATCCCGGGACGGGATTCAGTTTAACGGGTAAGTAATATAACATCCCGTAAAATTTTCCAACGATTAACACATTATTATAACACAAAATAACCATTTTTACCCATGACAAAAAAAAAATTATACTTTTGACATCACAACATATTTACCAATTACTTTGTAACGGTACTCACATTTATATTACGCATAACCTAAAACTTTTATATTTAATAAATATACATTTAGATAAATAACCAAACGTAGTCGACTTTAGATTTTTTAACTATATACGTTTCATATTTTGTACCAAATCCCCTTTCTAAAACAAATATAAACAAACTACATAATTTATAAAACCTTTTTAACCATTCTTGTACGTTTATAATAACAAGCATTCTTTGGGCGGCCCATAGTATACATCACTGGACATACTTAGATAAAAACTTGATCCTACATTTAAGTTGTGGTGAAATTCATTTTTATTTGAACTAAAGTCTATTCGAACTTAACAGTGAACTAAACTAGTCAAGTTTCAAAACCACGTCTAACCTCTCTCGGATTCTTATAATGTCACGTTTAATCTTTGGTTAACACACCACCAATATTCGATCACTGACCTTTAAAATGGAAACGTAAATTATGTTGTGTATATTAGAAAACTACAAAACCAAACCGAGCCCTTTTCTTCTTGTTCCTTCTCTTGATCGACTAGGAAAAACCAAATGGACTCTTAAACTTTCAATTTATTGAACATGCACTCCAAACGAACCTTATTTATTTCGCTTTTACTTGTTTTGGGTTTATTCCACCAAGAGCATTTCATCAAGCCACAAACCCAGTCCAAACGACCCTTATATTTTTTTTTTCTTTTTCTCTTCTTTCTGTTCCAGTCGAGACCAAGTGCACCCTAAGTATATTTTTTCCCCTTCTATTTCCAGCCATGACTAGGCTCACAAACTATCCCGTCTTCCCTGTGAACTCGACTTGCAAACTAATCTAAGCAAACCCATACACACATGTTTCTAGTAACTTGTTCATCTAGTTGTAAGGTTTAATATGAATCCAAAGGCGCCTCAAATCTTCCCCAATAGCTAAGATACATTCTTTGGGAACCTTCTGAACTGGACGAATCCCATAAGCAAACGCAAGTTTCCCCAACTTCTTTGTCTCGATATGATTGGGTAGGATTCTCGTGTGACATATGTAAACAATCGAGATGCATTCACACTCCAAGTCTTGCCGTATTCCTGCTCCTTATCACCACTTGTCTAAGCATAACAGGAGTATATAAGTGGTAGTTCACAACTTCACCCTCCCTCACTCGATTACTACCTCAGGTATAGCCTATGAAAACCAGGTGCAACTTCTATATCACCTTCCTGCTCCAATTGCCACTTGTCGCCTTTCAGATTAATACTTATAGGCTACATGTTGATCACAACTCACTACAACTCACATTACATACAAACCTGTAGTCTTTCTAGTCGAGCCATGATGAAAGAGAAGCAAGGTTTTGGAAACTAGTAACTAATCTTGGTTCCTAGATTGAATACTTAACCGAACCTTACACCATCACCTTTTCACATCTCACTATCACAACACAAAAACCACGTATAGTTCTTTCTTTGGGTTACTGTCGAGTAAGAATGAACAAGGGAGACAAGCTTGGTGTCAAGACAAGAAGTACAAACATTTTCTGGGTTTAGTCGTTCAGATTGTGGTGCAAGATTAAAAGTCGTATCTCAGTTGTCCTCCGTTCGTAACCATCTACACTTACCTTCGTATCTCGTCACCATCTTAGGGGTGTTGTAAGTCTCATATCTCTCCTTTGAAACGTACACTTTAGTTACCATAATGCTTTATATCGTACTACTCTGATCAGCTTGTGCTCTCATCACATATATTGTATACAAACGTGGCATCAAAGTCTTTGTGTGGCTAAGCTTGTGTGGTGCTAAAAGATTAAGAATCATGTATAAGGAAACTCATAAATAAACTAAGGCTTACTTTCTTATCAAATAGACTTAGGAATATAAGTTTCAAACTTACACATATTTTCTTTTGGGACTTCATGAGATTAAAAGGATCATAGAACTTAATGTAAACATTAAGTGTTGGCTCTTGTAATGGGTCAAAACTCACTGTGGTGCGGACCACAGTAGAGTCTCGCGATGTGTTTTGAACCACCTAAACTCGTGTTGTTTCACACATGCTACGTATAAACATGAGCCTATTTTAGCCACCCTTGCGTTAAGCTGTTGTGCTTATTCATGAGGCCAATAGCTTAATGGATATAGGAGGGTGACAAACTATTTTGAAACTGAAATAAGAATGAAACACGCAAACCATTTCATGCAAACCACGACACAGTGTCACTTAGTGAAATTTTAACATAAAATGACACCAAACAACTTGACCATAAATATAATTAAATGTATAATATCAACAAGTAAATTGCTTGGCTCAGTTGGTTAGAACGCTTGATGGTTGAGCGAGGGGTCCCGAGTTCGAATCCTTCTTATGACAGTTTTATTTTTTCTATTTGTTTGGTTATTTTGCAACTTTCACATATTGACCGTTTCAGCCCCTCGGCTTTGCACCATTTACTATTTTTCTAAAGGACTTTCATAAGTATTAAAACTAATATTTATTTTACACTCTCAACCCTTCAATTTAGAAACATATATCGTTTTCTTAAAAACTTTTATATTTATTTTGAACTGAATATGTAATCATTTAAATATTAGGGTTAAAAGATTAACTTTTGTATGACTTAAAGGTTTACATAGAAACTTAATTACGTTTTGACAAAATAATATTTTACGACTATATCGTAGTCACATATATCGAAATTTACATCTTGAGTCTATAATGAATACATATATATATATATATATATATATATATATATATATATATATATATATATATATATATATATATATATATATATATATAACATAGTAACTTAACGCTATTAGCGGTTAACTTGAAAATATATCAAGAAATGATTATTTCTCAAAACTCATGGATTCATTTAAAGAAAGATAATTGACATTTCCTATTTATCATTCACCAACTTTTGATTCGTGACGAGAAATATATAAACATTAAACGATACTTATGCATAAAGACAAGTTATATTGTATATAACTGTGCTCTTGAACTATTAAGCATTTTACCACGCAAGCCACCTCTGCCACAAGAGTCTTTCTGTCATCTAACACTATTCGAATCACTATTCTCGATAAGTCAAACTTATCTCGAACTTCCATATCATTCAGGTTATCTTTGAAGTTGTTTCCATTCTACCTCTGACATTACGTTATCTATGCCTATCATAATCTTCATGTGAGTCATAGCCCCTACTCTTAATTGATTTATAATGATTTATACACGTTTTGGGGGAGATACATGCTTAACTATTGTTTTATACCTTTACAAGTACTCGTTAACTATTTACATATTACTATAAGTTCATAGCTACACTTTCTATCGTTTAACTGTTTTATAAACTCTTTGGGAGAGATGCATGTGTAACAATATTTCTAACGATTTTACTATCGATATTTGGAATTATGGAACAAACTGTTTAAATACGGTTTCAACTGTTTAAATACGGTTCTCCACAACTTGTTTGGATACAGTTTCAACTGTTTAAATATGGTTCTCTACAAACTGTTTGGATACAGTTTCAACTGTTTAAATACGGTTCCCCGCAAACTGTTTGGATACGGTTTCAACTGTTTAAATACGGTTCTCTACAAACTGTTCAGACACAGTTTCAACTGTTTAAATACCGTTCCCCGTAAACTGTTTATGTTATGGACGCAACAACGTGGCCCAAATATCGAAACTCGTGTTAAATGGATTTATAAACCAACTACTATTTTGGGTGTTGACCCGGTGAAGGGAAAACCAACGGACTATTTTTAAATTAATAAGGAAATCACTCATTTTCTGATTTTGATAAATCAACGATTTAAGCTATGAACATTTTGGATTTACTCATACTTTAATTTGATAATCAACTGTTATTATAACTACTGTGGACTCGCAAACTCTTTGATTTTGGAAATCGATATTCGAAACTATAAACTCTATGAACTCACCAACCTTTGTGTTGACACTTTTAGCATGTGTTTATCTCAGGTCCATAAGGAGCAAGGATGGCACGGAGGAGCACGGATACTTATAAAGGCTATAAATTTTCCTATCATTCGAAAACTGATTTAATAAACTTTGGGACAAACAAGGACCTCTTTTAAAACTCTGATATTTATATTCGAATGATAGATCTTTAAAATGACTAAAATGACAAATCATTTTCTACTAAACTGTGCGCTACGAAGTAACACCCAATCTATTTTCCGCTGCATGTTTTCAAAACTGGGGATGTTACACTTATATATGTAGTATTTGAGCTTACAAGATTGTTTGATTCCTGTAATGTTAAATATAGATGTATATTACGAAAGGGCCGCTTAATTATGTCTTAATGGTATCTCAAGTTGTATGAGACTTAACTGAAAAGTTTGTTGGTTCATGTCATGTTTAAAACGTGTAAACTTAATTTGTGGTGTAAATATCGTGAGATAGTTAGTTAACTTTTTTAAAAAAATACATGTATATCAGTATCCTCGTAATGAAACAACGAGTTCAACTAGTTTTGAAATTACCTAAAAGTGTGAATATTTAGGAGTCGAGTTATTTTACATCCACTTATTTTCATGCATTCTAAGTGATTAATACTCAGCAGACACATCCTTTGATCTAATGGTCCAAATCATACATTAAAAAATATTCACTTCCACCCTTCCTACATTCTCTTTTTTATATACCAAATGATCAATCATAGTTACTCATTTTTTAGATTAGATAACAACCCCACTTTCAACCCTCCCCCCCCCCCCCCCCCTCCTTTTTTTCAAAAATTAATATCTCTTAAACCGCTGATCATTAAGTGGAAAAATGCACTATCGCAACGAATATTTTATTATCTTTCAATACATGGGCACTTTGGTATACTTTCGACAAACCTTTTTTTTCATTTTTTTCATGTTTTTTTCGTCTTTTTTTATTGTTGAAACTTGCATGAAAAATCAAATGTGATTAAATACTAATTTGAATATTCGAATATATAAACATGTAATAAACTGAACATAACTTTTTCTACAACATTTTAAAAGTTTCATCGTTTTTTTTTTTAAACTAGACATTCATAGTTTTTCAACCATATATAATATTATATTTTAAATTGTAGATTAGTTCAGTTAATTCATCAAATTTGGATTAAACACATAAAAAACATGTGATTTTAACCACAAGTGAGCTCAATCACATTTGATTTTTACTACATGTGTTCTTATCACATGTGATTATAGAAATTTCACGAATGAACTGCTATAATTTATAACTCGAATACAATGTGTTATATATGGTTAGAAATTTCAACAAAACTTGTTTTTTCGTTTTCTTCACTTTTTTCAAGTTTTCTTTTACGTTTTTCGTTTTTTTTTTTTTTTTTCTTCTTTTTCCTTTGTTGTTGAAACTTACATGAAAAATCACATGTGATACACTAATTTGGATAAAACACATAATATCACACGTGATTTTTTACCAACTGTGATTTTTTTACATGTGATTATAGAAGTTTCATAAATGAACAACTATAATCTATAATTTGAATATAGTGTGTGTGATATATGATTGAAAAGCCAAGAATGTATCTTTTCCATTGCAAAAAATGGAAAAGTTTTATTCATAGACAAATATTTATGTCAATTTTAGTACGGATGTTTAGTGTTCGAACTTCGATATTGTAGAAAACGAGGGGGTTGAATAGTTTTTACCGTTTTTATGCCTTTTTAAGGAATCTTAGATTCGATGGCTTGATGTGAAATCAACACTACACACAATATATTTAAACAATAAATAATAAGTAAGTGTGGAATGTAAAGGAAAGATCAAACCAATAGACACGGTGATTTATTATGGTTCGACACGAACCTCTCTTCCTCGCCATACTCTACTTCCCAAGTACCCAACTCGAGAGTTCACAAGCACTATATCAACAAGCTCCTTTGTAGCGGAGGAAACCTTAAAACGTCGCTTCACTTCCTTACCGATACTAAGCTAGATATCGAATCTTTTCTAAGGCAAGACCAACCTTATCACTCAATGTATTTTAAGGCCTAAAATACTAACCAAACTCTCTAGGATGTTGTATGTTGATCATCTACCCAAGTTGGTAGATGATGGTGAAGTATAATGACACACAAATGATATACAAAGTTACACAACTAAGTATATGATGACACACTACTATCTACAATACTTGGAAGCTTGGAAAACTTCTTGTGTTCTTCACTTGAATTCAATGTAGAAATCGTTGGATCATTTTTGAAGTGTTATAGGTAAAGTAGAATGATCAAAAAAGTATTAATATGATGTTAGAAGGTGATAGAATCAGTAGTAGTGAGCTTAGAATGGATGGGAATCATTAGTTGGAAATATTAGAAAAAGTGTCTATTTATAACCCAATTTTCTGCCTCAAAACCGCCTTTCGCCAGATTCGCGGATCCGTAAAATACGGATCGACCCTTGTAAATTGTGGATACGCGAAGAGTATTTTGTGCAGTTTTTTATCTATTGATTTTTAGGTTGCTTTGTACCAAAAAATTTAAAGATTAAATCTTTTAGAATTACTTGTTTAACTAATTTAGTTTTTATTTAATTAAATAGGTAATTAAAATATCTAGTTAATTTAATTAAAATGTATTATGTGTAATTATTTAATTAAGATGTGTTTAAAATATGTTTTGAAAATATTTATTTACTTGGCCTCTTTGATCATTCGATGTGCGTTATAATCACATTATTCATACCTGAAGTGATATCCGTCGGAATGTAAATTTACGTCGTATAAATTTATAATTGCCATTATCAAAACCGTGAGAGACTGTAAAATATAAATAACATCTTTACGCGATATTTGTAATAACAGATATCAGTGCTAAATCACATATGTAATTCGAATTTTGATACAGCTAAGAAAACGTGAAAAAACGATAAAAAAAAAGGTTTGTCGAAAGTATATCAAATTGACCGTTTATAGATATATCATTAAATGCTGGTCGTGATGGTATAATTTGTTTTATCTCACGATCAATCGTTCATGAGATATTTATTGAGATATATAAATATAAAAAACAAGTGTAATTGAATTTTTAATTTAAATATTAATTAATATCCATTTATTTTCTCAACAAGAAAATGAGTAGCTAAGATTTGCCCCGTGAGAAAATTTTGGTATGTAAAATAATTCTTCTTTTTCTTTAATTGTTTTTCAAAATGAATAATTGGGAGAGAGAGTCTACGTGGGAGACTGGGTGGGTGACAAGAGAGTATTTTATGAATACGTGGTCCACTGAACCGTTTAGCATACTATACACAAAATAAGTCAGCACCTAGTTTATCATTCAGCGACCAGTTTTCTTTTATCAAATATTCTGACCGATTAATTTTGTCGTAAACAGTGTTAAATCATCTCATTAAGCAGTAATCAAACGCACCCTTAATCGCCTTTCTTGGTACATATGTATGTACAAGTGTTTACATTCATAATACTACACTCTGTTCTCAAGTTTTTGAAATGAAAAAAAAAATGGGCAGAAAAGAAGAGGAGGAGAATAAAATTAAAATTTTTATATCATGTTCCCAAGTTAGGGAGAGAAAAGAAGAGATAACATATGATTTTATAATTATACCCTTAATTATATATAAATGTTATGTTTTATATTAGGTCATTTAAGTAATTTATTTATTTAAAACTTTCTAATATAACTTCTCTCCAAATCATCCCACTTTTGGGAAGAAAGTTTTGGAGAGAAGTTTAGCCAAAATTACTCTCCTCTTCTATTCTCTTCTCTCTTAAATAAATCTCAGGAACACGAATTTGTTTTGTTTTCTTCCCACTTCTATTCTCTTCTTTCAAAACTAAAACTCAGGAACGCAGTGTGAAAGTATTTAAGTTGTGTGGTATTGAAACTGGTTTACTCATGGAAGTAATAGTCTTTAGAACTAGTGTACATCTTATATCACTGATAGTCATATTACATCAGTTCTGATTTTATATTCTGATTACGGCTAAATTTATATGGTTTTATTAGATATGATAAATGTCTATGATGTGGCTTGTGAGCAGGAGATACATAATAATTTTCAAAGAACACTGCCCAAAAACGTAAGCAATATTCTTTAAATTTGGGCCTAATAGCCCGTCCAATAATTTTTAGAAACACTCATTTTGAGTGCAGCACTAGGCATTTAAAACTTGGTCGACTGAATCAGTCCAATCAGAACATATATAACAAGAAGGTAAGTGCATCTAAGTCGCTGAAACTCTAATGGTGTGTTTAGACATAGATCATGTAATAAGTACTGTATATTACTAATTAAGAGTATGATGCACAGTGAAACATTTAATTATTCATTTCTTCAATAATGTGGTTCTGCTAACTTAATGTGACTTCACAATATTATGGTAAAAACTAATACAGTTTGTTACACTCTTACATAATCACAACAAACCAAGAGCTTTCTCTTTATAGTTTCTTTCCTTCACACAACAAACCACAAGTTCGTCTGGCACGTGTAAAATTCGATGGCTTCTTTACATATAAAGGTGCTCGAAAAGATAAGAATTTCGCAAAACACATCATTTCTTTACACACTTAAGTAACTCTCTTCATATCTCAAGTCAACATTGTTACGAAAGCCATTACCGACTTTGAATTAACTCCCCTAAAACAATATTTGTCGTCATCGCCCTAAATGCAACAAATTTTATTTTATACACTAACTATATCAACCAACTCATTTATTCGATCGTCATTCTAAATATGCCATTATTACTATATTCAACAGATTTAACTATTTTTTTCTTTTTCTTTTTTTTCGGATGATATCTATGTGAAAAAACCATTCACAAGAGCTGCAGTCGATATCCTCATTGATAGAATATCAACGTTACAGTCGTCCTTGAGGCTATTCACGAAAAAAATAAATAAATAAATAAAATAAAATAAAAGCTTAGTTTGATGTATTTATCCGTAATCATATATACTCTCTTCGTCATAAAACAAATGTTCACATTGATAAACTTGTTTGTTAATTGAATATACCATTTATAAACGTGGTTTTCAATTCTAAGTTATCAATACAGCACTTGATAAATTTTTGATAATCTTTGTCTACAGTGGCGAAGCTTGGATTTTTCGAGTGGGGGGTCGAGATCTAAAATTTTTTTTTCCTAACACTATGGGGGGTCGAAACCGAATTAAATTGGGGGGGCGAAACCAAAAATACCGAAATTTTTCTACACGAAAACTATATACCCCTACATCGCAAAAAAAATTTCGGGGGGTCGGCCGCCCCCTATGAAGCTGCGCCACTGTTTGTCTATGATTACTGAATATTCATAGTACTTAGGAAGCCACACAAACCTCAAGGCATGAATTATATCTATTAAAACATATTTTAAATTTTTTAAAATATAATATATTTCTTGATATGCTTAAAAGTTAAAAACACTAATTACGCGAGTCACGTATCAAGCGACTCTGTAGATACTCATTAGATTTTTTTTTTTATCAACCATAATCATTATTTATGTATTCATTTATTTATTTGATATACTTCTATCACATGCCATAACCAACTGTCATAGTCTTCTAAACAAAAATACCACCATAACTACCCATGCAAGCTCTACTCTTGACAGATTATGGCACATGGAGAAGACAAAGATCACATCATCAAGGGATGATTAAGCTCGATCCCCACTGCATCACCAAAATCATACGCAGAAATTCCTGGATCACACATCGCTTCAGTGTGGAAGTCCATGGTCGAAGCTGCTTCCTCCCACATTTTGGTGTCATCAAACTCAGGCAAATTCTCATTCAACTTGCTGAAAGTTGATGCAAAACTAATCCTCTCTTCAACAACAGTCTCTACGGGCTTCTTGATGGGATTGTTGATGACCTGGTCCGGGTTGATCATGCTCATCATCTCCATATCATTTTGCTTTTGAATATGTTCCTCTATTTCTTGTTTGATTTGGTTCTCCAAGAGTTGTTGGTAGTACCTAGCCTCAGCCATAGCCACAGCTGTGGCTGCAGCCCTCTGGGAAGCAGAGGGCTGTGGTGCAACCTCGCTAGGGAGGTTGAAACAAGCATTAGCACCAAAGATCCTTCGAGCAGCTGAGTCATAAGCCTGAGCAGCTTCATGTGCGGAGTTAAAAGTGCCCAACCATTGACGTTTACCATGGTTGTCACGGATTTCAGACACCCAACGACCCCAAGTCCGCTGGCGGACACCTTTGAAGGTGCATGAAGCATTTAAGGGCCCGCCTTTCCCTTTCATGCAACCTTTCCTTGGGCTTGCATGGGCTGCACGCTTCTTATTCACCTTACTCCTTTCACCATCATTACCGTCACGGTCTCCACCAATGTTTCTAGCATTCAACACTGAACTCATGTTTTTTTTTTTTTTTTTTTTTTTTTTTTTTCTTTCTGTAATGTAGTAAATGTTGCCAATTACTGTGGTGTGAATGACGAAAATGAGATAAAAAATTACTTGAATTTATAGGGTGGAAAGAAAGGTTGATGTGCAATGAGCATTAATGACCCAAATTTGCATACAAGCACTAAAATCTATCTGTGAAATAAATATGAAAATAAAGGCTATAGTTACCAAGTTATAGTTATTTTTGTCAAACATATTTAAAAATAAACGCTTTAATTTCTGCCTCCATTAGCTTCTTCTCGTATAAGCTTTCACTCAAGACTATATTTGGCGAAATTAATTGAATTTGGAGTTAAAGTTGGAGCTGGAACTAGAGCGGAAAAGTTGGAGCTGAGTTGGAGCTGAAACTAGAGCGGAAGCTTATATTATAAGCTAAAGAAGCTCAAGTTTTTATTTTCTATCTATAGCATCAAATACCTTTATTAAAAATAATAATAATAAATAAATAAATAATAATAATAATAATAATAATAATAAAAAAAAAAAAAAAAAAAAAAAAAAAAAAAAAAAACCCTCCAACTTCTAACTTATAATATAAGCTCTAGCTTAAGCTTCAAATCGAGCTCCAGGTTATCCTTCAGCTTAAACTAATGTCACCAAACACACCTAAAGGCTTTCGTTAATTTGTGTGAAAAACAAAACCTATTTAACAAGCTAGTTTTTCTTTTAAAGGAAACTCTTATAAGCTTACATAACCTCGTTTCCAAACACACTAGCAGGTGTTTGGTCTTGCTTTTTTTGGTTATCTGCTTAAAAATGAAAAAGTAGTTTTTATATCTATACATATTCTTATCTATTTATAAAAGTAGAAAATTGGTTTCTCATAAAACGATGTTGCTTATTTATACACCCTCCGTCCCATATTAATATATCCTCTTCATATTTAAGTTGTCTCAAGTTATTGTTTCACTTAAATATAGTTGTCATACTATAGCAAGTCTATTATACTGCACCTAATAATAGTAGTAATATGTGTGTGTTTTTTTCTAAGACAATTATTTTTATGCGGATGGAGTATTATTTGTTTGATATAAAAAGTTAGTCTTTTCATGACAAAAAATAAATAAATAATCTATAATGAATTTGATTTAAAGTTTCGATCAAGATTTGTTACTCCCATCTTTCAATAAGTATCGATATATTAGCAGCTTATAATATTATTATTTAAAGGCATAATAAGCATATATATTTTAATAATTTTATTAGGGAAATATGGAATTGCCTTTGTAAAATAAGTAACCCCAAATGCTCGACGCCAATCTACGGTAGCAGAGAAGGTTCCATCGGAACAATTATTTATTTCAGGATACCTCTTCGCTTTTTCTTCTTCTTCTTCTTTTTTTTTTTTTTTTTTTTTTTTTTTTTTTTTTTTTTTTAATTCAAATCAAAGGGGGGAGGCAGTGTGGGGAGAAATGACAAGAAGATATTGGAACATTAATTTAAAAGAGATGATGGAAGCACGAGTTCATTTTGGCCATGGTACTAGGAAATGGAATCCTAAAATGGCACCTTATGTGGTAAAACCCGAGCTAAATAAAATGAGTATACAAATCATTTACTCAAAATTAGTATGGCAAATCTATTGTTCCTTATACACATCTACGTAAATACATTAAAGTTATATCTGTAGTATTTGAGCTTTCAAGATTGTTTGATTCCTGTAATGTTAAATATAGATGTATATTACGAAAGGGCCGCTTAATTATGTCTTAATGGTATCTCAAGTTGTATGAGACTTAACTGAAAAGTTTGTTGGTTCAAGTCATGTTTAAAACGTGTAAAATTAATTTGTGGTGTAAATATCGTGAGATAGTTAGTTAACTATCTAAAAAAATACATGTATATCAATATCCTCGTAATGAAACAACGAGTTCAACTAGTTTTGACATTACCTAAAAGTGTGAATATTTAGGAGTCGAGTTATTTTACATCCACTTATTTTCATGCATTCGAAGTGATTAATACTCAGCACACACATCCTTTGATCTAATGGTCCAAATCATACATTAAAAAATATTCACTTCCACCCTTCCTACCTTCTCTTTTTTACATACCAAAGAGTAAATTACAAAAATCGTCCTTGTGGTTTGGCTAAATTGCACGTTTCATCCTTGTGGTTCAATAAGTGTAAAGATTGTCCTTATTTTGCACTGTTACGTGCACTTTTGGTCCTTCAACGGTGAAATTTGGTAAACCACAAGGACGATTTTTGCAATGATGGAGGACCAAAAGTCCATGTAACAGTGCAAAATAAGGACGGCCTTTGCACTTAATGAACCACAAGGATGAAACGTGCAATTTAGCCAAACCACAAGGATGATTACTCATTTTTTAGATTAGATAACAACCCCACTTTCAAACCCCCCCCCCCCCTTTTTTTCTTTTCAAAAATTAATATCTCTTAAACCGTTGATAGTTAAGTGAAAAAAATGCACTATCGCAACAAACATTTTATTATCTTTCAATACATGGGCACTTTGGTATACTTTCGACAAACTTTTTTTTTCATTTTTTCATGTTTTTTCGTCTTTTTTTATCGTTGAAACTTGCATGAGAAATCAAATGTGATTAAATACTAATTTGAATATTCAAATATATAAACATGTAATAAAATGAACATAACCTTTTCTACAACATTTTAAAAGTTTCGCCGTTTTTTTTTTGAAAACTAGACATTCATAGTTTTTCAACCATATATAATATTATATTTTAAATTGTAGATTAGTTGAGTTAATTTATCAAATTTGGATTAAACACATAAAAAACATGTGATTTTAACCACAAGTGAGCTCAATCACATTTGATTTTTACTACATGTGTTCTTATCACATGTGATTATAGAAATTTCACGAATGAACTGCTATAATTTATAACTCGAATACAATGTGTTATATATAGTTGGAAAGCTATGAATGTGTGTTTTTCATTGCAAAAAACGGAAAAAGTTTTTTATTTATAGACAAATACTTATGTCAATTTTAGTACAGATGTTTAGTGTTCGAACTTCGGTATTAGTGTTAAATCACATGTAATATGTCATGTGAATTTCAATACCGAAATAAAACGTGAAAAAAACGTCCAAAAAGAAATTTTGTCGAAAGTATATCAAAGTGTCCGCCTACAAAAAACTAATTAAATGTTCGTCATAACGGTAAAATTTATTTTGTCTAACGTTAAACAGTTTATGAAATATTTAAAGGGAGAATTACACCTATATCCTTCTTAAAGTTCAATATTACGTAAATATCCTTCTCATTTACATAAATATCCTTCCCATTTTTATAATTACATCAATGTCCTTCTCAAACTTTTGTAATTACATCAATATCTTTCTCGAACTTTTAAATTCTCATATATATCCAAAAATCAAATAAATTATAATTATATTGGTTTTAACTTCAAAAAAAATTATTTATCTCTTATATTCATCATATTTATATTGTTCATATATATTTTTTGGCCTCAATTGATGAAAGAACATGATGACGTAATTAAAAAAAGTTTGGATATATATATATATATATATATATATATATATATATATATATATATATATATATATATATATATATATATATATATGAAAGAACATATTGTTTTTATTTATTTATTTGTTCATATATACTTTTTAGCCTTGAGTGATGAAAGAACATGTTGATTTTGGAATATATATACGAGAATTTAAAAGTTTGAAAAAGATATTGATGTAATTACAAAAGTTTAAAAAAGATGTTGACGTAATTACAAAAGTGATAAGGATATTAATGTAATGTTGAACTTTGGCAAGGATATATATGTAAATGCACCTATTTAAATTATAAGAAATAAGTTTAATTGAATTTTTAGTTTAAATATTTATTAATCTCTTTTTTTCAACAGAAAAATAAATAAATAACTAAAATTCGTCTTAAATTTGTTTAAAAAAAAAAAAAAAAAAAAAAAAAAAAAAAAAAAAAAAATGATACATAAAATAAGTCTTTTTAAAATATTTATGGATATAATGCAATGTAAGAAAAGTGACATGACAATGTACAAGTGATAGATTGTGGGATATAGTTATTGTCTGTTTTCTATGAATATTTCTACTTTGGGAATTGTTTAATGTTGTTAACGCACTTTAAGGTTTCAAAGAAAATTTCTGTGCCACTGTTTATTTGGCGGCTTTTAGTGTGAAAATGAAATATTTTAATGTTTATATATAGAGTCGAGTTATTCTACAAACCAAATATTCTTTACATATCAAGTGACTCATTCTCACCATCCATCTAAAAGGGAAATCAATGGTTGAGATTAAAAACATTTTAATATTTCACCCATTTTTTATAATTTAAATATTTCTCAAACCGTTAATCGTTAAGCGAAAATAATTACACAATCGCAATGGGCATTTAATTATCTTTCTATAGACGGGCACTTTGATATACTTTCGAAAAAGAAAAAAAAACGTTTTTTTCACGTTTTTTTTTCGTGGCCGAAAAAAAATCGTATATGATATGTAATATCATATATGATTTTTTCAGCCACGAAAAAAAACGTGAGAAAAACAAAAACAAAAAATTTTGTCAAAAATATGTCAAAGTGCCTATCTATAGAAAGATAATTAAATGCCCGTCGTAACGGTATAATTTTTTTCGTTTAACGATTAACGGTTTGAAAGATATTAATATTTGAAAAAAAAAAAAAAAAAAAAAAAAAAAAAAAAAAAAAAGATGAAAGTGGGTTTTTTTAATTGTTGGGATTAATCTTATCCATTAGATCAAATAAAGATTGAGGGAAGATGAAGTGTGAAGATTAATCCCTTTGTATGTAAAAAAAGTTTGTTCCTCAAATTATCTTTGCTCTTATATATATTGAGTTGATATGTGATACAGTACATAAAATAAAAAATTCGATTGGCTGAATTCTTTTAGATACAAGTCAACTAGGTAAGTTTAGCAAAACTAGTTAAAAGCTAGACTTAATATACAAAAAGAGAGAGCTGTAACTTATTATTGTAAAATAAAATAAAAATATATCAAAATAAATTTAATTTTCCATGTTCATCCCTTATATTTTTTTAGAGTATTTAAGCAATTTGATTATTTATAAGCTTTATTTGTTTATAAAAGCTTGGTTCAACTAGCTTGAGTTTATAGAAGCTTGTGGCTTATAGAATCTTCTCTAACCTTGCGTGACGAACAAAAACTTATAAACCACTCAGGGGTGGCCTAGTGGCAAAGGGTTTAGGACTATTACACTAAATTTAGGGATATCTCAAGTTAAATTTCTGGTAGGAGCAAATAACTTTGAAGTAGTCACGTCAACTTTCCAAAAAGTGAAGACTTACACCTGGTTAGAGTTTGTGCGACACTTGTTCAAACCACATGGATTAGTCGACCAAAATATGTTTAACGTGTAGGTAATACACTCAAAAATGCATTTAATAAACATAAATTTAAACTTCAAACTGCTATAATAAAATGTGATTTTCGTCTTAATACACTTAAACTTTTCAATTCTTTACACCTTAATAAACACTCTGTACACCTTAGAAAATTGTCCAATGAACATCAGTTAGACAATCCCTATTATTATATAATATTTTAATATGACTAAAATGCTAACCTAAAAATAGATGTATTTATTACTACAATATTTAATTTTGATGTGTTTTTAATAATTATGGAAACTAGGTAGGTAAAGGCCTGTGCTTATCATCTTCAATCACCAACGTTGAGATATCTTAAGTTCAAACTGTGTTAATAAAAATAAATTTGGAGTGGTTAGGTCAACCTTCCTAAAAGAAAGGTTTACCCGGTGTAAGTTTGTCTTGTGGTAAGCTTAATGAAAAATTTGTTGTTATCAATAGCCGGTATGTTTAGCAAAAGTAGCTGTTGCTGGAACTGGAGATGGTGCTGGTGCTAGAGATTATAAAAAGAGATTATTTTTATAAGCTACATGAAGTAACATTTGGTTTTAAGAGATTATGGAAGATTATTTTTTTTTATAATCTTTTTTATAAGTTATGTCTGCCAAACAAAGATTATTTTTTAAGTAGCTTATTTTTAGAAAAAATAAGGATAATCTCTCAACAATCTTGTGTATCAAACATAATATTTTAAATATTTTTTAATCTTTAAACTTTTATTATTTTTCGATTTTATCTCGTATACCTTGTTTC
The DNA here is from genome assembly GCA_030686995.1 of Artemisia argyi. Classification (NCBI taxonomy): domain Eukaryota; kingdom Viridiplantae; phylum Streptophyta; class Magnoliopsida; order Asterales; family Asteraceae; genus Artemisia; species Artemisia argyi. The sequence continues at coordinate 56,341,703 of CM060701.1, forward strand.
TCGCAGTGACTACAAATTTGAATATTTAAGTGTCGCATAGCGTGTATCAGAACTACAAGTTCACAAGTATAATTATTTATCGTTATATATTATCGCTATGTACAAGTATTCATCTAGTAGTATAAAAGAAGTTTACTGTTGTGGATATCTTACATAGATTTTTTCGACCATTGAATTAATTTACGTGAAGAAACAATAATGTACGTATATTCCAAAAATAGTATAGATACATCAGTATATTTAATATTTACACTATATTACATCAACTACATAAATAATATCACATTAACTTTATATATGAATGAGGTCATAATATTAGACTTTTGTCAACAAACTAGAGAGAGAAAAATAAATAATAATATGGGGGAAGTAAGGAAGGAAGGAAGGCCCATCACATATTCCCGAAGGCATAAAGATGTAAAATTAAAATACTCTTTATCCACTTTGACAAGTAAGTTGGACCCACCTAAGCTTTGTGGGACCACCGTCCAGTGATCTAAACAGCTTTGACTTCTTACAATTCACATCTTTAAACATACTAGTTGGATACTCGTGCATAGCGACAGCGATAAATATAGTTATATTATAAATATAGTGAATGAATTGCTAACCCAACTCTCCCCGCAATTCCCTACCGACTTAATGAATTCGTTTCACAGCACTCGGAATATATATATATGTTCGTTGTATGTGTTTGTTTGGATTTCCCGCAGTTTTCTTGCAACACCACGTTCACATCATTCTTCTTGTATATACAAAGACTCTCACATTCTCTAACCCGGCAAACACTCCCTCCAAAAGTATATAATTTTGACGAATCAAGCTTGTATTGATTCAAATTAAGGTTAAAGTTATAATAAATTTGATTCATAAATAATAATAATAATAATAATAATAATAATAATAATAATAATAATAATAATAATAATAATAATAATAATAATAATAATAATAATAATAATAACACTTAAAATGTAAAAACTAAAATTTCACAAAATATATCAAAATGGATATTGAATTAAAGAGCACAAAATTTTAGAAAATACGATAAAATTAGATCATAAGAAAATAGATAAAAAGATACTACAATTTGAAAATAAATGTAAGTTTTTTAGTTGATAAATAACAATGTCACTATATAATTGCACTTCCTTATCTTATTTTTTATGAACCCTACAACTTAATTGCTTTATATAATAGTATAGATGAAATTTTAGAAAACAATTTGTTTCTTACATAGTATTTTTTGTTAACGGCAAGTATCTATCTGATAATATATATAATAATACTATCTCAAATTTTTTAAGCAGGATTTGAACCTCAACAATTTGATTGAAGAGCTTCTCACACAAAAGAGTTACATTGTGACACAAACCTTATGGTGCTTAACTAACCACTGAAATTAAAAATGAAAGGCCATTTTTGTCTTTTTATTATCGATTCCATAAGATTATATCATATCAACGAAACATGATTCTTACTATAATGAAACATTCTGTTACTTCATTTATTCCATTACAGCGTTCATCCCATTCATTTGTTACTTCATTTTGTCATACTAAATAGACCCTTAATGTGTTAACGAGACTAGCAGGAGCTCATATTAGACTATATGTAATACGAACTTAAGAAGTATGGTCGGATGCCACATCAGCATTCATTCCCATAACAAAACCGACCACTAAACTCTCATAGTAATTATCAGGGGTGTTATTAGGTCAGTTTATCGGGGTGTTATCAGGCCGGGTTGCTTCGGGTTTTGGTTAATAAAAACTAACCCACAACCTCACTCTATAAGGAATTGGGTTATCGGTTTCGAGTGATATCTGGGTCGGGTTATGTCGTGACGGGTGATCCGGCTTATCGAGTATTCGAGTTACCAAATAAGTCAAATTCTACACAAATACTTATATATTTGTTGTAGACTTGTATAGTAGAATATAAACGCCCAGTAACATTAGAAACAATATAAGTAGTTTGCTTCCTAATTATTTGTTATAGTAAAAATAACTTGGTCAACAAAATAACAACACGCAACATAAGCAATAGGCACAAGTCCATTAATTTGCTAAAATAAAAAAAGAGTCTCACATTTCATCAGTAGAATTCGGGTATGTTCGGCACGGAGAAGTGTGGAGCTTTTTGAAGCGGTAAGCAATGAACATTTTGGTTTTTAGTAGTCATTTGGCAAAAGACCGGTGAGCTTTGTTATTTTTTAGGAATGCTCATTTTTCCAATGCTTCTTTAAGAAGTTGTGAGCGGTGAGCTGTGGCAACTGCTCACTGCTATTTTTAACAAACACACCCTTCTTCATAACAGTAGTAAGGGTGTGTTTGATTTGTTGAGGGTGTAGGATTTAGATTTCGATTTCGATTTGGATTTGGTTTTGGTTTTGGATTAAAGGCCCGTTTGGTTTATAAATGGATTTACGATTTAAATTATGATTTAGATATGGATTTATATTTGATGTAAGAGAGAAAACATATTATAATATAGATAAATATTATTTTATAGAGATTTTAAAATAAAATACTTAAAAAACTTGGATAGAGAGATATAGAGACAATTGTACACTTGGTCCCATTATAATATTCAAAACCAGCCTATACACTAAAGATTGCTAACAGTAGTTTTTAAGTGGGGTCACACCTAAAATCTAAACCTAAAAGTTTAACCAAACATTTGTTTTGGAAAGAGATTCCTTTCTTTTAATCCCAAACCCCCAACCAAACTGGCTTTAAAATTAATGATGGAGAGAGAGAAAATAAATGTTACAAAAGTTTTTTTTTTTTTTGTAAAAGATTTGTTGACATAAATAATGTCTTAAAACATTGTTAGCATATTAAAAATGTCTTTATGTTTTGATAATTACAAAGCATAAACTCATTAATCTAAAACTTATGACGTAAACAAGTTTTTAGTGCTTAATACTTGTCTTTGATTCCATATCACTTAAGGTATGAATAAACAAAGGGTTTATTACATTTCATGATCAAAGGAAATTTCTCTAATCACTAGAATTTTTATAAAATGCATTAAACATCTTATATCTTTTACAAAATTACTTTTGGAATTAAAAGAATATGTTTAATTCATTATAAATATTTGATTTCAAATTTCCAACCAAAAATGGCAAATTATATCCAGAAAAATATTCCCCACTAAAAGACAAGAAAAACCAACGTTCTGAATGGGCGGCCCCCTTAATTCCTTAGGCGGTCCCCTTAATCATTAAGGGGACCGGCCACTAATTAAGGGGACCGGCCATGCTCCAGAACAGTATTTTCCCCCTATAAATACTGGTTCATCCCTCAGAATTTTCTCACCTTTTGCACTTCTAAACTTTCTGATCTAGATCTATTTCTCTATTCTCTTATCCTTTGATCATAAGTGTATAATTCTTTGTTTCAAAGTGATTCAATCTTCATCCTCTCAAGTGCAAGAGAAGAATACTTCTATCCCCCAAGACAAGAAGTATTACAACTTGTTGTGATCTCCACATCCAAGTTGTTGGTACATCATCGAGATTATTTACATATTCTTAGTGAAGATTGTTGTGAATATTTGTTTGTAGATAGTTGTGATAGTTTTGTGTGATTAGTTAGTAGATTGGTGTGAAGAAGAAAAGTTAGGAACTAGATTGGTGTGAAGAAGATAGGTGTGGAGTAGTTAGTTGTGAAGTAGAAGAAGGTGTGTAGAAGTTGTGACTTAGGTGTGAAGAAGTTGTGGTGTGATTATTGGTGTGTAAATTGGTGTGTAAGGTTTTCTCCGCCATAAGGGAGCTTGTTGATATAGTGAAGAAAACTCTCGAGTTAGGTGATCGGGGAGTGGAGTAGGGCAAGGAAGGTGTCCTTGTAGCCGAACCACTATAAATCTCTTGTCTCTCGGTTCGATATTTCCATCTCTTACTCATTTCATTACTTATCATTGTCATATATATTACTTATTGATTGTTGTTCATATTGTGCAAGAGTTGAGATCACATATTACCGAATCTAAGTTTTTAAAAGCTAAGAAAACACTAAAACTATTTTTACAACGAATTAAAAAGACGTAAAACTATTCAACCCCCCTTCTAGTTTTCCACAATTGGTATCAGGAGCCACGTCTAGCAAGATTTTTAAAAAATATTGTATTTTAAAACTTGTAACGATCCATGGAATCTGAAAAATATTTAGAAGGGCAATCTATGCAAAGACCACCACTATTTGAAAGTGATGGATTTTTATATTGGAAAAATAGATTCGAAACGTATGTGAAATCAAAAGATCTTGATCTTTGGCATATTATTACCTTTGGTGATTTTCCTCCTATTCAACATAATGTTGAAACTAAAATGAATGAAATTGTTTCTTTCGAAGAACAAAATGATGATTTGAAAAAGAAATTAGCAAAAAATAATGAGGCTAAAATGGTCATTTATAATGCGTTACCACGCAAAGAATATGAAAGAATTTTTATGTGTAAAACCGCCAAAGAAATTTGGGATTCTTTACTAATTACTCACCAAGGTAATAGCCAAGTCAAAGATAATAAAATAGATCTTCTTGTACAACAATATGAACAATTTACGATTCCGGAAGAGGAATCAATTGATAATGCTTTTGCTAAGTTTAACACTATTATCACAAGTTTAAAAGCACTTGATGAGACATTTTCTAGTAAAAATTGTGTTAGGAAATTTCTTAGGGCATTGCATCCAAAATGGCGAGCTAAGGTCACGGCAATTGAAGAATCAAAGAACTTGATGACGTTATCACTAGATGAACTAATTGGCAACTTGAAGGTTCACGAAGAAATCATAAGAAGAGATTCGGAAACGGTCAAAGTCAAGAAAGAACAAACCAAATCCATTGCTCTAAAAGCCAAAAAGGAACCTAGTGATGATGATGATTCAAGTGACGAAAGTGAAGACGAAGAATATGCAATGGCCGTAAGAGAATTCAAGAAGTTTTTCAAGAGACGAGGAAGATTCACTAGATCATCACGAGACGAAAGAAAAGCATTCCAAAGAAATAGAAATGACAACTACGGGAAAAGAAAGTGCTTTAGATGTGGAAGTCCAAATCATCTCATTGGCGAATGTCTAAAGCCACCGGGTTATGAAAATCAAGGCGCTTTTGTTAGTGGAACTTGGAGTGATAGTGACAAAGAAGAAGTTGAAAAGCCAAGAGACGAAAAGTGTTTCATGGCAAAAGAAACCGACGAAATATGTTTAGGAATTGACTTGGAACCTGACGAATGGATAAAAGATAGTGGATGTTCGAGGCACATGACGGGGAACCGCAAGCTATTCTCTACATACAAGGCATACAATGGAGGTAACGTTATTTTTGGTAGTGACTTACGCGGAAAAATCATTGGCAAAGGTACGATTTCTCAAGACTCTCTTACTATTGAAAATGTAGAGCATGTAGATAATTTAACACATAACTTGCTTAGTGTAGGACAAATATGCGATAATAAATGTAGAGTCACATTTACTGAAGAGGATAGCGAAATAGTTAAGAATGGAAAAATTATAGGTAGAGGAATTAGGAAAGGTGGCATATATGTTATGAAACTAGGAAACAAACCTGAGGATAGGATATGCCTAACGACCCTAGATGAAAACTCTACATTGTGGCATAGGAGATTAGGACATGCTAACATGCAACAAATACAATCTTTGGCCTCTAAGGAATTAGTTAGAAATTTGCCTAATCTAAAATATGACAAGCATTTTTGTGATGCATGTAAAATTGGAAAGCAAGCTCATGCTAGTCACAAAGCTAAGAATATAGTATCCACTACTAGGTGCCTAGAATTATTACATATGGATCTTTTTGGTCCATCCGCTGTGCGGAGCTATGGAGGAAACAAATATACCTTAGTAATAGTAGATGACTACTCACGATACACGTGGACTAGGTTTTTAAGTGACAAAACCCAAGCCTTTGAAAAATTCAAAATATTTAGTAAAATGATTCAAAATAAATTAGGATGCTCAATAGTTGCCATTAGGACGGACCATGGTAGGGAATTTGATAACGAAGTACAATTCGGAAAATATTGTGAGTTAAATGGAATATCTCACAATTTCTCCGCTCCTCGTACTCCTCAATCAAATGGCGTAGTAGAAAGAAAAAATAGGTCACTACAAGAAATGAGTAGAACTATGTTAAATGAACAATCCATCCCACAAAAATTTTGGTGTCACGCCGTAGATACATCAACTTATATTTTAAATAGAGTATCAATTAGAAGAATTCCAGGAAAAACTCCTTATGAGTTATTAAGAGGTAGAAAACCAAACTTAAGCTACTTTAGGGTATTTGAAAGTAAATGTTATATTTTAAACACTAAGGATTACCTCACTAAGTTTGATCCAAAATCATATGAAGGAATATTTTTAGGATACTCACAAAATAGTAAAGCATATATAATACTTAACAAACACTCCATGAAAGTAGAGGAATCACTAAATGTAACATTTGATGAAACACCACCACCTCCTAAAACATTACCTTTAGAAGATGATGATTTAGTCGAAGATGAAGCTATTAAGGTTAGTAAAACAAAACCCATAGGAAATGATAATGAAGACATTCACTTAGAAAATAACGAAACTGTTAATATTAAAGAATCTAGATCACATCCATTAGATAATATAATAGGACATCTTAACCAAAGAACCCTTAGGTCACAAGCCCAAGATAAAAACAATTTCTTTTGTTTCCTCTCAGCAATAGAACCTAAGAATATTAGCGAGGCTTTAAAGGATGAAAGTTGGGTTATAGCTATGCAAGAAGAATTAAATCAATTTAAGGCAAATGATGTTTGGGAATTAGTCCAAAATCCATAGAATATGACCATCATAGGAACCAAATGGGTATATAGGAATAAGTTAGACGAGAATGGAATAGTTACTAGGAATAAAGCTAGGTTAGTTGCCCAATGTTATAATCAACAAGAAGGAATTGATTATGACGAAACTTATGCCCCCGTAGCTAGACTAGAATCGATTAGGATATTACTTACCTATGCTTGCGCCCTAGATTTTAAGTTATCCCAAATGGATGTGAAAAGTGCATTCCTTAACGGTTTTATCAATGAGGAGGTATATGTGGCACAACCTCCAGGATTCATTGACTTCGCAAAACCTGATTATGTTTATAAGTTAAAGAAAGCCTTGTATGGACTCAAACAAGCTCCCAAAGCTTGGTATGATCGATTAAAAGCTTTTCTTATTAAACATGATTATTCCATGGGAATGGTAGATAACACTCTTTTCACCAAAAGGAAATACCCAAATCTCATCATTGTCCAAATATATGTTGATGACATTATATTTGGATCGACTTGTCAAGACATGTGTGATGAATTTGCCAAAATCATGCATGATGAGTTTGAGATGAGTATGATGGGTGAACTTAACTTCTTCCTAGGATTACAAATAAAACAATTAGAAGATGGAATATTTTTTAACCAATCTAAGTACATTAAGGAAATGCTTAAGAAATTTGGCCTAGAAGACTCAAAACCCATGAAAACTCCCATGTCTACGGAGGTAAAGCTCACAAAGGACGATGAAGGTGAGTCCGTAGATAACACCAAGTATAGAGGAATGATAGGTAGTTTACTATACTTGACGGCAAGTAGACCCGACATCATGTTTAGTGTCTGCCTTTGTGCCCGTTTTCAAGAGGATCCCAAAACCTCTCACCTAGAAGCGGTTAAGCGTATCTTCCGATACGTTAAAGGCACTATACACTTAGGATTATGGTATCCTAAGGGATCCGGCATAGAAACCATCGTCTATGCGGATTCAGATCATGCGGGAGACTACGTAGATAGAAAGAGCACTAGCGGTATTTGCACGTTTATGGGATGTTGTCTAACATCTTGGTTTTCGAAGAAGCAAACCGCTCTTGCTATTTCTACCACCGAAGCCGAATATGTAAGCGCCGGAAAGCATGTCAACAAGCACTATGGATGAAACAAGCTCTCGTAGACTATGGCATTAGGTTAGAAAATGTCCCCATTATGTGCGATAACAAAGGTGCGATAGATCTAAGTAAAAATCCAATGCAACACTCTAGGACTAAACACATAGAAATACGCCACCATTTTCTTAGGGATAATGTACAAAAAGGAAATATATCTATAGAAAATTGCATCGGAAGACAACATTGCGGATATATTCACAAAACCCCTTAAGCGAGAATTATTCAGCCACTTGCGTTTAGGATTAGGAATGATGGAACAAGTTGACTAAATTATATTGAATTAATACAAATTTATACTTGCATAAAATTCATTTCTCTTCCATTTCATCTTTTCTAAGTCTAGGAATCTATTTCGCACAAAACTAAAGATTGAGAAGATTTACTTTCTTTGCATAAACTTCTTTGTAAAACTCAATCAATTTTCTCTAAAAATTATTCTCACAAACTAGGAATCACATGAAGATCATTTTCCTTGCATTGTTGACTAATTCTTAAAACATTGTCTTTCAAAATCATGCATAAACTCTCACATAAACTGTCAAGGTATATAATCTAATATATGTCTTTGACATTCATGATCGAGCAAAAATTAAATCAAGGAGATCATTTGGATTGTTTCATAGGATCATTATTTCTTTTTGCATTTAGGAGTCGAAACAATCACAACTCCACATTCGTTGCATATAGACACACACTAGGACAAATTCACTAATAATGGTGTCATCTTGATCCATCACTAGTTTTTCACTCACTAATTGCCTTTGCCTTTAATCTAAGATAGGTGTCTTAGGAAGCTTAAGTGTTCTTGCCTTTACTTACCTCCTATTGCTTATTATGTGTTGATTATTTGCTCTTTTGCCTATGTGTTTTTGCATGCATGCTATATCTTGATTAGATTAGATTCTATATTGCCTAAGGGAATTGAACTTGTTTGAACTCAAATCCAAACACATAACTGATTGGTGTGAAAGCAGTCAGATATTATTGACCAAGGTCAACAAGTCAAAGACAGCCTCGTTCCAATTCTCTGGTGATAGTATAGTGTGTCCCCGGGTCGTTAAGTCCCAGCGAGATTGAAATGGTGCTTTGGAAATCGTTTTTGGGAATAAGTGGCACAGAGGACAGTAGCCAAGATGATATGGAATTGATTTTGCTACTGATATTTTGGTATTTGTACAATGAGATAATATTCACAAAAATCAGATATACAGGTATATACACAAATTCACAATTAAGATTCACATAATCAAACAGAAAAGTGGGATTTGGTAATTAACAAACTACAGGGGGTGCTTTTGAAACTTAAAATTAAAAGAAAATTGAAAATAAAAATGAAATTATAAAAATGATTATTTTACTATTTAAATATTATTTAATTAATTAAACTATTTAAAATGTAAATTAAACCTAAACTAAATTAACTAAAAATGACAAATGTTACAAATTAAACTAAAAGGTTGCAAAAATATTTTCTAAACCTTAATTTGAACTTGAAGAAAGTATAAAAAAATAAAAATAAATATTTTTGTCTTTTTATGAGTTTTTTATTAATTAAAAACTATTTATATTAATTAAACTAATTAAAATATTTTAATTTACAAATAATACTAAATCAACTTAGAAAATTATGAGAAAATTTATAAAATTACTTAACCATCACAGGAATCCTAAAAAATTATAAAAACTTCTAAAAATTATATTTTAGGTTATTTCACTAATTAATTACCTTTTAATTAATTTAAATCTAAATTAAATAATTAAAATAAGAAAAATGGAAAATGAATAGTAGAAACTAAAAATATATTTTCTAAAAGTCTATTATATTATATTAGAGCTAGGAAAAATATAAAAACTAGGTTTTTCTTTATAAAAACTAAATATGCTATTTAAAATTTAATTATTAACTAATTACTAATAAAACTAAGATTAAATCTAATAAATACTAAATGAGAAAATAAAAATCTAGAAAAATTACTGAAATTACTTTAATATATAAGGTAATTAATAAAAATATAAAAAAGCTAAGTACTTAACAAAAAATTAAAAATGAAAATTAAAATTTAAATTACATTAAATAGAAACTATCACTTAAAATTAAATTGACTTTTCTTGGTTTTTCTTTTACAAACTTGTTTTATACCTAAAAACAAAAACTTTTTGTGAAAACAACTTTTTTACAACTTGAAAATAAGCTGAGAATAAGCTCACAAGTTCACACAGTTGACTTTGTTTGACCAACATGAGAAATGAGCTCAAATGAGCTAAAGTGGGGTCCACAAGGTTGGAAAAAGGTTCAAATAAGTTAAATGTGCTTAAATAAGCTAGGAGCAACTAAATATTAACTCAGATAAGCTAGATAAGCCAAAATAAGCACTTCCCCAAACCAAATGTTACTCAGAATTGGGACAAAGAAAGAGGCTTGAATCAGGTGGGGTCCACAAGGCCCTAGGTCAAACAAATGGTCAATGGTTGTACCCTGGTAGGAGGGGGGTTGGGAAAACCTAAAACTAAGGTGTGGGTACCACTGTGGTGGCCACAAATCACCACCAAAGTGGGTGGTTTGGGTGTGTGGTCTGCTGATGCAGGGCAACTCCCAGCCCTGCAACCTACTTTGGGGTTGTGTGGGGCCCAACAGAAAAATCACAAAAATGTAATGGATGCGGGAACTCAGAGATGAGCTGTGATACTATGATCCCTCAAAAGCACAAAATCCAAATCCTAATACTAAATTCCAAACAATTCACCCAAGAAATGGGTTTTCAATCTCACATGCCATTTTGACTTTTAAGATGAACATGTAATGTTGACTTAATGGAACTTTGATTTAATCCTAATGACTAGAAATGTAATAGTAAGCTGAATTAAGAGTGAAATAAGCTAAAATGAAGACTAATGCACCTAAACCTATGATTGTGCAACCTAAATCTACCAACAGTGCATGCAATGGCAATGATTCAACTGATTTTGACTTTTTCATGCACAAGTGACAAATTTTATGATGTAAATGAGCTATACCAAGCTCAGCAATTCCAAACACCCCTTTTTAAAGAGCTAAAACAAAGATTTCAATGCAAACTACTGATTTAAGCTAAGATACTCACTCTTACAGATATAACTAAGGTACTGAGTATAAGTGAAGTGAAAATGAGCAATATTATTCTACTTTTAAGCTACAAACACTAGGATTACATGCCTAACTAAATATTGCAAATTGAAATAGTCACATAAGAATATGAACTAGAACAATGGAACAGATTCACAATTACTCAATTTTAACTGAATTATGATCAATCACAAGCAATGGAACAGTATTTAACAAGGGACAGCAGATTCTAAGCTACTACTGATGAATTTTAAACTTAAACTAGGAAATGTTCAATAAGACTTACAGATTCAATCCCTAACTGAAATAGGGAGCAATCCACACCAAAGCCTATCCTTAGATAGACTTATAACCACTTCTGATCCACAATTTACCAACCAGTTATCCCATTATCTTCATTAATCACATCAGTTGACTTTCGTTGACCATTTCATTTGAACAATTTTAAGCAAAATCTAAATGGTGAGATTCACAAAAAGCTATCATTTAGCTTATATGAGCTTATGAAACAGTGAGCTAAGACTTATAACTTGATTTAAGAAATAATGAAATTTCAAATGAAAATTTCATAAAAATTGAAACTGAACTTGTAATTGAAATTTAAGATTGAAACAAGTTTGAATTACATTAATAGTACTTAACAAAGTGCTAGAAAGCTTTGAATTACACTAGGACATGGAAAATTACAAAAGTCGATTAAAACTACTACTACACTAATCTAATACTTCTCTCTCTGGCCTTCTTCCTTCTTTATAGGGCTTCCAGGGTGTTAGTGGGACCCACATGATCATATCCCACCAATAATAGCATCAATTGGATGAGTCTTGTCCTCACACTCAATTTGGCGGGAAAATTGATTTTCTTGCAATTGGGGTCTGTGGAAGCATAGAGTAGGAGGGGGTTGCATTTAATGATGTTTGGGAAGTGTAATGTGGCAGGGATAAGGTGGAGGAGTAAGTGGTGCAAAGGGGGGGTGAATACCAGGGATGATGGGTGGTATTGGTGAGTGGTATTGGTTTTGGAGGTAAAGGGAAAGGTCAAACGAGAGTTGACCCTGGTATATTAAAAACGTAGGTTTGTTTGATGGGCTGAGGATTGGGCCAGGCCAAAAGGGTGGGATTGGGTTGTTTTATTTGTGGTTTGGATTTGGATTGGTTTGTGGAAATACATTAGGTCCGTTTGGTATTTCTAGTGAAAACAATAGGGACCAATTTTGTAATTTCCTAAGAATTGAGGGGCAGGTTGTGTAATGTTTCCAAAGTTAATCAAGGGATCAAACTTTCCATATCTCAATAACCCGAGGACCACAAATGTAATTTTTCACTTTTATACTTCCAGGGGTATTTTCTGCCAAAGTTGCAAAGTTCAGGGACCAAAAATGTAATTTCACCAAACTTGTCACCCAAGGACCAAACCTGCCATAAAAGATTAGTATAAGGACAAAATTTGTTTTTCTCAAAGTTTTCATATCCCAGGGATCATTTTTGACAATTTTCTAAACTTCAGGGACTAAACTTGACATTTTGTGAAACTTTGCACCAAGGGACTAAATGTGTAACTTTTTGATTTAAAAGGACCTTTGGTGACTTTTTCAAGTTTTTAGAACAGCCAGGGACTAGATTTGACAATTTTTGAAAGTTGAGGGACTGAAACTGCCAATTTTGCAAACTTTGTGCGTTTTTCATCTGTTTTTGATTATTTTGCATTTGAAACATGTAAAACACTTTCCTGGGATATTTTCACTATTTTGATACAATATTGAGTGTTTTTAGATGTTTTGGCAGCTCAGAAAAGGTAAAAATGATGAGTATTTACACACTCATCAATCCCCCACACTAAAACATTGCTAGTCCCTAGCAATCTTTTGAGAAAAACTTGATGGATTTGAAAATCTCTTTACCAAAAGCCATCACTTCTGGAGTAGCCAGGTGTGAGAACTGTGGTACACCTGATAACCGTGTGATTTTGAGCAAACCACCAGCTGTCAACGGATTTGATTAGTCTTTACCAAAAGTCGTTTGCTTCTGGACTAGCCAACTCTTGATGGACTAAGTCAACATCTTGGTGAGCTGATTACCAATTATGGATTTTCCACGGCCTTTACCACAAGCCATAATCTTGCGGGCTAACCAACTCATTTGCTTTTTAGGATATGGGGAGTTGAGGAACCATACAATTTTGGGCAAATTGCAAGCCGTCAACGGATTTCAGATGTCTTTACCAAGAGCCGTTTGCTCCTGGACTAGCCAATCCATATGTCATTTAGACTTTGGCGGACTGATTACCACAATATTTTTGAACTTTAGTGAAAAATTTTTTGAAAAATTTTGGTCAAAAACGGGGGTATTAGATAGTAAAATGTGATAAAATTCGCTAGAATAGCGAAATACCCCCCCCCCCCCCACACACACACACACACACACTTAGCATGAATATTGTCCTCAATATTCAAAGTCCCGGCTATTATGCCGACTCTTTGAACGTAAAAGGGCAATATTACAAGCTAAGCGTGGAAAACACCATTTTGTATTTTCACTTTCTTTGTAACCATAGCATGGGTGACTCCCCCACACTTAGGGTGAAAACCCTATAAGCATGCTACTGTTTTTGTTTACCGATTCGCTAGCTTGACTCGACCCCGAATTCATTAGTCCTTGGGGAAGCATGATGTGGAAGAAACAATCTCCATCGGACTTTCGTTCAAGATGTTTGGACAAACATTTGAAGCACGTGAAAGTTCCACACCGATGAGATATAATCCCGGCTCAAAAGAATGATACATGGAAATGCCGGGGTCAAATATAGTGTCTTCATTCCCGAAGGAGTGAAGAACAGGAGAAGTCACCCTGTAGGTGAAGAAAAGGAAGAAAACCATGATGAAAATCATGATTTGATGTTCTTCCTCGATAGGAGGCTCATTAGCCTGATTTTGGATTTCAAGGGTTAAACTCATAAATATCCCGGGAGGGTGGGTGGGAATTTGTAAATTCTCATGATTGCGTGCATCTCCCCCCGGGCTATCATACTCCGGAGGAGTCATGATACGAGTGAGTTCACCAGAGAACTCCTCAAAGGTGAATGAATCATATTCGGGATTGATGTTCGTGAGTTCACAGGAGAACTCATCGAAGGTAAATGATTCATAATCAGGGAGAGAATTATGAGAATGAGAAGTGGTATTACCACTAATCTTCTCTCTCATAGGATCAAAAGTAAAGGCTTCAAATTCCGGTATAGGATCATCGGAGAAAATGTCACTATCCTTAATGGGGATAGGAGATGAAATAGGTTTCTCTTTGAAAGCCTCAATTTTAGAAATAAGGAGATTGACTTTCACTAATGTTGCACGAAGTGCTTCATCTTTGATTTCAGTGTCAATCTCATCATTCTCTTCTTCTAAGCTAACTAGCTGAGAAGGTAATTCTTCCACATAACTGATGTCTCCACAAGATAACGAATCGTCATCATTTGAATCGGAGAACATCTCAACATCATCATTCGGGAAGACAAGAGGAGGAGGGATATCACACATAGGATCAAAAGTTCCCTGTGACTCTCCTGGGATTGGGACAAGGTTCTCAGCACTAGACTTTATGAATTCGTCCGATTCCTTATTAGGAACGGTGCTAAGATGCTCATCCCCCATGATCAGAGAGTGAGTGTGAACTTCGGGTGTGATAACAGCAGACTGAGGGAGTTGAGAAGGACTAGCAGTCATGGTTTCTACAAGTTCCATGATTTCTACTGCTAGTGATTCAATCATATTCTTTTCTCCCTGTATTTGTACTGAAGCAGTTTCAACTGAAGTTGAATCAAAAGGTTTCTCAGATACCTTTGGGATTGGAACAAGGTTATCAATTTCCTCAAGAGGATTGATTTTGACTTCCTTGTCCCCCATTGGCAAGATATCTGAAGTTTCCTTAGGGTTTTCCTCTTGAAATGGCTCATCCTCATCACTTTCATCCTCAAGATAAAATGAGTTAACAGGAGGCTTTTGTTTTCTAAGAATCAAATCCTGAAGATAGTTTATACTATCTTGAATGGTCTTGTTGACTTGATTTTGATTCATAATCATTTTAGTAATCAATTCAGCTCTAGCTAACTTGTCCTGAGGCGGTGATTGAGGGTTTGTGTATTGTGAGGGCTGGTTAAAACCAAATTCATGATTGTTACAAGGAACCTGTTCATAGACAAACTGATCCCTAATTTGACAATCAGAGCTGTAGTGAGGGCCTCCACAATACTCACAACAGTAAAACTGTTGAGTCTAACTTGGTGTATTTTGATACGAAGCATTATTAAGATTTGGATAATATGATTCTTGCTCGTATGAATGTGATGGGTAGTTGGAAAAATTTGAGGAGTTGTTGAATGAGTTCTGGTTAGGATCATAAGCAAATGAATTCCTCGAACCACAAAACAAACAACTCCCGTCTCGAATATCGTTACCACATTGTACACATGTACACCAACGACATGGAAAACCGAAAAGCGGCTCACCACAACCGACACAAGGAACAAAAGCCGGAGGTGGGACAAGTGGTGTGCTCTTAGAGTTAGGAATTTCCACCACTTCCGTTATGGTCTCGGGTTTTTGAATGTGAAGATTAGGCAAGTCGTTTTTTTCAGTCATAGCTCTAAGCTCTTGGTTTTTGCTTATAACTGTATATCGTGAAAGATTAGGAGCAATTGTGAGCTTAGATTTTTGGACAACCGTAGGTTGGACGTATTTAGCACTTTCATAGTTAGAGGAAAGTACAGGGTCCTTTGTCACCCCGGTTTCTCGTTCCATTTCCCTCACT
Source organism: Artemisia argyi (assembly GCA_030686995.1). Taxonomy (NCBI): domain Eukaryota; kingdom Viridiplantae; phylum Streptophyta; class Magnoliopsida; order Asterales; family Asteraceae; genus Artemisia; species Artemisia argyi. Next base: position 56,357,596 of record CM060701.1, read on the forward strand.
GGAGAGGGAATATGAATCGATGGTCCATCATAATCAACATGACATCTCGATATCTTTGACAAGGCCATAAGTTTTTCAATGTTGCTCTCATAGGCCCTTTGTTCAAAGAAATCATCATCGAGAGATGCCATTAGAATCAATTATGGGACAAGTGGAAGAAGGTGGAATCAAAAGGATAGAGGGTAAAGGGATGAAGAATCAAAAAGGTGAGAGGGTAAAGGTGAATATTTTTGGTATTTTTGAGAAACATGCTTAGTGCACATGCACTAAAAACAATTTTTCAAAACAAAATCGAGGCAAAACCACAGTGAACTTAAACCAATAATCACAAGTGAATGGCTTCTTTAAAAAAGGTACACCACTCACAGGGATACAAAGGCAAGTTTTAATCTTTAGTTTGGGAACTTATTATGTCCACACCCCCTAGTTAGTAGGTGTTCTGCCTTGGTTTGCGGTGGTAAACTTTTATATAATTATATTCACAGTAAAATGTTTTTGGTTTTTCGTGTATGGGTGAAAAACTTGGACAATATTTTTGGAACTGATTCGTTAACTGAAATCGTCCCTTTAAGATTACTCACAGGCTAGCGGGAGGAAATAAATGGATCCCTCTTCAGTTCGCAATTTAATGTCAGAACTTACCTTATACCAGCTGTTTCAGGTTGTAATCTTAAAGACAACGAAGTAATTTAACTTCACAGTTTGTTTTGTTGTTTATGATTTTTTTGGTGTTTCTAACACTTCAGGAGAAGTGTTAATGAACCCTTTTTTCAGATATGATTTTGATTTTCTCAAAAATTTACAAGTGGTGATATTTGTACAGGAGGGGTTTTGAAAACCACTAAACCTAAAACGTTTTGAAATACGCAACAACCTCCCCGGCAACAGCGCCAAATTTTGATTGGTGTGAAAGCAGTCAGATATTATTGACCAAGGTCAACAAGTCAAAGACAGCCTCGTTCCAATTCTCCGGTGATAGTATAGTGTGTCCCCGGATCGTTAAGTCCCAGTGAGATTGAAATGGTGCTTTGGAAATCGTTTTTGGGAATAAGTGGCACAGAGGACAGTAGCCAAGATGATATGGAATTGATTTTGCTACTGATATTTTGGTATTTGTACAATGAGATAATATTCACAAAAATAATATATACAGGTATATGCACAAATTCACAATTAAGATTCACATAATCAAACAGAAAAGTGGGATTTGGTAATTAACAAACTACAGGAGGTGCTTTTGAAACTTTTGAAACTTAAAATTAAAAGAAAATTGAAAATAAAAATGAAATTATAAAAATGATTATTTTACTATTTAAATATTATTTAATTAATTAAACTATTTAAAATGTAAATTAAACCTAAACTAAATTAACTAAAAATGACAAATGTTACAAATTAAACTAAAAAGTTGCAAAAATATTTTCTAAACCTTAATTTGAACTTGAAGAAAGTATAAAAAAATAAAAATAAATATTTTTGTCTTTTTATGAGTTTTTTATTAATTAAAAATTATTTATATTAATTAAACTAATTAAACTATTTTAATTTACAAATAATACTAAATTAACTTAGAAAATTCTGAGAAATTTTATAAAATTACTTAACCATCACAGGAATCCTAAAAAATTATAAAAACTTCCAAAAATTATATTTTAGGTTATTTCACTAATTAATTACCTTTTAATTAATTTAAATCTAAATTAAATAATTAAAATAAGAAAAATGGAAAATGAACAGTAGAAACTAAAAATATATTTTCTAAAAGTCTATTATATTATATTAGAGCTAGGAAAAATATAAAAACTAGGTTTTGCTTTATAAAAACTAAATATGCTATTTAAAATTTAATTATTAACTAATTACTAATAAAACTAAGATTAAATCTAATAAATACTAAATGAGAAAATAAAAATCTAGAAAAATTACTGAAATTACTTTAATATATAAGGTAATTAATAAAAATATAAAAAAGCTAAGTACTTAACAAAAAATTAAAAATGAAAATTAAAATTTAAATTACATTAAATAGAAACTATCACTTAAAATTAAATTGACTTTTCTTGGTTTTTCTTTTACAAACTTGTTTTATACCTAAAAACAAAAACTTTTTGTGAAAACAACTTTTTTACAACTTGAAAATAAGCTGAGAATAAGCTCACAAGTTCACACAGTTGACTTTGTTTGACCAACATGAGAAATGAGCTCAAATGAGCTAAAGTGGGGTCCACAAGGTTGGAAAAAGGTTCAAATAAGTTAAATGTGCTTAAATAAGCTAGGAGCAACTAAATATTAACTCAGATAAGCTAGATAAGCCAAAATAAGCACTTCCCCAAACCAAATGTTACTCAGAATTGGGACAAAGAAAGAGGCTTGAATCAGGTGGGGTCCACAAGGCCCTAGGTCAAACAAATGGTCAATGGTTGTACCCTGGTAGGAGGAGGGTTGGGAAAACCTAAAACTAAGGTGTGGGGACCACTGTGGTGGCCACAAATCACCACCAAAGTGGGTGGTTTGGGTGTGTGGTCTGCTGATGCAGGCAACTCCTAGCCCTGCAACCTACTTTGGGGTTATGTGGGGCCCAACAGAAAAATCACAAAAATGTAATGGATGTGGGAACTCAGTGATGAGCTGTGATACTATGATCCCTCAAAAGCACAAAATCCAAATCCTAATACTAAATTCCAAACAATTCACCCAAGAAATGGGTTTTCAATCTCACATGCCATTTTGACTTTTAAGATGAACATGTAATGTTGACTTAATGGAACTTTGATTTAATCCTAATGACTAGAAATGTAATAGTAAGCTGAATTAAGAGTGAAATAAGCTAAAATGAAGACTAATGCACCTAAACCTATGATTGTGCAACCTAAATCTACCAACAGTGCATGCAATGGCAATGATTCAACTGATTTTGACTTTTTCATGCACAAGTGACAAATTTTATGATTTAAATGAGCAATAATATCCTAATGGGAGTTGTGGAAGTTTGAGTTATCAACAAATACCCCACTGGGTATACCAAGCTCAGCAATTCCAAACACCCCTTTTTAAAGAGCTAAAACAAAGATTTCAATGCAAACTACTGATTTAAGCTAAGATACTCACTCTTACAGATATAACTAAGGTACTGAGTATAAGTGAAGTGCAAATGAGCAATATTATTCTACTTTTAAGCTACAAACACTAGGATTACATGCCTAACTAAATATTGCAAATTGAAACAGTCACATAAGAATATGAACTAGAACAATGGAACAGATTCACAATTACTCAACTTTAACTGAATTATGATCAATCACAAGCAATGGAACAGTATTTAACAAGGGACAACTGATTCTAAGCTACTACTGATGAAGTTTAAACTTAAACTAGGAAATGTTCAATAAGACTTACAGATTCAATCCCTAACTAAAATAGGGAGCAATCCACACCAAAGCCTATCCTTAGATAGACTTATAACCACTTCTGATCCACAATTTACCAACCAGTTATCCCATTATCTTCATTAATCACATCAGTTGACTTTCGTTGACCATTTCATTTGAACAATTTTAAGCAAAATCTAAATGGTGAGATTCACAAAAAGCTATCATTTAGCTTATATGAGCTTATGAAACAGTGAGCTAAGACTTATAACTTGATTTAAGAAATAATGAAATTTCAAATGAAAATTTCATAAAAATTGAAACTGAACTTGTAATTGAAATTTAAGATTGAAACAAGTTTGAATTACATTAATAGTGCTTAACAAAGTGCTAGAAAGCTTTGAATTACACTAGGACATGGAAAATTACAAAAGTCGATTAAAACTACTACTACACTAATCTAATACTTCTCTCTCTGGCCTTCTTCCTTCTTTATAGGGCTTCCAGGGTGTTAGTGGGACCCACATGATCATATCCCACCAATAATAGCATCAATTGGATGAGTCTTGTCCTCACACTCAATTTGGCGGGAAAATTGATTTTCTTGCAATTGGGGTCTGTGGAAGCATAGACTAGGAGGGGGTGACATTTAATGATGTTTGGGAAGTGTAATGTGGCAGGGATAAGGTGGAGGAGCAAGTGGTGCAAAGGGGGGGGGAGTGAATACCAGGGATGATGGGTGGTATTGGTGAGTGGTATTGGTTTTGGAGGTAAGGGGAAAGGTCAAACGAAAGTTGACCCTGGTATATTAAAAACGTAGGTTTGTTTGATGGGCTGAGGATTGGGCCAGGCCAAAAGGGTGGGATTGGGTTGTTTTATTTGTGGTTTGGATTTGGATTGGTTTGTGGAAATACATTAGGTCCGTTTGGTATTTCTAGTGAAAACAATAGGGACCAATTTTGTAATTTCCTAAGAATTGAGGGGCAGGTTGTGTAATGTTTCCAAAGTTAATCAAGGGATCAAACTTGCCATATCTCAATAACCCGAGGACCACAAATGTAATTTTTCACTTTTATACTTCCAGGGGTATTTTCTGCCAAAGTTGCAAAGTTCAGGGACCAAAAATGTAATTTCACCAAACTTGTCACCCAAGGACCAAACCTACCATAAAAGATTAGTATAAGGACAAAATTTATTTTTCTCAAAGTTTTTATATCCCAGGGATCATTTTTGACAATTTTCCAAACTTCAGGGACTAAACTTGACATTTTATGAAACTTTGCACCAAGGGACTAAATGTGTAACTTTTTGATTTAAAAGGACCTTTGGTGACTTTTTCAAGTTTTTAGAACAGCCAGGGACTAGATTTGACAATTTTTGAAAGTTGAGGGACTGAAACTGCCAATTTTGCAAACTTTGTGCGTTTTTCATCTGTTTTTGATTATTTTGCATTTGAAACATGTAAAACACTTTCCTGGGATATTTTCACTATTTTGATACAATATTGAGTGTTTTTAGATGTTTTGGCAGCTCAGAAAAGGTAAAAATGATAAGTATTTACACACTCATCAATAACCTTTCTGCAAATTTTCTGCCAAAAACCCAATTCTGGCAACCTGGAAATCACCAGATGGGCGGCCCCCTTAATTTTGTAAGGCAGCCCCCTTAATCATTAAGGGGACCGCCCCCTAATTAAGGGGACCGGCCATCTGATGGTCGGGTTTACAGAATCTTTTCTGCTTTTTAGCCCATTTCAACCAACATTTCCCAATTTTCACCAACACAATTTGTCCTAATCTCCCAAACAAACTTTATCCATCCATAAACACTCAAATCTTACACTATAAATACCCCCAATCCTCAAAACTCTTCACTCATCCCTTCATGGCTTCTCCAAACAAACCAAAACCAAAAGCCTCTAGACTTGCAAGAATGACGGAAAAACCCGTTTGGCGAAGGAAAAACCCTCGAAACAAATCCATCATAACAAATGAAGTTGGTAGTCACTCAACACCACCAACCACTTACTTCCCAAACTTTCCACCAAACTCACAAGGACATTCATTTGATCCTCTTTACAAACCATACAACATTGGCCAAACATCTTCCTTCATGCCAAACCACTCACCTCATCCTCCAATCACTTGTAATGATCCATACAAGTTTGATCAACCATCCCACTACAACTCCAACTACACAAACCCAATTCATCCATATCAACACAATGACTTTCTCCACATTACCACGGAAAAGCAAAAGTTCCGTGATGAAATATCACAAATCCATGATCTTCGTGATCTCAATGCCATGCATCTTGCACAACGCAACAAAGGGCAACCTCCATCATCTCCCTACAACAATTGCCTTCCTCACTCTCTTAACTTGGATCAAGTTACAAACCACACTCACTATTGCCCTTGTTGCATCTTTCTCCAAAAACAAATCCTTTACTTGAGTGAAGATATTTCTTGGATTGAATATCTCCTCACTCGACCTCATCCCATTCCACCCCTAACACGATACAATATCGTAAGGGCCACCTCTTCCACTCCATACCCCACTCCATATCCTTCTCCATCTAACAACTAAGCTTTATGCTTATGTTATCCTTCAAGCAAATGAAACAATCAACCATGAGTTGCAAGCAAGTCCAAGTGTTCTTTCTAGGCAATATAGGACTATGTCTTTTCTTTTGTTTTATTATGATTAATATGTCTTAAGCATATTAAATGTTGTAATGCTTTCTATGATGCTTGAATGAATCTATTTTTTTTTTACTATTGCTTTGCATATATATGTGCCTTGTTCTCTTCTAATATTTTGTGTAGCCAAGATTTCCATAGCTCATTCCCTTGGTGCTCTCAAATGAGGGGGAGTACACATCAAGGGGGAGCATTAACCTTTTTGATTTTACAAAAAGGGGGAGAAGAGAATGTTAAACTCTAAATTCTTGTCTAAAAATTATTTTTTAGACCTAATGAGTTTAAGGTTTTGTAATCATCAAAAAGGGGGAGATTGTTGACATAAATAATGTCTTAAAACATTGTTAGCATATTAACAATGTCTCTCTGTTTTGATAATTACAAAGCATAAACTCATTAATCTAAAACTTATGACATAAACAAGTTTTTAGTGCTTAATACTTGTCTTTGATTTCATATCACTTAAGGTATGAATAAACAAAGGGTTTATTACATTTCATGATCAAAGGAAATTTCTCTAATCACTAGAATTTTTATAAAATGCATTAAACATCTTATATCTTTTACAAAATTACTTTTGGAATTAAAAGAATATGTTTAATTCATTATAAATATTTGATTTCAAATTTCCAACCAAAAATGGCAAATTCTATCCAGAAAAATATTCCCCACTAAAAGACAAGAAAAACCAACGTTCTGAAGGGGCGGCCCCCTTAATTCCTTAGGCGGTCCCCTTAATCATTAAGGGGACCGGCCACTAATTAAGGGGACCGGCCACGCTCCAGAACAGTATTTTCCCCCCTATAAATACTGGTTCATCCCTCAGAATTTTCTCACCTTTTGCACTTCTAAACTTTCTGATCTAGATCCATTTCTCTATTCTCTTATCCTTTGATCATAAGTGTATAATTCTTTGTTTCAAAGTGATTCAATCTTCATCCTCTCAAGTGCAAGAGAAGAATACTTCTATCCCCCAAGACAAGAAGTATTACAACTTGTTGTGATCTCCACATCCAAGTTGTTGGTACATCATCAAGATTATTTACATATTCTTAGTGAAGATTGTTGTGAATATTTGTTTGTAGATAGTTGTGATAGTTTTGTGTGATTAGTTAGTAGATTGGTGTGAAGAAGAAAAGTTAGGAACTAGATTGGTGTGAAGAAGATAGGTGTGGAGTAGTTAGTTGTGAAGTAGAAGAAGGTGTGTAGAAGTTGTGACTTAGGTGTGAAGAAGTTGTGGTGTGATTATTGGTGTGTAAATTGGTGTGTAAGGTTTTCTCCGCCATAAGGGAGCTTGTTGATATAGTGAAGAAAACTCTCGAGTTAGGTGCTCGGGGAGTGGAGTAGGGCAAGGAAGGTGTCCTTGTAGCCGAACCACTATAAATCTCTTGTCTCGCGGTTCGATCTTTCCATCTCTTACTCATTTCATTACTTATCATTGTCATATATATTACTTATTGATTGTTGTTCATATTGTGCAAGAGTTGAGATCACATATTATCGAATCTAAGTTTTTAAAAGCTAAGAAAACACTAAAACTATTTTTACAACGAATTAAAAAAACGTAAAACTATTCAACCCCCATTCTAGTTTTCCACAAGATTTTTATAAAAAATATTACTTGTATTTTATAATAATTATAAAGAGAGAGTATAAAATGTGGGACTCACATAAAAATAAAATGAACCCTACCTTACTATATAGGGGTGATTCTCGACACGATAAGATAAACGACACAAAGTTAAACAGTTTTGGGTTAAGGATAAACAGTTTTGGGTTGAGGATAAATAGGTTTGGGTCAAAAACAGGTCAATCCGTCTAACATGTTTAATAAATGAGTTTGTGTTTGGGTTGAGTAAGTGTTAAACAGGTCAACACGTGAACCCGTTTAAGTATATAAGTCTCTAAAAATAAAATATATAACTTGGTTTTAACGTTGGATATGGACTAAATGTATTTTGCTATGTACTTAATATGAGTGAATTTGATTATAACTCATATATTATTTAAATTGACCGTTAAACAAAAATATCATTGAAATTGCCATATATTTATTTGTATGTTATATTTATCATCTTTTATATCCTTATATCATTTTTGCATTTAAACTAGTTAAATCAACAAACCAACAACCTTATTCATTGTTTGACCTATTTACTTAAACAGGTTAAACGGGTCACAAACGGGTTACGTGTGTTGTGCAGGTCTGAGTTAGGGTTGATCTTTTTGACACGATTAATAAATGGGTCGTGTTTGGGTAGAGGTTATTTCAACCCGCGAACCCGAATAGGTCAACACGAACACTACTCGATTGCCACCCTATTACTAGGTAGGAATGAGTTTTGATAGATTAATTTATTTGTTTTTTTTAGCCAAACCACAAACCAAACATGTTATTTAGATGTGAAGCCCACGTTAATTCATATTTTTCATTCTATAACCCCATACCAAACGAGTCCTAAGTTGCTAATTAGCACCAAACCCACAACACAAACATACACTATTTAAACAAAATAATAAAAATATACTCTCTACGTTTCATAATTATAGTCCATAATTCCCTTTTAGGATGTCTCAAAATAATTGTCCACTTTTCACTTTTAGTAATAAAAAAGGAATTATGTGAGGGAATATTCGGTTAAAAATTGTAATGGCTCCACTTTTATTAAACTTTGTGTTTTCTGTCTCCTGACAAAATTTTAAAAAGGATGGAGTACCTCACAAAATACTTGCATACCCCACAATTTCTTTGGTTGTTGGGACTCGGGATCACTAAACCAAACCATCCACCACTCACGGTGGTGGCGGCGGTTTAACAAACCACCTTGTGGTCTTGTATGATGACTCGTGGTTAGTTTTGCGTTTTTATAATGGTTAGGCGAATTAGTTGACAATGGAGCTTATGTTATAAAACATAAAAGAACATCAAATTAGATACACATATAATTTCAGCTTTTGCGAATTAATCAATGATATTTTAAAACACATTTAAGCAATTTGACAAATTAAAAGCTCAGCCCATTTCCCAAACAACTCATTTTCATTGGCTTGAGCTTATAGGAACTTATGCCTTTCATAATATTTAAAAGTTCATGTGCCAAATAAACTTTGTTTATTAAGGTTGTTTATGTTTAAAGTTTAAGCTCTTATAAGCTTTTCCCCAAACACACATACTATAGGGTCCTTATAGATGTAAGTGTTAAAAATTATTCGATACTGAAAATCGAGAAGGAAAAAAAAAAAAGAAAAAAAAAAAAAGCGCCTCACAATTCAAAGATTAGTGATGAAATCAAAGTCTTAACATTTCGGTTTTATATTGAAAAACCGGAAACTAAACCCTTTTTTCAAAACAGTTTTTGCTTCAATGCTTAGCCGGACTGAATTCAATAAACTGGGTTTATGATTTGGTTTTGGTTTAGTGAAATAAAACACCGAGCCGAACGGAACCGAAAATAAATTACAATTATACGAGTAATAATGAATTTTTATATACTGAATTTGTACAATTCACAAAATAAGACAAGCATCCTCTGTTAATATAATTGACAATAGCTTTTGTTTTTCTTAAAAGGCATAGTTAATAATAATAGCTAGACTAACTAACAGAGCCCTGAATCATTCTACAAAGGATACAAAGCTCAGGTCTATAGAAGCATGCATACAGATCGTAGAGAAACTTACATGATCAAAATTGTTGTTTTTCACTGATCTACTGCTTCTTCAGATTCCCGGCAGTTTCTAAGGGCTGACCGAATTTCCCTCAACAATTCACTGATATTCATACATTTCCTGCAAGTAATCACATAAAAAGTAGAGGTGACAATTAACAACGTTGATAATGCAATAATGAGTAAAGGGGTGGATCAGATTGCTTGTTGAAACACTTATTGCATTTTGATACAGCAGATAAGAAGTTTTAAGGGGTATGTGGGATTGCTAACTTAAACTGCTTATCTGATTACTTGAGGGTGAATAAGCAGTGTTGGAAATTTTTCTTCCAACCTGCTTATCCAATTATTCAAGAATATCCCCTAAGAAGAACAAGGACAAAGAGGAACTTACAGAACACTGACGCCAACCACAGCAGCAGGTCCTGGGTATTCTTCGATTTCTTTAATATTTTTATTCTCATTAGAGATTGAATTTGCACCATCTTGAATCGGGTCTTTGAATGTCAACTCTGGCTGACCAGGTGATTCTTCACTTCCAATTCTCTTTATTTCTTCAACCAAACTCAGAAGCCTGTCCATTGCCTGTAAGAAATAATCCACTAGTTATGCTAAACAGACACCTAGTCGACGATAACAAATACACCAAAAATTGATTGTAGTACCACATACCTCAGGTTTATCGATCTTATTTAAAACCACCACGTAAGGCCTTTCAAGATATTCAGGATTGTACATCCTTAATTCCTGAAAAATTTCATACCCACATGAAATAAAAAACATTAACATGCTATCCATATGCTATACGTACACTATATTTCAAGTCTTTAAATGTTAAACTTTTCATAATATTTGGGGGAATAGAGAAGGGAAAAACATACTTCTTTTACAGTTCTGTAGTCATACACAGGGTCCTCAGCAGCTGCGTCAACAACATGAACCAACATTCGAGTTCTCCTTAAGTGTCGCAAGAAATTGCGGCCTAGTCCCTGACAAATTATAATGTGATCTAATATCAGCGAACAGTTCACGAAGAACTTTGAAACAAATTATAAATCATGGACTACCTTTCCCAAATGTGCACCCTCAATAAGACCAGGCAGATCTGCTAATGTTGCTTCAGAGGAGAATCTTCCTGCCCCTAAACTAGGATCGCCCTCAAGGCGTCCAAGATTTGGCATTAACGTTGTGAATGGGTAATCCGCTATATCTGGTTTTGCAAGTGTTATGGCTGACAGTAGGGTCGACTTTCCAGCGTTAGGGAGTCCCTGATTTATTACAAATATAAAATGTTAGGAAACCATGACACCTAAAATTATGTATCCATTACAAGAGTTTAGGACAAATAGAATCCAAAATATAAAACAATGCAATCAGTCGACAGTAGCTATTGTCCCAAGGTAGCTTAATACTGTATATAATAACTTTAGGCAATAAACACATATATGGAATGGCGAAATATGTAACATGTGTAAAGAAGAAAATGTGTAAAAGATGATACTTACAACAAGACCAACATCTGCGACAACTCTTAGTATTAACTGCAAACTGACCTCCTCCCCAGATTGACCGTGAACTAACACCTGCAGGACTAGCAGAATTCGTGAGCAAGGAGTTCCTAATAGTGTGTAATAGGAACTTTGTGAAACTTTATCAACCATAATTTGCATTTCAAGTGTATATTATGTTAGAACGGCATGGCCTAGTGCAAAAGGCCCAGAACTGAACATGATACCAACATTCAAGTCTAATAAAAGCTGGTAAAACTAACAGTCACATGTTATGCAACTTTCTTTGCTCATTTATCATGTAGGAAAGAAAAAAACTGAACAAAACCTACTCTGGATGGGTATAGTGATAGTGGATCCCGATTCCCACCCAATGTGCAATATAGTAACTTATTACACATTGGTTTTGCTATCATCAATCATTTATATGTACTTCAAAGTCCTCAATACTTTTTCCAGCTCTATTATGACTATCTTTACATGAAGGGGCCAATCTTGAACTCTTATTGGTCCTGCTAATTGTGGCATCCTCTTATTTTGAACCCTTTTATCTCCGGTAAACACATTCCAAGCAAATCAAATTACATTGTCAAAATGTGGAATACACATCTATAGTAGCTTTCAAAAGGCTTGCACATACAAACTCAATCCACTGCAAAAAATATGTCAAATATTCTTTTACACTCCATTTACGGTTCATTTCTTATAGATAAATTATGATGACAGGATAATCCCAGCGTGTCAGTACACTTGAACCAAATTCTTTACGAGGTTACCATAGTGCAACCACAAATGTCAAGTTCTGTAGAGAGTAAGAAACTATACATTCTTGAGTATAGTGGACCAAGTACCAACGACAAGCTAAGAAATGATATCACCACGAGTGACTAATATAACTAGAAGAGGTAGCAGTATATTTACATAAAGAACAGAATAATGTCACTGTTGCAGGAGATAGTATAGAATTCTAATCTTTACCTTATCATTTTCATCTGTCATCACATTTGATGTCTGATTCATCATCTTCTTCTTTTTATGCCCCGACATTTCTAACAAACTAATCTGCCACACGCAAAGGAATGAAGTCCATTAACAGACCAAAGGTCGTGTTCAAAGCATTTAAACAATTTTGGTCATCAACATTGTAGAAACAATTTACATGTTTTTGAGGCCTTTATTGTACAAAAATCGACTATACTTCTAAACTTGTATTTGATGATTCTATTCTCCTAGTCACCAGTTTAAGTTAATTATGCATGATTCTTTAGACATGCCCCATTATCATGACTGATTTTGGATATTTGCGAATGAGAAACATTTATCTTGGATTATTAAGATATATAGTAGAGGGTCATTCCTAAAGAAAGACAACATGATACTCCCATGCTAACATTGGAGAGGATGTTTTACCCCTCTGCAATATTTAGTGCAAAAAGGTGAATTTAGAGCTAACATTAAAGATATGACACTTAAATACAACAAACATGGATTACTCACCCCTCCTTGACCACCCCTAGCAACAAGAATTTCATCACCATGACGAGCTAGATCAGCTGTAAACTTGCCTCGCTTATGTTTTACAACAGTACCTACAAATAAATCAGCCATTCAGATGGTGTAGCTAATGATATCCTCAAGAAATGCGTAAAAGTTTGCTAGAAACAACGCATAAAAATAAATATAACTTAAAATTAGGGATGGTCAAACCTAAAGGTACTGGAATACGCAATGTAGGTGCAGCTAATCCGTTTCTCAGTTGACCAGTCATAACACCCATCGTATCAACATTTCCCCCACGTTTTGCAACATATCGACCTTTATTGTGAAACTCCAACAATGTATCTTTACTCTCATCTGCGTAAATCACAACATCCCCTCCATGTCCACCCATTGGTAAGATAAGCGATCCATCAAAATCCCTCTTAAAAGAGCCTTTTTTCCATGCTTTCGCTTTATCCTCTTTGCTCAGTGACTTAGAAGGGGCCTTTTGGGTACTCGCATTAAGTGTAGCACCATGACCTCCATCACCAGCACGTACTGTTATGTTTGCCTGATCAAAATACTTGTGAGGCTCTCTAGCAAGACTTTCTACGCTTGGGGAAGCAGGTTGTTTGGCTTTGGCAAGTCTGCACTTTAATGTATGGTGTTGAAAATCATAGGGAACGGATCTCTGTTTCCAACTGCAAATAGTATATATTCTGATTATTAATCAATCACACATTGACAGTTTGACACATTGACACATTGTTATGTATAATCATAGAAACTAACTTCAGTTATTCAAATGTTTTATCTTGTTGGACGTCAAATAACAATAACTACGATGAATCGGCTCAATTTGATATGACTAACAAAATCCTAAACCCTAAAAACATAAACCAAACATTTCAAGAGTGTAATTAAACTTGCAAAATATTGAAACAACATATATACACTAGTAATCATAATATCTCGATAATCGTAGTGCAAAGAACATGTTTTGTGATTGATACCACAAGAAACAACTATGAAACAACATAAAGTAAAGTAAAGTAAAGTAACTCCCAATACCGTCTTCCACGGGTTATGGGTCCCAATACCGTCTTCCACGGTGTATGGAGGAGGTTGAAATGTAGACAGCCTTACCCCTACCTAAGGTAGAGAGGCTGCTTCCGGTTCTACTTAAGTAGAAAAGGACCTCCAGCCTTTTGTAAGGAGTGAGGATCGAACCCTTGACCTCTAGGTTGAGAGGCAAGGGGCTTTCCAACTGATCCAACCCTACTATTGTTAACTATGAAACAACATATATTTCAATTTTCAATGTACACATTGTAATCTTCTGTAACATATTCTATATTTCTATGTAACATCATATGTCTATATTCTAGATTGGTACGCAAATAAGTATCTCCCGGTTCTAAACGATGACAAAAAAAATGGTTTATTCACCTCTATTGACATCAGAGCATAAAAGTTATGCACAACTAATATAATCATATTCATAGCTCGACCACATTACCACCCTGTTAGCTAAACTTAGCAAATAGCACGATAGTCAAACTCACAAGCAAGAATCATACAACAGATGAAAAATCCAACTATCATAAAATCTTACACATTTATAAACAAATAAAAATAATTATAAACAAATTTAGAATAAATTAGGTCAATTATTTGAAGATGATTATTTGAGATGAAACTAAAATTATTCCGTTACCATCAAAAGTGATCTATAACCTTTTATAAAAAGGGGTGACTTATACACCATTTTTTATGCATACACCATTATTACAGTGTGCTCAATGTGCTTTATAACTTGTACAAAATGGTGTATGTATATAAAAAAAATTGGTGTAGATATCACCTTCCTTCTATAAATGGAAGGGTGAATCGGACAAAGAGGTACTACCAATTTTAGGCCAATTTGAATTTTATTTTATTTTATTTTTTCTTTTTTTTTTCTTTTCAAATTCAAGTTAAGTTTTGGTACAATATAAGGTTTTGTTTTACTTTTCGAAAGAGGTCATTATAAGGGTTCGAATCCAACGGGGAGCCCTTGTGGCCACGGAGGTTCACCTGTGCCGACTCCGGGCTATCCACAAGGGTAGTCGCCCTGGGATTAGTCGGCTCGCAATGTCGAGTCGGTAACCAAGTAACCAAAAAAAAATAATAATAAATAAAATAGTAATGATACACCATTAATTAACCATTTTAGCAAAAAATAAATAAATAACATCTTCCGAAAAGTCGATAAAACCTTAAAAACATTACATCGCACGCAAAATTAAGTTGGATACCTTAAAATTGAGAGACAAAAAGTTGGATACATTTAATTCAAACTGACTTAAAATACTTTTTGTGTGATTTGCACATATCAGTGTTCAATTCAATATGAGTAATTAAATCCTAAACCCTATAAATAAATAAACTTTGAATTAAAAAATTTTAACATAGAGAAAAGGTATGAGAGAGTAGGTACCTATGATTGAGAGGAAAGGTGTGTAATTTATGGGGGAAGAAGCCGAGAAATGGAGAGGATGAAGGCGGTGAAAGGATGGTGACGGAGGAGGAGGAGGATATCATGGGATTGTTAGCTGTTTGTGAAGTGTGTGGATAATCTGGCGCAATTCTTTTGAAATTATTAGTAATTTCTAGTAGGAAATAAATGGATCTAATTGTGACTTAAAACCATGTGGCATGATCCTCTAAAATAAGTGGGTCCTTGTCTACAGCCATCAAGATGATGCTACGTATTTTTAGGTTCACAATTAGGTTGATAATTAGGTTCATGTATCATTTCTCTTTCTAGTAACTAACATGTTAATGATTTTATTTAAGTGGAAATTTATGTATGCTTTATAGAGAGTTAGGATCAATAGAAGAATAATAAAAATATAAAAAGTAATCACAACCATACATTCTAGATGCACTTACAAAAATAGATATATCTCCATTCAAATTTTCCCTCTCAAATTAAAATGTGTGGCTAGAATTACTTCTTACATTTCTCATTTTAATTATTCTTCGTCCCTTTTCTGCGTTTTGTAGGAAAAGATAAGAAATGGTTTATGTAAAAATAAAAAATAAAAAATCTGATGTTTTGTCTCTTCCATAAAAGAGGTAAATGGATTAGATTTTTTGGAGGGAGTTTTGACGATAGATCGTGGACCGGATCGAACCGAACCAACAAAACCAATTCTCTTTCTTCGTTATATATAGTTTATTTCATTTTCGTTGTTTTTCGATGTAGATATGAACATAAATACATTTTATTTGAGTTAGGTCTAATAATTTGCGAACGCGAGTTTATATTACCCGAATGGAAAACAGAAAAAATTTAAAACCAAACTGACTTTTGCTTAAGGTTTGGTTTTAGAAAATCTAAACATGGAGCTTTCGGTTAATCAATTTGGAGTTTGATTTGGGCAAAAATCAAAACAAAACAGCCTCGTGCTCACTATTACTCGTAGCAAGGATGAAATCACTTCAATCACGCATGACGGCATCGTCAAATTAGAGGTTATCTAAAAAAAACCTTTCGAAGATAAAGCATACATGCTTATATTGTTAAGAGGAGGAAAAAATATTTAGATAAGTGTAGTTATGACTTATGGAGAGTTTACAAAGTAAAGAATATTACTACAACACGTGTGTGTACTATATATGTACAACCGCAAAGTTAGAAGAAGAAAAAAGAAAACTTTTAATTACCTTGTTGCAGCCATTGCTGATTTGATCAAGAATTGGCATTGGATAATTTAACTGATTCAACGGTTGCAGCCATTGCTGATTCATCTGATGTTAAGTTGGGTGCCACCAAAGTTCTTACAGGAACACAAGGGGAGATAAGGAAATCATGCCGAGCTGTCAATGCACCATCTTTAACTTCTGTATTCAACTTCATGTCTTCTAAACTCATCTTCATTCATGAATTTAAGAAATCTAAACATGTATTGAAATTACCCAAAATAGGGTATCATGATTCTTGTTATAACATTTTTATATGATACTACATAAAGTGGTCACTCTTATTTTTTACACTCTAAATCATCTATTCAAAACAATAAATATAAATTGATCACAAATCGACTAATTCTTTTCTTTAGATGATGTTTGTGTTAACTTATATGTAGCGCTTATGGCTTATTTAAAAGTTAAAAAGTATATAAGCTCATTTTGTGTGGCTTATAAGCTTATCAACTTAAGCTTATGAACTCATATATGCTATAAGCTCATAAACAACAAAAAATGAGTGTATTAGCTATTCAATTTTACATAAGCTCATAAAAGCCCCGCGCTAACACAAACACCCCCTTATTAATCACATTGCACTCCTAAAGTTTAAATGCTACGGAATACCTCACCATTTTCATTGGCACCACAGATTCAAACCCAAAGCATGCACTCTACCTGAGGGTATAAACCATCAACATTGCACAAATTTTGATTAATAACGAACTGAATCCAACATGACATCATTGTGTCATAAGCTTCTGAGAAACCAACATTTGGACAACTGTTGAACGTTGTTCAAAATAGTTTATCATTCATGCCAACACCATTTGCATAACACCAGAAACATGGTTATTTGCTTGCGCCATGGCACACAAGAGGATTACTATCTTGCATGACCACACAGTTAAGCAAAAAATGTTACACATCAACAATCAATAAATGATCCACAATACAGCGCCAAGTTTTGCTAACGGTGGGATGAATTTATTCCCAAGCTGACTATCAAAGAGTAGTCTTAGTAGCTGAAGAGAGCGTATTTGTTCTTACAAATGAATCTTTACACTGGAGAAACGAACCCTTCTAAGAATTTTTTAAGTATTTATATGAGTATATTCTTCTACCAAACTCACAACCCAAATACAAGATCAGAATTACCAACAGTTTTATACAAGACAATGAGCCATGAGTTGGGTTGGGTGATTAGGGGACGAGATCTCTGCTAAGCATAAAACCATGTGACAACGGTTAATACAACATACCAAACAGCAGCACGCATCAGAACCAAGGATACTGAAATTAAACTGTAAAATGGACATGTAGATCTAGCTCTTCAGAAAATCCTTCAAAGAAAAGGGTGATATTGCGTCCTGTATAAAAAAAAAATGTGTTGGTGAATTAGGAGGCAATAATGCTTAATGTGAAGGGGAATTGGGGAAAAAGAGATCAAAGTAAAAGCCTGCGTATTTTACCATTAAGCAAACAGTCTTAGCATTACAAGCCATCTAATGGCAATACAGCAAGTCAAAATCTTTCTAATGGGCATGAACATGAGGGTGAGGATAAATCTAGAGGTGGAAAAATCTTGCTAATTGGCATTAACATGAGGGAGATGATAAGTCTAGAGGTAGCAGTTTCGACCTATTTACATATAAATGGGTATCGATCATGCTTTATCTCTAACAAAACACATGGTTAATTAAATTTTGTTATAAGATGAACATGTCAAACAAATCAAAAAGTTGGACCATTGTGATATTACTTACCTTTATGTTCACGTCTTTAGCATGTTAACTATCTAAAAGACTGAAAGATACTACAAAAAGTTTGAGCACAACCTCCCACTCGGTTCTTCCTGTTGCCACCTCTAAATAATATTATGATATTTATCCAACATGCAAAAGTTGCAAATTAAGATTCTACAACCGATGTCTGATAATTGTGAACAAGAACCGCACATAACTAATAAGATGGTTTTGTATAAAGAAATGGTGTTTTGGAAGCAAATAGAATGGACATGTTAAACAGTTAAACAGCTTCTTTATACTCTCAAAGATCACTGAAGTGTTTGCACTCAAAAGCTTTAGTTGTGTTACAATATCACAAGAAAAATGCAAACAAATAATAAAGAGCGTCTTGTATGTATTGAAATTCTTTTCACGCATGTGCTGACTATGCTCTAATTTCCTTTTTCAGTTGTGCTTTTCATCTTGTTTCGAACCACATAGATATTATATACTTAAAATACATTTGAGTGTATGCTATACCAAGGCATGGTATCATAGAAACACACTTCCAAGTTTCATCAGGGGCGGCAAAACATGGGGGGTTGTGTAACTGGTAGTTTTTATGAGAGTCGAAACATGCCAGTTTGAGCTGGTTAACCCATATAATTCTTATCATTTTTAAACTCTTAGTATGTCTGGTTACAAAAGCTAATAAATGCAAAACTATTGTACATTTTCAACCCAATAGGCCCATTTCCTTTTTAGTTAGATCTTTTAGCTTAACTCAATTAATTCTTAAGAATAAAACATAACCCAAATCGACACATCTGCAGGTAAATGGGCTAAAATTGCAACCACTGTTCTATCTTTCCTTTGAAGAACATATCACCAAACACTATCTGATTTTAGTTATATTCAAAGAGGAAGCATGTGCTTTCAAGAGATTTAATTAACTTTTAAGACAGGTCTCATGATCTGAGATTCTGAGTTATTGATAGCTCAAAGCAAACTACTGTTTTTAACACTGGAAGACAAGCAGAAACATTTGAAGATCAATTGAAAAGAAGGCAAAGTAAATGTAATAGTGATGATCCTATTATCGGAAGGAGACACTAATCAACATATTAACATAATTGACATTTATATATAAAAAACAAAACAACGCTATAAAGTTCCACCTTACCTTTCCGACTTCTTCACTCAAGCATTGCCTAACTACAGTTGCCTGCTGTATTAGCCTTTCTAGTTCCGAATGACCAGGCATGTTTGTACCAGCTGACAGTAGCATGAAACACATGATTTATGTGAGGGAAAAGAATAAAAATATACATCAAAACAAAAGAAACAACTATATGCATAAGATGTGTAATAAAACAAGATACTATAAAGAAAGCACACCTAGAATTGCTCTGTTCAAGGTGTCTGCAACATGCTGTCGGTACTCAGCGCTAAGTAGATGAAACATAGGAGATTTTTCAGGTTCCTCATAAGCTAGTAGGGCCATAAAATCCTGCATGAAAGTAAGCAGTTTATTGATCAAAATCCTGTAAATAATAATATGATAGAAAAAAGGAAAATGGTTTACATTCATACAAAAACATACTTCGAGCTTCTCAACATATTTTTTCACCTTCCCAAAAGGTGTCAACCTTTCCTGAGCGAAACTAAGAGCTTCTGTGCTGTCACGGGTTACGAATGTTAGATATAAGAATACATAAAGCTCCAGATATCTGTTCAATTCATTATTGTGCTCACCATTTCCTTAAGCAGATTAGTTCAACAAAATGAAGGCTTAAAAGGTCAAAAAGTAGGTCCTGGTTATTTTCGAGTAAGTCAGGTGACATTTGCTCTGTTAAACGAATAGCATCCAACGCATTGCCCTCTAGTGCACAGTGTACAATTCCTGGAAAGTTTATATTATAGTCTCATAAGAAGCACATAAAATTACATTAAACTAAAAAGTATACAACTATATATGTAAAATTTGCCTTTTCTTTTCTCCATTTCCTCCAGTTGAGCAGCAGTAATTTTCAGATCAGCAGAAACAGCAAGCGATTCCACAGTGTCTTTGAAGCAACCATGTATGAGATAGTATAAGATGATTTTGTGGCTATCATCACTATTGATTTTCTGCCAAGTTCATCCGAAAGTTGAAGCTTTAGTTAGATTTTTAAAAATACATCAGCATTCAGGATCAAATATGAACTTCCTAGATGGACATCATAAGCACAAGAAGAAACTAATCAAGGTTAAAAAAAAGTGTCAGCATGTTTCGGGTTGGAACTGTAAATGAACTTTTAAAAGATGCAGTATCTACTATAGGAGCTCCAAATTTGAAAGTGGTAGAGAAGACATTATCCCACTGCATGCTGGGCAAACACCCCAGTGTGACGAGTGTGTCATGCTATTACATCTCTTTAAAGCAGCAAAGGTTTAAAAAGGTGACGTAAGGCCTCCCAAAAAGAAAGTAACAACATATGTGAGATACCTTTAACCAAATTGTTCACAGCCACAGACAACATTGTGTTGATGTTCAATTGTTCACTCATTCACCTAGAAATTAGAACTCTGCTAAAGACCCCTAATAACTAAAAACTGAGAGACCAGGCTAACTGTTTACAATGATGAGCAAGGGGAGATTAAGACAGAAATCTTTGATTTTAGTTACAAAAACACAAATGGAAGCGGAATGCAATATTTACGATTATATTTAAATATTTCTTGAGCTAAAACGTACGGCAATGCATACACAGATCTTTCGACTATCCTTCCATGTTTTGTGTGTGTTATGAGGGTAAGGGCTTGGTTGATTATACAAGGAAAGGATACTGCCATGTTCTGTAAAGAACTCCAAAATTTTAACTGAGCACGTACTTTTGGCTTTATTTTTTAGCTTAACACATCAATCTGAATATGTTATTATGTCCTCTATACCATTATCATAAACATGGGTTAATGAAGAAGTCCAGGCATCATTTTCCACAATGATGGCATGGCCCAGTTCAGAACATGTTTCTCACAAGTTCAAGCAAAAATCAAAAGCCTCCGGACGTCGAAATCTTGAGATCAAGTAACTCTATGAATAAACAGCAATGCACAACATAATAACAAGCTCCATAACTATCTTCTATCCCTAGAGATTAAGCAAGCAGAAATAACCACTTTCTACATACGAAATGCGAAAGAAGCTCTTATACTTGGGGGTGCAGTTGTGTCAAACACAGTGCCACACCAAAACAGGAGCAACCCCTTTCACTCGTTTCAATTACGAAAAGACATTAAGCAATTCTGTAATATATTCATGTATCTGTATTACACTTAAAAGGTCATGCATCTGTCATTAGAGATTCTATCGTCTACTACTTATTCAATCTCTAAGTTTAACAGCAATAAAGCATCACTGTTGTTAAGCAAACTTGTTCAGAAGTAGAGGAAAATACTTTCATTTTTTAAAGATAATTCCGAAAATCTTTATATCTATTTTATACATTTCAAATAACAAAATGTTATCTCGTCTATCATGAACAAAGTAGTTACAAGCTAAAACTACTCTTTGGCATAGAGAAATTATAGACGGATGATCAATCCGCTGCAAACTAAAGTTACTTCACGACGTGAATTTATGCCTATTTGGTGTAAAATGGAAGATGTCACAAGACCTCAAGAACGCCACTCAAGAGTACATACTACATACATCTTAATCTCTAATTATTATTTTCTTCAGATAACACACTTAAATGTTGAAATGAAGGCTGTAAAATTCTCTAAAATTGGCCCAAATTCTCAAGAGCGCACATGAGTAACTGACTGCAACTCCCATCTTCGCATCAGTCTAGTTTCTGAAAGACTACACGATGATTCAAGGATATAGAGGTATTCTCACTTGTAAGGCAATCACAAAGGCATCAAACGCCAAAAGACTCATAGATGTCATTTACGTCCTAATACGATTGGCATAGAACCTCAATAACCAAGAAGCAGTCATAATACTAGTTTCACTTTATCACCAAGAATGGCCACAAATAAGAGGATAATCTGTTCTCGAAAACATCATTAGTTATATAATTCGTTTCTCATCAAAAGAGATTCAAGACAAAAAGCCAGGCACATATATGGATATACAGCCATAGATGCCATTTATCAAAGTGAGCGAGATATAATACGCGCCTATTCAAATGCATGCATTCTCGCAGATTCTCTATTTAACGCTAACCTAACAAACGTCTCAAACCACTTTAAAGTCAAGAGAATCACAACAACAATTCCACTCCATATTTAAATAGCGTATACTAATCAATCTTGAATATTGCGTTTTCTTATTAAGCAACAACAAAATTACTCATAATACTGATATCACGTTATCACCACGATTGTCCACAAATAAGGCGAATAGGAGATATCTGCTTTTGAAAACATCAAAAGAGAACTAAGACAAAAGCCGCAAAGCATATTCGGCTGGCGTCTATCCTATCTAATATTCAAATCGTCTCCGCAAAAACACGCGCACTCTCAGTCAACGAGATAAAATACGCCTATCCAAACGCATACATTCTCAGTTTCTCACATATATTGTATCTAACATACCTTCAAAAACCCTAAAAAAAACCAATAACTAGACAAAAACATCAATAATACCACTATCATCCATTTATTCAGTAATTAAACAAAATTACAAACCCTAGAAATCAAATTCATCACAAATTGACATGAAATTAACAAATATAAGAGTGAAATGGACTTACGATTTGTTCGTATTGTCTTGGATCGGTATCCATTGTTGAGTTTCTGTTAGAATGATTATTAGCTCACAGTTATTATATTGTTAGTTTTGTTACGGAGTATGTATCTATTGTGTGTTTGTTATTTGTGTACGGATCTAGACATGAGTTTTGAAAATTCTATTATTGCTTTTTCCGATATGTAATAAAACTGGCTGTGTGTACTTTTTATTTATGAATGCATATAATATTATTATTTTTTTATTTGAGGCACACAAATCCCCTTAAATCGTCCGGATCTCTAGAGTTAAAATCAGTGTTCTAAAAGGCACGTCTTGGCACCGTAAAGGCGCGAGGCGTCACTTCCACACCACGCAATAGACCAAGGCGTCGTCTTAAAGATTGGCATGAGATGAGGTGCGATAAGGCGCGATAAGATGTAATGGTATTTGAGACGTTTAGGGGATTTACTAGTAATTGGAATTTGGTCATCGTATTTGAGGTTTACTGGTATTTGGCGTTTAGGGTTTACTAGCATTTGAAGAAGATTACAAATGTAAAGAGAGTTTATTGACATTATTACTAATGTATAACACTTTTTGTAAACTCGATGTATATGAAATATGATATACTAATGAAATATAATAAGTAAATCTATAAATCTATAAATACTTTTTGCCGCCTTAAAACGTCATGCCGTCACGCGTCACGCTAAGGCTTGAGGATTGACTATGCCGCCACGCCTCACGCTATTTATAACCTTGGTTAAAATACTACACTCCTCCACAAACAGACTCTCTAACAGAGGCGGGCTCCACTCTCATTATTAACCTCTGAAAAAAGAAACACCCCCTTATAATCGTTGCTTCTCAAATTGATCTTGTTTTTTTCAAATGGACTACTTTTTTCTTACGTGAGTTATTTTAGACACAATAAGAAGCATAGAGATCGATAAAAAGTATCTATAACACGTCATTTGAAAAAGCTACAAATTGATTTTTTAATGACAATAAATATTTAAATTAATTGTTGTTATGTTTCATTTCCAGTTGAATTACATTACTGTATGTTAAAAAAATTAATTACCTTTTGGTTATTTTAAGTTGTCTGAATAAACGTTACCCGAAACACTTAACCAAAATATTCAAAGTATAATTATTTGACGTTAAAAAGTTCCGTCGCTATTCACGGGTACTCGTTTAGTAAACATGTATATGTATGATTCTAGATCTTAAATTTTATTCTTGTAACAGATAGCTTTCATAGTTTCAAAAAATATTGTAAAGTCCTAGATCTTATGAAGTATGAACTTTATCTGATGCTCTTAAAGAACGCCCGGTTGTGACGGATCCCAAAACTGCCAAAGATGCTTGGGATCATGTTTGAAAAAAAAAATCCCGATAATAAATGTACCAAAACCATTGCTTTGAAAGGTGAATTACGCATGCTCCAACTTGGTGATTTAAATGTAGATGCATATTTAGGAAGATTGAATCTATCACAACAATATTGGCCAATTGCTTAAGTGACAAATATGAACAAGTTGCCGGAATTATAGCTCACGGGGAACCCTTTTCGGATCTTAATTCGGCTAGATCAATGGTTGCAACTGAAGAGATGCGGCTCAAGTCCAAGGCCCAAGCCGCTACTACTAATTCTACTTCCTCTTCACCAACAATACTCTTAGTCGAAAGTAATTCTCAATCTCGACGTGGGAATGGTGGTCGTGAGAACCGTACTCAACGCTCATATGAGCCTCGGGTTTGTCACAATTTCGCTAAAGATTATTGTCATTTTGGTCCTACTTGTAAGTTTACGAATGCTTCTCCTTTTATTGCACAACCGAATACCAATAATTCTATGTAGAGTACCTTTGCTCGACCAACTATGACCAATATCTGTAACACCCCCAAAATCTGGTTTAGTGGAAGCATACATGCTTGGGTGCTATTAAATTGGTAATCACAACATACAGATATAGAGAACGGATTATCAAATCCGTTTTAAAACAATTTACATTTCAAATCCAAATCGTTTTACAATAAGTTCATTTAACGAAGACAAGCCCATAAAACATGTTGGTCCCAAATAAGACGTTTCAGTTATGTGTGAAAACACTTCAGTGTAAATATGACCGATGCCATGCCATGCCTTCAACAGTATCATTCTCAAACACCTGAGAAAAAAAACATGCTAACATGTCACCTTTCGCTGGTTAGTTCATAGATTTAAAGTAAATAAGTACAGATGGACCACAACAAATATCAACATGTACACACTAACTATATGCTAACCCTAAGCTTATTTAACCGAAGCTACGACAATTCAGTATGCCAAGCTAGCATATAATACTAATAGTGGGGCCCAACGAGTGTTTATCCCGATACACTCGGCAAGTCCGACATGATATACGCTCGCATTGACCCTTCTGGCCAACCCGAGAGGGGGAGTCAACCCGAATAGATCTATCTATAACATTCGCGCTTCCCGCAGGAACTGACGGTTGATGATAGTGGGCATAGTGGGATCGTACATACTTAGGTTATCCGCATACTAGTGTGTAAAAACAAAAGTTTAGTTTTAGGTCCATGAAAACAGTTTTGTATGTTTCACACCCCAAGGTTTATAAAACAGTACTTATAAGAAAACGAGGTTATAAACTCACCTCAATTTGTAGCAATCTGCTAGAAAAGTCAAATAGTATAGTGCAACCGCTCCGACACGCGACCTAGATCAATATGACAAGTCTCAATGTACAACTCGTATTTAAAACGTATTGACTCATTGAAAAGTTTACAAGTCTTTAGAGTGTTCGTGTATTTCTTGCTTCTTGTGTGGTAAAGTACATTTCGAAATGTGATTTATCATTAAAGACTCTTTAGTAATGACTCTTGTGAAAAGTAGGGTGAAAATACGTGTAACGAAAATGTATGTGCTTCGTAATCGTCGTCGAATACACAAGTAATATATATATTATCTTTTATATATATATATATATATATATATATATATATATATATATATATATATATATATATATATAAAAGATAAGTTTAGTAATTAAATATTTAATTAATTAGACTTAGTAATTAATTAAATAAATATTGGTGAGTAAATATAATAAATTATATTATATTAATGTGTAATTAAATAAAAGGTGATGATAGTGGGGTATTATTATATTATAAATAATATAATTATTTATAATATAATAATAATTATAAAATGAAATTATTATAAGTAATTAATTTAAGTATAATTAATTAAAGTTATAGGTGTATAAATATGTAAATATATTTATAAGTCTAAAGAATTCTAAAATATTAATTTGAAAAAATTAATATTTTAATAGTAAAAACAAGTCCTTTAGTCGGTTTACACCAAAAATATTACTGTATAAGTGTAGAATTTTTAGAAAAATCGGGCATAACCCCATTCGTTTATTCAAACTTTTTCATTTTACCCCAAGTGTTGCAAATTACTTAAGTAGTTCCTTAAGTTGTTAACATTTGCAAAACTACTCCAAACTTATATATTTAGTTATAAATATATATCTCGTCACGTTTTAATTAAACTAACATTTATTACCAAATCAATTATAAGGTTCAATATAAAAGTCAATGTTTAGTCAAACTTTTCTCAAAAGTCAATAAAAGTCAACAAAGTTTCATATTGGGCCGAAAAGCCCATTAAGTGGTCAAATTTGGCTAAAAGTGTCAAAACGAGTTTGAAACGTTTTAAACTGATATATAACGTTTTAGTAAGTCAAAATATTTATAGTGAGTCAAATTTTTTTCCAAAACTTATTTTAGTCATCTGAAACAATTAGTGGGCCGAATTGTCCCTTATAAGCCCAATAGTTCAATTTTTGTCCAAAACAAAAATAATCCTTTTAAGTTACGTTATATATTACGTTAAGTTTTAAATGATCAAATAAGCACTTTAAATAAGCCACGGGGTCAAAAAGTCAAGGTAGGCCGAAAATGGGTTGGGCTCAGCCCAACTTGTCGTACATGTCATAAGCCCAAAAACAAGTTTAAACTTTTAAGCCCTTTTTGGTCCAAATAGTTTTCGTAGTTACGTTTTAATTAACTAAATAAGCACTTATTAATAAGTAATCTAGCAGTCAACCATGGTCATAACAAGTTGGGTTTGACCCAAATTGTGCCTTATGACCCTAACACCCAAAATATAGGCAAAAAACAATAAGCTATAGCTTATTCAATAAGCTATTCCAATTAAGTTGTTAAGCACAAAATTCACCATTCACTACTAGAGCCAAAATTTTATGTTTATCAAAACCCTAATTTTTGTTTTGTCCAAAATGTAGTCGATTAGTATGTGTAACCAAATAAGTGTATATTTTGTTTTAACTCGCGTAATTAGTTCAAAGCTCATTTGTACTATCAATTTAGCACCACAAGTAACAAGATTCACCACACAAGCAAGAAATGACATAATTTGTATAAAACTTTCAAAAATGTCGACCACTATTATAAATATGTCAAACCATATCTTTTTCAATTTAGTAAAACATATACATTAAACACTTAGTAACACTTTTAAACATCAAGATAACATGTAATAAACAAGATTAAACAAATGTCCTTACAAAGGGTGTGTTTGTACAAGGCTATGAGGACAAAGAAAGAACCAAAATGCTCCAAATTTACACAAGACATGTTCCGATCGTTCCCAGAAGCTTAAAAGTACACCTTGATTTGTTATAACTTCAAAGGATTTTTGTGGATCTAAGAATTATTGATGGTTAGTTAGTTTGGAAGAGAAAATGGAAGAGAGGAAAGTTTAGATGAAGAAAATGTGTGTGAATTAGTTAGTGTAGTGTTTTAATTAAACTACAAAACATAATATGTCATAATAAGTTAAAACACATGATATCCTTTGTTCTTTTGTGGAGTAGGCAACACAAGTCAACAAGGAGGGGGGATCTGAAATTTTGAACCTTATGGATATATCGTGTGTCGGTTTGAGCTTAAATATCACCATAAAGTCCCGGTTTGACGTTTTTGGACACGTATACGCAAAGTAAAGTTTTTACCAACATTTTTGTCAGAATAATAAAAAAATATTATTATTTGCCCAAAAATGTATTTATTTGACTTCTGCCATGTCTACTGTGGTGTCGGTACACGTGTCGGGTTGTTTTTCAGTAAATGCGAGAAAGCTTCTCAGTTTATAACGCAACTTGTGTCACACCCCCAAAATACCTGAATGGCAGCGGAATGGAATACCTGAGGGTGTAACGGATCATAGCACACAAACCAGGAAATATTGAACGACCTAAAGTGTCGTTTAGAAAAATACATCGTTTGATTCATTCAAAATATTCAGAGTTATAAAACATAGGTCCCAAAAGTTGGAAAAGGTTTAAGGAAACAATTTAGTACAATCAAACGATAGTTCATAAGTGCATGAAATCCAAAAGAGACGCGTCATCCTTGATACACAAAGTGACTCCATGCATGCCATGAGAATATGCCTTAGTTACCTGAGAAATACATTGCGAAAACAGTCAACATAAAGTTGGTGAATAATCATAGGTTTATAAGTAAATCGTAAGTACATAAGCCACAAGCAATAAGTAAACCGACAAGAATGTCAAAAATGCTACATTGGCTCTTAAGCTCATGACCCCGAAGCTAGACTTTGTAATGCCCCACCAGAGTGTTTACCAGACACTCAATTCGTTAAGACATGAAATGCATTCGTCCCGTTGGAGCAACCCAAACACGAATGGAGGCGTCACCCTCGATAGATCTATCCACTCACTCTCGCTTAGTACTAAAATTAACGGTCCATGATAATAAAGGGGACTTGTCTTGGTAGTAAGGCAACTTAAGCAATGTATGGAATTTGTAATACTTGGGCATGTACAAAAATAATTGTGCAATGTATTCTCCCCCGTGGGATTTAAAATCAAATAAGTAATTAAAACGGGGCTATGAGAACTCACCTCGAAGTGATGGTACAAAAGATGATACAATGAGGTAAAAGTAGTCGGGACAATGAGGCGCGAACACTAGCCGCAACCTAAATGAATAATCGTGATCTAATTAAGATCAAGCCGTAATGTAATGAATGCACATGCACATGATACCTATACCACTCGTAATTTGGAAATACTAGTTATCGTCATAGTAAAATAGTTTCCATACTTAGGAAAAATAAGTCCATTTATAGAAGTATATAACTTGTCGTATTATCTCGTATGGAAATGTTAGCGTTAAATTCTTCGTATCGAAAACCTTAAAATAACGTCGTTAAGTCGTATAAATATTCTCTTGGGTCATACGTATTCATTAGTTAAAAATATAGCCCTTAGTAACATTTCTAGAAAATATACCATTTAGTACGTAAGTTATTATTTTTATTTGTGTCCATATATATATATATATATATATATATATATATATATATATAGTTTGACAATGTTAAAATGGGTATAACTTGGTCGTTTTAAGTTCGTTTTCCTTGTTCTTTATATCCACGGATTCGTTTTTGTATATACTAATATATTTTTGATAACTCGGCACTTCTAGGTTACGTTTAATGCCTCTAATTACCCGTCGAAATCTGCCAAACAGCAAGCAGTTTTTATAAAAATAGTTTTCGTCGTTAAATTTGCAAAAATCATATCTCCTTCGTTATAAGCTCGTTTTAATCCATTCTTTCGCCTAAAGTTTCGTTTTTGAAAGTATTTTCTAAATCTTTGGTCAAAAATTTACCATTAGCCACTGATTTTCCCACGAAATAGAAATAGGGACAGTAGGTATTTCAAATGTTTCAAAAATCGTTTCTAGGGTTCTAATCTAGTTCCATCTTCATTCAAACCACTTTCAATCACCACAAAACTAGTCTAATCCTACCATACCCCTTCTTAGGGTGTCATGGGTTCCTAAACATCAAAACCAAGTAGATCTAACAAGGATCTAAACAAAAATCACTTCTAGGGCTTGTAAGTTCCAAAAGTTTGTAAAAATATAGTGGTATAACTATTTTGTGCATGGATCAAAGCATAAAAGCTATAAGATATACGTAAATACTTGATGAAAACATAAAAATTAACTTGGTAACTTACTTTGAAAGGTGGTGTGATTAGATGATGAAAAACCTAACAATCCTTGAGTTTTTATCTCAAAACTCTAACAAGGACTACTATAAGAACAAGATTACAATATGATCTTTGAAAAATGATGTTTTCTTCCTTCTTGATGACCCTAGGCCGAGCACCCTTGAGAGAAAAAGAGAGAAAAAGTTTTCTTGAGCTAGTTGTAAATGAGATGAAAAAGTCTAGTAAAGTTTTATGTATTATAAGTATTATTATTATTTTATACAAAGTTAGTATATGCATTAATGAAACTTGAGTGAGTTAGTAGCTTTTGTAAGTGATTGGCAAGGGGGGGGGGGGGGGGGGGGCGGCAAATCAAGGGGGGGGGGGGGGATGAATGTGTAGACTTTGTGACTTTGTGTATTATTATGTGTTATCTTGTAGTTTTAAAATGTACCGGGTACCGGGTTAACTAAAAATAAATTTTAACGGAGTTAACCGGGATAAAATAAAGTTATAAAAATTATAAAAATAGGTTGGGTAAAATTATTGGGTGTTTAGATAATTATCGTTTAATTTCTACGAAAACCGTCGAAATTTTAGTAAACTTAAGTTAATAATTAAAATAAATATCCAAAATACCGGGTAAATTAATATTATAATTTTTATATTATAAAAATGAATATAAAAATATATTGGGATCATAGTTGGGAGTGTTGGACATGTTAGTCACATTTATAGTTCGCGTATTAGTGTTTATTTAAAATAAACATACGTAAATCGTTAATCGTACCAAAAGTATTAATTTAATTATCCTACGAGTGGAATAGTATGCAAGTGCCCTAATGATGATATGCAGACTATTTCTAGTCCGCATGAAATGTCCCTGATAATAATGCATGAATTCGCTCCTGAACCAATACGGTTACACGAATTTGAATACTCGTAAACTAAATTTACGACGACATGAGTAATGCACGTGAATAGTGGTTTCCTCTCGGGAATGAATAGTGTCAAGTGAATAGTAAAATTTTTGAATGTGTCTCGGAATGTTAAATTGACCTCAAAAACGATGAATAGTAAAATGATGAATAGTGATCGATGAATAGTAATTTGTGAATAGTAGAATGTCGAAGTTTGGAAAAATGACCTGAAATTGTGGGTTGTGACAGTCGCCCATCCAAAAAGGAATTCAATCCCTGAATTCAGTTAGTGTTGGTCTCGGTAATAGGCTCGGTGAAAAGTTGTGGATACTTGCGTCGCATTTGGTCTTCTCGTTCCCAAGTAAACTCGGGTCCTCTTCGAGAATTCCAACGAACCTTCACGATCGGAATTCGACTTTGTTTCAACTGTTTGATCTCGCGATCCATTATTTCAACTGGTTCTTCCACAAAGTTAAGCTTGTCATCAAGTTGCATTTCTTCTAATGGTATAATGGCAGACTCATCCGAAAGACATTTCTTGAGGTTCGAAACATGAAACGTGTTGTGTACGTTGCTAAGTTCTGACGGAAGTTCAAGCTTGTAAGCAACCGGACCAATCCTCTCCAGGATCTTGAATGGCCCAATGTATCTCGGGTTCAACTTCCCGCGTTTTCCAAATCGTATCACGCCCTTCCAAGGCGAGACTTTCAACATGACTTTGTCTCCGACTTGAAATTCCAATGGTTTGCGTCGAACATCTGCGTAGCTTTTCTGTCGACTTCTAGCAGTTTCGAGTCTCTCTCGAATTTGAATTATCTTTTTTGTTGTCTCTTGCACCATCTCCGGGCCAGTACATTGTACTTCACCGACTTCGGCCCAACAAACTGGAGATCGACACTTACGACCATAAAGTGCCTCGAATGGTGCAGCCTTTATGCTTGAATGGTAGCTGTTGTTATAGGAAAACTCGATCAACGGCAAATGGTTAGCCCAACCATTTCCAAAGTCAATCGCACATGCTCTAAGCATGTCTTAAAGTGTCTGAATAGTTCTCTCGCTCTGACCATCGGTCTGAGGATGGTAAGCAGTGCTCATATCTAACTTAGATCCAAAAGAATCTTGCAATGACCGCCAAAAATTTGAAGTAAAACGACTATCTCTGTCGGAAATGATGGAAACTGGTGCACCGTGTCTTGAGACTATTTCCTTGACATAAAGTCTAGCAAGTTGTTCCATAGAATAAGTCTCTCTAATGGGTATGAAATGAGCTGATTTGGTAAGTCGATCAACGATTACCCAAATAGCATCAAAACCTCCTGACGTCTTAGGAAGTTTAGTGACAAAGTCCATTGTAATACGTTCCCACTTCCATTGTGGAATCTCTGGTTGTTGAAGTAGCCCTGACGGTTTCTGGTACTCGGCTTTCACTTTAGCACAAGTAAGGCATTTGCTGACGTAAGTAGCTATTTTCGCTTTCATGTTCGGCCACCAATAAAGCTTTTTGAGATCCTGATACATCTTATCAGAACCTGGATGAATAGAGTACTTCGACTTGTGTGATTCATGCATAATCAATCCTCGCACTCCACCATAGAGTGGTATCCAACTTCGGTCCTTGAAGCATAACACTCCGTCTGATCTCTTTACAAAGCCATTTTCGCTTTCTGGCATACCATAAAGTTTCTCATGTGGTCGGTTTTCTTCTTTGAGAGCCTCAATCTGAGCTTCTAGAATTTTTGATGGTAACGGCGAAATGATAGTCATTCCTAATGACCTAACTCTCAAAGGTTTGAGTCGTTCTTTTCGGCTAAGTGCATCTGCTACAACATTTGCTTTTCCTGGGTGATATCGGATTTCACAATCATAATCACTCAACAATTCTAGCCAACGACGTTGTCTCATATTAAGTTCCTTCTGATCGAGTATATGCTGTAAGCTCTTGTGGTCGGTAAAAATTACACACTTAGTACCATAAAGGTAGTGTCTCCAAATCTTGAGTGCAAAAACTACCGCACCCAACTCCAAGTCGTGCGTAGTGTAATTCTTCTCGTGTGTCTTAAGCTGTCTAGATGCATAAGCTATCACCTTCTCGTTTTGCATTAGCACAGCTCCAAGTCCTTGATGCGAAGCATCGCAATATACCACAAAGTTCTCAATACCTTCAGGTAGTGACAAAATCGGTGCGCTACAAAGCTTTTGTTTCAATAATTGAAATGCGGACTCTTGTTTTTCTCCCCACTCGTACTTCTCATTCTTTTGTGTCAGCTTTGTCAACGACTTCGCTATCTTAGAAAACCCTTCAATAAACCTTCTGTAATATCCAGCAAGTCCTAGGAATTGACGAATTTCCGTAGGAGACTTGGGCGTAGCCCAATCCTTAACTGCCTCGATCTTTGCCGGGTCGACTTGTAATCCTTGGCTATCAATAACATGGCCAAGAAATTGAACTCTTCGTATCCAAAAATCACACTTTGAAAACTTGGCATACAATTGCTCCTCCTTGAGCAGTTCCAGGATTGTTCTGAGGTGTTCTTCGTGATCTTCCTTACTCTTGGAATAAATCAAGATATCGTCAATGAATACGATCACAAACTTATCAATATACGGTTTGCACACCCTACTCATGAGATCCATAAATACCGCAGGTGCGTTGGTTAATCCGAAAGGCATCACTTGAAACTCATAATGACCATAGCGTGTTCTAAATGCCGTCTTCGGGATATCCTCTTCCCGAACTCTAATTTGATGATAACCGGATCTTAAATCAATCTTGGAATAAAAACTAGAACCTTGTAACTGGTCGAACAAGTCGTCGATTCTGGGGAGTGGATAACGGTTCTTAACCGTTAACTTGTTCAGCTCACGATAGTCAATGCACATTCTGAAAGTTCCATCCTTCTTCTTCACAAACAAAACCGGCGCTCCCCAAGGCGAGGAACTCGGTCTAATGAATCCTTTGTCCAAAAGTTCTTGTAGTTGATTCGACAATTCTTGCATCTCCGAAGGTGCAAGTCTATACGGTGCTCGCGCAATTGGTGCAGCTCCTGGCACTAATTCGATTTGAAACTCAACTTGGCGTGTAGGCGGAAGTCCTGGAAATTCTTCCGGAAAAACTTCTGGAAATTCCTTAACAATTGGCACATCTTCAAGTCGTTTCTCATCCGACTTCTTCTCCGTGATGTGAGCCAAGAATGCATAACAACCCTTCTTTATGTACTTCTCGGTTTTGATGCATGATATGATACTGAGTCTAGTTCCACTTCGCTCTCCACGAACAACTAAAGTTTCACCGTTATAAGGAAGGTGAACAACTTTCTCATCACAAATAATCCTCGCTCGATGCCGAGATAACCAATCCATACCGATAACAACGTCGAAACTTCCAAGTTCTACGGGCATGAGGTCTATATTGAATGGATGGTTTAGGAAATTTATAGTGCAACCACGAACAATGGTGTTGGTGTTAACTAAAGACCCATCGGCTAGTTCAACGATATAGGAAATGTCTAATGGGGTTGGTTCTATGTTAAGTAAAGGTGCAAATGTAATAGAAACAAAACTCCTATCCGCTCCTGAATCAAATAAAATGGATGCATAACGATTATTAACGAGGAACGTACCCGCAACAACATTCGGGTCTTCTTTGACATCTTCTCCTCCCATAACATAAGCTCTTCCTCGAGCCATTCCATCTTGATTTCCAGTTCCTTGATTCTTCTTCTTTGGGCACTCATTCCTAAAGTGTCCAAGTTCTCCACAGCCAAAACATGTTACCGGTGGTTTCTGATTGCCACCAAAGTTTGGACTCTTGCAATCTTTGGTGTAGTGACCAACCTTCTTGCAGTTGCCACATAGATCTGGGCAACGTCCTGGGTTATGATGCTTCTGACACCTTTCGCACTTGGGTAAATTACCCTCATATCCTTTCCTTTCAGTCGGTCCTGCAGCATAAGCCCTTGCCACTTCTTGCCTCTTAGGTGGCGGCTGAACAACGTTTCCACC
Source organism: Artemisia argyi (assembly GCA_030686995.1). Taxonomy (NCBI): domain Eukaryota; kingdom Viridiplantae; phylum Streptophyta; class Magnoliopsida; order Asterales; family Asteraceae; genus Artemisia; species Artemisia argyi. Next base: position 56,392,492 of record CM060701.1, read on the forward strand.
TTGGTTGTAATCAAACCTTCTCTTGTTGTTGTTGTTATTGTTTGGATTGTTGTTTCGGTTATTGGGATAGTTGCGGTTTCGATTGTTGTTATAGTTGTTGTTGTTTCGAGTGTTGTTGTAGTTGGTGTTGTTTGAACGGTTATTGTTGTTGACAGCAGATTTTCCTTTTACCACTTGGACCATGAGTTTCTGAGTTATACGAATAGCCTCTTCCATTGATTGAGGATCAAAAGAAATCACATCTCCTCGAACACTTTCAGGCAATCCACCAACAAAGTTTTCCATCTTTTTCTCATCGTCGGGAACCATAGTTGGACATAGTGCAGCCAACTCCTGAAACCTTCTGAAATAGGTCTCGATGTCATCACCTTTAGTCACAAGCCCATAGAATTCTGCTTCCAATTTCTGTATCTCAGTACGAGGGAAAAACTTTTTAGACATCAGTTTCTTGAATTCCTCCCAAGTGAGCTTGTAAGCATTCTCCATACCAATCGGCTGAGCATACGAATTCCACCAAGACATAGCTTCATCAAGAAGCATACCTGTAGCAAATTTTACCTTACTGACGTCCGGGCATCCGCACATAAGGAATACATTCTCAGTCTTTTCAAACCAGCGGATCAAAGCAACCGCTCCTTCAGTGCCCTTAAACTTGATAGGATCACTAATCTTGAAATCTTTCCATGTACATTCACGCCTAATAGCAGTTGGTTCAACTGCCCCTGTATTAGAAGCAGTCTCAGCAGCCCTAGCAGCAACCTCAGCTCTCTCAATCTCTAGAGCTTCTGCAATACTATCCCTGACCAACTTGCGGATAGCAGCTTGAGTCATAGCAGGTGTTTCTGGTGCAGTCTTACTCTTCCTTGGTGCCATACTTCTGATAAATCATAATGGAAATAACCATGAGAAAAATCATAATAGAAATAGTCATAGTACCAAAGGTATACACCCACAACATGTATATATATATACAACCACAACGAGTAATAACACAACCAAGACATGTATGGGTACAACCACAATCTATATAAATACAACCACGACAGGTACGAATACAACCACAATCTGTCTAGATACCACCACGACAAGTATATATATACAACCACAACCTGTATCAATACAACCACGACATGTATAGATACAACCACAACCTGTATCAATACAACCACGACATGTATAGATACAACCACAACCCGTATCAATATGACAACAATAAAGAGCAACCACGAAACATCATAAATATAATCACAACACATGAATATAATACATGAAAATTTCGGCCTACATGGACCGATATAATATATAGCACAACATTTCCAACATAGTAGAGTGGCACTTGATATATTTGTTTGTACAACAACCAAAAGGCTACAAGTTCTTGAACTATGTCCCACACCTCGGGACTAGGAAAATAATAAAAGCTAATATAATACCAGTGTATGTCTAAGCTCCTCTCGGTGCTCTAGATGGTCCAGGCTCTCCCCTCAAGCGGCGAATCTCACGATCCATCGCAACCACGATCTCCTCAAGATGCTGAACTCGTAACTGAAAAGAAGCATCTCTGCGCTCCAACACGACTAACCTCTCTCGGATCAATGCCAACTGATCTACCTGCTCCCACTGAGTCTCCTGTGTCGCCTGAGCTCTATCTCGAATCTCAGGTAACTCATCCCTAAGTAGCTCAATCTGCTCCTGGTGCCTCAACTGTCGTGCCTCGAGTCCATGGTATGACACATCAATACCAACCCTGCCCTGAATCAAATCCTCAACCTGCTCCTCGACAGCCTCAAGTCGAGTGGTGATAATCTCATCAACTCTATACCCCAAACTATCAACTTGCTCCTGCTGAGCATCTAACTGATCCTCTAGTGTAGCAGCTGTAGGATCCCTAGCTGCAGCCGCTCTCGAACTCTCACCCATGTGGTATACTGGTGGTGGTGAAAGGTCAGCAGTCTCGGTAATAGGTGAATCTGGGGTGGTAAGCCTTGCACGCTTCCTGAGCGGCAAGAGTGAGGTAGGTATAGGAGTGGTAGTGGGTATGGCTGGTGGTGGTGGTGTAGGCACAGTAGGACTAGGGAGACTCCTATAAGTAGATGTAGCATAACGAACACTCTTCCTAGCAACCTGAATAGTCTTACTCCTAGGAAACATAAGTCTCGGCTCTGAATGAATAGTAGTAGTAGGAGATGATGGTATGTCAGTGGGTACAGTAGGATGGACATGGGGAGTAGGAGCCGTCTCCTCCTCCTCGAAAGGCTCGGTGTCATCATCTAATGCCAAAAGTGGCAACTCAGGTGTAGGAGAATGATGAGTGCTTAATCACTCATCCTTTTTAGGCTTTATTTCAGACCAAAAACACAAAATACTAACCAAAAATGCCAAGAGAATGCATGTTTTTGTATTTGTGTATGTGCAGGTACGGATATGAGAAAAATGAACAAAAACGACACCAAAACCGACAAAAACGAGCACGAGAATGGAAAAAGGTCAAAAGCTGGAGCTGGGGAAGTCAAATGGTCAAAAATCCAAGCTCAAAAAGTCAAATTCAACCTCAGAGATTCAGAAAGATTGCATAATTAGTCCCTGGTGAAAGTTTGGAGAAATGGCAAATTTAGTCCCTCAAGTTTCTGATAATTACAAAATTGGTCCTTGATGAAGAAAAGACAAATTGGTCCTTCATAAATCAAAGGATGGCAATTCAAGCCCTTGGAAGAAACTTTGGTAGAATAACAGTTTCAGTCCCTATGGTTTGCAATATTACAATATGGGTCCTTAATGAAAATTATTACTCTTAATAAATTTGCAAACCGGATCTATAATCTATCCTAGCCCAGTTCCATTATTTGAGCCCAAAGATAATCACAAGGCCCACCACCTTAAAAACCTAGACCCGGCCTGCACCTAAACCCGTAGTCAACCCTTGACTTCAACCCGGTCAACAAAGACAACAATAAAATACCCCCAATTCCCATTTTAATTTTACCCGCCCCTAAAAACTAACCCCTACCCAGAAAGATGTACTGTAGTAAGAACCCTAATTCACCCCCTCCCAAATTAACCTCAATTACTAATAATTACCCAATCATTGAGGCTTCTAGAAGGTCAGAATAAGTCAGAGAATGTCAGTCAGGGGACACGTGGTCCAATCATGAAGCACACGGAGGATTCACATCATGTCATCAATCAATCCAAGGGTCAATATTAATGGGATGTATCTGGAAACGCATCAAACGGCTAAGGAGGGCTCAGAAGAAGCACAAGTTCACGAGGATTGATGACTTGGACTTTGAAGACCTCACCTCAGCTCACGTATAAATACCCCCTCCTCACAGTGAAGAGATTGTCCGGTTTTTCATGTATTAGAAAGCTTTTGACCACTTTTTAAATTCTTGTCATTTAATTTCAGTATTTAAATTGTAATTCCAAATTTGTACTCAAGTTTCATTTTAATATAAATCTTATTTTCCTTTAAATCTCTTGCAATTTAATTTTTGATTCTGTTTTAAGCTTCAAATTATTCATTCAGTTTAGTTTGTGTGGTGAAAATTATTTGTTGTTACTGCTTGCAAATATTCAAAAGTTCTCAGTCAAACAAAGTCAATACAAGTGCTTATTGCAAATAAGCTAAGCTTATTAGGAGTTAAGGGCAGCCATTTGGAGCTTTTGGCCTGTCTCAAAGACAGGCTGTGTGGGAACACCCCTCTGTTTGGCTGAGGGGTGATTGTAAGTTTCATTTTCATTATTTTTCAAGTTATATTTGCATCATATTGGTTTCTAGTGTGGATTTGTTTTACTGCTTGTTGTTTGTTCATTCTCAGTTTCCATTTTGCCTTAATTCTAGTTGCTTTTAAATTCATATTAATAGTTGGTTTAAGATTGAGATTTAACTGCTTCATTATCTGTCTTATCTAATCTGTGTTCATGCTTTTGTTTGAGTGAGATTATGTATTGCTGAGTTGAGTTTAGATTTTGATCAGAATTAGAGTTTGGATTGCTTACTAAGTTGTATCTGTGGTGGTTTCTTAGGGTAGATAGGGCATATCAAGGGTGTTTGGATCAGTCAAGTTGGAGGTGTTTAGGTTGTCTTACTTGGGATTTTTCTGCATCACTAGTTTACAGTAGGCTTATAATAGTTAGTTCAAGCATTAAATCAGTAGGTATTTTAGATAAAGTCAAAGTTAGCTAAATACTTGATTATTGTTAGCTTAATTTCATATCTGATTCTTGCTACTTAGTTTTTAGTTGCATTTTGTGTTTGTATAAGCATAATTAGTGGATAAACATCATTTGTGTACACTTAGGGTAAGATCTCAGCTTCTCAAGTTAGGTTTAGTCAAAGCTTAGGTTGCGTTAAATTGTCAAAAAGTCCACAGGCCTGTAGCCCCCATAGGTTTAACTGCTGCTGATCTTAGTAACATTTAGGGTCCAATTTGGTTTGAAAATTAGATTTTGATTGGTTTTATAAGTAATCAGTAGTGTAGGTTAAGTTTTGCTCCCATAAGCTGATTCTCCTGAGCTTATTTAGACAACTAGTTAGGCTTGATAAGTTGAGTGTTTGAACTATTATCTGTTTTTCAATTTGATGCCTGCTAATGTGTTTTAGTGTTCAAATCTGTGTGTTATTGCTTATAATAGTTCCATTATACTTGTAGTTACTTTTTCCATTGAGCATTTGTTGTTTTCTTAATCTGTTTGTGAATTGCTTATTTCAAAAAAGTGCTTATTTGCTCGTTTGTACCCCAATCTAAGTTTCTGAGTTCATTCTGGTCTAAAAATTGTTCATTAAAGCTTATTCTAGTCTAAAAATCATTGGGGCAAGGTTTGGTCAAACATTGGTCAAGGAGTGCTTATTAATAAGCACTCCAAATAAGCAGTTTTTAGCTTTTTAGCACTTCTCATACTTATTTTTCTCTCAAAATTTTTTCTTAAGTTCATTTTAATATTTTAGATTTTCTGTAATTTTTTTCAAATTTTTCCGAGTCCATTTACTATTTTTCTTCTTTTATTTTCAATTTTAATCAAAATTTAATACTTTTTAATTAATAAAAAATCCAAAAAAATCTGAAAAAGTCAAGAAAAATCCAAAAATATTTTAGAAACTTATTTTCATTTATTTTAGAATTTTAGAAATTTAATTTGCATTTTTCTCATTTATTTTGAATTTTTAATTAGTTTTAATAATTTTTAATTTCTAAAAATTTTATAAAAAGCCAAAAAAATTAGTTTTTAGTTTTAAAATTACTTTTTAGTTATTTTATAATTTTCAAAATTTAATTTTCATTTTTCTCACTTAAATTCCATTTTCTTTTAATTTTTAATTAGTTAATTAGTTTTAAATTCATAAAAAATAAATAAAAAGTCAAAAAATATTTTTCTTTTTCTCAAAATTTTCTTTTATCATTTTTAACTTTTAAAAATTATTTCCAAGTCCGTAGGAGTAGCGTAGCTTAAAAGTCGCGTTTTATTTTGTACGGTTACGTTTATTTACGTTTTAGTTTACGGTTTTCGTTTCTACGTTACGTTTTAAGTTTGTTTACTTGATTTACGTGCTTAGTTGATTATTTGTGATTCATTTATTATTTCATTAGTGTAATCTCATTCACATCATTTTTTACCACTTTCACGACACGTTTCACGATTCGGGAATTCGAAATTCTATTCACACCTTCGCTGGGACACGACCCGGGGAAATACTTTCCTAAGCATTTCTTCGGTTATAAACTATACTATAAAAAAAAGACTACATCAGAGAAACAAGTGGTGAAACAGCAGTAGAGGACATAGAGCCCTCATCATCAGAGTCTGATATAGAGTAAAGTATGACAGTGTTTGGATTCGAAGACATGACTCTGTGATAATCAAGGTGAAATAAAAATAAATAACTCGTACAATGGCATCACCTAAAAATAAGTAAATATGCACTTATGATGAAATGATGATATGCTATGATGGTGTGGTTATAGTCTAGGGTCCATGATGCATCCTAGTTCGCTATAACCTTAGCTCTGGTACCAATCTGTCACACCCCCAAAATACCTGAATGGCAGCGGAATGGAATACCTGAGGGTGTAACGGATCATAGCACACAAACCAGGAAATATTGAACGACCTAAAGTGTCGTTTAGAAAAATACATCGTTTGATTCATTCAAAATATTCAGAGTTATAAAACATAGGTCCCAAAAGTTGGAAAAGGTTTAAGGAAACAATTTAGTACAATCAAACGATAGTTCATAAGTGCATGAAATCCAAAAGAGACGCGTCATCCTTGATACACAAAGTGACTCCATGCATGCCATGAGAATATGCCTTAGTTACCTGAGAAATACATTGCGAAAACAGTCAACATAAAGTTGGTGAATAATCATAGGTTTATAAGTAAATCGTAAGTACATAAGCCACAAGCAATAAGTAAACCGACAAGAATGTCAAAAATGCTACATTGGCTCTTAAGCTCATGACCCCGAAGCTAGACTTTGTAATGCCCCACCAGAGTGTTTACCAGACACTCAATTCGTTAAGACATGAAATGCATTCGTCCCGTTGGAGCAACCCAAACACGAATGGAGGCGTCACCCTCGATAGATCTATCCACTCACTCTCGCTTAGTACTAAAATTAACGGTCCATGATAATAAAGGGGACTTGTCTTGGTAGTAAGGCAACTTAAGCAATGTATGGAATTTGTAATACTTGGGCATGTACAAAAATAATTGTGCAATGTATTCTCCCCCGTGGGATTTAAAATCAAATAAGTAATTAAAACGGGGCTATGAGAACTCACCTCGAAGTGATGGTACAAAAGATGATACAATGAGGTAAAAGTAGTCGGGACAATGAGGCGCGAACACTAGCCGCAACCTAAATGAATAATCGTGATCTAATTAAGATCAAGCCGTAATGTAATGAATGCACATGCACATGATACCTATACCACTCGTAATTTGGAAATACTAGTTATCGTCATAGTAAAATAGTTTCCATACTTAGGAAAAATAAGTCCATTTATAGAAGTATATAACTTGTCGTATTATCTCGTATGGAAATGTTAGCGTTAAATTCTTCGTATCGAAAACCTTAAAATAACGTCGTTAAGTCGTATAAATATTCTCTTGGGTCATACGTATTCATTAGTTAAAAATATAGCCCTTAGTAACATTTCTAGAAAATATACCATTTAGTACGTAAGTTATTATTTTTATTTGTGTCCATATATATATATATATATATATATATATATATATATATATATATATATATATATATATATATATATATAGTTTGACAATGTTAAAATGGGTATAACTTGGTCGTTTTAAGTTCGTTTTCCTTGTTCTTTATATCCACGGATTCGTTTTTGTATATACTAATATATTTTTGATAACTCGGCACTTCTAGGTTACGTTTAATGCCTCTAATTACCCGTCGAAATCTGCCAAACAGCAAGCAGTTTTTATAAAAATAGTTTTCGTCGTTAAATTTGCAAAAATCATATCTCCTTCGTTATAAGCTCGTTTTAATCCATTCTTTCGCCTAAAGTTTCGTTTTTGAAAGTATTTTCTAAATCTTTGGTCAAAAATTTACCATTAGCCACTGATTTTCCCACGAAATAGAAATAGGGACAGTAGGTATTTCAAATGTTTCAAAAATCGTTTCTAGGGTTCTAATCTAGTTCCATCTTCATTCAAACCACTTTCAATCACCACAAAACTAGTCTAATCCTACCATACACCTTCTTAGGGTGTCATGGGTTCCTAAACATCAAAACCAAGTAGATCTAACAAGGATCTAAACAAAAATCACTTCTAGGGCTTGTAAGTTCCAAAAGTTTGTAAAAATATAGTGGTATAACTATTTTGTGCATGGATCAAAGCATAAAAGCTATAAGATATACGTAAATACTTGATGAAAACATAAAAATTAACTTGGTAACTTACTTTGAAAGGTGGTGTGATTAGATGATGAAAAACCTAACAATCCTTGAGTTTTTATCTCAAAACTCTAACAAGGACTACTATAAGAACAAGATTACAATATGATCTTTGAAAAATGATGTTTTCTTCCTTCTTGATGACCCTAGGCCGAGCACCCTTGAGAGAAAAAGAGAGAAAAAGTTTTCTTGAGCTAGTTGTAAATGAGATGAAAAAGTCTAGTAAAGTTTTATGTATTATAAGTATTATTATTATTTTATACAAAGTTAGTATATGCATTAATGAAACTTGAGTGAGTTAGTAGCTTTTGTAAGTGATTGGCAAGGGGGGGGGGGGGGGGGGCGGCAAATCAAGGGGGGGGGGGGATGAATGTGTAGACTTTGTGACTTTGTGTATTATTATGTGTTATCTTGTAGTTTTAAAATGTACCGGGTACCGGGTTAACTAAAAATAAATTTTAACGGAGTTAACCGGGATAAAATAAAGTTATAAAAATTATAAAAATAGGTTGGGTAAAATTATTGGGTGTTTAGATAATTATCGTTTAATTTCTACGAAAACCGTCGAAATTTTAGTAAACTTAAGTTAATAATTAAAATAAATATCCAAAATACCGGGTAAATTAATATTATAATTTTTATATTATAAAAATGAATATAAAAATATATTGGGATCATAGTTGGGAGTGTTGGACATGTTAGTCACATTTATAGTTCGCGTATTAGTGTTTATTTAAAATAAACATACGTAAATCGTTAATCGTACCAAAAGTATTAATTTAATTATCCTACGAGTGGAATAGTATGCAAGTGCCCTAATGATGATATGCAGACTATTTCTAGTCCGCATGAAATGTCCCTGATAATAATGCATGAATTCGCTCCTGAACCAATACGGTTACGCGAATTTGAATACTCGTAAACTAAATTTACGACGACATGAGTAATGCACGTGAATAGTGGTTTCCTCTCGGAAATGAATAGTGTCAAGTGAATAGTAAAATTTTTGAATGTGTCTCGGAATGTCAAATTGACCTAAAAAACGATGAATAGTAAAACGATGAATCGATGAATAGTAATTTGTGAATAGTAGAATATCGAAGTTTGGAAAAATGACCTGAAATTGTGGGTTGTGACAACTTGTCAGTAACTAACAGAAATATAATCATTTATGTTTACTAAAAAAATAGATCGTTTTAGTGGTGACTATAAGCTACAGTCCGCGGGATGGCTTCCCAAAATGTTCACGTGAGCTAAAAAAATGTTCAGTTATGCATAGAAATGCACAACTTAATAATAATAAATAAATATTTATTATTAAAATGGAGTTGAAAATTACCATTTCTCACAATATTGGACCATCAAACCTACTTACTAGCAATTTCTCCCAAGCCAGGATGTTAGCACTTATAGAGGACCAACAAGAGCTTTTAGCTCAGTTTGGTTTTCATGGCCAGCGCGGTCCAGGCACAATCCTTAAAGAACCACAATCCACTGGTAACGGGGCCGGTTCTCTATCTCAGTTCACCAAACTACCTTGTTTTGGGCCAGCAGCCTATCACACTGCTATTGGGCCGTATGTTGTTCTAGCCCATCCCCGGTCTTACATAATGCCAACGAGCGCGTACCACATCAAAAAGACAGAGAAGCGTTTTTAAACATCAAAAGAGAGGAACGAGAAATGGAACAATGTTAAAAAGACGAAGCGTTCTATTTCCAGTCTACTTATTACTTGACTCCATAACAACTGTGAACAGGTCGAGTTGCAAAGGCGGGTGATCCAAGCGAGGTGGAATTTACCATTTTAGTTTACTTTTTTAATTATCTATGTTATGTTTAGGTTATTAATTTCGTATGTCTATGTTTTTAATTATCTATATAATGTTTTTATTAATTTGATGAACAAAAGTTTAGTTTTGAAAATTAAAAAAAATGGGTTAAATGATGAAGGAGTGTGAGTTATTGGGAGTAAGAAGTGAGAGAGAATGAGAAAGAGAGAAAACTAATCTGACGCTGAGATAAAAAATGAAGTGGTGGTAATGCTGAAAGTAGTCTAAAAGTTCTCGGTTCTCCAGAAGTTTTACATTGTGTTATTTCCTCTTCCTCCCCAAAAGTGAGGGGAAGATTCCCAAAATGTTCATGTGAGCTCAAAAATGTTTAGTTATACATAAAAATGCGCAGTTTAGTAATAATAAATACATATTTATTAAAATAGAGTTTAAAATTACCATTTGTCACAATACTGGACCATCAAACCTACTTACTAGCATTTTTTTTCCAAACCAGGATGTTAGCACTTATACAGGACCAACAAGAGCTTTTAGCTCAGTTTGGTTTTCATGGCCAGCGCGGCCAAGGTACAATCCTTAAAGAACCACAGTCCACTGGTAATAGGGCCGGTTCTTTGTCTCAGTTCACCAACCTACCTCGTTTTAGGCCAGCAGCCTGTCACACTGCTATTGGGCCGTATGTTGTTCCAGCCCAGCCCCCACCTGCTACAGCTGTTGGTCTTACATAATGCCAACATGCGCGTATCACAGCAAAAAGATAGAGAAGCGTTTTTAAACATCAAAAGAAAGGAACGAGAAATGGGACAATGTTAAAAAGACGAAGCGTTCTATTTCCAGTCTATTTATCACTTGACTCCATAACAACTGTGAACGGGTCGAGTTGCAAAGGCGGGTGATCCAAGCGAGGTGGAATTTACCATTTTAGTTTACGTTTTTAATTATCTATGTAATGTTTAGGTTATTAATTTTGTTCGTTTATGTTTTTAATTATATATGTAACGTTTTTATTAATTTGATGAATAAAAGTTTAGTTTTGAAAATTAAAAAAATGGGTTAAAAGATGAAGGAGTGTGAGTTATTGAGAGTAAGAAGTGAGAGAGAATGAGAAAGAAAGAAAACTAATCTGACGCTGAGATAAAAAATGAAATGGTATTAATGTTAAAAGTAGTTTAAAAGTTCTCGGTTCTTCAAAAGTTTTGCGCTGTGTTATTTCCTCTTCCTTCCCAAAAGTGAAAAGAAAGATTTTATAATAAAAACCTCAAATTTTCATTCCACTACTTTTGTTTTATTTTCTTCTCTTAAAAAAAATCTTAGGTGAATACAGATTGTTTTTCAATTTTTTTGTTCTTCTATTTTTTTTTCCATTCATATCAATCTAAATAACACCGCGTTAGGTTAAAGTGCTACGAGTATTTTGGGTAAAACAACGAGCACCACTCATATAACTTCACGCTAAACTAATGACGTTTATCACGTGAGGGTTAACACTTAACAGTTACTACAACAGATGAAACATAAGACTTTGACTTTTAACCACGAACCACTACAGCCTTCCAGAAACACACACAGCACAAGTCACAAACCACTACCCAAATCTCACACACTCTCAACACACACACATAGTAATCTCAAAATGATTCACTTATGTCGTATCACACCACTCTCCATCACCCTCATTCTTTTAATATCTTATCTAAATTTCATTTCATCATCATCAAATTCTGATCTATTCCACAAATGGTGCACACAACATAATAAATCATATGCAACACAAGAAGAAACGCTATACAGACTCAGTGTTTTTGAAAAAAACTATGAATATATTATGCAACATAACACTAATTCAAATTCTAAATATTCCCTTTCGCTTAATGCGTTTGCTGATCTTACTCATGATGAGTTTAAGGTTGCTAGAATAAGAGGCTTGTCTGTTGGTAATGGTAATGGTTATGGTGATGTGATTAGACTGAATGGATGGAGTTCGGGTGTTCGAGAGGTTAAGGATGTGCCCAAAGCCTTGGATTGGAGGGAGAAAGGGGCAGTTACTAATGTTAAGGATCAAGGAAGTTGTGGTATGTGTGTGGTTCTATTAAGTGTCTTAATTTGTTGCCTTTATCCGTCTCAAAATAATTGTCTGTCTTAGAAATGTGCGATGATAGTTAAATACGTCCTTAAATGTCAAAAGAACCCTTAAGAGTACAAACTAAGTAAGTACGTAGGAAGTACAATTTAGTGTTTCATAATACCGTTCCAATAGTCTAGGATTTAATAATCCAAATATAGCTACACGCTCTTGTGAAATAATTGTCCAACGCACTTTTAGAGATGCAAATTACAGTTTAATAGTTAAATGTCAAATTTATCTTTTTATAGAATAAACTATAAAAGAAATGTGTACACTTATTTTGAGATAGAGGAAATTTAGTTAAGTGTTTATATGATGGAGCAATATAGTTCCAATTGACTAGGTCTCAATAGTTTAAATATAGCGGCCTGCACTAAATGTTTGTGATATGGATTGTAGGTTAATTATTTCTAGAGATGAGGTGATATGGCGGTTTGAGATGTTAATTATGACTTATTTTTGTTTACTGTAGTGTTTATATTGGTGTTAGTTGTATTTGTATATATCGTTTAATTCTTAGATTCTTTTTTTTTTTTTTGATGATCTTATAGCATGATTGTATGTATATACTACCTTGAATTAAATGAAAGGTGGTGTTTGTTATTGTTTTATAAAACTGCAACTGCTTATATGTATATTGTCTTTTAAAGTAAGGGTTTGGAATAAGCAACTGCAAGATGCGTATTTAAATTACACCTTTCATTCATGCTTGTAGGTTTTCTTTCTATTATGTGTTTTCAGCTTTTGTATGTTTGTTTAGCTCTATCCCCTATTTTGCTCGTATGTTTGTATCCCCTAGATGGCTTTATGGCTTTTTATGCTTGTTTTTATTTTTTATTTTTTCTTGTGTATACTATTGCGTTTTTAATGCCTATAAATTTGATTGTTTTGTGTTATCTTCTTATTTGTTGCCTATGTGATTTTCGATCTTATGTGCCCCTAATGCCCCCCCCCCCCCTCCCCCCCCCCCCCCCCCCTCTTTTTGGCCTGCATACTCCCTTGTTTCTTTGTCTGTATCTGTTTATGTCTTTGTCTCTCTTTTCTCGCACACACCTTTCAATTGTTTGTTTGCTTGCGCACACACACTTGCCGGAGGTCTTTCTGGAAGCTGTCCCTTTACCCTCGGGTACGAGTGTGACTGTTTACATCTCACCTCCCCCAATACCTCGCTTCGTCGGGATTGGGTATTTGTTGTTGTGATTCACAAATGATCATATACGCTATCCCAAACACCCTCACAACTGGTTAATGATGTATCAGAACGCATTAAGCCAATGCACAGTGTTAATAAGCATATCCAATCACCCTCCAATAAAATTTTCTTGCATACTGCAATGAAATTCACAGTACTAAAGTGAAGTTATGTAATAGCTGTATTTCAAAAACATCACAAAAGCTTTGAATTCATGAACAATCAAGGTCGACACATGATTACATGACTTTAATGATTCAAAAAGGAGAGATAGAAAACATGGTTAATTCATCCTTTGCCATTCAAGTACATGTAGTCGCTTCCATGTAACATTGTGATCATCATTGTTTAGATTATGTAATTGGCACACCAATTCTTTTAACGTATGGTAAAGGGTTTAGTTTGACAGTTAGATGTGCTGAATTACTTTGTTATAAAATTCTTTTGTTTTTAAAATTAATTGATTCTATGATTAAGTAGTGTTAAACGGGTGTCTGAAAAGTGATATCCCAGAGCTCGTATAAAATATCAGGTTAAGCTTGATTTTACTGACAGTCTTATAGTGTGTCCAATGTCATATTCCAAGTTTCATATGCATATGCATTCATGACCAACCATTGCTACGGAATAGCAAAAAAGTCTTCCCATTTTATTCTCAGTCTCGGCTTTGTCACTAATTTTTTCCAAGTACAGTTTTTATTGTCCTATCAAGGATAGACAGTATTTTGGCAGTTATATAATCTTTAATACGTTGCAAGTCATATATACATTGTATTAAGCAACAAAGTCTGTGCTCCTAAGGAAATTTTCCCCTGTAATGGTCTGATTATACTTATATTTTCACTATAGGTAATTCCATTCAACTGTTTGACCTAATAGTTATATATTGTATATATATATATATATATTTTTTCAGGTGCATGTTGGTCATTCTCAGCAACAGGAGCAATGGAGGGCATTAATCAAATTGTAACAGGAGACCTTATCAGCCTCTCTGAACAGGAGTTAGTTGATTGCGACAGAAGCTTTAATAGTGGATGCGATGGTGGACTTATGGACTATGCCTATGAATTCGTGATTAAAAACAATGGAATTGATACCGAAGAGGATTACCCATATATAGGCAAACAAAGTTCTTGCAACAAAAACAAAGTAATGAGATACACCATCATTTCCATCTTTATCGTTTTTTAAATGGTCTAAATGTTAACTAAACCACCTGTTGTGTGCTTGTTGTAAACTGCAGAAGAAAAGAAATGTTGTCACGATTGATGGTTATACTGATATTCCTGAAAACAATGAAGATCTGCTACTACAAGCTGTTGCAGTTCAACCCGTGAGTGTGGGTATATGTGGCAGTGAGAGAGCGTTTCAGCTGTACTCAAAGGTTCATGTTCATAATTAACTAATCCCCTAGCAACTCACCAGACAGGAAGCTTAATGACTTTATCTTATATCTAATCAGGGAATATTTACTGGGCCATGCTCGACTGCTTTAGATCATGCTGTATTGATTGTTGGGTATGATTCAAAAGATGGAGTTGATTACTGGATTATAAAGAATTCATGGGGAACATCGTGGGGAATGGATGGTTATATGTACATGGCACGTAACACAGGGGATTCTCATGGAATATGTGGGATCAACATGTTGGCTTCTTATCCAATAAAGACCAGTCCTAATCCAAAACCAACTCCTACTCCACAACCCGTCAAATGTAATTTATTTTCCTGGTGTAGCGAAGGTGAAACTTGCTGTTGTGCTACAAAAGTTCTTGGTATATGCTTTAAATGGAAGTGTTGTGAGTTGAATGCTTCTATATGCTGTAAGGACCATAGTCACTGTTGCCCTTCTGATTATCCGATATGTGATTCTGAAAGGACTTTGTGCCTCAAGGTTAGTTTTTTTATTTGTTTATGTAAAAATTGTTCTTTTGTCTCTAATAATTTGGTTACTCATCTTATGTTCACAAACATGCATGTCCTTTCACCTCTCTCACAGATCTGTCAAACACATTTGTTGCCTGTCAAATATCCAAATAATCATTTATTTTTTGTTATTTTCTTTTTATTTTGAGCATTATTGAGTTATGGTCTTGAGTTTCACTGCTTGATATTCTACGTGAAGTTGTGAAGAAAGGCTACGTATTTTTGCAATAAGAACTTGTTTTGTAATACCAAACTCGCACTTACGTACATCTTCGTGCGAGTTGATACTTGACCTCTCTCCCAACCAGTCTAAATACGCCTGGCAACACAATGCCAAAGGCCTGTTGGTGCAATTTCTGTTATTGACTGTAATATGTGAATTGCCACTGATATTGATAACTACTAGAGGTGACGTGTGGGTCAGACAAGTTGTATTACGAGTTGCGGGTCAAAATTTGTTTGGTTTGGAGAATACATTTGGCATATTTAAGAACGAGTTAAGGCGAGTCAGGCTGGTTTTGGCTGACCTGCTTACACCTTTTTTGGTCTCAGTCTCAGTTATGTTTAAAAAAAATGAATGTGTTAATTGCAACAACAATACCCAATCCCGCCGGAGTGGGGTATTTTGCATGTGTAATGATTATTAAAACAATATTATTGCAATAATAATCTATAACCTTTGATTTGACTCATTTGAGAGTTGAGATTGCCTCTTCTAATAATCACTAACCTTTCTAACATTTGTTTCAAGACAAGCAAGACACCTCTATCGAGTATAATTTGTTTGTTTGTTTGTTTTTTTTTTTTTTTTTTTTTTTTTTTTTTTTTTTTAATTTCTGATATTTCGTATCAACATGATTGCAGCAAACAGCCAATGGTACGCTAGCAATTCAGCCAAAGAAGAGCAGCAGTTTTGAGAAATCAGGTGGCCAGAGTTCCCTACAGCAGCAATTTATTTGAGTTCACCGGTAAGGATAGTAGCGCTCAATGATCAATTACACGGCATATTTATAAACCATTGCTACCTGTGGATGCTATTATGCTAAGTACATAGATTCATATGAAGAGTTTAGCTCAGAATATCCAGATTTGTTGTAGAATCCTATCCTATATATGAAATATGGAGTAGTATTTTATTCTGTAACAGTGATTTGTCAATGCTTATGAATGCTAAGACCCGAGTTGAATTAGTTTTATTAAATTTTCATCTTATCTTTGCATACTGATCTATCAAGCACATATGTTACCTGTGAAATATTCAAATTTTCATGGCTGTACGAGTGTATGTTATTTTCTACTTTTCATCCAGCATTCTGGTATTATATTGAATTGCTTGACTTTGCTTTCTTGATTTATTACCTACGAATTGCCACTGTTTATAATTAGGGTTGACAGGCTGACTAGCAAGTCAAAATGGTTTCACGTTGAAACATTTGATATGTTAAAATATGGGTTAAAATGAGCCGGGTCAGGGGTTGATTAGCTTGCTCTTTTAAATCTTTGGGTAAAACAACCTAGGAGGGTTCTATGTGTTATAAACAGTGTTTGGGAGACTTCCAACTCATTTGGCCCATTCACCTTTTAGCTAATTTTTTAAAACAAATTTGATCAAGACAATATATTTGGGAGACTTCCAACTCATTTTACCCGTTCACCTTTTAGCTAATTTTTAAAAACAAATTTGATTAAGACAAAATATAACCCATAAAACTCGGTAAAGTTAACACTTCTGAATTTTGCTATATGTTTTCTACGTTTATTTCAAGGCAGGACTTATATATTTTATCCTTAATATCTAATACTTCATATGAATGTGATTGCAGCAAACTGGTAATGGTATGCTAACAATCCAGCCAAGAAAGAATAGCAGTATCCGGAAATCAGGTGTGGCTGGAGTTCCCTCAATCAGCAATACTATAAGGTGATACATTCATCAGTAAGCAGTCTGATGAATCCACTTAGAAGCATTTGCATATATTATTACTATTGTAGACATTAACTACATTAAATTATATAAATAGTTCAGCTTAGAATTGTTTGGATTTATTGTAGAATCACATAAATGAAATACGGCCTGTATCTATTTTTGTAACAGTGCTATGTTTATGCATATACAGGCTAAGACCTGAGCTTGAGAACTCTTAATAAAAGACCTTTTTGTCAAACATTACTATGCGCTAACTGTCAAATATCTCGTCGCAAACTTAGCAATAAGCAAATATAAAATCTTAGAATAATTTTAGAACAAGTTTTATGATTTTTTCACCAAAACACATTGTAACAAGCAATGCAATGCAGAATCAAGTATTGCACGTTACATTCAATATATTCTGCATCTTTGAATAATTGCATATCAACAATGCGAGAATCATTGATAGCTTTTCCGCCATATCAGAATCTTTACAAAGTTATATAAGAAGCAAGTATACCCAAACCACTAAAACCGAAAACAACAAATAGCAACTCATCAAATACCTATAAAAATCTTTCCATTTCATTCCATTAATCATTAATCATTAACAATCAAGTCGACGAAGAAGGAAAGACATCTTTAACAGCCGAAGCAGCAGACAAATAATTCAAAGTATTCCTCAACGTCTCTTTCTCTCTTTTCAACCTAACCATAGTATCTTCCAGCTCCAACAGCGCCTGTTGTTCCCTCGGCGCCCCTTCAAACGTACTCCCAACAAAGAACGAAAACGGCGTTGGGAACAAATTCCTCCTCAAATCCCCCGTCTCTTTCTCCGGTTTCCCATTCAACCTATTGGACAACCTAATCACATCTTTCATATGGTTCTCGACTTCATTAGCTAACCCTTCTAAATCATCTTCCCCTATCCCACTAGGCCTATCCTCCAACCAAACAACTTCCGCCACTAAATACGGCTTAGTCCGTACAATTTTCGTGACGCGAAAACGCTCCTGCCCTTTACAAATAATAAAAAAACGATCGTCTACTAGACGTTCGTGTTTTACGACCTCGCCGACGCATCCCACGTCGGCGGTGCCAGTACTGGCATCGGTATATATCACTCCAAACCGTAAATCGGTCTGGAGTAATGTATGCATCATTATTCGATATCGATATTCAAATATTTGTAAGGGAAGAATAGCCCCTGGGAATAGTACTAAAGGGAGGGGAAATAAAGGAAGCTCAACGACGTCGTTTTGGTTTCGTTTAGTAGAGTTTGAGTTGTTTTCACTTGAGGAGCAATTCAGTGTAAAGCTAGGGTAACGGTGACGGACATGGGTATGAGTATGAATGTGGTGACTGTGACGGGGAAATGGTAGGGCGGGTGAGGTGAGATTTATTTTTGAGAATGAGAGTTTGTAGTTGGGGTTTATGAGTGGGCGGTTAGGGAGGAGTTGTGGGAGAGCCATTTTTTTTTAATAAATTTAGTGTGTGTTTTGGTGAAATTTACACACAGTTAAGCATTTGGGAAGAATAGAACTGGTTTTTCTTTTTTTGTTTGGTTTCTCTCTCTAGAAGTTTTTAGTTTTTAGAGAGAGAAAGATGAAGGACCATATGATGCGGATAAGAGTTTCTGTTTCCGATCTTTTGTTTTGTGTTTTTCTTATGTGGTTATTGATTTCACACGTGGAGTTGTTGTGAGTTTGTAATTATTGTGAGATCATTTTATCTCAAGTTTGACTATGGATGTGGTGTTTAGAGCTATAGATATAAGATATGTTTGTCACTTTGATTCAAGTCCCACTGCACTTTAGTTATTGTTATCAAGGTTAAATGATCGCCTAGGCACAAAGTCTAGTTCGAAGAGGGATTACCTATATTTTTAAAGGATGTTACAAATGTCAAACATTCATATAAAGTCGATGGTTAAACCAAAAATATGTGGAGACATACAAGACTTGTTAAACTGCAGAGAAATGAGTTCAACCTTATGGTCTAGTAGTAGCTAAAGTAGCTAGCTATTATGAGACTTCAACGGCTATATGGTAGATTAAATAATTATATGCTCATCAAATGCATGTTAAGAATTGAATATGTATGTGTAATATACACTAAGAGCACAAGGTACCTCTTCGCCACAGTGACGTGGAAGCCTCGCCGTGGCGAGCCACCACACCTCCCAAACTCGCCACCGCTCGCCGTTTATCACTTACTTGTCTGCACGGCGAGGGAAGTTTGTGTACTTTGTGTCAGAGTGGAACGTTACCAAACGTTTTAAAAATAAAATTCGACCGTTTATATATATATATATATATATATATATATATATATATATATATATATATATATATATATATATATTCACACACTATAAATACTACCACATTTTTAAAAATTTTACACACCCTTCACACTATTAACACTATGAAATAATAACCAATAAACATGAGTGATTCATCTTATTCCGGCGAGAGTGATCTTGATGAGATCTCGGAGCTCGAGATGATTCTGCAAGAATATGATTATGAGCAATCGTTGCAGCAACAAGAAGTCGGAAGTTCAAAACGCCGTAGATGCATACCACGTGAACGTGAAGTTGCCGAAGCACGTCTAATGGCCGACTATTTGGGTGACAACCCAAAATATCTGGACGAAAATTTTAGGCGTTGCTATCGTATGAGTAGTAACTATTTTTAGAAATAGTACAAGGTATTGAAACCTATATTCAAACTCATCATTCTCCGTTATTCGACGACCTGCTTGATGACATCGCCCCCGAGGTTCCGTTTGAAGTAAACGGGGGTACATTTAATCAAGGGTATTATCTAGCTGATGAGATTTACCCAGAGTGGTCATCTTTTGTCAAATCATTCACGGTTGCACGTACCAAAAAATTGCCGTATTTAAAGTGAAACAAGAAGGTGCTCGAAAAGATATCGAAAGACCTTTTGGTGTCCTCCAAGGACGTTGGCATATTATTGCCCAACTGGCGCGTGCATTTACCGTGAACAAGTTGCGGAGAATCATGTACACTTGTATCATATTACATAACATGATTTTGAAAGATCAAAAATTTGCGATAACCAAAATGAGCGAGATGTATATTTGTCCGCGAGTAAATTTACAAAGGGAATGGTTTGAGCGATGCGAAGTGCAACAAAAGAAATCCAGAGAACTACGTGATAAACGCATATACACATCGCTTCAACGAAATCTCATCGAGCATGTTTGGCAACGTTATCAATGGGAACAATTTCAACAACAGCAATAACAACAAAATAATTAATTTCTTTATTAATTTGATGTATTTCTTAAGTTTCGTATGTTTTTTTTACCGTTCTTTTTTTTGTATCGTTAGTTTATGTTTCGTATGTGTTTTAATATGGTGTATTGTATTTTTATTTTATTGAATGAATTTTATTTTATTTGAAGATGTGAAAAAAATAAATAAATAGGAAGTGGTGGGACCCAAATGAATAAGTTGTGGTTATTTGTAATAGGGGGTTTGTAGAAGGGGGTTTGTCACGGTGACATAGCATCCCGTGAGACCCAAATGAATAGTTTTCCCTACTCACCACACCTTGTGCTCTAATGTACATGATCATCTTGGAGAATAAATATGTTTGCAAGTACCTCGTGTATATCAGTATATATTGTTTGAAATTGGGGTTAGAGTGTGATGATAATCTTAAATATTTGACTCAATTGTGTATAATCCACTTTCTAAATAAACTATTTCGACCTTTATTGTCTAGGTTACACAAAATTTCTATTGAGATAAGACAATCAAATAAAGCACTCTGTTTCTAGACACATAAGAGAAAGTAAAACAAAGAGGATTCAGGATTATGTGTTTTTCTTATATTCAAATGAGACATCTGAATATGTTAATAAACAAATTATTTGACAGTTACAAAACAGTTAAAGTTGGTTAACAACCAACTGTCATAATTGTTTGGCAAAGAGTCATGATGGTTTGAAGCAGTCATTTTCACCTCTGTATGGCGTATTTGGAGAAGCAGAAATGCTTCCGTTTAAAAGAGTCCAATGATGGTGATATCTTTAAGGATGTTCAAACCTTATCATTTTGTAGGGTGAGTAATAGGTGTAAGAATTTTAGATTAGATTGGGATCTGTGGGTGAAAAACCCGGTTTTAGCTATCTCTCCAATCATGTACTGTTCTTTTGTTGCTTTCTAGCATCTTCTAGATTTTTGTGTTCTAATAAAAAACCGCCATTCAAAAAAAATATAAAAAAAAAATCATGATGGTTAGGAAAAACTGCCTTTTTGTCGTGTTGAAAACATATTAGCTCAAACGATTGTCTTCTCCACACTTTCTTAACTCGCATCCGAGCATAATATGAAATACCATTGATATCTAGTAAAACACAATTACTTAAAATAGTTGATAACACTAAAGTTAACAACGACTACAAACATAATCGTTATGCTTGAATCAGGCTTCGATGCACTAATTTCATAGAATCACTTGAGCCTAAAAATTATAGTCTAGTATACGTACCTTCTTCCTTATAAGAGAGAATTACATGTATATCCTTCTTGAAGTTCAATATTATATAAATATCCTTCTCATTTACATAAATATCCTTCCAACTTTATAATTACATCAATATCATTCTCAAACTTTTGTAATTACATCAATATCTTTCCCGAACTTTTAACTTCTCATATATATATATCCAGAAATTAATTAAATTATATTATATTAATTTTATATTCAAAAACTATTATTTATCACTGATACTCATCATAATTATATAGTTCATATATATATTTTTTGGCTTTGATTGATGAAAGACCACAATGACGAATTACAAAAGTTTGGATATATATATATATATATATATATATATATATATATATATATATATATATATATATATATATATATATATATATATATATGTTTGGGTTAAAATAAAAAGTGTGTTATAATAAAAAGTGTAGTAGCCACCACAGCTCGCCATGTGTCCCAATTAGTCCTCCCCCTTTTTTATACTTGCAGGGGCATTTTCGCCATTTACATCCAACCATATAAAACACTTTTATCCTCATTCGTTCAACCATTCTGCTTCTTTATCATTCTCTCACCTGATGCAGACACATTCCTTCTCTTCTTCTCAATCGATACACCACCTTACTTTCCCACCGTTCACCACGTTAACCTCCTAACCTTCACAACTGTTCCCCACCATTAACTATCGTTCATCGTTCCTCACAAACTCAAAGTAAACAAATTCAACAGCTATTTTGAAGATGTTGATTGATTATTTAAACTCTATTGAGTGTAGTTCGTCAAGAGTTAATGATAGTAAGTTCATAATTCAAACACCTAATGTTCGATTTTTTGTTTCTATTGATCTAAGTATGTTATATTTTGAGTATGATTCAAAACTACTTGTTGTTTCCTTCTAGATCTAGAACAAAATGTTGAAAAAAGTAGATACAAAACGTGTTTAGGAAGTTGCATACAAGGTGTTTGATAAAATGTCTCAAAGAGCTTTTATAACTGTGATGCACTAAATTTACATTCTGATGCAGCTGATTTTGAAAGGCTAATGCAGTAAGTGTTTGTTTATAGCAAATATATATCTGAAAGCTTATTTTTTGCTTATGTTTTGTGTAGAAAGTGTTTGTTGTGTAATTGTATGTATGATGCAATTTTTTCTGAAATTTTTTGATGTAATAGGTGTGTTTGTTTGTGACAAATACAAATCTATCAGCTAGTTGTGTTGTTGTTTTATCAGAAAAAGACTTGTATATTTAGTTATATGTTTGATGCAGCAATTTTAAAATACTGATGCAGTTGATATAGGTTTGTGGAAATTCAAATATTTATAAGTTCATTTTTTGGTTATTTTATTATTAAAAAATGCATGTATGAGTAGTTATATGTATGATGCAGTTGTTATGCAACGCTGATGCAGTAGGTCTTTGCTTGTGTTGATATAAATAAATGACTAAAAACGTTATTCATATCTTTCGATATCTCTATGTTTTGATAATCACAAAACGAAAACTTATCAAACCAAAGATCATGACATAAACAAGTATTTAGTAGTAAATACTCATCTTTACCATCTAATCACTTAAGATATGAATAAACAAAGTGTCTAAATGCATTATAAGATCAAAGGAACACTTTTGTTAATCACTAGATATTTATAAAATGTCACAAAACATTTTATATCTTTTATAAAACATTTTTGGCATTAAAAGGATATGTTTTATTCATTACAAATTTATGAATTCAAATTTTCAACCAAAAATGGCAAATCTAATCCAGAAAAATTTCCCTCACAAAAGGACAAGAAAATCCAATGTTCAGGAGGGCGACCCCCTTAATTATACTAGGCGGCCCCCTTAATCATTAAGGGGACCGCCCCCTAATTAAGGGGACCGGCACGCTCCAGAACAGTATTTTCTGGCCCTTTAAATACTGGATCATTCCACATATTTTTCTCACCTTTTTGCACTAAAAACTTTCTGATCTAAACATCCATTTCCTTCCTCTAAAAATCCTTTGATCTTATATACATTGATCTTTGTTTCAAGGTGATTCAAGCCTCAACACTCAAGTGCAAAGAGAAGAATACTTCTATTAGAAGTATTACAACTTAGTATCATCTTGCTATCTAAGTTGTTTGTTTATTTCATCCTGTTGATCCTTCATATTTTGGTGAATAAGGTGTATGTATTAGTTAGCTAGATTGTGTTATAAAATCTAGAATTGTTGTAAGTGTGAAGTGAAGCTTGAAGTGAAGAAGTAGTGTTTCATAGTAGTGGTGATAGGAAATATTAGCAATAGTGATTAGTAGTGAAGAAATTGGAACTTTTAAGTTAAGAAGACATTGAAGACTAGAAGTTGTGAAGACATTGAAGACTAGAAGTTGTGAAGACGTTAGAGACTAGAAGGTGTGAAGACGCTAGAGCCTTGAAGTTGTGAAGAAGTTAGAGCCTTGAAGTTGTGAAGAAGTTAGAGCAAGTTAGAGCCTTGAAGTTGTGAAGGTGTTAGTCCTTGAAGTCGTGAAGAATTTGTGAAGGCGTGAAGATACTTGTGGTGTGAAGAAGTATTGAAGAAGTGAAAAGGTGTGAAGAAGGTGTGGTGTGAAAATAGTTGTGAGATTGGTTCTAGCTACGATTAGAACTCGACATTTTGCTTAGTGTCGTAAATCGGTATAAGCTTTGGTGTGTACGGTTTTCTCCGCCATAAGGGAGGTTATTAACTTAGTGAAGAAAACTCTCGAGTTCGGTGCTCGGGGAGTGGAGTAGGGCAAGGAAGGTGTCCTTGTAGCCGAACCACTATAAATCCTTTGTCTCTCGGTTTGATCTTTCCATCTCTCACTCTTTGCTCGCTTACTTATTAGCTTTTTGTATATAGTTATAATTGTGTGTTGTGCATATATTGATTTCACATAAAGGTCAAACTAGGTTTCATTCACAACATTAATTTTACATAAGTAAACTATAAGTATATACACTTTTAAAACACATATACATATATAAATACAAACATATATTTATGAGAGATATATGATTTTATTATTTCTACTCAACATTTTAAATAAGTAGTATTTTTATGATAAGTGTAAATAAACTTGTATTTACGCTTTAGCCTCAAAGGACTACTTATTTAAAATGTTGAGTAGAAATACACTTTTAAAACACATATACATATATAAATAAAAAAATTGACGAAACTAGTCCCTGAAGTTTTAAAACGAAAGAAAAGTCAACCCAAGGCAAAGAAAAGTCAAAATTTATCAAAATAAGTCCTTAGGTGATAAAGTTTGAGAAAATTACACTTTTACCCCTTAAAATCCAAAATTGACAAAAATGGTCCCTGGAATTTTGGAAATTGACAGATTTGGTCCCTGGTGGGATAAAATTGAAAGAAAAAATCATTTTTGTCCTTGGAAGGTAAAAATATGTTAAAAATGGTCTATGGGTAAAATGTTTGTGGAAATTACAATATTAGTCCCTCGAGTTTGGAAACTTGTCAGTTTTGATCCCCGGGATATTCAAATTTGGAAGTTATTCAATTATGGTCCTTGGGATATTTTAATATGGCAAACTTGGTCCTTATCACATCTATGGGATAAATTCATTTTCAGTCCCTCAGTTTTTGGTTAATTACAAAAGTGGTCCTTGAGGTTTTGCAAAATAAATAAACAAACAAACACCCCAACAACCATGGTCTGATCCAGTAACCCAATACCCCAGCCCACTAAACCTTAGCCCACCTCCCATATTAAATAATAAACCAAAACCGTTTCAAATAATCAAACCAGTCAACCCCCGCGTTGACCCATCATCTTCCCCACTTGGACTGCAAAACTCAACCGACACACAACCCCCCTCCATCACCTCTGCCATCTCTACCCATCCCATGTCCCCTCCACTAGCACTAAACCCCAAACCATAATAAATGCTACTAAAACCTCTCCAAGTTACCCCCATTATCTGCCAAAACCAAAATTCCCGCCAAAAATGGAAATAGTGAAAAAATGATCCAAAAGTCTTCTAAAGTGGTGGGATTTGCAGAGGGACCCACTTTGGTGTATAAGAGTGAAGAGAGAAGCAGAAGCAAGCAGTTAGTTAGCTAATATAGTTTAGTAGTGTAGAGTTAATGTCGTTTTTCATGTAATTTCCATTCCCTGTTCTAAAACTTAGTTCTTATTTGTATTCTCAAGTTTGTAGTGTATTTTGAAAGTTATTTCAATTAAGAATTACAGTTTCCCTTATTGAATTCAGTTTTTGCAATTTTCAAGTGAAATTCTCATTTTAGTTCAAAGTCATTGGAATGTGTTTTAACTGATTAATTTGGACTCATAAAGCTTATGTATAAGTTTTATTAATCTAAGTAAGCATTTAGAAAGTTTCTTTTGTCAAAAGTTAAAAATAATCAAAAATTCCAATTAAATTGGTCAAAAATCAAAAATCAGTTTATATGAAGAACAAAGCTTGGAGAATGGTGAAATTCTGATTGCATGGGTTTAGTAGCTTATTAGGAAGCTAATAGGTGTGTTATTGGTACTTGAGAACCTCAGTTTCACTTGGATCCATTTGTAAGCTCAATTTTCCATTTTTAGATTTTACAGTAGCATTGCTTCTTTTGTGCTTATTGGATGCTTATGTATGCTTATTAGGTGTATTAAAACCAGTTTAGTGTTCAATATTAAGTATTAGTCCATCAAAGTCAATTGTGCTAAAGGAATCTTAAATTAACTGCCAAGGTTGTCCTTTTCTTAAAATCTTAGGTGTTTGTGGTTTTAGCATGTGTTTCTGAGCTTATTTAAGGTTGCTTAATCATAATTAGTTATTAGAAATCTGTTTTGAAGCCTAAATGTCCCACTTGCTTATTAAATCTTTCAAAACAGTTAAATAAGGGGTGTTTGGTTTAGGGTGATTTGCTGTGTGGGAGTTAGGTTTATTGTACCAAACCTGTTTCAACAGTTTTCCTAGCATCAAATTAGCCCTAGTTAGTCAAGATTTAGGTGGTTGTAGTTGCAAAAGTCAAAGATCACCCTCATTAGCTTCCAACAGTTAACTGTTGAAGCTTGGTGATCTCATAACCCACCCATTTACTTAGAACTTGCTACTTTCACTTAAATTAGTCTTAGTTTAGGATAATTCATCCATATCAGTAGCTAGGAATCAAACAAATCTCACAAAAGTCAATTTAGCCAAGTTTTATCAAAAAGTCAAAATTTGTTTTTCAGATTTTTTCAAAACTTCAAGGATTTAATGTGAATTTTGTGTGTTGTTTTAGAAGTTGATTCTTGTTTCTAATTGAAGTCTACCACCCCAACTACTGATTTCCCCCCTCCTTCCATTTTTTTGATTTTATTTGTGGGCCCCACAAGGCGCCAAAGTGACTTGCAGGGCTGCACCACTGCTCTGTCTCAGCAACACCTCCACCACCACCACCACTTGGTGGTGGTTTTCTGAGCAATCTAGTGGGCCACAGGCCATGAACCTTGTTCCTTCTAACCCCCCTCCTACCAGGGTCCATGTTTTGACCCTTGGTTTGACCACAAAACCCCTGGGCCCCACTTAAATTCATCTCTTATTTCTGTCCCAGTTTCTGAGTTCTAGTAAGAATACATGTGCTTAATTTGTGCTTATGGGCTTATTCCTTGAGCTCATTTGTGGAACTTTTGCTTAAACATGTCCTAGTAACTCATTTGTATCAGATTTAACCAGAGTGGACCCCACTTTAAGCCAATTTAGCTTATTTCCTTGTTTGGTCAACTGTTGACCCTTTTTGCTTATTATTAAGTTCTAAAAAGTTTGTTTTTATAAAAAGTGTTTGTTTTTATGTATTTAATGAGTTTGTAAAAGAAAAACCAAGGAAAAACAATTTAAATTTAAGTGATAGTTTCTATTTAATTTTATTTAAGTTTAATTTTTATTTTTATATTTTTATTAAGTACTTGTTATTTTTATATTTTTCTTAAATTTCTATTATATTAAAGTATTTATATTAATTTTCTCAGATTTTTATTTTCTCATTTAGTATTAATTAGAATTAACTTTAGTTTTATTAATTATTAATTAATATTAAGTTTAAAATAGCATAATTAGTTTTTATTAATTAAAACTTAGTTTTTATATTTTTTATAGCTTTTATATGTTATAAAGTAATTTTAGAAATTTTCTTAGCATTTTACTGTTCATTTAGTATTTTTCTTAATTTAAAATAGTTTAATTAGATAAATAGTAATTAATTAGTAATTAATTAATAGAAAAACCACAAAAAGACAAAAACACTTATTTTTATTTTTAAAACTTATTTTTAGTCATTTTATAATTTTAGAAATTTTATTTTCACTTTTTTCTAGTATTTAAATAATATTGTAGTGTATTTTAGTTATTTAAGTATTATTAATAAGTATTAAATAGTTTTTAATTAATATTAAATAATTAAATAGTGTAAAAAGTAATTTTAATTTTCTAAAAAGTTTCTTTTATTATTAGGATTGTAAAAATGTGATTTTCACTTTTGTAAGTATTTTATTTTGTTAAAACTCACGTTTTATTTTGTACGTTCACGTTACTTAAAACTGAACGTACGCGTTTTTAGGTTTTAATCGTTTCTGGTTTTTCCTAGCTTTTCGTCTTATTTATATAGCTTATTTAAGCTATTCTCTTGTAGATTCCTTAGTTCAAATAATTCAAAACCTTTTTCTCATCCAAATTCACTCGATCACGAAACCGTTTTGTTTACAATTTACACCTCGTCGGGACATACGACCCGGGGAAACCTTATACTTCCGCGGAGCATTGGTTCTAGGCTGTCTGACTTTGTTGACCATTCCTTGGTCAATATAAGTTAGGTGGTTTAGGCTCAACCAACTTTTGGCGCCGCTGCCGGGGAGGTTGTGCGCTTTATTCTAAACGGTTTTGCGTATTAGTGATTTTGGAATTCATCCATTTGTATATTTATCCGCCTTTGTTCATATTTTCTTATTATTATATGAACATAAAACTGTTCCCGAAAACATTTTAAACTCAGTTTTCAACGAACACAAAAAACCCAAAAATATTTTTCTTTCTCATTTGTACAAAATGTTTATCCAAAAATCCAAAAACATTCTCCTTTACCCTCTCACATCTTTGATTCTTCATCCCTGCCCCTCCCAAACCTTTTGATTCTTTCTATGTCTTATCCACACTTTCTGACTTGCCATTGGTGTGGTAATCCTCATAATGGTGGCAATTGCCCCAGCTGTGGCATGGTGGAGTCAGAAAACGGGTCTGTCTATAACCAAGATCCTTATTCCTACCATGACACGACTGATTCATTCCATCAGTTACCACACCATCAGTCTTAGCAGTTTTACTGTTGTGAGTACTGTGGTGGTTCACACTACAGTTCTGATTGTCAATCGGGAAACACGCTTGTCCATGAGCAGTTCCCTGATAACAATTATGACTTCAGCACATATGACCTACAGCCACATCAGTTTTACTGTTGTGATTACTGTGGAGGTCCACACTTCAGCTCCGATTGTCAAACAAGGAATCCATTTCCTTGTAACAATTTTGACACATCATATTATGACGAACCTCCACCTCAGCCAATTCCTCAAAGTCTTCTCCTTGATCTTTTGGATTTAGTGAAAGATTTGAAAGGAATTAAACATACCCGAGATAATCCAAACCAAAAATCGATGGAAGAATTGTTAGCTGAAGAACAGGCTGCTAAAATAAATTCCCAAGATGCTTATGAAAGATCTATTAGGGAATCAATTGCAAAAGAAAAAGCAGCCAGATCTAGCTCTCGATTCCGTTTCATTCCTGATGACAGTGATGATGAAGATACACTTGATATTCTTCAATTTTATAAAGATTCATCAGATGAAATTCCATCAGTTGAGATTCCATCTCTACCCACTGTTATCACACCCGAGGTTCCCACTCACTCTTTGAGCATGGGGGACGAGCATCTTGACACTGTTCCTAAAAAGGAATCGGACGAATTCATAAAGTCTAGTGTTGAGAACCTTGTTCCAATCCCAAGAGAGTCACAAGGAACTCTTGATCATATTTGTGATATTCATCCTCCCCTTGTCTTCCCGACTGATCATGTTGAGATGTTCTCCGATTCTAATGATAACGATTATTTATCTTGTGGAGACATCGTTTTTATGGAAGAATTACCTTCTGAGCTAGTTAGCTTAGAAGAAGAGAATGATGAGATTGACACTGAAATCAAGGATGAAGCACTTCGTGCAACATTATTGAATGTCGATCTCCTCATTTCTAAAATTGAGGCTTTCAAAGAGAAACCTATTTCATCTCCTATCCCCATAAAGGATAGTGACATTGTCTCTGATGATCCTATTCCGGAATTTGAAGCCTTCAGCTTTGATCATATGGGAGAGAAGATTAGTGGCACTACCACTTCTCATTCTCATAATTCTCCTCCTATATATGATTCATTCGCCTTTGAGGAGTTCTCCTGTGAACTCACTCATCATATCAAGACTCCTCCGGAGTTTGATATCCCGGGGGGAGATGCTCTCAATCATGAGAATTTTCAAAATCCCACCCACCCTCCCGGGTTGTTTACGAGCTTACCCTTTGAAATCCAAACTCAGGCTATTGAGCCTCCTCTCGAGGAAGAAGATCAAATCATGCTTTTCATCATGATTTTCTTCCTTTTCTTCACCTACAGGGTGACTTCTCTTGTTCTTCACTCCTTCGGGAGTGAAGACACCATATTTGATCCCGGCATTTTCATGTATCATTATCTTGAGCCGGATACTTATCTCATCGGTGTGGAACTTTCACGTGCTTCATATGTTTGTCCAAACATCTTGAATGAAAGTCCGATTGAGATTGTTTCTTCCACATCATGCTTCCCCAAGGACAATTGAATTCGGGGTCGAGTCAAGCTAGCGACTCGGTAAACAAAAACAGTAGCATGCTTATAGGGTTTTCACCCTAAGTGTGGGGGAGTCCCCCATGCTATAGTTACATATGAAGTGAAAAACATAATGGTGTTTTCCACGCTTAGCTTGCAATGTTGCCCTTTTACGTTCAAAATGTCGGCATAATAGCCGGGATTTTGAATATTGAGGACAATATTCATGCTTAGTGTGGGGGGGTATTCACTATTCTAGCGAATTTTATCACATTTTACTATATAATACCCCCATTTTTGCCAAAATTTCAAAAATTTTAAAAATTTTTCACTGGTGCTTCAAAATTTTTGGTAATCAGTCCGCCTTGTCTAAGCAACAAAAGGGATTGGCTAGTCCAGGAGCAAACGGCTCTTGGTAAAGACATATCAAATCCGTTGACGGCTGGCAATTTGCCCAAAATTGTATGGTTCATCAACTCCCCGAAAACAAATGAGTTGGCTAGCCCGCAAGATTATGGCTTGTGGTAAAGGCCGTGGAAAATCCATAATTGGTAATCAGCTCACCAAGATGTTGACTATTCCATCAAGAGCTGGCTAGTCCAGAAGCAAACGGCTTTTGGTAAAGACTACTCAAATCCGTTGACAGCTGGTGGTTTGCTCAAAATCACACGGTTATCAGGTGTGCCACAGTTCTTACACCTGGCTACTCCAGAAGTGATGGCTTTTGGTAAAGAGTTTCAAATCCATTAATTTTTCTCAAAATATTGCTAGGGACTAGCAATAGTTTAGTGTGGGGGATTGATGAGTGTGTAAATACTCATCATTTTTGTCTTATATGAACTGCCAAAACATCCAAAAACACCCAATAATGCATCAAAATACTGAAATTATCTCAAAAGTGTGTTTTATATGTTTTAGATGCAAAACGTTTAAAAACAAATGAAAAACGAACAAAGTTTGCACAATTGGCAGTTTCAGTCCCTCAAGTTTCAAAAATTGACGAAACTAGTCCCTGAAGTTTTAAAACGAAAGAAAAGTCAACCCAAGGCAAAGAAAAGTCAAAATTTATCAAAATAAGTCCTTAGGTGATAAAGTTTGAGAAAATTACATTTTTACCCCTCAAAATCCAAAATTGACAAAAATGGTCCCTGGAATTTTGGAAATTGACAGATTTGGTCCCTGGTGGGATAAAATTGAAAGAAAAAATCATTTTTGTCCTTGGAAGGTAAAAATATGTTAAAAATGGTCTATGGGTAAAATGTTTGTGGAAATTACAATATTAGTCCCTCGAGTTTGGAAACTTGTCAGTTTTGATCCCCGGGATATTCAAATTTGGAAGTTATTCAATTATGGTCCTTGGGATATTTTAATATGGCAAACTTGGTCCTTATCACATCTATGGGATAAATTCATTTTCAGTCCCTCAGTTTTTGGTTAATTACAAAAGTGGTCCTTGAGGTTTTGCAAAATAAATAAACAAACAAACACCCCAACAACCATGGTCTGATCCAGTAACCCAATACCCCAGCCCACTAAACCTTAGCCCACCTCCCATATTAAATAATAAACCAAAACCGTTTCAAATAATCAAACCAGTCAACCCCCGCGTTGACCCATCATCTTCCCCACTTGGACTGCAAAACTCAACCGACACACAACCCCCCTCCATCACCTCTGCCATCTCTACCCATCCCATGTCCCCTCCACTAGCACTAAACCCCAAACCATAATAAATGCTACTAAAACCTCTCCAAGTTACCCCCATTATCTGCCAAAACCAAAATTCCCGCCAAAAATGGAAATAGTGAAAAAATGATCCAAAAGTCTTCTAAAGTGGTGGGATTTGCAGAGGGACCCACTTTGGTGTATAAGAGTGAAGAGAGAAGCAGAAGCAAGCAGTTAGTTAGCTAATATAGTTTAGTAGTGTAGAGTTAATGTCGTTTTTCATGTAATTTCCATTCCCTGTTCTAAAACTTAGTTCTTATTTGTATTCTCAAGTTTGTAGTGTATTTTGAAAGTTATTTCAATTAAGAATTACAGTTTCCCTTATTGAATTCAGTTTTTGCAATTTTCAAGTGAAATTCTCATTTTAGTTCAAAGTCATTGGAATGTGTTTTAACTGATTAATTTGGACTCATAAAGCTTATGTATAAGTTTTATTAATCTAAGTAAGCATTTAGAAAGTTTCTTTTGTCAAAAGTTAAAAATAATCAAAAATTCCAATTAAATTGGTCAAAAATAAAAAATCAGTTTATATGAAGAACAAAGCTTGGAGAATGGTGAAATTCTGATTGCATGGGTTTAGTAGCTTATTAGGAAGCTAATAGGTGTGTTATTGGTACTTGAGAACCTCAGTTTCACTTGGATCCATTTGTAAGCTCAATTTTCCATTTTTAGATTTTACAGTAGCATTGCTTCTTTTGTGCTTATTGGATGCTTATGTATGCTTATTAGGTGTATTAAAACCAGTTTAGTGTTCAATATTAAGTATTAGTCCATCAAAGTCAATTGTGCTAAAGGAATCTTAAATTAACTGCCAAGGTTGTCCTTTTCTTAAAATCTTAGGTGTTTGTGGTTTTAGCATGTGTTTCTGAGCTTATTTAAGGTTGCTTAATCATAATTAGTTATTAGAAATCTGTTTTGAAGCCTAAATGTCCCACTTGCTTATTAAATCTTTCAAAACAGTTAAATAAGGGGTGTTTGGTTTAGGGTGATTTGCTGTGTGGGAGTTAGGTTTATTGTACCAAACCTGTTTCAACAGTTTTCCTAGCATCAAATTAGCCCTAGTTAGTCAAGATTTAGGTGGTTGTAGTTGCAAAAGTCAAAGATCACCCTCATTAGCTTCCAACAGTTAACTGTTGAAGCTTGGTGATCTCATAACCCACCCATTTACTTAGAACTTGCTACTTTCACTTAAATTAGTCTTAGTTTAGGATAATTCATCCATATCAGTAGCTAGGAATCAAACAAATCTCACAAAAGTCAATTTAGCCAAGTTTTATCAAAAAGTCAAAATTTGTTTTTCAGATTTTTTCAAAACTTCAAGGATTTAATGTGAATTTTGTGTGTTGTTTTAGAAGTTGATTCTTGTTTCTAATTGAAGTCTACCACCCCAACTACTGATTTCCCCCCTCCTTCCATTTTTTTGATTTTATTTGTGGGCCCCACAAGGCGCCAAAGTGACTTGCAGGGCTGCACCACTGCTCTGTCTCAGCAGCACCTCCACCACCACCACCACTTGGTGGTGGTTTTCTGAGCAATCTAGTGGGCCACAGGCCATGAACCTTGTTCCTTCTAACCCCCCTCCTACCAGGGTCCATGTTTTGACCCTTGGTTTGACCACAAAACCCCTGGGCCCCACTTAAATTCATCTCTTATTTCTGTCCCAGTTTCTGAGTTCTAGTAAGAATACATGTGCTTAATTTGTGCTTATGGGCTTATTCCTTGAGCTCATTTGTGGAACTTTTGCTTAAACATGTCCTAGTAACTCATTTGTATCAGATTTAACCAGAGTGGACCCCACTTTAAGCCAATTTAGCTTATTTCCTTGTTTGGTCAACTGTTGACCCTTTTTGCTTATATTTTGCTTATTATTAAGTTCTAAAAAGTTTGTTTTTATAAAAAGTGTTTGTTTTTATGTATTTAATGAGTTTGTAAAAGAAAAACCAAGGAAAAACAATTTAAATTTAAGTGATAGTTTCTATTTAATTTTATTTAAGTTTAATTTTCATTTTTATATTTTTATTAAGTACTTGTTATTTTTATATTTTTCTTAAATTTCTATTATATTAAAGTATTTATATTAATTTTCTCAGATTTTTATTTTCTCATTTAGTATTAATTAGAATTAACTTTAGTTTTATTAATTATTAATTAATATTAAGTTTAAAATAGCATAATTAGTTTTTATTAAGTAAAACTTAGTTTTTATATTTTTTATAGCTTTTATATGTTATAAAGTAATTTTAGAAATTTTCTTAGCATTTTACTGTTCATTTAGTATTTTTCTTAATTTAAAATAGTTTAATTAGATAAATAGTAATTAATTAGTAATTAATTAATAAAAAAACCACAAAAAGACAAAAACACTTATTTTTATTTTTAAAACTTATTTTTAGTCATTTTATAATTTTAGAAATTTTATTTTCACTTTTTTCTAGTATTTAAATAATATTGTAGTGTATTTTAGTTATTTAAGTATTATTAATAAGTATTAAATAGTTTTTAATTAATATTAAATAATTAAATAGTGTAAAAAGTAATTTTAATTTTCTAAAAAGTTTCTTTTATTATTAGGATTGTAAAAATGTGATTTTCACTTTTGTAAGTATTTTATTTTGTTAAAACTCACGTTTTATTTTGTACGTTCACGTTACTTAAAACTGAACGTACGCGTTTTTAGGTTTTAATCGTTTCTGGTTTTTCCTAGCTTTTCGTCTTATTTATATAGCTTATTTAAGCTATTCTCTTGTAGATTCCTTAGTTCAAATAATTCAAAACCTTTTTCTCATCCAAATTCACTCGATCACGAAACCGTTTTGTTTACAATTCACACCTCGTCGGGACATACGACCCGGGGAAACCTTATACTTCCGCGGAGCATTGGTTCTAGGCTGTCTGACTTTGTTGACCATTCCTTGGTCAATATAAGTTAGGTGGTTTAGGCTCAACCAACTTTTGGCGCCGCTGCCGGGGAGGTTGTGCGCGTTATTCTAAACGGTTTTGCGTATTAGTGATTTTGGAATTCATCCATTTGTATATTTATCCACATTTGTTCATATTTTCTTATTATTATATGAACACAAAACTGTTCCCGAAAACATTTTAAACTCAGTTTTCAACGAACACAAAAAACCCAAAAATATTTTTCTTTCTCATTTGTACAAAATGTTTATCCAAAAATCCAAAAACATTCTCCTTTACCCTCTCACATCTTTGATTCTTCATCCCTGCCCCTCCCAAACCTTTTGATTCTTTCTATGTCTTATCCACACTTTCTGACTTGCCATTGGTGTGGTAATCCTCATAATGGTGGCAATTGCCCCAGCTGTGGCATGGTGGAGTCAGAAAACGGGTCTGTCTATAACCAAGATCCTTATTCCTACCATGACACGACTGATTCATTCCACCAGTTACCACACCATCAGTCTCAGCAGTTTTACTGTTGTGAGTACTGTGGTGGTTCACACTACAGTTCTGATTGTCAATCGGGAAACACGCTTGTCCATGAGCAGTTCCCTGATAACAATTATGACTTCAGCACATATGACCTACAGCCACATCAGTTTTACTGTTGTGATTACTGTGGAGGTCCACACTTCAGCTCCGATTGTCAAACAAGGAATCCATTTCCTTGTAACAATTTTGACACATCATATTATGACGAACCTCCACCTCAGCCAATTCCTCAAAGTCTTCTCCTTGATCTTTTGGATTTAGTGAAAGATTTGAAAGGAATTAAACATACCCGAGATAATCCAAACCAAAAATCGATGGAAGAATTGTTAGCTGAAGAACAGGCTGCTAAAATAAATTCCCAAGATGCTTATGAAAGATCTATTAGGGAATCAATTGCAAAAGAAAATCTAGAATTTAGTACGTAGTGTTATTATTTATAAAAGCTGCCAATTATAGAGGAGTTTTGCCGATATTGAAACGTGAATATCTTTGTCGTTATAAGCCCGTTTTACTTGTTCTTTATATCCACGGTTACGTCTTAGTATGTAGTAATATATTTTGGAAAGCTCGGCTCCTCCGGGTTACGTCTAAAGCCTCTTTTTGTCCGATGAAAAACGTCCATCAGCATGTATTTTTCCGGAAAATAGTTTTCGTCGTTAATATTGAAAAATTCATATCTCCTTCGTTATAAACTCTTTTTAATCCGTTCTTTCGCCTACGGCTTCGTTTTTGAAAGTATTTTCTAAATCTTTGGTTGAAAAGTTCCCCTGAGTTACTGAGTTTTCTGTATTTTCATTTTTGGGACAGTAGTATAAATATATGTTCCAAAACCATTTCCAAGGTTCTAAACAAGTTTCTACTTCAACCAAATCTCTTGCAAACACCACAAAGCTATACTAATCTTACCATACACCTTCTTAAGGTGCCATGGGTTCCTAATCACTAGTAATCAAGTTAATTTAACAAAGGAACACCTAAATCACAATCTAGGGTTTGTATGTTCAAAAAGTATACAAAAATAAAGTGGTATAACTAGTTTGTGCATGAAATTAAGCATGAATACCATGAGATAAATATGTTAATTAGATGAAAACATGAAAATAAATTTGATAACTCACTTTGAAATATGAGGTGATTAAATGATGAGAAACCTTGGATTACTTGTGTTTTTGTTGTAAGATTCTTGATTAGGATGATGAAATGAACAACTTTGATGCTTTGTACTTTGAAAAATGATGGATGGATCATGGATATTGGGTTTTGGTCGTGGTTTATGGTGTGGAGAAGAGAAAGATGAAACTTTTTGGCTTATGAAAAAGTGAGGTTATGATTTTGGGAAAATGTTAAGTTTATGTTATAAGTGTTTATTGTATTATAAGAGCACATGTATGCATGTGGTAAAAATGAAAGTCATATGATCTAGGGGTGTGCTCATGGCTGATTTTCAATGTGAAAAAGGGTAGCAAAGTCGGTTTTGATCACTTAGAAAATGTAGTGTATTATTAGTTGTAGTTTAGTGTAAGTATTAGTTATAATCGGGTACCGGGTTTGCTAGAAATAAATATTAACGAAGTTGACCGGGACTTAATAAAGTCATAAAAATGTTAAAAATATGTTGGATACAATTACTGAGTGTTCGGGTGATTATTGTTTAGTTTTCACGAAAACCGTCGTAATATTCATAAGCTTACGTTATAAATAAAATAAATTTTCAAAATACTGGGTAACTGAATGTTATAACTTTTATGATGTTAAAATGAATATAAAAATATGTCGGGATCATTGTGGGAATATTTAGATATATTCGTCGTGTATAAACCGGGTGTTAACGTTTATTATAAATAATTATAAGAAAAACGTTAAATGTATCAAATATGTAAATTTGAAAATCCTAAGAGTGGTATAACATGTAAATGCTGTTATGATGATATGCAGACTGTCTCTAGTCCGTATGCAGTGTCCTTAACACTAATGAAATGAATTCGCACCTAAACCAATCCGGTTACGTGAATTTGAATACCCGTAAACTAAATTTACGATGAAATGTGTAATGCAAGTGAATAGTGAAAACTTTTCCGGTAATGAATAGTGTTTAGTGAATAGTAAAATTTTTGAATGCTTCTCGGAATGTCAAACTGACACAAAAAATGATGAATAGTAAACTGATGAATAGTGTTTTGATGAATAGTGTTTGATGAATAGTGTTTTCCCAAAGTTCGGGAAATGACCTAAAATGACCTGAAATGGTGAGTTGTGACAATATGATCTTACTAGTTGCATAAATAGATGTATTATAATTAAAACTTGTTAGTAACTTAATATTATGATGTCCTTTGTATATATATATATATATATATATATATATATATATATATATATATATATAGGTTTGGGTTAAAATAAAAAGTTTGTTAAAATAAAAAGGCTAGGAAGCCTTCCCATGCTGACACCTGTCCACTCCCTACCCGTCCTTTTAATTACACTAGCAAGGGTATTTTCGTTATTTTACACCTAGGGTTATATATATACCATTTTTACTCACTTTACGCACCTGATACTTCTGTCTCTCCATTCCTACCACCGTAATTGATAACCACCATTCTTAACACCATTATCACCATCATTTTACCACCGTTCTCACCACCATTCACCACCGTCTTCTTTATATTCTCCACCAAGCAACTGTATAAATCGATTTTGATATGTCGATGATGTTTCATCTTCAATGAATAATGAGTGTTCATTATCAACTAATAATGAGTTTTCATAATCAACAACTAGTTTATCATCAACGAATTATGATAGTAAGATCTTAATATCTTTTTTTTATAAATTGAATTGTTGATAAAAGTTAGACTTACTTTGTTATTTGTTGAATCACTGTCACAAAGTTTAGAAGTTAAATTTATAGTATATGAAGTTTTTCACTACATCTGGAATGAGTTTGAGAGAAAAAGTACATGAAAAACGTGTATATGGAACCTGCACACCATGTGTTTGATAAAATGCCTGCATGATATTCTATAACTGTGATGTAGTAGTTTTGTACAGTGATGCGCTAGTTTCGTACTGTGATGTACTAGTTGTTCATCCACTTTTGTGATTAACTTGTTGCTAAAATTGTGATGCACCGATATTGAATAACATTTTTTTGTGTTGTTATTGATCTAAACATGTTATATATAAAGTGTTTAGATTTGGAAATTTTGAAATGTGTCTAGTAAAGGTGCACACAAGATGTATGATAACATGTCTCAATGAGATTTTATACCTCTGATGCACTAAGTTTACACTGTGATGCATAAGCTTTTAATCTTTATTTGTTTTGGTCATTTTTTAAGTAGAAAAGGCTTGTATGTGTAGTTGTATGTGTGATGTGATTGTTATGAAATATTGATGCAGTAGAAATGCTTATTTTGTGTTTATGTTATGAGTAGAAATCTTTGTTCATGTAATTGTTTTTTTGATGTAGTTATTCTGCAACTTTGGCACAATAGGTGTTTGTTTTTGACCAACGATGATTTATTAGCTAACGTTTCATTTTTTTATTAGTAGAAATAGCTTATATGCGTAGTTGTAGGCATGATGCAGCTGTTATGAAATGCTGATGCAGCAGGCGTTTGTGTGTGATGAATACATATCTAATAGCTTTTCTATAGTTTTGTTATGAGTATTTGTATAAGGTTTTATTATAATCTGGAAATTTTTAAAAAGTAACACACAACCCTTGATGCAGCTACTTTTTATGCTTTGATGTAGCTACTTGTAATAGAAGTGTTTCTGAAATATACTCAAATAATTTACGACTTTTATGTTATTTAGTTGATTTATAAGATTGATTCAGGTTTTTTTTTTTTTTTTTTTTTTTTTTTTTTTTTTTTTTTTTTTTTGGGTTTTGGTGTATTCAATTGACCTAAGTTGATTTTAAAACTGTGATATGCAATATGTGTTTTTGTTGCTTGATGTAGTTGTTTTACAACATTTATGCACAAGGTTTTTTGTTTATTATTATTGTATTTAGCTTACCTAATTTGATTTTCTTTATGAGTTTGTTTATATTTCTAAAAGGACATAAGGCCAGCGTATTATCATGAGTGTAGATTATATGTTAATTTATTGTTTATGGTTGTGGTTGCTTATTGTTCGAGTAAAGTTTATCGGTTTTTGTTATCATGCGAATTGTGAATATGAAGTATGAAAATGGATATTAGATGGTTGTTATAGTATTCGTTGATGAGTGGATGTTTGGCATGTACTGGTTTTAGCTTCTTTGTTGCTTATTCAACTATTTGCAAAATCTATATGTTGTGCTAATGATCTAAATGGGGGTGAAGATACATTTGAATTTTAGTAGTATATTTTGATGGGTCTTGTTTGATTGATCATCCTAATTATATTTTTCTTTTTTCAGAAATTTATGATGAGTATGTTGGAAAATTCCCATGGGCATACCTTTCCCTGATGTTCAGTTTTGGAAAATGGATCCAGACGACTTAACACAATTATGACGAGTATGTTTGAAAATACTGATATGGGAACACCTTTCCATAATGATCAGTTTTGGAAAATGGGTCGAAAGGCCATAATTCACATAAATTGTCATCATCCAAGAAACCAAAGCAACAACATCTGCCGAAAAGAGCTGGGCTGAGAGCATTTTCCAGCAAATGAGCTTACTATGAATATTCTTTTGACAAGTTTTCATAATTCACAGAAATTATGATCATCCAAGACATGTTTTCGGTTCAAAGATGTATAGCATTTATTACCAAACATCAATACAATAGTATCTCAGTATTTCTGAAATGTACTTAGTATCTTTCTATTTTATGAATAATAGTTATTGCATTATGTTATTTGTTTAATGTATTACGATGCAGTAAAATACATTTTGTTGCTGTAACATTTACATCATGATGCAGTAAAATATTCATTGTGATGCAGTAAAATAATACAGTGATGTGGTAAAGTATTATTTTGATGCAACATTATGATAACATCGATAAGCAACAGTATGTATAACATTGTGATGCAGTAAGTTAACATTTGATGCAGTAAATTAACATTGTGATGTAGTAAAATTATATTGTGATTCAGCAGTATAATAACATTGTGATACAGTAATATGATAACATTCTGATGCAGTAGAACAGTATTGTGATGCAATATAATTTTATTTTGATTTAGGAATATGAAAACATTGAGTAGCAACAATATTTATAACAGTGTGATGTAGTAAATTAACATTCTGATGTGGTAAAATTATTTGTGTTATTGTATCACAATTATTTGTTAGTATTCAAAATTTAAGACATCATATTGTTGAAATTTTTGATTCAGTTGTTGTAATTCAAAACTTTCTTTACATTTAAGTGAATATATACACTGTGATGCACCAGATTTTTACATTATGATGCACTAGATATAAATATTATGATGCACTAATTGTATACACTATGATGCACTAGCTATATACACTGTGCTGCACTAGTATTTTTAGTGGATTACAATTAACAATCTAGTGCATCACAGTTAACAATTAACTGCAACACAATTTAATTTAGTACAACATAATTTATAATTTATTGTGTATGTGATTCAGTAAATAATAAAGTACTTAACACCAATCAAAATACAAGATATTTTAAACATCCAAAATATTTTAAACTGAAATTGTTCAGTAATCATTCGGTGGTCTTGAATACGGTTTCAGTAAACTTTGTCAGCAAATCTTGATCCACTCTAACATCATTGTATGTTACAAGTTTAGAACTCTTTGGTTGCTTCTTCATGTAGGCTTCTACTTCTTTCAATATTTTTGCCTTTTGCTCATTAATACTTATAAGCATCATCTTTGTTGAGAACTTGACACGCAATAGCTTCAGTTATGCTTTTAGACCTAGGCCTTGTTTCTTCAACTCTTTCAAAAAAACATCACGACCCATGATGTTTTCATATGCCTCATCACAAATACGTCATTGTCGGTATTGTTGTAGGTTATCCTCCAAGGCATCTTCATGTGTTTAGGTTCGGCCATTAAAAACTCAGTGCATTTTTGGTGATTTTATTTCTTTCTTTCCAGGTAGTCAATAAATGAATCAATCTGTGAAAATTATCAAATATTGTTACATTAATGTACTTTTTGATGCACTAGTTATAACACTATGATGCATTAAACTAGCACTATGATGTAGTAAAAAAACAATTGTATGTATTTCAGTTATACTTACCAGTCATTGGAAAATCACCACCTCTTACAGCTATATCATCTGCTCCATATCATTTCAAATTCAATTGCATCAAACAAAAACCAAACATACAAACACATTTTCACACGTAACTCAGCCTACGCTTAACCTAACTCAGGCTTATATGCGATAACTAAAAATCTACTTCTTCCTAGTTCAACTAAAAGTGCATCAGAAAAACAAGCAAACATATAAACTCGTTTTTGGACATAATGCAACATACGTTTAGCCTATTTCATAATTATACGCGATAACTGAATACCTACTACATCACAGTCCAGATTCAAGCGCATCGCATATACAACCAAGCAGAAAAACACATTTACGCACATAATGCAACATACACTTAGCCTAATTCATCATTATACGCGACAACTAAACACCTACT
Organism: Artemisia argyi; assembly: GCA_030686995.1. NCBI lineage: Eukaryota > Viridiplantae > Streptophyta > Magnoliopsida > Asterales > Asteraceae > Artemisia > Artemisia argyi. The sequence continues at coordinate 56,434,576 of CM060701.1, forward strand.
ACATCACAATTTAGATTCATGCGCATCACATATACAACCAAGCAAAAAAACACATTTACGCGCACATAATGCAACATACATTTAGCCTAATTTATCCTTATATTATACGTGACAACTAAACACCTACTGTAACAACCGTGGTTTTGGCAGGTCAGTTTGACTGATAGTCTTGACTCGGTTGACGTTTGTTTGGTGTATCCTAGGTAGTTGTAGTGTTATATGTGTGATATAGGTGAGTTTTAGCACTAAATCCCTTTGCGTAAATGGTTTTATTGTGATTAGGAAAGTTTGGAATTTGGAAAAGTTCATTTTGATCACCTTTGTGGTGTAGAAATGACTTGTGTAGTTTTGGTGTTTTTGTGTTTTAGCGTAACGAGGTTTCGTTCAACTAATTGAGCGTTAGTAAGTTACGTGGGATTTGTTTTTATGAGTTATATTTCAAAAAGAGTGTGAAATTCTATTTTTGGAAACTTTGTTTTGAAAATGATATTTTTCCGGTTTATCGTAAAATTAAGGTTTATCGCGTAAGACGTTAGGTTTCGATATGAGAATATATAAAATATGAAAAGTATGAGGTTTTGAGTGTAATAAATAAATTTAATAAAAAAAATAAAAATATATATTTTATATATGTAAAATTCGGATTTAAAGGATAAGGGGGAAAAAGGAAACCCAATTTGAGTCCAAATATGACTCTTAGGCCCAAGGATTATCCCTAATTAATATATATACCAAACCAAACACCTCTAAAACATTTTTTCCTGCAATTTGAAGTCGATCACAAGGAGAAAGAGAAGAAAAAAAAATTAGGGTTTATAATTTGGAAGCAACAATCAAGAAATCAAGGTAAAATCTTTAACCCTTATGTGTAATTAATCAATTATTGTTATGATTCATGTAATAATTAATATGATGGAATCTAGGGTTTGTAAACTTCTGTAAATTATTGAAGTAAAACATGTTAGGATGATTAGATGTTAATATTATGGGTAATGGTTAAGGGAATTGAGTGTTTAACGCGTTAGATTAGGTGTTAGGGTTTGGACAGATTTGTAAGGCTATAAAGATGTGAGTGTATATAATAGATGGTTATGAGTTAAGTCACGAATTTTAAGTCTAAATTGAATTATAATGAAAGAGCTTTCCAAAAAGTCCAGCCACGATCAATTTTGAGGTCGGGAAGTTGGTCTTTTGATTTTTCTTTGTTAAGGTGTCAAAGCTGTCAAACCGGGACAGATTTTGGGTAAAAGTTTGAGGTTGGCATGTGATTGTAAAAGTGGTATTTTGACTTGGTCTTCTGGAATAGTTAAGTTTTAGGTTATATGAGACTACCACGAAGAGGATTCATGATAAAAACTTGTGGAAGTAATTATTAAAAATCAAAACTTTTTGGTGTGCGTTCAGATCCGAATTTGAGTAGTTGTCAAGTTTGAATTTCTTGTGAATACTTGTGTGTGTTATTGGTCCATGGCCTTCTGGGATTAGCTTCTATGCTTATGAGAGACCATGGTAAATTTTTGGTGTGAGTTGTTGAGCTTTATTTTTGGTGATTTCATGTGAGTGAATGTACTCAAAAATTCTGCGTTTTCTGAGTTTTAGAGTGCAAGGGATTTAGTGAGTGTTAGGTTATGGTGGTGGTTAGTATGGTGTCTAGGAGATCCATGGTGGGTCATATGAGTCTTAGACATCCATCATATGAGTATTACATGGGTTTTAGCCTTTAGCTTGACCTTGTGTAATGTGGATTATTTTTGTGTGCTATAGATTGTGAGTTGTTTTGTGGAAGCTGCGGAGTTTAAGGTGAGTTCATAGTCCCATATTTTTACTTTGTTTTAAACTTGGGATGGGAATGATGCTTGTCTTAAATTGTTTGAGTTACTGTGATTATGTGTGTGTCAAAAGAGCTTGGACTTATAAGGTTATTGTATGCATGCTATGTGTGATTATTTGCTTGTGTGGTCCAATTGGGGGGGGGGGGGGGAGTATCCAATTGGAGAGTAATACTCCTACTCGTACCAGATTATGTGGATTGGGTAATGTGATGATAATGCTATGTGGTCCAATTGGGGGGGGGGGGGGGAGTATCCAATTGGAGAGTAATACTCCTACTCGTTACTAGTTTATGGGATCCAATTAGGAGGATGCTTATCCTGTTGCTCGCGCATGCGACCTAATTGATGATATGTTTGATGTGGCACTAATTATGGGATCGGGGGACACGAGCCGTCCTGATGTGGTACTAATTATGGGGTCGGAGGACACGAGCCGTCCTAATGGTTGCCTTATGAGTGTTGTTGCCTTTATGTGTGGATATTAACTTGCAAATGCATGTAGCTATATGATAACTATAATTATTTGTCCAGCTATATTTTGTAATCACAGTAAATTCGGTTGCCTTGTGTGGTTGAGTCTTAAACCTATGAAGCTCACCAACATTATGTTGACGTTTTAAGCATCATTTTCAGGTGAGCTTTCTAAGGATAAGATAGAAGGATGTAGATAGACGAGACCTTAGTTGCATTGGAAGTGGTTTATCATCTATGATTGGATTTATGTTTTGGATTTTATTATGTTTATCTTTGGGTATTGTTACAACACTGTGTGTTGGTACATTGCTCTATTTTTGTGCATGTAGTTGTTCTCTATGTTGACACCAGGTGTTGTGATGATATCCATGAAGTTACACCCGCGCGTTTCCGCCGTGGCGGGGTGTGACAGATTGGTATCAGAGCCAGGTTATAGAGAATTAGGTGGTTTAACCTAGACTATAGCTTAGGAGTCCCTCATATAGTTGCATTTAGGACCTATGTGTAAGTATAATACTTTTATATGTCTATTTTCTTAACTTATGAGTTATTTTATTGAGTTTCGGACGTCTATTCTATCCCCTATACGTAGTATTATATATATCGACTTTATTATATCGTCTTCCGCGCGTAAGATGCTTCGTTGGACTACCATTGTTGCTATCGGATGCGAGAGAAGTGGTCGGATGAAACGGATTAACCGCAAAATCCGAGTTCCCGATAGCATGTATCTATGTTCGGACAAGTAGAGGACGTTTATGGGAAACGTTGGTGGAGAAGAAGTGGAGAGGTTTGGAACCAGAAACTTCTGGAGATGGAGCCATTACCAAATACCCTTGGTAGTGTCCTCACTTCACCTAGGAAGGAGATGTGGTTTAGTCTAAACCTCGTGATTTGTATGCGCTTGTGAATTATGTAGAATTGGAAGAAAAGAATGGAGATGGGTTTGCATGTTGTCGACTACCTCAACGTGTAGGAAACATGAATGGGTGGTTGAGTAAAGATGAAAGGGAGTTAGAATGAAATGGTGTGGATTCAGATCTAGAGTCCACAGCGAGTAGTAAGTTGAATTGATCTGAGTGGGGAGATAAGTGCGAGAGTGGAGTTGAGCCATTATGCGACGTCTTTTGTTTTGTGTCATGTTTTGGAATTTGTATATTGTCTTTTGCCGTCTGGAGCCATGTTGGAGCGTGATTACTCTTGGATATTGGATCGACCTTATCCAAGTGATTCTGATTATAGATTTTACGTTATCGTTGGAATTGTTCCATGTGAGATGATTGTTGCAACGCCTTTTGTTTTTGTTTGCGTGATGGTTTGCATGATGTGTTGTCATAGGAGGGAGAACATTTGTGAAAGGGGGCATAGATAATTATGGCGGCCAACATAATTATACATGCGTCACAACATAAGTGGACTTGCAAGTATGATGACATGGATTGCATGGTGTATTAGGTGCTATGTGGTATATGTGCGTTATCATTAAGATGTGTGGTTTTGGAAGTAAGTATGCGTGTGGAATAGGCCTATAACTATGGTCGCGAACATAATTATAAGGATATCACACATGTGGACTTGTGACCATTATTGCATTGATTGATGTTTGTTGTTATATGTTGTGATAGATGGTATGTGATATCATGTTGTTGATGGCTGTATGGTTAGAGAAGTATTCTCTTAACCGTTTGGGCAGTCGTTATATGTTGGGGTGTATAGGTGGTAAGATTCCATTCTACCTATCATATGTTGATACCTCAATTATCGGTGGGTACTTATGTTGTGGTATTTAGGTTGATTCGTTTGGTAGACGCTCCGTTTGTATACCTAATTCTTTGGTTGGCATTCCCATTCGTACCATGATGGTACAGATGCCATATTCTTTCTCTTTGACGTCGTGATAGGTGTTGGGTAATCGAATTCGTTTTGTTGGATACTGGTTCGTTTCTTTGATTATTCCATACATTCATTCCTCGGATGAATGTTATGCTATTCTTCAAGTATTGGTTGTTCATGACGAATTGGTGTGGATATTTAATCCCTCATTTACACACACCAATTGAAATTTTGTGACATGTTTGTGACCTGTTAGTGTCGGTGTTTTTCTATGACTTTGGTTTGATTGTTGTACGAGTGAGTCTTTGCGTTCTTCGTTTGATTTACAATGTATTTGCGTGAGTGTTCACTGGTATGAGTTCGTTTGAAGATTATTTTGATTACGAAATTCTTCAATGTCTTTCGCGTTCGATTTAGAGGTTGTGTTAGAGTCTTTATGGCATTTTCCAAATTCATTTTGGGTATTTCAAGGTCATTTATTGGAAACTATTATTTTTATGGTGAAAAGGAAGTGTGAAAAAAAAATATGGTTATGGTGATGTCTTACATAAATGGTTTATATATATATATTAAAAAAATATGTATAACTTTAAGATATGTCTTGTAAAAAAAACGGTGTTCATTTGTTTTTGGGAAAGTCGAGTACGGGAATAAGAACTGTCTATGGTTCTCATTTACCAAACTTGTTATGTATTTAGTTCATCGAGTGTTTCTTTTGTTGAGATACGCCTGTGGATTTACTATGGGTACGTATATTCTATCTTTTCTTGTGTGGGGTTTTCATGAGCATTTTATCCGTGTCTTCTTTTATTGGGAGAAAATTTTCTTATTGTGTTTTCTAGCTTTGATTTTGATGTTCGTTACTTCGCTAGTCGGTAATTCGTACCCCTTTTTGAGTTCGTTGATATACGTTTTAGTTCGACCGGTTTCATGGTTCGCGTCGTTTACTTAGGATCGATTGTCGTTTTGATTATCAATTTGTTCGTTCAAGAAGAAGAGGATGTTTGCCAAGTGTCCAAGTGAGAGGTTAAGCTTCAAGATGTACGTTCTTCAGATTGCGTGGGCATCGCGGAGGTGGAAGATCCTTAAGAGGAACTGTGTGATACGTGATTTAAAGTTGGGGAGTAGAACTTGGAGATTATATTTGTATGGAGCAGAAAGTGTGGTCTACACAGATCATAAGAATCTTTAGCATATATTTGACAAGAGGCTAATATATGTTGAAGAGAAGTTGGGTGTGGAATTTCTCAGTGACTACGATTGTCTGATTCACTACTGTTAAGGAGGAGCGGACATCGTGGTAAAAGCGCTGAGCGGGAGTAAACGAGTGAAACTTGGATGTTGAGAGCAATGGTTATGATAATTCGGTTCAGAGTTAAGAGGATGATGTTGACAGCCTAGAGAGAGAGAGAGAGGCTCAAGGTTGAGAAAATGTAAGAAGAATGATTACTTGGTTTAGACCAGTAAATGGAAAGGAACGAAGATGGAGGAATGTACTTTGCGGACCAACTATTGGTTCCATTGAGAGGAAGCGTAAGGACATCAATCATGAAAAGTATTTGATACATCCGAGAATGGATAAGACGTATTATTACCTTAGCAAGAGATGTATGGAGGAGTAGGCGAGACTTTTCGCTCGGTGAGTTGGTAATGAGCCATGCGGTGTCGCGTTGATCATCAAGAAACATGATGAAATACTTACTTCACGATAGTGGTAAACGTGTTATGGAGTCTGGAGAACGCGTATGTAGATGAGTGCAACTTATCATTCTCTAATGAGTGAACTAAGTGAGCGTACAAATCAGGCGATGAATGGTGAGCTGAGAGCATGGGTGTGTTTGATTTTGGAGAAAGCCGGGGTATACATTTATCCTTAGCTGAGTTCTCCTATATCAACAAATATCATTCTAATATTGAGTATGTGTCGTGTGAAAAGTTATATGGAAGGTAATGTAGGTCACCTGTTCATGGGCAAAGGTTGGAACAAGCCAACTAATTGGTCCTGAACTAGAACGAGAGACTACGAATAAGGTTTTCGGATTAAGGCAGCAAGAAATCGCCAACAAGAGTTATGCGAATAATTGCTGTAAGCCCTTAGATTTGGTGTTGGTGATATTGTGAGGTTACGAGTATCTCCTTGGAAGGGTGTTGTGCGTTTCGGTAAGAAAGGCAAGCTAGTACCGAGATACATAGAACCATTTGAAATTTACGGAAAGGATTGGACTTGAGACATATCGGTTGAAGTTAGCTGAGGAATTGAGTGGAGTGCATGATACGTTTCACGTATCTAATGGAAAAAAATGGTTGGCAGATGATAGTCTGGATGTGCCATTAGATGAGATTAAGGTTGACAAGACTCTCCGTTTTGTCAAGAAACCTGTTGAGATTATGGATCGAGATGTTAAGGGTTTGAAGTGTGGTGAGATAGCGTTGGTAAAGGTATGGTGGGATTCAAAGCGTGGTCCTGAGTTTACTTGGGAGCGTGAGGATCAGATGTAATTAATGTTTCTTTTGTGTGTATCCATTATATGTGGTGTTTCCATGCGGTTACCATTTGGATTTTCTTTTGGTTCGAGAGTATCGTACCTATCTGTGAGAAGTCGTTCGGATCTTAGGTGTTATTGATCGGGGAGTGTATCTATTTGCGTGTATCGTTGGAGTGACGGAATCTTTTCTATCGTGTGAATTCGAGCATTTAGTCTGTTCACATTTTTGCGATTCTTTCTCTGTGAGTTTATGGTGTGGTATTTTCCGCTTAAATATCCATAAATTTTCTTTTGTTGTTGTGAGTGGTGACTATAGTAGTTGAAATCTCAGGACGCGATTTCCCTAAGTGGGGGATGATGTAACAACCGTAGTTTTGGCAGGTCAGTTTGACTGATAGTCTTGACTCGGTTGACGTTTGTTTGGTGTATCCTAGGTGGTTGTAGTGTTATATGTGTGATATAGGTGAGTTTTAGCACTAAATCCCTTTGCGTAAATGGTTTTATTGTGATTTGGAAAGTTTGGAATTTGAAAAAGTTCATTTTGATCACCTTTGTGGTGTAGAAATGACTTGTGTAGTTTTGGTGTTTTTGTGTTTTAGCGTAACGAGGTTTCGTTCAACTAATTGAGCGTTAGTAAGTTACGTGGGATTTGTTTTTATGAGTTATATTTCAAAAAGAGTGTGAAATTCTATTTTTGGAAACTTTGTTTTGAAAATGATATTTTTCCGGTTTATCGTAAAATTAAGGTTTATCGCGTAAGACGTTAGGTTTCGATATGAGAATATATAAAATATGAAAAGTATGAGGTTTTGAGTGTAATAAATAAATTTAATAAAAAAAATAAAAATATATATTTTATATATGTAAAATTCGGATTTAAAGGATAAGGGGGAAAAAGGAAACCCAATTTGAGTCCAAATATGACTCTTAGGCCCAAGGATTATCCCTAATTAATATATATACCAAACCAAACACCTCTAAAACATTTTTTCCTGCAATTTGAAGTCGATCACAAGGAGAAAGAGAAGAAAAAAAAATTAGGGTTTATAATTTGGAAGCAACAATCAAGAAATCAAGGTAAAATCTTTAACCCTTATGTGTAATTAATCAATTATTGTTATGATTCATGTAATAATTAATATGATGGAATCTAGGGTTTGTAAACTTCTGTAAATTATTGAAGTAAAACATGTTAGGATGATTAGATGTTAATATTATGGGTAATGGTTAAGGGAATTGAGTGTTAAACGCGTTAGATTAGGTGTTAGGGTTTGGACATATTTGTAAGGCTGTAAAGATGTGAGTATATATAATAGATGGTTATGAGTTAAGTCACGAATTTTAAGTATAAATTGAAGTATAATGAAAGATATTTCCAAAAAGTCCAGCCACGATCAATTTTGAGGTCGGGAAGTTGGTCTTTTGATTTTTCTTTGTTAAGGTGTCAAAGCTGTCAAACCGGGACAGATTTTGGGTAAAAGTTTGAGGTTGGAATGTGGTTGTAAAAGTGGTATTTTGACTTGGTCTTCTGGAATAGTTAAGTTTTAGGTTATATGAGACTACCACAAAGAGGATTCGCGATAAAACTTGTGGAAGTAATTATTAAAAATCAAAACTTTTTGGTGTGCGTTCAGATCCGAATTTGAGTAGTTGTCATGTTTGAATTTCTTGTGAATACTTGTGTGTGTTATTGGTCCATGGCCTTCTAGGATTAGCTTCTATGCTTCTGAGAGACCATGGTAAATTTTTGGTGTGAGTTGTTGAGCTTTATTTGTCGTGATTTCATGTGAGTGAATGTACTAAAAAATTATGCGTTTTCTGAGTTTTAGAGTGCAAGGGATTTAGTGAGTGTTAGGTTATGGTGGTGGTTAGTATGGTGTCTAGGAGATCCATGGTGGGTTATATGAGTATTAGACATCCATCATATGAGTATTACATGGGTTGTAGCCTTTAGCTTGACCTTGTGTAATGTGGATTATTTTTGTGTGCTACAGATTGTGAGTTGTTTTGTGGAAGCTGCGGAGTTTTAGGTGAGTTCATAGTCCCATATTTTTACTTTGTTTTAAACTTGGGATGGGAATGATGCTTGTCTTAAATTGTTTGAGTTACTGTGATTATGTGTGTGTCAAAAGAGCTTGGACTTATAAGGTTATTGTATGCATGCTATGTGTGATTATTTACTTGTGTGGTCCAATTGGGGGGGGGGGGGGGGGAGTATCCAATTGGAGAGTAATACTCCTACTCGTTGCTAGTTTATGGGATCCAATTAGGAGGATGCTTATCCTGTTGCTCGCGCATGCGACCTAATTGATGATATGTTTGATGTGGCACTAATTATGGGATCGGGGGACACGAGCCGTCCTGATGTGGTACTAATTATGGGGTCGGAGGACACGAGCCGTCCTAATGGTTGCCTTATGAGTGTTGTTGCCTTTATGTGTGGATATTAACTTGGAAATGCATGTAGCTATATGATAACTATAATTATTTGTCTAGCTATATTTTGTAATCACAGTAAATTCGGTTGCCTTGTGTGGTTGGGTCTTAAACCTATGAATCTCACCAACATTATGTTGACGTTTTAAGCATCATTTTCAGGTGAGCTTTCTAAGGATAAGATAGAAGGATGTGGATAGACGAGACCTTAGTTGCATTGGAAGTGGTTTATCATCTATGATTGGATTTATGTTTTGGATTTTATTATGTTTATCTTTGGGTATTGTTACAACACTGTGTGTTAGTACATTGCTCTATTTTTGTGCATGTAGTTGTTCTCTATGTTGACACCAGGTGTTGTGATGATATCCATGAAGTTACACCCGCGCGTTTCCGCCGTGGCGGGGTGTGACACCTACTGCATCACAGTTCAAATTCAAGCGCATCAGACAACCAACCAACCAAACAAACACATTCTCGCACATAATGCAACCTACGTTTAGCCTAATTCATCATTATACGCGTCAACTGAATACATACTGCATCACAGTTCAAATTCAAATTCATGTACATACAATTAAACACAAAACACATTCTCGCACATAATGCAACCTATGTTTAGCCTAATTCATCATTATACATGACAACTAAACTCCTATTGCATCACAGTTCAAATTCAAGTGCATCGCACATACAACCAAAAAATTAAACACATTACAATTCAAACTTAAGTGCATCGCATATACAACCAAACAGTCAAACACATTCTCGCACATAAAACAACCTACGCTTAGCCTACTTCATCCTTTACACGCTATAAATGAACACCTGCTGCATCTCAGTTCAAATTCTAGTGCATCATACATACAAGCAAGCACACAAATAAGTTTACACACATAAAATAACCTACACGTAGCCTACTTCATCCTTACATGCGACAACTGAACACCTACTGTATCTCAGTTCAAATTCCAATGCATCATACATACAACTAAGACTACAAACACATTTACATACATAAAACAACCTACGCTTAGCCTACTTCATCCTTTACATGCAACAACTAAACACATATTGCATCTCAGTTCAATATCCAATGCATCAGACATATAACCAAGCATTCAAACAAGTTTACACACATAAAAAAAACCTACGCTTAGCCTATGTCATCCTTACATGCGACAACTGAACACCTACTGCATCTCACTTCAAATTCCAGTGCATCAGACATACAACCAAGCATACAAACAAGTTTACCCAAATTAAACAACATATGCTTAGCCTACTTTATCATTTACACGTGACAACCGAACACCTACTGCAGCTCAGTTCAAATTCATGTGCATCAGACATACAAAAAATTTTACACACATAAACAACCTATGTTTAGCCTATTTCATCCTTAGATGCGACAACTGAACACCAACTGCATCTCAGTTCAAAATTAGTACATCACAGTTTCATTACAAGTGCATCAGAATGTAAAGTTTGTGCACCACAATTATAAAGTCTCATTGACACATTTTATCAAACACCTTCTATGAAGCAATCATAAACATATACATACACACACTCTTGAACAGATTCGATAGCCTAATTCATTATATTCAAAATAATGAACCTAAATTGATTAAAAAAAAGATTTTGGTAAATCAAAACTAACAAAATTAGGCTTTATAAATCAACTTACAGAGGTGTATACGATGTAGTAGATTCGTCTTCAACATCATTAACACAAGGATGTAATAACGATTCGATTATGATTAGAATGTTTTAGATGTGGTAACTTTGTTAATAATTCGATTGTGATGACATGATTTGAGAATGATTCAATTTGAGAGAAATATGATGAAGAAGTGTGTGAAATTTTAGAGAGAGAAAGTGTGAAATTTTAGTGAGAGAAGATTAGATCGAATGAATTGTTCAGGGGGTGTAATGAATGGTTGTGTAAAATACAATGTTATACAATTGCCCCCGATGTTTCCAGTATTTACAAAGTTGCCACCGCCCTTTTTGATCTAGATGGGTTTGATCCAATGGCTAGGATGTCTTCCTACACTTTTTATTATAGCATCCTTTTTATTATAACCCCACCATATATATATATATATATATATATATATATATATATATATATATATATATATATATATATATATATATACATGTCTATCTTGTATTCATAGATGATTTACTTTGTTCCTTTTTATCTTATTGCATTTAGATCATAAATATCTACCATCTCTCTCCCATATCTTTAGTTGCAAATAGAGATGTTTATATGTGACAATGGGCTCAATTGATTCTCTTGAGTATGATAAGTTTTCATTTCAAATCCTTTACTTGCAATTTCTTGATTATCAATATCAAAACATCATGTTTAAAACCTCTCTCTTTGAATAAAAATCTCTCAAATATCTATATTAATTTCTTTTAAAACAACATGTTTAACTATAAGCTATCATAACTTTATTTTAATCAAAATCAAGATTGAATTTTTTTTGTTATGAAACAAAACTCAATTTATTTTACTGAAATACACACTTGAATTTATTTCAAAACATTGTTGAATAAAACTAAAAACGTTTTACTTAAAACATATTTGATTATCTCACATGTGTCATACACTTCTGTGGAAATGACATTCACAATTTAATCAAATCGTTTCATGAGAATCATGATTTGCCCATATGGATCTTGTTTGTAACAAGTCTTGATGTCCATATAATCATATCTTCCTACTTGTTACTTGTAAGCAACTCTCAATATGTTTGCACTAGCCTATATGTTATCATCTTCATATAGTTGAATATTTAACTAATTTGCTTTATTGCTTCCTTTATTGCATATCTTAATTGATAAATTAGTAGATAGCATGATTATTAGAAATTAATTATCTAATTTAATTATTTCTATATCACTCTCTACATTCATGAATAGTATGCCCTATATTGCCTCAAAGAGTTGAACTTACTTGAATCCAAATCCAAAAACACAACCTTTTTGAAATTTTTCTGCCAAAAACCCATTTCCGGCATTCTGGGAATCACCAAATGAGCGGCCCCCTTAATTATATAAGGCGGCCCCCTTAATTTTAAGGGGACCGGCCCCTAATTAAGGGGACCGGCCATCTGATGGTCGGGGATACTGTTTTCTTTATCACTTTTTGACCCATTTCAGCCTATACTTCCCAAAATTCACAAACATATTTTATCCCATACTATCCCTCAAAATTTACCTTCCTAAACCACATTTCTCATACACTATAAATACCCTCTTCCCATCATTAATGCCATCACACCCAAACATGTCATCTCCCAACAACCAAAAACCAAAGATTTCAAGAACCGCAAGGATCTCCGTCAAACCCGTTTGGAGGAGGAAACTTGATTCTTGTCATAACTCAAGTGATGTTGTTCCAAGTCAACCAACAACTAAACCTCAAACCCACACTAATGACTCATCTCACAACCTATCATCCACTCATGCCTTCATTAATGCTTCTTCTTATGATGAGCATGCTCAATCCCAAAACAACAATCCCAATCTCTCAATCAATACTCCACATGTTGCTCATTCAACAAAAAACCACCCACTCATGAAGAACCTCTTCCACCCATTTCATGTTTTCATGATTACCCAAGCTCAACCATGTCTCCACCACCAAGAGTACCACCACCACATCCTAAAACTTCACATGCCATTCCTATGTTGCATGTTCAAACCTTCACCCAAGACAACTATCATGTTCCACCACCATCACCTTCCTCCGAACACTTGAAGTTCGTTGAGGAGCTAAAAGAGGCTCATGAGCTTAGTGCTCTTTTAGCATTACATCTTGTTCAACGCAATTTGGATCCACCCCAATCAAGCTCACCATCATCACCACACAACATCAACCAAATTGAGAAGCATGTTAACAATTGCCCTTGTTGCATCTTCCTTCAACAACAAACCATTACATTGAATGAGCACTTCACTTGGATTGAGTATCTTCTTACTAGATCTCAACAAACATCATCACTTGAACAACATCAAAACCCTCAAACAACAAACCCAACTTCAAACCCACCACCTACAAGCTCCACATCTCCAAACTCACCAACAACCATGCAACCAAAAGTTTATCTCCACTAAACCACCAAGCATTTTATATGCTTATGTTTCTCATTTTCAAATAAAACTCCTCAACCATTTTGGGATTCAAGAAAGTTTGGTGACACTCCTTGTTGGCACATTAGGATGCTCTACTTAGTTTAGTATTCTATATTTATGGCCTTTGTAACAATGATTATGGGTTGACATAATCATTTTCTATTAATGAATGACTTAATATGTGTTTCTAACTCTCTTTTGCCATGCTTATTATTTGTTGGTATTATGATATATGTGTTTGCTTGTGCCATGCTTGTGCTTCTAATATTTTTCTTGCAAGAATTCCAATACTCGAACCCTTGGTGCCCTCAAACGAGGGGGAGCATACATCAAGGGGAGCTTCCTTCTTATTGGCTTAAACCTTTTTGATTCTACAAAAAAGTGGAGAAGTGACTATAAACTCACTAAATACTTGTCTAAAAATTAATTTTTGGATTTAAATGAGTTTAGGTTTTCTAATCATCAAAAAGGGGGAGATTGTTGATATAAATAAATGACTAAAAATGTTATTCATATCTTTCGATATCTCTATGTTTTGATAATCACAAAACGAAAACTCATCAAACCAAAGATCATGACATAAATAAGTATTTAGTAGTAAATACTCATCTTTACCATCTAATCACTTAAGGTATGAATAAACAAAGTGTCTAAATGCATTATAGGATCAAAGGAACACTTTTGTTAATCACTAGATATTTATAAAATGTCACAAAACATTTTATATCTTTTATAAAACATTTTTGGCATTAAAAGAATATGTTTTATTCATTACAAATTTATGAATTCAAATTTTCAACAAAAAATGGCAAATCTAATCCATAAAAATTTCCCTCACAAAAGGACAAGAAAATTCAACGTTCAGGAGGGCGGCCCCCTTAATTATACTAGGCGGCCCCCTTAATCATTAAGGGGACCGCCCCCTAATTAAGGGGACCGGCACGCTCCAGAACAGTATTTTCTGGCCCTTTAAATACTGGATCATTCCACATATTTTTCTCACCTTTTTGCACTAAAAACTTTCTGATCTAAACATCCATTTCCTTCTTCTAAAAATCCTTTGATCTTATATACATTGATCTTTGTTTCAAAGTGATTCAAGCCTCAACACTCAAGTGCAAAGAGAAGAATACTTCTATTAGAAGTATTACAACTTAGTATCATCTTGCTATCTAAGTTATTTGTTTATTTCATCTTGTTGATCCTTCATATTTTGGTGAATAAGGTATATGTATTAGTTAGCTAGATTGTGTTATAAAATCTAGAATTGTTGTAAGTGTGAAGTGAAGAAGTAGTGTTTCATAGTAGTGGTGATAGGAAATATTAGCAATAGTGATTAGTAGTGAAGAAATTGGAACTTCCAAGTTAAGAAGACATTGAAGACTAGAAGTTGTGAAGACATTGAAGACTATAAGTTGTGAAGACGTTAGAGACTAGAAGGTGTGAAGACGCTAGAGCCTTGAAGTTGTGAATAAGTTAGAGCCTTGAAGTTGTGAAGGTGTTAGTCCTTGAAGTCGTGAAGAATTTATGAAGGCGTGAAGATACTTGTGGTGTGAAGAAGTATTGAAGAAGTGAAAAGGTGTGAAGAAGGTGTGGTGTGAAAATAGTTGTGAGATTGGTTCTAGCTACGATTAGAACTCGACATTTTGCTTAGTGTCGTAAATCGGTGTAAGCTTTGGTGTGTACGGTTTTCTCCGCCATAAGGGAGGTTATTAACTTAGTGAAGAAATCTCTCGAGTTCGGTGCTCGGGGAGTGGAGTAGGGCAAGGAAGGTGTCCTTGTAGCCGAACCACTATAAATCCTTTGTCTCTCGGTTTGATCTTTCCATCTCTCACTCTTTGCTCGCTTACTTATTAGCTTTTTGTATATAGTTATAATTGTGTGTTGTGCATATATTGATTTCACATAAAGGTCAAACTAGGTTTCATTCACAACATTAATTTTACATAAGTAAACTATAAGTATATACACTTTTAAAACACATATACATATATAAATACAAACATATATTTATGAGAGATATATGATTTTATTATTTCTACTCAACATTTTAAATAAGTAGTATTTTTATGATAAGTGTAAATAAACTTGTATTTATGCTTTAGCTTCAAAGGTTTTACGGTTATCATCAATTCTTTAGAAGCAAAACTTTTATTAGACGAAAAAGACGTAAAACTATTCAACCCCCCCTCCCTTCTAGTTTTCCACAGTTTGTCGAAAATACGGATCTAGGAGTTTGGTGCAATCTCTTGTTTTCTTAGAGGTGTTATTCACAACAGGATTTTGGTGGCATGAGTGAAAAGCCAAATGTATTAGATACATTGCATTGTATTAGGTATAATTTAGTATACTTTTAAATTTTGATGACTAGATATAAGAGTGTGATGCACTAGATATAAGTCTATGATGCAACAGTTATAAGGTTTTCATTTTTTTGACAATCAATGCTTACTTTTGATTAGGGCTGAGCAAACGGACCGGATGGACCGGACCGACCGACAAAACCGACCGGACCGAGACCGACCGGACCGGACCGACCACATTCGGTCCGGTCCTCGGTCTAAGCTTTTTGGAAAATTCGGTCCTCGGTCCGGTCGGTCCGGTCCGGACCGACCAAAAACCCGAAAAAACTTGCCTAATTGGACCGGACCGACCGAAGACCGACCGGACCGGACCGGACCGAGACCGGACCGACCACATTCGGTCCGGTCTCGGTCTATGGTTTTTCCGGTTCTCGGTCCTCGGTCCGGTCCGGTCTTGGTCGGTCCGGTCCGGTTTTCGCCCGATGCTCAGCCCTACTTTTGATGTTGTTTTGAAAATTATATTTGAGTTTGTAAATTACAGCAATGATTTAATATGCGTGATGCACCAGATATAATACTATGATGCACTAGTATAAAACTTTTTGATTTTAAGTTTGTAATTCACATCAATAATCTTAGAGGTGTGATTTACTATATATATGACTATGATGCATTAGTAGACAGGTATTTCATTTTGAGTTTATAAATCACAACAATTATTTTGTAGGTGTCATGTACTTTATAGGCGTGATGCACTATATATAAGACTAAGATATAGTAGTACAAATGTTTGTGATTTTGAGTTTGTAAATCACAACACTGATTTTATAGGTGTGATAAACTAGATAAAAGATTACAATGCATTAGTTCAAAGGTCATTGATTTTGTGTTCAACTTATATATGTTGAAAATGTTTGAGTTACAGATGTTGAAACTGTTTGAGTTAGACTATGATGCTTGGTGTCAATGAGACAGATAATCTTACAATACGAAATCTAGGTGTTAGTAAAACTAAAGGATCTGGTTAGTTTTCAAGATTACAATGCATTAATTCAAAGGTCATTGATTTTGTGTTCAACTTACATATGTTGAAAATGTTTGAGTTACAGATGTTGAAACTGTTTGAGTTAGACTATGATGCTTGGTGTCAATGAGACAGATAATCTTACAATACGTAATCCAGGTGTTAGTAAAACTAAAGGATCTGGTTAGTTTTCAAGGATGAAGCCAAGAGCCGAAGTATCTATCGAAGAACTTTTCAAGAGAAGGATGTGTGGTGTATGTGGAGAGAAGGGATGCCATAACTCCAGGACCTGTAAATAGACATTTTCAGCATCCAAGAAATAAGATCCGCCGAAAAGAGCTAATTTGAGATAATCTACATGCAAATGATCTTTCAATGAATATTTTATTTTCTATATTTTTTTTCCCTTTTTTTACGAATAAGTTTGGTGTTGAGTTATTCTGTACAGAAACATATTCCTTACATAACATTGATTCAATTGTAAGAAAAAAGGTATAGCATACGGATCATCAATGAATGATTATCTTAGTTTTATGATATCTTTTGTATTCATTTTGTTTAGTGCATAATAGTTTTATTTCTAGTGCATCTCTATGAAATTATTGTGCATCACAGTGTTATTCCCAGTGCGTCACTGTGTTGGTTTATATATCTAATGTATCATAGTTATAATGTTACTGCATCATAATTCAAAGTCCAGTGCATCATAGTGTTATTTTCAGTGCATCACAATGTTCGTGTTACTGCATCACAGATATCTGTTAGTCATCAAAATTTAAGGCATCATACTGATACTATTTCTGATTCAGCTGTTGTAATTCAAAAAATTATACTAGTATATATTTAAGTGAATATATACAATGTTATGCACCATATTTTTACACTATGATGCATTCAATATATACATTACGATGCACCAGTTATATACACTATGATACACCACTGTGATGCACTAGTATTTTCAGTGCATCATAGTTGACAATTTAGTGCATCACAATGCACAATTTAGTGGATCATATTTTATAATCTAATGCATCTGTGCTCATTCAGAATCAACAGTAATCAAAATTACTTAATATTAAACAAACATTATGCTCATTAAGAGGTTCAATACTTAGTATTAAACATTCACTAATCCAAAGTATTATAACTAAAAATTTAAAAATCTAGTAGAATTTACAATTGTTTTGAAACAAAAATTAATATTCCTCTACGAATGACAACACTTAAAATCTCTCTCATTGATCCTTGAATTCTTTCACATATTAGGTTGATCTTCACTCAATTTTCAGGATTTAGAATCTTGCCCATCTCGTCGCCCTTTACGTGACGTTTCCTATGCAAGCTGTTGCAAACATGCAAACCTGTGAGTACCAAGATGGATTTATTCAACTGATGCACTATTTTCTAAATGAACTGATGCACTTAATATAAACATAACAAATTCACTAATTCAAATTCTACTTACTAGTTCATATAGAAGATCCTTGTATCAACCAACCATACAAACACAGTTACACACATAATACAACCTACACGAAGCTTGATGTATCCTTATACACGACAAGTGAGGAGCTACTGTATCACTGTGCAAAACCGGGTGCATCGTTCATACAACCAAGAAATAAAAACACATTTCGACACATAAGGAAACCTATGGGTACCCTAATGCAGCCATATACACGATAACTGAAATCCTATTGCAACACAGTTTAAAAGAAAGTGCATCATAGATACAACCAACAAGAAAAACACATTTTTACACATAATACAACCTGTGAGTACCCTAATTCAGAATATACGTGACAACTGAACAATTATTGTACCAAAATTCAAAACTAAGTGCATCGTTCATAAAACCAAGCAAACAAACAAATTTTGAAACATAATACAACCTATGTGTAGCTTAATTCAATGTTATATACAACAAATGAGCAGCTATTGTATCATTCTTAAAAACCAGGTGCATCGTTCATACAAAAAAGCAAACAAACACATTTTGACACATAATACAACCTACCTAGTAATCTAATTTAGTATTGTACGTGAAAGTTGAACACCTAGTGCATCACACAGTTGAAAACAAGGTGCATCGTTCATACAAAAAGCATAAAAAATCATTTCCGCACATAATACAACTAAACATCTACTGCATAACAGTTCAACTTCAAGTGCATCAGACAAATAACCAAACATACAAACATTTTTTCTCACATAAGGCCACCTACGCTAATTCATTCTTATACGTGATAACCACAGTTCAAAATCAAGTGCATCCGACAAACAACCAAGCACATAAACGCATTTACACACATAAGCAACCTACGCTTAACCTAAGTCATCCTTATACATGACAAAACACCTACTGCATCTCATTTTATTTTCCATTACATCATGCATACAACCAAGCATATAAACACAATTACACACATAAAACAACTTACACTTTGCCTACTTCATCCTTACACGTGACAACTGAACACATACCGCATCTCAGTTCAAATTCCAGTGCATTAGACATACAACCAAGCATACAACAAGTTTACAAACATAAAACAACCTACGCTTAGCCTAATTCATCCTTATACATGACATAAAACCTACTGCATCTCAGTTCATTTTCCATTGCATCGCACATACAACCAAGCATACAAACACATTTACACACATAAAACAACTTACACTTAGCCTATTTCATTTTTACACGTGACAACTGAATACCTACTGCATCTCAGTTCTAAGTTCAGTGCATTACATATATAACCAAGCTTACAAACACATTTACACATATAAAACAACCTATGCTTAGCCTATTTCATCCTTACATGCGATAACTAAACACCTACTGCATCTCAATTCATTTTCCAGTGCATCTACATACAACCAAGCGTACAAACACATTTACACAATTAAAACAACTTACGCTTAGCTACTTCATCCTTACATGCGACAACTAAACACCTACTACATCTCGGTTCAAATTCCAGTGCATCAGACATACAACCAAGCATACACACAAGTTTACACACATCAAACAACCTACTATTAGCCTATTTCATCCTTACACGTGGCAACTAAACACCTACTGCCTCTCAGTTTAAAATTAGTGCATCACAGTTTCATTACAAGTGCATCAGAATGTAAAGTTAGTGTACCACAGTTATAAATTCCCATTGAGACACTTTATAAAACACCTTATATGCAGCAATCATAAACATACACATACACACACTCTTGAACAGATTTGATAGCCTACTTCATCATATTCACATTAATGAACTTAAATTGATAAAAAAAAAAAAAAAAAAAAAAAAAAAAAAAAAAAAAAAGATTTTAGTAAACCAAAACTAACAAAATGATGCAATAACAAAATTAGGGTTCATAAATCAACTTACAAAGTCATTTAAGATGCGGTAGATTCGTCTTCAAAATCGTTAACACAAAGGTAGGAAGGGATCGAAGGGTTGAGATCCCTTCCTACCCTTTTTATTATAACACACTTTTTATAATAACCCCACCATATATATATATATATATGTATATATATACATATATATATATATATATATATATATATATATATATATATATATATATATGTATATA